>JAWNMW010000257.1:1415000-2830000 GCA_035043565.1 Drosophila robusta | reverse complement strand
TAAAGATAAGAACGCTATCTTAAGCACGATTATGCATAACCTATTTCATAATTTTTAATGGGTAGAGGGTACACAAAAAACTCACACTTTCAATTTTCAGGCAACGGCCCATTGCGTGCGGCCTTGGGCCAGAGCACGTTTAGATAGGTGGCAAGGGGGTTAGTTGTTGATTTAAGGTGAGGAAGAGGGTAGGGAGTAGGGGCCAGAGGCGGTTGAAGCGCATCTGCCGACATTGTCCGGGCTTGTCAATTGATTGAGGGCGGCTTAGCATGTGAATGGCGGGGTTAATTAGGCAGCAAGGGCTGACTGGCACCCCTAAATAATGCGCCAGCAGCCCCAACGACTGCTGTCCAAGGGCAACCTGAGTTGCCGTTGTTGTTGCCCGCTGGATGCTGTCGGTCAGCTTGGGACAAAGGCCAACAAGTGAGCGGCATAATTCGCATTGATCAAATAAATAAATAAAGGTAAATTAAATTGTTTGTCATTGTTGCTGTTTTCGCTTGTTGTTTCCTCGTTATTTTCTTTTTTTTTTTTGCTTCGCTTCCTTTTGAAACTGGGGGAATCGCCGCCAGTCGCATCTGTGGCGTGAGAAATTATACTTGTGAATAGCTGATGGGGCATGCTTCAAAGGAGGCGCAACCGGAAATGCGCTGAGTAGCAATTATTTAGGAAATCAAATACTCGGCAAGTTTAAGTAACTATATTCAATCTAAGTACAACCAACTTAACTAAAAGCTTTGCAGCGAATAATTGAAAAATAGCCCTCTTATTGCTTCAAAACAGGCACAAACTGTAACTCTGAGAAGGAGATAATCAGTTGTCAACTTGGCAATAATAATAGGCAAAACACGGATAACCGGGAGAATATACGTAAGAGTATATGCAAAGCTCTGATTCTCCAACTTAAATATAATAAAATAAAGTTGCTGCCATACGGTCAGACATACCCTTGTCGAAAATCTGAACAGAGTATTAGTGCTCTAGAGTACCACGAAATTATAAAATATGTATAATAGAAATATGGAGAAAATGCGACTTATTTATGTATATACAGTGGCGTAGGCAGGAGGGGTTTTGGGGTTAAAATCCCATCTAAATATATATGTGGAAGCTTGTAAATATAAAGCGGCAATCTCCCCATATTAAACAAAATGCCACTGTATATATAGTTATATATAGCTAAACCTCAGCAAAGTCAAGCTATAAAATACTTTTATATACTTTTCGTTTGCAGGAATCTGTCAAATATATGTAAAGCGTTCAAACAAAACCAAAACTCTAAAAATACTATATTTATAAGAAAAAGAAAATAAAGTTTTCATTTAATACAGTTTAAGTTTTGCAAAGACAGATGTTGATAAAAGCAAATTGAATTGTTACCGCAAACATCTCAGGACAAATAAATTTCTTGTTCAACTCAACTTGAAGTGTAATCTATTTAAGAGACAATCTTAAGAATGTTTAATTATTGTCACGGTCATGGCCGACAATGCATAGTAAGTAGTCCTGGCAGCAGGAATGCAGGATGCAAATCGCAGCCGGCACGTAAACGTTGGCGGTTTTGAATGCCAAGTGAAAGCCAAGTTTGGGAACCTGTCAACCTGCTCGGCAATTTTCCGTTTTTCCGCTATTTGCAAGTAGCTTTTGTGTCGCTAGCGTTACGCTAGCTGGGCAGGAGACAGCAGGCAGGGGGCGGGGCTAGGGGCAAGGGGCATTGGGCAGGGAGCGTGGCTACCACAAATGCTATTTGCATATTAATGACGCACATTGAAATGTTATTGTGCCACGAATTTGTCACATTTATTCGCGCAGCGGCCGCGCCCCCATTTCGTATGCACTGCGCGAGAAAACGCAACATCCAATGCCACAACATTTTTTGTAAATTTCTTCCGTATTCAATTCGCAATTATGCAAGCTTCAATTAGCTACCATTGACATACATTTTTTGGTATTAGTTTCTTTTGCACAACATTTCAATATAAATGTGTGAGAAAAATGATGACAATATTCAATAATCAATTTTGAATGTTGTCGCTTTAGATGCTTCCTTCTGGCCAAAACTATTTAATTTACCCATTGGAAATGGGTGAAGGGTATTTAATATTACATATTTGTTTGTGTTTAATCCCTCATACAGCGCATTTAATTGTAGGGGAATGTAAGCTTATATAATATTTATAGTATTTCCATTAGGGGTGGTCCATGTGCAGTCCAAATCCGCATAAATTAAACATCGCGTTGTTCGCGCATCCGAAACAATAATAAAAATAACAAAATCAACAGCAGCTTTAATTACTTTGCACGCAAAAAAGCCAAATTTTTCTTTTTATATATTGTATTTAAAATTGCGCACGCCAATTACTTGCCATATAAAAATAATAATTAAAATAAAATATACAACTCTACGAAAAAATTATAAAAAAAAGAAGAGGATGTCACAGTCGAATTTCAATGAAATGCAAATTGCATTAAACTTTTGCTGCTACTGCTGCTGCTTTTGCAGTTGCTGCTGCTGTTGTCGTTGCTGCTGCTACTGCTGCTGCTGTAGCGGGGTTTTCCGTTTCCGGCATTGCAAAAAGTTGCAAAGTTGCGACTACGTGAGCCACAACCAAACGCCCAATTTGTTGATAGGGGGAAAGGCGTTAAGCCAAGGCGGGGTGGGGCCTGGGATTTGGCATTGCATAGAGCCCTTTGATTTAAGACAATGTTCCCGGGGCATTGTTTGCAGTTGTGCTGCATGCCGAACAGGAGCAGGTCACGTCGACGCGACTCGACTCAACGCAAAAATGACGCTCCTGGGGACGGCGCCCGAGCAGGGATGCTCAATGCACGTGCTCATATTTCACGATCGCGGGCGGAGGGGGCCATCAAAGGGATATTCTGAAGAACGATATGCAAATCGAATAGAATAACATAAATGTTGCCAGCAAAAATCACATAAATGTCAATTTAGTTTATTTACGACAGAGGCCAACGAAAGGCCGCCCAGGGGGAGGGGGAGGGGGAGGGGAGGGGTTGCGGCGTTGCGGGGTTGAGGGGCGGGCTAATCAACATTGATTAGTAGCGTAGATTAGTTGGACCGCATGCAAAACTCATGTGCTGTCGCACACAAATTAACATTAATTGACAAAAATCTGAATGGGGGACGAAAAACTAGAAAATTATCGAAATTGATCATACGCCGCGTGTTGCCGGCAAAACTAAGCGACGACATCAATTAGGCTGGCTGCCAGCAAGCGCCTCACTATTAATTAAGACTAAACGAGAAGGATAGAGCCAATCAGAGAGAGAGAGAGAAAGGGAGAGAGAGAGAGAGAGCGCAATAGAGAGAGATACAGCGATAAGCGTACGGCCAAGGGCACGTTAATAACCGCAAGCCGTCAACACCTTTCCGCCACTCTCACCCCGCTTGATAAACGATGCACACACACACACACACGCCTTAAAATATGCAACGTCTCGCGTCTCGCGGGCAAAGTGAAAGTGGGCTTGCGGATGCGAATACAAATGCAAGATGCAAATCGAGGCTAAAGCCTTAAGCTTAATGATGATGAAGTCAAATAAGACATGAACGCAGAGATGGTAGAAGGATACATGTACATAAAATGCTGGTGGGAGAATATATATATGTGCATATATACATGCTTAAAATTAGTAGCAAGTCTATATTAAGTTTGATTGGAAGATTGATTGGAAGATAAGATAAAGCCGTTAGGCAAGAGAAGTTTGACAGATAACTGCTTGATAACCAGCGGAAAGATAACTAAATGCAGGTTCTACGCATTTGATGAGCGGATAAAGATAGACAGATAGATAGAGTACGTAGCGGGCATTAAGCGTTTCACAACACTGCAAGCATTGCAAATATGACACAATAATTAACAATTCTTAGTAGGGTTATCCTGTTCAATTGAATAATAATTAATAAGCATCCTGTCGTATGTTTCATCCAATATAAATTTACACATCTCAAAGCGTTTTATAACATTAACGCATAGTCATTTTGTGCGCTATTCAATTCAATTTACATTTACATTATCTTTAATTTCTTCTCTTTACTGATCTTAAAAATTCACTATCAACCCAAATTTTAGAAATTGTAGGCGAAAAAGATATTAGCAACCAATTTTATTTGTCTGTATTTTATCTCAGCCAAAAAATTTTATAAATACATAGTGTTATTAAATAAATTTTCATTTTATATAACACATAAAATACAAAATAAGATTCGACAACTAAGTAGACATTATTGTTAATATGCTAGAGCCCCCAGGGGACATTGTATTAATTTAAATACATTTTCTTCTTCTACATATTAATATGTTAAGCACGTATTGTTCGCCTTTTTATTACATTAAAACAATTTCAACTAACACACGATTTTTACATGTTCTTATAAGTATTTGAAGTATGCAAATATGTACGAAGAAAAAATGTCAATTATTTAAGATTCAAATGTTGTACTACTACATTTACATTGAGCACCATAAAAGGTTCTCAATTAAGAAGCTCCCATATTTACTTATATAAAATCTAAATACAAAGGATGCTTTAGTTAATGGGACAAGAAAACAACTCCATTGACTGAAGTTTTAATCGGAGTTTCACGTGGTAAGCGCATTTTAATTCCATGCATCAATTTAACTTATTTAGGGATTATTTTACCTTTTGACTAAGGATTCAATTAAATTATCGGCCTATGCAATGAACATTAATAAGTCCCAGGGACAATAGTTCAAAAATAAGGCAATTTTGTTGAGAAGTTTGTTTACATATAGTCAGGTATATGTTGCTGCAAGTAAGGTTACATCTTTTAATATATTTGATAACTATGAGCGCATACCGATAATCGCATTTGACATAATTTGAATGTACATCACATAATTTTGATATTTAATTTTTTAATTATTAGTCGATTTTAGACTACTGTGCGAACCAAGTCATAATAATTGTGTTTTTTTCTTTGTTGCACATATACATATAGAACGTAAACAAAACGGCTTTTATTTGATTATCTTTAATTTTCTACGTCTGAACTGTCAAAATTGAAAAATTGTATTAAAAGAATTCAAATTCTTGCAAGGCAGCAGAGAATGTTCAGGATATGTGGAACCATTTACCGTAAATTAAATCATATTCTATTTTTAAGGTGCAACATTCGCAGACATTTTGCTTGCATTTAAGATCGGCAATGGGGTGTCATTAATGTTTGGCATAGCATATAGAACAGGAAGAGCATGTGCATAGGTACATTAAAAACATATGTATATAGAGAGAAAGATATAGAAAACTAGATGACAAGCAATTCGTAGATGTCACCGTCTGTCTGTCTGATATACATATGAGTGCATTGAAGGTCGACGATTATCGGGATCGGGATAAGGAGACAAATTTGCCCCGATAAGCATCGAACATAGACCAATGATCGAACAAAAGCTTGACGACAGCTTTTAGAAACTTCGTACTGATAGCTACTGAACGGTTACCGTTGACTGTTGACTCAGCTGATAACAGCTTGGACTGATGTGATCATTGCACCGGTTGACGCTTGGCGCGCTTGTTCTCGTTGTTGTTGCTCACCTGTGTCCCAACTGGCGCTTGTGGCCGTGGTAGCTGCTGGCGCCGTCAGCGCCCAGGTGCAGGCCATTGAGCACCGACTGATCCATGTCCGTTTCGCCGATGGTTTGTGTGCGTTCCCGTGGCCCGGAATCGCAATTGTTGTTGTTGTTCTTTTTGGAATGTGGTTGCTTTTTTGATGTTGCCGGCATTTTCGTCAATTGTTTACAGCTGCTGCTACTGTGACTGGTTAGCCAAAGGTGCCAAAGAGCAATGCCAGCAAAATTGCGACGACGCGCCGCTGCCGATAGCCGCGACGTGACTTCAGAGCTCTCCAAAAGCACAGCTAAGTTAGTCAGTTACGTATGTAGGTAGGTCGGAGGTAGCGAGAGTGCGAGAGCGAGAGAGATGGAGACAGCGAGTGTGCGTGTGTGTGTGTGTATGTGTTTGAGCGAGAGGGAGGGGGTGAGAGTGTACGCCTTATCAGCTGCTCGTGGAAACGTCACGAATCTATGCGCATACGGCGCAGCAGCAGCAGCAGCAGCAGCGACAGCGGCAGCGGCAGCAGCAACAACTACTAGCTTGTGTGGAAGTGGAATGATCTTGAGTGTGGGCCAAAGGCACACAAAGTACTGCTGCTTGCTATTGTTTATGTTTTGCGTTTCTCTTTTTGACAATTTATGCTTATCACAGAATACACACACTCACAGAGGGAGGCACACTAAAAAATACAACAAATAGAATAATGTATAAAAACAATTGGTTCGTTTCTTTATTTTGTTTGCCTATTGCGGTGCAGAGTTTATGACGAGAGCAACAATTTCGGTCAACGTTCGAATTTCAACTGACGGCGGCGTCGACGGCGACGCTCAGCGAATGCAACGTAGTAGAAATGGGAAGGAAGCAGCAGCAGCAACCAAATAAACAACAACAACCAAACGGCAAATGAGCGAATTTCAGAGAACGAAGGCAGCTGAGCGACGCGCGCATGCTCTCGTCGCCGTCGAAAGCTCACCGCATTTGGGTTTCGGAGAGCGCTCATAGCCCAGCTGTGCGCTAGTATTTGCCGTTGATGTTGTGGATATGGGCGATGTTGTCGTAGTTTTTTATGCAATAAATACAAAGTGGTGTGGGCTTTATTTTGCCTCTCTTCTCGCAGAGGGTATTTCAACTTTAACATGACTAAGGGTCAGTGCGAAGAGCTACAAATTAAAAAATTATGACTAAGCGTACGAGTCAAATAAAATAAAATAAAAACTTCTGGAAGCATTTGTTTATAAAGCGGATATAATGGCTTTAATACGTTCGTTTGTTTAATACGTTCTCGTAAAGCATCTGCAGATCAAGAATATTTCGGGTTTGGATACCATTTTTTGGATACCCCATTCGCCCCATGTATGAAAAAAATCAATTCAAATACTACAGACTTGCGCTTTGGGTTGTACATCGATTTGAATGCTTTTGATAAGTGCTGAAAATTGTATAATTGGTATATGTATGTGTGATATGGTGTACGCATGTATGCAAGGGGGTTGAAATATATGTAAATATAGGGTTCAGGGTATCTCCTAGTCGGGCGCTCATACTTTTTTTTGTTTTTTTTATTGAATAATGTATGTACTTTTGTGCGTAATAGAGCATTTAAACTCCGTTGTACTTGTGTTTGCCGCCTTAACATGCTTTTTAGCTTCACGCGTTAAGAAAGTACGCTGGACTATATAGGGGACCAGGGGAAATTTCAAAGTGGTTGTCGGAAGACGCACTTAAAATCAAACATTGAATTATAAATAGCATAAACAAAAGAAGAGACACGCACACATGTTAACTCAAATCCAACTTGGAAAGTCGTTAGGCATGTGATTTTTGCGTGGGTTTGTTTGTACTCGGCTAAGGCCTGTCAAGTTTGGTTGTTGTCGTTTTATGTCTGTTTGCAAGTGAAACGCACATTGAAAATGCCTATGGGGCTGCCACAAACTATGAATTCGTTAATTCATATTCACATCTGTTTATATACATACGTAATTAAGTAAATTTTCTGGATATGCAAATAATATTTGAATGCTTTGACACCTTTGGCTGACAAATTAGCTTTGATTTCTGCTATTGGGGCCATAAAATAACGTATTTGTAGCAACAGTGCAGCCAAAAATTTCCCGTACAGCGAATACCCGTTTCAATGTACTCTCAAGCGCGAAGTGTTTATATTCCATAATTTAAAAGTAAACAACCTAAAATTTAAGTTTAAATTTAAATTCAAACCCATTACATTTCTAAGAAATTATAAATATCAATGTTTGTAATTATCGAGCGTTCACTGTAATAAACTCATGTGCGATTTGCATATTGTGGCACATGAAATGAGTATTTTACATATTTTGATCAAATCATATGTACGCTTACATTTTACGCACACTGTCTGCCCACTTATAATAATGATTTGTTGAGTGTGTTTTGTGCGTGAATTCATAAATATTTTATAAGTCTGTCCGCATTCGGACATATGTTGATATGGGAATGCTTAGGTATTTGGATGCCAATATTTTGGTTATACTCCATTTGGGGGCAAGATTATTTACAATTTACAATATAACTACAAAGTTAGGCGGGTGAATTTCAGTTGGCCTGGTTAAATATTTCGGGGAGCATAGAATTCATTCTATGAAATATAAAATGAATACATTACACACATATGTATATGCATGTAGATATATATAGCGTATCTTTCTCTCTAAGTTATCGTTTTGTTGGACCTGGAGCTGCGACAATTGTGATGATAAAGATAGCGAAAATTAGAGCTCCTTATTTATAATTCGCTCGCATTCCGCAATGTAGTCAAAATATTTATATTGTATTTATTTTAAAACTCATAGAAAGAAAGAACACTTAAAAAGAAAATCCAATCAATTTGCTTAACTCACATCCTCAATTTTGTTGATCATTCGGCTAGTTATCTGTTTATTTACTCTTAGTTAAGATAGCTTTTCAATTTAGAAGATTGTGCTGTTGAAAATCAAGAGAAAAAAAAAAAACAAAAGCGGTCACAAGAATTTGAATACAATTCCATTCAACGAAAACAAAAATAGGCAAATATTGGCACAGCAACGGCAAACTGTGAAATATTTAACGATGGCAGGGAGGGGCAGGGTATCCAAATAAGGGCATCACGCAGACACCCAGCAAAACACATTGCTATATGTCACTGTCAGTGTATTTTGTGGTGTTACGTGGCAAATACGACAGATAGATATGAAGATACACGGGCAGCGACTTATTTACTATAATATGCGTCAAAATTTATGAATATATACATATGTACACATACGAATCGAGGTGTAAAATTCAAATTAAATATGTTTCTTGTAATACAACAAATATTTAAAGAGGGGAATCCCGTACAAAATACAGAAGCAAAAAATCGCATAACTGCAAAATGTTGTAAAAAACAGCATCCAAAGCATATGGAAAACCCGCACAGCTTCAAAACCACATAAAAGAAATTCGCATAAAAAATAATTAACTACGTATTTGGATACATATGCACATGTCTGGCTGTCTAATTGGAAAATGCAGTTGACACTCGCCAAAGTGCCCACTTAAAAATCTGCGAACAGCCCACATTGCAAACTGGTTGGGTTTTAATGAAATAAAAACAACAAACAAAAAAATTATTTTTCATTTGCTGAATATTAAATACCCTTATGCGGCTAAATTATGTAGTATTCTTATATTCATAAATCCTTTCTCAGGTCCAAAAATAAATACAACTTAGTCGAATTACATCGACAAACATGTTCTATAATATACATAGATACATATATTATATATTAATATTGTACGCTCCGTAAGGGAATGTAGAGTACATAGTATGTAAATACATACGTGTAAAATTAATAAACGACAGCTAAGCTTAATAATCGTTAGAGAGGTATGTAAATACCCCATCTAAATTTGCACTTAAACTTTTTGTCAAATTGCTTTTGTAATATATAACTGTTTCAAATGTTATAAAGATGATAAATTATGAAACTTTTAAGTGTTGAACAAACAAAGCAATTTTAATTTTAAACAGTGCATATTCCATTTCAGAGCTGCTTTTTTTAGTGCGACCAATCAGTCAAAAATAACAATATAATCGTCTTGAAGTGTATCCAAAAAAACGCGCACGTTCTCATGTGCAAACGTCGCTGATTCGGGTTCGGGTGTTGAGCCCCGTTGATGATGTCTGTGGATAGTCTTAGCTGTAGTAGTAGTAGATGTTGTTGTTGCTATAGTGTCTGTGCTCGCAGATAAGGCGATAAGGTAAGCAGCCGTTTTGCATTCGGCATTGGCCTTGAGCAGGCTGAATTCTACCAGCGTGGAGAGCGATTAGTGCTCCGTGATATGTGATACACTGAGAGAAGTCGAATGCGAATCGAAGTGTTGTAAAGAAAAATAACACTTAGAACTGGTCAAGAATTTAAAATTGTGAATATAATTTTCCTTTATTATTTTTTTATTATTATACCTATTATAAAATAATGTTATTATTGTTATTTTAATTATTAGTTTTTTTATTCAGCTTTCATAAGCCTTCAGCACTAATCTGTTTAATTCTTTCCCAATCGAAAAAGTTCCAAAAATCTTAATAATCAATCTGAATAAACAGTTCAATTTCAGAAAATCCCACAAGTTCAGCACTGAACTAATGAAGATATTAATGTTAGCATCGTTAGACTTAAGCTAACCTTGACACTCTTTAGGCCCGAAAGCACAGCCCCAACAGGCCAATCCACAGCGGCGCAGCTGTACGCCGTTGAATTGACGCCGTAGCCTGACTTACTATGTCACCTTCTACGACGGGGTTCAGGCAAAATAACAACTACAACAACAGCGACAACAACAAGTGACGCTGATGATAAGACTTTGGCACGTCTAGTCTTGGCAGCCTAATGAGCAAGGCAGAAGGCTCTCAATGTCAGCGCCACATTGGGTTTGTTTACTGTAATCGTGGGATCTCTCTCTCTCTCCCAGCATGGAGCTCGGGAGACGTCACACAATGCAAGGTATGTAACTATATTACTGGAAAGTGATCATGCCTTTTGGTAGTGCTATTTTAGCCCCATAACATTTGTTTGCACGAGTTGTTGATTTCTATAGATTATTATATACTATATAGTCGTTCTAAATATAAACTATTTTAATAATAAGATTGGGAGCGATTGTGATTGGTTTGTATTTCAGTACGCTCTGAATAATATGTTGAAAATGTATGTCTAGCAAAATAGTACTTTACATAATAAGGGAAGATAGCTATACAAAAAATTATATAAATATTTTTGCAAATTTGTTATTTTATTTTCCACGCTTTGGACAAAAATCTTTTGAAATTAATTCTATCTAAGGTAAATATATAAATAAATATAGTATATGTATATAGTCAATTCGATACCAATACATATAAAATCATAAGCCGAACCAGTTGCCCAAAATAAAGCAGAACCTAATCTCGAACCGAACCATTTTGTCTCTTAAATGGCTTGGTTTAGTTTCAGAAGAAAGGAAAATTCCAGAGACTGCCTTAATTAAACATAAACAAAAAATAAAAAAAAACAAATATTTTCTAAATAATTAAATTTCTTTCAAATTTCCAAAACCTGGGTTCATTGATGTGGGCAAGCAGGTTTACGAGGGGGCATTGTTTCAAATCGTGAACCGAACCAAAGATAATTTATTTTGAAGAGATACTCTTCATTATTTAAATGGTGCATTTCTTGTACTCGTTTTTGTTTTTGTACGTGGTCAATTTGCACTTACCTGTGAGCGGCATGGCGATAGTATTTTTTGGGGACCGAAAAGGGGCCGGGCGTGTTGGGCGCTGAATCGCTCATTTCACACTGCAATAGATAGAATCGAAGAAATAGAAAAAGGGGGCGTGTTGAGACGCTGCAACGTTCACACACACACACACACACTTGAACAGAGACCTCTTTGAGTTAGTTGCGAGTGACAAGAGATTGAAAAGAAAGTGGATGTTAGGCAGAAGAAGAAGGCGGTGCAGTGAAAGCAATTAAATGCACAAAAGAACATCATCAGAGCAGATGCTCTTGCATGTGTGTGTGATTGGGTGTGTTGGTGTGTCTGTGTGTGTGTGTCTGACTGACACAATTGGTACAGCAAGCTAATAAGCTCTGCTGCAGCTGATTGATGTCTGCCTGTATCTCGCGTGTGCCTGTGTGTGAGTGTGTGTGTGCGCGTGTGTTCTGTCACAGTCTCTGGCGCTCTCTCGCTCTCGCTCTCGCCTTGGCTCACATCACTTACTTGAAAGGGCATGTCGTAGTACTCTCTTGTGAACTGAGCTTGTGCCTGAGCCTCCGCCTGTGCTTGCGCCATGCTGGCATCGGCTTCTTGAGACATTGTTGTCATTTTGCTCAAGCTCGCATAGGAGCAGCAGAAGCTTTTGCGTGTGTTTCTCTTCCTTGCCGTGGCTGTGCTGCAGCTGTTGTTGTTGTTGTTGTTGGTAGTGTTGCTGCTGTTGCTAGTGCTGTTGTTGTTGTTGTTTCTCTGACGTTGACAGTTTTGAGCGCTCAGTTGTCGCAGCAGGGCGTCGTAATAAGTAATTTTGAACTTTGTGTTTGCTTTGTCTGTGTGAGCTGTTGTTGTTGGTGTTGCTTCTGTTGTTGTAGACACTGTTGTTGCTGTTGCTGTTGCACTGATTCTGGTTGTTTTTGTGGATTTTGCTGCTGTTATTTGGATTAACTGCGAATTGCGTAAGTTCTTCAACACTTGCGGCAAGTTAATATAAGCCATGGAGCGCAGTTGCAAGCAAAAACTACAGCAATACTATGGCAATGCATATGTGTGAGCGTGCGTGTGCGTCTGTGTGTGTAATGCAGGTGCCAAAATTTTGTTTCATTAATTTCCCGAAAACTAAAAAAGAACGGAGATAATTTGTAAGCCCCCCAGCACAAAAACCAATGTGGCATCAATTTTTTTAAACGCTGAAAGTTTAATTGGCGTTGCATATTTTGTAGCACAACACACACGCGACAAACTGTTTTTGTTTTCTACGAAACAAGTGTAACGCTTTTTTTTATGTTAAACAAAAAACTAATTAGATATGAAAATTGTTTACATTTTCATTTCTTTTTTGTTTTTATATGATCGATACATTTATTAAAACGCAAAGCACAAGAAAACGAAAGACAAAATATAAAAAATAAAAACAAAAAAAAAATCAAAACACATTTAAGTTTTTTCAGATTGCTGTCAACTGTGGACGTATAAACATAGCACTCAATTCAACACAAACACAACGTGTAAATATTGCTCTCAATTTCACGGGTAAACATGGCGCTCAATTAACCGTAATAATTAGCAAAAGAAAACACTCAGGCACAAAAACAAAATGACAAACAAAAACAAAGGCACAAGCAATTTACATGCGCCGCCTAAAAGAATGCTGTGAAAATTTTACGGCACTTGCTCGTTTAATTGGTTGTTGCTATACATGTATGTATGTATGCATATGTGCCTATATATTTATTCGAATATGTATGTTGTTCATGAAGCTGTCATTGCTGCTGCTGAAGTTATGGAGAAAACAAAAAAAAGAGTAATAAGTAAAATTCTAATATATCGATCTACCAACTAAGCAAGTATTATGGAGCTTGGGGGACGCAGTAGTGAACGAATTGTCGGAATTGTCTAAAAATAAGCCTCCATAGGCCATGGGCCGCTTGCGTGTGCGACAGCAACAGCAACAACAACAACATCAACAACAACAACAACAACAACAACAACAACAACGGCAGCTACATGGTCAGCACATGACTCATCATTTAGTGTTAGCAGTGAATTTTCACACCATTTAATTAGCCAAAACAGAACAATTGGAATAAAACTGACAAGCACACGCTATATATGAAATATACCTGATACAGTTAGCTGTTAGGGTATATCGAGAAAATAACTGTTTAGTTTCAGTTTCTTTGCTTTCGCACGTTGCACACGCGTTTCATAACACGCTCCTCTCAAACAGGTCACGTTAAATACACACCACAATATATTTGTACATATATTTTCGAAATTATTCCATAAATGCTTGCGCACTAAGCACAAAATAAACTAAAAGAACAACTGAAACAAACAAGAAATCGTTCAACTTTTGTCTGTTTACGCGTCGCGACACACGAACTGTGAAAATGCGAATTGAATCGTCTCCAATTATTCTTTTTTGTGTTTTGTTTCTATTCGCTGGTGCTCTGTCTGTTGGGCTTCTACTTGTATTTAAGTTTTCGCTTATGCGTTTTTTTTTTTGTTTTTTTGTTTAATGCCGCTCGCTTTTGACAATTTTTCGCTCGCTTACATTTTAGATTGCAATTTTGACGTTTGCAGCGCAGGCGCTCTCAGAGCGTGGCCGCTGACAACGGGCGAGAGCGAAATCAGAGAGCATCGTGTTGTGGGAGCGACTGCAATGCCGGTGAAAGCTTTTCAGTTGTTTGTAAACAAACGTCAAAGCTCTGTCGAACTTCATTAATAGCTGGCAGCGCTGACGCTGAGGCGTTGGCTTCATTACGTTTTGGCGGCAATAATTTAAATGACACACAGACAAACTACTGCACAGCAATATTGATAAATGTGTGCGTGCGGCTTGCTTATGTTTACATTCAAGGGCAAAGGGCGGGCAGGTGCCGGCAGGTGCTCCAAGTTTGAGTGAAAACGCAAATAAGATAAAAGTTGCCTTATAAATAAGTTGCCAGTACCCGTGGGCGTTTTCAAGAAAGTAAAATAAACTGGAAAGAAACTACTGTCTGAAATCGAACTTTTAAGCTTTAATGTGTTGGTGCGATGTGGTAGACGTACAGCTGGAAAGTCTTAGAAAGACTCAGCTCATCACTTTGATATGGTTGAAAATTCCGCCTTTTACCTGAAACTTACAATTTTTGTAAAACTTCATTGAGCTCTTTTTACATTTCATGTGTTCAGAGTGCAGAGAACACTCCCAACCGGAAATGTTCCCTTTACTGAATACATGTATATGACGTATGTACATATGTACACTCGGAGATAATTAAGAAGTTTGTATGTATATCTAGTACAAGCGTTATCGAAATCTGGACATATTTCTTTGAAACAATAGAGGCTCTTATTCAATAGGTTGAACTAAAATTCTGGCAAAGGGCGACATTTCTTAACTTGACCGAACTTCAAGAACATTTTTGTTAAATACACAACATTTCCAAACTTCCAGCTCACTTGTAAAAAAACACTATAAAAAGTCTTACCATAGAACAATTTTTAAAGTGGTTTTTCGTCACATGGGGCCTCATATGCAACAGGAAAAGAAGGTAAATAATGCAATATGGCTGTTACTTGGTGTAAAATTGTTCTAGAAATACTAAATAATCAAACGGTACGAATTTTACATCGCTCCTACTTGGACTAAGACTATAAATAGGTTAAAAATTTATGCATTCTAGTTAATTATAACTCCTCAAAAACATTTTTGTAAATGGATTCCTTCTTCTTTATTAATTAAAACCACTTGCGTAGTGTTGTGCTTAATGAGAGTGCTTACCAAATTCATCTTGTGTTGCGGCAGATGCAAGGGTTCGTGGGCTCGTGCAACACGGTCATCTTTCAACTGTTTGCCTGCCACGCCCACGCGCATACCCACCGCCCACCGTCCACCGCCCACAAGTGGCTGCTGATAAATTTCCGCGTGCTTCAGCTGACGAGGCACTTCCTTGCACTTGCGGCCACTTCCTTTGGCTGCGCTCATAAAAGGCGACGTCGCCGACGACCAGCTCCAAACAGAGAGAAGCGCCAATTGCGGCAGAAGCAGCAACAAGAAAAACAAAAAAGAAAAAGAAAAACAGAAGAAAAGCCAAAGACAAACAACAAGTGCAAGTGCCTCGGCCAATGGCCATTTGGCCATTTGGCGGGCATCGCCTTACGCAACGTTTTAGTTTTATCACCTGAACTGCCCGTTGGCCAGGCTAAGACGCTTGGCTGCCGGGTGCAGGCGGCTTTGGGTTGCTGGGTTGGCGGGTTGACGGGTTTTTCAATAAACTGGCCATAAAAAACGAGAGCAGTTCGATGCGCCGACGCCAGCGCAGACGTTGCTGCCAGCGCCATTTTCGCACTTAACGCTTTGGCCAACGGTAAATAAAGTGAAGTGGCCTGGAAGCGATCCGGCTAACAGCGGCGACGAGGCGTGCTACTAAACCTCCAGCTGCAGCAGTAGCTACAACAACAGCAACAACCAGAACCTTGTCGGGTGTAGCCGACTGCTCAATGCCCCTTCACGGCATAATAACGGCTTTAAATAGTCTTTATTATTATTGTTATTTTGGAAAAATAACAATTTTTGTAATTTGTGGGGCGGCTAGTCTCTAGCTAGCGGACTGACCAACCCAATATGCTCTTTTTACTTTGCGCACTAGTGCAACAACAACAGCAACAACAGCGTCGAAAACACCATTAACAAAGGCTACGACGCCGCTGACCAAACCACCTGCCCCTTGGCCAACTTGGTTGCCAGCTGAGTTAGCGCAACTTTTTGGCTGCTGACACAAAAATGCTCGCGGCGCCAAAGGCCAAGAAACAAACCAACGCTTTGATACGCTTTGAAAACAGTTTGCCGACAAAGCATTACTAAAATACCCGTATACCAAGGAAAGGTCTGCTTTGCGAATAAGTCAGAGAATTATTTATTTTTCAATAAAGTCACTATAGGTAAAGTGACTACATCGACAAGATCTCTTACAGCAACATAAACGAACTTAACGAAAAAAAAATATCTAAGTCATGAACATTATTTAAGGAACAATATACCCCACACACACCAACACACACAATGCTTACAACGCCAAAACAATACATCAGTTAATATAAAACATATACCTGTCCCACCTTAACCAACATTAGAAAAGAATCTTTTCATCAAGATAAGTCGATAAATAAACTTCCTAACCTTAATGAAGAAGTATGTTATATTGTGAAATTCGTAAACAAATCTCAGTTGTATAAAATATTTAAATAAACAAATAGTAACAAAATGTATGCTATGCCAAAGCAAAACAATATTAAATAGTGAATAAGTGTTAACACTTCTTACATTGAGGTAGTGACTATTATTTAGAAAGAATTTTGGTTTAACTCTATGATTATTATATACACCTAATTCTCTTTTTACACACGGTTTAGAAATAACAAAAAAAATAAAATTTTTCACTTTTTACTCGAATTCTTAACTGAATTGTTCTTATGCTTTTTTGTATGTTATATGAATTTCTTTTATTCTCACTCCTAAAAAATTCTAGAATATTTGGATTCGATGCGTATCTGAATTCGTTTCAAGAACTACTGTATTATCATCAATGGGAAATAGAGATAATAGTAGAGAAATAATTTCGTAAAATTATGAACATAATCTAGTCATAGCAGTTATGCTAATGTTTATATTGGTTATACATTTTCTTATAAATATGAATTTCTGATAAAACTTCTTTTTCCAAATCACACTTTATTTTTATATATTTAATGAGTTAAGCACTGCGTATATGCGTATAAATTCCCAAGTGAACTGTAGCAAGAATTTTTCAACATTATTTATTAAACTTTTATGTCGCTTTTTAGGTCTGGAACAAATTTGTCCATGTATCTATTTTACACGATTTTTTCGGAATGTATAAATCGTATAAATAGAATGAGGTGTATAATTAAATAAATAAATGCATAAAAATATAAATGTTAGATAACTTATAAAATGGCAAAAATGTCCAACGAACAAAAATTTAATATTATTATTATTATTTATATATTGTTAGCCAGCAACAAAGACCTTCAGGCAGACATTTGAATATATTCAACGAGGTTATATTAGAAGAAAAGGTTTTATTTTTCTCTCTTTCTGTGCGTGTGCACATATTTATTTTAATCTTTCACAGTTGTGCATAATTCACTTTGAGATAGGGTATAAGCCGCACATAAACCAGTTGGCCATGTTCATGTGTAAAGTGCAGGCAGTAACGGCGTTGGCAGCGTCAATTGTTGCCTTTAACTGCCGTTGTTGTGTTGTTGTTGTTGTTGTTGCTGTGGCCTCGCGAGTTTGGCCAAAATTGTTACGGGTCGTACCTTAATTGCATTTGGTGTGCCCGTGTCTGGGTTGGGCCTTTTAAAATCATGATAGTTTTTTTGTACTTTTTTTTGCATTTTGTACTTTTTTGTTTTTCATTTTTGGGCAGCTTTAATTAGACGATTGGACGGCTTCAAAAGCTCTCGGACCGCACTGCGTATGCGTAATTAACGCAGAAATCACAGTTAGGCGGCTTTAGTTGGTGCCGTAGCAAAAACAACAATCACCAGAAACAGCTTGGAGCCCCAGGGAGCAGTGCTAAGTGGGGGGATGAGGGTGGGGGGCAGAAACTGGCTCGACCCACGTACGCCGTATACATATCAATGGGTGGGTGGTTACCCCCGCCATTGCCCATTGGTCGACCCTTGACTGTAGACGGAGACACTCGAGTCTTTAGGTAAACTCATTGAATACATAAGAAGGCTATCATTCGCGACGGCTCGTTCATCGTTCGCCGTGGTTGTCGTTGTCGTTATCCTGCCTCCTGTGGCTTCACAGTCGCCACAGCGGAAAGCCGCAGCGAAATCGATTCATAAATTATACAATATAAACCCCACATGATATCGCATCCACTTCCACTTGTTCCCCAGTCTGTCTATCGGCTGTAAATATGCTTGTATCGAGGTGTGTGTGTAGGTGTAGGTGTGTGAGTGTGGCTAGCCGTTTGCCCTGGCTCCGACTCCAGCTTGGCCGAAATATGCTCGCTGATTATGTGCTTGGGCGGGGCACGTGGCCATGGGGCAGCGCCTTGTTGAGCTGCGTCCCAATCGGGGTGTGGCTTAAAACTATTGAGTCTATTGGCTTTAATATGATGTATCATGTTCCCATAACTTAATGATCCAATAAAACGTAAGCAGGACTTGGACAATGACGAAAAAAAGACGACAAGTAAATCTTTTGAACAGATATGGACAGTTATATTGGTAAATTCTTGAATCCCTAAAAATAATGCATGGCCTGGAAATTCTCTAAAAGAAAAATGAGCTACATCCAATATCAATATCAATTTATGTCGATTTAAGTAGAGAAGGAAATTAGCTTATATGAAAATAAAAAATTATACAAAAAGAGAAGGGGCTTTTAACTAATACGGTTCAAGGTTCGGTTTAAAAAAATTAAATGTAAATTCCACTGTCGAACCGGTTCGGCTTAAACACTGTTTTCAGCCAACATATATATGGCCATGGTGGACATTTCTTAACTTGAGAATAGAATGATTATATTAACGAGTTTTTTTACTCGTACTTGTACTTGGAATTCATATAATAAGAGTTTTGTGTTTATTTTTATTTATGTAAAATAAAAATATAATTTTTTAAGTATTTGGCTATTCTAGTTGAATACCGAACAATGTCTATCATTTTGTTTCAATATTAAGCCTTGCATGCATTACACATACATGCAAAATAAACGATAAAACAACTAACAATTTAAGGGTGTCCTAATCCCTGCTAGCTTTGAATACCCGAATATCTTGCTAATCCTGGCCAAGTCGAGAGTCAGAACAACAGACGAGCAACAGAAAGAGCAACAACCTGTCTCCCGTCAGGTTTCCATTTCGTCCAGTTTTCCATTTTCATTGCACATTCCAATCGAATGCGCAAGTTAAGAGCCGCATATTGCGACCACATGCCGCGGGCTTCTCGGCCAACTGCCTTTCGGCCGGCAAAAACTAATAAAGCAACTCAATTAAGCAGCTGCTGCTACGCCGGCCAAAAATATTCCCAATCAGAACAGTTTTGGGGGGATTTTTTTCGATCCATTTGTATGGCTGCCCCAAGGCTGGGCAGCGAGAGGCGGGGCAGGGCGGTTAGCACGTGGGTAGCTGAAATTATTTGAGCTATAAATGCAAATATAAATAAAAATGAAACTAATTTAATTAAAACGCAGTCGCTAGGCAGCAATACCAGCAACACCAGCCACACCAGCCACACCAGCCACATCAGCTACACCAGCACCACCAGCACCAGCAAAGTAAATGGCTTTTTGGCTGCGACGCACAACGCCCGCGGCCCCTCAAAGCGGACAGACCCACCGCCAGATCAAAAATCAGGTCGGCAAAAATCTCTTACAATTCACAAACCAAGCGCAAAGACTGACTTTTTTTATGTGTTGACACGATAACAGTTGCTTTGAATACTCTTTGAAAAGCATGAATAATACCTTGTGCCTCAGTATAGCACTGATGGCTAACAGAGCGTTAACAGACGCTTTCACCTATATAAAGCATTTTTGTGCCATTTTTTAAATGCTTTTACCGCCCAATCAAATTATTTTGTACTAATGGTTGCAATCAAATTTTAGAATTCAGCTTTAAAATCTACAAAAAGTAAGAGGATTACGTTTAAATTGAATTAAATAAAATTAAATTGAATTTAAAATACAATAATCATTGAAACTAAATCAAAAACCTTTTTAAATACACAAACTTCAATATATTCTTCCATATGCAGCGCTTTACAATTACATATACTTTATATGTACAAATACAACAATAGAGATACCCTTTGTGCAGAAGAAAGGGTGGCTAACATTCGTTGTGTGGCTTTTGATTTCAACAATTTCTGACATTGCGTAGCCTGCGTCGTTGGTGGGGAGCGGGGAAGGGGGAAGGGGTGATCTGTTACATATTTATGCATCATGTGATTTGTCGCTTAATGTGCGTCGCGCTTTACATAAGACGCGAACAGTTGCGCTGCAATTTTCAATTTGATTGCCCCGAATCTTAATTTCGTGAGCCCGATAAGTGCGCAGATAAGCTCTGACATTTCCTGGGCAACGTTGCCACATGCCACGCAGCGGCGCCTTTGGCCAAGTTGCGTATACGCAGCATTGCCCAAGCATAGACAATTGATGAAAAGCTCAACTAATCGTGACATAAAATGAAAAATCCCACAATTTTATGAAAACTAATTTATGAAACTGGATTTTGGGTGTTGCACCTAATTGCTGCGTTTATGCGCAATTATCGTTCAGTTTGTTTCTTGCTACATTTTTAAGCCCCCTCCCCCACCCAACTGCATATAAACACGTTTATACCTAGCAATACAGCTAGCAAATGCGTAAGTTCTCCGTTACCGATTATAATAATTATTTATATATGTTATTTTACAAAATTTCAACCAAAATTGCCCAATATATTTTCTTTTGTATTTGTTAAAGCTAACTTGATTTTTAAGCAAAATATATTTATTGATTTGTCATTAAGCATTTATGCAATTGGGAAATATATTTACAAAATCAAAGTCGATTATGGCAGTCAAAAATTGATACTTTTCATTATAAAAGAAAAATTAAACTGAACGCTAGCCGTAAACGCACAGTTTAACAGGAAAAACCTGAAGTCAAGATTTCTAGCCCCGTTTTTTGCACTGTGTGCAGTCATTAAAATGAGCACAATAAGAAAATTGATTGAAAAATAGTCTGAAAAGCGATAATAATTAAAACTGGAATTGTTATCCGTGTGCCTGGGCTGTTGTGGTGGGCGCCGCCCACTTTGAATTGGTTATTCTGTAGAAAAATTTGTCTATGAAATATCTGCAAATGGCATCAAAAGTTGACACGAAAAAAGGTCAAACTGTGCGGCACCTTGAATAAGCTGCGATTCCAAGTTCTGAACATCAAATTATTCACAGAGCAACGAAGTTTATAACGACAGTTTGGAAAGTTTTGAGTAAGAATTTTTAAAAAGAAAAAACGAGAAAAAGTGATAACCAAATCAATGTGTATTTTAAAAAATATACTGAAATAGTAGATACTTCTATGAACAAAAAATACATGCATACTATATCCATGGATCAACTTCCTTTTGAGTTCGTATATTTCTAAAAGTTAAATTAGAGTATACCTTTTTTAATTTATACATTAATTCTATATAACGTATATGAACAAACAAAACTAATGTTAAACTAAAGAATAAGTCATAATAGTATAAACAAGCTGTGCTTGCCCAACCTTTTTTTATAATTTTGAATCGTTTCTATATTAAACTGAATGTAAATTAAAACTCATTCTGACTGCATTGGTTATTCTTTTTATTTTAAACAATTTAGACATGTAAAATTCCGGTATCCATACTTGCTAGATTTTAAAGTTTCATAGCTTTGCCAAAACTGAACCGATTTTTATGATGTTTACCATTTTGGTCATGGTTTAATCTCTAGATATGTATTAAAATTTAATTCAAATTTTAAAATTAATTATTTTGGTTTTTTTTTCAAAAATAGTTCCCGGATCCATACTAAATTTCAGAGTCCACAACTTTGGCAAAACTTAACTTAAACTCTGTAAGGGAATATAAATTCAATTTACCTCTGCTTAATCTTGTTATCTATAAAAGCTGCGTTCCAACGTCGCCCACCCACCCTTGGGCTCAGTGGTTGTCAAGACAAAATAGGAAAAATCTTGTTTGCCGAATATATATATGTACTTAGTACAATGTAATACGATGACAACAATAAATAAATGCACAAATTTCACAACAAATTAACACACAAAATGTGGGCGGCATTGATGGTAGGTTGATTGAGATACAGGCAAAAAATGGGCGTGCCCTAACGTTTCTATCGCAGCTGTGGCATCAGCACAAACAACAACAAATCTACTTATGAAATAATATTAAAAAAAGGAAAGGTTATGTACGGAATGCCGAAGACGGAATACTCTTTCAGGAATATGGCAGAAAATATGCCAAAATAGATAAATTCAATAGAAATATTAATCATATTTAAACATATTCGATCCCATAAATAAATAAATATATATATGAGAAGTCTCTCTCATGCGTTACACATTTATTTACTTATTATCAAGTTATACCTTTTGCAAGGGCATTAAAAAAGTCGAATAAAAGATAAAATCATTCCCAAAAAAATCTCAGTGTTGTCTTTTTGAGGCGTGCGCCGTTGCTGTTGCTGTTGCTGGGAGGTGTGGACACTTTTGCTTATTGATTCCGAAATTGAAGGTTGAATTTTAACGTGCTTGGCTTTGTATCTATAAGCACCCATCTATATAAAAATACTTGTATATAGGTATGCAGTGGTGGGGCCTCGTTAATGGGGCGTAACAGCACACAGCATCGCCCCAAATTGTCGCAGTAGACCATGCCACGCCCACCAATAGCAAGTGCTTTTCCAACACAAATTCAATTGTTCAACTTGTAATTATGCTGTTGGCTATCTCCTGGCGGTCAAGCGACAAGTGCGAATTTGTCGAGCTGAAAACCTCCCCAAATGACTTTAAGTTAAGATGAAAAATTTAAAAATAAGAAGTTGCATAAGTAAAATGGATATGGCTAAACGAAGGTACTGAATGTGCGTTATACAATACTATAGCATATCGATAAATACAAATAATATACAACATATAAATGACTGCGCAATTCTCGTTCACAACCAAAACATGTAACCTGGCATTGTGTACACATAAAGCAAATTAATAAAAAAAAGTTGGATATAGGCCTGTATTGTATCCAAGATTTACCGCACAATTCACACTTAATCTCAGAATCTGTTGCATTTTTTTTTTAAATACTAACTGTGACAACTATAAAAAAAATTTGTTTTCAAAAATGCATGTGTTTTAAATACACAATCAATCTAGAGGATAAATCAAGACCAAAATGGCATCAAACATGAAAATCGGTTCAGTTTTCACAGAGTTATGGGCGTTTGAATTATGCGAGCTATGGATCGGAGAGCTTAACATGTCAAAATTTTTGAAAATTTTTGCATGATTTTTGACAAAAAATTTGATCCTCTCTGAATCGGTTTTAATGTTGTTTTTTATTCTAATTGTAACAACCAAAATCGATTAAAAATATATAACTGCTATTTCAAATTTAAAAAAAAAATTTTCGAAAATATGTAAGAGTACATGATTTTTTTGACATTTAGAGAATAAATCAAGGACAAAATGCCGTCAAACATGAAAATCAATTGAATTTAGACAGAATTAAGGGGTTTAAAGATATGAGAGCTATAGATCCGGGTAAACATACATATATATTCCAAGTTTCAAGTGCCTAGCTTGAATAGAGGCGAAACAATTGATTTCACACGGATAGACGGACATTTTTGTAAATTTTAATCTGTCTACAAAGATTTGATCGTTCTAGGTAGCCAACAAATCCTAACACTATTATAATATTAACACTTTCTGAGGCGGGTACCCGCCTCAAGTATTTATTTATTTTTTATTCCAAAGTGGAGAACAATAATTGCGTTCACGCGGATCGACGGAGACGAGCATAATAAACAGAAAACTTATATTGGGTCTTACTATAAGGTAAGCATCAAATTAATATTAAGAATTACTTTAAATAAGTAAACAATAAAAGTTAAATTTGTTTATACGTCTAAAAATAAATTAAGACTGGTCAGTTCTGATATACATTGAAGTCCCCATTCGCAGTATACAGAGCCACCAGATGAATAGTAAAATCGAAAGTTAAACTTAAAACATATGGAAATATAGAAGAAAATCTTCACAAAGGTATAAGGAAACTGATAAACGATATATGTTGTGTGTAGCCCAGCTGAGTCCGTTCCACATCCGGTCAATCGATGCAGCGCGAGTAATCTTTGGTGTCAACTGCGGCGTCGCAGGACAAATCGGCGACGAGTCGGCTGTATGCGTACTCCGGCACCACAGTGCCCACGATCGTCCTGTTGGAGTCTGTTTGGACGCGGACCATTTGCATCTGACGTCCGTTCTTCTCGATGATCACCGCGACCCGCTCCCAGATGGACACCATCAGGCCGGAGAGCACGTGGTAGGTGCGCACGCGCAGGCCGAGGGTGCAGCGCCTGCCGTAGGGACACCGGCAGCACCAGTAGATGTGCGAGCAGACGTGGAGACACTTGCTGTACTGCATGTCCCAATGGGGCTGGGCCGCCTTCGGGGAGGCCTTCACATAGCGGCGCAGCAGCGAGCTGAGCAGCTCGGTGCGCACCTGGGTGCCCGTGTTGGGCCGCAGCACCACCAGATTGATCTTGCTCGGATCGTTTGGCTCCTCCGTGGGCTCCTCCTCGGTTTCGGGATTCAGGCACAAAATAGCACAGTTGTTATTGTTGCGCTTCTGCTGCAGTATGTAGAAGCCCTCGTGAGCCTGGCGCGGCTTCTTCTTGAACCTGCAGCGGAGATGAGTTTATTGGGGAGAATGAGTTTTGTTGACTTCGAACTTACTCCGTGACCGCCGCATCGAAGGACATGCCGCTCTCCACCTCGATCGTGTGCAGCTCCGTGGTCGCAGTGCCCGTGGCGTATCTGCGCCGGAAGCTGATCAGCTTCGTGACCGTCACAATGCCGCCGTGCACGTCTAGGTCCATCACGCCCAGATCGTAGTGGCGCGTCCGCTTCATCTGCAGCATCATGGCGTACATCTTGTTGAGGAAGAACCGGAACAGGCCCGTCTGCACCTCGAGCCGGCAGCCCAGCAGGCGATTGAGGAACGTGGGTATGTGATTGCAGCCACTGACCAGCACGTAGATCCGCTGGCCGACATTGTTGATGCCCACGTGCAGCAGGCCCACGCCGGCCAGGGCCTCGCAGCAGTCCACGGTGAAGTCGCCCTCGTACTGCTCGGGCAGGTGCACCGTTTCCAGCGGCTTCTTGCCCGTCAGCTGGAGCAGCACGTTCTCGAGGGCGCTGCTGCCGACGCTGTTGTTCATGTGGAACAGCGCCTGATCCCGCCCGATGATGTCGCCCTCCTGGGCGTCGGTGTCGATGGCGCCCAGGTTCTTCAGCTGCATGGCCACCATATTCGCCTGGTGCAGCTCCGTGGCCGCGTCCGAGATGAGCATCACGAACTCCGGCTCGTTGACCTGGTTGCTCCGCTTGCTGCACCCGAACAGCTGCAGGGCACGATCGGCCGTCCAGGGCAGCTCCAGGCTGATGTAGGTGCGTGGCCGTTGGTTGGCCACGCAGCGATCGCTGTGCAGCGACACGCCCGACGCGGCCGTCTCCGAGATGATGGCCACCTGCTTCACATCGTCCATGAAGCTCTGCCTTTCGCGGTAGTTGAGCAGGTCCAGCGCTGGTGTCGCATTGGCGCGCTGCTCGAACTCGTAGATCTCCGCGCTCGCTTTCAGCACGCGCACGCGGCGATTGGTCAGCTCGGCCACCTGGCTGCTGCCGCCCAGATCCTCGATGATCTTGTCCAGCGTGTTCGGCGGCATGCGACGTGACAGCTGCTGGATCTTCATCAGGAACTTCTCCCGTGCGTTCATGCAGCGCTTCATCTCGTTCTCAGTGATCTGCTCCGTTTGGGGACTGATGCTGTCAAAGTTAAAGTGGAAGTCCTCCTCCTCCTCCTGTTCCGCTTGCATGTTGTTCACCAAATGCTTCAGGATGCGCTGCTGCATTGATCTCTCTGCTGCAAAAGAGACGAAGTATATCAGAAGAGCACATTCAATACAATTTGTGAATGGAAAATGACCGGAAAGTGCGTAAAGAAGTTACATTTTCATTATCAAAATCCCTGTACGATAAAATGCCAATACTCATCTCATAAGCTTCAAAGAAATTCATGAATATGGCCAGCAAACGAGTAAAAAAAACTGTTAAAAAGAAAATCACCTGGCTAATTCTCTTTTTATGCGAATTTGACATAAAAATCGTTCTTCACGAATTGACACGAATTGACTTGATTTAACATGATTTTAAAATTCGATGAATTCTTTTACTGCATTTTTTTATATTCTATGAATTTCCTTTATTCTCACTCCTCACAAATTATATTTTCACTTCTATATTGCAACTTCGCATTATATTTTGCCGTGAACGGGTATCGTGTAGTCGGTAACACCCGGCTGCAACGTTCTTGCCGGCTTTGCCTACCTTTGGAAAGCGTCGAGTGGCGGCGCTTGCGACCAGCGTCGAGTTCGCATTCAAAGTCGTCCTCGTCGGTGCTGCTCTCGCTGGTCTCCTCGGCTTCATCGGGGGAGATCTCGCAGCTGATGCGAGCACGCTTCGAGACCGGATTGGCGCGCGTCGGCGGGTCAAAGGCGCCCGACCGCTGCAGCTGTTCGAAGAACTCGCTGCTGGGTGCTGGAAAATAGCGCTCAATGAACGTCTGTATGATCGTGTGGACGGTGGACACCAGGCCCGTGAGGTACGCTTGCCGCTGTTCCAGGGCTCGCTGGAGCGATACTCGCCCGTGGACTGGATCCCAATAACCACCGCCCGGTCACTGAGCTTGGCCTCCTCGACCAGTTTGACTACCTGCTTGAGCTTGGAGGCCAGACAGAGGGTCTTGAAGTAGCGCTGATGGGCGGCCCAGAACTGGCGATTGATGTGCTCCTGGACACGGCTCTCGATGCGCATGCGACGGTAGGCCTTGGCCAGCTGCTCGTTGATCTTGGCCCACAGATCCGTCGAGTAGTTGTAGAACTTGCGAAAGTCCCGCGACATGGGCACCTCCTCGATGCGAAAGTTGACATTGCGCAGGCTCAGCTGGCGCGACACGTAGATGCCGCGCAGCTTCATATCGATGGCCACCAGCTCCATGGCGCCCCTGCCCCCGCTTCTCCACGGCGTTGACAAACTCAAGGAACTCCGTATACGGGGTGCCCAGACCCCACAGGCCCAGCCGCGTCATGTAGACCATGTTGCGGGGCTCGGTGGCGCCGGTCGCCGACGAATAGATGACACGCGCCAGGGGCAGCAGCTGCTGCAGCTTCAGCACCACGGTGCACAGCTTGACGAAGCGGTCGGTGTTGGTCAGGCTCAAGCTGTTCGCCTTGTGGCAGTCATCCAGTATGATGATGCCGTTCTTGCCCAGCCACTGGACCAGCTGGCTGACATGCGAATGGTATTTGGCCGTGGGACTCGAGGTCTCGCCAGTCAGCTCCGCGTAGGTGCAACAGATGATGCCCTTCTTGAAGGTCTCGCCATCCCTCCTCGCTCAGCCCAATGTGATTGTACTCGAATCTGCTTATGGGCGCCACCTTGATGTGAATGTTGGCGCCAATGTCTGTCAGATTGCGTTCCACCTCGAACCGGAGATGCTCCGCCACGGATACCCAGAGCGCACGCTTGCGGCCCTGCTTATAGTTTTCGTGGATGATGCTGGCCAGGGTGCGTCCCTTGCCCACGCCGGGGCCATCGCCCAGCAGAAAGCCAGTGCGATGGCCGTTGGGCAGCATCTGCTCGTGGGCCTGGCAGGCGTATATCATGGCTTCCACCTGGAGGGCGCTGAGTCGATTGGCGTCCCTTAAAATGTCCGACAGCACCGGCGAATATGTCATTTTGGGCAGCTCCATGGAGAACAGCGTCGACGTTTCGACCACCTCGTTCGGATGCTCCAGCTCGTTTTCCATGTCGTCCAGCCGCTCGCACAGCTTGCTGGACCAGTACGCTTTATATGTGTCGGGCACGCCAATTTCCTCCAAGTCCATCTCGTCCTCGTCCATCAGATGCGGCTGTATCTGGGCCGTTTCACGGCGGGTCGGCACCTTCCGGACCTGCCCACCCAAGAGTCCCTTTCGCATGACCCGAGCATGGAAGATATCATTCATGTCCTCGAGCTTATACGGCGGCCAATCACTAGTGGTGTCCACAGTTGACGTCTAAATATGTTTACAAAGAATTAATTAAACAAATTTGCCATACTATCTTTGTAACCTGTTTGTGCTTGCTACAGGGTATTCTCTTGTGAAGCATTCTCGTCAGATGCAAATACTGTGACCTTACCTTTGACGACCGCCGCCTTTCTGCGGCTAACTTGGCTAGGTCTTCCTTAAAAGCTTGCAAAATCCGGGTTGCCTCCAAACTTTTGGCCTCAAACTGTTAGAAACATAGTGTAAAAAATGACGTATACGTGTTTTACTTTTCATTATTACCGCGAGTGAAGACCTCCTGGCCATAGATACAGTTCTCTCCTTGCCAATCACTTCAGCTTCTGGTTTGAATTCGAACTCATTGGCCTCAGCGTTAACCTATTACAAATTAAATTCAAATTCAATTCAATAACACTCGTTTCAATATGTGTAAACTGAATGTTAAATCATATTAGTTTAATTATTAACAAAGAAAGAAAGAAACAAATCTCAAATTTTTACGGAAGAAGTAATACTTAAGACGAGGTTTTTTTTATACATACCCTGTTAGTTACTGGAATAAGTTCTTTTTGTAGGCTTCTGTTTACCTTCGATTTATTGCTCTCAATCTGTTAAATAAACGTGAATCATATGCATTTATTATATCTTATCGTTACCCTCTTACCAGTGAGGAAAGTCCTCTTGGGGGAATTTTGTTGACTGGACTCTCCGCCCTGGCATTAAGAACTGGCAAAGATACTGCCATTGGTTTGGATTCCATGTCGACCTTTAAAAACGACGTTAAAACATTTAAAAGCACTTGAATTAAAAGAATTGAAAATACTTCTTTGCTAATCAAAATAAATTACTTTTTCTTATATGCAAGCATTGAAATATAATCAATTTACTAAATTTTCCTACATTTTAAAGCAAACTTTATTTTTTTCTTACACACCTTTTGACTAACAACAACTTTGCTTTGGGTAGAGGGCAAATTGTGGGCAAGCTCTTCCTTAGAAGATTGTGTAGTGCTGTTGTCTTCCGTTTTACTGCTCTTTACCTGCGGAAGAAACATATCCCAATTATTAATGTGTTTTAGCTTACCTTCAGTTCTTACCACTAATAAAGCTCGTTTGGAAGGACTTTCCCCATCTAGATCTCCCTGCTTGGCATCAATCCCTCGTTTCCGAGCTGCCTCAGGCAATGACGCTTCTTCTATGGGCTTGGCAATTTCCTTATGAAATAAATTGAGTGAAAAAAATATTCGCTAGCTTAACCATTAAGTACTTACCGGCATTAAAAATCTTTTTTAAGGGACTATCCTTAACCTGATTATCCTCCTTGACATGGATCAGTGGCATACATCTTATTTCTGGCTTGAATCTGACTTCTTTGGACTCATCGATCGTCTATTGGAATAAATGTTGAGAATCGAAACCACTTAGGATGTTAAAAAGTCTATTTCCATTTAATTAATTATAATGTATTCAAAAGCAATAATTAGAATCAAAGACAGAACATTGAAGCTTGTGAATGAGTTTCGACTGCAGAACTCATGTTACTTTAAAATTTACCTTTTGAATTATTGGGATATCTTTTTGGGAGCTGGGTATATTGGCTGCCAGCTCTTCCTTAGATGCTTGTATAGTTTCGCTCTCAGGCTTTAAAAATAAAAGGAAATTTGGTTTGTGCTTTGCTTTTATCTGGACTTTCATACCGCAAATAAAGATATGATCGAGGAAATATTTCTTCCAGTAGGCCACTTCATAGTATGTATGTCTGGCATATGTCCGAGATCTAAGTTTGATGTTTCTTTTATGGGCTTGGTAATGATCTTATGAAATAAATTAAATTAAAAATTTTACTTTTGAATATTTTAACAAGCACTTTAGCTCTTAAAAGACCAACTAATAGAGCACTATATCTAACAGACATCTCTTACCGGTAGGGAGAATCTTCTTGAGGGTATATCCTTAATCGTAGGACCCTCTATGGCATTTAAGTCTGGCATGTCTCTTACATGTGCTTTTAGTCCAATTTCTGTGGATTCCACGACGGCCTATTCAAGTGAGTGTCATATTTTTAAAACCGGGTTTTAAAAATTTCGACACATAATTTCCGGAAGCTGAACTTTTCCCATGGACAGAAATCGAAGACTTACCTTTTTAGGTATTGGAATAACCACTTTTGGTGTTGCCAGCAAACTGTCCACAAGCTCTGCCCTAGAAGTTGCCTCCGTTTGGTGCCTCTCCACCTGTTGTATCAACATAAGGTATTTTATTTGGTATTTTATCTAATATAAACGCTTTTACCGGCATGGAAAATCTCCTTGAGGCAATCTGGCTAATTGGATTAATCACAGGTTTACGAAATTCCGCAGGCTTTGAGAATAAATTTAATTAAATTTTATCAAAATTCTTATAAGAATCGATTATCGAGTTGATCTAACTTTCATACCAGTTGTGACAATCTTCCTAAACGAATTTTCCTTAACGGATTTTCCACTTTGGCATCAATTACTGGCATACCACCTGCGCCTGGCTGTGACCGTACTTCTTTGCACTCAATGCTGACCTATGGAAATAATTACGTTTATGTAAAATGTTATGTGAATGTAAAGAATCGCATTCTTTTTGTCTTCCATCAAAATGAATACCAAGAAGGTAGATAGAAAGACTTGGCGAATATTTTTTTGCTCAAAGCTAAAATACAAATTGAAGATTCTGTCTTTGGTTGTTATGACCTTTTGAGTTGCGTCTTTTTGGATGCTGACTTCATCCGACTTCGGATTCGTGTTCATATTAAACTGTCCATCTGAGTATCGTTTTTTTGCAGTTAGTGTCCCTTCTAAGGGCCATATTTCCATATTATTTTCTAGCTTCTGGTCAAGTGCGTTAAAGGTTGGTTCTTGTAGAAAACTCTGTATGTTTGGTAGGGTTTGCTCGGATCCCATTTCTTCCTTCGGTTTAATTCTTAGAAGCAATGACGGCTTCTTGAAGATTTGCTCATCTGAGCGAATCTTTTTGCTTAATCCACTTCTTTGACCTCAATGGAAGTCTATTAAAATAAATTAAATGAAAAAAATTTACGTAAGTGTCTTATTATTATATATATATATATCAAACGCGCTTGTACCTACGTTTTGTAGGTCTTGATTTATATTTTTTTGAATACTGGGTATATTGCCTGCGATTGAATAGCTTTCAATTGGTTTCACATCTGGCACAGTATTAAATTTTGCATCGAACAAGGGAAAATTTAAAAATGATTCTGTGTTCGAGAAACTACTTTCCATAATATTTTCCCTTTCCAAATTTTTTTCTATACTCCTTTTGTGTTCTGTTATAACTGACTTTCGTTCAACACTCGGTTGTTCTATTTTCTGTTTTTTTCCTGGTACCTGATATTCAAATAATCCTATCCATTCTTCGAGGTTCGACGTTTTATAAGTATTTGGTTGTTGTAGTTGTTGGTGTTCCACAATTTTCTCTGCTTCCCTTTTGGTTGGCTTTGGTTTCGTTTCAGTATATATCTTCTCTTGAAAATTGTTCAAGATTTCACCTGCCCTTTCCGTAGTATTTTCTCTGTTATTTTCGAATTGATTTATGTTCGGTTGTTGTTCAAAACTTGGCTCTTGTTGTTGTTTACTTTCCTCTTCCGCAACCGATTCCGTTTCCTTTTGAGGTGGATTTGCCCAAGTTTCCATATTCTGTAACTTTAAGTTTTGGGCAGTTTTTCTTTCTAATTCCCAATTTTTCAAACTCTCTTCTAATATTCTAGCAAGTTCGTCAGAGTTCGTCGACATCTGAATACTTTCTTGTTGCGATTGGTTTTGTCCCACATTTTTCTCAATTTCAAGTTTCCCTGCGTTTTCACTGGCCTCATTCGGCTGTAGAGATATTGCTGTTTTTACCTGTCCATCTGTATGTGCTTTGCTCTCGAATAAAACCATTTCTATATTATTTTCTTCTCTTGCCTCATTCGTATCAAATGCGCTTTCCTTTTTGACTGGGCTTTCAGTATTCTGCGACATTGGGCTTTGATCAAATATACAATTCAATTCTCTATTTGTATTCATTTCTATGCTCCAAATAAGATCTTCTAAACTCGCTTGATTTTCGTTCATGTTTTTCTCAGTTACTCTTTTCTCTGCATTTGTATTATCTGAAAAACTGTTTGTCTGAGTTTTAAATTGTACATTCCATTCATCAGATTCTTTATCGGTATTGGGTGTAATATTACATTCTACATTTTTATTGACCTCATCAGGAATTAAATTTGTTTCCGTTGTAGACATTTCATCCCCTAGCTGCTTCTTTTCAAATGTGTTTTGTATGTAAAATATATTTTCCATATTAATATCCCTGGTCCTTTGCATAGTACTCTCAACTGTATTGTCAAGTAGTTTAAAAATGGGTTCTTGTATAATGCTTGGCTGACTAAGTTGCTCCTCTGCAGATTTTCTGCCTTCTATACTTTGTGCTGGATATGCCTCAATAAAGGTCTGAAAATTTGGTTGATTTCCCAGATTCTCATTTAAGTGGCTATTTTCAATTTTTTTCTGAAGTCCTTCAATATTTGTTGGTTCTTGCCGCTGTTCATTTTGCTTTAAATTCAGCTTAGTTGCTGTTTGTTCTGTATTAGGGTTTGTTTCTGTTTCAAAGCTTTCACTGAAGAGACTTTTCCAGTCTATAGACTGATCCTCGAAAGGATCCCATTCATGATTAATTTCTATACTCTTTTCAAATTCAATATTCGGCTCCTGTATACCAATCAGTTTTTGTGACTGTTTTTCCTCAGAGTTTTTCTCAGTTTTTTCCCTTTTTACATATTTACAAGCCTCATCTAAGGCTCGATTCCTTTCAACAGCCTTCTCGGAGAAAGCACTTTTTACGTTACTTTGTATTTTCCTTTTCTCAAGGGCTTCAATGTTCGATTGTTCCTTTATACTCGGTTGTTGTATTTTTTCGCTCGTCGCTTTTCTCAGTTTGTATTTTCTCAGATTTTTGCGTTGGATTTTCCAAATTTTCGGGACATTTTGGTTTTTCATACTCAAGTTTTCGGTTCAATTCCTGGTCTTCTATATTATTTTCTACTTTCTTCTCATGCTGTTCGATTAAGCTTTTCTCAATTTCGGCATTGTTTTCGATCTCATCAAGCGTTGGTTTTATTTTCGCCTTAAATCTCGTATCTAACATTCGTTTCAACTCAAAGACCTCCCTTCCAGGAGATTTTCTGTCATTATTATTTTCGAATTTCTTGTCAAGACGTTCGATGTTCGGTGAGTTCGTGGTACTCTGTTGTCTTTGTTGATTTTGTTCTACTCCACTATTAGATATTATTTTATCTGCATACTTATGCCAAGGTTTTGGCAAAGGTTCTGTTTTCTGGAATTCTTGTTTGTAATCATCAAGTTTCTTATGCCCTTTTTCACTTTTAGTTGTCTCTTTCGTGTTAGTATTCATATCGTTTTCGCTATGGTCGACATCTTTTGCTACAATTTGTTTGCTTTTTATTTTCTTCTTAAGTCTTTTAGCACTTTTTTCCAACTGCAGAAGTTCCTCATTTGCTCGCTTATAACTCTTTAGTTTCCTAACAGACATTTGTACAGTATTTTCATCTTTTGTGTTCATGGGTTCCTCTATCTGTTGGGATTGTTCGGGTTTTCCTTGAATAACCTGAACAAAAATTAAAATTATAATTTAGTCCTTTTTCAGTGCTCAAGCATGGAAACCCCTCACCTGTTTAACAATTGGAATAACAGCGCTGTTATTGTCTGGCATATTTTTCGTGGAATCGACTGCCACTTGTTTTACATTTTCTTCAATATTTGAAACCTCCTGTCGATTACTTGACTGTTGAATTTGAACGTTGTATTTATCGCTCTCAAACTTATGTTTATCATTCTCCGTCTTTTGCTTTTCTGCTTTTCGCTGGGCTGATTGAGATGCTTCATGTTTTTTCTAGAAATTCATCAAATATGCACAAATTGAATGCTAGTTGGTCCGACCTGTGACAACAACTACTTTACCTGTTGTGCTCTTGGGGTAACCGTGCTGTCAATGTCTTTCACATTGCTTATGATGTCAGAAGAATATTCCAGCTCCATGTTTATCAAAGCTTTTTGATTACCTTGTTGCTGACTTTTCTTACTTGCCAAGGCATTTAAATTTTTGTTGTCGATGTCCTTTGGTTTTTCATTCTCTTGTTCAATCTGGAGTATATTTTATAATTCAGTAATTTTCTTTTATGTTTAAGCAATGGAATATCCTTACCTCTTTAGTAATTGGAACAAGATTTTCCTCAGTAGATTTCTGTTTGACCATTTCTTTTTGCAATTCTTCTAATTCTCCTTGCTTCGTTTCCTTCACTAAAGTCTGCCAATCAACTTTTTTTGATGCAGTTTTTCTTTATTGTATTGGTCGGCCTGAAACTGCAAGGTTTTAGGGAATATCAATAATATGTATTTTTCTTTTCAAATCATAAGCTGTGGAATATTTTTACCTTTTGAGTGACTGGCATTTGAGGGGTATTAATAATTGGCAAACTTTTTTGGCATCGGTGAACTGCTTTTGGTTTTCTTGATTCATTGATTCCTGCGCATTTTTCTTATCATTGGGCTTAGCCAAGACTTGTCGATCAATTTTTTGGTCCAAAGGCCTAAAGTTTGTATCAGCGGTTTCTTCTTTTGTTGTGTAGCAGAGAGTTTGCATTTTTCATGTGCTATCTGTTCTGAAGTTTGTTTGGGGGTTTCTGCCTTTCTTAATTCCTTCTCTCTCTTCTCTCTCTCTTTGGCTGTTTGTATTATCGAAGCTTGTTGTTCACTCTTTTTGCTTGCTAGATTCTTCAACTAATAATTATAGGTTTAAATAACAAGTTACACATAATGTAATATACTAAATGAGTTCCTTTAATTAATATATGTATATACCTCTTTGGCAGCCGAAATACCATCGTTGATAACGCCTGATACGTCTTTGCTGGATTCAGTTGATTCTTGTTGTTCGGTTTCTTTTTTCTTTGATATACGTTCCTTCTTTTCGACTTTTTGTTCTGTTAAAGATTCCCGATTAATTTGCTGTTCTTTTCGATCAGTGTTTTCATTTGGCAGGGTGTTTTCATTTTTATTTTCCGTGCCCTGAAATAAAAGATTTTAGATTATTTTATATAAAAACTCTAAGTCTGAAAATGTTGGATATCGCCTTTCATTACCTTTAGAGAAACTGGAATGGCAGTGTTAACGTCTGGCATATTTTCTTTGAGCTCCTCTGATATAGCATTTTCTTTTTCTTTCGCTTCTGCTGTCTGCTGCTTCTCATCAGCATCCTTAGTGGCTTTACGTACCTGTTCCTTAGTTACATCCATATTTTCGCATATTTTCTCCTGCACATCTCTTCCATGTGGAGCTATTTGTTCTGCTTTCGTACTTTTATTCAAATTAAATTTATCAGTCGTATTATTATCTGTATTGCTTTTGCTATCGCCATTTTTATTTTTATTCGTACTTTTTTTTTCTTTATCTTTTTTCTCCGAGCTCGATTTTGCATTTTCCAGCTCATTTTTTGTTTTCTTCTTTTTTGATTTTTTCGCAGCCTTTTTCGCCAGATTGTTATCTTCCTCTGATAAAGCTTTGTTGCTTTTTGCTTTTTCTTTCTCTTTCTCTTTTTCTTTAGCTTTCTTTTCTTTTTTCAGTTTTTTCTTTAATTTTTCTTCTACAGTTTTTTCTTTTTTTGTTTGGCTGTTTTATTTTTTTTCACTTTACCAACATTTTCAATAATGGCAATTGTTGCATTCTGTTTTTCGAGCTTCTTATTTTTCTTAATTATTGTTTGTGTTTGGTTTTCAATTTTATTTTCCTCCAATTTTAATTTCTTAACCTCAGGTTCGTTTTTCTCTGCATTTTGCTGCGTTATATCCAATTTTGTCCTCTGTTTTTTCTATAGACAACGGTAAAAAAAAGAGATGAGTATACATTTGTTATACATATATTATAAATAATTCATCGATACCCTATATTCATCCAAGCTTAATGTCCTTTTAAGAGATGGTTTATTGGTTGGCTCGTTTTTAGCCTGATCGGCTGATGCTTCTATATCCATTTTTCTGGATATTAGGTTATTACTGGCTTCTTTCCCGTTAGAAGCATTTCCTTCTTGCGGTTGCAAGCAATTGTCTATATTCTCTTCTTTTTCGATTTCTTTTATTTGCTGCTCTTGCTTTACGGGAGTTGTTTCTTGAAGATCATTACTCTTGAAATATTTCAATTCATCATTGGCGTTCTGCTGCTCTTTTTCTTTCATTGCTTTCAATTTAGATTTATCGTCAGACTTTAAGGTGGCATCTAATTCATTTTGATTATTCTATGGTAAAATATACAGGCATACATATATAAAAATAAATGTAAGAGTTTAACTGGATTAACAACTAAATGATTTCTTAAATTATTTTTGGTATTCTTACATTTAGGGATTCTAAGTTTAAATTGTCTTTCGAATTTGATTTATTATCTTGATCAAGTGTTGCTTTCCCAAAGGCCGCATTTTTTGTTAAAGCAGATTCCTTAATATACTTCTCTTTTTCTTGGGCTGTATAGTTTGCGATGGGTGTTCTTCTGGCAGTGTTTCTTTAACACTTTGAATATCTACAGATTTTGATTTATTATCGGCTTTTATCTTCGTCTCTGTATTATGTCGAGTTGCATTATCTTGCTGTTGTTCTGTTTGCAAATTTGGTTTGTCGTCAATTTTTAAATGGGTATCTAATTTCTTTTGTTTTTTCTGTGGCTAACGATAAAAGTATACATATATATATTTTATATATTTTTATCCGTATCACAAATTTTTGCTTACCTTTTGAGCATCCGAAACCATTTGAGGTTTAATACTTGCATCATTTGATATATCTACATTTGCCTTATCTAATGTTGCGTCTTCTTTCTTTTCAGTACATAATGCTGTATCTGAAGCCAATTTCACCCTTAAAGCACTTTCAAGTTGAAGTTTCTCTTTTGTTGGCTTCGTATCGCCTTCTGGCTGTTCGGTTTCCATTTGCTCAATTTCTGACAGCGATGAACTATTTAATATATGTTTTTCCTATGGTGAGCATTTTAATTTTGTAAGTTAATATTTAAGGTTGCATTATGGTTTTAAATATAGAGATGTACCTGTTGAGACATTGTCGTAATATCGGTGTCAGTCTCTGGCACACATCTCTTGGTCCCATCTGATATTTGGATATTATCCTTCTTTAAATTGGCACCTGATAAAATAGCCTTGTCTGCTGTTTCCTTCACATCTGTATCATTTTTAATAGCTAGGATAGGTTGTGTTCCACACTGCTCCTTGGGCATTTCAATTATAGATGCTTCTTTAGCTCCCTGTTATGGAAGAAGGTTTTGTGTTTTTAGTAAATTTAAAGTTTATTATAGAAACTGCTATATGGGGTTGATGCTAGCCTCTTGAGAACCAAGGTGAACAAAAATGGCAGATTCTGACATTTTATCTTCCTCCTGCTTTGTTTTTACATCTGATAGTAGTCCCTTGTTTGAGATCTCCTCCTCTTCAACATCGGTTTTCTGTATAACCTGGATACTTCCGTCGGACTCCTTGAAGTCTTGAATAACCGTTGTATCCCGTTGGTGGGAAAGTTTTTGTTTCTCAGCTCTGTCTTCGGAAAGGCTTAATCTTTCTCCAACAGCTTCTTTTTTAACGGCTATCTTCTGTGATAGATTAAATTTTATGTGATAAATAATAGTAACAAGGGTAAATATTCTATCAATCTATTATCTTAAAAATATCGGTAAGGCATATTTGGTTGTGAAGGACTCTTACCGCTTGCAATACTGGGATAATTGCTTTTTCAGAGCCTTGTACAACACTCTGTTTCTTTTTCGATTTATTCACCTCTTTTTCTTTCTCCTTTTCCTTTTCTTTCTTTTTGTCTTTTTCTTGTCTTTCTTCTTATCTTTCTTCTTATCTTTCTTCTTATCTTTCTTCTTATCTTTCTTTTTGTCTTTCTTGCTGTCTTTCTTTTTGCTCTTCTTCTTTTCGTCTTTTTCATGTTCGACTTTTATATTGGCACTTGGTTGGAGCGTCTTGTCACCCGTAAAATTCTTATCTGCATCCTTATTTATGAGCAAAATCGCTTTATTTTTGTCGAGCTCCTCAGAGGCTTTTGGAATCGACGCGTTATCTCCTTGTTGGCTGAGAAGCTTTTGGTTTTCATTGTTATTTTCAAGAGGACTTAGCTTATTGTCAGCAGATATGTTCGTCTGCTCGTCCATCTTCTGTGACAGATCTGATTTACAAAACTTATTCTGTAATAAACAATAATAACATTCTCGTATATTTTTATATTATAAAGAAACCCAATCGCAATAGATACATACCTCTTGAGTATCTGGCAGTACATCTTTTTCAGTTTCTGGTACAATTTTATTAGTCTTATCTGATATTTCCTTTTCTTGTTGGTCTATCTTTGTGCCTTTCGTCTCATCTATTTCCATCTCTTCCATTTTCAATTGGTCTTCTGATAAACCTACATTGTCATTTACCTCCTTCTCGACTGCATTCACTTCAAGAGTGAAGCAAACCTTATTTTTGTCAAGCTCCTTGAGATCTTCTGTTTTGGATGCTTTTTCTATTCTTTTGTTCTCTTTCTTTTTCTGTTTTTGAGAGAGTTTTCGTTCTTCATCTTTATTCTCAGGAGGGTTTAAGCCTTTGGCGTCTAATATGGTTGCCTCAATTGGTTTCTGAGGTGCATCTATTTTACATAAATTTGCCTGTTATAGACAATAGGGATACATGTAGAAGCGAATGTTTGCAGTTATTTTACATAAATGATATTTACCTCTTGAGAACCTGCGACATTTTTTTCAGAGCTTGGCACAATTTTCTCAGTCTTATCTGTCTTTTTCTTTTCTTTTTGGTCTTCTGATATACCTCCTTTCGCACTTACATCCTTCTTGTCAGCATTCACTTCAAGAGTAGAGCAAACAGTATCTTTGTCAAACTCCTTGGGATCTCCAGTTTTGGATGCTTTTTCTATTCTTTTTTTTTCTTTCTTTTTCTGTTTTTGAGAGAGTTTTCGTTCTTCACCTTTATTATCAGAAGGGTTTAATAAGCTTGTAGTGTCTGATTTGGTCACCTCAATTGGTTTCTGTGGCGCATCTGATTTACATAAATTTGCCTATAACAGACAATAGGGATACATGTATAAGCGAATGATTGCATTTATTTTAAATAAATGATATTTACCTCTTGAGAACCTGCGACATTTTGTTCAGAGCTTGGCACAATTTTCATAGTTTTATCCGGCTTTTTCTTTTCTTGTTGGTCTTCTGATAAACCTCCTTTACAACTTACCTCCTTCTTGACTGCATTCATCTCAAGAGTAGAGCAAACGGTTTTTTTTTCAAACTCCTTAGGATCTTTAGTTTTGGATGCTTTCTCTGGTTTTTCTTTTTCTGTCTTTTTCTGTTTTTGAGAGAGTTTTCGTTCTTCACCTTTATAATCAGAAGGGTTTAATAAGCTTGTAGTGTCTGATTTGGTCACCTCAATTGGTTTCTGTGGCGCATCTGATTTACATAAATTTGCCTGGTAAAGACAATAGGGATACATGTATAAGGGAATTATTGTATTTAATTCAAATAGATGATATTTACCTCTTGAGAACATGCGACATTTTGTTCAGAGCTTGGCTCAATTTTCATAGTTTTATCCGGCTTTTTCTTTTCTTTTTCCTCTTCTAATAAACCTCCTTTGCAACTTACCTCCTTCTTGACTGCATTCATCTCAAGAGTAGAGCAAACGGTTTTTTTTTCAAACTCCTTAGGATCTTTAGTTTTGGATGCTTTCTCTGGTTTTTCTTTTTCTGTCTTTTTCTGTTTTTGAGAGAGTTTTCGTTCTTCATTTTTATTCTCAGGAGGGTTTAAGCCTTTAGTTTCTGATACGGTTACCTCAATTGGTTTCTGTGGCGCATCTAATTTACATAAATTTGCCTGTATAGACGATAGGGATACATGTAGAAGTGAATGTTTGCAAATGCTTTTTCACATTTTTATTATTTTACATAAACGATATTTACCTCTTGACAACCTGCGACATTTTTTTCGGAGCTTGGCACAATTTTTTTAGTCCTTAGTAACTTTTTCTTTTCTTTTTTGTCTCGTTTTTTAACTTTCTTTTTGTCTATTTCCATCCCTTTCATTTTTAATTTATCTATTGATAAAAGGCCTTTGTCACTTGTCTTCTTCTTGTCTGCATCCACTTTAAGAATAGCTTGTGGCTTAGTTTTCTCCTGTTTTTTTGATTGTTTCGTTTCTGGTGCTTTTTCTTCCTGCTGTTGGGCAAGTTTTTCATTTTTATTTTCAAATGGATTTAAAATTGTAGCATTGGCGATGATTGGCTCTATTGTTTTCTGTGGCGGATCTGATTCACATATTTTTTTCTACGATAGACAAAAATGCCAAATTTATTTGAAGAGAGAGAAGAGAGAGAGAGAGATTATATTGTCTAGGTGGCTTTTTAAACAAAGGAGCTTACCTCTTGAAAAGCTGCGAGATTATCTCTCTCAAAGCCTTGAACAGTTTTCTTAGTATTATCTGATAATTCCTTTGCTGGTTTGTCATTGTTCAAAACTTTCAACTTATCTGTTTCCTCTTCTTCTATATTGAATTTGACATCTGATAAATGTCCTTTGTTATTGTTGCCAAGTTCCTTGAAATGTTTTTCCAATGCTTGGTCTTCCTGTTGTTGGGAAAGTATTTGTGTTTCATTGTTATTTTCGGGAGGCATTAAGTCTGCAACGTCGGCTATGGTCGGCTCAATTGGTTTTTGCGGCCGATCTGATTCACATAGTTTTGTCTGTGATAGAAAATAGTGTGAAATGTATTTTTTTATGTTTTCTTGCTTGTTTTTAAGGAAAAAGCTTACCTCTTCAGAAGCAGGCAGAATTTCCCTTTTTTTGTCAAGCTTCTTGGAATCGATTGATACCGTTGCTATCTCTTCCTGATGTTGGTAAAGTTTTTGCAATTCACTTTTATTATCATCGTCGGCATTGCTCTGCTCACTTGTCTTTTGTAATTCATTTAGTTCATTCTGCTAAGATAAGATAGTGTTAAACAGTTTCAGCGGGATTACATAAATATTCTTACCCCTGGAGATTCTGAAATAATATGTTTTTCAGGGCCTGCCACAGTTTTCTGGATTTTATCCGAGCTCTTGTCTTCTTTTGCCTGTTCTTTCTTCGCATCTGTAGCCTTAACTTTTATTACTGATATAAATTCCGATAAAAGTCTAGGTTCTTTTTGTCTCCATCCTTCTGAAGCAATTTGTCGTTATTTGTAACCGATGCCTTCTCTTTTGTTGTTGGGAAGGCATTTGCGTTACGTTTTTATTTTCAGAAGGGTTTAATTTTGTTTCATCGGCTATCTTTGGCATAATTATCTTGTTGGATGGATTCGGTTCGAACAGTTTTTTCTGGTTCAGACAATTATGATAAATGAAGAAGAAAACATTGTTAACGAATGTTTTTCTTTTCTTTTTGGCTTTAATAAGAAGCTTACCTCTTGAGCACCTGGGTCAACAAGACCTTTTGAGCCTAGTATAGTTTTCTTAGTCTTCTCGGATTTTTCCTTTTCATGTTTTTTGTCTTTATTCTTTTCTTTCTTCTTTTTTTTTTCTTTCTTATTGTCCTTCTTTTTGTCTTTCTTCTTAATTTTTGATTTGTCTGGGTCGTTTTGAACATGGAATACCTTATTTTTGTCGAGTTCCTTGGGATCTTTCGTTACCGTTGCTATCTCTTCCTGTTGAGAAAGTTTTGATTTCACTTCTTTCTTTTCTGAGGGGTGTAATTTTCTATCATCATTGGCTGTATTTTGCTCAGTTGTCTTCTGTAATTGGTTTGATTCACTTTGATTTTTCTGTTAGACAATAATAATAGATTAAAGATCAACCAGTGAAGCAATAAAATATGATGCTAAAAGGTTTCTACAGGGTTGGTTTGTTAAATATTATTACCTCTTGAGTACCTGAAATTTCTTGTTTTTTAGCGGCAAATACAGTTTTCTTGGTTTTATCCGAGCTTTTCTTTTCTTTTTCTTTATCTGCCGTCTTTTCTGTCATCATTGATTTGGTATCAGATAGTTCTGTTTCACTGGTTATTTCCTTGTTTGCAAGTTTTATCTTATCTTCATCTTTATCTTTCTGGTGCTCGGAAAGTATTTGTATTTCATCTTTATTTTGAGAAGGGTTTAGTATCTTAATATTGGCAATGATTTCTTCCGTTGCCTTTTGCGACGGATCTGATTTACATAGCGTTTTCTGTGATAGACAATCATGAAAAATATGACATTTATTTTTTTTATTATTGAAATGGCGGCTTGTTAAAAATACTTACTTCTTGAGAACCTGGGGCAATATCCTTTTCAGTTTCCGGTAAAATCTTCTGAGTCATTCCTCTTATTTCTATCCCTTGTTCGACCTTCTTTTTAACTTTAAACTTATCAATTTGCTTCTCTTTAGTCTTTGGTTTTTTCTGTGAATCCATTTGAACTGTTGGACAAGGGCTATTTTTGTCAAGCTTCTGGACATCTTTTGTTACCGCAACTTTTTTACCAGTTGCTGGGGATGTTTTTGTTTTTCATCTTTATTGTCAGAAGTTTGTAACTTTTTGTCATCAGGATTGTTTTGCTTAGTTATCTTCAGTAATTGAGGTGAATTACTAAGTTTTATCTGTGTTAGACAATATACATATATTTATTTATTATGAATTAGTGTAAAGACTTAGTAATTGTTTGCTTTATAGTAAAAGATTCATACCTCTTGGGGGACCACAATATTTTTTTCGAAGGCAAGAATATTTTTTTCCGTCTTATCCGGTTTTGCATTTTGCATATATCCGTCTGTTTTCTCTGCTTTGATTTTTAAGTTAACATCTGATAAATGTCCTTTATTATTTGTATCATTATTAATATTTAAGGATTGCTTTTTTTTATCGAGGTCCATGTGGTCTTTTGGTGACAACGTATTATTGTTCTGTTGCTGGGGAAGTTTTTCGTATTCATGTTTATGTTCAGAAAACTCTAGCTCTTTTTCCTCGGCTATTTTGTCATCCGTTGTCTTTCGGCAGGGATTTGACTTACATACTTCTTTCTTGAATAGACAATAATAATAAATGTAGTAAAAATCTATGTGAAAAGAATTGTTTCTAAGAGGCTAAGATATATAAAATGTGCTTACTTTTTCAGGAACTGGTATAACATCTTTTTCAGACCCTGGTGTAATATTCTTAGTCTCTTCTGATTTTTGGTGTTGCATTTTTTTGGCGTTCTTTTTATCTTTCTTTTTGTCTTTTTTCTTGTCTTTCTTCTTGTCATCATTTTCTTCTTTCTTTTTGCCTTTCTTCTTATCTTTCTTCTTCTCTTTAATCTTTGATTTGTCTTCGGATGTAAGTTCTTTGGCAAGTGCCAATGTCTCCTTTTTATCTGCGTCATTTTGAACACTCGGGCAATGTTTATTTTTGTCAAGCTCCTTGGGATCTGTTGTATCCGTTGCTTTCGGTGGCGGATCTGACACACATAGGTTTTTCTGTGATAAATTTAAAAGTTGATATATTTTGATTTTATGTTATCTTAATGGCGTTTTAAAGAAAGAAGCTTACCTCCTGAACACCTGGGACATTATCTATTTCAGAGCCTGGTACTGTTTTGTTTATATAATCTGATATTTTCTTTCCTGATTGGTCGGTGTTGGCAGCTGTCATAGCACATATTTCCACCTTTTCTATATTTAATTTATTTTCTGATGAACGACCTTTGTCACTTGTCTTCGTCTTGCCTGCATCCACTTCAAGATTAGGGCAAGGATCAAGCTCTTTTGTTTTCGATGCAATTTGGACCTGTTGTTGAGAGAACTTTTCTTTTTCATCTCTATTTTTGGGAGGGTTTAGGGGTTTTGTAGCATCGGCTATGTGCGGCTCAATTGTTTTTTGTGGACGATCTGATTCACATGGCTTTGTCTGTGATAGATAATAGTGTTAAATATAGTAAAGAGTATTTATTATTGTTTTTATGTTTTCTTGTTTTATTTTGAAGAAGGAGAAGCTTACCTCCATAGAGATTGGTACAATTTTTGTAATCTTGTCTGATATTTCCTTCACTTGTTTTCCTTTCTTCTCATTTTTCTTCTTATCTTTTTCCTTTTCTTTAGTCTTCACTTTATCATGTGGTAATCGTTCCTTGCCATTCGCCACTTTCTTACCTTCATCCATTTCAAGAGTAGGGCAAATCTTATTTTTGTTACGCTCATTATGAACATTTGTTGCCGCTGCTTTCTTTTCCAGTTTTTGGGAAAGCTTTGGTTTTTCAATTTTCTTTTTAGAAGATAGTAATTTGTTATCGTCATTGGTTTTGTGGCGCTGACTTATCTTTTGTAATTGATCAGATTCACTGAGTTTTTTCTGCGTTAGAGCATTAATAAGCAAAAGGTAAAAGTTAAGCGATTCAAAAATGGTTCTGGAGGGTAACATTGCTAAAATACTTACCTCTTGAGATTCAGAAGCAATATGCTCTTCACGACCTGGCACAGTTTCTGGGTCTTACCAAATTTGTGCTTTTCTTTTTCCTGTTCTTTCTCCTCATCTGTGTTCTTTTCAATTATTATTGATTTGGCATCTGATAAAAGTCCCATTTCACTATATTCTTTCTTGTCTGCATTCTTCAGCTTTTTGCTGTCCTTTGTAACCGATGGTTTTTCTTTGTTTTGTTGTGGTGGCTTTTGCATCTCATGTTTATTTTTAGAAAAGTTTAAGCTTGTAGCATCGGTTATGCTCGGAGTAATAGATTTCTGAGAGACAAAAATGATAATTTATTATGTAATTGATAATTATTTTTGAATAATTATTTATTTACTGTGGAAGAAGCTTACCTCTTGGCAATCTGGGACATTATGTTTTTCTAATTTATTCGACAGATCTGATATTTCCTTTTCTTGTTTGTCTCTCTTCTTAATTTGCTTCCTGTCAATTTCCTTTTCTTTTATCTTGGATTTCTCATCTGATAATCGTTCTTTGCCATTTGCCATTTTATTGTTTGCATAATTAATAGGGCAAGGATTGTTTTTGTCCAGCTCCTTTGGATCTTTTGCTGCAGATGTTTTATCTTTCTGATGGGGTATTTTCTGGCTTTCATGTTTACTTTCAGAAGGGATTAACTTCTTATCATCGGGTTTGTTCTGCTGAGTTGTCCTCTCTAATGAATCGGATTTACTAAGTTTTTTCTATTTTAGAGAATAATAAATATATTATTTGCAGTTAGTGTAAATAAATATTGATTTTTGGGCTTATTGGTTAAATTTCTTACCTCCTGAGCACCTTGAACAGCATCTCTTTTAGAGACTAATGTAGTTTTTTTGCTCTTATCTGAGGGTTCCTTTTCTTTTTCCTGCGATTTTTTTCCTCTGTATTCTTTTCTTTCAGTATCGAATCTTTTTTGCCAGCATTGATTTTAGGTTGCGAAAGGCTTTTTACATCGAGCTCCTTTTGAGGTTGTCTGACAAAAGTTTTGTTTTCATGTTGCTGTGGAGGCTTTTGTTTATCATGTTTATTTTCAGAGGAGTTTAAATTTTTATTATCGGCTTTGTTTTGCTCGGTTGTCTTCAGTAATGGTTCAGATTGGCATTGCTTTTTCTGTGACAGAAAAAATTAATTTTTTTAAATAGTTAATGTCAGTTGTATTTGTTTTTAATTTTGTTTTAAACGGTTTTTACCTCTTGAGAGCCGGGGGTCACATATTTTTTAGAACATGGTAAAAGTATCTTTGTCTCATCTGATTTTTCCATATTATTCTCTTCTTCTTTCTTCTTCTCTTTTCTGTTGTCTTTCTTCCTGTCTTTCTCCAATTGGAAATCTGATAAAAATATTTTTTCCCGACGTCTTTTTTATGGGGCTGGGCAGACTTATATTTTTTAACCTCCGTTGGTTCTTTTGGTACCAATGTTTGGTTGTTTTCTTGTTGTTTGGATTTGGCATTTTGATTTTTATCATGCGAATTTAATTTTATATCATCGGTTCCTTTTAGCTCAACTATTTGACCCATATAAAATTCCCTTTGTTTTTCCTGTAACAACCGAAAAATATATAAATAAAAATGTTAGCAATCAAATAATAATTAATATATTCATATATTTATTTTTACCTTCTGGGTTATTAGGGAGACTCTATTTTTTGAATTGGATTTATTAGATGCATCGTCTGATATTGGTTTTTCATTTCTATTATTTGATATGTCCATATCTTTAGATTCTTTTTCAAAACATTTTAAAACATTTTGTTCTGTCGGTTGCTGGGACGTTTCGTTTATGGGCTTGTCTTTATACTCTTTCTTCTCAGGAACTTTAATTTGCAGAGCCTGTTGTTGTTCAACTTTTTGAACATTTGAAGATTTAACATCAGATTCTTTCTTCTTCTCAGATTTACGGATGGTTTCATATTTATCTCTTTCTCTTTCTTTTGAATTAGGTTTTTCGTTAGTTTTCGGATTAAGATCTACTTCCTTGTGTTTTTTCTGTGGCAAGAGTAATTAGGGAAAATATGTTACAAAGACATATAAATTTTATTTTTACCTTTTGGGCGTCCAGGCTTACTCCGCTTTTTGAACTAGATTTGTGGGACACATCTTTTTTATCTCTATTCATTTTTGCTTTCTTTTCTTTAGTAGTTATTTGCATATAATTATGTGGTTTCTCGTTTGACACATTTTTTTTTTGGGAATTCTCATTCACCGACTTAATATTATCGTCTTGGTTTTTAGGTTCTTTTCGCACAATTTCGTGCCGATCGCTTTGTCTTTCCTATGATTTTCAAAAATTTATTAATAAGAGAATTTAAATATATTCTTAAATACTAAATGTAATATTTATATTTACCTTTTGGGCGTCTACGTTTCTAGAGCTTGTTGCTTGGGTGATTTCTTTGCTCTTAAGACTAGATGTTTTATATACGTTTTTATTGGCGTCCGTTGTTGTTTTTCCTGCCTTTTCAGCAGATGATGTTTTGTCTATAGCCTCTTTAGCATTAAAATCATTTTCCTTTGGGAGTTGTTCCGATTTTTCAATCAACAACTGATTATTATCCTCTTTTTTTCGGAAGTTTTTATTACCGGCCCTAGTTTCTTAGGAGCGTTTTCTTCTAGTTTTCTCTTTTCCAAATATTTGAAGTTATTTTCTGATTTCTTTCGAAATATATTATCTTTTGCATTTTTTCCTTGCAATTTCAGTTTTTCATCAGGTCCTGAATATGCATGCAGTGCTTTTTGTTTTTCCTGTTATAAGAGGTTTAAAATTAAAAAAATAAAGAAGTATTTTAAAATGGGTTATTAGCAGGGCACATATATATATGTTTACATTTTTCTCTTCCAGGCTTGCTCTGCTTTCAAGACGAGAAATTTTGAATGCATCTTTATCGGGCCTAAAGAACGTTTCTTCCCTTTTAGACAATGGTGGCTTATCATTTGTCGCTTTCTCCTTAAAAATATTTTCTGTTGCCTGTATTTGTGAAAGAGTTTTATCAACGTTCTTAACTTGAGAAGGCTTGAATTTATAATCGGTTTTATCCTTCCCACTCATCTGACGGTTTTCTTTGTCTTCCCTGCGTATTTCCTGCAATTTCAGTCGATTTTTGTTGTCATCGTATTGTTTTTCTCCCAGCTTGGCATCCGATATGTCTTTCATTGCACTTTCTTTTGTTTCGACTAATCTCTTGTCCTCGATAGGGCCATATGTTTTTTGTATTAGTTTAGCATCCAATTGTTCCCCGTTATAACTTGTCAGCTGTTTTACTTTTGTATTATCCACTTCAATTATATGGTCTTTTTTAAGTTTTTTATCGTCAAATTTCTTTGTGGCCTCCAGACTTTGCTTTTTTTGATCTGTGCCGTTTTCGGTATCCTTGTATTTTTTAGCAAATAATATCTCTCTATATATTCTCTTGTTCGCCTTTCTTTGTTCGTTTGCTTTTTGTTCATCCAATAGATCCTCCTTAGCCTTAGCTTTCGGTATATGTTGTTTTGTTCTTTCAATCCGATATTTTGATTTATCTGTTAAAGTGTGTGCAGTATTTTCATCTTTGCTTTTTGAGCCGTTTTCGCCTTTTTTTTCATATTGGTTTCTATCGGTTTTCTGCTTTTCAGATTTTATGGCGGGCTTTGTGAAGATTTTTTCAGCCTTTATCTTTGTACTTTCTGGTTTGTTTGTTGTAGCGTATTTAGCTTCTTTTGTTTCCTGCTTTAATGACTGGGAATATGCTTTTGTCTTCTCAGGATCTTTGATTGGGGGAGTTTGTTTGTCATTTTGTGATTGAGGATTAATCGGTTTCTCATTTAGTTTATCATCCGTCAATTTTAACTTCTTTTTTTCGGGCTCTTTTGTCTGCGATTTCAGTTGCGATGGGTTTAATTTTCGTAGTTTCTGGTAAAAGTGAAAAGAATGTAGGAATGCTTGGTTAAATGATATATTTAAATGTACTTACGTAGTAATCAGTCAAGCTTAGCTTCCTTTTTACGCTAGGGATATTATCTGAATCTTTATTGGTCTCAACTAATTTATCTGCTCTCTCTTCCCTCTTTGTAGGAGGTGGTTTATCAGTAGCTTTTTTCTCGATAGATACTCTTTCCTTTTGAGATTGCTTAGTTTTCTCACTTATGGACTTATCTTGTGCAGTTTTTTCACTTATGGACTTATCTTGGTGCTCGTGTCTTTCGGTTTCTTTTTCTCGGCGCCTGTTGAAATTGAGTTTTATCGAGGCTTCTATTGTCTTTAATATCGGCTTCTCTCCTCTCTGGTTTTCTCCTAATTGTCTCTTTATTTTGGCGTTCTTGCAACTTCGGGTTTTCGTTCGTTATTGGCAAAAAATTATTTAAATTTTTTTATTAGTAAAGATATTTAGTAAATTAATAAGCAATATTAAAAGGAATACACAAGCGTATCCTTACCTTTGTAGCATCTAATCGTACTTTGCCCATTGAACAGGAGTTCCCGGATGCATCTTTATTGCCCGCATCTGTTGTTTTTTCTTCGTTTTTGGCAGCTACATACTGATCTTTTGCCTCTGGCTTTATCGATACGCCTTCCTTTTTTAGCTGCTGGGATTTCTCAGTCAAGCGCTTATTACTGTCTTCCTTTTTCACGGGATCCTTTATGTTCTGCGCATTCTGTTGTGTTGTTTCTTTGACGCATTTAACTTGCGTATGTTTGACTTTGTCATCGGGTTCCTTCTTGTTAGCTCTCTTCCGGTTTGCTTTGTCGTCGTGTTTTTCTTGTAACTTTGCCTTTTGAATATTATGCTTTTTTCCTAGTTCCTGATTCTGAACAGTTTCTCGACTCTTTTCTTTATGCTGTTTTTTGTTTCTCTTGTTGCTTTTGCTTTCGTCTCTTGTTTTGGTTTCACTTTTGCCTCTTGGATCTTCAAAGACCTTAGCGAGAGCGTAGTAAAAAACATATAAGTCCAGTAGAACAGTTTGTATAGCCTGAACCCATTAAAAATGGGTAAAAAGGGTATAATGGTTTTGTTCAAATTTATGTAAAAGGCAGAGGGGTGAATGTCAGACCCCATAAAGTGTATCTATTCTTGATCAGGACGACGAGCTGAGTCTAGCCCTGTTGGTCTGTCTGTCCGTCTGTAAGAACGCAGCATTCTCGAAAACTACAAAAGCTAGAAACTCAAATTAAGCGACTACAGATTCAGTAATACAGTATTTTATTATATTATTGATATATTTTGCACCGTTTCACTAATATCGATCAAAATCGATTGTAATACTTAATTTTTTCTTAGTTTGCTTAGCGTATCTCCTAAACTATAAGAGTTAGAGCCACCAATTTTAAACAAAATGTGCGCGTGAAGCATACGCAGCTTAAGAATATATGTATATAGAAGATACCTCGCCCCAATAGCCATATATGCAAAAAATGCAATTTAAATACTAGACTTGAGCTTTGGTTTGTGCATAAGATACTCTTAGTTTAACAGTTATTCATGAATTTAGTTTCCATAGTGGGCATGAATTTGTATGTGTATGCTTTTGTGTATGTGTGTGAATGCAAGGGGGCCGAAATGTATGTGAAGACATGGTTCAGTGTATCCCTTAGTTGGGCGCTCCCGACTAGAGCCCCTTACTTGTTAAAACTAGACTCAAGAGCTTTAAATCGTTTAAAAACCAGTCGAGTTTTCACGATTATTATAACAATGACCAAGTAATTGTTGATTTTGATTCATGTTACATCAGATGCTGTTTATTTAGAGAGTGTTTTGCGAATGGCGTGTAAACTACGTTTTCCATTGGACAAACATGACTGCCATCCAACCATATGATAATACAAGAATACTCTAGTCGGGAGCGCCCGACTAGGAGATACCCGGAACCCAGCTGCGAGCTTTCGTTTAAACATTTCAACCACCTTTCAACCTCTAGCTCATATAGTCTGCGAGATATGCTAAGAAACCCAAGTCTGAAAAACGATATTAATGAAATGGTACAAGATATCGAAAAAAGTTATATTTAAATATAATTGATGTTTGTAGCTTTTATTGTTTCCCAGATCGCTGCGTTCATAAATCGACTTAGATCGTTGTCCTGATCAACAATTTATATACTTTTTGGGGTCTATGATGCTTCCTTCTGCCTGTTACATATATTTGCACAAAACCATTATAACTTTTTACGCATTTCCAATGGGTTCAGGGTATAAACACATACAACTATTTGCATAAGCAAATATTGCCTTGTTCATAAACAAAGTCATTCGCCCTCCATCAGATATTGACTTACCCCGATTGCTTCTCGTACTGGGCAAGTATTAAACTTTTTTTGGCTGGGCCCAATGTATTGCCAAAGGATACTGGATTATCCGGTGCAACGCCGTCGCCATTTTCTGCCATGATTTTACGTGCTGTTTTCTATAGCTTTGTCGGACTTCATTTCATGCTGACTTATCGCAATTATGAAATGTTCGCAGGCTATGAAATTATCTGGCGATCTTGATTATAAGTGAAACTTCCCAATTTGCCAGCGATTTGTGACAGAAGGGCAACGATGGAAAAAAAGTGTTCAACAACTCGATAAACAGATGAGGGCAGTGTGAAGTAATTTGAGAACTGCACTCAATTTGTGTAGAGCAAAAACTGTTCAATTCTAATGTTGCCCAACACTAAGTATATAAAGTAATAAGTATATTTATTAGTATGAGGACTTCGGAGGTGCTAATGTATACGTCACACGATTTTCGTGATTTTCTACAGTATATATTACAGTATATCAATAAAGTGTATTTACTAGCAAGAACACGTTTTTTAAGTTTATTTGCATTGAAATGAAAGTTATTACAGTTTAGTATTTTATTTAAAGCATATTTTTTTATGTTGCTTCTTTTTCTTAGAACTAAACTTCATAAATATTTTATGATTTTGTATGTACTTGAGTGCGCTTATTTGTTAATCATATTCGAAAACATTCTAAATGACTCTACTTAATTCAAGTATCCACAAAATCGCGAGCGAACATTAACATCAAGTTTAGCACGCGAAGGACTCGTAATGCACATTTTTTCCGATCTTTATTTAAATGTACATACATATATATACTGGGGTGTGACGTTGTTTGGGTTCGATGCCAATAAAGTCGGAGGGAATACAAATTGACAAATGCCGGTCATTAATCTTTTGCCATGCAAAATAGCAAAAAATTTGCACACTGCTGCCCTGCGGTCATTCCCATTCCCCATTCCCCATTCCCTAGTCCCCAGTCGTGTGTTAATGGCTGACAGTGGCGAGTATTTAGGGAAATGTGGTTTCAGCCGACAACAACAACAGATAGAAGAGAACAATGGGCGGCATAACAACAGCATGAGCAAGAACAACAACAACAACAATGACATCAATAGGCGCAATTGAAACAAGTGTTGTCACGCCGCTGACGCTGACGCCGGCTGCGACAGCGACAGCGACTGCGACACTGTCGTCCTGGTCTAATGGTTGACAAGCAGCGGCCAGTGGCAGACATGGTCCATTCTGAATACTCTTTCCAGAAATCAGGGCTTGCAAGCTTAATTTAAGTGAAGAAAAGGACTTAAAAGTATTGTATTAAATATGCCATCCGAAAGCTATACTTTTAGCTTGAACAAAACAATCTGAAATTGATTAATTTCGCCTATAGCTTAAAGCTAAAGTTGGGTACAAATTAGTTAACCAGCATTAGTTTAATTTCAATAAAAACTATATAGAAAACAATCGGGCGAAATTATACACATAGTATTAAAATTATGCCCAACGAAATCATAGGGTATTCAGTCTTTGTTTTCGGTTTGTTTTATTATTGTCTGCGCCTTTTTGACCTATATAGACGCGGAGAGTTGCGCCTGACTGGACACGATTGACAGGGGCGGGGATGTAGGATGGAGTAAAGGACCGTGCAGAAGGACATGCTTGACTGTACATTGGACTGCTGTTGTTGTGCTTGTTGTTGGCGCTGCAATTATACAAATTAACAAAAGCGTGCAGATTGTTTTTCAAAGCCTGACAACATTGGTTCGGTAGGCGTGGCTGCAATGAAAGCGCGCAATATGTGGGTGTTGTTGCTGAAGTGAAATATCAGATACACAAACAACGGGACAAAGGGACAGGCAGCATTATCGGCGATGGCCACATCGACGGTCGCCCCTTGAAAAACCCCTCTGCGTGAAGCCAACGAGTTTTCGTAAAGCAGCCAGCACTGCAGCTGAGAAATAGCCATTTGCCTTGGCAGCAGCAGCAGCAGCAGCAGCAGCAGCCACGCAAAATGGCGTCATATTTAGCCAGGGATGCCCGTGCCTAACCTCCATTGCGTGCCACACCCCCAGGCGCCCTTATTGGGCATGTGTTGAAGGTCACTGAATCCATTGCAGCGAAAGCACTTGCAATGTTTTATTTTTGTACTTTCTCCATCTTGTATTTATACTCGATTGCAATCATGCTGAATCAACCTTCAACTCATCATCGTCCACGCGAAGCACTTAAGCGCTTGCCCTCGTATATAACTTTAAAAGTAACCCTTCAACTTTTGCTTTTAGTCCAACTGATGCCAATTAACAGCGACTCGCATTTACATTTTTCAGCTGCTGTTTAATGGAAGTGAAAGCCACAACTAAGAGGGGGAGAGGGCTTCATTTGTGTTTTTGGAGATTGTAATGAAGCTGTGTATTGATTGTTATTTTTTAATTATGATATATTTATTGTTGAAAAGAAGTTCATAACATAATATTTGGACAATATGTTAAAGTGGTTGTTTATATGATAATTCATTCTGAAATGACCTTTACTATTAATTATGACATTGCATGCATTGTATGCATTTAACCTTTTCGAATTATTTATATATCACTCAGGAATACATTTACGGTTATAGGTGTGGTTCACTTCCACTCTAAATCGCCCTATAAACATATGTATATTTGGGTACTCGTCACTTGAGTACTCGCATCGTTCACAAAACTCACGTCAAGTGCTTTATTAAAGTTCGCAAAGTTTGCTAACAGTACAGCAACGTTTTTGGCCTGGTCCGTAACTCTATTTTTTTGGGCTAGTTTTTTGTATGTTATGTATTTTTTTTTTCTATTGGTGCTGTTCTCACGCAGCAGCCGGCAACTAGGCGCGGAAATTGGGCAGCCAGCCAGGGCCAGTCCACATATCCATGCGTTGCCCCAAAACTGGGGACTGGCTTTTCGCTTTCAAATGGATTTGCAACAATGCAGCAGCCCGAGGAGGGAGGGGGCGCTTTTTGCAAGTGGTTTGATATGTGATTTTGGCATTCTTGTGTGTGTCGCTAGCCGCTTGCATTTGAGCTGGCTTTCGATTTTGTGGGTCGCACAATTTATGCGCACTTTGTGCGTTGCCCAAGTCGTGACTCGGACGCCAAGAGTGGAGCGTGGAGCATTGGATCATGCAGTTGCAGTTATGCAATGTGCGTGTGTCTGTGTGTGTGGGGGCTGTGGGGCTGCCAAGTGAGAGTTGCACCTATTGCGCTAGATTCAAGTGCCAGCTGCAACTTGTGCACAACAATTAACAATGCCGCCTGTTGCCACCAAATGCATTTTAACCACATTCTATTATGCCGTCCAATTCACACTGCAAGGTTTTCATATGTACACATTTATTTTAGGTACCGAGCGTACAGTAACGAGATCAGGAAGTATCTAGAACCAAGCAAAGACTATTAGTGACAGTATCCAAACTCAGAGAAGCCGAAGTGGTTAAGAACATGGCTGCAGAGCAAAAAAAAATAAGAACGTTGTTCTTTCTCAGTACAGTAATAACAGCTTAAGACAGTCGAAAGTCGATTTTTTAAGTTTTTAGGGGGCGGGAGTGGGCATGGCGATATTTAGAGGAGGTAATCAGAAAGCTGTCTGCCAATTTTGGTGTTTCTAGCTCTAACATTCTGACAGATATGAATTTTCTCTCACCCAAGATATCTGTATTTGATGAACTTTCTACCCCACCCTGTGTGTGTACACAAAAAACTTTTGTGCAATCTTTAGAGGTCATCAGGAATCTGTCAGAAACATTTAACTGGGTGCATCCAAAAAGCTAATCATATTATCTGACGCGGGTATGCACAAGTATATATTTCAAATTTCTCTCTTCAGCTTTAATAGTGGCGTACAAAATTGCGTTGATACGGACAGAAGGAGAGACGGACGCACGGACAGCAAGACGGACATTTGTCAAGCCCAATATACTCTTTTCACTTCCAGAACGAGTCTAAAAATTGTCCGCAATTTGTTCTACGGCTCGAACCTATGCTCAATAGGCCTGGGGCTCGTTAACCTGGCAAATCATTCTATTTATTATTTATACAAAAAATATACAGTTTTCGTTTTTTTTTTGTTTATGTTCAACTCAGAGATAAAATATCATTAAAATAATTTTTTATTATTGATCCCTTTGAGCTAAGCTAATTTATGGTATTTAATTTATTCAAGAAACTACAATTACAAATAATTTTTTCGGTTTAGGTTCTGCGGATTTTGTGGAGATTTATTCAAGGTTTGGATCAGGTTCAAAGCCGGCTTTTAGCCTTGATTAAGATGGCCAACAACCACAAATATTGTTGATTGCTGATAAAGATTAATTCAAGCCTTATGTGAACCGAGTCTCGAAGTATCTCTAGCCGCTTGTCTTGCTCAAGCTGACTTTGTTAAGCGAGCATGAAGCAAGTGGATTTTTCCGGCTGCCGCATGCCGCAGCTTGTTGCATGACATTTGCCGACTGGACCAGCGAATTAGTCAACAACAATTTCCAATTAAACAATGATTTCGATTAACTTGAATTCGTTGCGAATTGAAAGGCAATCAGCAAATGGGCAGGGCAACAACATCGAGGCGGGTGTTGGCTGCAACTGCAACTGCGTCTGCGTTGAACCTCACCAGCTGCGTCTGCGTCTGCGTCTGCGTCGCGTCTGCGTCGCATTGCGTTGGCCGCGCCTGCGCGCGCTGCGAACATTCACAATAGACAGACGGAGGCTGCTCGCCGCGGCTGCCTGCTTTGCCAAAAAGTCGTCGCAAACCCGTTTTCCGACGCTGCTGCCGCTGGACCATATTTTCCCAGCGTTTTTCAATTGTGCGGCGCGGTATAAATAGGCGCAAAGAACGCGATACTGAGACAGTTTTCGATTCGAAGCCTAGCCCGGTGCAGCAAATCAGTTAACAACTGCTCATTTTTTTCACGTGAAGCAAGCACAACTTAAACCACATTCAAAATGGCATTCAAGGTGCGTAAGGACTAAAGTGTCTCCGTGTGTGTGTGTATGTGTGTGTGTGTGTCTGACAGACTGGAGACTTGACTGCCTGGCAGGATGCACCAGCGATAAGGCCATTGGCCAAGGTGTTGTCGCCAGATTTGGAGCCTTGCAAGTATCCCTGCTCAGTTGGCCGGGCCGGCAAAACTTAGCCAACAATCTGCTGGCTGCTGCATTTGCGAATAATGCCACAAAATTTTGTTGCCAGTTGTTAAAGTTCTGCAGTCACCTCGGCTTTCCCCGAAGCACTGTTAGCTATTTCAGTCTGTTATTTTAGCTTAAATATACAATTGGTACTGGAAAAATCGCAGATTTAATTTTTTCAATTCCCTGAAGCTGATATGTTAATATACATACATCAGGAAAGCTGCAAAAAATATTTGTATATTTTGTTTTAAATGGAAAAAATGGTCCAACTATTTGTGTTCGCTTTAAAAATTCACAGAATAATAATTTCCTTTATTAAACAATATTTCTGTAAACTTCATTTACACATTCCCCTCGACACCGATTTTTGTTGTTTCCAGTAAGCTGGCAAAAGGACATTTTCAACCTTAACCGTGACGGTGACAGAAAAATATATACGATTTTCAGGACATCAAATAACAAAAGTCAGAGGTATAAAAGCGTAAATAAAGCTTTAGGCAAACTTTAATATAATGTGTCAAGACTTGCGGCTATTAACTTATTTCTCAGCTTTATAAGCAACTTTAATTATTATTAATTAATCTTAACACTATTTTCTCAGATTAAGGCTTATTGCCATCTTAAACTGATCATGAATGATTTTCTTCAAAAAACCAATGTTGAACAGTTTCCTCAGCTAGTTGAGTTTGAAAAGAACATTTTCGTCCCAAACTCGCTTGAATTGCATTAAAGCTTATCTGACTTTTTTGTCTGTGTATTTGAGTGGCACTTACAGCCAGCATCGTCGAATTAAAGTTTCTAAATTAGACGAAGTTGGGAAAATATGAAAAGCTCAGAAATTAGAAATGTTCCTAATTCCCTGAAGCTCTTCTCAACTTTAGTTCAAACAAGTGACCTCTGTTATGTTTAAGCTTATTTTGAAAGTCGAAGCAAAAGTTAATATGAAGCCAAAACAAACAGTTGAAGGCAATCGAGCCAATTAATGCTAATTATATAGTTCAAGTTGCGAAATTAATTACGATATTAATGGGCACCAGAAAAAAAATGTCAAGTTAAAAATTGAATATTAAAAGCTGAAAATTAATAAGAGAACGGAGCAATGTCAATCAATCGAGGTGACAAAGATCGCCGCAAGTACTTCATGTGTGAAGTTGAGCATCCTTGTAGCTGCAGCTCCACTGGCCGAAGAGTCCACTTAAAGTGTCCACTTGAAGTTGCTACTTTAAGGGAAAACCGTGTTGCTTTTTTTTTTTTTGCTTTGGCGGCTGTTGTCTGGGCCCTGCTCGCAGTGGGGGCCCCTTCCTGGCCGACAGTCAGTTCCGCTTAATTAAAATCAGATAAATACCCAAAGACAAATAAAAGCTGCGCCCAGTCAAGTGCAAGGCAGGCACGTCAGGCTGAAAATAAAACAAAACAAAACACGAAGAAGCACAACACAACAAAATAAAAGAAAACACAAATGGAAAATGATATAAGTTTTAAATAAAAAAGGCAAGCTGAACTCCCTGAAGTACCCTAACCAGTAAAGTTTTCGGTTTTCGGTTCTTTTTTTTGCATTTTTTCGCGTAAATTGAAATTCAATGGAATTGTTTACAAAATGTGGCAGTAAGGTCACAAAATACATCGGGCGAAGCAAAACAAAAGGCAAATCACATTTGATATACGCTGGAAAACCCTAGAAACCTTTCGCTGGAAAACCCTAGAAACCTTTCGCAAAGCGAATAACGGAATCCGATGCCTATAAATTTGGACTTTTCCCACTGAGCCTGAGCCCATTGACATGCTGACAAATTAGCAAACAGTGAAAACTTCCGTGTTGATAACGTAATTGGTTAGATTTAAAATTGTGTCAAATGTTAATTTGGTTCGCCAAGCTGAGAGCACGGCAACAAATTTGTTATGGCCGTGTTACGTGCAAATTCTGCGTAAAAAACACGCATACGCCGCATTGCCCAGGCAGCTGCAAGGCCGAAAGGCAGCAGCAGCGGCAACATTGCGAGAGGAGAGCGCGAGAAAATTTGAGTTCCCAACTACTTTGCCAACTTAATTAAAAGTTGATGCGCCTGCAATTTCCTTGTGCGTCGTGTGTTCTGTGTCGATATGCAAACAAAGTACAAATGAGTTGTCAAGCGGCTGCTGCGCTGATTTATGTGTGTCCTCCGGGAGTGCAGGTGTGCGTCTGCAATAACAGTACACTCCTTATCTCTTGCAGATCATCTTCTGCCTGGCCGCAGTGGCCATCGCCTGCGCCCAGGCCAAGCCCGGCGGCCCCGCCGCCTACTCGATTAGCGCGCCCAGCGTGGACCACGCCTCCGTCGGCAACACACAGGAGCACACGGTGAAGGGCCACTACGGCCAATCGTCGCAGTCGGACTACGCCAGCCAGGTGCAGACCGCACACTCGCAGTCGCACGTCCAGCGCAGCAGCATCAGCAACGACGGCGGCCTGGCGCCCGCCCACGCCTACGCCGGTAAGTCCGCCCAGTCCAGGCCAGGCCAGCACTCACACCCATACGCACACCCACACCCGCACGCCACTCACACCACTCACTCTCACACTCACAATACGCACAACGCACTCATCATTATTGCATACGCACGTAGTTAAAAAGCTAACTCAAAAAAAAAAACAAAAAACAAAAAAAAAACTCCGCATCTAGCCGCTCCACAAGTCGCCAGCTACGCTCTTGGACACACCGCGCCCGCCCAGATCCAGCTGACCAGCGGCCACGGCCTGGCCTACGGCGGCCACTACGCAGCAGCTGCCGCGCCCACTCTCGCCTACGGCGGCCACTATGCCGCCCCCGCCGTCGCCGCCGCCGCGCCCGCCCTGGCCTACGGCGGCCACTACGCGGCGACGGCGCCCGCGCTACAGCTGTCGGGCGCCTCGCACCTGGGCTACGGCTACGGCTATAGCGCGGCCGCCGCCGCTCCGGCGCTGTCGCACGGCTACCTCGCCGCCGCCGCGGCGCCCGCTCCGATTGTGAAATACGCCGCCGCTCCAGCTTACGGTAGGTGCCAGCGCAGTCGCCCGCCCTTATCGCCTAATCTCCAGCGCACTCTGCACCCGTAGCTGTAGCTGTAGCTGTAGTTGTTGTCGTAGTTTGTAGTTTGTACTAACTTTGCCGGGAAAGTGCTTCTTAAACATTTTTCAGCTCTGAACCGATCAGTTCCGACTTGCCTGCTTTTGCCCTTTGGCCTTGTTGTTGCTGCAATTTCTTGTCTTTTCTGCACTTGGCCAAAACAAACTTGATGCTGTCAAAATACAAAGCACAACTTAGTGCGAGGGGGGAGGCGGGAGGTCCAAAGAAAACACAAGCATTAACTCTCTGAGCCATGACCGAGGCAGCGTATAAATTCCCAGAATTTAGCACTGGCGCCATCTGGCGAGCAAGCGACGAAAGTCAACCAATTTTGTTAAAAGCGAAAAGTGAATAGCTCAGATTAAAAACGAAAATTGATCTAGAGTCGAGCTTGAAGTTTGACAAAAGAATTAGTTTAAAACCCATTGGAAATGAGTAAAATAAAATGCCGATTGGGTTCTTCTCAATTCGAGCGATTGTAGATACATTCTAGGAAAATAAACTTTAATATAAAAAAGCAGTGTGCGTTAGAAAACATATTTGAAAACTTAGCACAAGATTGGTTTCCCAATCGATCGTTACTATAGCAGCTATATGTTATAGTTTACTGGCTCATAACAGCCGCCTATGGTAAATATTTAATATACCAATCAAAGCCCGTCCACGCTCTGCGAAACTAATCAACAGAATTGAGTTGCGCTAGTTATTCCTATCGCGAGTCTATATGTATTCCATAGGCTCGGCTGACACACTGAAAAGTGCATGAAAAGTTCCTTCACCCCAGATATGGGAAGCGCTTTAATGACCGTACCGGGGCAATAAAATCGATAGATGGACAGGTAGTGAGCATTATGCAATTATATTATTATATATAGTAAAGGCGGTTCCGAACGGAAAACTTCCCCAAGCATGACCAATAAACAAGGGCGTGTTGCACGTGCTGCCAGGCGTTGCCACAGTGGCTTTCGTTGCCAGTTTAGATGTAATCAGCGAAAGAGAGTGAGAGAGAGAGAGGTGAGTGGGAAAGAGAGAGTGACAGGACAACAAGGGAGAGTGACACGGTCAATGCATGCCATAATCAATCATTTATTTATTGTTGCCAACTACTTTAAAGCATTGACACGTGGCCCCAGCAGTGATAATGATGATGATAATGATGATGATGAGCACACCGAGTCCGAGTCCGAGTCCGAGGCGGAGTCCTCAAGTGGGCCGTCACTTGGCCAAGTGGCGTTTGGCAACTTGGCCGCCACGTTTGCGTGGGGCAACAGTTCGCAGCTATCTGGCCAATTTGTGGCAAGTGCTGCGTTGCCGCACTTACAAGTCACTGCAGTTCCTGGGAGCGGCATTCAAAATCCTGCCAAAGCTGAACAAGTTCCAAATCTCATTACACTTGTATTACAGATTGCAAGCAGCTTATTTATTTATTGCATTTCGCAATTTATATTCATTTTCCGATGCACGGCACGAGCAGCGCTCTGGGCTGATGCGATTGACGGCCTGTTGTTGCAGCGCACCAAAGTGGAAACACTTTACTGTTGTTTAATTTTAATAGCATTTTGTTGCACGGCGTGCGCTGTTGCCGCACTTCAAGGCTGTGCGTTGCCACACTTCACTGCGACAGCAATCCGCCTGTAACGCATGTGCGCTGTTGCCTCCCTTCACCGAAGAGTCGCCACTGTTCTCGGCCTGTCGCATAAAAACTCCTTTGCGACTGTCCTTCACAAAAACAAAAACAAAACAAGTGAGAACGTGGCAGCCGGGTGTAACCGACTGCCCAATACTCGTTCACGGCTTGAAAAAGTTAAAAGCTCTCTTAATTATTCTCGTTGTTCTGGGCAAATATCGAGTTTTGTAATTTGTGAAGGCGTTAAACGAAAACTGTCTGTCAAAGTTGGTTGCTCTAGCCCAGAAAATCATGGGGCACATGTATATTGATTTGCCACGCCTCCAGTGGGCGTATCAAAAAAGGAGGTCATCAGTATCTAACTTAGAAGCTGAGGAACATATATAGATTAAAAAATCATACCATACGAATATTTAAACCGAATATACTCAGTTCGCTTTATTGACGAGCGTAGGAGACAAAAAAGCAAGAAACAAATGTAACAAGCAGTCAGAGTTGTCCGCTTGTCGCTGGCCTTTTGTCACACTGCTCCCCTCGCCCGCTGCCACGAAATTGGAGACGTGGCCGCGCCACTTGATTGATGTCCACTTGTCAGTCGCCATGTGTTCGAATGTCGCCCGAGCGGGTCTCAGGCCCGGAGCACGGCTTGGGTCCGCCTCCTGCGGCGAGCCCGGCGCGCCGTGTTGCCCGGCTTTAACAATGGCCCAATTCGAGACGTGGTCGTTGTCTTTGTTGCTGGGTTATTGATCGCTGTGCGATATCTGGACCCGGAATCCGTGCCCCCCTTGCCCCGCGCCGTTCGTTTGGGCCAGCTCTGATTATGCAGTGTGTTTGCGAGGCTGTTTGCTAATGCGATTTGTGTTCCCACTCGACAGCACCTGGCATCATTGGACACGGCATTGGACTGGCTGCACCGGCCTACGCAGCACCCGCCTATGCCACGCACCTGGCCGCCGCCCCGGTGCTCAAGTGAGTAATGCCGCCGGGCCTTATAAATAGAGATGGAGCGAGCCTCACTCGTCATGTTTCCCAACGCAGGGCCGCCGTCGCAGCGCCGGCACTGGTGCACACCTCCGTCTCCGGGCACGGCATCCACTATGGCTACTAGGCTCTGGCTCTGGAGGACCTACAGCGTGCAGCCTAACAGCCATCACAGTTGCCACCTTGCCACCCTGCCACCCTGCCAGCCTGCCAGCCTGCCACCTTGCCACCACCCGCAGCATGGAGCCAGCGGCTAAAAATAATATTCGTGTCGCGCTTAATTGTAAATAATGCGACGCACGGCCGTTTAATTGAAAATCCAAATTGAAGTGCACAACTGAATTGCAACGTTGCCCATTTTCAGTGCGCAATCTGTTTTTTTTTGTCCCCTGTTATGTATTAATTTTGTTATCCTCATATTAGTCCTGGCGAAGCTCCGTGTTGAAAAAAAGGAAAATCTCTCTGTTACATAGATATCGTGTAATTTTCTTTGTATTTTGTGCGTGTGTTTTTTTTTATCGCGGTTGAATTTACGTTTTATTTAAAAGTTACTTTGTACAGAAAATGCATGTGAAATGTTGGAAAAAATAAAATCATTTAATATATACAGACTTGATATAGACTTTGTGCGGCGCAGCCTGTTCTATTTGGCATACATTGCCACATGCCCCCTCCCTCTCTCTTTTACTGCCCTTGCACAAACTGCAGTTGCAAGATGATAAACGAGCGCCGAAAACTATGCTGCGATTTATATGCCACGCTCCAGTAGAGCACTTGGCATACGTACAGCATACTTTATGGCGCAGTGCGTGGAATTTATCATACTCGCAACATGCATATGAATAGATGCGGCATGGATCTATAACTAACTCGCAGTGTGCCAAATGCCAAGCGAAAGCCAAGCGAAAGTATTAAAGTTCAAATCACCAAAATCTCGTTTAAGGTCACTTGCGTATTACGCATACGCCGCGTGCGCTGCTCGCAAACAGAAATAGCCCATTGAAACATATTTTTGGATCACAACTAAAAAAAGAAAAAGCAAAAGCTCCAAAATGTCAAAGCATTCGATACGAGCGAATATTATTCACAGCTTGAATGTAGAGAATGTTTGTTAGTTTTCCACAAATATAATATAAAAGTGAAATGTTAAAAGCTTTTTTACTCTGTTCACGAAGCAAACAAGGGCGTATTGGTTATGTGCAATGTTCGTCTCTCCAATTTTTAAAAAGCGTTTTTTCAGTTGGATACTTGGAACGTGTTTATTTGATTATTTGATTTTTTGCAACTGCTTTGAGCTGTTTTTAGTTTGTGCCGACGAAAAACGTTATTTAGAATATCTGCTCGCTGTTACATGATGAACAACAATAAATTGAGATGCTGTTACGCAGAAATTGATTTTATTTATATCTTTGTGGCTGTGGGGAGGAGAGGGGAGGGAAGGATTACGAACTGAACGTTTAGATGGGTCTTCTGCATCGATAGAAATGCCATTTGCCGGGAATCTGACAAATTGTGTCCACGTCCTGATTGAACGAGCTCAGGGCCTATTTATAGACAACCCCAAAGTTGTGTCGCTTTGTTAAATGCTCAAGTTCATAATCGTGTTTGTTGCTATTGTTGCACAACTGCAACAGTGGATGGCACAACCAACGCACACACACACACACACACACAGACAGACAGACAGGCATGTGGCATGGATTGTGACTTGCATGGCTGCTGAAGTCCTTAGGCAACTTGGAGGAGCCGGCAAAACCTCATAGGAAAAGCCACAGCTCGTTAGAGGCATGTCGTTTCCATGCATACTTTGTGTGCGCGTGCCTGTGTGTGTGTGGGCGCGTGTGTGTGCGCGTGTGTGTGTGCAATAACTGTCTGTACCAAGAGGTAATTGATTTTGTCGCAATTGGTCACGTGACGTCGCAGCCGGAACATATCCGGTTGTCATTTTAGTTAATAAGCCGCGAAAACTGCTAATACACAAGACACTATTTAACACACACACGCACACACACACACACACACACACACACACACACACATCGAGAGCAAGAGAGGGTGGCAGACAAACATTGATTCATGCATCTTTTCTTCTGCCAAGCAGCTGGATATCAATTAGGATGCAAAGTTCTGCCAGACGCCTGACCAACAAAGTTAAGACCACGCCCTACAAAACCCAGCCCCCACCCGCCCCCTTTCTGTGCGCTGTGTGCGTGACTTGACGCGTGGCTTATTTCATTTGTCCAGACTTTGAAAGCCAGCCTGGCAGCCGGCAACAGTTGTCCACAAAAAAATCTGTTGGTATTTTCATTTAGAGAATGCTCAATGCAAAGCAAATACAAACAGAGTCCTGAGCTTAAGGACACAGGACAGGATACAACAGTCGTGGGCCAATGTAAATACGAGCACAAACAGCTAAGGCCGCGGCAACGAAAAGCGCAAAGAAAACTAAAAGCCAAAACATGACAATTTCATTAGAAAATGCAGCTGCGAGGAAGCTCTCGGCTCGCGCCAAATCAAAAGCTGGGGGACGTGAGGGCTGGCAAGGTATCTGCCAAAGCAAGGCCAACTCACTCAGAGCCAAAAGATGCACTCGACGAAACCAAGCGACCGCCAGCAGATGCCAGCTAAACTTGCGGTCGCTACTTAACTCAAACAAATGGCCGTGGAGCGCAGTGCACTTGGCCTGAATAAATATAAATCGTATTGTTTTTATTTCAACTGTATTAGCTGAAGTTCCCAGCAGCCGGCTAATCTATGAGTAGCTGCTACTGGCCACTACACTCAGAGAGTGCTACCTGAATCAGGCGAAAGCACAAAGTTATTAATTCAGCAACATTTTTATTCAATTACAGTACAAAACTTTTTCCACGAAATGTGCTCCTTTTGAAAACACTTTTCGCTTATTTCGAGTACGCAAGTCATTGATTAATTATGCCATCAGGAAGAAAGCGTAAATATTTTAAGGTTTTTCGAATTTGTGTAGTTCTTGACCTGGTTTTTCGCTGAGTGTAGCCTGGCACTTGAACCTGCATACTCTTGGTTGTGGCAATTCCACTTAAATTGTTAATAAACTAGAAAGCATTACCCAAGTATGGCTTTAATAAATGTCAAGTTGCTTCTGCAAAATCTATATAAGCAAAATGTATATAATCAAAATCGCGACTATGCTGATTCCATGAAGCTGAAGAGCTCTCTGTCGGTTAGCTAGAAGCCCCATTGTGCTATTTAACCAATTTCGTAAGGAATGAGCCAACAGTTTTTATAGGAATTATGACAAACGCTTTCTGTCTACGGGAAATATTCATTAAGGTGATGCGTTAAGGCTACAATTTTTATTATGGATAAAAAGGGAATTATAACGGCGACGTTTCGTTTGCGAAGCTCCACAGAGTAATTAAGTCAACGTCACTCGCCAAATAAATGAAACAATGTTTTAGCATCCAAGTCAAAGTCGTGGCGGCGAATTCTTCGCAACGAGCGGGGGGAGGGGAGGGGGGGGGGTTCTGTTTGTTTGCATTGAAAAATTCAATTTAGTGCGTCCAGCAGCAAGAAACGCAAATCAACAGAAATGTGCAGCTCAAGGCAAATAAAAAGTGGTCAACAAAGACACACACCGCATTGTCAGCCAGATTGATAGCCACATATATCTCTGCACAGGTTGTGTGCGTGTGTGTGTGTGTGTGTGTGTGGCCGCTTCCTGTTCATTTCCTAGATGACACACGACACAACAAAGCCAAAATGTGTAGCTATTACAACGAATGTGCCGACCGCCGCCCAGTCCCGCCCCCAAACCCACCCAATTCCCCCACATTCCGCAGCAGCTGAGATGCATTGTATAATGTGAAGCCACGGTGGCGTATGCGTAATGCCAGACCAAACATGCCTGAGACAAGGCCACAGACATTTGCAAATATTCGCTTATTCGAACTATTCGAATGCTCTTCGTGTGCAACCGAAAGTGCGGCTGGCCTCCCGTTTAATTAGTTCAATAAAAGGTTTTACTGTATCAAAAATCAATTGCCAAGGACACTGAGCACAACGCACGTGCCTCCCACTGCATTGTCACTAATGGGCAAGTGGGCGGGGCAGCAGCTGGGGTGCTGGGCTCCTGGGCTTCCGGCAGGTGCACGAGTCATTTTCAGGGTCAACTCAAGCATTTTCAGCTGTCTGGTTTACAAATATCGCGGAAAGCGTGTGGCCAGCAAAACTACGAAACCATAGAAACCGAAAGCAAATGCTGGCCGGGTCATTAGGCCAAGTGCACGGGTTCGAACCGCAGACTGGAGTGGGCACATATTTAAAGCCTTTAACATTTGAATTATATGTCTTAATTGTTATTGAATTGCAAAGTATCTTATATCATTTTCTAAAATTTACCATCTTGACTATGCACACAATTACCGAAAATGTTAGATTGGGGGAAATGAAATCCATTAATTTTGAGTTTGTTATAATTCGTGAAGTATTGCTCGCACTAATTCAAGCTTGGGCATATTGGAAATATGGAATTCCACTCTAAAAAAAACCCCTTATTATATATTATTAAATAGTATATATATATATTAAATAGTATCGTTTTGTTTAAATTTCATTAGCTCTGGCTTTAAAATATATTCGAAATTAATAATTCAATAATTTGAACTTGAGCTGTCAATCAATGTTTGTGGCTGCAAAAGCATCCAAACTATAGAGTATCCTAGTTCAATCAATGCTTCGTAATATATTCATGTCAGCGGCGTAGGACGGGGGGTTTTTTGGAGGGTTAAGTCCCCCTATTCAAATATATATTTGGTAGTTTGTAAAATTAGAGCGGCAATCTTCCAAAATCGCCATATTCAAGAATATTTATTTTGAAATGCTCCCCCCTGGAAAAATCTTGCCTACGTCACTGATTCATGGAAATATACACATATGCAAATAAGCAAACATATCTTGCATTTGAGATGCGAATCCACTGTCAATAGATATGGAAAAGCAATCATTAAAAGCACAAATTTGGATTTTAGAATTTCCATTCGACAATTTATAACTTATATCTGCGCTGCTGCGAAATTTTTACATAGTTACAAAAAAAAAGGAATAGTAATAGTAATGTTACGATAAGATTAAGTTAAAACTAATCGCGAAAAGAAGGTCACAAAAAATATTGATTATCATCCAGATATTCAGGGTGAATTCGGATCACAAGTCGAACTGTAATCGGGGGCGGTATTAGAAGTTGTAGTTAAGATTACCGCTGCTGAATCTCACATGGGATACGGCTGACGAAGGTTGATACGATGGAGAACCCAGTACGGCGGACTCGGGCAGGGCCATTCCGTAGTTGGTTGTGGTGCTGGGCGCCAACTGGCCAGTGGCGAACTGCTGGGCAACGTTCTGCTGCTGATCGCGCAGCACATTCTGCTGCTGCTGCTGCAGGAATCCCATGTGCTGCTGGGTCGAGTAGAAATTGGCCAGTCCGCCGGCTGCCGCCGGCTGGGGCTGCGACTGCGACTGCAGATGTGATTGCAACTGCGGCAGCTGCGACTGCTGGCGTTGTTGCTGCGGCTGCAATCCGTTGCTGCTGCCAAATGCTGTCGAAGATTGGCGGCTGAGGAACCGACTGCTTGCGGCGTTGCCGTTGGCGCTGGCCTGCTGCTGCGGTTGCTCATGCTGCAGCTGGTGTTGCTGCTGACCGGAGACGTCGGGATAGTATGTGTAGAGCTTCTGCAGCAGCTGCTGCTGTTGCTGCTCAAACTCCAGTCGCTGGCGCTGGTAGTCAAGGAAGGCGGCCTGCATCTGGTCCGCATAGCTGGGCAAATTGGCTGGCTGCAGATGTTGCTGTTGCTGTTGCTGTTGCTGCTGTTGTTGCTGCTGCTGCTGTTGCTGCTGTTGTAGTGCCAAATACTGTTGTTGTTGTTGCTGCAACTGCTGCTGGGTGCTGTCAACTGACGCTTGCTTGGACTTGCCGCGAACTCCAACGGATTGCTGCGGATACGCAGCTGAATATTGTATTCCCGCTGGTGTAAGTCCGGCGAATTGAGTTGGATTTTGCTACGGAAGACAAATCAAATGTGAACTATTAATAAACCAATGCCCAATCTCTATCCAAGTAGTTCTCCCCGCTGCCCAGGCTCGATTTCTTTCTTTTACCAGTCGAGCACCATTTTTGCTAATTTTAACAGCTCTCATCTTCTGCCGGCTTTCCTAGAATTTAACTTTCAACAAAATTACAATTTAGCAACGTTTGCACAGTTTTAAAGAGATTAAAACTCAAGCGAGAAATAATTTCTAAAAATTCGAAATCTATTCTGAATAACCGAGCGAGCGAGACTGGCAGTGCCCCCATCCCGAGCTCCCAACCCGGCGCTGTCAGCCCGGAAGCGTAGCTCACAGCCTGCTCGGCGACTCACAGCACTGACAACGACAACAACAGCAGCTGAGCGGGCGTGCCCGACTCGGAGATACCCTGAACACTGTCTTCACATTCATTTCAATCCCCGTGCATTCATGGCCACCCTATGGAAAATAAGTTCGTGAACAACTTCTAAACGAAGAGATTAATTTTTTTTTAAATCAAAACCAAAGCGCAAGTTTGTAATAGTTGCATATTTTTGATATTCGGGGCAAGTGGGGGAGGTATCCAAAATTTCGAAATATTCTTGATCTGTGTAGGCTTTACGAGAACATTCTATTTGGAGGTTCTCTCTCTTATAGTTTCAGAGATATGCTCAACAAACCGGGTCAAACAATCGATAAATATCGATAATAAAAAAAAGACACAGGTTATCGACAATTTGAAATAAACCTGATCTGCGTATGGTATAGACGAACTTAAAAAGATCAAGTTCAACTCTGTAGCTCTTGTAGTTTCTGAGATCGAGCTAGATCGACGACGCTGATCAGAAATATATATGCTTTATGGGGTCGGATGCCTCCTTCTGCCTGTTACATACATTTGCAGCAATCCAAGACACCCTTATTAGCCATTCGCAATGGGTCCAGGGTATAACGACGAGTAAATTAAAGTGCCAAAGGCCAATATTGATCATACGCCACGTTGCGCAGATGCGCTGCACGCGAGCCAATTCTGGCAAAAATGTGGCATAAAATGGATGGCAATAGCTCGGGGCGTTCACAGTTTGACAATGCACTTGGAAATGGAGCTAGTGCTGCTCGTGGGCTTGCTCACGGGCGGCGTCTGGTCGCGCGCCAGCCCCGAAAATCCTTTCGAGCAGTTGGCAGTGGGCGCTCTGGGCGTGGGCAGTGGGATCATGGCAAGCCTGCAGGAGGGCGCGGTGGCTGGCCAGCAGATGAACTTTGACACTGGCCTGGTGAACGTGCACTCGAAAACGGCGATGGGCTATGGCGACGCGATGCGAGCGGACAGCGGCGACGACTCCGATTCATCCGAATCGGGCGAGGGGCGCCGGCGGCGACGCAGCACCAACAGCAGCAGCAGCAGCGGCAGCGTCACCTACCACTACAGAAACAGCAGCAGCAGCCAGGACTTCCATCGGGCGCTGCATCGCGTCAAGCGAACGCCCTGCAACTGGAAGCAGATGATGGCCACCACGGAGGCGGAGGACGAGATCGAAGCCCGGAAGAGTCGCGCCCGCAAGCGCGCGGCCAACAATGCCGCCAGGACGCGCATCGTTAAGACCAAAACCAAAAAGAAGCTGCTCGAAAGTCGCCGTCGGCGTCGTCAAGCCACGCCGGAAAGTTTCCCACAGCAGCAGCAGCAGCAGCAGCAGCCGACGCTGGGGGCCAATCTGGGTGATCGGGTCAAGGGCTTCTGGTTCTCGTTTGTGGACAACGTGGCCGATATGGTGCAGCAGATGAGGCAGAAGATCAGAGGAGCTGCTGCCCAAGGCGGCAATTGAATCCCATTCAAATTCAATAAATTATTATATTTTTTTATGCGAGCTAATCAAACCAAGAAATGTTTTTAAAAAAAACAACACTAAAAATACTAACAATACTAATACATAAATTATATATTGGTCTATCGTTATTTAGATCAGATAAAACTGTAATTAAGTTTTGTTTTGACGCTTAATAAAAATTACAACAAAATTCTGAAAATTACTAATATTGCAAAAAATGCTATTATGAATAGTAAAAAATACAAGATAATTCTCAAAAATGGTTAATAATGTAAACAATTGCTTTTATAAATGGTAAATAATTAGGGTTATCAGCGCTCAAACAAGCTGCTGACGCCCTGTTAAGATCGCTACAATAAAAGATTTATCTGTGGAGCTTGAGGCCATGTTCAGAAATGTTGGCAGCACCAATAAACAGCTAGTTAACCGTTGAACATTTCCGGTGCACGCCACCTCAATCCCGGCCCAAACAAAATCAGCAAAGCCCCTTTGGAGTCACGTCAGTCAGCGAAATGATTTCCAATTGGCGCTTACCGTTCGGCTGGGTCTTGGCCCTGGCGACGCTCGTGCTGCTGGCCAGCTGCCAGGAGGACCTGGACGTGGACTACTCCAATGAGTATGACGATGTGCGACCGCACTTGATCTACCCGGATGAGCCGCGACTGGACACGCGTCTAACCGCAGCTGCCCAGGAGTTCGGACAGAGCGTTCGCACTGCCTGGCAGTCCATGGCGGAATCATTCCAGAGCTACTTTGAGGAGCTGCGGAATATGTTCGCCGATGGCGCCAGTGGCAATGTGGAGACCTTCCCAGTTGGCAATTGAACAGGTCTCCCCTGTAAGCTGCGATTACAGCAGCATTTTTAACTGCGCCGATTAAATGTAAAGCTTAAAGCAGTTACAAAAAGTCTGAGGTTTATTTTTCATAGAGGGGCGCTACTTAAAAATCGTTGACAATTATCAATTATAATGGGTCCCAAATTGAGTAAAAGAAATGTGACGAGAATGGAAAAAAAAATGGTATTCACATATTCAGGTTGACGCATTATAGTAGACGTCTCCGATCCCTTAAAAGTATAGATATTTCTGATCAAGACGACGCGCTAAATTTATATACAACTTCGTTTTTAACTTGAAAAGCTATCGTCACGAAAGTTTCCAAAGGTATTTATACCCTGAAGCCATTGAAAATGCGTATTAGCGATAAAAATCGATTTTAAGACTGGGCTTTTAGCATATATCGGAGACTATAAGAGCTAGAGCCATCATTGGGCGTGAGTTTGAGTGGGTGCATGTGTGATTCTGTGTACGTGTGTATGAATGCAGGGGTTGAAATGTATTTAAAGACAGGGCGTAGGGTATCCCTAGTCGAATTAGACAATTGGTATTCGAAACAAGTTAAAGAAAAACATTCACTCGGAAATGACCTTCTCAACAATTTCCATGACTAATATTATCAATGAAATTGTCAGCACGAATATAAAGTGAAATAAAAAATATATTGAGCTTGTTTACAACGAGCATGTGATAAAATCTCTTAGAGCACATGCCATTTATAATATTAATTATATGAAAAACAGAAAAACAGAAATAAAAAAATTCAAAAATATAAATAACAAAGCTATTATAAATAATATGGCTGCTTGCAAAGTTGGCTATTAATGAATAATGAGTTCAGGCTAGCTTAAAGTAAAATTATTATTGAAACTAAGCGCATACTATTAATGTATTAAAGATATTTGTTTTAAATGCGAAAATGATAAGTAAAATGATATATAGCATAAGAGAATAGAAATGACTCCATTACGAAAAGATCAGATAGGAAAAAATGCGAATATTATAATAAAAGCAGAGAAATACCTAAAGAAATAATTGTGAAGTTTGTATTCAATAATAAACTGATAAAAGATGCAAAGGCTCAATAAAATATTATTATTAAATATTATTAAAAAATAAGAAAAATGATATATAAAATAAGAGATAAGAAATGACTTCATTACGAAATACCTAAAGAAATAATTGTGAAGTTTGTATTCAATAATAAACTGATAAAAGATGCAAAGGCTCAATAAAATATTATATTATAAAAAATAGAAAGATTGGAAAGCTCGTAATAAAATTTAAAGAAACAAGTAAGAACGTTGCAGTCGGACGTAACCGACTGCGTAATACTCGTTCACAGAGCACAGAAGTTATTGTTGTTATTTTGGTAAAATGTAGAAATTTTATGGGTGTGGCCAAGATTTTTCGGCTCGATCTTTAGAGGAGATTACCCAAACACAGTCTGCCCAATTTGGTGATTTTAGCTTAAAAATTGTGGCAGATATGGATTTCACTTCGTGAACGAGTATAAAAATTAAGAATTTTAAAATTGTAAGTGCGGAATTTGGATTGCAGAATAAGAAGCAAAGGGCTCTGCGCATGATGGCTTAAATATAAGATTTCTTATTAAGAAAAGCTGAGAAAAATGGCAAAGATCGAGACATGAAAAATTCAGCCAGATAATATATGTTTTGCTATTAATTGGGAATGAAAACAACAGACAGTATGGGGAAGACAGAAATATATATCGCAATATTAGATATATGTGTAGCCTAACGGGGATTCGTCAGATCCGACAACTTCCGGGATTGTTCAACACTGGAACCCATCAAGATTGCCCCCCGCCGATAAGGGGTACATGCCGGCGATTATGTAAATTGAACTGCTGCAAGATGTTGCATGCAGATTGGGCGCCGGAAGTGCGCAACACGCCAGCGACTGTTGGCGGCAATTATAACAGCTTCGCAGTGTGGCCATTGTCCGCGGCTAATTAGCCAAATGGCGGGCTCAGCCGTCAGCGCACTTAAATAAAGCGCACCGAGAGCCCAGCCAACCAGTCCCAGTTCCAGTCGCCAGCTTAAGCCCCAACTCGGAGCTGAGCTTTTGCCATGGAAATGCATTCAATTTTCGCTGCTCTGCTGCTGCTCGCCGGCTGCTTGCAAGCCAGGCCGCAGGTAAGCTCAGCTGCGCAATCAACCTGAACGCCCCAATGAGTGTGTGTGTGTGTGCGTGTGTGTTTGCTTGCAGGACATGGAAACCAGCATGCTGCTGGCTGTTGCCCAGGCTAAGCAACTGCTGGAGACCGGCGCCGCCGCACGCAACGAGCAGAGCGTCGAGATCCTGGGCCAGAAGATGGGCGGCGCCATGAACTTCGGCTTCGGGGACGCGATGCGGCCGGCTGGCGGGCGGCGCCGCCGAAGTCTGCGTGCCAAAGTAAATGCATAAAATAAACTTACCACCTGTTGTTGTTGTTGTTGTTGCTGTTGCTGTTGCTGTAGTTGCTGCTGCTGCAGCTCCGCCTGCTGCTGGTCGAGCGCCTGCGGCTGCTGCTTGGCAGCGCCGTAGAAGCGCGTAAAGCTCTGCTGTAATTCCGGCGTCTTTAGCGTAAACGAGTTCGTGTTGGCATCGGCGTGAAAGGACAATTGTGCATGGCACGCGTCCTGCAGGCCGCCGAGCAGCACCAGGCAGCAGGTCAGCAGAGCGACGGGAGACCCGGAGACAAACATGTCGCACTTCTGCGATTTATGGGCAAATGCTAATTGATTCCGAATTCGCGCTGCGCTGCGATGCAGTGTTGCTCTCCCAAATGGCCTTAATTAGCGGCACGACAGCAATGTCCCGTTATCGGCGAAGAGCGAACAACAAACCGGCTGCAGTTCGTCCAATTTGCGACTGTGCGTTGCCCGCCCGCAGCTTAAGCGTTTTATACTTGGTCTTCGACTTTGGCTTTGGCCATTTACTTGGCATGCAGCGGAGACAGCCGCGGCAACAGCTGATGGCAAATGGAAAATTTATTTATTGGCTCTGGCTGCGGCAAGTGCCGTAATTTCGGCAGCGCTGCGAGCCAACGTGCGTGGGGCGACAGCACGCCAAACCCCATTCCCTCCCAGCCACCCCCAGTTAGAGAAATTCCACGCGCATCGTGCGGGCGGGGAAAATGTACATAAAGCGCTTTTAGCGCTAGCTAAGGGAAGGGAAAGGGTGCAGGGGAGCATAAGCAAATGCAAATATAATATATATGTGACGACTTGAGAGCGGCCTAGAGGCAGAAGATAGATAAAAGAGGAAAGAAATTAGCCTTAAGTGAATAGTAGGCTTCAAAGTGAGATTGAAAAATACTAGAGACAGGAGACAGAGAAAAAGCGAGAAGATTAAGAGAAAACTCTAAAAGAAGAGAGTAACAGAAAGAGCATTGCAGTGTAATAACAGCTTCAAAAAGCCGAAAGGAGTCCTCTTGGGCTGGTATATCTAAGATTGGCAATCGGCTGTAAAGAGATCCTCTAAATATTTAAACTGTGACAGACAACGATAAAAAAATGCAAGCTTTTAGTGCCAATTTATTCCACATCACATACGAAAAGAAAGCAATTAAGTATTTTCAATATGCTTAAATGCTTAATAATTAAAAAGCGAAAAATTAATAAATGAATTAAATGCTTATAAATGCAGCACTTTCTTGAAAGCGGCGCCAGGGCACTTCACTTTTATTTCAAAAGCGACTTGAATTTGAATGCGGCTCAGCAATAGCAACGACAACAGCAGCAACAACAACAACAGCAGCAAAAATGCGACATAGGCCACACAGACATGGGGCTGGCAATTGCAATACAAATTGAATATCTTCTTACATAACACGCACTGCCCGAAAAGAGAAAAAGCCAGCAACAACAATGCAGAGAGCAGCAACAGCTAAAGTGAGGGGCAACAACAACAGCCGCAGAAATGATGTGACCACAGGGCCTGCTCAATATAAAGACCGGCATAAAATGCTGTTTGTGGGAACGTGCGCGGCGTACGCAATTTGTGAGGCGAGCGCATCGAGTGGAAGTAACGGGATTGCGGTATCAATGAATGTACTTAGCTGAACTGTGGCGAACTGATAAGAAAGCGGGGTTAAGGCTAACAGATAAGACGCTGGCCACAATTGCATTTGCAATTGGCTTTAATGTTTGCCAACTTTTCAAATTGTGCTGTGTTAGCCAAACCGATTATGAAAGACAAGTTTTTTAAGTGCAGACACACACACACACACGCATACAAGCTCAAACACTTACATATGTGTTAAATGGCGGACGATGTGGTCGAACAGTGGCCATCCGTGCACATGGCGTATACGTGATCGACATAATTTTATTTGGATGAGCGCGTCTCGCTTCATTTTGAAGACGCAATCGCAATTGAAAGCGCTTTTCATATGATTGAAAGTTGTTTATGTATGTCATTTGGGCCAACAGCACGTTTACACCATGCCACATACATATATGTATGTATATATATTGGCCATAGGGCTGGGGACTCGGGCTGGTTGCCCCACGCACTCATAATTTACGATTTAACGCGCATTATGCCAATGGGCCGTCAATGAAGACACAACAGCCAGCAAACAGTCCACAGTCAGCAGTAAACAGCCGGCATTAAGCAGTTTGCAGAGGCTGGCCAACAGTAAAAGCCGTCCAAGCCGTCCATGTATCGGCGCATTACGTGTAGTGCGATATTTTGTATTGAGCTGTTGCCGGGAATGGCCACAGGTGAAGGCCAAACTGTCGACCAAAAGCAGAGGAGCTCGCCTATTGCGTTCCATCAAGAGCATGACGACCGATTGGCCGCGTCGTAAATGGTCGAATGCTAGGTAAATACCAAGCAGATAAATTCTGATAAGTCTGTTTTTCTGTGGAATTTCTCTGCTGCTTGTGCAGTTATTAACAATTAACAGGAATTAATTATTGGGGAAGATAGCTGTTTACTTAAGTAATTACAAACATTTTTTTGTTGTTGTTATTTTGTATTTATTAACTTACTTTACCGGTATCAAATATAATTGAATATGGTTTTTAAATAAATAATTTAATATATTTTGTATATTCGATGATTGTTTATTTATAATAATATATATACGAATACTTTTATGCATACATTTATTGATAAAAAATAAATAAATTGGCAATTGCATCGATTATACTGCGCATTCATTAAATGAAACGATTTTAATTATGCACCAATACCTGATTGCTGTGTTAATAATACTTACCACAACTGAACCATATGTCATTCGCATACAGCTTTGTTAAAGCTGGCCCAGAAATCAAAACTACGAGCCATTCCATTTAAATATCCCCATTTGCATGATTTCGGGATATCTCTTTTAGCTGGGCGGTAAGATAAGTTTAGGCCCAATTTCTAACGACAAGCGACAAAACTTCTTCTTTTTTGGCAACAATAGCATATAAAATACGTGTAATTTTACGATTATGTCGTGGACCATAAAATAATAATAATAAAATAAAAATAAAAAAGGAAAATAGTATACTAAGCCAGGCGGAAATGCTCAGACGTGTCGCAAAAGTCAACAAAAAACAAAGGAGATGCCTAGAGTTAGCTGGTAAATAACGGTACTTAATCATTTTACTGGGTCATTTGAAAAGCAGAGAACGGTCTCCACTGCGGTGTTGCCAACTGACCTCCCAAAACTAGAGCACTGCGAGAAGCGGCAAGGAGCGGAGTCGATGTTGCATAGACCAAGCGACCAGAGGCTGTTAAACCCCAGCGCTGAACTTTTGAACTCGCACACTGACCTCATTGCGCACACAAACACACGCACATTGCCCAATCTCTTGGTATCGCCCTCCCATTCTCCTTGGCTCATTCCATTGAGTTTATTGCGCTGCAAATTATTTTGGCGCCCCTTTTCGCTTTTGCATTTGCACAGATTAAATTGAAGCGACAGGCCACGTGGCTTCTGGTCCAGCCCCAGCTCCTGTTCCTGCCCCAGGCCCTGCTCTTGCCCCTGCTCCTACTCCTTCCCGTGCCCCTTCCCGGCTCCGACTCACCAATCGCATCCGCATTCGCAGACCATACGCAGCTTACCTAGGCCAGTGGCAAAAGACAAACACCAGGCATCAGCTTTTTTATGGCGTCGCCTAAGTACAGTGTTCACCGTTCAACAAGGCCAAACGATTTATAAACCTATGTACATATTAAAATATTTATTAAGAAAAAACCTATACAAATATTTGTATTTAAATGAAATAAAAATAAAATATATGTGGGGAAAATTTGATGGAAAAATGTGTGAAAATTACAATAACTCTAAATTCATTGATTTTACTTGGCTCAAAAACATACTCCATATACATATATATCATAGATCGAACACTTACAAAAGTAACCAATTTAAAGTTTCTTCTGCTATAGTTTTTTTTATTTAGATAATTAGCCCGTCAGCGCCGATTTACCGTTATAGCAGTCTGTTAACTCATTAAAAAGCATTTGCTTTGCGCACTTTGTGCCACTGTGCGCAGCTGAAATACAAATAAGGGAGAAAAAGGCACCAATGCAGCAGTTTTATTTTTGTTTTTTGTGGGTTTAACTCACATAAAATTTTTTTTATTAGTTTCTCTCTTTGTTTCATACACCAAATACAAAAAAACCGAACAACAACAAAAAACAGTATTCAATATAAGCACAAATATGTATATACATACACACATATATAAGTATATACTTCTTTATATAGGGGACTTAGGCTTTATGGGGCTTTCTAAGAATTTGGTAGGGTTTTTGGTTTGTGCAGAAAATATTTGCTGCTTAGCTCATGAATTTATCTTTTTTCTTTCTTTTTTTTTTTGGTTATGTACGAATACTCTTACAATTCAGTTGAAAATCGAGTTTAATATTTGAGAGGGGTCAAAAGCCAGTCATGTTTTAAAAACTTGATTTACTTCAAAGTTAATATATATTTGGAGCATAGTATAAATTGGAAATTGCAATTCTTAGGGCTCGAAAGAATTACAAAAAAGTTTTCGAGTGTAGTTTTATTTTTGCTTTATGGTTTTGTAATACAAACATACATAAATATGCATACATAGGTATATGAGTATGTATGTTTGTAATTTTAATAAAGATAGTTTCGGATTTCATTTCCGGTGATTAATAACATTCAATAAACAGTTTTTTTTTTTATTTTTTTTAATATTTTATTGTATATCAGTATTTAGTTTTGGGTTTTTTTCCATTGATATTTTAAAAATCTGTTGCACAATATTTCACCATATATATTAATATTGTAATTTTATCGTGGATTATAATATTTCTTTTTTTTTAACTTTCTTAGTTTTTTGACATTGATACACAAATGAAGTATGTAACTTTGATAAGTTAACAACATTTAATTTGCAATTCGCATTGCCTCATAATTATGCTTGTATGTATATTTATATATAGTTTATATAAATATATATTATTATTTTTAATTTGTTTATTTTTTGTTTATTCATTTATTGTTGCTTGGCACATTTTGCATGCTATTTAGCAATGCTTCCATTTTAGTTTTTTAACTTGTGCCCAAATGTAAGAAAAATGTTCTTATCTAAGCACAGCAAAAGTTTCAATACTTAAGTGTTAAAAATATTTTTGCTTACCTTTGTTTTGTTTAAAAATTTTTGGATTATAACAACTTTGCTAAATATAGTATGTAACATGAATTATGCATACTGTTTTTGCCAACAAATTTGATTTTATTTCAGTAGAGGAAATTAATTACTTTATTCAATCGGTTTGATTTTGTTTTTTTTTTCTGTCAAATATTGTTTACTTTCGATATTTGGATAATGTTTCCAAGCTATTTAAAAATATTTTTCTATTCCGTTCCTTTCGCTTCTGTATAACAACTTTGCTGAGCAACATCTCATGGATCGTTAAAAATACATGATTTTTCGTTTCAGGCACGCCTTCCCAATGTATTTGTGCTTTCAAAATTAATCATATTTTTGATTACCGGTACGTGTATATACGCATTTTTCCTTTATATCGTACATTGAGAAAAAAAAGCGCACATATTATCGTCCCTGTGCCTTTTGTATTTAATAAAATTGTTTTATTTCGCTTTCGTGATAAAATTTTTCCGTAAAGCTGCTAAAAATTTCTCCAACAACACTCGCAGCTTGTTTGGCTGCAAAACTTTGCCATGAGAAATAAGTTGATAGCAAAAAAACTACCCCGCGTTCAACAGAACCCTCCGCTGACCGCCCCCGCCTAAGCCGTGTTCATATTACCCTTAAGCTAACAAGTAGAAAAAATGGTTTGGTTCGAAAAGTTCCAGCATTCCGCACAGCTGCGGAAAAATACTTACGTTTCATAAAAAAAGAGTAGATAGTGAAATGCATTTGCACTTCTGGCTTGATAAAGGAGCTGGCCTGCTTAAGCACTTGATTGCCGCGCAGCGCTCGCTTAAAGCTCGGCAAAGATATTCTCCCTGAAATCGAGTTCGGGATGCGCCGAGTGAGCGGAGCCATGGCCGTAGTCCCGCGACTTCATTGAGCTGCGCGCGGAGCTGGAGCTGAAGCTGGCGTTCCTGGGGCTGCTCCGTCGCATGCGGCCCTCGAGGCCGGTCATTTTGTTGAGCGGCTGCGTCGGATCCAGTTCGCAGAAGGCGCCCGCAATCAGATCGGTGCCGTTGAGCGAGTTGAAGCTGTCGCGCTTGGAGCCGCGCGAGCCGCCCCCGCCCGCCACATGATGCAATCCGGCGCCGGAGCTCTTGCGGCTCAGGCGGCGCGTATACTGATACTGGTAGGCGGGCGGGGGCTGGGCGGGCGCTGTGGCCTGCACCATGGCCGCTTGGACCGCTGGCGGCAGGTTGTTTGTGCCGCCGGGCGGATAGCTGTCGTAAAAGTCCTGCGGCACCTCCTCCTCATCCAGCTGCTGTTGTTGCTGCTGCTGCTGCTGCTGTTGCTGTTGCTGCTGCTGCTGCTGCATGTGGCCCAGACGCTGCTGCGCCTGCTGATGGTGCTGCTGCTCCTGCAGCGTGGAGCACACACTGTACTCCGTGGGCTGGCTGCCGCTGGACAGCGACATGCTCAGCGGATCGCTGCCGGGCATCACCAGGGCCAGGGCCGTCTTCTCGTAGCCGTAGCCGGAGTCGCGCTTGTTCTTGGGCGAGCGCTGGGCGTAGATCTTCTCGATGTCCGGCAGCTGGCGGCCAACGCCGCCAACGGAGAGGCGCACCTTCTCGCCGTGCTGCTCGCGCTGCATCATCTCCTGGATGTCCATGCTGCGCTCGCGCTCGAGCAGATCGATGATCTCCAGGTCGCGCTCCAGCGTGCTGGACGAGAAGGTGCTGCTGCTGCACTCGCTGAACGAGACGTCCTTGTGCCGCAGCCCGCCGGGCACGACGCCCACGTGGGGCCAGCGCTGCGGCGGATGCATCATGCTGCTGACCACGGAGCTCTCCTCGCCGTCGCCGTAGTTGCTGGTGCCGCTGTCGTCCAGGAGCGCGCTGTTGTTGCCGTTGCAGAACGTGGAGGCGGTCAGGTTGGACACCGAGTTGTTCGAGACGGAGATGCTCTCCATGCCCAGCTTGTGCCTGGCCTGGACGGAGCTCGGCTTGCTGCGGCTGCTGTTGTTGCTGCCGCTGCTCGGCGGCTGCTGCTTGCGCCCCGATCCGGTCGAGGCGTGCCCGTCCGAGATGATGTTGATCTTCACGTCGTGCTTCTTGCCGCGCATGTGCTTGCCCAGATTATTGACCACGCCCGCGTCGCCGGCGCCGCGTCCGCCCAGCGCATGTCCGCCGCGCTGCCGCTCCCGGTCCCGCTCGCGATCCCGGTCTCGGTCCCGGTCGCGGTCCCGATCCCGGTCTCTATCGCGCTCCCTATCGCGCTCCCGCTCCTTGCCGGCGGACTGACCCTGTCTGTAGGGAGCACCGCTGTAGCGGTCCGTGGAACTCAGGCCATGACCCTGGCCGCGCTCGTGTCGCAGCGACTGCGGATTGCCCTTGGCGACCAGCTTCTGCGGCTCAGCCGGCGGATGCGGCTGGCCGTTGGTCACGACGCTCGTGGTGTTCGTGTGCTCCTCCTTCTCGATGGAGTCCTCGCGCGAGCTGCCCGTGCCGGCGTCGCTGCGACGCTGCGACTTGGGCTTCCGCTTGGCCGACAGCCGAAAGTAGCCGCGTAGGCGCTCCTGCTCGTCCCTGAGTGAAGGCGAGAAGAACGAAAGCAAAGCAATTGATTCAAATACGCGAACAATCGGAATCATTCGAGCGGACGATGACAATGAACGCAGTCTTGCACGAATGCACTCAAACTGGCCTCGAAGCATTCAAGGCGTGAAATGAACTGAACGGATATCTTTCTCCTTTGGGTAGTGGCTGGTGTTCCATACAGATTGCAGAGATAACGAAACAGCTCGCAAATAAACTGAAGACTGCCCGAATGCACTTGCAAAATGCCTTGCGATAATCCGATTAAATAATCCAATGCAGGAACAAGAACCCAATAATAAATTGGGGCGGTAATCAGAGAACTGACTCTAACTCTAAGATTGTGGGAGATATGGAGATTCTCTCCCAAGAGATATGGATTTTACCGAGTTGCCACGCCCCCATTCATAAAATCTTAGAGGAGGTCATCAGACCGATGAAAAAAATTTGTATCTAGCTTTAAAAGTTAGGCGCGATATTTAGAGGAGGTCATCAGAAATCTGCCTAAAATATTATATATAACTAGCTTTAAAAGTGAGGAAGATATAGCGATTTTATCGAACTGCCACGCCCCCATATACAAAAAACTTCTTCTATAAAAGTGAGGAAGATAAGCGTATTCAAAAAACTTGCGCGATATTTCGAGGAGGTCATCAGAAATCTGTGTGAAAAATTATAGATTACTGGCTTTAAAAGTGAGGAGATATATCGATTTTATCGAACTGCCACGCCCCCATATACAAAAAACTTCTTCTATAAAAGTGAGGAAGATAAGCGTATTCAAAAAACTTGCGCGATATTTCGAGGAGGTCATCAGAAATCTGTCTGAAAAATTATAGATTACTGGCTTTAAAAGTGAGGAGATATATCGCCCATATCAACATATCGCACTCTCCATTAAATTATTATTATTTAAAGTAGTTATTTAAACTGTTATACACACTGACTTGGGATTCGAGTCCCGATGGATGCTCGCAATATTCGTGATACTCACCTGGGCAGGATCTGCGAGGCGTAAATACAGGGGAATATGACCGTGGGCAGGAAGGCGACCCACACGAACATCAGGTAGGTGAAATCGAAGTGCTTCTGGTTCTCGTAGGTCTCCTCGAGCGAGAGCCGCGCGAATCTCAGTATCATCAGCGGGCACAGGCAGACCACCTGGGTGGCGGCCATGCTGCCGAAGTTGCGCTGCTTGCGCTTCTCCCGGTACACGTCCAGCTCGGCGCTGTAGAGGTCGTAGGAGCGGGCGCTGGCGCCGTGCCCGTTGCTTAGCCCGGCCACGCCCCCGCCGCTGTGCGTGCGCGGCTCTGCGGATGATGCGGAGGAGTTCCTGCGCGGCCCGAAAACGAAAATAAAGCACACAAAAAACGAAACAAAACAAAAAACACATAAAACCGGTGAAAGGTGAGCAAGAGTAATGTGGCAAAGTTCTTAAGGAAATCGAAGTCATTAAACTGCCATTGGGCTGGAATTGAGCTCATTAGCAGCGGAGCAGCCGGCGAGAGTTCCGCTGCCCACTCGCCAGCAGGTTGCCATGCCCACAACCGCCCGCCCCTGCCCCGTGAACTCAATCTCAATCCGTTCACAAAATTAATCAGCGCAATTAGCTGCGGCATGTCTCGCACAACTGAAACCCAAATCGAAACCAAACGACCAAATGAGTAATGAACCCACTTTTTTGTACCACCCAGCGCCCAACAAGCGCTTAATATTTCAATTTAATGGCAATTTAGCGACCGCAGGTATTTTTCTCTTCTTTTTATAGCGCTGTTATTGCACAATTTGAATACACTAACTTTGATTTGGAATATGCGAAAAAAAGTGTGCTCTCGCTGGCTGGTTTAACCATTTATTTATTTATTATTACTATTATTGTTATATTTACTAATGCGTGAAATGAAAAAAGCAGTTTCCACCCCATAATATATTCATTAACAGGTCGACTACTGACTCCAAATGTTGAATGTATATTCACTTTTTACACGAATATTTACACTCGTTTTTGTATACGTATTTAAAATAAAACGAACTAATTTGAATTAACACGATTTTAAATATGCTATGAATTATTTGTATCCATTTTTTTCTTATTATTCTCGTTTATTCTCCCCACCCGCAAATTAAAAATGTATAATCGTCTTCGAATCATTTTACTGCATTAACAACAATGGGAAATAGAGATAATAATAGGGAAATAATTTTCCAAATCGATGAACAAATAATTCAAGCGATTGCACTCTTACAGAAACTTTACAACATTTTTTTAAGTTTATATTAGGTTTACATTTTTATATTATTGCATTTCTTGTTTCGTTTTATTTTTATAATTTATTTTATGAGCTAAAACGTTTTAGCACGGTACAAGTTTACTCTAACAAGAATTTGATATCATTGTTTATCGTACTTTGAAGTTGAATTCTACCACTATTTTTTCTCTATTATTTTTCCATATAACCAATATCGTTCTTACACGAATTTTTTGGGAACTTATTTCTCGTGTAAAAGAGAACACTATATGTGGAAGAGTTTCGGTTTGCGACGAAGAAGATATTCAATTCAATTCAGCCTCAATATATTCACACTATATATTCACCTCTGTCTCATGCGCACATCGGCGCGATGCTCGTACATCATGACCGCAAAGGGCCCGTCCGGCGGGCGCAGCTCCTGGGAGGTGCGTATGTACAAATAGGAGAGTAGGATGGCCGGACCACAGTACCTGAAAGCGCAACGATTAATATATATAGGTGCTTGAGCAGGTGCCTTGTCGGAGCCGCTCCAAATGTCGTCGAACCTACATAATTAGAAACAATCCTCGTGTATATTCCTGCATGTCATCCATCAAATTGACCACGCACAGTCCAATGCCTGCTAGCTGTGGCAAGTAGTCCTGCAACAAAAGGATAACAACGAACTCAATTAACTTACCCACTCACATTTATTATACAAATTAATACTGGGCTGAAATGCCATTGCCTGGCATTTGATCGTTAAAAAATTCACTTTATAATAACCGTGAGCAGAAATAATAATAGGTAACAACAACTACCTAGAATCAGACAGTTCGATTGTGGAAAGTTCGAAAGTGAAATAAAATTTGTTGGTACTGACAAATAATTTTTTTTATTTTTAATATTATTTGTATTATTATAAACATATGTCGAAACTTAAAAACATTATTTCTAGTGGGCGGAATATTCAATCATTAATTAGTTAATTAATATAAATTAACATACGTTTAATATATTAAAGAGTTGAAGGCCTGTTTTGGGGTGTTTAGCACCTTTATTCTCAAGTTTTAAATACAGGGTCTCATGTGTGAGTGCACTGACAATTTGTTGTACTCATGCATTCGGTTCAATGGTCACTTGATATCGATCCCAGGTGAGCCCAAACCAACAAAAAAAAGATAATTGAATGAAATTCCACTAAAGTTGAGCGCACACGAAAAGTTCAATTCGATGTGTCCCTGACTGTGACCCCAGCCCCAGCCGTGGCAGATGCCATGGCATGTTACCAATGCGTGTGCCCTATCACCTCCTCGGGCCGCTGCGCCAGCTGCTCCAGCCCACTTATTTTAGTATAGTTTACACCAAGCACACATTCTCGCGTACCACGTTGGGCGCCATGCCGCTGCCTTGTGGCACGCTACCTAGATGGTTTTGTTAAGGCATTTTGCGTAATTGTAATTACACATACACATGCAAGTATGTGCGGGCGGGCTCGGAGATGCGAATTCGCTTCGACAAGAGCGAAAGCAAGGACCAACCAAAGCAGGAAATGAATTTATGGAGAAAAGTTATCGCCGTAATGGCGCGAATGATAACATATACTAGCATTCAGTTCAGTTGTGAGCACAATAAAACAGAACAAGTAGGAACGCTGCAATCGGGCGTAACCGACAGCGCAATACTCGTTCACAGTGTAAGAAAAAAACCAGCCAAAACATGCACGTGATTCTTTACAAAATAATTAAAATAATTTAAAAGGCAGAATCAATCTAGAGGACCAAACACGGCCAAAATACCTTTAAACATGAAAATCTTAGCACTTTATCGCCATATTTTAAATCTCTAGCTGCAATAGACGGACAGTCAGCCAGACGGGCGGCCAACAAGACGGATGGACAGCAGGACGGACATTGCACAAACCCAATATGCTCTTTTCACTTCGTGAACGAATGTCGAAAATGAATTAATTAAACATTGCGCAATATTGTCAGTGGAAGTGTGTTATCAAAATCTTAGCGAATAGTTCTAAATATATCGTCGAACGAGCGTGAAGGTATCTTTACGGACGTAGCACCAAGAATACGTTACGGGTACATTACGCGTGCATTCGAGTGCATAACGAGTACAATTCGAGTGCAATTCGAATTGCCAAATCGCAAACAGTTTTGAGTTCGCATTATTATTATAAATTATTATTACAATATATACTATATTTTTATTATTGTTGTTGTTGTTGTGTAATTTAGGGAAAACTGGCAAAATCAAGAAATGTATTGTGAAAGCTCTTTTGGACTTTGGACGTCAACGGTATTTTTGATTCGATTTAATGGCATCACTTTTGAAAATAAATATTTGTAGATGGTTTTGAAGGAACTGTGGAGATTAGCCCGATGCACTCCCGTCGACCCTTGAGAAACTATCTTCCGCGCCATTGCCTCGCTATCCTTGGCAATTTAAGCTTGCAACACACACAGCTAACTGGCAGCACTTGATGCATTGGCTTAGTTGCAAGGAGCTGTGTCTAATCGAGAGGTCGCACTTCATTCGAGATGTTTACGCACTTAACCGTTTATGTTGCACGTGACGGCAGTGAAGCATAACCCATTCACGTGATTATTCCGGCAGAGCGCCATTCCAGGTTTTGGCCACCGGCAAACAGGCTTTGACTACGGACTAAAGACTTCAAGGACCTTTTGACATTTCTTCTTTATCAATTTTTGCTAAGCAACTTGGCACTTTGTTAAACTTCTTTATATACATATGCACACACACACACACACACACACACACGTGAACCAATAAATGAAAGGCCCTCGTAAATGATTTTGTATAAGCAACTATTAAAAAGTTTTTACAGTTCCCTCAACAACAGAAGGCTCATCCAAACTAGTATAAATAAGTACATATATGTTATCCTGCTACTCAATCCGCAGCAGCCTGGGATGGGGTCGCAGACGGCGGACCGGAAAGTTGGCGGAAAGTTTTAAAGAGAAAATTGCTGAGCGTGAGCTACGAGCAATATGCATAAGAAAGATGAGCAAAAGTTTTTGACTCTGGCCCGAAAATGTGACTAAAACGTTTTCAGCGGCATCGGATGACTGGCCAAGCCCGGCTCTAGCCCCGGATCCTGAATGCCACCCCAACCCCCAGCCCCAATGCTGCCCACAGCAGTCATTTGGGTAATGAACTGTTAGCGCCGTACAATCTGGCCGAGAAATCTGTTTTGAATTCCTCGGCCAACGCACAGCAAAATGCAAATAAATGACAACAAGGACAACAGCAGCAACAACAGCAACGAGCACGACATCAACATCGACATCAACGACGATGATGAGCACGAGGTTGGGGGCGAGGCTGAAGATGGCTCCAAGGCGTTGAACGAGGAAGTCCACGATTTTATTAGAGCTGCGGCTGCGGCCAACCGCGACGCCAACGGACCACGCCCACGACACCGACACGGCCGATATGAAACGGGAACGGGAGCACGGCTGTGGTTACGGGAATGGGCAGCAAACGGAAGCTGCACGCAATTTAACGAGTCTTGCGGGCGTCCTTTTGATACCCTCGCAGTGGGACTATGAGAAAACACAACTATTCCATGCAGCTTGGCAGCCCGTAAAATACCGTAAAAAGCCTATCTAGACTTGGCTGATAGTCCAATCAAATATATAAACGCTTTAAATACATCTATAGATGCCCAAGAAAAACTGAGTATTTTAATTAAGCATGTAAGGCTAATTACTGTATAATATTTATAATAATATATATTTTAAATATATATATATATACACTCATACCTCTCTTTACGGCCTCTTTGCTTAGCGGCCTCTACTTATTTTATACCAAAGTTCAATTAGCGGCCTATTTTTATGATGAACTTCGGAAGTTTTGTTTTCCACTTTTTTAGTTTCTAAATAAATAAAGCTGAAGTCTGCTTTCTATTGTTAGTTTTTGCTTAAGTTTTGAAATAAATCGATGAATTTCGGATAGCTACCAAATGAGCGAATATCGTTGTTTATCGTTGGTTATCACTTGGGAAAAAATAATGAAAATTTGTAGAAATTATATATTCGATTAAGATTATAGAAAAAAAATTAATTTTTTAAAACTGTGTACTTGTTGATTATTCATTTTTATAGAGCCAAATCAATAATAAATAGATTTGAAAAGCAATATTTTAAATCTAAAACTAAAAAAGTTTCGACAGCACTATGTTAGTATTAAAATTCATATGATATTTACATAGAGAACATTATTTTATAGTGTTTTTCCCAAATTTATATACACGTTGGTAGTATATCTATGTTTCGTCCTGAATTCTGCGATTTGCCCAATAATTTCCTGCTGTTTTTATGAGGATATTTATTTTTATTTATTCGACATCGTCCTTCTTGTTGTTTTATTTTTTTTTGTATTTACTTATTTTATTTTATTTTATTTTTTTCTTTGGCCGTGCTTAGCTGTGGCTGAATTTACTGTGCACCGTCTGTGACTGTTTCCGTTTTGCTTTTAAGCTTTCTGACGCCCTTCACTTGGGGTGGGAATATTTTGTTGGGCCTGATTTGCTGTGTTTTCTCGTCAATTGGGCCAAGTTATGATTACCTTGGCTTAAGCAGTGCAATTGATTTGCTCCGTGTGCCTGGCACAAATCAATTTGATGGCAGTCGTAAACAGTTTATGGACGCGTCGTGTCCTCTTCAACAAGTGGCAGCCACATTAAATTGCCGCACATTATATGGGCTTTGGGCACACCCACGCAAACACACAAATACATAAATGCATGAATACACAGAGCCATTTAGAATTTAGCGCGCGTTTCAAATAATTCATTGACTATAGCACTGAACTGAAAGAATGACTAAAGCCGAAGGCGTTGTATGGGCCAAACGCATTAATAACAATTTATTTCCGTCATGCCAACAACAAGCAACAAGCGGCCGGGGGTTAGTAAAAGAGGCGACATTCCACAGATTCCGCCGCAGGGCTCAAGACGGAGGGGCGGCAGCACCAGAAATTGGTATGAGAATGGATATAAGTGGGCTGGAAACTGGTTGCTGGCGAGCCAGTGGCAAGGGGCAAGGGGCAAGGGGCAAGGGGAGGCGGCGGAGTGCGGCGCACTGAGAACAAATTGCAACAGCAGGCGCAAAAGTACTCGTAAGCATAATCGTGCCCACTGTCGTAATTTTGACATTGACGAATTGTCGCTTAAGAATATCACAGAAGACAAAAGCTGCGGTGTGTGTGTGAGTGTGTTTGTTTGTGCTTTTTTAGAAACTTATAATGAAAAGCACTTAATAATAATTTAGTACAAGTTAAAATGCCTGCGCCCAGAGGCGTTCTGATTTCAGCAGAACAACTTCCACATCGCTTTATAAATACGAGAGTTGATCTAAGGTCACCCTCTGTAGTTAAATGTTATATTAAATTCGTGGAAAACGGCTTGAAATGGTTAAAAACAAAATATTTGCCAGGGCGCAGAAAATGTTCTTTTTTGATTGCAATGTTAAATATTTAATCAGTGCTTCAAAGATGTGAAACATATATTCAATAAAACCGAATACAATTCTATAAGTAAATCCAAAAAATATGTGAGCAAAAAGCTCGTGAAATTCCAGTTAAACTTTATAAATTAAATTAATTGATGGATATCTATTACTTACTGCAATAATAGTTATTGAAGTTATTTTGTACATTTGATGAACAAAATTTCTCGGGAAGTGCAGTGCTTGAAGCGAGTATTGAGTTCAATTTACCTTCCAATTAGCGGTAGGAATTCAAAGAATCCTGTTAATACACAACACACCCACACACAACGCACCCACACATCAACATACACACACACAAAATATAAATAAATACTGCGAACAAGAAAAAGACGAAGGCCATGAAATTTAGCCAAATGAAGCTAAGATCCAAGCATAATAAATATTTGAAAGCCATAATTTAATTGGATGCCGTTTGAAGAAAAAAGACGCGCATTAAAAAATAAAAATATTAATAAGGCACAAAATTACAGCGGGCGTATGTGTAATTAGCTTGCTCTCTAATTAAAAGTAAATGTTGTCAATAACAACAACAAACAGCGAACTTCTAACATAATAATCACCAGTCAAGTTTGAATTTTTAGCCTTCGACCGTTTTTATTTTTTTCTTTAATTTTTAGTTTTTTTTTTAATGCCTTGCAAAGTTTTTTAATAAAAAGGAAGCGCGAAAAAAGTTCCAATGCATAATTAAAATCATTGCGCATTTCATAATTTAAATAATAATAAGAACAACATTACCAGACGATGGAGCACAGATTAAAATGTAAGTAAGGGCCGGGCCCCAGGTTAGGCCAGGGGCTGGCGGAGGGGGTGGGGGGCATTGAAACGGCAGCGACCCCAAAAGCAATAACAACCGTAGGCACCCAAAAAAGACACTGCAGGGGCTTAATGGCCGTAAAATGCTTGCCAAGCAGACCGTCCAGACAAGGTTAAGCCTGGACGCACAGAAAACAGTGGACATACACGCACACACACACACACACACTCGCAGCGGCAGTGAAGCATTAAGAGCGCACGGGTCCTGACCAGATCCGAGTCCGTGCGCTTATGATAATAACACAATTATGTACTTACATAATTAAAGTCGTAAAGTGCGCAAAACACAAACCAAGAAACACAAACACACAAAAACACACACACATTGACCAAGCATTTAAATGCGAGAGTGACTCGACTTTGATTCCAAAAAGAAGCTGTTGAGCTGCCAGGCAATTTTTCCAGTCCCAACATGCTAAAGCTCAAAACGGATGCTGAGATATTCACGGGTACAAGCTGAAAAAAAAATAAAAAATAAAATAAACAGCAAAAACTGCTGCAGGATTTGAATTTCAGGCTAACTGGTAATCTGTGGGTGGACGTAATGCTAATAATAAGGTAAAATGAAAACAAGTCTTCACCGTAATGAAATAAACATTTTTACCTTATGGTAAATATTATTTATGGCTTCTCCACAACTATTTGTGGGGTGTCTTTAGACATTAATATAAATTTTTCAAGCTAAAACCATGAAAAAAATGCTTATTAAAAAGTTAATAGTTCAGAGTTGAAGCCACGAAAAATCAGTGAACGCTTAGTATAATCTACAATTATCTCAAGCAAATGACTTGATTGGCATATTAATTAACATACCCTGAGAACTTATTCCGAGTACTAAGCGAGTGTTTTATAAGCCGACAAATAATATAGCTGTTGTATTCTATTGTCTGAACAACAAGTGTATTTTTCTTAACATTTCATTTCAAATACTTGCTTATCTCGCTTTTGAGTTTTTAACTTTTGCACTTATGTTGGATGGCCTCCGTTTTCAATTTGCAACAAATATATTTGTGATTTCTTTTGTTTTCTGCAATTCTTTGTTTTACGCAGCGAAAATGGGCATAATGATGTTGTGAAAGTGGGTGTAACAAAAGGATACTTCAAGTATATAAAAGGTTGATCTGAATCTTTATTATATGTATATTTTTGAATACCATTTAGATCGTGCAATAAAAGCACTCCGATTGATTGGCAGATTCTGAAATTCATTTCCCCACGAAAAAGATTTTCCAGCATGCATACATATACAATATACAATATACATATACAGATACATACAATATATAAATAATATATGCATGAATATTATTGAATTCAGGGTATCTGCTAGTCGGGCTCATTTGACTAGACCACGCTTACTTATATTTTCTTTCTTTTTTAATTATTAATTTTTTTAATGTTTGCTGTTGTTGAAGTTGATGGTAGTAATATTTTATGCTTATGTGCATAACAACGAGGAGCGGTGCCAAACAATAACAGCACACAATCAACAATATTCAGAACAACAATAACAGCAACACAATCAAGAGCAACAACAACAAGTGGCTGCTTTCCGAAAGCTGCTGACAAAGGCAACAGGAGATGGCAGAGAACATTTGGCCAATATGGGTGTGTGTGTGGGTTACCATCTCTGTGTGTGTGTGTCAGTGTGTGTGTGTGTGTAATACAATTGCATTACACACGTACACTTAAACTTCGTAAGAAGTGTTTGCGCACTTCAAACTGTTTTGTACTTTTGTATCTGTATTTATATTTGTGCCCGTATTTGTATTCTGGCTGCCTTGTACTTGTCTACTTGTGATTCGGCCTGGGGCCCATCGCATTCGATAGGCGGACAGACAGACCCTGTGCAAAATGCAGATGGGATTCGGTTCGTTGGAATTGAGACGGTGCCGGAGCACAAAGTAGGAGCTAAGTGAATGATACGTGGGCAGCATCATGTGCACAATATCTGCATATATATACACATTCAGACATATAATGCCATTTTCATTTTCGATCTGGGCCGCCGCATGGGATGCTTTTTTAGCTTGGAGTTTGAATCGGTTTTGATTTCAAGGTAAGTCTGATAATGTGCATACAGTATTTGCTTGAACTACGCATTTAAATGTAAATATGTTGCCAATTTATATTTATAAATGTGCATAAAAGGAATTCAATTTGAAAAGCAAATAAGGAGCGCCTCAAGCTGAGGTCAGCGGTTCTCAGACAGTATATAAGTCACATGTATTATTATATTTATTTTTGGTATTATGATTATTAGAATTTTTTGTCGTATAGGATATTGTCATGCCGCGGCTAGGAAAAATACGACAGAAGTGCATATACAATATGTATTTGATAAGTGCATATTTGATAAACATATGATGTCAAATGCACATTACATCAGTTCATAATTATTTGCTTATATCGAAAATAGTGTAACAACAACAACAACGAATTTGAGGAGCATGAGATAAGCAGCAACAAAAGCATAAATTGGGGCCAACCACTTAAACGAGGAGCAACCGCGTATTAAATTCTCAAGTCGCAGGTGAAGTACCCATCAGCGATATTCGGGTATACACAGTGCCACGCCCTCAAAAGGCCGCGCACACACACGTGAACCCATTTCGAGTGCATAAATATGATATAGGGAAATTTTAGCTGCCGTCCCCCCACCCTCACAGCCAACCAACTCAGCCGGCTTTGAGGGCAACCTGCGAGGGTTAACACAAGACTACTCAACCCAATCTGATAAGTACTTAAGTATCGATAACAATCAAACAAATGCGCTCGATGTCAAAGAGCTGCACACACGAAATATATATTGCATATCAGACCTACATAAATCCTGTCAAATGTAAAAAAAATTAAACAGACACAAACAATTGCAAGCAAATCTACTTAACTTTCTCATATTTATTGCTTAATTAAAAAACAAAAAACACAAAATATATTTGTCAATCCCGAATCTTGTTTACTTTGCAAACCCCTGTCGGAAATAATTTTTTCACCTAAATCTTAATATTAACTCAATGGATATTTTTTTCTTTGCAGTTCCAAATATATTGTTGTGGATTAACGGTAATCTTTACTTATTTGTATTTATTTATTTTTTCTTTTTTGTATTTACAGCATATCCCAATATCCGATTTATTTGAAAGCAACCCACGATGTTAGCTCTTAGTCGTGAGTCTTACTCTGCCAGCTCCAAGCCAAATTTTTATATTGTTATTTTACAATATGTAAAGCATTTATCCGGAATTTGGCAATGCATGAGGCGTTCCGCAAAGCACAGAAGAGTCAGCGGAAACGGATGCGGGACGAGGGGCTGAAAATGTTGCCACAGTAACAGCAGATTTTACCTGCATGCATTTGAAATTTGTCAATGCGTCCTTCCGGCGGGGGCGGGGATAAGAATTTTTGTGGCTTTTGGGTTCGGATGTTGTTTTCAGCTTATTGGCGCAGCTGGTCTCCAGCTGTTGGTTTCTTCGGCTATAAAAATTGATTGCCAGGGGAGGGAGGGGCAGCACAAAATCAATGAAGGGCTGTTGGCAATTGCCACGCAGTTCGCTCAGCAGCTGAGCCATTAAAATCGTTGCGAATTACGAAGAAATAAAGCGGGGCTGCAATTTCTTTGGTGGCACCCCTGCAGCTTGCAGCACCAACAACAAACAGTCAAGCGAATTTCTAATCGGGTTTTTATGTAGACGCATGTGCAACAAATCTACAAGCATTTCAGCTTGCAACACGCAGACGCCGCGTGGTGTCCGCGTCAACTGCAGCTGCAGCTACAGCACACACATACACACGCAACGCTTACGCCTTAGATATGCTATTGAAATCAGTTTACATTCAACCATTAATAACAAGAAAAACACAAACCACTGAGTTCCAGCTGATATGTGACCCTTAAAAGTATGCTACGTATTGGGAGCCCCATGTGGAGTCCTCGCAAAGAATGTTTTGAATTACAGCAACAGAGTTATCTAAGCAAACTTGGGGGCACTTTGTTTGCACCAACCACCCACGTTGAGCAAGTTAACATGCTCTCGTCAAGGTTGCCCGACTAGGACATACTTTATACGATGTGTTCTAATTAAAAGTCTCTAGCTGTTATTGTCTCTGAGCCCGTCAACGGACAATCTTCTCAACCTGAGAGATTATACATACTTTAAAGTATTAGAGATGGTTGCCTGTTACACACCTTAGCACAACTGAAATATACCCCTTTTAATTTCTTATCACTCGGCACAAGTTATGAAAAGTTTTCATAAACTAGATTTGTCCTCTTTTTAATACAAACGGAGCTAAATTTTATTTGCTTTTCAATTTACTAATAAAATAGTGAAGAAACAAAAAAGTAAAAAGATCTTATAAGGCCGTTGGGAATATCTCATTTCGACCTGCAACATATGGCACCAACTAATGGGCAGACGGACACTGAAAATGTGGCGTCAGCAGTGCAGGTCTTTATTCCTAAATCCTATTTCGTGCCAAACTTGTATTTCTGTTTCCATGTAGTTTATTGCAACGTTGCCATTCAGTGTCCTAACCGAATACTAGAAGGAATACGCTTTCATTTTAACTTATAACGATTTGATGGTAATTTGCACAAATTACTTAATATTTGTAACTATATAAAAAGGAATTTTTAAGCGTGATTACTATTGAAATGTTGCTATTACTTATATAATTGAAATTTTCCATAAAGGTTGCTTGTTCAGCCGTATGGTTTTACTCCCACAATATTAGGCAGTTGTTATGTGAACCAAGTCATATGCATGGCAATAATCTGTGGCAAGGACCAGGCGCGTGCATAGACAATGTGTCTCGGGACAAAGGAAATACCTCGTCGTTGTAGCCATGGCTTTAACTTTCATCAGTGCAATCATCACATGGCCCGTGGCCAACGGAGAACTCAACTAATTTGCTTTGACTGTGCGCAATTTGCATGGGCCGTCTGGTAAATGGCAATTTAATAAGCCTAAGACATGCCCACACACACGCACACACACACGCAGAGAGAGCATGGGCGGGCTCCTAACAAAGTTACAATCATAATAATAACAATAATGATGGCTATGATACAAAGAAAATAAAAAGAAGTGCGCATGTTTTGCAGGGGCCACGCAACCAATTGGGGCACCCGCCCACGGGCCACTTCGATTTCCGGTTCGGGCGGAAGTCGCATTTACGGTCATGTGCGTGTTTTACAAATTTTAACATTGAATCGTCACAAAAGATTCCTACTTAAACATCCTTTTGCATCGTTCCAATATGTGTCCAGGCATCATTTTTTTCGCGTTGTATGATTATTGATTACACACAGCTTTAGCTGGCAGCTTTAAATGGGTTGACAATTCGTCAAAATAGCATTAACTGAATATTAACACATTTGTTTCTAGTCAATTTCAACTGATTTAAGCTGCATCAAAGGAAAACCGATAAATCGTAGTTCACTTTAAATTAAATTTTGAAAACAATGTGCCATGCCTTCAAGCAGATTCAAATTTTGACCCAAAACTGGGCAACTGAAAACATAAATATTTTTTATTTGCTTTGGGCCTATACACTTTGTTATTCAGTTACTTAAGCATCACTTTCGGTCGAATTTTGCACCTCTATCAGCAGCATCAACTGCGTTCAATTTCCGGAAACAGGCTGGCACCGTTTCGAGGCCGAGTTGGCAGCCCCGCAGACAAGTTAACAGCAGAAAGTTAGTATGGCAAGCTCTTTGCACATGAATTTCACCGGAATGCAAAAGAAGCTGGCACTGAAGTCGTTGCATTTCCCCTTAAAAGAGTCCACACAGCTCTACTCGATTTTCAAAGGTTCCAGGCAAAGGCAATGCAACATCCCGCTGCATCCGCTGACGGAGGCCGTCAGGACTCGGAGGGCGCCGATGGCCTTGCAACGAGATTTCACCTTGATGCCAAGCAAGCGTAAGTTACCAGATGGTAGCCAAGTTGGCCGATCCTTAAAGTCATGCCTGAAGCAGGCAAATGGACCGAAGAGCAAGAGAAAAGTTGTTCGCTTCAGCTGTGACATTTAACATCGCAAATGAAGACTGTTAACGAGTTATCAGGCCAACCAGACTGAACGAATTTACTAAACCAAATTTGTATTGATTTCTTAAAAAACTGCACCATTCTAAAGACAAATTCAAATGCATCAGCAATCCGTTGATCAATATAAAAATATAAATAATATAATTTTTCTAAATTTTACATCTAATTGTTGTCAGCAAAACTTCTCGCTGTAGGTCCCAAAGCGAACATTGCGACTAAGTACAATATACAAATTTATTTATATGTATATGAAAATGTTTTCTTTCAATCGTGAGTGCTAGACGTTCATTTTTTTTAATCGGCTTAAAATTCAGTTAAAAATTTGTTGCTTTGTTTCGAAATATTTGATGGAAAATGGGGTTGAAATTACAATTTTATAGAATGGCACTTTCCATTTCTAGAGTCGGGTCTTATGGCAGAGCTTAGCTTAGGCTCAAGCTCGCATTAGACAAGACAGCGCAGGAAACTCAAGTAAAGGCTATTAGAAACAGGCTAGGAATTGAAAATTTGCAAGCCGATTTGTGCAGCTTATATTTTAAATTGGCTTAAGATGAATAAGCTGAGGATTGTGGAAGCGCTTTAATTATGCCCCATCTCGAGTAATAGATTTAACTTGGAACGACTTGGTCCAGATTTGTTGCACACTTTCATTCCTATAAATTCCAGCAGCAGTTTAATACACATTGTTAAATAAGACCCATTGAACCTCAGACAATAATTTAGGGGCACCAGAAGTTTTGCATAGCGCTAGCACGCCCCCTCCTGCCCTCCTGCCCGCCTCCCGCGCTCCCCTGCTGCCCCCTTCAACCCATTAACCCCCCTCAGTCTCCCCTGGTTTTCTCGTTTGTTTACGATTACTTTTGCCGTTTCTTTTCGGCTAGGCACTTGTATTTTCATGGCTCGTAGCCTGCAGCATAATTTCGTTTTCCAGGCGTATATCCGGGCAAGTTCAATGGTTGATTATGAAGGCAAGTGCCGAGCGTGGGAGATGGCCTGAGGATTAGGAAGCGCTTCGTGCCAAAGTCAACGCGGGCAAGCGGATATTCGTAACAAGACGTTGCTAAACAACAACAACAACGAGAAAGTGAACGACAACGGCAACGACAACGACAACTACAACTACAATAAAAACAACAGCAACGTAGTAAACATAAATAAACTGTAGCCACATCGTTGTTGGCCATGGGTGTGGCCGGGCCGGGACTCTGACGTTGTTGTGAGAGTATTTGCGCCTTTTGCGTCTCATTTGCCGAAAATGAAGTCAACGCAGACGAACGAAACTTTCAGCTAAGCCAGTTATAAATCCTTTAGCCGGCTCCTCTTCTTATCTCTGCATTTTTAGATCCGCACAACTCGTAATTAGTTGACTGACTGTGGTCGAAATCGTCTGGCAAAAACCGAATTAAAAACCAAAACAAAAAACAACAAAGAAAAGCGATACAAAATTCACGCCACATAATATTAAGCGTATGACAGATTGGACTTGATGTAGGTAAAAGGATTGTTTTTTCCATTCTCTTTTTTGAGTGCTCCCAAGCAAATTTGTTACGGCGTTGACATTTTCATTGCACAACATGAGGCAGGCACTCGGCCTGGGACTGGGACCAATAAAAATATAAAACATTTTCAATTTGAGTGTTCTTTATTTTTCGCAATTTGGGCGCAGAAACTTTGTGCCCATTTTGACAAAGCAAAACAAAAGTTGGCCGAGCGCTGAAACCGCATATTACAAAATGATACCGAGCCCGAGCTGGAAGTCCCAACTGAAATTGAAACCCGTAGGATTCATATTTAAGCAAAAGCCATTTCAATTATATGACTGAAGGCCATTAACAAGAAGTTCAAATTTAACCCAAACTGAGTCATTTATCTCGTCGGCAATCGAGCAACCAATTAAAGGAACGCAAAGCATTTTCACATGCGATGTAAAAAATTTATGAAACAAATATAATCTTAAAGCGCACCAAATGAAAGTAAATAAAGGTTTGCCTGCTGCTCTAGCCCGGCTTTGCGCGTGCCGAGAGTTTTTTTTATAAATCGAACTTTAGCTTTAACTTATATACGTTATGAGTTCAGCCATGAACTTTTACATAGATAACAAGAAATAAGTTTGCACCTGATTGCATAAAAAAAACAAAAAATTAAATAGTTATATACTACAATTTTTGCGCTTTCCGGCGGATTTTTTTAAATCAATAAAATACTTAGTCATAAAATTTTTCTTGAGATTTTTTAAAATAAGGCTTAAAATATGGACGAAAATTAAAAACTCGCTAAGATATTTGATCTGTAATTTTTGCACCCCGATTTTACATATGGCAAAGGTTATTGTTGAGACGATATGCACACCTGGTAAGCAGTCTGTTCGTTTATATTCGTACTTTTTTAATTACAAGGGCTAGTTAGGTGTCCAACAGGTTCGTTCTCGTTGAATCCAGATTGGCACTCCGTCAAAAGCCCATTGCGGTCAAATTCAGTGAATGCTTTATGTTTCACCAAACTATCACCCGTCAGGCATATCAAAATGCATATCTTAGTGATTTCAGGATATCATTGTTAATCACAGAGAGCACACAAAGGAATGTGAGAGATTTGGAGAATATCATTGAATCGTTTGCCACATGACGAATCAAAGTTCACATTGTCTGCGTGTGTGTGTGTGAGTGTGTGTGTGTGCATGTCAAAGCAATTTGTTGAACCCAAATAGCAAATACCAAGCCAAATGGCACATCACTTCTACCCACTTCAGCAGCAATTTGGCCATAACGTATACGTAAAATATTCATAAATTGCACACGAGGCGAACCCAAATGAGATAATAAGCCCTCTAGCAGCAGCGAAGTGGGGTTGGGTGAGGGGCCAGGGGTTGGGAATCAGGGCACATTGGTGCTGTCCGTCCCTATGTCTATTGTGTCGTTGTGTCTATCGTTTTGTCTGAGTTCTAGCGCTGCCACCATATTACGTATACGCATGCATATATTGAATTAATGAAATTATTGACGACTGATTGAGTTTGACTGCCTCGTAAGTATGCACACACACACACACACACACACACATACAGGACACATCCCATTTATAATGCTGCATAATGATAATCGACTTTTAGGCGTAAATATTATAAATCGTCGCAATTATCATCAGCCTTATTATTATTATTACACAAGTAGCACTATTATCATCATGTCGATCGTCATCAACTATCATCATTGCTATCGTCATCATAATTTTGGGTGCCACTTGTTGCCGCCAGCTTGTCAGTTTTATGAGCCCCAGACATTCACTGAACTGCCATATAAATTATACAAATTGTCGTTTGGCGTCGCCAGAAATATATAAGTATATAGCTTCTGCTTCATAAATACTGCAAATAATTGCACACCAGCTCACGTAGCCACTGACCCAATAATGATATATGGACTGACCTAAGCGTTTGCCAACAATCGCATCCCACAGTCGGACTATTTAAGGGCACGATTGTACAAGCTCGTAGAGCTCTTCCAACTTGATGGCAAATTGCACTGCAGGCACATTGCCAGGTGGCCACTGGCCAGTGGCAAGTGGCATGTGGCAAGCAATATTGAGTCCCAATTCTCAACGTGCCCGCACTTAATTAGTTCGCTATGCATAAATATAAGTGCTCTTCTTATTGTTGTTCTCTTGTTGCGGTTCATAAATTAATTAATAGATATTTGCAATAAATATTTAGCCACTTTCTACTTTCCGGCTGATGGTCATAAAATTTAATATTTTAACTCTTTTACTGAAGTGTGAGCTCAAAAAGCAACTAATGGAAATCGAAAATAAATTAAATATAAATATAAAATAAGAACCATTTCTACTGTTGGAAGTGCTTGACTAGCATACACATAAGTGCTAAAAAGCCATTGATTATAGTGTTAAAACCCATTCGATGGTTCGGGGCTTCTTCTTCGCCTCTTAACATGGTAAGCATGTGTATTAACAGAATATCCCAAAAAAAAAATTTTGCCCAGCTCTAAAAATACCCAAAAGTAGGCTCACACACACACACACATATATATATGCGCCCACACAGAGGCAGAAATGTTGAGGGGGTGCGGCGAGAAGGAAACATGAACACGTTGAGTGTATCAAAAAGTTGCAGCACTTTATGGCCCATAAATATTTATGTGTTTGTCGTTGTCGTTGCCGTGGGCGCACTTTAAGATCCCATGTTGCAAATATTTTGGCAGCAAAATAGAAGCGCAGTTGACAAGCCATGTTAACGAGTTTCAAATTGGCCCACACACCATAACACGTGCTTACATGCACACAGCCCCCACCGCACACCACCCACCACCCACCACCCAGTTGGGCATTGTTAGGCGCCTCGCAACGAACCGCTGCAGTTGCTATTTTTGCCGGTTTCCAGTTGCTAATCAGACTGTTGGGGCTTTCCCCACAATGGCGATGTGAATGCAAACGAAGCGACAGCGCATTGTATAATATATATTTCGGATTCGCATGGGACACACTGAACCATTGCACCAGTGTGCCATATGGGGAGCCGAGCCCCAACGATAAGCTGGTTAGTTTCAATTGGAGCGAAACAACTATATTAAATAGGGGGGCGGCTTGTATTTTCATTTTTAGATTTCTTTTCAGAGTCTGCGATTGCGTAAACATATTCAGGGTATCTATTAATCGACTTTTCAAATTGAGATACAAAATTATGCAAAAAAGTTCTGTTAACTGTTTTAACTAGCCAAGCTAACAATGAAGCCTTGACGTTGATTGATAAATACGTAATTATTTTAAGTGCAATTTTAAAGTGTATGCAGCGCCAAAAGGGAAAAGTTTGGCGTTATTGTTGTGCGGAGCCTAGAAAATGTTGCCGAATTCCTTAAACTACAGCAGGAGGACATCGAGTTTGTCGCCGTCAACGTCAAGTAGCTCAGGCTAATGCTTTAACGGTCTGCTGAATTCACTTTGATCTAGGCAGGTGCAAAGCGCACACAATTATACACACTCACACACACACACTCGCACACACACGCACGTGTCGCATCGCGTAATTTGTAATAAAGGAATATGTTAAGCCCGCTCGTGTTGAATACTCACCCCAAGCTCCACGTAAATCGTATAAATGGGATAGGGCAGGGCAATCACCATGCCAGTTAGCCAGGTGGCACAGCAGCAGACGAAGCCAGGTATGCGGCCCTTGAGCGGATCGTTGAGCCAGCGCATGCGATCCCAGGCAATCAGAATGTGCGATATCATGGCAACATGTAACGGTATGTCCTGCAAGAACAAAGTAAACAGTCAGTGGAGGTCGTAGGAGGTCTGGAGCTGCTAGGCCGATTTCCCAGCTTTGTTAACTTAGACGAACGGCTTAGGCAACCATTTTTCGGCCGTGTGCGGTGATTGAAACAAATTTGTTTGCCTCTGATTGCTGTTGGAGCAATGGAGCAGGCGGGACTCGCATGAATGAGCATTCACATGTATTCTCATAAATGAATGCGCACTCATATATACATATACATATTTGCGTTTCTATCTTGCCCATCTTGTTATGCCCCAATGCGAAATCCCAAAGATTTGCCGGGCTATCCATTTTGGCCTAGGCCTTTGCTTTGTTTATTTATTTGCTTGAGTTCAGATTGGATATTGTGACAACACCTCAACAGATTGTCCAGCATTAGGCAATGGTCCATCTGTTCGTCTAAGTATAACCAAGTACCTACAAAAGGGTCAACAAATCACGATTTTCTAGCAAGTTGCGAAAATTCAATACCCTTGCTTTTGTAAATCTATTGCGTTTCTGTTGTTTATCATATATTAGTTAACCAAGTCGAATAACTGAATTACAAAAAAAGATAAATTCTATTTTGTCAGAAGTCGACCTGTTGTATTCGAACTTTTTAAAATTAATTAAGTTCCACTAAATGAATCATGTCACATACCACTTGTTGCACGGTTTTATTTAATACATATGCAACACAGCAGTGCGAACTAAATAACTGAAGAGTTAGCTCAATTGACAATTCAATTTTCCGGTAGCTGGCTGATTCGAGCAACCAATTAAACGGAGCATCGATCAATAAGCTGCAAGGGCAGGCAAAAAACCAACTGAAATAATTTATAGTCGCAATTGCAATGCTCATTGTTCTGGTTAACCCTTAAAGTGTTGAAATTTAAGGTACAACTGAAGTGTAATTTTTGTGGATTGTCTGCGCCGCCCGGTGGCATCAATCAATTTCATTGGGGAGGCAAGGCAAGCAGGAGTCTCGCACACGCACAGACAATGCCAAGTGTGTGTGTGTGTAAATGCCACAAATATCCGTTTGCATGTATTTGTGTGTGTGTGTGCTATTTGTCGCCCATTGTGATAGCAATCAAATTGAATCATATCCGTTGCTTGACGCTTTGTTTCGCCTCTTTGCTGCTGAATGTGTCTGTAATACAATCCTCAGAAGCGTCTAGCATCAAAAAACCGCATTTGACAAAAATGTAAAATACAAATTGTATGGGTTTGCAATATAAAGACACATATAGTTATCTGTACAGTACGGAGAGAAGCAAGTGCTTCTATAAAATCATCTCTTCATTTTTTTATACTTGCATACAGAACCGTCTAGTTGAAGACTGACCTCCAAAATGATGGTTAATAAATCAATTCGTTAAATTTAACTCGTCTTAATTGACAAATTAGGATATTTATTTTATAATTTAAACAATAACAATTTCAATTTGATTCTAGTTAGTAGCCAGTTTCAATATCGAGCGTTCACTGTAATACGGATTATAATAATATTAAAATTGATCGAATTAACGACATTTTGTTTTTTCTGTGCCACAGCGAAGACAAAGGTGAGCCGCAATCTATATAGATATATAAATGTGAGTCTGTATAAATAAAGCAACAAAACAAATTGAATGAGAGTACATTTTTTGTATCTCAATGTTTTGCAGCTACATTTACGCACACACACCAAGAAGTATCTGCGGCTGTGAAACGTGTCAATCATTGTGGGATTGACAATAAGGCGTGGGCGTTGGCAATTTCACAGGTGACAAAAAGACAAGGTGTTGAATTAAGTGTGGACTGGCAAATCGCTTAGGATAGGCCTTGTTACGGACTTTTGATTCCACGGCGCTCCCCCATGTGCCTTACATGCCAATTAGGTTCAGTTGGCAGCCCTTTGACAGTCACCTAAATGAGATAAGCCTTGGAGATGGGCGCGTGTCGTGTTGTCTTCTGTTGTGCGTGTTTGTGTTCAAAATGAGGCAACTTACGGGTGAATCGTAAACAATTGTTGAGTTTAAGGCCTACAAAATATATTCTCAGTGCAACTTGCTTTTGAACAATAACTGTTATTTGTATTCCGCAGTTGTTTAAATGAATTTAATAGAAAAACAATTAAGACCGATGCAGTCAGTTATAATCGTTTAAAATAAACTAACACAGATTAAGATTTGCACTGTCTTAAAAACAAAATACGTAAAAATAAACTACTCGTTGTGCAAACACATTAGCCACAACAATAGCATCACAAGGCTTCACAAGGGCAGAATTTGCACAAAAAGCAATTCTATTTATCGGCTAACAAGTTTTGCCGGACAACGAAAATCTTGCATTTAATTATTTTATCCTGCATGCATATATGCATGTATACATGTATTTCTTTGGGTTAGTTCACGAGAATCGGCTTTAAGTGTAAAATTGCACTTGGGACTTTTGTGTGATATTGAAATGCAAAATATTACCTTGATGGAACTTTAACAATGGTAATAAACAGGCGAGATTAGCTGTCTTCCAGGCGCAAAGCATTAAATGACCTTGCGGACATAATGCTCTACAATATATTAAAATTAAATTTTAAATCGAAGCCCTATAATAAAATACAACAATTAAAATGGCAAGTCAATGTCAAGTTGCCTCAAATGAGATTTTGGTTTCCCATTGTTCGGTTAGTCAAAGTGACCTTTCCCAATGTGTGGCAAGCGGATTACCGAGAAATAAACCTAAGCTGCGGCTCGGGTTTCCATCAAGTATTTGTCCGGCGGCAAAATGTCGGCAGAATTATTAAAATCGTTACCGGTAATGCGTACAGCTGAAATTAAATTATAATTATCGCGATTTTTCGTTTTAACCTTATTTAATATTCATTCGAAATCATCACAAAGGAATTTATAAGCTTTTGTTCCGACTAACAACAAACAAAATCGAGCAAGTACGATGCCGTTGGGTGTAACCGAAAGCGCAATACTCGTTCATAGCAACCAACATTATTTGTACACATAAAATAATACATGATTTTTTTTTTAAATATTTTAAAATAATGATATTTCCAATAATGCATATAGTTAAAATGCAGAATCAATCTAGCTATCTAAACATGATAAAAATGCCATCAAACGTGACAATCGGTTTGTATGTTTTATGTATGTTTTACAAGTTACAATTTTCGTAAATTTTAATAATGTTTTTTATACTAATTGTGGCAACTACAATCGATTAACAATATAAATTAGCAATTTTAAGTTTTGATAAAAACATTTTCGAAAATAAGTAAGGGGAAGAACAAGACCTTTTTTTAACAAATATGTTTAAAAAATTTATTTTAAAAATCCATATAGTTTTAATGCAGAAACGAACTAGATTATAATTCATGGCCAAAATGCTATCAAATATGAAAATCGGTTCAGTTTTGACAAAGTAATGTGGGTTTTTACTATGGGGGCTGTGGATCCGAGAGCTTGACATCAAATCTTAACACTTTTGCTGATATGCACTATACTCGTACTCAATATCCTCTTCTCACTTCGTGAATGAGTATAGAAATTTGCATACGTCAGTTTCGATTGCCAGTGTTGGGTAACGATGGCGATTATTCGATACTTGACTGATTGCAACGTCCATTAACCCTTCGTCAATTAGCGAAGTAGACTTTATGCAGTCATCAGCTTAATTAAAGTGAGCTTTCCAGCCCGAAGCAGATTTTGTTAACTGTTGCGCAAGTACTTAACTGACATTTGCAAAGAGGGCTTATGGGAATTTCGCGTTGCGAAATGAAGTTAAAATTTAAGAGTTGAGTCCGCACACAGCTGCACAAAGGGCGACAGCCCCAATAACCATTTGAATTCATTGTTTGTACTTGGTTCATATTTTATTGTCTTATTGGCTCATATCTATCGCTCGGTCCATTCTCCACGCAGCTCCAGTTGCGCTCGTGCGGCGGCAACGAAGAGCCGATAAAGCAGAATGCGTTAAGTTTATTAACTTGTCATAGTGCCATGAGGTTTATCGGCTCATCTGGCCCGCTGGCAGCTTTACGGTAAGCGGCCCAGAATTGGGCATTGGCCAATGCTGCGACGAGGGCGGGCAGCAGGCGTCGCAATAGATAACAATGCTCATGAGTAAGTTTAATTAAAATTTGCTGGAGCCAGCGGCCCGGCCCGGCTGGAGCAATAAGTTATATGTAAGGCAACGTTTGCACTCACCTGCAGCATGGGCAGAAAGAAGCACAGGAACTGGCCAAATATCCAGTTCTGGAGCAGCATCACCATCAGCGAAACGGGCAGCACCAGGGCGCACTGCACGAAATGGCACAGGGCCAAGTTAATGATGAACGCATGCGTGACATCCTTGTAGAGACGATGGTACATCACGTACACAATGATGGCGATGTTCAGGAGTACGCCCAGCAGAGCCAGGGCGGCGTACTGGATGAGAAAGAGCCAATATACCGATTTAATGCTCGCCTTCAGTATCGGGCCGTTGAAGCGCTCCATGTCCTCCGTTTCGTTGGTCTGGCCGGCCAGCAAGTGCGCTATCACCAGTAAATACTTGTCGGGCACATCCTTCCACTTCTCGCCACTTGTGCTGGCGGCCAGCTGGAAGTCGTCATCGCCAGCCGCCTGGGGCGTGGCCACATGATGCTCAGCGGGCGACATTCTTACCACCTGCAATATGATACAACGACAATGAATAGTTTGCACGGCTGGCAAGCTCCAACAAAGGCGCAAAACTGATGCCGAGCCAACAGAGTGGCCACTCGAACAATGGCTGGATCTCCCCTCTTTGGCTTTGGCATTACGCATGCAAAAAAATTGCATTTGTTGATTGCAGGATAACGCGAGCGGGGGACGTGGTCCACAGTTCGTTTTGTCAAGTCATAAAAGACACACACAAGCACACAATTATCCACGTTTGTCCACCCGACCAAACAGCCCGAGGAATGAAGCCTACAAAATTAACAATGGTGAAAACCCAAAAATAATGCTAACAAAATGTAATCAAAATCCATTTAACCCCGTACCGTCATTCTACATGTTTTTATTGATTGTTGCGATGTTTATTTTAAGCTAAAGGAATAACAAAATATGTATTTCGTTTAATTGAATTTAAGAACTAACTAAACAATAATAATAAATTAATTATTGTCTGTGGTCCTGATTTTTTCAAGACGAATTTTGAACAAGTCTTCGTCAAAAAAAGAAAGGATGACGGTCCAAGTTTAAAATAAAGACAATATTTATTTAAATACAAGTGCATTGACTTCGATCGATTTTTTTCAAGACAAATTCAAAACTGCTTTGCAAACAAAAGAGAATCAACAACATTTAAGAAATTTAAAAAGTCACCCGTCCTGCAAACTCGATGAATAAATGTGCCAACTTATTGTTTTATTTCCTATAACAAATGCAAATCAACTTATTGTTCAACTACAAATGGAACGTGAATCATTAGTTCGCTTTTGCCGCCTAAATGCTTTTGTTGGCTTTTATCAGACCACAGCTTGATTGTTGGCGACAATTTTGTCGCCTGGCTGCAATGCCGCCGCATCGGTGGCATTACGAGTATAACATTTCTATTCATTCATTTGACTCATTGTTTGCCCATCGCTTTGCAGTTGTAGTTGTTTTTAGTTACGTTTAGTTGTCCTTTGTTTGGCATTTGCAACGGAAATTGCCAAAAGCATTTCAAACGGCGTTGCACATGCCACATTTTATGGAAATTGAACATTTTGATGCGGCATAAGAACAAAACTTCTGTCCATAAGCCTAAGTCGTCTGAATTCACCGTTTCTGCTGCCCACTATTTGGCTATCAAGTTCTCTGTCTCTGTTAAACAGCTGACGTTGCTTTATTGGGATTTACTCAAGTACAAATGTTCAAACAAGTACCTATCTACACTCAGAGAAAAACGACATACGGTTAAATTTTTGAATATTTGTAACTCGTTATTTAAGAAAATAATATAATATATCGCAAGACAAGAATTTTCATAATTTAAATATGTGTAAAACGTGTTTAATCGAAGCACAGCCCTTCTTAGGTAAAGTACAGTATTATATTTTAATATAATTTATTGTAAAAGTACAAGATAACAGCATGTAATATATAATATTAGTAATATTAGTAAATAAGTACATTTGCATTAAGACAGTTAAACACGATATGTATTCAAACACATACGATAGATATCGTACAAGTATTTATTAAGTATCTAAAACATAATCGATAATTATGATAAGCATTCGTGTCGCTGGTTACAAAAAATATATCGAAGATCAATAATAAAGACAGCGTAACAAGGCAATTCTGTTACGGTTATATTATTAAGTATTTTTGTGATTTAGGAAAAAAGTTCCTGAAGTGTACCATGTACCGAGGGTAAATACGGAAATAATTTTAAATTGAAACAAATTGTGTGAGAAAATTGTGGTACCTGCTGCTAGGGTATAAGAATAAGCCTATTGCGGCCCTCGGCGACTCCAGAATTTCAATCAAGATGGCTAGACAATAACAACAGCAGATACGACACACGCACACACACACACGCGCGCAGGACTGTCACGCTTGTATGTATGTTGGCCAAATAGCCACAGCAGCAACCGCAGGCAAACAACACCAGTAAATTGCCTCTCCCCGCCAGCCCCACAATCCGGCATTTGCCTGGGCCATGTCGACATTCGCCAGTTGTCGGTGTTTTTGTATTTCCCAAGCTTCCGCTATGCGAGCTTGTTTCTCTTTTTTCTCTGTTGTTTCTTTTTGTTTCTGTGTTCGTTTTCCATTTTAAGCAGCAACTTCCGTTCAATTTATTGTGCCTAATTTTTCTTCACTTTTGAAAAATATTTGTTTGTGAACGAAGCCGTTGTCTGGTCTTTAAAGGGTGCCTTGGGTAAGGAAATGGCGGCTTAAAAGGCACCTAGCTGATGTTATTGTGTTTCAATTTGAATCAAACGTAATTTGCAATTTGCATTATACCATTTTGATCTAATGCAATGATAGAATTATATTGAATTTCCTACAGGTGAGTGTGTTATTCTAACCGTTGTTTAATCCTAAATAAGCCAAGATTTCTTTGTATTCTTTGGCTGAGCATTTGGCATGAATGAACTTTGGAACCCTTATCGCACACCCTGTACACAAACAATTTCCATTTACCTGTTGGACACTTGCACAACTTCCAATAACAATCTGACAAAATAAGCTCCAGTCATACAGTCCAATATAAAAAACCGAACTGTTATTTATATTTTGGTCTTAAACTTTATCCATTGAACTTAGTTGTGAAGTGCATTAAAACTTCAAAAGCTGAGCCAATTAAATTTGCTTAAACTTGAAAGCTTGGCTTACTGTCAATTCAGTTGTATATTGTTCAAATGTTTATTATTAATCTATCTGTAAGGATATTTCTAAAGCTGTTATGTTCTGATTTGTTTAGTTTTATTTTAATATTGAAAGCAGACGAATTGTTGAAATAAAAATATTTATGACTTGAAAAATTGCCTTTGGAATTGACTTTTAATTATAATAATATTTCGATTAGAACCATTTCAGATTTTTCAATATACCTACATGTTTTTTCTTAAGTATTCCTTTAACCAAACAGAATATCAATAGAACAGTTATCAAATCTCCTAGTAAATTGAACAAAACTGAGGCAGTATTGAGCACCATTTTGCCTTTGGACCAACTCCTGGGGCACCCTATACCATGTGCAGGACTGGGCGCCGACTGCAGCGGCCGCCCGGTTGATGACCCATGCACTGGCAACTGTTGGTGCGCTTAATTCTATTTGAACACCCCGCCCCGGCCAAAGAGGCATCAAACATTAGTAGTTTTTTGCCCTGGCGGGGCTTATCTGTGCTACGTTTGGCCGCACACACATGTGCCCGGCCCCAATTGAGATGGCCGGCCCGGCCCGGCCCAGGCCAGCACCTCCAAGTCCCAGTATTTCCTTCGGCCTGCTCGTCTGGCGCAGCCTGTGCGCCCGTTATGTGCCGACTGCCTGTCGAGTTTATTATGCCTTTCAATGATTTATGCGGCACTGACAGGCCGCATTACGGCCTCAGGGCGCTCCCCAGGGCAGAAAGGCAGCGGCACATTGCAGCGTGCGGCGTGCAACCTGCAACGTGCAACGTGCAACGTGCAGCGATAGCTGCAAATATCGCCCCAGTTTCGCTTCAGTTCGTTTAGTTCGCTCATCTGCATTTGGCGCAGCAATAGAACGGGCTGAAAAACGTGTGATTTTCCACACTTGTTGAGCACTGCACAATTGCTGTTTAGAGAGTTTGTTCTGCCGGCTCCCCAGACACTTATCTGTCAGCTCAGCTGGCACATTTCTAATTTTATTAACGTGATATATGTCATGTAAGCCGTCAGAGAACCTTGCATTTGGCACAGCTTGCAACCAGTTATGTTTTCAGTTTTTAATTGGCCCAATATGTTGCGGCTGTGATGTCTTAGGCACAACTTGATAGTCAAGTGCAACAGCAGGCTCGAATGTGCCAGTTAGCTTCACCATAAATTCCAAAAACATTTTTATAGTTGAAGCGAGTATTGAGCACTGCAAGAAACAAATATCAAACTATGCTCAACAATTCCCAAGTAACAAACTGTGCAATTTACGACTTTTAAAGTCTGTTTGCTTACAGCTTTGACCAAGTTAACAGTCACTTGAACATGTTGTACAACTATATTTCATGCCATCTTGCTCAGTGTGAAGATTCAACACATGAAATAACATATACGAGACGTAACTAAATATGTTATAAAAACAAATATGTAGTAAAATAAAATTATTTCACTCCCAATGCAAAATGTGATACTAATAATTAATACTTGCAGGCTTTAAAGTTATGTTGTGTTGAATGCCGCAACACTTAAAAACTAACTTTTTATGCTCTTTATACTAAGTGAAAAGAGTATATTGGGTTTGTGCACTGACCGTTTTCCTCTTCGTCCGTCTGTCTATCCGAATGAAATTACTTCGCCGCTATTGAAGCTACAGAGTGGAAATGAGGAATATACAATATATAATATATAAATATTATTTAGAATATATAATATATGATAGTTAATTTAAAACGAGTTAAATCGTTAAAATCCATATATCTTGTTTACACATATATGGGCGGGTAACTCGCAAAAATCCAGAATTATTACAGTCACAAATCAATATGTTTTTTATTTAAAATTACAATATTAATTAAAATTGTCCAATCGGTTACACCCGATTGCAGCGTCCTTAGTTGTTTAACTTGCGCTAGAAAATAAGGTAACGTTAAACATTTTGAACTGGGTCTGGTTTTGAATTTAAAAGCCGCAGAAAACTTTTGACTGTCGCAAATGTCAACGATACTGTAAGTGACAAATTCGTTTGGTTCGGTTCGCTGAGTAATGGCACAAATGAGTAAACCATTAGCCGGTGGCTGAAAGTTCAGCGAAAACACAATCAGCTTTAGATGCCGGCAGCCAAATCCACTTCATAATGCTGACAGACGTGGTTTCAACGTACACATAGGTGGTTCAAAGCTCGCTGCGTCGCAGCGCCATGAAAAAGCGGCAGTGTATCAATCACAGCCACTTAGCCTGGCTAAAAGAGAGCGATGCGATGCGCCATTTAGTTGGCCATTAGATGGTTGTCGACTATGCGACGCAGGGTTGCCATCAAAACAATTTGCCAGCCCGATGCCTGTGTGCATGTGTGTGTCTGTGTGTGTGTGTGTGTGTGAGTCTGAGGGCGTGTGAGTCTGGGCGTGTGCGTGACATGTGCCATTGCTGCTGTTTTTGGCTGGCTTTGTTGCCGACAAGAAGTCAAGTAATTAATACTGATTTCTCTAACGCGCATTGATGCGGAACATCGCACTCTAGACGAAGGTGCTGCTAACGACAACGACAACAACAGCAGCAAAAATATGCCATGTGGCAACAACATCAGGCGCCGACTAACAACTTTATGCGTCTCAAGGTTATAGCCGTCTCGGTCTTAGGCCCAAAACCACCTGCCATCTTCCCCCACACCTGACGGCCAAGCTGTTTGCTCATTTTGTTTACTCATCGCGTCTTTAATTGTTTAACACCAATTTTATTTGCATCCAAAACTTTGCTAATTAAGTAGCTGTAGCCGACGGATTTACATGATCTCACACCCAATCGAAAATCACATAAATTTCTGTTCTAATGGCCAAATTATGGATTCCTTTCGGCTTTCACTTTACATTAACAAATGTTTACTTAAATTCGTTAAATTGAAAAATTAAATTTCTACAAACAATACAATGCAAATGAAAAAGGAATATAAATAAAATACACGATACTACCTTACTGTTTATAGGAATAAAAAGGTCGGAAATTATTTAAGGCAGCTATTGATGACTAACAAATGAAACACATTATGGTATATCATAACAAAGGTTTTAGTGTTTAATTTTGTTTTCAATTCGTATTTACTAAAGTTAATTGAAAATAATGAGCAAAGCGGATAAGAATCATATTGTTGTTTAATATTTCAATATATTTCTAAATACATACCAATTAAAAGAGCAACGTGGCCAAAATACGAGTTCGGGATTATTGCATTATTGTTATTACGTATGCAAAACCCTAGCCCGCACTTATTCCGGTTTGAATATCAATTTACAAATTAATTAAAGCGCATAAATTTCAGTGCATTTCTGTTGGTCTTGGCCTTGGCCTGCATACATATATGTGCTTGTATCATACGGCAAATATCTGTCAACGAGGGCTACTCAAAAAGCTACAGATTTATTCTTTGAAATACATGAAAAATATATAACATTAATTTATGTAAATACTTACTTCTAAAAACGAAAGCATGAAATCTTTTTCGGTTAAATGTAATAGAAATAGTAATGATATTAATGTATTAATAAAGGAATTTTTCTAAATAATAAAAATATTAAAATCGGATTTAAGGATGCGCGTCATATAGCTTTAATATAATAATAAAAACTTGTCTATTTTTAAATAAATAAAAAATAATAATGAGATCTCTCTGCTTTTCCCGTATTCTCTCGCCATTTACTAAACTTCTGAAAGAACCAAATTGTGTATATAATATATAATTTTCACGCGCCGAATACTACGCATTTGACTGATGTACGAACAGAACACAATGGTAAGTTATTAAATTAAGCTCTATTGCTGTTTTGGTTGACATTGCATGCATGGCGAAACCTGCCCCGCCCCCTGCCGCCCCACGCAAACCGGAAAGCATGCTAAATAAAATACAACAGCGCCGCTGACAAGCGCTGCAATAATAACAAAACAAATGCGAGTTAATTGTTTGGCAACAGGCAAAGTGCGGCGGCTAAATGCAGTATTGAATAAGTGGAAGCACATTTAATTAGCACGCAAATGATTTTCAAAAGTAACCCCGCACCGTGCCCCTCGCCCCGGGAACGCAGCAACAGCAGCTGGGCCATAAAATTAACAGCAACCGAATTATTCGGCCATAAAATTGTCATGAAATATGCGCGTCAAGGCCTATTCGGTTCTGTCGTTTTTTGCCAAGGTAATTTTCGGCTATATCTTTCTATACACACACACACGCACACACATTGACACAACCGCGCACACGCTGACAATTGTTAAATGAAAATCGCATCTGAAGCAACTGCCGTCAAGTTTTTGCCGGCCATAAATTAACGCACAGTAAAAGGCATTGAGACGAAAGGCATTTCAAAACTTTTATCAGCTCCTTTTATGGCACGCCCTTCTGGTGAACCCCCTCCCCCGGCACTACCCTAACCGCGCCGGCATTGACTGATTATGGCAGGCAAATGAGCCGCTCAAGTGGCCAACGAAAGCAAAGCAAGGGCAAATAACGTAACGGACCGGGCGACAGCCACTGGAAGGTAGAGTAAAAGACATTGAAATTGATAAGCCACACACACTCATACACACACACACACGCACGCGCTCCAAACACAAGCAAACACTCAAGCAACACCAACAACACACGGTCTTAATGTGATTTGTGCGTGTATTTGTGCATTTTATGTTTATTGTTTTCGCTAAAGCCACCACACACATACACATGCACACACGCACACGCACAAACACGCACACATATATGCATGTGTAGCATACTTAGCTGCGCCTCGGGCTGTGATGCCCTTACAGAGCTCGGACACCTCTGACATTGACATGAAATTTATCCCAGCAACGGCATGGATCAATTCAATACATCTGCCAGTTGGCCAGAAAATGGCTATTTCAAATTTATTGTTTTAGTATTTTGCCACGTTTGCCCAGTGTCATTAAGCTATAAATAGAACAGATTAATCATTGGGAAACTACCGCAACAAAAACTCATCGCTTGTCCCTGAATTCGTTTTATGGCTACAGATGGTTTCATGGTCTTTTCAGTCTATAGAGTTGCAATTGACTTATGCCACAATTGCCGAACTATATTCCTGAAGCTTGCTGATTGTTTTCATGAATCTAGATGCCTTTTTTTTTTATAAATTTACGACAGTTTTGGCTGTGTAAAACATTTTAGATAGTTTTACTTTTTCTTAAAGAGATCAAAATTGTATAAAATAAATGCCACATCGGGCGATTTCCAAAAAAACACAAAAAGAAAGAAAACACCTTACCAAGAGAACAACAAAGTCCTGGCTTACACAATGGATGCTGAAGAAGAAGCCCTGCGAAATGAGAGAAGACTAAATGCATTATTGACAATTCATCGACAACTGGCGAATTTGATAGATTTCGTTGATCGCATAGGAATGTCACTCGAATCGCTGTCGATAAGCACAGTGCGTTATATAAGAGAGGAGAATGTACTACAAAATCAGCAGTCGAATGAAGCTAGCGAAGCGGCCGAGACCGAGGCAAAAAATGTTGGCAAAAGCGACGCTGAGAAATGGGCCAGAAGAAAGGGAGACAATTGAGCTGTTTTGTGGTAATATGGACATTCAAAATATTTAAATTTAAGATGTGATATTGATTATATTTTGCACTGAATAAATAGTTTCTATTGGTTGAGTCGGTATACAGTGAGTGTGACACCATCGATTGTGATCAGTATTTATGGTGAATTTTGTTCATTTCTTTGCAGATTTTATATATATGTTTCATGTTGCCAAGTATTCAGTATTCGGCTTTTCCCTTGCAATTCTTTCCTACCTTCTGGCTTATGATTATAAAAAATATTTGCGCGCACTTTGTCTATCCATTTTATATGAGCATGCGTGTGTTTGTGTGTGTGCCTTTGTTTATGTTTTACCAATTGACTTTTAAGGGCTTGCGACTTTAATTTCAGTTAACAGCTTAGAACAACAATTTTATTACATTGCCTGCCCGTCGAAATTTCCGTTGAGCTTTAAGCAACAGCAACAGATTCCCAGATGCGCGAGCTCCTACATATCTCTGAGCATCTGGTTCTGTTCGAATTACTTTCCACACTTTATGACCATTTAATTCTGTAATCTGTCCTTGAAAATCGGTGTCTACTTTCATTGTTTGCCCTTCTGCAGTGCACTTGAGCCACTTATTGTTTATCTCGCCAACAAGCCGTTTTGTAGATCTGACAGCTATTTTCTTTTCATTTTTCGCCCTGTGCAATTTTTGGCTTGCCCTAATTTAATGCCTTGTGTTAAGATACTTTCAAGGCTCAAAAGTGCCAACTAAATAAGTTTAAGTTTGTGCTCTATAATAAAGTGCGAAAAACTTTGTTTCAAAATTTGTAAGCTCCAACTCCTTTTTGAGCTAGATGCACCATATTTCATTTATTGGATTTAATTTTAATTTTTGCACATTCCACAGCTTAAAACAAACTTAGTAAGAAATCCCAACGACTTTTCAGTTGTTTTTACACAGAATTACAGAATTAATTATTGCACAGTTGGATGTTAACGACAACTTTCCTTTTAGCAATAAAATACGAAGCACTTGCTCAAAAGTACTTTTTGTCCGGCTGAATCGTGGCTTAACAACGTATATAATAATTTAGCAACGAGCGCCCACAATCACGTCTTCAGCAAGCGTAGAAGCAATTAAATGATTCTGTTGTATAAGAATGTCTCTCACACGTAAAGTATGGGCTCGCATTCAGTGCATGCGGATATATAGATATGGGGAAGTGGTTGGCCGTCGTCGATATAATGCGCATTCGTTGTCCAATCTGCGCCAAAGGAAATGCAATTAATGTTTTGGGGTCGGTGCGGAACAACGGGAAGTGGCCAATTGTAGATAGAGTTCGGTTCGCTTGTTCGTAGATAAACTTTACCCTAATTGCGCAATTATTTCATTTGAATGTGTGCCAAGCGTTTCCAATGCGAGAAAAAGGTGTGTGCTCTGCCTTCTGGGTATACGGGGCGGCGAAGGCGAATTGGCTTGTGGACGGACCAGGATCAGGCGGAATGGAAGGCAAGCTAATTATTTTAATAGCGCCAATCAAGCCAATTTACACACTGAGCAACCGACTCAGTTATGACAATTGTCATCGGTATCAGCGCAACAGTTGCTCCCCCCCCACGCATCACCTGCCCAACCCTACCCACGACAACCGCCCACATCCCCATCCACGCCCCCTTGCCCACCCACACGCTGGGCCGGAGAGCGTGCGTATAATTGCATACTTTGCTGCATAAGTAGACAGACAAACCGTCGGATGACGCTCTGCAGTATTGTGTACGGTTATGGCACTTAAAGTAATTACGCTTGTGCTCTCATTCCCATTCCCATTCCCATTCCCATTCCCATTGGCATTCACATTACTATTCCCATTTCCATGCCCATCCTGTTCTTAAACTCATTCGCATTGCCGTTCCCTCTCTCATTCTTATTCCTTGGCTGTTGTCTGTGCTTAACGCCAAACCCTAAGCGGAAATTGATTTTGCAAGCCGATGGCTGATCAACTGCTCCACAACATTCACAACATTTTAAGCGTTGATTTTCGGATACACTTTCTCCAAGTCTATTCACGTTGTAAACAACGCACTTGAAGGCTGAGAAATTGCAAACTAAATGGGCTAAATAAACTATGGTTTCCCAATTTAAAATTTTTCGTGTTTGATATGATTATATAATATGAGGATTTTATTAGTTGTCCTTGCAGATGCTTTTTCAAAAAAACTGCACAATGCACGCTCTCTTTTTACAAGAATTTTTTTATGCGATTTTGAAATAACACGCGCTAAAAAGTTCAAATTTTTTTTCTGGTTTCAACACTCTAACAAAAGTTTTTTAGTATTGTCCATTGTACTTTTAGATTGCTGTTTTAGCTTTGGAACCAATTTACTATTTTTTCCATTAAGCAAATATAATTTTTTACACGATTTTTTTCACACGAATTTTTTGGGAACCTATCTATTGTGTATAAAGAGAATTTTTGTGTGATTTTTTTTAAATGATGGAAGATTGCCGGGTGAGTGGAGCTTAATCCCACAAACCCCCAACCTATGCCACTGATTAGGTCTATATACCAGTCTGACTAGGTCTCTATAAAATTCTAATAAAATAGAATGCTATATTTAAACACAATGAATATTGTCTTCTTTAAGTTTAATATTGTATTTTATTCAAACAAATTAAAATCAAAACTATCGCCACTTGGTTGAACTATCATAGACCAAACAATTACCGCTCAGGCAGGACATCAGCACGTCGGCTTCGCCACTCGCCCATTTCGTTTGATTTGATTTTGCTATTTTGCTTTTGCCTAGCTGCTTCTTTATTGAGTAACAAGAAAACTATAAAAGCGCAAAGGCGACGACCGTGGGCGGCTGGGGCGGGCGGAGCGGTGCGGCTCAGTGGGTTGGCGCCTCTAGAAATTGACAAGTTTCAACTCGAGTGTGCAGTCAAAGAGCACTGGGCTGAGCTAGTGTTTGTCTGCGTCTGTGTCTGTGTCTGTGTCTATGGCTCTGTCTGTGTCTATGCGGGCAACGGCAGCCACTGCGACTGCTGCAACGCCCACTGGCACGCCCACTGCTGCAGTGGCACGGTCGCTCGTTTGCTTGTTTTCTCTGGCTTTCTCGATTGCACAGCTGGGCCGCCCGTCGCCGGTCATTGACTCGCTGGCGCAATTCTCGCTGCAATTTTCAACAAATCAGCAACACCCACTCCGACCCCGGCCCCCGGGCCCCGGTCCCGGTTGCGGCCCCGGCCCCGGCCCCAAGCGACTGTCAATAGCAACAAAAATTCAAAGCGACATGAATTTTCTACGAAATTGTTGTGGGCAGGCGAAGCAAGGGTTTTGTGGCAAATGGAAGACGTGAAACCGAGTACGGCATTGATTTTGGTCAATGGCCTGTGGCCGGGACATTAGGCTAGTCTCCAGTGGGAACAGTTGCTTTCTTTCAGATAAAGACATGGCCGCAGTCAAATCGCCAGTTTCGAGGAAGCAAAAAGTTGCGACTGCTCTTTGTCAGCCATTGCATTGTTTAACGATGCGTATGATTAATCTCAGTGCTGGGCAAGTTTTAACTAAGTGCCATCAAATGGGCCACGCCCCAAACGGCCATAGTCCCTTCATTTAGCCAGTGGCCAGCCCCGAAAGGAAACTCGCCTAATTGCAAATTAGCACAGAAATTGAAATTGAAATGCCCGGCAATCTCATGGGGCACTGCCTACTAATTGCCGTCCAGTCTCTAGAGATACGCTTATTGATTTTTGCGGTTGCTCGAATCCCAATCTCGGCCAGACGTAATCCCACTGTTGCGCCAGAACGCCTGTGTTTTCATTTGCATAGGTCTACATGTTCTCACTCAGATCCTGATTTCGAATGGAACAATTGAAAGCTATGACAGCTGCAGCTGCTTTCTCTGTATGGGGAATACGCCAGCTGGGCCAGCACCAGGCCATCAAATCGGCTTGAACAATGCGAGTGGGCCAAGATAATGTGCTGCCAGAACACACAGAAAGGAACGACAAACAAATGACTTCAAATAAAGGAATTAAATCAAAACTGTGCTGGGCCAGCCATAAAATGTATATTTACACAACAAATAGGCAAATATCTAGTCTATATTAGAATTTTGAGAGAATTAACGGAGATACCTTAACCATTGTGCAGGCTGGTAGCATTAGAGATAGAGCTTATGGGCAAGCACCTTTGTTTAAATAACTAATGAACTAATTAGACACGGCAGATCTGTAAACATATAACATGTGTATTCATGTTATTAAGCTGATATTAAAATTTAATTTTCATGACTGTTGAGCAGCTAAACTAAACGAGAAGATTTTCAGTACTTAAACTAATTAGTACTATATCCAGCTGCTTCTCATTTAATTTAATTTAACAACGCTTAAGATATAGAAGTAGGTCGCGTGCAATATGCAGACAACATAAAAGTTATTCAGATTTAAAAAATTTTATTTGAAAAACGAAATATAAAAAAATACATTAATATGAATACCATTTTACAACTTATTTTATAGAATATTTTTATATATTTTTTTATATTAAATAAACTTGTAATAAGCAAATGCAGATGCCATTCAAAGCACTTCAAATATTACAAATATATTCGTCGAGTACTCGCAAATAAGAGGAAAATCAACTTTTTGTTTGCAGAAGAGCTCAGAATTTTGAAGCAGCTACGTCAAAGGGTATTTGATCTGTGACCTGCCCGGGCCTGCGTTGCATTGTATTGTCTCCTTTGAGCGACAACCCGAGTCGGAGCTTGCCTGTGATTGATTCAGAGCTGGGTTTGGTTCGGTGATTGTGCGCTTGGCTTTTGACCTGGGTGCTGTGTTACCTTGACTTGGTTTCCAGCTCACGGGGCCGCAGTTCGCAGCTTGTTTTCAATGCGCTCACTCTTCGATATCCTTGAACTTTGTGGGGCCGCGGTGCGGCGGGGCCGAGTAACGCAGACATTTGTGTACACAACGGTGCGAATTTTGTTTTTTTCTTTTTTTTTTGTTTTTTTGTTTAGGCTGCGAAATGTTGGTTTGTTTACGCTTTTGTGTTTTGGGGCGTAAAACGATGAATGTCGAGCACATTTGCATTTTTGGGGTCAGGCAACAATAACAAAAGCGCGCGCTTCTTCGACGGGCGGGGGAACGAGAACGGGAAAGATGAGAACTCTGCAATCTCATTTAAATTTTATCTGGAGCGCTCAAGGATTAGGCGCCCGGCTATATGAGTCACCAATTTGTCAGATTAAAAAAAGACGCGACATAATAAATTCGCCGAATTAATTGCCAGGCAAGGCAAAAGTGAAGATTCTACCTAATAAATTGTCATTAAAAAATGAAGTGCGCCCATTTCAAGTATTAAACCGAAATTGCGAAATGCGACTGAGAATTAACGATGGCAACGATGAGGACAACGCCAACAACCTTGTCTACAATAAAGCCGAGCTCGAGGTGACAACGTTTTAATTTGCTCATAAGCATACGGTGCGTATGCGTAATGTGCAAAGGACTTAATCATTGACACTGACACACAACAGAGACATGACAACTAAGAGGGAATCTTGAGTACCTGCAACACTCATATGAATAATTATTGCGCAATTTAGAGCCCTTTGAATGACACCAACAACAACAATTTGCAAAGGGGCCTCTTATTAAGTTAACTAGCACACAGCACAGGGCAAAATTCGTTTGGCCCACTTTGCAAACTTTGAATGTACACTAAATTTTGGGGTCAAATATTTATTATTCACAACACAAACAAAACTAATTATTCTACACTCCAGTCTTCACCAACTTATCTCAAGAGTGCCATGGCAAAAATAAATAGTTGCACTAAGGTCATGCGGGACAGCGGGGCGGAGGCTTATGGATATGCGATGTGGAAGAAGATACGAGTGAATCACGAGAAGCGTTAATAAAGTGGGACCGGGAAAATTCAGGAGAAAAGCGCCTTAGAAAGAAAATACGGCTGGCGAAGGCTTGCAAAGCGAGAAGCAGTAGGAATATGGAGAAGTGCATAATTGGTTCAAATTAAACGACATGAAAGAAGCCAAGTCCTATAGATAAACAAAGAAGTCCCACGAAAGAATTGAGCAGCAATCAAATAAACAAAAGGTGTCTAAGAAAAGCCCCCAAGAGAGCCAAAGAGGAGATGCGAAAGAAGCGTAAAAAGGACAAAGCAGCGATTGAGGGAAAATTCTACAAAATGTACATTCAATGAGGGACTAAGTGACTCATATATAGTTAACCTAGTATAATGTTAAATACTAATGTTGAAGCCATATTTGCCACAGTAATTGCCTGTCGTAAGCTGGGAGAAGACTTCATTCCAGTGTCTGTGCCTGCACCCCAAAGTGTTCTACGGAATTTCGTTTTTGAAGTGTTTTGAAGTTTTATTGAAGTAGGCAGCAGAAAATGAAATATTGAGCAACGACAGCTGCCAGCCAAGCCAAGTTTGACAACCCTTCCGTCGGGCCCATTCCACTCTCCAGTCCCCCCACCGCCCACTCCCCGCTTCTCACGGCCCACTCGCTTTTCCCATTACCCACTTCCCGACATAGCAAAGTCGTGCGCCGACTATTGATGAAGTTAAAGTCGCCGCTTTTGCACAATTGAAAACAGGCGGCGTGTGCGGGCAGCTCGATGGCTTCTCATGTGAGCGGCTTGCGGTCGAAATTTACACCTGCGCAATGCGGCGCCAAAGCCGAGTGGAGCGTGGAGCAAACACTTTGTAAATGATAAAAACAGCCATTGGGCGGAAAGAAGGGTTTAGGTTTCGTTCAACTCAACAGCTGTTTTTGGGCAGGTGTTTTCAAAAGCGCTTTCGCCTCAATATCGCCAAGTTCGAGAACATAGAGAATTGCAGGTCAAATGTGAATGCATTCGCAGAGAACAAAAGGCACAAATTTTACAGAAGCTTTACACTTGAGAAAATATATCAAGAGTTTAGCTTAAACACACATTTCATGATTTCCGTTCGAATAAAGAGTTTTGTAATTGAAATTGAAAGAAAGGCGTTTGCATTATTGAGAAGCGGCATTTTTGGATTCTAGTTGACTTTGTGGCGCGGCTTTGACTTCGGCCTTAAGCCCATCAAATGCTGGCTGCCATCATTTTTTAATACCACAACGCTGTTATTCATTAAGTTTAATGAGTTCATTTAAATTTGAATGTGAGGCAAAACGGGAGAGACAGCGGCGCTGACGATTCGCGGACGGCAATTTTAAAAGGCTTGAAATTGAAGCAAGGCTACAGGCTAATTGACAACCCAGCCCGGCCCAGCGCCTTTTCGGGAAACCCTACTCCTGGAGAGGAGCATATTGGATGGCATTCCGCCAGTCGCTAGCTGCCGACTGCCGGCTGCCAGGCGACTAATTAAATTAGCGTCGCTAATTTTGGCTCTATTAGCTGACAAGCTGCCGTTTGTCGTTCGATGTGCGATTTTTTTGTCGAGCACTGTCGCAAATGGCAGCACTCAACACTTCCTTGAGGAGCGCTTACCAATCTAATAAGCCAACTGATGATTAACATTACAATTTTCAGCTACATAAAATGTCCTCTAACTGTCCTCGTAGCCATGTCAAAAGCAGCCGGCAAATATTAACAATTCCGGCATATAAAAAGCATGTGAAATATTTGAAGAATGTTATACCTCTTATTTCTATGTTGTGCTTGAGTGTTTGTGACAGGCAACAGGAGATGTTCGTCCTTCTATAAACTTACACTGCACTACACTTACACTCTGTACGTAAGTACAGGGCATCTTCTAGCTGATCAGTGTTAACTGGCACAGCTAAATTTGTTATGCATTCATTTAAAAACTGCACTAGAATATGAAAACACTTCAGAAAAAATGCGTTTTACATTTTGTCTACAATTAATTTTTAATACGCTATATAAAGCAGAAACAGCAAATGTATATTTATGCATTATATATTTTTTTTCTGTAACTTTGACATACTTTTCAAGAGAACGTTCGTTCTTGAATATTCATGATTAACAAGAAGCTATTTTCTGAATTGCTGAAATGATTCCACACAAAATGCAGCATTTATTTAAGGCGAACTAGAAACTCTAAAACAAGGAATTTCTCTAGAATCGGTTTGAATATACAATTCTTTTTATTGGTTTAAGAAAGGCAAATGTTTTTTTTTGCTCTTGTTTAATTGTTTTATGCACATTGTTGACTATGTTTTTGTGCTGGCAAAGCTGTGACAACGTTTATAATGCTTTTAATTGCCAGCCGCAGCAACAGGCATTTAAATTGCAATAACAACAACGATAACCGAACCAACAACAACAACCAACAGGGACAAAAATAATTTACACACTGTACACGCACGTACAGCAAAAAGTTCCACATGCTAAACTTTTACTCCGGTTTTTTTTTCATTTTGTAGATGTGTGCACACATGTACGGCGGGAAAGGGTATCGCGTGGCCTTATTCCGAGAACGAAGAGCCTGTCATTTAAGTTATGAGCTGGAAACAATTTCGTTGCGCTAGGCTAAAGAGCTACAACTAAATTCTTTGAGCTCTAGGGACAAATTGTGGAAACAATATGTTGATTAGTTTCTTATGCCTTGATAGCTATATAATACAGAAATCTGCGAATACGATACTACGAGCAATGATAACGCTATCTATACTGAACTATAAGTCTGATAAGGTTCGATATTGCGTTTGTACTAAGTTTTTTGTTTGAATATATTCAGATGATACTGGTAATGTTTTTATATAACGGTATGCTATGGATTTCAGATTTTATTCCTACAAAAAAAATATTTTTTTAATAGTGCAAATGTTCCATAAAACCTTACAAAATGGAATCGAAGACAAACTCAAATTCGCACTGAAAATCCCTGCCTAAAGTTTTTGTTTTATTTTGAATTTTTTTTAATTCATCTTAACTCAATTGTAACAGGAAAGTGTATTTTAAGTTTTGGCGTGGGCAAATTCAGCGTGTGCCCTTTTTTTGTTTTTAATTTTATTTTTTTTTCATTAAGAAAATTTCATAAGGTAGACGTGCGTGCATATGAGAGAGTTTTATGATGCGTGCCCCGGTGCTAGGGGTAGTCAGTGGGTGGAGGGAAGGGAGGGGGGACTGGTGTTTTGGTGTTTGGTAAGCGGCGTAGTCCTACATATGCAGGCGCCGGCACGCGTTCTTGTTTGCTTCTAGGGGATACCAGAAACGCTGAGGGACGCGAGCCCGGCTGGGGGGTTAGAGGTCACTGTGGAGGGGGCAAGTGCTAAAACACGTGCTGCAACGAATCGATTAAATTTCCTTAATGCCGAACCATAAATTTTCAGTTGTTGTACCATTGTCAACGACCTTTCAACCCACACACACACAGATACATACATGTTAGCTACAAAGTGACAGCCCCAAAAAGAAAACAAAATTATATCTAACATCACATAGCCCCCAAAATCAACTGCGAGTTAAGTGCCATATGAGAGTATTATATAAGCATGTACGTATATTTGTATATATTTGGTTTTTGTCCCACCGTTTGTGTATTACCGTTATGCCTTGTTTGTCCTTTCGCTTCGTTCAAGTGATTTCGTATGCAGTGATTTTGTTTTGTTTTTTTTCCTCTTTTTGCGAGGCTCGTATGACCCAGCGAAATGAGAGATTTGTGTAAAGATTTACGCGCTACACAAAAATGAACTTGTGTAAATTTATGTGCATTACTAGCACACACTCGCACTCACACTCACACTCACACACACACGCCCCATCAGCAGCCAGCTCGAAGGCCTTCACTAAGTAACTAACACTATTAGCCGCTTGGTTTTTGGCCTATGACTTTCGTCCTGGCAGCTCCGCTCTACTCCTACGCTGGCATTTTTATTGCTGCATTGCTTGAAGCGACATCAAAGTATCTGCTGGAAATCTATGCTTAAGTTGGCTTTGGACTTTAGCTGTTCGCAGAGAGGATTCCTAGCGGTATATCTATGTATTGGCTGTATGTATGTATTAGAACTTGCCTTGTCGTTGTGTCCTTGCAGCTGGCATTATTAATTTGTCACTATGTTTTCTGCGAAAAACGGACAACACCGACTCGTTGGAGCTGCCATCGCCAATTAAAAATCACCTACTGCAGCTTATCCAGTGAACAGCAACACATCGATTATATTTCTTTTGAGCTACTCTCACTGTCTCGCTATCTTTCTGCTGGAGCAATCACATCAAGATCTGCAAAATTCCAGGAAGGAATCGCAACTATTTTTCATCCAATTAATTGCATGTAATTTAATGATGACTGAAACAAATAATTGGTAATTGGGGATGCCGAACTTTAAATGCCCCTGCAAATATTTGCCAGACAATGCCCTGAATCAGAAACTACATTTAATAACCACTGTAATTTATCAGCTTAGCTGTCATATTATTTGTATATATGCCATATAATTGTTAACCGCAAAACATTCAGAATTATTAATTACTGCAATCAGCAATTAAGCTAATCAAGAATGTGTGTGTTAAGTTTAATTCAATTGAATTTTGTGTAAATATTTGGAAATGTTAGAGTCGTAATAAAAATCTTGCATAAAATCCAAAATTTCCATGATTGCTTTTTAATTTTGTAGAAATAAAGTCTCAAGCAGACTTTTAAATATATGCGCTTTTAAGTTTCCCAAATTTGTAAAAATAAAAGAAAATACAAATTTTGTCTACGTTTGATTGAGCTTCAGCTGTGGGCTAAATTGATATGCCAATTTTCGTACATTTTCACTTAACAATGGCAGCACACGGCAAGCTGTGGCTTATTCCATTAAAAATTACCAATAAATTATGAATATTTATATGCAATTTGTCAGACCAACTGCGCACAAGCCACTGGAGATTACCTTCAGCCAAATTTGGTTGTTGTCACTAGCTTAAAAGCAAAATAAAAAGACTCAAAAAGAGATGAGTGTGAAATTTGTTTTCGCTGACAAAGACACATTATAAACAACACCTGCGACCTGCCTCAACTTTTTTTTTGGGGGGAACTTTCTTTCATGTGCACACGGGACATTTAGGCCACTTGCAATTGATGGGAGCAAAAATAAAAAAATGCAAAATTGATTTTTGTTTCTCCTTATTGTTATCAATTTTTCTTCTTTTGGGTTATCTGTGGTCACATTTATTAATTAAAAGAGGTCACAACTTGTGGGCGATTATATTTGTCAGCTCAAATTAGTACAGTATTTAGCACACACACATACACATACAGACAAATAACGGAGAGTTTGGCCGCAAAAGGCAAATAAGCGGCCAATAAAAATATTATTAATATGCCAACGACACACAATCCTCGACTTTTTGGCATCCGCCTCGATGATGTCCGCTGCGGTGTCGTGTCATAGTCGCACACAAGCACAAACACACACACACACACACACACCACCCGCTCACGCATCCGTGGACGAACAGGAAAATTAGCAGCGAGCCAGAGCGGACCACAGCACAGCACACACCATATCAGCTGGGTGTGTTTTGGCCATAAATTTATTAACTTAGTGTCACATTTATAGCCACATTTTCTAACCGAACGCCAGCAGCAACATTCGAAGGACACCCACGTACCCCAGACAGACACAAATACACACACACACACCTACTCAAGCAGCAGCAACAGTTTTCTACACTTAGCCCCCCTTTCCGGCTCGTTCCCTGTTGAAAATGTAATGCCAGCGATCTGCTTTCAAATGCACTTCATATTGTCTAATTAATTGACCGGTTAAGCGCGAAAATTGCTGCACTGCTGGCAATTTATCAATCGGAATTTGAGTAGCGAACACAAATGTTTGCAATGCCAACTTGATTGATAAGGCAGTTAAGTATACTGTCACATTAATGACATTTCCCATCTGTATATTGTTTTATTTTTTACAAATTAAAAATAATAAAAGTCTCAATATGATCTATTTAAAGCAACATACTCTATTGAAATTCATTCCGAACGGCTTCAGAAAACCAAACCAAACTATTCGTCTTTGCCGAATCCCGAAATCTTCTTTAGAAGGCCTAATTGACTTATTTAACTCTAGTTTAATTACTTTTTAAAACTCCGTAAATCTAAGTAATGTCAAATCTGATCTTAGGATAAGGCTTTTCTAAATAACTGCAGGAAAATTCAGAATTCACGACACAGAACACAATAATTATCAATGATCAAAAATCAATCAGGTTGTTTGTCTTTTTCTTTTTATACATTTAATTGACATATGAATAAAATCACAAGTAAATCACATTTATATAAAAATATCTTACATTTAAGCTGTTGTAACAGTGAAACCGTAGCACTGTAGAAGTATGTAAATTTAAATTTAGAAAAACTTTAAAGCAATTAAAAAACCCAAAACAAAGTAAAACCTTCTGTGGTTTCAGGCAATTTTGTTGGATTTTCCAGAAGTTTTTCCAAAATAAAGCTTTTACGTATAATGTTGATTTCCGTTTAATTGAAGTGTTCATTTTAAAGTGGCATAAACAAATATTACACGAAATTTTAAAATTGCAACTTTTCTAAAAGTTTTCACTTATAAATTAATTTGTTATGCAATGAATAACATGAATAACCCAGTTAGACAAATTTGTAGATAGGCAAAGCCAGGCACCTGTTGTCCGTGGGCCATATAGTTCTTATCGCAGCACACGTTGGCCCTTTTTGTACAAATGGCCCGAGGCTACCGGACAGGTTTTGTTTCTGATTGTTTTCGATGCTTATCGACAATGGGCCACAACAGATGTACAATTGAAATCAATTTCCCAGCTGGCGATTAATGCGTCAATATTTGGCGCTGATAAGCCGAGTGCGGCCAATGCACAGCAAACATATTCGACAACAAACAACAAACACAAACAAGCAACACAAACAACAAACTTACATTTCAGCCACTGAGCACGCAAATTGCAATTGTTAACAATTTTCAAACTAGGCGCGCCAAAAGTGTTGCATACCGCACGGCGCTGTGCGGCACCAACAACAACAACAACAACAAAAAGCACTAGAAAAAAATAATAGTCCCAAAAAGCCTGTTGTCGCCGCTTCCTCAATGCTGGGCACGAACTAACGGCAACGCAGTCTCGCGACCAACTGAGGCGCCCCAAGCGCCAACAGCAGCATTTAAGAAGCAGCTGAAGCCGCCGCTGCCCGTACGAAGTGCGTTTGGACTGCGTCGAGCGACGAGCAACGGGCGGTGGGCGGGGCGGGGGTCGCTGCCTGATAGGCAGGCGACCAACCAAAAGGAGCTGCCAAACGCCGCAGCAGCAGCGGGCAGATTGTAACGGTTTTCGGATTTAACTGCAATCGAAAGCTCAGCGGAGCCACAAAAGCTCGAAGCTTTCGCCACTCTGTTCTGGCACCTGGCAATGCCGGCCGCAGTTCTGACAGCCGGACAAATGTCAGCTCTCTTGCCGCTCTGTTTACGCAGCTCTCACGGATACATATATGCTGAAAGCGAGCCGAGGCGGAGCAGGAGCCAGCAGACAAGCACGACTGAGCGAGAGGTCATGCGAAGACTTCCCACAGCGTTGTGACGTCATTTCTATGGAAATAGCGAAAATTCAGCTAAATTAGAATAACGACTTAAGTAGACTAGCTACTTTTACCCAGCACATATTTATTAAAATTATATCGATCTTTATCATCTTTATCTGATCTAATTACGAGAGTCGGGCTTTCTTAAGTCCCCAGTGTTGTGTGTGAAAATCGAACGGAACAAAGCACAAGCCGATATTGTGACGTCACGTTCTCTTAGAGCGCTGAATAACGGCTCTGTTCTTTGCGCAACCTTTTAATCTTTCAATCGGGCTAAATGAAACAGTTGTTTTTACATTGAAATTGACGCAAATCGAGCTAACGGCGGCAAATAATATTGGGTAAGAAACTTGAAAACTTTTAAACTAATTATAAAATACGTTTTTTAAGATTGATTATATTTTACTTATAATAAGAGCTTTCGGAATGATATTAAACGTTCTTGAATTGAGAACCTAGCTGTCAAGATTTTGGCGTTCTTCTCTCTACCACTCGAAATGTTGGCTTATTTGAGGCGACACTCAAGTGAAAATTGCAAGGATTGCAAATTACAAATAAAAACACTTAATTTCATATTGTGTTATGCATTTGAGATATGAGCTTTGTTTTTAAAATCGACGTGCTTAAAATTTATTGCTATACATTGAAGATCCTTTAATATCAGTACTTAGTTAGACAACATTGTCTGGCCACACGACCCTTTCGATGAAGTCCAAGTAGGATGCGACACGAGTGTACAGACCCGGAGTCTTGGTGGCGCAGCCGAAGCCCGATGATATGATGCCCAATATGCTGTACTTGCTGTTCACTATGTCGCGCTCGAGGATCAGCGGCCCGCCGGAGTCGCCCTGGCAGGCGTCCGCCTTCTTCAGCTTCCTGTCCGCCGCACAGAGCAGCGAATCGATGACGCCTTCCTTAAGGAACCGTTTGCTGTTCGTCTGCTCGGCAAAGGACGTGTTGCACTCATCCAGAGGAACGACGCTCAGTGGGGCGCGCAGCAGGACCTTCGAAGTGCGACGAGCTGGTAAGACAATTATTCAAGAAGTCGGCTTGGTTTGTGGGATCAGCTGCCAACTTACTCGTCTGGTTCATCACGCCCCAGCCGGCGACGAAGAGCTGCGAGTTCTGCGGCGGATCCATTCTGTCCGTTTCGAGGCACGCCGGATACACGTAGTAGTTGAGCTTGGCCTCCGCAACCAGCTCGAGTATGGCGATGTCATTGTACTTGCTGGTGCTCACGTACTCCGGATGAATGGTCACGTTGCCCTGCCGGGGATAAAAATACACTTATGAAATACCTGCTGCTCTTCGTATATAGCTAAGCACTGACCTTTATGCCAATATCCTGATAATGTGTGCTCACCGAATCGATGTCCACCGTGCCAAGACGGACATGGACGGGCGCATCGTCACTGTTGACGCAATGGGCAGCCGTGAGGACGTGCCGAGTGGTGATCAGCGAACCGCCGCAGCGGTATTGGAAGGTACCAAAGTTACTGAAGGCAATTGCCGCCATGTGCGGATATACGCCGGGGTCCACCGGAATGCCTTCGAGAATGTGCAGCGACAGGGACTCCTCCATTTTGCGCTCCTCAATCTGGCGGCAGGCTGCAACAGCAAATCAAAATCAATCATATCGTAAGTGCTAATGTGCCCATTCCTGATATTATTTCACACATCCGAGCCTATATGTCTGATCACAGCTAATCAGCTTACCCTATATCTATTTCGTGCCAGGGGTTTTTAAAATTAGATTTTTGAGATTAAATATACCCCTGACAAAATTTATGGAATCTGTTTTAATGTTGTTGCCACCATCGATTAAAAATATAAATTTCCAATTCAAAATTGTGATAACAATTTTTCTGTACCTTTTCTTTTGCCAATATAAATCCAAACAAAAATTGATTTTCAATAACGCATATATTTTCAATGCAGAATTAATCGCGTAGAGAAGTCTTGACAACAATGCCATCAAACATCTAACATTATTGCAGATATTTTTTTTTAATTTTGGCATCGTTTTTGAATTGAAGAATCAGTTTTAATGTAGTTTTTATACCCTAAAGCCATTCAAAATGCGTAAAAAGGGTATAATGCTTTTATGCAAATGTATGTAATTAACAGAAGGAAGCATCTCCGACCCCATAAAGTATATAAATTCTTGATCAAAAGCTGAGTCGATTTAGCCCTGTCCGTCTGTCTGTCCGTCTGTATGAACGCAGGGATCTCGGAAACTACAAAAGCTAGAGATATTAACTTTTCGACTATAGATTTTGAAATATCATACGCAGTAAGAGTTTTTCATTTTTTCGACGCCTTACACCGTTTCATTAATATCGCAAACAATCCATTTTGAGACTTGGTTCTTTTTAGCATATCTCGGGGACTCTAAGAGCTAGCGGATTTTGTACTACGGACTTGGCTTATAACTTCCCAACAATTTCATTAAGACCTTACTTAGTTTCGAAATTTTTCGTAGTCGGGCGCTCCCGACTAGAGCCCCTCACCTGTTTAAAATAATCGACTAATAAATATAAATTTGCAATTCAAAAGCTAAAATTGGTTAGTTACATGATACAAATTTGATGTTTTTTTTTTACCAAATAATTAAAAAAAAATGTCTTTTGAGGAATTCATATAGTTCAAATGCAGCGTGCAATCTAGAAGATAAATCATTGCCATGAAACATAAAAATCTGTTCAGTTTTGATTATGGCAGTATGGGGAGCTTAATTATTGGTGAGTTTTGAAATCCGAGATGATTCATAACAAATATGTGATTTATCGAAAGTGAAATGTTCTTTCAAGAACACAATGGCATCAATTATATCCCGCTAGAACCGGGATCTAGAAGGACGTCTGGAGATACTCACCACGCACGGCCGGTCGAGTTACGTCTATGCGGGTGGTGGGCGTGGGCTCGATAATGGGCGGCGGTGGGGTCGTTGGCCTGGAAATGTACAAATGGGATTAGGTGCGGATTGGTGACAGCTCAGTGCTTGCTACGATAAGGTAAGGCTACGGCCAATTGATGCGAATGCTTAGGCTGAGACACACCAAAAGATGGAGCACCGCCTGCACCCTGCTCGGTGCTTCCGCTCCCATCGACGGGCTGCTCCGGAAAGCGCAACGGTGCCGCGGCGGTGCCGGTGCCGGTGCCAACGCCTGGACTCGGGGTCCTCGGCACGCCCGCGGGCTGCATGAATGTGGGACTGAGGGACACAATATCAATGCCCTGCTTGCGCACTTTCTCATTGACCTGCTGTATTACGGTTTGTGGCTGCTGTGGCCAATCTTGTGATGCCGGTCTGGGTGCTGGGAACAGGCCTGGCGTCGGGGCTCGTGCTCCCTGTGGCCGCCACGCGAAGGGGTTGTTAATTATCCGGGGGCCCCTGGCCGCAACGGGCGCCTGTCCGCGCGGACCCTCATTCTGGAACGGACCCGCGTTCCACGTGGACTGGGACGGAGGCGGATGCGCAGGCTGCAGCTCCCGCTCCTTGGGCTGAAATGGGCTTGGCGGCTCATCTCGCGGCTGAGGCGCTGGTTGCTGCTCTCCGATGATCTTCGTGAAGTCAAAATAGGGCGCCTGCCCATCCAGTGTCGATTGCGCAATGGGGCTCTTCGGCGTAGTCGGCGTAGTCGGCAGAGGAATTTGAGAGCTTGTTGTGTCTGAGGTTTCTCTGTTAGCGGCCGTGGCTGTTGTGGCGGGCGTGGTGATTGTGACCTGGCTTGGGCTGCACGTAAATCAGATGAGTTGTGTTAGAGGCCACTTTCTCGCCTAGCTAATAATACTGAACATGCAACAACAATTGGCACATAGCGTTTGGGGGGGACAACAACAAAAGCAACAACGAGCGTTCCCTTTTATCCGTAATTCTTCGTCCAGCCTTACCCCTTGTCGTCGTCACAGCACTCGGCTATCGGACAGCAGATAATCTCCTCGAACACGCCCAGGCCACATGTGGGCACATCTTTGATGGTCAATCTCTTCGCCTTAAAATATTTAGCGACCACCGCGTCGCACTCGGATGAGACTCTGCAAATACCCGGCAGATTCCCCTTCAACTCACACTTCTCACCCTCTGAAATAGAGATGGGGTCAATGCAGATCCAGAACAATGCAAATCCAAACCAATGCACACCTTCGAGTGCCTCCGAATGCGGCAGCCCGCACAGGACAAGGCCAAGCACCAGGATGCAAGAGGCGAGACGAGGGCTTAAACCGCTTCTGTTGGGAACTGCCAAGGCCAGCGCCATGATCGCCATTCACAGCTCACTCTTCAATCTATCCACGCTTGATCTGTTCTGCAATTGGGTTTTTCGAAAGCTTAATAGATTGATTGTCAAATGTCAGCCTCCTAAACTAATTAAACTAACAAATTAAAATTCTTTTTAGAATCCTTTGCTAATCATTCAATTTAGAACTTGTAGTAATAAACACAAGAGCACCTTAGTTGAAACCATGAAAATCGCATAGAAAGGCGATCTTTTCCAAGACGTTTTTTTAAACAGGTTCAACAAGCTTGATTATAGTTCTTAAGAAACACTGCGTATAACACGTTGTCTGTTGATCCTGACCGACAATATATATAATTTATGGTGTCGGAGATGCCTGTTACATACTTTTGCACAAAATCATTATACCCAGTTTAGGCACTTTTAATATTACACGTGTAACATATATTTAAATGCACTTCAAAAGCCTTATCAAACTTGGCGGTGCTCGAAAGAGTATCAATTCATATAGCACGGATATGAACTTGTTGATTGTTGCGATATTTTCGGTTATTGATATTTAATATATTGCCTACAAATGCAATTAATTGAAAACATTGCACCAAATTAATCGCAACACACAAATGTATAACATTTGCATAATGTACAAATGCAAATGGAGATAAATAAATATTTTAATATTTTTACTTTCGATTTATATATTTTTTTCGCAGGTCGCATAACAATATATAAGCTATACGCTGTCTGATCCAATGGCCTAGTTCGAATGACTCCCGAGGCCTTAACTGAGATTATTTTATATACCACTCATAACAGATTCGTCTCTGTGCGGTTTTATTTAGCGCTCAGCTTCACTGATAATCACGAACCTGCGTTGACCTGTGGAAATTACCCAAATTTACATCAGTTAGTCTGCTAGATGGTAACGTATAGCTCTGATTCATAGTCATTTCTCGGCCCTTTCACTATAGCTAATGATCAACAGGTTTTGGGGAACTTCTAGCTCGTTGAACTCTACAACTAGCTACCGTTTTAGAATTATCCATCTTCTAACAATTTCTTTCTTTGTACCATCGTGCTAAATGTTTTATCTCACATTTGTTAGATTAAGTGCTACCGTTCAAAATTCTAGATATACGAATATGTGCGACATTTGTAGTACAAGTTTTAGCAAATTAACAAATTATCTGTCGTTTCAGTCAGAAATCAGCCCATCGATGTATATATATATATATATATATACGTATATTTATATATATATATATATATATGTTATATATATATATATATATGCTCGGAATTTCAGTGTTTTCAGCTTTTTACTTATCTTTACAGTTTTGGTGTTCAATTTTTTGCGATGTTTCATGTATCGTGTAATTACGAATGGAAAAAACCTAATAAAATAAAATTAAAAGTTAAAGTACTCTGACTTCAACATTAATTCAGCCACAGTGTATTCAAGTCTTAAATAATAATTGTTATATTTGAATTATATTAAATCTTTTACCGTATACGATATGTACATATATAACATATCTGATACGTATTTAAATATTTACAACCAATTGCACACCAAAATGATAAGCTCTGGACTGAACAATAAAACTGATTTATGGGATAACATATATACATATATTCGTACTGTTGCACACATACATACATACACGTTTAAAACAAACATGTGACGTCACAAAAACGTGCACTAATGCAAACTGCACTTAATGCAATCGTGACCCTAGAAACTGTAGAGCGCCTTTAAAATGTCTGGCGAATTCGCTAGAATGTACAAGTAGAATCGATGTTGATACCATTATCGGGTAGTTCTCTTAGTCGGGCATCACTGTACTGCCTTTCTATTCGTGATTATAATGTATTTCTATAGACAACAGCCGAAGTCGTACTATCTCTGGCATGCACTACATATTCCGTGTTTTTTAAATTTTGATCACTTATAATACTATGCGATTATTGTTATTAATGTTGTTATTATTTATTAGCAGACGAACCTTTGATACACGAAGTTCTTTGATTTAATAATAACGAAAACAGATGATGAAAAGAAAACTGTGTATTGGTTGTACTTAATAAATGACGTCTAAAAGCAGCTATCCCAATACTTTGATTGAAAAAGGTCAAAACACGAGCAAAACAAAAAAAAAACAAAAGAAAACAAAACAAATTGAAAGGGAAATAAAAAAACAATTGAAACCGGTGCCTGGCGCTGCTCGGGCCTTATCGAGGCTGGGGCTGGTCTGGGGGCTACGGGCAACCTTACAGCAACGCGTCGCTTTGCCAACTGAAGCGGAGATTAGAACCCCAAGCGTAGCCGGAGCAATAGCCAGCGCTGGGGCCGTGGTCAAGCCGTTGTTGTTGTCGCTGTGCTTATTGATAGCGCTGAGCGGCAACCGGTTTGATTTTTAGCATTCAACAGAATCCAAATACGCAACTGAGCGCAGCTACCAGGTATTCACGAGTCGCTGTGCATAAGTTCATAAATAAACAAGTTGCAGTCGGGCGTACCCGACTGCGTAATACTCGTTCACAGTAGTTGTTATTGTTCTTTTGACAAATGTGGTGACTATAGCTCCATAGCGTGGCCGGGAAATTTGATTACCGATCTTTAAAGGGTTTAACCAGCCATCTTTAAAATTTGGTGACTCTAGCCCTTAAATTGTGGGAGATATAGGTATCACAAAATAAAAAAACAGTACAGTGATGTCCGACTAAGAGTGGGCGTGACCGGGACATTTTTTACCCTTATTTAAAGGGGGTGACCATTAATCAACCTTTAACATTTGGTGACTCTAGCCCTTAAATTGTGGGAGATATAGGTATCACAAAATAAAAAAAAACAGTACAGTGATGTCCGACTAAGAGTGGGCGTGACCGGGACATTTTTTACCCTTATTTAAGGGGGGTGACCATTAATCTACCTTTCAAATTTGGTGACTCTTGCCCTAAAATTGTGGAAGCTATAGGCTTTCGCGGTTCGTGGGGGCGGGGTGACTGGACGGCGTTCTAGGGGGCATGGCCGGGATATCAAGGTCGCAATCTTCTGGGGAGGTCACCAGCAGTCTACATACAAATCTACACGTTGTCGATTTTAGAGATTGCGGAAGCGGGAGGGGGCGTGGCTAAGAGATTTTTTCTGAGAGGCTTGGGGAAGTAAAATATATTCCAAATATGGAGCATCTAGCTCAGAAACTGTGGGAGATATAGACATTTGCGATTTTTTAGGGCGGGGCGTTCTAGTGGGCGTGTTCGGGATACCAAGGTCACCATATTTGGGAGAGGTCACCAGCAATTTACACACTAACTTGAATATTGTAGAAATATTTACCTTTTATCGATTTGCGGTTGGAGGTGTATCGATATGTTATCGATTTTCCAGCCTCATAGTGGGCGTGGCACAAAAATCCTAACACTGTCAAGAAACAGATAACTACATGAAAATATCCAAAATATCAAGTCTCTATCTTCAATAGCGCCGAAAAAAGTTGCGTTCACCCGGACAGACGGACGGACGGACAGCACGACGGACATTGCACAAATCCAATATACTCTTTTCACCTTGCGAACGAGTTTAACTGCGAAAAAACCGGCAGTGGCCACAACAACAACAGCAGCAGCGACGACCGTGATTCAAGGGAAAAACACGACGAGAGTCAGAGTCAGAGTCAAAGTCGGAGAGTTCCACTGATTTGAATCGGAACGCTCGCTGGGGGTTTTTATTTTTGCCCAATGTCTCCGCTGATCGCATTTTTGTTGCTCCACCCAAATTGACAAATCGTGTACTTCTTTAATACATTAAAGAATCAAACAAGCCATAAACAAGAGCAATGAACACACGAAACGTTGAGTCTCCGCTTTTTGGTTATTAATTGCAATACTCGGAACAACAAAAAATTAAAGTCAAGAGCGCCCGACTAGGGATACCCTGATCACTGTCTTTACACACATTTACATTGACTAAATCACCATGGACGTAACTTCGAAGATAAGAGTATGATCTTAGTGAAATTCTTGGAATTTGAGGGGAGCAATCAAGTCTGTAGCTCTTGGAGGTATCCAAAATCCGAAATATTCCTATTCTGCGTAAAATAAAAGGAATTTGGTGGCTCTAGCTTTTATAGTCTCCGGGATATGCTAAGAAAACCTAATCCTAGAATCAATTCTTATCGATGGTATCGATAGAAGAATCTATAGTCGGACATGATATATATACCTCATGGGGCCGGAGATGCCACCTTCTGCCTGTTGCACAAAATCATTATGCTCTTTTAATTTTAAATGAGTGCAGGGTATAACAAAAACCAAATATACCAAAAACACGTCATAATAAATACCATTCGTTTTTTAGATTGAGCCCAACCCGATCGGCATCTGAACAAAAGCTTGTTCAACTGGGGCAGCTTCAGTGCTCGCATTTTTGTCGTATTTTGCAACACTTGTTGTCGAGCTGAGCCCCAGGCCTGAACTCAGTAAACGTTGCGGACTTTGGGGCTTACAATGCGCTGGAAAACCAGTTTACATATTGCGTCTAATCTCGGTGTAATTACATATACAGACTTAGAATACGCTACGGAACTAACAATAAACGAATCACATTTGTTTGGCAAGCAGCCTGGTGCTGCAGCAGCCTCTGCTGCCGCTTGCTGCGGCGCAGTGGAAACACCTTGGGCTGAAGTTAATGCTGCTGCTGCTGCTGCTGCTCCACAAAGTGGACGAGCTCTGCGTCCAGCAGGCTGGTGAAGTACATCGTCCGGGCGTCGCAGTCGGCGCCGGTGGGCGTGGCAATGGCCAGGACGCAGCGATCGCCGCTGGGCCGCCGCAAGTGGAGCACGCTGCCCACAGCGGCCGGGCAGGGAGCACAGGAGCTGGCGCTGCTGGCGCCGAGCGCCGCGGGCTGGCTGGGCGCCAGGCACAGATGCGTCGCGGGCAGGTCCTGGACGGCGGCGGTGCGGTCGAGGTCCTTGCAGGCGGCCGAGGGCAGCAGGCGCATGGGCAGCTCGTAGAGCGGACAGTCGCTGGCTAGGGCGGGGAAGGGAGAAGGGGGAGGGTGTTGAGCGTGGCGCAGAAAGTGCTCCCGGCTGGGTTGAGCTTACCGTTGCCCCTGGCCCAGGCGCTGGCCACCAGCTGGCCGCTGACCTGGAGGCGCGTCAGCTCGAACTGGGTGCACATGGGCGCCAGGCCGACCCGGGGCTCGTCCGGCGGCAGCGGCTGCGCCAGGCGCAGCAGCGCCAGGTCCTGGCGATGCACGACGACGCGCTGTGTGAAAGAAAAGGACACGGATGAGTCGCGGCTCGAGCAGGGATTGGGAGGATGGGAGTGCGCACGGCTATGTCAACCAGAAAGTCCTCGTCGGGGTCCACGTCGCGCATGTCCGCCACGCCGAAGACCGCATGGCTGGCGCGCCCGCAGCCGGCGGCGCTCAGCAGCAGCCGCGGCGTCAGCGCCAGCGCCGTGCAGCGATGGACGTGTCCGTCGAAGGCGGCGTTCGGATAGGCGAGCGCCGCCAGGTGCGCGTAGTGCGGCAGCAGCTGCTCGGCCCGGCCGATGGCCGCCTCCTCGTCGGCCTCCGCCGCCGACGCCGGCGGCGGCGTTGTCGTCGCCGCCAGCGGAGCACCGCCGCGCGCCTCGGTGGCCAGGTGGCCGCGCGGCTGCAGCGGCAGATTGGCGGGACAGCAGATGATCTCCTCGACGGTGCCGTCGCGACACGTCTGGACGTCGTCGTCGCGCAGCCGGCGCTGCTGCAGCAGCGGCTCCAGGCTGGCGCACGCCGAGATCGCCGCGCACTTGCCCTCGTAGAGCGGCGTCTGGCAGGCGGCGCCCGTGTCCGTGTCCGGGAAGACGACGCTGTCCCGGCTGAAGGGCTCCGTCGTGGCCACCGAGCGCTGCACGTACTCCCGATTGGTCTTGAAGATGTTCAGCCAGGGTGCAGATGTTGTTGTTGTTGTTGTCGTTGTTGTTGCTGTTGTTGTTGCTTTGTTGTCGCCGGGCGAGAAGCGCAGCGTCGTGTTGCCCGTGGCCAGGGGACAGCAGATCTTCTCGCCGGCGGTGGTGAAGCCGCAGTTGAGCACCGTCTCGACGGTCAGCTGGCCACTCCGGATGAACTGCAGCAGCGTGGGGCACTGCTCCGCCGGCTGGCAGCTGCTGCGATAGTCGCGGGTCGGGCAGGGATCGCCCACTGCAAAGGCAAAGCACGAGCATTAGAGAGCGAGAGCGAGAGAGCGGGAGAGAGCGGGAGAGTCTGACGCACCCTCCAGGCTGTAGTAGCCGCAGCTGCTGCTTGACCAGCTCCCAAGCAGCGCGAACATCACACCGAGCACTCGAGACATGGTCGATCCGAGAACGAACTGGACAGGCGCGTCGCTCGCGCTCAACTGCCGCTCTCCCACTCGCCGAGCGTCGCTGGCAGCAGCCGCCGCAGTCGCCGCAGCCGCCGCAGCCGCCGCAGCAGCTGCGCAGCTTCTACTGGGGAACTGAGGACGTGACTCGGCGCGCGCTCTTCCGGCAGAGAAACAGTCGATAAAACTTTGTTGTGCCATTGTTTGACCAAACCTGAATCGGGGCGTGGGACAAGCTCAATGAATTGTATTCCAAATGACGACACACTTTCGCCTCTAATTCTGTTCGAATAGAGCGCAATAAAGTGCTCCGAAATGGAAATGGTTTTGCGCCAATTCCAGCAGCAGGCAGGAGGAGGCTTCTCTGGTCCCATAAAGTGTATATATCTATGTTTGTCTGAGCCCAAAATCTGAATTTGCACTTTTAAAGTTCGTTTATACCACAAGCAGATCAAGTTTATCTCCAATCGATACTTATCGGTTTTTGCTAACCATATCTCAGAAACGTGAAGCAAACGCAGATCAGCATAATTTCGGATGTAATGTAAGGGGTATCTCACAGTCGAGCATTGCCGACTACAGCAACTTTACAATCTATTTTCCCATATTTTAAAAGGTTCAAGTGCATACGCTTGGAATAACATACATATGTATCTGTAGATCAGCTTTCGCTGATTAAATTGTTGTTTTTGTATACCTGATGCATCTATAGACGGGGAAAGAGCTTTAACCCGATGACATCTAGTCTGATTATTGTAAGTCAATTTTATTGTTATACCGCTTGAAAATGTAGGGCTAGAAAAGCATCCACTTGAACTTTTGATTTTGTTATTCATTCCTTGGGTTGCGGGATCTCACATGTAGTGATCGGGATTCCAGTCTGGGGGCTGGGCGTGATCTGGATTGGGGGCACCCTGGCCGGGCACGTTGGGCCGGTTGGGAGTCGGCGTGCGGGGAAAGGGATATAGATTGCCCATGCCGCCGGCCAGGGGATCGAGGTCGCCGCGCCCAACGTCGGGCAGATTGTAGGGACTCGGCTCAAAGGTGGGCGGCAAATACGTCAGCGGGTAGCGGGCCTCGATGAGCAGCGGGTCCGTGGTCTGCGCCGGGGTCTGGCTGGTCTGCTGCGGGGCGACCACCTCGCGCGCGCTCGCCGCAAACACGGGATCGCACAGCTCCCTGCGGAAGCGGTCGACAATGGCCCCGGCCGTTGGCAATGTGGCGGCAATGCCGCCCTTTAGACTGGCCACCAAGGAGTCCGGGGTGACGCACAGGTTGGACACGTTCTTCGTGTTCACGTCGAGCAGGTTGACGATCAGCGCATCGTCGGTTATGTGGGCCAGCAGCAGGTAGAGCACCTTGTTGTGCACGTACCGCAGCGAGTACTTGGCACCGTCGCCATTCCACTGGTCCGGCAGGAGCTCGCTGCCGGACTCGTTCTCCGGCAGGCTCTTGTCGTCGCCGATGCCGACGCAGCGGAAGTTGCAGTGCTTGGTCAGCAGGAAGTGGGCCAGGACCATCAGCACGTCCGCCTTCTTGCCAATCCGGTTCTCCACGGTCCGGTACAGCAAGTCCCAGCCGTAGAAGAAGTCCGAGTTCAGCGCCTCGAGGGCCGCCGTCGATGTCGGGTTTGCCATTTCGCCCTGGAATTTTGGATGTTGCCAAGAGGCAGACTTCAAACGAACTGAGCCTTTGATTGCCCCCCTGAGGCAGACCTCACAGCAACTGAGACATATTTCCCAGGGCTAAGGCACTGCCTCAAAATATATGTTTCGAGAGTCACCTTTATAAATCGGAAAACTCTGGTTAGAAAGATAATCTATTAAATGAAAATATACATTCCCTTCGTGCAGTATATATTCCCTCATGCTAATATCCAGATATCTATTCTATTTCTTCTACAAAAATCAATTGCAATCATATATAAACAATATTCAATAAAAACTCCTGTATGTAGGCTTTTTGACAAGAACGATGTCACTGACGCCGCTGCCGCTGCCTCCGCCGGGTCCGTCGACAAATTTCCTGGCCGCGCCGCTCGCCAGGCTCGTGTAGAAGATCGGCTGCTCATTCGCAGTGCACTTGTCGGTGGTGGGCGTGGCAATGCCCGCCACACACAGACTCCCGTCCGCCCGCTCCACGTGGAGGACACTGGTGCTGGCCGTCAGGCACCTCGTGCAGCCGTCGCTCGGGCTGGGAGCAGCCGGAGGGTCCCGGCTGGGCACCACGCACAGGTGCATGTTGGGTGTGTCCAAGCCCTCCACCGCGCGCGTGATCTCCACTCTGCTGCAGTCGCCGAAGTGCATTGGCTGCGACTTGAACAAAGCGCAGTTGGTGCCTGCGAACGTATTAGAGACAGGTGAGAGCGTTGCAGTCGGGCGTAGCCGACAGCGCAATACTCGTTCACAGTGCGAGGAGCTCAGCAGTAATCTGCGCCAACCGAATATGCCCCTTTCACTTCGTGAACGAGTGCAAAGGACTCCGCGCATCCCTTACCATCACTCTGGGCAAAGCCCACGGCAAACATCTTGGGGCTTCCCTTCAGATCGGCCGCATTGCAGAGAGCAGCCGCGCTCGCATTCGCCGTTATCTGCCCAGCAATATCAATGGGGCTAAGAAGGTCGAACAGAGCCAGATTGTTTTTAAACTGCGTTGCCTTCTGCAAAGAGATGAGCTTTCTTCAATAATAATAAATAAAATATAATAAATAAAATATAAAAATAATGAAATAAAATAATAAAATAATAATAATATCACTTTCTACATAAGCCCCGACGCAAATTTAGCGGATAGGTGAAAATGGACACAAATCCCAGCTTGACTTTAATACCCTTCTAAACAGTGCACGAGTCAAGGCAAAAATCTCCTTAGCCTGTTTTACAGGTTTAAAGACTCTTTGTTAGTAAGTTACAGTACCTTAATTTCAAATTCGCTGTCTGACTCAAAGGATTCTCGAGGGTCGCTCACTCCAATCAGAACTCTATTGGGCTGCTCAATCAGCTTTTTGCCCACGCATTGGCTTGTCGCCAGGACTTGGGTCGGCGACAGGATAATCGCCGTGCAGCGGTACACAAACTCGTCCAGATAGTGGGGCTTGTAGTATCCGAGGGAGGCCAGATGATTGAAGCTAAGGTTGTTGTTGTCTTCACTGTGTAAAATAAGAAAGCGTTGACTTATTAAGGAGAACCTCAAAAATGGATGGGAAAAGTCCTTGCATGGGTTTTGGGGTAACTTCTTCCGTAGTACTGTCGGGACAGCAGACCATCTCCGAGTGGCCCGCATTTACGAATCCACAGCTGGGTAATTCATCCAACATCCAAATTCCATTTACGACGTTTGTTTTCGCCGTTTCGCAATTTTCCAAAAGCTTACACGGGTTTTTGGCAAATTCTCCAGGATGGGGACAGTTATCACCCTCTGTTTTATGGAATTGTCGATTTAGCAACGAGCACACATAAGAACCAGAGGATTAAGACGAACCTTTCATGCGATACCTTGGCCTCCCTGGGCTCCCATCCGTGCCCAGAACCATTAGCAGGCCCATAAGAGCCAGACCCACGAAGGAGGCGCCGCAGAACATTATATTATATTAAGGCTTGAATCTGATTTCTAGCAGCTCGTCTATTCGGCTTGGAATATCACGCGAAACTGGACGCAAACAACGCAGATAACATGAGTATTTTTTTCCGTTCACATTTGTTTCGTTCTTATATACATTTCAGCAGAAGAGCCCTGCTTCCGTTCTTATCGTGGGGAATAACTCGCACATTTAAAATAGCGAATTCTCAAAACTCAATCACGAAGTGACGAGTATATTGCGTGTGTTTATTTATAAATATAATTATATTATACATTTATTTAATATAGGATCGATCAAATTTATGTATTTCCCTCAGTTTTAAAGCCAGATACACCAAAATTTGCGGACAGATCGCTGCTGACCTCCTCTAAAGTCAAGAAAAATGTACTTGGCACGCCCACTTGGGGGCGAGTAAGTATTTTGCAAATATAGTATTTTTTCCAAAATAATAGCAATTAAGACCGTTTTCGAATGTTATAATATTATATTTTTATCTTCGAGCCCATTGAAAATAGGTAAAAAGGTTATAAATAGTTTTGTATAAATGACCCCATAAAGTATATATATTCCTGGACTTATCCCCTAGTTCCACGTGCTAAGTGTATAGGATGCAAGACGTATTGCTGCTCGGTTTCATATAATATTGGCTGAATATTATGTTATGTTTTCTTGAAAAAAAATAGCAACTTTTGCAACGTCATCCCCTTTCTATATGTACCTTATCTCTCGCTCTCTGTGTTAATCTCATCCCGTCGAGTAGCGAGAAACGGCAGCAATAAAAACTAATTTCAAAAACATACAGCGATTAACAATTATTCATAATTTCATAGAACTATTGTATACATATATCATTATTGAATTCCGGCCAACTCTGAGCTGGCTCAGAACGAGAAATTCTCGGCGCCAACGATAAGAGTGTAAAAAAGCTGCTCATTATTCACAGAGCACTCGTCGGTGGTGGGCGTGGCAATGCCCGCCACACACAGACTCCCGTCCGCCCGCTCCACGTGGAGGACACTGGTGCTGGCCATCAGGCACCTCGTGCAGCCGTCGCTCGGGCTGGGATCCGCGTTCTCCGGCTGGGGCACCACGCACAGCTGCGCCCGGCGTGTAGGGATCCCCTCCGCTTGGGGGCAGCCGGCCAGACGCGTCTTGAACAGACCACAGTTGAGGCCTGCTAGCGGAATGGAACGTGACTGATCCGTGCTATATCGTGCATAGGTATTGCTCACCGTTACGTTGGGCAAAGCCCATGGCGTACAACTTGGGTTCTCCCCGCAATTCGGCCTCTTTGCAAATCGTAGCCGTGGGGTCGTCTAACCCCAGCTCGCTCGCCGCAATTCTGCTGTGGAGCTCGAACAGCGTCAGCTTGTTTTTCGTCGGTGTCGTTTTCTGTGGAGGGAAGCGTCCGTATGAAAGTTACCCCAGAGTCAACATATATCCACTTTATCCAGCTGACCTTGATTTCATGTTCATGCTGTGACTTAAAGGATTCTCGAGGGTCGCTCACTCCAATCAGAACTCTATTGGGCCTCTCAACCAGCTTATTGCCCACGCATTTGCTTGGCGCCAGGACTTGGGTCGGCGACAGGACAATCGCCGTGCAGCGGTACACAAACTCGTCCAGATAGTGGGGCTTGTAGTATCCGAGGGAGGCCAGATGTGGAAGCACTAGCGCTGGGATCGCTTCCCTGAAACTTTGGAAAGGTGAATGGTGAGCACAATGAACGCACAATGAACTTACTGGCTTGGTAGCGCTGTTGTTGGAGCTGCTGTTGTGGTGGTGCTGGTAACGTAACCCTGGGGCAGTCGGTCAGGACAGCAGACTAGCTCTTGGGCAGAATGGGACTTAATGCCGCAGACTGTCAAGGAGTCCTCCAGATGTGGGTAGGCATACAATGTTGAACACTGGTCGTATACCTTGCAGGTGCTCTCGGGGAATCCTTGCCTTCCCGGGCACCGTTCACCCTCTGCGCAATGAAATTTATGTACTTTAGAACGGGTTAGAACGTTTGCAGTGTAAGATCAGCTGGCTATCGATCGATAAATGTTGGTGTCTCGGGTGTCCAGCTTTCTCAGCACTTGTCTATATTCAAGCTACAATCCAAAATACTCCATATAGAAATCGGAACTAGCACCCACCTGACAAATTCAGTCTTTTGGGTGGACTGGTGTCCGATAGGCTTCCCATGCATATCAAAACCACCAAAACCGATATCACGAACATCATCACAACCACAATCCAGACGTAGACTGAGCGCTTGAGCGACATGCCCCTTGGTCGGTTAATTTACTTCTGCCGGATAAGCGAACCCGATTCTAACTGAGGTCAGTCAGCGAGCTCAGCGAACAGCCGTAAAAACAACTCAGAGTTGAAGTTTCACTCTCGCGCGTGCTCTCCGAATAGTTTAAGCTACTAGTTTAAGTAATAAAACTAATGATGATGGGCGTATCCACTGATTGCGATCTTCAGAGGATTATTACTATATTAATTATACATCTAGCTTAAGAACTGAGGGAGATAAATCGATCTTATCAGATTATCGAGTATATATTAAACAATTCTCTAGCTATCGAGTTTATACGAATAGACTGACCGACAAACCCAATATACACTGCTCACTGTGTGAACGAGTCTTATAATACAGAGATAATTTGGCTCGGAGCGGATTGTTAGCTCTCGTTGTCTTAAAGTTTAATCGCAAAGAGCAAAAGTTGAGATTGACTCTCGCTTTCGCTGGCTGAACGACGACGAATGTGTCACACCGCATTTAAGCACTTCCAGGGTATTCCGTATAATTGTAGGCGGGAATTCAAGTCTGTGCTGTAATGTTGTTGGGGGTTTTCCCCAAACAGAACTGCAATTGCACTTTGTTGTTGTAATCACAGTATGCAGTTATCAATTAGTCATTAGCGCCCCTTCAGGTGCCACCAGCTGCGCCGTCTTATCTAATAGATCATATGATACAGTTATATCGACGACCTAGGCCGGCACGGGGGAGGCGGCGAGGCTGAATCTGGAACGAGTATTCCAATTAGATGGAGCTGCATCGGAGAAACCCACGCGCCAGTCAATGTACAATGTATATATACTTGTACGTGTGTGTGTGTGTGTGTGTGCGTGTGCGTGTTTGTAGCTACGTACGATAAGCCAGTGCATTGTCGTGTCCGTGGTAACAAACAGGCAAAGTATTTGAAAAACAAAAGTCAAAATAATAAACAATTAAGAACGTTGCAGTCGGGTGTAACCGACTGCGTAATACTCGGTCCCAGTAATAATAACTGCTTAAAGCAGTCCCAAATGGCCTCCATCTTTAGAGAAGGCAAATAAATGTTTTCTCGAGGACTGATATTGTATCGATTTGCCACGCCCCCAATGGGCGTATGCCAAAAAGCGTAGCACATTATCTGACGCGGGTCTACACGAGTATATATTGAGAGTTTCAAGCCTCTAGCTCCAATAGCGGCGAAATAAATTGCGTTCATACGGACAGACGGACGGACACTGCACAAACCCAATATACTCTTAACTTTGTCAACGAGCGTAAAACAAAACATTCGAGCTGCTTGATAAGCGACTCGAAGAAGAACATTTCGAATAAGTTGCACAAGTTTCGTGAGTTGAACTCGAAAGAATCGTTTTTTCTTATTTGTGTGTGTTTTTAAATTAACGGTATTTCTATAATACTAATGGTCTCTCTATGAGAAGGAATGGGATGGGACATGGCGCTGGCGTTGGCGACGGCGATCACAGTTCAGTTCCAAGTTGCAGATGCATCTTTATTTGCTTCAATTAGCTCTCTAGCCTAGTAACCATAGAAGAAGACCTCGTACGAGAAAGCGCGCGTGCTGTTGCTGGCCAACAGGAGGGAGGCTCTGTTCTTGCCAATGCCCCCCGCCGTGAAGTAGGCGCTCGCGTCGTCGGCCGACGTTTCCACGTAGATCTGGATGCTGGTCAAGATGACGGCAATGCCGCTGCTCGACGGGTAGGTCATTTCCACTTCGATGTCCACGGATGTAGTGAAGCTCTCGTCGTCGTAGTTGTTCACCAGCAGCTTGTCGCCTGGCAACGAGAATCGGAGGCGTTCAATTAGCACTGGCCAGCATCCGTAAACGCGTATAGAGAATATCTATTTCGGTATATAGCTTACCCATTATACGCTCGCCGGCACTGAACACAATGTTGCCCTTGGCGTGCTTCACCTTGTCGAGGGCGAGCAGCTCCACCGCCGGATTCAGCGCCGTGTAGCGCGTCGCGTCCGTCACGGACGTGATGGGCGAGTACTCGAGGTCGGAGGCGCGCTGCGACGGCGACGACGACGGCGAGGGAGCGGCGAGTGCGCCGGCGCTCAGCAGAAGCAACGGGAGGATCGCGTGCAGCATTTTGCGGGCCGAAGCAAATCGAATTAAAATGGAAATGGAAATGGCAGCGAACAGTTATTGGATAGGATGGAAGATCGCCTTGTGGGTTGCGCGCCCTGTGCAATCTGTTTGGCGACTGTTTTGTGCATTGGCTGGCACTGGCGTTGGCTTTTATACCGCCAGCTCTTATCGGCGGTCAGCGTTAGATAAGGCCGCTCGTCGACTGAACGATAAGCCGCAAAGCCTTATGGTATTGGCCGGGTTTTGGCTTTTGGGGCCCCTCTAATTGGCAATAATTTGCTCAGTGCCTATTAATAGGCCACTTGAGCCAATAATTTTAGACATGCCCGAACACCGAGCGGATCAAAGCAATTAATTTGCTCCCCAAATTGGCGATTGGTCGATTTGGAGCGCGTGGCCGCAATTATCACAACAACAACAACAACAACGACGACGGCTGCGATCGACTCCACCTGATCATGAGGACATGTGATGCCATCACATTAGAATATCTATGTTATTCACTTAACCAGCACTCGAGCGAGACTTTTAGTTCCGCCTCCGTCTTGGCCTCTTCAAATTGTTTGCCCAACTTGGTACGCAAGTAGCTGACGCTGTCTTCCTTATCGGGAACGGTTTATATAAATAAAAACAGCAGCTAACTGAAGTATAGTGCATGTTCTTATTTACAGCAAATGCAATGGCCAATTGTCAATCAAAGCCACACAGTGCCTCCCACAAGTACATTTCTGGATGCAAGCATTATCAATTTATATTTAATTCTGGCTCTTATTCTAGGCTACCCACTCCAAGTGCATTAGTTTTAATCCCACAAAATCCGGTAAAAGTTTAAACTTATATTTGGAGCACCGAGTTCGAATAATATAAATGGTTTATGAGTAATTTTGTTTAGGAATAAATCTATTTTTAGAGAAGCTCTCATGCCATATATTTAAGAATTGGCTGCTAATCTGAAAGTGATACAGAAAAAAATAAAAGCCAGTTCTCAGAAAGTATTTCAGTTACCTATATACTCGAGTCAAAATGCCCGATTAATCCACGCCCCTTAGACTACCCCACGATGTGGACAAATTAATAATTCATTAATTGCAAACTTAAGATAAGCTTACAGTCTAATAAAACATTTGGTGGCTGTGTAAATGAGGAACACACTTCTGTTTACTGTATGTATATGTTTTGCCTATAAAAAGTTACTTATTTTTGGACACTGAATACCATATCAAGCATACAAAAACATAAGAGTTTTTTTATTTTATTTATTTCTTTATTTAATATTTAATTATCTTACGATACGTCCCATAGAGAATTAAATAAACACTTCCTATTCTTTATCTGCCAAAAAAAAAATGGTATGTTCATTTACATAGATGAGTCAACAATTATCACTTTATGACTACATTCGAAACAATAACAGAAAATAACCAAAAATATTTTTTTTTGTTTCCATCAAGAGTCTATAGATGTAAAAATTAGTTTATCATAAAAAAATTATTTTTAGGATTTTAGTCAAACCAATAAATTATAAATAGACGGTATGGGGTGTTTTTTTATAACCTGAACTCATTGAAAATGGGTTAAGTCGGGTATGAACGTTTGTGCAAATGTATGTAACGGGCTGAAGCAGGCGGCTTCGACCCCATAAAGTTTATATTTTCTTGATCAGCATCACCAGCCGAGTTGATGTAGCCATGTCCGTCTGTCTGTCCGTCTATCCGTCCGTCTGTATAAACGCGTCGAGACTACAGAAGCAAGAAAGCTGAACTTGAACTTATTAGGTTCGTCTATACCACACACAGATCAAATTTATTTCAAATCATCGATAACTCTTCTCGTTTTCTTTTTATCGATAATTATCGGTTATTTTATTTTCTGAGCATATCTTCGAAACCATATGATCGTATTTTTAGTTTAGAAGTTATTCACGAATTTAGTTTCCATAGTGGGGTCCAAGCGCATGTGTGTGTGTATGCGTGATTCTGTGTATGTGTATATAAATGCAAGGGGACTGAAATGTATAAAAAAAACAGGGTCCAGGGTATCCCCTAGTCGCGCGCGCCCGACTAAAGACTCCTCACTTGTTTTCTTTTTATGTTTTCAACAATTAAATTTCAGTTGTAGCCGACTGGGAAAGTGTTATCATCGCGCTTGATAACCATATAGAAGTATTGCCTGGTACCATTTAGAGGGTGTGATTTCGTTGACGCATGTTGTTGGATTTTGTTTTGCAATCTTAACCTTGATATACATAATTGCGCACAACAGCAAACAATAAACTAAATTTTGAGCCGAGCGACATTTTGCCTTGACTCAGCGATATCGCCAATAACAATAACAACAAAAACTATATATAAACGATAAACAAGCTTATATTTTAACATCTAAGTGCTTTGCATTTTTTATGAATTCAGTTTAGTTGCGCATTGCAGGGTATCTCAGGCTCAATTACACTCGACAAGCACACCCTTGCCCCTTATCATTTGGAACTTGCAAAATAAAGTGTTTCGGGTCTGACGAATCGACCCATTGTTTTCACCTACATGTGTAATAACGGTACTTCGCACCACTTCCTGTCAGCAAATGCGGCTGTAAGAGAACAGAAAATGGCTGGCAGCACTTTCGCTAGCAGATATCAAATCACAACAGTCACTTTCACCTGCTTACCGATAACAATTCTGAGTATAAAAATTTAGATTTTTTGCTTGGTGGAAAATCAACATAACAGTTAGGGCCCAATTGGTTAACATAGTCTTTTATGACTCGACATAATATTTAGCCAGAGGTCGCAAGTCCTTGAACTTGCCACCACATATTTCTAATTTCGCGTGTCGCGTGAGTTTCCCAAAAAATTCCGTCTGATATTGGTCTAGATAGTGCTGGAATATCCCGTTGTCAGGTGGGGGCCCAAGCCTAAGCGTCACCGCGCAACGCGTAGCGCTTATTTATGGGACAGTTAAGCTTCTTCAAGTGGGCAGCGCGTGAGCACTTTCGATTTATTTGCCGGCGATGTCTGTTGGAACAGATTTACGAAGGTCCCCGCATTAACAAAGCCTCTTGACTGCGCACAAAATGTATACATAGTAGTTCATTTATGGGTATTATACGATAATTTGTACAATTATTTTGCAAAGATTAGAGAAGAAACAAGAGTGGAAAAGATTTGTGGGGAAACTGGGGCAAGTGGCCGTAGACTCAATCGGAGCCGAAGTACTGCGCCTGGTAGGCAAAGTTCTCGGTCTGCTTGGCCTCCACCACAATGGAGATGAAGCGCTGTCCAATGCCGCCGGCGACGACGTAGGCGTTGCCCTCGCTGTTATCCTGCGTGCAAATGAGCTCCACGAAGGTGACGATGGAGCCAGCGCCGGACTCTGGGTACGTCAGCTGCACGCTGACATCCTTCCGTGCGCCGTACTGGAAGACGTCGGCGCCCTGAGCCACCAGCCTGTCGCCTGAAAGTAGGCAGCACCCAAGATTGTTGTCACAAATGCGTTGCATAGCTAGAGGAGCTGGCGGTATCGCTTACCGGAGACACGAGCGCCCAGCGTGTAGCGCACGGACTGACCGCTGGCACGCGCCGCCGGCTGCTTCTCCAAGCGCTGCATCTTCACGCCCGGATGCTGGGCCGCGTATTCGCGCACATTCTTGACCACAACGATGTCGCGATCAATGCCGGCGTCGCGGGCCACGCCCGCCAAACTAACGGCCACCAGGCAGCCAAAGATGGCGGCCAACAGACACAAGCTGAGTTTGCACATTTTGATTGATTGATTGATCTGCTTTACGAAGTAAATTGCTCCAACTGCTGCGAATGGTAATCGCTGAATGAGCTCTCCAGTGGCGAACTCTTTATTATTTATAGTAGCGCCAATTAAAGGGAACTCTTTGATTTGCTTTCATTTCAATTCGCAGCACACACCTCCGCCCGGTTCCGCTTCCTCGCGGAGCTGCCACGGCCCTTATCACGCCCGTTGACAATTTCCATTGACAACGTTTAATCCAACAATAAGACAGCACAACGGCTCGCGAATGCTCTATCGCACTACCTGTCGCGATTAGCCTAGAGCATATAGAAAACAAAAATATTGCTGTGTAATATTTAAAGTGAAGATAATATGTGTCGCATAAATACCCATAAATTGAATTAATTCAAATTGTTTTTGCATACTCCTTAGAAATGATTAAAGATTAGTCAAATGCAGAGAAACAATTTTTGGACTCATCGTGGAATATTATTAAAAGCATAGAAATTTATCATTTCCGTATATGTCGACATCAACAGCTGTCCTTGCAAGTACATAAATATTTTATATAAGAGTATTTTCCCGGATTATTTGAAAAATGCAATAAAATTCCTGAGTCGTTAAACCCCTTAATTCATTTATTTTTTTATAAAAGACATTTGAAGAGCATAAGGACAACGAAAACCACCAAGATACAATTTGTTTTCAATAACCCCAACAAAAATCACAACAGGCCCCTTTTCCAAAAATAAAATGAAATATATAAAAACAAAATTGAGACAAAAAAGAAAAAGACAAACTACATGAGCACGTAACGCGACCCTTTTTAACAAGTATTTACCATAACAACAAACGCTGATAAGGCTTGTTCCCGGCCTAGCCCACTTCAGTCAATTAAATTGAACAATTTGGTGAGATTGCGTTTCACTCCGCGCCGATCAAATCATGGGGCTACAGACCCATGTACCAGGGTATCTAAACGCGTTCCTCTCTGTTTGGCGGGCTCGTAATGACGGCTGATAAGTAGCGCCGAGCCATAAACAGCCTAAACAGCACCTGACAATTTGACAGACAGTAGAACGGTAGCTTTCTAATTAGTGATCGAATTGATGCAATATCGTTCTGGAAATTATGGCGCAAATCACAGGTGCCCAACTTCCAATACCATTCCAGTGCCATATCTAATATATTCCCAATTCTATTTCGAGCCGTTTCGCAGAACCCTATCGAGGCAGCAGCGCAACCCTCGAGGACTTCCCTGGAATCGGACAACTTCAAGTGGCGTCATCGCCTGCCCCGAATTAGCAAACAAGATTGGGCAATGGCCAGTGATAGCACCTGTTATTATTGTTCAATCCATCAATTCTGAGTCATATGTGACAGTAAGTTGACAGTGTATTCTTATACTAGTTCACGAAGTGAACAGGGTATATTGGGTTTGTGCAATGTCCGTCTATCCATATGATTCGTCAACGCTGGAGACATGAAACTTGGCATTCTTATATACTCTCGTGTTCCCCTGTCAACGATTTAATATTAGTTGACTGCGCCCACCGGGGTCGTGCCAGTTCGTGATCTTACTTTAAAGCTAGCCAGATTAAAATTAAACAAAATGTTAACATGTAAAGCCCTTCGATCCATAGCTCGCATATTTCAAACTCCTATTTCTTTGTCCAAACTGAACCGATTTGCATGTTTGATGCCATTTTGGTCATGATTTATCCTCTAGATTGATTCTGTATTTAAAATATATGCATTTTTGAAAACAAATTTTTTTAATTTTGTTCGCAAAAAAAGCATGGACCAAAAAAATTTAGAAATGCCAATTTATATTTTTAATCGATTGGGGTTGTCACAATTAGTATAAAAAACAACATTAAAACCGATTCAGAGGGGATCAAATTTTTTGTCAAAAATCATGCAAAAATTTACAAACATTTTGACAAGCAAAGCTCTCGGACCCATAGTTCCCATATTTCGAACTCTGGTAACTTTGTCAAAAGTGAACCCATTTTCATGTTTGATGCCATTTTGGTCATGATTTATCCTCTAGATTGATTCTGTATTTAAAATACATGCATTTTTGAAAATAAATTTTTTTTTAATTTTTTGGCAAAAAATTTTTTTTCAAAATTTAGAAATGGCAATTTATATTTTTAATCGATTGTGACTGTCACAATTAGTATAAAAACAACATTAAAACCGATTTTGAGAGGATCAAATTTTTTGTTAAAAATCGTGAAAAAATTTACAAAACTTTTGAATGTAAAGCTCTCGGATCCATAGCTCGCATATCCCAAATGCCCATAACTTTGTCAAATCTGAACCGATTTTCATGTCTGATGGCATTTTTTTCATGGTTTGTCTGCATATAAATTATATGTTTTATATAAAATATAAGTTGCTTTTTATATCTATAATAAATAATTAAGCCCGTTTTTACTACCTATCAGTGTTATTACATATAGCATTAGACGCCTTGAATTAATATACCTTATATTGGATAAATATTTTTTAAAATTGAAACAAAACAAAATTAAAAAAATTGTGATAGTATATAATTCTTCAAAATTAGAATTTCAAAACAGTTGGCAAATATAGTTGTAAGCTTAGATTGAGCGTATAGGGGATACGAAAACGTTTTGTTATTAGCTCCGATAAAAAATAAAAAGAATTATTTATCTGAGTTTTATATAGTAGAATATACAGTTAAGGCTGAAGGAGCACGTAGTGTTTAGAAAACTGGTTTATTTCTATTCATTATTCAGACTTATAACTCTAAAGTTACATTCGAATGTAAATATTAATATATGTATTTATTGTATGTATATACCCTATATAATATATATTGTATATATGCATGTATATGAATGTATAATAAGAAATTACATTTAAAACACAGCGACTTCAAAAAATGCGCGTGCTGCAAATTGTTTTGTGTTGGGAATACGAATCATTAAAAGTATATAGTATACATAAAATTAATATTAACAATATTAAAAAAAAGAACAAATTAAGTCAAATAGGGAACAAAAAGTAGCTAAAAGTCATTATAGTTTCTGGAATGTGGCAGCAATAAACTTAGTCAATAATAAGAATAGGCATTTTATAAACATAATAGGCATATGTACTATAATATTACAAAATAGTTTTGCTGATATTCATGAAAATGTCCTGGCAAGGGTATATTGCGAACGATCTGGCGCCAATTGTTATATATTATATATTGCACACGATTCGCTCACTCGCTTGTGGCAAGCAGCGGCACCGCTCGCACACACGCGAAAACAGCTAGTCTTCACGGGCTAGCGCTATCTCACTCTCATTCACACATTCACATGCGTTGTGCACAACAAAAATGAACGCATACAACTTGCAATACAATCGGGTGACTCGGGGCAATCGGTTTAGCTAATTGTTGTCAGATATCATCTTGTTGGGCCTATATAATACATTATACTTAGAACATCGAGTCGATAACATAATATCTGGATGGGATTTTATAGTATGCACCAATCTATAATTTTGTTCTTGCATCAACAAAAAGCTTAGCTTTAATATGTTTGTAAGTTTCTTGTTTCTTATATATTTGTAAGAGTTTGCCAATTTGTGGGCTGCTTATCACAGCTCGAAATTATGAATTTTACAGTCACGAAACTTAATTTACAAATTGATCATAATGGACGATCGATAATATCTGTATTGTTTAATATCGTATGGAATCACAAATAAGTTAAGCTAAACCGATTGCCGAGGCCCATAAAATATATGTTTTATGTGCTTGTCTGTATGTACGTTATAAAACCAACAACAATTCCATTTGTCTTCATTTTCACTAAATTCCTTTTGTCTAAAACGGTGCCATCCCCCGTTGAACCCCTGCCCCGCTGGCCGTTACGGTGCACGTCGTATTGAAACCCTTGTTAGATATAGCTTTAACGTCCGGCTGCCTTAGTTGCCCGAGCGGTATTACCAGTGCGGACGTATCTCCTTGAAGAGCCACTTCTGGTAGCCATCGTTGACATCGCACTGGCCCAGCGAGAGCTGCTGCGTCGTGGGGTGCAGTGCCATGCACTTCTTGTGGACGCGGTGCAGCAGATGCTTGGTGTGCTCATTGTAGCTCCAGGGTCCATCGACGGTGCCCAAACGACAGACGGCCAGCTTGATGCCCTGACGGTCCGCCTCCACGCAGCGCTCGCCGACGCCCAGCTGTCCGACCGCGTTCAGACGCACCAGCTGATTGTTGCCACCGCCGTGGCAATAGGAGAGACCCATAATCGCCGGCGGCTGATGGCCCATCGAGTCGAGGCAGCCATCGGAGGCCACCGAACGCAGCTCGCCCCAATGCAGATTGGCCGGCAGGGCGGGGAACTTGTCGACCACATCGTAGGCAATGTTGTCCATGAACCATTGGAACGATTTGCAATTGAGACGCTTCTTCAATGCCAGCTGCTCGGTAATATCGCCCATGTCCAGGTAGCGAGCCAGCGGCTCACGCGTGTAGAAGAACTCCTTGTGCGTGTCATCGAACCAGGTCTCGATGACGCGCTTGTAGTTGATGGTAATCAGCGGACCCTTCTTCTTGCTGGCCAGCTTGCCAAAGTTGTAGGGCATGAAGCCGCGATAGACGTGGCCCACACGGGAGCATGGCACCCATTCGATGCTGCCGCCGCATTGCCAGATCTTGAAGCTCAGCTCAAAGTTCTCGCCGCCCCACACAAGCAGGCCCGGATCGTAGGCACCCAGCTCCAGGAAGTACTCGCGATTGATCGCAAACAGACCGCCCGCATGGGTCGGACTGCGATAGGGCTCCGAGTTGTGGGCACGACGACGCTGCTCCCGACGCGGCACCTCGTTCTCCTTGTACAGCATGCCCCACTCGAAGATGCCGCGGAAATGATTGTCGCTGCCATAAACCGGCCGATACTCAAAGCTCTTGTGATCGATGCCATCAATAATGGGCACCGTCATCACGGTGCGATCCCGATAAATGGGCGCCAGCAGCGGCGGCAGCCAATTGAGGTTCACCTCGCAATGCGCATCCAGAAACACAATCACCTCCCCTGCAAGAGTAAGTTCAAATGTGAGCGAAATAATAACTAGGGGTCTACAAAGCTAGTCAAATGTTCAGAATTAGAGATTAGGTTGCATCTGGTTGAGAACCTTACTTATGATTTGAATGCATTAAAGGATTAAACTCTTTTCTCTTGTGTAGCCATGACAGGAAAAATTTAACATCTCTTTGAGCCAATAAAGTACATATATATGAATATATCGTATTCGCAAATCAATCATATTTCTTGTACGATAAACTAAACTAGGTAATAAGCCTGCGCTCGTCGAGCATAGCTAAGAGATTAGAGTTGGAAACTTAAAAATTGGCATGAAATCTGGTTTAGCTCACAAAGACTAATGACAGTACATACTGCCTATGAGCAACAGCGAGAATGCATTGTATTCATTGCATATAAGCGTCATTTTCATTAATAATTACATAAAAAATATATAAAAATGTGCTGCATATAATCGATACTGTAGATCACAATTCTGCAAGTATAAATTACTTCATATTATTTATAAACCCGGTTTAAATGCCATTTTGACTCGTCAGATATAAGATTCGCCTATTTAAACAAACTAAACCACTTCTGGAACGGTCACAAGCTTATATAGTGGCTATATAATAATTTTTAGAGCGATATGAATATAGTAACAGATTCGATGCGCATTTTACGACTACTTCCTCAAATCTCCCGTAATAGTTAACTCACCTGTGGCCTCCATGGCACCGCGAGAGCGTGTTCGTATGAGACCCTCGCGCTCGGTGTTGCGTATGATCTTGACCAGGCCATTGAACTGCAGGACGTACTCATCCAGTTTGGTGCGCAGATTCTCCTTGTCCGAGAAGTCGTCCACCAGGATGATCTCGTGCAGCATGTGCTTGGGCGAGCGATCGATAACCGAGTGCACGGTGCGCAACAGCACGGAGAAGCCCTCGTTGTGGAATACAATGATGACGCTGGTCGGGGGCAGATCGTACGGATAGTCCCAATGCTTGCACTCCTCCAGCCGCGTGTCGCGCACCGAACGGTGCATCGATATCTCATCGGAGCAGGCGATATTCATGCCGTATTCCATTTCGGAGGCATCCGCCACGTTCTTCTTGTCCGGTGACAGCACGTGCGCATCCCCATTCTCGCCCGGCCCGTTGCGCGGCTTCAGATCTTTCGGCTCGAAGTTGCCCAGACCTGCAAAAGCAAACAATTCTCTTGTCAATAACGGACAACAGTTGCGCACACACAATGTGCTGGCCGGCAAGTGGCTCAAAGCAAATAGCCAAAAGTAAATACACAATTGCAAATATGCACCGATAAAAGCAGGCGTATTATAAATATGCAGCACCTTAACAAATGTGCCGATAAGGCCTCGCCAATCACCAATAAATGAATAACAAATGAATATAAATATGCAGAATGATATCATCACAAAGGAGAAAAGGGGAGACAGCTCCCGCATAAAGGCAATCAAACCTTAAGAATGGGATAATCTAGCATTTCATTCTAATCTTTAATGCAAAATTTATTCTCTCTTTGGGGCCTTCAGCTTAACTCGACCCCAACTCTATGCAGCAGCATAATCCCTTTTAACAAGTCACTTTCTACATCATTTTGATAGCCATTACGGTTATTTTTGACATAGACATTGACTGTTCTTCTTATCGGAATTCTTTGTCTCCCATGTCTGTTTTTGTCACATTGATATAAACAAATGAGACTAGAAAGAAACATTATTAATTATGCTAAGAGACATTAAATCTATAATGTGGATAGATTCAGAACCGCACAAGATATTCGTACGAACGATTTCACTTAAGGTTTGTAAGTTATAATGTTTGGATAGTATTTTTCTAAGATTTTAGCAAACAAATAAAGTCACTTTAAATGACGAAAAATAGGAGAAATTTCTTATAGCTTCTTAATTTCGTATTATATGGAATTAATAATTGTGTGCTTGTAAAAAACGTTTTAATTGTTATTGAGCACGAGATTAAGGGATATGGAAGCTGGTAAACAATCAAAAAATGGGATTAAAAGCAACACAAATCAATAAATATTATTTGCGCTTTTCCCCTATGATGCCTCATGAGGGAGCCCCCACTGGAACCTGGAGATGTTAGCAATGCCTTGGCCAGCTGATAAGCCACCTTGGAGCAGGTGTGCGTCTGCACTCGAGCTGAATATGTAGGTACGTACCGTCAACTAGCTTGGGCACCTCACGTGGTCTATTCTCGAGGCGCTGGTGACTGAACTTGGGACCGCCAAAGCGGGTGTGATACGCCTCCTGGACGCGCTTGTGATGATCGCTCCAGTTGGCCAGCAGGTAGAGCAGCGGCAGGATGACCAGCAGGCAGAGCGCCAGGCGGCAAATGCGGCCGCTGCGTATGTTGCTCACACGCATCGCCCAGCAGTGGTGATTTTCAGTGGCGATGCGGAAGGTGTTGCAGGTGCAAGTTCAGGTGCAGATGCCGCTTCAGATGGAGATTCCGATACAGATTACGATCGAGGTTGCAACTCCAACTCCGTTTGTGTTGACGTGTCTGCGTCTTTGTCGACGTCGACGTCTCAGCGGCGGCTACGCGACAGCAGTGTGAAGCAAAAGTCAGCAAACGCCGCTCAACGATTAGTGAAGCCAGCAGCGGCAACGGCAGCAGTGGCAGCGACAGCGGCAGCACCTGAAGAATTTTTGATGTGATTTGGTTTTTTGTTGTTCTGGATGCGAAGCCGATGTCAATGCACGAATGTGTGTGAATCTGAAAGTAAGTGACTATTAGTGTGTGCGAGCTTGAATGTGTGTGTGTGTGTGTGTAAACGAGAACCAGGTGAGCCGCCGCTGCGAAAGCGACGATCAAAAGGCAATCGGCGATAATGATTAATGAGCGTAACGACTTAGCGCTTATAAATGCCAGTGCAGGGCAATTACAGTTCAATGCAAATTGGCTTTTGCTGCTGCTTACACTAACGCACAACGAGAGGCAACGCGCGCGCTATTTGCATTCGCAATGCACAATTTACTGCTGTGTAAACGTAAACAAATGGAAAACAGTTTGTGGAACTGCCACGCGTTTGACGTTTTCTAGCACATCAGGTGGCACCGTTTGCACTGCAACGCCAACTGGCGGCCGTCTTGCGAGCTAAGTGCCGGCAACAATCGATAATCGACACACCAAATGTACTAAAAAATACCAAACAAACGCTGATTGTGCGTTTGCGTTGCTGATTTTTGCGCTCACTACGTTGCTTTTGCTTTACGTTGTCAATTTCGCCCCTGGCTTATGTTGGCATGCGTTACGTTTCCTTTTTTAAAAATATGGCCACTATTGTAATATGTTTTAAATAATTTAATTTAATTTTAAGAACGCATTCGAACAGCAGCAACGTTTATACAACGTTTATACAATTTTACAAATACACATTCAGCCTGAAACACGAGCACGAACCACAATTAAGAAACACGTTCGATTTCTTGAAATAATTTTTAGGTTTAATTTTTTTATATCCATATATTGTTATGATGAAAAAACTAATGTATCAGCGCTACAAACTTTAAACTTAAGAACTACAGAATTTTGATTTACATTAAAATTATAAGCACTTAAATACAATTATAAAATTTTGTAAATGTCACTAAAATTCGAAATTTTCGAATTTCAATACTAACATCAGTTATGAATTTCCAACATTCCAATTTCTTTAATATGTTTGTGCTGTCAAGTTTTCGTGTTCTACTGAGCCAGCACAAGCACGCACGACAGAAGACTAGCATATGTATATTACGTGAACTCATTTTAAATGGGTTAAGAGGGTATATTGGTTTTGCGCAAGTGCATGCAACAGGCAGAAGGAGGCATCTCCGACCACATGAAGTATATCTGTCCTTCCGTCCGTCAGTATAAAGCCGTCTTGGCAACCATAACAGCTCGATACTTTAAATTTTTGAAGATAGGCTCAGCCATGAAAAAATATAATAGAAAAATCGATAAGAATCGACCGCAACCTCCGATTTTTAAAGCTTATCGTGTAGATGAAAAGAGCTAGAGACACCAAATTTGGTGAACATTTTGAATATACTATAGCACCTAAATAATCGATTGCAAATTTTTTAAAATGTTAAAGTCTCCTAGTGGGGCACTCCCGAATAGGGCAATCTTGCTCGTTGCTTTCTGTTTCGAGTAGACTCCGATTTAGTACTCAATTCCGAAGCGTTGTCAGCTGCCGTAGAGCAGCCTTCGCACTCATTTACACACAGGGCGAGAAACACACAAGAGAACAGGTCGAGAATCAGAATCGAAAGGTTGTCCGAGTCCCGCATTTGAGGCAATGTTAAAGCGCAACAGGGAGGGGGATGAGGGGCAGCGGAAGAAGCAGGCCAAGCTGCGGTTCAAGAGATTGGTCCGCGTCGCCTTGGCCAACCACCAGTGGATCACCGACGCGGACGACCAAGGCATCACCCTGAACGTGAAGAAGAACGTGGCGATGCTCGTGCGCAAGAAGCACAAGACTGGCATTCTGACCATGGCCGTGAGCAGATCCCGTTTGTCCTGCGCACCACATAGATAACGGCTTCCATTTGTATTGCAGCAAAAAGGCCTCTTGGCCACATTACACCGCACCCGCTCCATAGCCGAGCGGAAGAAACTGTGCACGATAGTCGCTGGCCTCGGCTGCTTCACCCAAATACCGCCGGTGCGAACTATATGGATTTGTATAGCCCACAGACCTGGCCATAAATTCTCATCTGCCTTTTCAGAAAATTCGAGCTCGCTTGGTGCCCTACCTTCACTTCATGGTCGTCAGCGCGGGCCGTACCCTGATGAAGGAGGCCGACATACCGACCTGTGTTTACTTCGTGGTTAGCGGCGAGATCGAGATGTCCAGGAATATCATGAACAAGGTATTTGCTGTTAGTTTCCGCCCAGTGGCCAGTCGTTGATTGCCGGCTGTTGCCGCAGATTACCCGTAAGGTTTACACGAAGCCCGAGGCATTCTTTGGACCCGGCGACTGGATCGGCGAAATTGAGCTGCTCGAGGAGAATGTCAGGATGAATACGTACAAGGCGACAAGTAGATAAGAGCAAAGCCAAGCGAATCCGTTGCGTACTCATAATCGTCGCCTATCCTTATCGCAGCTAATTGTGAAATTCTAGTACTGGACGACTTTGACTTCAAGGCGCTGCTGATGCCCTATGTCAAGAAGGTTTGGGTTGAGAAAAAGAAGGCGATCTCCTCGCTGAGCTATCTGAAATTTATGAGTGATCAACAGGTGAGCGAGAGAAATCGTCAAAGCATTATTCGAAAACCCTGAAATAATGGCATATGAACAGTTGGAGTAATTGGTATTGAAATTAATTTCGTTTTAATCGCTAGACTGAGCAGACCTTTCTTTGAATCCAATCATTTTTTGCGTTACGGCTGCAACCTTTAATTTCAATTATTAAATCGGTCTAATTAATTAATTATTAATTATTAGTGTTATTTTTGAAAAATAAAGATTTTTGTCATTTGTTACAATCTTTAGAGTAGATTTGTTGTAGCTAGCCTTAAAACTAAGAGAGATTTATCGATTAAATCGATTTACCATGGGCGTAGTCAAAGAGTCTTAATACTTTATCTGTTGGGGGCTTGTACGAGTATAGATTCCAAGTTTCAAGTCTGTAGCTTCAATAGCGGCGACAATAATTGCGTTCATACGGACCGACGGACAATATATTCTTTTCATTTAATTAAAAAATCAATTTTATTTGATTGTTTCTGGCTGTTGCACGTAATTGTAATTGCCCAACTACTTGCAGGTTGTAAGCGCTTGCAAGTTCGCTATTTTACGGCAATATGATCCTTTGGACACGATATTTCCCGAGGAGAAGGATAGCATTCACCACGTGCACTTCGTGTTGAGCGGCGAGTGCGTTTTGCTGCAGTGCCTCCACATGAGGGTAACTGAGTTAAGAATCCTGTTGTTTAGACAAAGACAAACATCTGTCTCTCGTCCCCGCTTAGGTGTGCTACCAGAAGGGCGAATTGCAGTACGAGCTGCCCGATGTGGTGAAGGTGGACTCCGACAACGACGCGGATGACGACAGGGCGGAGCCCTTCGACATCACGGAGCTGTTGCGCTCCAGCTCGTCGCTCGACGAGGCTGGCTACAACAAGAAGAAGGAGAAGCGCAAGGCGGAGTTCGCCAGAATTGAGGCGTACTGTAAAATTTTGAATCAGAAACCGGAGCCCGTGTTGGATGTGGCGCCACCACGGCCGCGTATGACGCGTGCCACGCGTCGCACGATGATGATGGGTTCTATTCTGTCATTAAACTCGCAGATGCTGAGCGACGAGTTCGATGAGTTCGAAGATTACTGGGATTTCGAGGATTTCGACCAGTACTCAACGGACGACGTGGACATGAAGAGTCTCGGCCAATCGTTTATGAGAGCGAACCAAATGCAGTCGCTGCGCAGGTCGAGCAAAGCGAGCAAAATAAGCAAAATAAGCAAAATAAGCAAACTGAGCAAACTGAGTCGGCTGATCAACTACGAAGGCGAATCGGAGGAGTCGGAGATATTTTCCTCATCCTCATCGAGCTCCTCGACCATAACAGAGTCACTGAAGCCGCCAGTGGGTTTGCCTAACTAATTACCCAATATTCAACATACTCATTATACTCGTTATCCTTATTCAGGACGATGGCAACTTTGCTACACATTTCGTTGACGTTGGCTCCATGTCATTTGGGGGACTTTTCGGCGTGGGCGAGAAGGGGGATCACCGTGTTGTGATGGCCCGATCGACGGTCCAATGCCTGCTCATCCCGCTCTACTGGCTAATGGAGGACGACCAAAATCCGGGACACATTTGGCAGCGAATGCGCTTCTACTTGGACCGCTGCATCCCCTCCAGAGAGACGCTCTTCCAGGACTTCATCAAGACGCGCAAATGGGCACAGTTCAAGGAGGATTGCGTGGAGCAGTTTACACACTCCGCCACTAATCCGACAAAGATCGAGGATATACCCATCATAATTCGTATCGTTGAATCGAAGGAGCCTCACGAGCAATAGCTGCAAATTTTCAAATTTTTTTGATATACCAAATTGTGATATTACATTTCATTACTACTTTCTAAACGGAGTCCCTTATTATTTGGCATAATCTAATTTTTCAAGCCGCTTGTAGCTGCGGATTATAACACCTTAATATCCGTCTTCACAACCATTGTTGAGTCAGCTTCGAGTTCATTTCAAACTTCGCTAATGAATTTGTTTATTTTTTAAAGGTGATTTGACTCTACTATTAACTATATAAAAATCATCATTTGGGCTTTGTAATGGTAAAAGCTTCATGTATTTTTAAGCCAATGCAACATCCTAATAACAAAGTTTTCAGCTCAAGCTGAGTTCTATCTTTAAAGCTTGACTCTTTCCTGCATCACATTTGACGGATAATGTACACGTAGAAAGCTCACGCTCAATATATTAGAAGTACTGACGGGAATTTTTAATTCAAAAGCTAATAACTTAAGTACCAAAAGTTCTCCCTTTGAGCGAAGGGAAATGAAGGAATTTATTTAGGAAATTCAACGAAAAATACATAGGTAGAACGGGCGGACTTACGATCTTAAAAGTCCTTTGACGGGTTTGTAAAGCTGCCAAATCAAAAAGATACTTATATTTTAAGTCAGTGCAAATCCAGCTGCGCTACATTTCCCCATTTGAGCGAATCCAAAAATACTTTTTGGGAAATTAATCGGGTAATATACACCTAAACTTACGATATAAAAGGTACTACTTTAAGGAAGGAAGTACCCTAATCAAAACGATTCCTATATTTGTAGTCAAAGCAAAATCCAGCAAATAATTCCATATCCCCTTTTGAGCGAAACCAGACTTACGATATAAAAAATACTATTAAGGAAGAAAGTATCCTAATCAGAAGGATTCCAATATTTTTAGTCAATGGAAAATCCATCAAATAACTAAATTTTTTACTTTGAGCGAAACCAGTAATAGTTTTAAGATTAAGGTCTTTATTTGGAAAATTTAACGGGTAATATACACGTAAACTTACGATATCAAAAGTACATTTCCTGAAAGAAGTTCCCTAATCAAAAAATCGAGCTAATATCTCAATTTCCCCCTTTGGAATTTATTTGAGAAATAAAATGGGTAATACGATAGACTTACGATATACAAAGTACTATTAAAGAATGAAAGAAAGAAATATGTTCAGTCAATGCAAAAGCCAGCAAATAGCTTAATTTCCCCCTTTGAGCGAAACCAGGCTTACGGTATGAAAAGTACTAGTAAAGGAAGGAAGCTTCCTAGCCAAAGTGCAAAATCCAGCAAACAGCTAAATTTCCCCCTGGTTCGAAACCATAAATATTTCAACGTAAGGGAATTTTTTTGGGAAATTATTTAATATACGTCGAGCAAAACCAGATATGTAGTTAAGAAACAAAGGAATTTATTTAGAATATTGAACTTACAATGCAAAAAGTAACATTCGGGATTTGAGAGCTTCCCTCGAAATTGGCGATTTTGCTGGGGTTGAAATTGCCTACCCCTCTTTTGGGACAGCCAACCCGTCTGTCAATAGGGGAACATCTCTCACTGGGAAATGCACATGAGGAGAAATGGAGTCAAAGTGGATAGTGGAATCAACTCGTCCAGGTGTTATAGTTATACTCCTCGTTTTCGGCGCACAGATTGGAGTAGTTGGGATTGCGACCCCGGATGCACTCGGAGGCCGGCGGCCCGGCCCGGTAGATCGGATTGTTCCGCACATTGGTCACCGCGTAGTCGCAGGCGAGGAGCGTGGCGCTGATCCCGGCCGCGTCCGTGTAGCGGGCGATGGCGCAGCCGATGCGATTGTTGCGCTCGTTCACCATGGTGGTGAAGTGCCCGATGGCCCTGTGGATGGCAATGCGAATGGCTGGCGAGTGGATTAGGGGCTAGCTGTGGTTATACGCACGGTCCGGCACGCGGCACGTGGACTTCGACGTCGGCGCTGGTCGCGTCGCGATACTCCTCGAACCAGGCGGCGATCCGCTGGCGCAGGAACTCGGCCACGTCGATGTCGCGCGTGTAGAGCACGCTCAGATTCTGGCCCGCATAGCGGTACGTGTTCGTGTTCCGGCACTCGTCGTGCGCCATCCGGCACTGCAGCGCATTGTAGGCCGCCAGCTGGGCCAAGTTGGCGTCCCACGCCATGGTGGCCATGTGCCGGCCGGCGGGAAAGCCGGCCAGCCCGCCGCCGGCCACCAGGTTGCGGCGGTCGTTGTGCTCCTTCAGGATCAGCGGAATAAACGCGTCGATCGCCACAAACTCGCCCCGGCAGCCGCTGGCGAATTGCTGTTGCCGCAGTTGCTAAACGGTTAGTAGGCAGATCCAAGGTTTGGGCGCGCCACGCCCACTACTTACGCCGCTATTGCCACAGACGACGTGGCGCAGTCCGCCCGGACAGAGCGCCGGATCGCAGTAGTTTTGGGCCACGGCCAGTCGGAAAAAGCTCCCCGGCAGCAGCACCAGCAGCAGCAGCAGCGGCAGCGGCAGCGGCAGGTGGCACGCTTTGTGGGCGTGGCGCATCGTGGGCGGTCCTCGTCGCATTGCGAGTGCAGCACGTTCGATGCGTGGCCCGCCAGCTGAGCGGTATTTATAGTCGGGGCGCACTCCGCGCACCTCGGCCAACGGCCGCTCCGACAAAGGCATTCCACACCGAGCCAGCTGTTGTGTGCGCCTCTATTCACATCAAAAGTGAGTTATTCGCGACGCCAACAACAGCAGCAACGGCAAATGCAAACAACAGTTCAATAAAAAATTGAGCGCAGGCAAAAAACACCCGCTGATTGCTCCAGTTACCAAAATACACGCACACACACACACACACACACACACACACGTATGTGCAAGTGCGTTCATATAGGCGTATACGTAATTAATTTGCCCGCAGCTGTTGTGCACACCTCGCCCCAGTATTGCCATAATGAGCTTCGTTTTTGCCCACACGCTGCGCCCACAACATCCGGAGTTCTACGGAAATGTCATTCGGGCTAAGCGCTTACAAATTATAGTCCGGCTAATTGGCACATGAGGGAAAATAGGTCTTACTCTCTGGAGAGGAGGGCCGCAATTCCGTCCTAGCTTCGGTTTCGCTCGCTGTTTTAAAATAGTCGAAAACGGTCTTACTTTGTATTCTTATTTTGGAAATATATCGATTTTTTTAATTTGAAACTGAATGCTAAACTCTATCTCCAAAATTGTGGAAGCTATGGATTTTCTCGGATTTCCCGCCCCAAGCTATTTGGAGATTATCGATTTGCCACGCCCCCCATTTGCATACGCAACAAACTGTTGGCTCGATCATTAAAAAAGCTCATCGTTAATCTGCCTGCAAAATTTGGTGTATCCAGCTTCAAAACTAAAGGACATAATTAGATTTTATCGATTTGTTACGCCCCTATCTGATGCGGGTATATTTATGTGTATATATATATAAGTCTCTAGCTTGAATAGGAGTGAGAAAAATTGCGGACAGACGGACGAACATTGCACAAGCCCAATAAATTATTTTCATTTCGTGAACAAGAATGAAAACAAAAAAAATTAAGTGTGCATTTTTATTATTTTTATTTATTTATTTGGCGCGTATCATGAATATTTTACAAATTCTGATATTTTTACCACCGAATTGTGGTATTTTGACCACAATTCGTAAAATACCATGCGAGCGCTTACGTGGCCAATTCAATGTCCCTACACTGAATATTTTGCCAGGTAAATTTTCTGCTTAAACAGTTCTTAATTAGGCATAAAGCATATTCGATTTTTAAATTGATAAAAATAGGAAAAAATCGAAATACTCTTCAAGTAAAAAAAAGCTGATGAAGTAGACATTTTGTGTTCGGGTTGGAACGTTAGTTAAAAAAAACACACCAGGTTATATATTGAAATTTATTGAGTTTAGATACTTTAGGAATACTTAATAAGCCTAGGCTTCTCATGTATTTCAAGTCTCATCTTTGCTCATCTCAATTCACGGACGGACAGGCGGACATACAAACATGGCTAAAAGCACTCGACTATTTATGCTGATCAAGAATACTTATTTTGCGTCTGTATGTAACATTTGGCAGGGAATACAAATCTGAGTTAACTTCAATTAAAATCAAGTTGCCTTTGTATGCAGACTTCAGAGTTAATAAATAAGTATAGAGAGTGTTTGCAAACAAACTGCAAAATAGCATTTGGGCCAGTTAGTTGCTCTCTCCCTTTTTCTACTTCTCTCCAGAAACCCTTTTAAAATGTGATGGAAATGTGAATTGCCAGAAGAAACAGCTAAAAGAAAAGTTTTTACTTGGCAAACTTAGCCCAAGCCGGATTTTAAGTATAATTTAAAAGAATATGTTCCAAAATATTTTGCGTTAAGCCAAGTTCAAAACCTAATCAAAGCTCTGCACCAAAAACTAGTGAGTTTTAGTTGGGCGTGTTGGACTAGAGGATACCCCGTAAATAGTTCCAAAGAGGGCAGTGTGTGCTAATTTTAATGGCTTTATTAAATGATTAAAGTCTCAAATATATATGTTCTTTATAGAGCTAACTCTTCCAGTTCTGGTGTAAATTAATACAATATTTCATATATATTTAATATAATAACAATAATGTGGCATCCCCACACCCAGCGATTTCTCTGCACAGGGTGTAATGAAATTGACAAGTTTCTTGTGGCACCTACGGAAGAAGTTAAGGTACGGTCCCCAAGTTTGATTACGTTGCTTTAACTTCGGCAGCAGCACTTTTACTTTCCGACTTTGACATGTGTCGGCAGGCAGATGCATCTACGCCGGGTCCGGCCTCTGGCCTCCGGTTTAACTTCGATTCTGATACCCTGAACTTTTCTGGGCTTGCTGGCCAATCAGTTCGGTGAGCAGCTTTGGGTGTTGGAGCTTTTTCTGTTGACACCGAGCCCAACTAAGCTCGGTTGGGCGGGGTGCCAGGGGGGTAGGGGTAAAGGGGGGGCTTGTCGAGTCAAGACGATAATTGAAATGCCGAAATGCAGCACCTGCAACCGGTGGCTGCCAATGCCAAAGATACATATTTGTTCATCTTATTGCAAAAGCTGCCGGGCCCTAAATTTAACAGAGATTTCATTTTCATTAACCAGATAGGTCAGCTCCATTTCATCTGCTCCAATCGAGCAGGCCCAGCCCCAGCTCTGTGTACTAAATTTGAATATTCCCTGTTGCCATAAAGAGAGAGATGAAATTGTTTGTATGGAAAGAATTTCTAGTAAGGCTTCTTTTTTACTCTTGCGGAGGAGAAATCTCCGACCCCAAAAAATATATATATTCTTGAATAAACTTGGCAAGTATTACTCTTTAAGCTCCAGGCAATATATTTGTCGGAAATATCGGACAATAATAATATTTTATTTGTTTAATTTTCTACTAATACTCATCAAATACAAGCTCCCATTTTTAAAATTGGTCAAAAACCATATCTTTGGCTTTGTAGAAATACAGAAATATATCAAACATTTTCTTTTGTTGCATATTCGCTAATTATTGCTTCGGTTCCAGGGGTTTACAATTACAGCACATATTATGCACAGGAGCAATGATTTTCAAGGCGCCTTTGGCACTGAATCGATTACAATTTTAAGACTGTTGTAAATTGAGCCTGTTCCAATTTCTTGCTATACTGAGCATCCTCCCTTTTCCTTGCTGAGCTTTTGCACTCTCTGCTTCTCCTTTGTACACGGGGCTGCGAGCTTAGAAGGCGCCAGGTTCCGCTAGCTCGACTTTCAAAATACCCTATCCGTTAAAAATGTTTAATATAATTTAAATAAAGCAAATGTACGTAACGAAAAAAATAAGATTTAAAGCTAACTGTCGCAGTTCAGGTTTTGACAGTCTTGTGGTAAGTTTATCTTCGGCTTGAATCGAGTAAGAATAAGGAAAATTAAAACAATCCCATTTTGTCCAAAGTTAAGTGTGGCTAAGGCTTACATTAAGCCAACTAGGGCTAAAAACATACTCAAATTGAGAATCAGACGAATCAAGAAAATCGTCAACAAGAGCTATATTCTATATTGAGGCTACCTCCTATTTAAAGTTAAGCCAACTATAATACCCATAGTCTACATACTTATTACATTCCATATATCACATTTTAATGGAAAATAGGTGTTCATTTGTGAAGTTACCAATTGAATTAATATGTACTCCATTGGCCAGGGCAGTCGCTCTGGTCTTGGCCACGTTTTATTCGGCCAAAACGGGGGTCATGTCGAACAGTGAAAACGAATTCGGTCGCCGGTCCCGCAGCGATTGTCGCTGCAGGAAATGACTTTCAGTCTCGAATGGACCTGGGTCGCATGATTAATAGCAGGAATTAAGCAGCGTTTGTTTGTGTTAGGTTTTATTATTTGTAATGTAATGAGTATTTACAATTCGAGTGTTCAACAAAGCGCAAAAAAAACACAAATAAAGCAAAATGTGAAAGGGCTGCTCCAATTACGTGCACAAACTCCAACACGGCCACACATGTCACAGCCCAGCCACAAGGTGTCCAGAGTGGGGACTGATGTTTACCAGCCGCTGGGAGCCCAGCCGCCCTGAGGGGCCCAGCCGCCGCCACCGCCGCCGCCGCCGCCGCCGCTGATGCTGCCTGCATCGGAGATGACCTTGACGATTTGGACGGTGCCGGAGCTGCCGCCGCCATAGCCGCCGCCATGGCCGCCGCTGTAGCCACCGCCGTAGCCGCCGCCAGCGCCCGCATCAGAGATGACCTTGACGATTTTGACGGTGCTGGCACCGCCGCCATAGCCGCCGCCGTGGCCACCGCCGTAGCCGCCGCCGTAGCCGCCGCCGCCGCTGTAGCCACCGCCGTGGCCACCGCCATAGCCGCCGCCGTAACCACCGCCAGCACCACCGTCGGAGATAACCTTAATGATTTTGACGCCGCCGCTGCTGCCGCCGCCATAGCCGCCGCCGTGGCCGCCGCCGCTGTAGCCGCCGCCGCTGTAGCCGCCGCCGCTGTAGCCACCGCCGCCGCTGTAGCCGCCGCCGCCGTGGCCACCGCCGTAGCCGCCGCCGCCGCCGCCGGAGCTAAGGGCGCTGCCGCCGCCAAGGAAGCCCGCATGGGCCACGCTGCACACAGCGAGCAGACAAACGAAGACCTTCGTGGAAGAGAAACGGGCACAACATGGATAATGAGTAACAAGGAAGTTCACGGCACTGCACCAAACAAAAACGACAACAACAAAAAAATATATGCTCAAAACTCGCTAATCCCGGGCACGAGATTTCGAGCTCGGACGCACCTTCATGTTGGCTCTGTGTCTGCGTGGAGCTAGGAGTTAGGACTGCGATTGCGACTGCGACGAAAGCTGAACCTCAACTGTGGCTCTGCAGCGCACTGGCCGCTGCTTTTATGGCCCAGACGCGCGGTCAGAGCCAGAGCGCAGCGGGCCAAGAGCCAAAAGCGAGCCCGACCCTGCCCGGAGCCAGCTGAGCACAGCTTTATGCTAATGCATGACACTCTAATTGCTTGTCCACGCGATGCTCTGGCCGGATTATGCCATCATCAAAGCCCGTGCAGCCGGCCAACGGGTTTCAATCTCCGGCTGACGCCTTCACAGCCGCAACAGCAGCAGCTCGAGGCACCCGCTAATCTCAATTCAGTTCAGTGCTGCGAGCCATTTGCCGGCGCTCTTTATTAGCTCGTTATGCAATTCATCAAAGACCTGCACAAAAAGCATTAACCAAACACAACAAAAGCGAACAAGTAGCGCGTTTTAACACTCCAGCTGCAACTCCGACTCCGAATCCAGCACCACCTTCATAAAATGCCCTTGCCGAAAGGGGCATTGTGCTTTTTTACAGACTGTCCATAAGTAGTGTATACTATTTAAAATTTATACATTTGGCATTAAAGAAACTCTAAAGCAAAATTGCACATTTTTATTACATTTTTTACCTTATATTTATAAATTTGTTGTTCGTTTACTGTAGACTAAATCATATGCCCAAGACAAAACAATTGAGCAAATCTTACTTGATGGAAAAACAAGTAAGTATGCTCTAGTCGGGGGGACTCGCTGGGAAATACCCTGTCTTCATGCTTATAAAAAGTAGTTGCTGCCAATTGGCTTTGTCAAATTTTTATTTAATTTTATTTTGTTAATGGTTTTGCTTTAGATTACTTCTGCATCTGAAATAAATATGTGTGTATATGCATTTTGAAAAACCGAATTTTTTAAATAAAATTTTTAAGGAAAAACTATGCACATTTTTTTCTACAATTTTATTTTGAATCGATTGTCATCTAAAAACTGTTTGCCAAAAATTACAAGTTCTCAATTACAAAATTTCAACTCACATTGCTGAGCTAAAACTGAACTGATTTTCATGTTTGATACAATCTTGTTAAAGCTCTTTGCTCTACATTATGGGGTCGGCCTCCTTCTGCTTGTGACATACATTTGCACAAAACCATTAAACCTTTTTATCCATTTCAATGGGTTAAGGTATATATTTGCCGGTCAATAGTTATGAATACTGCATATTGCATTTAAATATTTATCTCCTAAATTGATGCAGTTATTGACCATATGCATTAAAGATTTGAAAGATGTACATTATTACTTGGAAAATAAAAGGGTATTCGAGCATATACATAGTTTTATATTTCCAAAGTAGCCACAGTGCAGATAGTCGAACATTGAATTGCTATAGCCTTATACCTGAACCATATCTAATTGTAAGGGTATTTATGCTTCGACATGCCAAAGGCAGCGGCTTCAATTTTATGTTTCAATTTCACAAAGTGCGCCGCCAAAGCGGGTCGAAGGGGTCAATCGGAACGCTTATTAATTGTTGGCCCCCACAAATTGAACTGCTTGGCAGCGGAACCTTCGGATCGACACTTGATGGATGGCGAATAATTTTCCAGTGTTGCGCTACGTTAATTGCTGCAGCTTCGTTGCGGACTTCGCGGAAGCGCCCAAATCCCACGCAGTCACGACATCTCACCTGCTTTTTATGGGCCCGACCCAAAACCTGTGGAGCGATGGGGGAGCAATCGTATTATAAACAAAACAAATTAAATCTGTGAACCTTTAACATTTCCATGTTTATGAAATGTGCTGTTGAAAATTTGTAAAATTTACGAGTAAGTTTAAGTTAAATTCAGGGCTGCTCGCCTCTGCCTCTGCCGTTTTGATGAGGGTTCGTTTGGCAGCTCGGACCTTTGTCCAAAGTTTTCTATCCGAAACAGGTTTCTAATTTACATCATATTGCATATTTCCGACACACTGAAATATGTGTATGCGGTTTTTGAAAAAAAGATTTGTTATAATTATCGAATCATTATGCAATTTTAAGATTAGATACGTCGATAAAAATAGTTTTTAATTATTGTTTTCAAATATATATTGTATCTTTATGTGTTTGTGTATAGATAATATTCTTTTATGAGTGGAAAATTGACTTGATATGCTTAAGATATTCAGCAGCTGCTATTGAAGAGCCCTTAACTGTTCAGATAAATAAATTAATATGTTTCTTACAAATGAAGAAGCTCACATTCACTCCAATGGGGGAAGTCCTTGAAACTAACCTTACCTAACTGTATTACTATTACCTATCCGCAGTGGAACTGGACAATATGTCAATTACTGAAGCGTGAAGAAATAACCATCTTATGCCGTTTTTCAAGTGTACTTTACAAGTAGCAAATCATCTCTCAAAGATAGTGACAAATATGTTTTTGATTAATGGGCGTGTGCTTTATACCCATTAAACGGCAACCCATAAAGGGGCTTGTCGATTCCATATAGTACATATGTCTATACATAAATTAAATTAGTGTTTTGCACATATTCTATCCCGAGGTTCTCTTATTCGATTCACAGATACATTTTCGTTTGAATAACAATTTGCTTTAAACCTGGATACATGATATCTTCAAGCCGGGCACTCAATTTTATTTACAAATATATTTTTAGAGTCTTTTTGAATAAATTGATATATGTAGCTGCAATCAACACCGGCATCAAATTAAGAGTGCCGCATGTGAAATCCCATAGCTGCAAAAAGCTTATTAAAGTTACTTAATATCCATAAAACTAATGGAAAGAAGGGCAACAACAGTAACAACTGGCTCAGAGTGTGATAACTGTGGCTATACATAAATTATCTGGGTCCATTTGTGGGTTATGCGACGACGCCTTTCACTACACATGGCAAAATATTAATGGGTCTTATTTAAGCCAAAGCTTCCGACCCACAACCCAGATGGCCATAACCCATGTCTGCGGTGGAGCTAGCGAAATGTTTTAGTTTTTTTTGTTGCTCTTGTTGATTCCTAAGTACTCGCATAGATCATCGCACAGCTCACGACAGATTGGTTTTGATCTTCACAACATGGGAAGCTGATGGGGGAATTAATGCTTGACCGATTGATGCTGTTAATGATGCATCGCAGCATTAACGTGCACAATTATTCCGATGGCCATAGTTAGGGGCCCCGCCAAGAAAATTGGGCAGACGACCCTGAACTTGTTTTGCCCGGGGACTCCCACTGGGCATCAGTCAAATAAAATGATGTTTAGTTTTTTTGTTTTTGTTTTTTAATTTTGCTTTCAACATAGTTGAGCACGTTTTGTACATTTTATAAACTATTTAACAGAAAAAAAAAAGTTGTTACAAAAACAACAGGCACACGAAATGTGTGCCATCTTAAAGATACAGTAACAACATCTACAAGGCTAATGCCGTTGCTCAACTCGGACAACAGAAACAAACGAGTCGAGTGCCCGGCAAATCACATGGTGGTGTGGGAATGGGACTACGATGGGCGCGAGGCGAGGCCACTCGGCTGGGGCTTAATCCCAGCCAGCGCCGCCGCCGGCGGACCAGCCACCGGCACCGCCGCCACCACCGGCGGACCAGCCACCGGCACCGCCGCCGCCGCCGGCGGACCAGCCAGCGCCGCTGCCGCTGCCGCCGCCGTAGCCGCCCTCGCCGATGATGCTGACGACCTTCACGTCCTCCTCGTGGTGGCCCTGGTCGGAGGCGAAGTGTCCACCATGACCGTGCTCCACGGCGCCGCCGGCCTCGTGAATCACCTTGACAATGTTCACATCGCCGCCGTGACTGTGACCGTGTCCGTGGTCGTGACCGTGACCGTGACTGAAGCCACCGCCGGAGTAGCCGGCCTCTTGGATGACCTTAACGACCTTGACTTCGGCGCCGTGATCAAAGCCACCGTGTCCGTGTCCATGATCAAAGCCGCCGCCGCCGCCGCCGTGTCCATGGCCCTCCTCGTGAATCACTTTGACAATCTTGACCTCGCCGCCGTGTCCATGCCCATGCCCATGCCCATGCCCATGGTCGAAGCCACCGCCATGTCCATGGCCTTCCTCGTGGATGACCTTCACAATGGTGGGTGCACCGCCGGAGTAACCACCGCCGGAGTAACCACCGCCGGACCAGCCGCCGCCGGAGTAGCCACCGCCGGAGGAGCCGCCGCCGGACCAGCCACCGCCGGAGGAACCACCGCTGGACCAGCCACCGCCGGAGTAGCCACCGCCGGAGGAACCACCGCCGATAAAGCCAGCCTGGGCTAGGCTCACACAGACAAGCAGGCACACAAACACCTAGACAAGAGTTCGAAGTTAGTTCGGGGCAAAGGCCGAGGGCTGCGTTTGGCTCACCTTCATTTTGTTGTCGGTTCTGCTTGGGTTCAGCTTTAGCTCTTGTTAGACGAAGTGAAGCCTGGAAGCTTAATCGGTTACTAATATTGATGCCATGCACGTTGGCCGCTATTTATACGCCATCCAGGGCCAGAGCAGCCAAGAAAACTGCTATCCAAAGAGAAATGCTAGCAACAACAACAGCAACAACGCGATAGCATTAACGTTAACGTTAACGCCAACGTCAGCGCCGCTGCAGTGAACCCGAAAACAAGTTCACGACCTGAAATCGCCAACCCATAAATTATTAATGTTTGTATTAATGGGCAAGAGCCAACAGTCTTGGCTACTTGCTATCTAAATTTGTATCATTTATCAATAAAAAGAGCAGATATGTCAACATATATACTTATATACTTGCACATACTGCATATATATAGTAGTATATATAATTTTATAGTGGCTTGATGCCAGATTTTAATTGCCATCTAAGCTGAAAGTGGTGTCGACAGCAGGCTATAAAAATATACATTTTATATTTTTGAATAAGTCGCCTCCCTTTAGTCAAGAGAAATCTAATTTGATTAGTATAATTTTTAATTCGCACGCAATTGTCTCTTATGTCATATAGAGTTTAAAGGAGTTTTATATTATATACATATAATAGTAGGCTTAGGAGTAAAAAGCCTGGAGAAATTATCAAACTTTCTAAAATACATGTATTATCTGACATATCTAAATTTGTATCATGTCAGTGATATTATTAGACTCTTTAGCTTAATAGGAAGCAGTGGGTAGCTACCTTAACTAGCTAACTATAGTTAGTAAAAGTGGTTAATCTTCAAAATTTCTAAGATTTCTTCGTAACTTTTGGAAAATGCATAAGCACCACATATCTTTTTAGTATTTTATACATTATTTAAATGAATAAATATCTGATAATTTAGATGCGCGAAATAAGTAAAACAGACAAAATATTTCTGCACATAACAATTAAACTGTTTATAGTATAAATCGAAAGATATTTTATATTCTAAATATAAATGTCACTACGAAAACCATCAATCTTTCATTTAATCGCTTAAATTAATTTACCTATATAGAAACTAGTTATCCGTAATTTTAAATATTAATAAATATTTCTTCTTAAAATACAGTGCTTTTAATTTCAATCAATTTTAATTTCAATCAATATTAATGGATCTTGTGTACATTACGAAGTGCTTTCTGACTTGGGATACTTTACAGCTTACAGGGTAGCTGCTATGCGAGCACTTTAAACTAACAAATTCTAATTAGATTATTTTGCAAATGACCCAGTTTGTATATCTGGTTCTTTTGTCCATCTTTCCCCAAGTTACCCGTGCGTCAGAATTGCGAATTTATGCACATAATCTGACAAATCAATTAACTGGTCAAAAAAGTGGCCAACAGCCAAAAGTCTGAAGAGTCGCCAACTCCATAACAAAGAAGACCTCTTTGAGTTTTTCTTGACTGTGAGCAGAGTATTGCGCAGTCGGGTGCACCACACTGCAACGTTCTTAACTTTATGCATACTTTCACATGACTTCGACAATAAACTAGGCAAAATATGCAAAAAAGGAGAGATATATAAATATGTATATTTGGAGTTACAAAAACCTCAAATGCGCTTGACAAATGCGAGTCTCGGCGCATGGGCTTGAATGCATATTCATGTTCGAAAGTCCCGTTGCCAGACCCTTGAGTGGAGGCCCGTGGAGGTCCAATGTCGTAATAGTGTCGCTCCCAATTGGCTGCCAATCGGCGGCCCAATTAATCACGCTGATAAGCCGCACACAGCGACACCTTGCCACAAGCGCGCCTGTTGCACGGCAGTCAACCGTAGCCGAAGCCATTAAGCCCAGTTCCGACTCCAGCTGGCTGCGGATCAGATGATCTGCGCTGTCATTGCCAAGAGCTGTGCAAAATCCGAACCGGTTTGCTATTGCTTATATTATTTTGTACAATTTACAACTGGTAAGGATGCACTGGGTGAGAGTATTCGACTGGCAGGTACCCTGTTTTAACGGCATACACCAACGAGAATATAGTTGATGAATGAACAGTTTGAACCAATTTCTTGCCTTTTTCCAATTTTAAACATTTTCAGAGTATTATAAATATTGTTAGCTTCAAATTAGACAAGTCTTGATAAGACCTATTTCTTGTTACCAATTCAATAACTGGATCACTTGAACATTTTTGGGCTATGCAGATAATATGCATAAATACACGTATACCTTAAATAGTATAGTGGATCCAGACCTAAAAAATCAACTTAAAACAACAATAAACAAAATTAAAAACTCTTGTTAGAGTTCAATTCATATTCGTTCATTCAATATATTATAATAAATAAATTATGATTATTATGTAATTTTTGTAAATTATTATTAATTGTTTTCCTTTTTAATAATTCAGTATGTTATGTATGATGCTAAGCTCATAAAAAGTATTCATATAATATTTTAAATCGTATTAAAACAAAATAGTTCCTATAAAAAGATAACAATTTTAACTTTGTTATTGATAAGTGTGTCAAATTATTAATTTGATGCAATTATTTTCAATTAAAGTCTCTGGCTGAGTGCTTAGAATATATATTTTGGCACGCAGGTGTCGGGTGTAATTGTGTGTGCACAGTTGTTGCAAATATACGCAGCTACACACCTGTGTGCGCTTAACGAGATTAGCGGTCCTCAATTAAGGTTCATTTTTCACGTGGCTTTCAGAGTTATCAACCACTTTTAACGTGTTGTTCAATTCGCTTCTAATATGCCATGCAGCTCGAAAAATAAATAAATATAATATAAAATATATAAATATAATAAAAGAATGATAAGCTAATAATAATAATCGAGCTGATAGAAGTTGCACTGAGTAGAGGAGCTCTGCCTGGCTAAGCTGCGCTGATTATAGGGTATGTGACAGCCGGGCAGCGCAGACTGATTAGTTAATTTGGCTTTGAATTTTATATGCGCTAAATTGGCAAACCACATTAAATGATTTAATTATGCAAATTCCGCCGGGCGTTTAAAGCTAAAGCCCATTTGACAAAAGGGTCAAAGTGAAAGAAATAAATGCAAACAAAAAAGCCAAAGCCGATTTAAAAATATATTTAGATTGCCATTATTTATGTATAAACTGATGTGTGCATCTGCCTAATTAACGGCGACTTCAAAATGCAGGCTATGTGGCTAGTGTGTGTGTGTGTGTGTGTGTGTGTGAGTGTGTGGGTGTGTTTGCTTGTGTTGTTATTGTTGCAGTTGTTTCTATTTCAGCTTCGACAAGCTAATAAATAATTCCGTTTTCGTTGTTGTTGTTGCCCATAAAAGCATTTTGCAACTTTCTCGCTGTTCGAATCGTCGGCAGTATTTTCCATGAACGAATACACTCGTAATGCACTCACAATTTCGTTTAGTGCTTAACAATATGCAGGCTCTAGTCACACGATAAATTTATGAATATTATTTATTCATGAAGTTTTTCCCATTAATTTATGCAAAAATATTCGAAATTATAAAAACTTGAATATTTGTTAAAGACCCTTTTGTTGCACGGTGTAAATAAAGTTATTCGCTTAAATTATGTTGATTATTGGAAATTATACACTTAAGTAATTATTAAATTGGCCATCGCATAATTAATTCCATCGGGCCCTATCGACTAATAGGCATAGTTACGAATTAATTATAGTGTAACCAAATGAATCGAAGGTCTTTATACTACTTTACTGATTCCCGCACATCGCTCAATCAATCAAAAGCGCCTATGCAAGTCATGTGAATGAGTATCTCTAGTGCCTGCATTCGTTTTTAATTCGTTGTTCAATTGTTTAAGCCAACACAACCCACACGTTTTAGTAGGACACAGGAGGCCATCTGAATCGGGCTCTGAAAACCTATAAACACAAGTAGCTGAACAGGCGCACATGAGTCAAACACCCTGTAAATTGTTAGAGTGGGTATATTGTACTGCAGGCGATATTGCTTTTTCCTTTTTCGATTAACTCTTTATTTGTCTTGCTCGAATTAATCCACAATATAATTAAAGATCCTTATGATTTACACATTTCAAGTTTTGTTTTTAATTCCGGGGCATGCTTCAGTCCGTCATTCTCACAGTTATCGTTTCTGGCTTGCTTCTCAAGTGCATATGTATGTGTGTCAAAGGAACTGGAACACTCTTCATTCCATCTATTGGAAATGCTTCGGGCTTCAAGCCCCCCAATAGCTTTTGCCAATGAGGTCAATAAACCAGAACACGGAAACAGTTATAAGCAGCTTTTGCAGCTGTATTCAAAACTGGGCTGAAGCGAATCTAAGAACCATTTTTATGCCTTTTCAACTTGAGCTTTTTGGGACAGTAATTTTATGGCTGTTTCGTGATAGGCATAAGTTGTTATGGTTGTGGAAATGGTTGTAATCGGAGCTAAACACACAACACGTTCCACACTCAACGAAAAGCCTACTTAACGTATGTTAATGCCTGACGAAATGTTAACACTTAACGAACACACACGTTTAACATTTTGCTACCCAAAAAATATGTTATTATCCGACATGAACCCACTATTTAAGAAAAACTTAAAAAAATAAAAATTGGATTTATAATTTTTTTAATATGTTTTGAGTCGAGATTGACTCTACCAACAATAAAAACAGTTAACATGAAGCCTAATGCATATATTTACGGTGCAAGCCAGGTTTAACAAAAATGTTTTATTCAGGCCAGGTTGTCCGATACAAATAAACCTAAGGAATCCAATTTCTGCTGCTTGACTGTTTTTCTTCTCTGCCAACCAATTTGGGGCCAACTCTTTGCTCTCGAGGGCTGCTGCTTGCGTCCCCTCCGCCCCTTTTCCGATGACCATTGTCACTGGACCTGCTATGGCTTCTTCCTTAAATAACAGTTAATTGCTCATTAACTTAATTAAAATAGGTGAAAAATCGTTGCAGTCAATAGCTGCCGACTCCTAGATACTCTGCTGCATGGAAAACAAAGGGGAGTGGCAATAACTAGTATTCTCCTTCGGGGCATCGCTTTAAATGTATTGAAAATATATTGTATTTTTTTTTTTGTAAGCGGTATTTTCATTTTACAGAGTATTAAAATTGTTCATGAGCCCCGCTCATCGATTGTAAGCCTTCCAGCCACTAACTAGGTACGCACCCGAAACTCCTCATTTAGATCATAATATATATAATTGAGAGCTGCCAGAGCATATTAATGTAGTTGTGGTAAACATAATTCCAGCGTTGCAAAATGGCGTTCTCTAAAAAGTTTGATGCTATTCAAAATTTTGATTGCTTTTGAATGTTGCGAAGTGATTGAAAAGCATTGCGAAATGTTTGTACCTGAAAATTGTTGATTACTTAGTTATATTACTTAGTAGAGCTAGGAATTTCTTAAGCTAAGCCAATTATTCTTAGTTCAATAAATTGCATCCTGCTCGTACTTGGAACAGGGTTCTTATTTTCAGTGCATTCCTCGGTAGATGAGTTGTCTAAATTGAAAATAGTTGGGTAGTATTTAAAATCACTTGTAAAGCAATTGTTTTTATTTGTGTTGTTAATAAGCCTCACATTAAATTAATGTTCATTTACTGCTTAAGAAGTTCCCAAAACCCTCAAAATATTCAATTTAAATTTGGAAATTTATATAATTTCGTTAGGCATTTAATTTTTAATATTTAGTTTGTTACGTGTTGTTTAGTTTCGTTGACACTCGCTTTGTAGATTGTTTATAATAATTAAAATTAAAATATAATTCCTGAAATTTTATTTTCAAATTTAATAAATAAATCTACATTTAAGTTTAACAGAATATCGCTCTAATTTAATAGGAAAAAACAGTATCAAAATTGTTGAGACAGTGAAAGGTTTTTAGTTCAACTTTTTGGGAGTGAGAGTATTTACAAAGGTTATGTATATAAAGTCTCCATATTGTTATTGTTTATGAATTTATTTATAACTTTTGAAGCTGGAATGAAATGCACTGAGTAAGAGAAATGGTGTAGGCCGATAGTGTGTTCAAGTAAAGTCGTGCGATATTTCCTGTTCACACTCCAGGGTATTAGGCAGTTTATTGCGAATGCATTCCAAAGTCGAGCTACCCCAGCTACGCCCACCGAGCTGCTGGAACAGCACGTGGCTGCCACAGCATGAAATGAAACAAACGGCAAAGAATGGCAGGAAAACGATGGAGCAATAGCAGCAGAGGCAGAGGCAGAGGCAGCAGAGACAGAGGCAGCGACGCCGACAGCCACGTAAAGTTTGCATTTTATTTGTTTACATTTGGCAACATTCCGGCCGCTGTTAGCTAACAGGGCGCGTAACAGCAGCCGAGGCGGCCGAAGCGGGCGTCTGTTGACGCTCGGGCGAAGGACTCTGTGGCAGTGTCAGGAGCAGCAACGGGACTCGGACGCTGGCTGCTGTGGTGCACGTGGCTGGCACAGTTCAGTTAAATGCCGTTCAGTGGGAAACGCTGTTTCAGTCCAAGCAGTGCAGCCAAGCGAGTCGCGTCTCCGTCTCTTGTATTGTCCGTGGTCGTGTGGTCGCTGTTGCCGTAGCTGTTGACGTTCTGCCGTAGTCGCCACGTTGCGACGTGTGCTCGTGTGTCGCCGCTCAGTCGAGGTCGTGGTCTCGCATGAAGCGGTCGACAAGTCGCATCCATCAACGTTCTGAGTCGCAGCCAGCTAAGTCAGCGTAGCCAGTGCCACGTGCGGTTGCCGTTGCCATTGCCATTGCCTTTGCCTTTGCTATTGCCATTGCCTTCGCCGTAGTCTGTTTCGCAGCCGGAACCGGAGTCGCGTTGTCCTTAGGCGCAGCGACGCGTAAACATACATTTTGCGGCCAAGAGATCAGCCCAATCTACATTTTTTTTGTGCATTTCCTTCATTTTTGGTGTTTTTTTTTGTGAATTGTTCCGTACCGTAAATTGCAGTAAGTGAAGCAGCCCAACAACAACAGCTATCCCCCTCGAAAGACTTGGCTGGGAAACACTGGTGAGGATTCTACCAAAATTGTAAACATTTCCTCGCATTTTCTTTATTTTGAGTTTATTTTGCATTTGCGTTTTATTGGCGGCTGCGTTGGGTATCTTCAATGATTGCATTACTTTCGATTATTCTTTTTACTGCCAGCACTTTGACAGGCACTTCAAAGGCATTTCCATAGATCGAATTAATTGAAACTCAAATGCGTTGGGGTCTCCCCCGGTCGGCCTAATGACTTTCGAAAGTATTTAAAACGGCGCTCCGCACCATCAGCATTCGCTTAATTTGTTTTGGCCAAGACTTTGCCAGTGGAACGATTTGTGCCAAGTGTTAACCAAAAGCGAATATAAAATACAAATTACGGCGCCACATCACGAACTTCTGTTCCAATAGACCCGCGACTCGAGCTGTGTCTAAATGGTGAGTACACTAATCTCCAGACTTTGGATATTCCATTATGCGATTCAGCCGATTAATCCAAAATTGATATTTTCATACTGAACTGCAGATAAATAGTGCTTAATAAAAATTTGAACATACTTAAAATTCCTCTCAGTTTAAGTTTAATAATTTATATTTTCTTACGGTGTTGATATCTTAAAAAAAGCAGTGAAGAATTATGAAATGCCAAGTGATTTACTAAACAATATTCATTTGTTATAAAGGGAGACTTCTTGATCACTTACGCGTATATGTCCGTCCGTTTGCTGTATATATATCGAAGTCAGGCCTGATCATTGTACGAAAACAGACTTAATGTCTGAACCAATTTTTGTGATCTGTGCTACTAAATAATAGAAAAGTCTTATCAATTTCGGAAAACTATTTAAAATGACACATGTAGAAACAAGAGGCTGACAACTTTTTTTACAGTGAAGTATGCAAAAAACTCGCAAATCCTATTAATTAATGTATTTAATCTTCGGTACAGTCACTACCTTTGTTATATATAAGTCTGGATTTATTTTCATTTATTAAAATGTTCAGGATGCGCACATGTATGAAATTAATCTCCTTAAAAAATACGAAACGTAAAACAAGATATTTAAATTGTGAAATTCAACATAATTTCGTTATAATATTTATGCCAAATTTTATACACCAAACATTTACTCTTAAATTTAATTTAAATATAACGTTTTGCAATATTAAGAGGCCGTTTTGTTTTTTTCAAAACTCAAATGTTAAAATTAAACATCATAGTTTTTTTTTATATATTTACCATATATTATTATATTATTATATTTTATTACATCATTAACTTAAAGTGTGTAATTCTTTATATTCTTTCAAAATGTTTTTAAGAAATTAAGAAGATTTCCCAGATCTCATGTACTTTAAATATTTTTGAAGGCTATCAAAAGTCGCGACGATAAAGCCACGTCCGTCCGACCAGCTATCCGTCCGTTGTAATACAAGATTTCAGATTTTTGCAACAGGCAGTATATATACCATATCATATACAGCCTCTGATACATATATGTAAGAGTATTTAATTTCCAGCAATACGAAAATAATTGCTCGTGTTTTTTTTGGGTGTTTAAATTAAAAATTCATTATAAAAGAAAACACGGCTTAATTGTGAAACTTAAACTCGGCATAACTTCAAAGTGGCATTGTATATACATTTCCATTTCCATGTCCTGCAGATATGTATTGTTTATTCATCATTGTGCAAATGAATAAAGCGCTTGTTTTTATACTCATAATTCCGTGCGCTGAACGCTTTTTAATTGCGTCTATTCAGCCTCGATATGATTCGCATTTACACGCATATATCTCTGGCTGCCTTTGTTGTCTCCGTCGCTGCGGAGACAGGTGAACATGGAAATTCATGTCAACGCATTTTCATCAGCGCTTCAATTTCACATGATACAATTTTAATGGCCTCTAATTGTTGCTTCAGCAGCTGCCTGCAAAGAGTCCCAAATAAGGCGAGGAGTAAGCATTGAAGAGTGGCTGTCCGACCGTCCGGCTGTCCGGCTGTCCGACTGTCCGGCTGTCCGACTATCCGACTGTCTGGGTCTAATGGAGGCGATTAAGAATTTTAATTGCAGCAGTGGGAAAACAAAATCCGCGTGTAGTTTCAACAGCTGAAACTTTAATTCAAATTCGGAACAATATGCATATTTATGCGCACACACATACTGTGTGGCTCTGTGGCATGTTTACGTGTGTGTGTGGGTGTGTGCTTTTCTGTTTTCATGTTTATACTCGGCTGAGCGTAGCTTTGTCTGCCGTAATTAAATTCTTATTGTGCAGCTCAGCCCAAACATAAGTATTTCCTTATTAAATATCCACAGCACTCGTCTGGTTGCCCCGAGCCGGGAGCTAATGTATGCAAATTATTTAAATGTCATTCCTAACTGGCTGCTAAGCTTCCGACATCGTCAGTCCAGAACGGGTCTATTGGAGTTATCAATCAAGCAATGTTCGAGCTGCGTTTAACTAATGCTAGAACAGCTTGCGAATTTCTTGCCATGTTGGCAAAGAATGTGAAAAGTATCTACTGCTAATCAAATATCGTGGCAAATATATATTTTGCTTGTTATTACATTTTGGCAAAAAAGTAAACATTTAAGTGAAATGAACACAGAAGGAAGAAACACAATTTTCGGATCACAAATGAGGTATTTTATGAAGATGTTTTGAATAAGGTTTGAATATTAATTAAATTTATGCAAATGCAAATCTAAAAACTGAATAAACAAACATCTTAAAAGGCGCTGAAGGCTGAAACTCGTGCTAAGCTCGAAGCTGCGAGCGAGCTTGAAATTCGCCTGACAATTAAAACAAAAAGAAAACAAAACAAAAAAAAAAGGAAAATAAGAAGACGAATAAAGGAAACCAACGTATTGACAGTCCTTTGGCAGGCTGAATCACAAATGAAATTAATTTATGAAAATACGAGTAGAGTCTGCCGCATTTCCAGCATCTCCTACGCCCGCATTCGTTAACAAGTATTTGCTTTTTACACACTCACATACACACACACACATACACTGGCGTACACAAACTTCCCAGCCTGCTGCTCATCAATGTGGCAAAGACGACAGCGCGCCAGGATCTCTCTGGCCGCTGCCGCTGCCGCTGCTGCTGCGCCAGGACCCGCATTTGTTAGTTGGCTGGTTGACTGTTTTGTTTGTTTGTTTGTTGCTGTTGCCGTTGCTGCCGCTGTTTGACTACAATTTACGTCATTCAGCCGCAAACACCTGCACCTCCTCTTTGTACTAACCCGCTCGTCCGCCCGCCCGCTCGGCCCCCGCCCCCTCCGCTCGGAAATTTGCCTTGTGCGCGGCGACCACCTGCCCGAGCGCCCCGCCCACAGTGCGCACTAACGCCTGTACATACATAATTAAGGCGTGTTATCCTTGTTGACTTTGTTATTAATCCACTCCAGCAAATTGTTGTTGTTGCTGCTCTTGTTGTTGGCTCTGTCATTGCTGTTGTTGCTCTTCTGGTTTCCTATATTATTTTTTCTCTTCACTACGTTGTGCAATTCTTCTTTTTTGGTGGGTGTGTGTGAGGCACATGTGTGTGTGTGTGTGTGTGTGTGTAGAAAGGTTTCGAATTTTATTATGCGGAAAAAGGTTAATAAATGGAATTTTCAAGTTGTTAAATTGTTTATTTAGGATGGTCATACACACACGCACACACACGCACGCACACACACACACACGCACACACACAGCCTCACATGCATTCCCTGTATGCCTCGCTTAAAGCTCGCAGCATTTCCGCTTCCACTTTCATACTCTGTATGCCCTCTGTATCTAAATGTATAAGGTTACTAAGATGTCGCTTGTAGCTATAGCAACTTTGCCTCAATCTAATGTAAGGTATATATTGCTGATTAGCATTGCGAGCCCGTTTGCCAGCCCATTCGCATTTCGGTGCCAGTAAATAAGAGGGCTAAAATAAATCAAGTTTGATTTGTAGTCCTCTTATTGCCAGATCAAGTCTGTTCATATAATGTAACACTCAGGATAAACCGGCCAAGATGAAGACTTTATATACTTCAAGAATTGTATTATTATTAATATTTAACAATTTCGATATAAAACACCAAATGTATTCGCATTTTAACTAACAACGTATTACACCTATTTCGACTACTCTAATACCTGTAATTTCCTAATTCACAAATTTCGCTCTTATTTCTTCAACTTTTATACAATTTATAAAAATAATTCTGTGCTATTTTTTTTAATTTTCAAACGGTTTTAATTCTATGCCGCTAGGGATTTGATTTGATACTACGGTGCTTTAATTGTAGCTTTGACAAAATTCCAGGATATTTTGTAGTCTATCACTTACGACAAGCACCATCTGACGTTTTTTTGTGATCGGCTGTGCATTTTCATGTGTTGCTACGCATTTTTCGCAGATTTGAGCCTTTTGCCGCCTGAATGTGTGCCAATGTGTGTGAGGCTGTGATGGTGTGTGTGTTTGTGTGTGTGTGCGTTTTTGTATTGCGTGTGTTAAAATTTTTTGTGTTTCTGCGTAAACGGAAGGAAGCTGCTGGCAGATTTTGACACGTTGACATTTTACGGTTATTATTTTGATGCCCTTTCACAAGATAAAGGGTACATCGAGGTTAGCAACAGTTTCGACTTCGATCAATCAGTCCTTGATGGTAAATCGAAGCAAAGTTGAGTTTGCCAGCTGACTGAAGAGCATTTTGTAAAGCATTCAAAGTCGTATTCCCAGAAACATCGATGCCGTAAGCAAATAGGCAACTGAGAACTATTTAAATTTGGGCTTGCAATTGGTCGAAAGCGCTGTCTTGACAGATTCGCCATATCGTATTGGTACCTATGATATCGCTAAACCTCATTCCCAATACGACTGCCATCGTGCGCTCATTTCCAGGCACAAGTTTTTACTTTAAAGTTATCATTCTGCAGGTCGCCAATCTTCAATTTTCGCTTGTGAGTGGCGCTGTGTGTATGGGCTTGTGTGTGCGTGTGTGTGTGTGTGTGTGTGTGGCTGTGTGTGTATTGCCATAACGGTGCCGAAAAGCTTCGGGCAGCTGAAAGCAATAACGGCACTTTCTTTGCTTAGGTTTCTGGCTTCTGGTTGCGCTTCCGCTTTTGCGTCATAGCCGGAGCTTAATTCGAGGCAGTCACTTGATTTTTAATAAATGCTCCGTTTTTATGCGCACAGATGATACTAGAAAGAATAGAATAGACGTGCCAGCAGAAGGGGCAGCCACCGGAGTGTGAGCGGGTCTGGGCAGGAGTGGTTGCGAGTAGAGTAGAGCGCAGCTTTAAGAGCATATGTCGGGGTCGTGGCAGGCGTATAAGACTCGGCAATTTAAAGTTAAAGAATTTACAAGTAAAAGAGTACAGTATGTATAAGAATGAACAGAATGCCTATAAGTCGAGATGTGGGCAGAAGTAGAAGTAATGGAGGCATGTGTAGAAATTGTTTAGGGGTACAAACAGTTGCTCCCCTCGTATATGTCGCATGTGTCGGGGTAGTAGTGGGAGTATAAGACTTTACAAGTTAAGGCAAAAGAATTTTCAAGTGAAAGGAATATAAGTGGGAGGGAGAACGAGTCGAGAAGAGTGCAGGCAGAAGCAAGAGTGCAAATGTGAAAAAGAAGTGGGTGCCAAAGTAGCGTATACTTAATATGCGTATAAGTCCAGATGTAGGTAGAATTATGAGTGTAAGTAATGGCAGATTGCGTAGAAAGGGGTCTTGGACTCTGAGCAAAAGTGAATGGTGTGAGTAGAGAGAAGTATGTGCAGCAAACTTGCGTGGCTGGAAACGAGTATTCATAAGAAGTGGCATGAATATGTGGCAGGGTTGTGGTTTCCGGCCAAGCAGAATGTGCCCCAAGGGGGGAGCTGCTACGACGTCCACGAGACTGGCATATGGCTTAAGCAATAAGTTTAAATTGCATACACACACACACACACAGAAGTGAGTATTTACTCCAAATAGTTGTAGTTTTGAAAAGTACTTGGACTCTGCTGAAGCCGTTTCCATTACAATTATGGCACGTTTCAGACTTTTCGATTGTGTGCAGTTCTTGTGTGCGCTTTCCAATTTGTATTATTTTCATTTTTACATTTTCATCTTAGTTTCGTCCATTTGCTGTTAATTAGTGGCTGGCTTGCAGCGCCTTCACATGGCACCGGCCACTTGGGCGATCTTGGCAGCTCCTTGGGTCGAGCCCAACTTTTTGGGCGAGTATGTGCGAGTGGCGGCGAGTCCGCTTGCTTGCCCCAGATAATTTAATTAAAAATAGCAACCATTTGATATCAAACAAAATTGTACGCACAACAACATAAATGACTAACCGGAAAGTGCCCCCAAGGCGGCTGCAGTCAGAGTTCGTGTCCGCGTCCGTGTCCGCGTCCGTGTCCGCGTCCGCGTGCCGGGCTGGCTGCATGAAGGGGCGAATTGGAGTCCAACCGGCGGCGTGACGGGGCGCGAGAATTCATTAAACTTTAAACCGTAATGAATACTCAACAAATTTGAGAGCCAAGTCGAAAGACACCGCGTGCGGTGTTCACGAACACAAACTCAAACGCGAGCACAAACATAAACACCGACCGAAATCCAAATAAAAAGAATGCCACAAGGCTATCGCTCGGCATTGGCCCGGAGTTTTGGCTTTGGCCACGGCGACAGCTCCGGCCTCGGGCTGGTCTAGGCCCCAATGGGGGTCTCCGGTTCGGAATTACCCGCACTGTATCTTCGCGGCATCTGCTGCCGCGACGCACCAGCTTTTGGCCACTTGGCACCACATAATCAGCACAGTTTATGCTGTCGCCAGTTATGGCTGCCACTCGCAGCTCGCAGCCCGCCCCACGCCCCACGCCCCTCGCCCCCGCCCCGGGCAGTCTTTGCACACGCTCCAACAATATAAATATAATTTACAGCGAGTAATAATCATAAGAAGCAGGTGAAACTGCGAAGTGCAAGAGCAAAAAAAAAAACGAAGAAAAATGGGAAAAACCAAACGAAATTGAAACCAAGAAAATAAATTCTGCAGTTTCCTACACCGAAGCTGGCATGCTCTTTCGGCAAGTGCTGTTCAAGAGTCTTAGTGAAAGAAAAGCGCATTAACAAAGAAGAACATCGAAAGATATTGTAAATATAAATCATAAATGTATCTGATCTGAGCTCGTTGATGTGCTTAATTTGGGATCCCTCACAATTTGTATATACTTCAGTTTTTGCAGTTTAGTTCTTTTATTTTAATTTGCACAGCATGTTTACGGCTGCTGTTATAAGAGTAAATAAAAACAAATTTATAAATATTCAGTAGTCGATGTGATATACCCTGTATACGCTGTTCAGAATAATGAGCTACAATATATAATGCGAATCTGTGCAATTTAAGCTATGCAAATGAGATCTGGGAAATATTGTTATTGAACAATAAGATGTGGCTCGATCGACTCGACTTTAAATGTCCTTTTGGTACAAACAACACGTGCGACTTGTTGGAAATAGGCTCGTTTTACTGGATTCTGTGGCTACAGGGTGTGAGAAAGGTCAAACGGCACTTTAATAATTGAAGGCGTATGCGCGAAATGCGTACTTTTTAGTTACTGTTACTCATACGCCGCGTGCGCCATGCCACTGGCTTTTATTTCAGATAGAATTTGCATTTCGTGCGTGTGGCAAGGCTGGTGCGAGTGAAGTTAAGCTCTGTTTACTCTTTGGGGAACAATCTCTGAATCATCGCTGTCCTCGTCGCATCCACAGCCACAGCCACAGCTACGGGCACAGCTACGGGCACAGTCATATCCACGTGCCCAAAACTGTGTCCTCGCCGTTCCCATCGCCATCGACATCGGCATCGCCATCGTCATCGTCTTAATTGTGTGGAAATAAGCGAGTGAGTGGCCCCTTCATAGCAAGTTAATTGCGGGCTTTTGAGTCATGTGCTCATATTAAATATGCATGTGAGGACGCGGCAATGAAAACGGGCACAGAGAGTGGAGACGGGTCTGGGTCTGGGACTGGGAATGGGAATGGGACTGGGAATGGCAATGGGCACGAGAAGGCTGAGCCCGATCAGGCCGGGCTGCATTAAAGCACATGCTCTGTGTGGCAATCCGATTAATTATGCATGAATTTACTTAGCTGCCGCTCGCGAAATATATACTCCCAATTATACAAGGACACGGCTGAGACACTAGTTCGGTGGCGGAACGGCAGAGGACAATGGCAGATGACACACCACCTATCGGGAGGATTCATGTTTCAAGTGCTTAGCTCAATAATTTAGCAGATTTGCTGTCGCGCAAATAAACAGAAAGCTTCTGAATACAGCGAATTTCATCATTTGTTTTCTTTCGAAGTTGAAACACGTAACCGACAGCGCAATACTCGTTCACAGTGTAATAACAAAAAAAGAAAATTAAAAAAACCCAGTGACGTTACGAAACTCAAATTAAGTTGACCAACGAGAATTATATAGTTAAAAACTGCAATAATTATATATATTTTCATATTTATAGGAGGATTTTGATATTTGGGAGCTATGGATCCGAATTTTGTTTGAACGTTTTTATACTAATTATGACAGCGAAAATCGATTAAAAATAAGAATTTTCAATCATAATTTGGAAAAAAATTTTTAGTTTCAAAATTAAGTAAGTTTTTTACCAAAAAATTGCAACAAATTTGTATTTTAAAAATGCATATATTTTAAATGCCGAATGAATTCAGAGGATAAAAATTTGGCCAAACTGCCTTCAAACATGAAAATCGGTTCAGTTTTGACAAAATTATGGCCATTTCAAATATGAGAGCTATGGATTCAAGAGCTTTACATATCAAAACTTTTCTCAATTTTTGCATGATTTTTGACAAAAAATTTGACCCCCTTAGAATCAGTTTTTATGTTGTTTTTTATGGTAACTATGGCCAACACAATCGATTAAAAATATAAATTGGCAATTCTAAATTTTGAAAAACAATTTTTTCGAAAATGAGTAAGGGGTAGTACATGATTTTTTTTTACCAAAATATAAAAAAAAATTATTTTATATAATGCGTATATTTTGAATGCTGAATTGATCTAGAGGAAAATTCATGACAACAAATTAAAATCGGTTTAGTTTTGACAAAGTTACTGGAGTTTGAGACGTGGGAGCTATGGATCCGTGAGCTTCTAAAATGTTGCTTATTTAGCTTTGAAACTGTGGGAGGGATATTTCTTTTCACGAATCACCACGCCCCCAGTGGGCGTAGCCAACGAACTAACGTTTTATCTGACGCGTGAATACACGAGTATACGTATATTCCAAGTTTCGATTCTCAAACCCAATATATTTTTTTCACTTCGTGAACGTGAATAAAAAGTGAAAAGAATTCATATTTTCCGTTTTAATTTGTGTAAAGAATTTTGAGACAGATATATTAAATCACACAACGTGTTTCAGTCATTTTTAACTACAGCGATATGTTATATATATATATTATAAATATAATTAAAGGAGTGCTTGAGCTTAGCTTAATCTAAATAAATTTAAACCGTAGGTGTATATTAAATACTGAATCCCTTGGTAAGGAAACCAAATATTTAAAAAATGTAAGACATGTTTTAAAGAAATTTTCTTGGCTTTTTTTTTTGAATATTGCACAGCAAGTATAAAAATTCAGGACAAAAACGCACCGTGTACTTTTCGCAAGGGTATAAAGGCAATTTAAGTTTCATGGAAAGCCATAAAATGCAGATAAAAAATTGTTTAGCAACACAAGCAAACGCATTACTTTTTATACCCTTTACGGTTTGGAAATGGGTTGAAGGGTTTGTGCAGTTGTGGAAGACCTCTCCGAGTTCATTAAGTATATATATTCTTGATCAGCATCAACAGCCGAGTCGATTTAGACCCGTGGGGGCTCTACTCTACCCATGTTTGAATCTTTAAATCTTTAAGCCCACAATTATTCACAAGGAGTGGCCGTTAAGCACAAGTTTTTAAGGATTAAATTTTCCTTTTCGTTGGGACGTACAGTGCCTACCTTAAGTGTGCAGCCTGCCAGTGGGTGTGTGTGAGAGAGTGCATGTGTATTTCAGGTATTTTTAGTTGGGCATGAGTACTCTTACAAGTTTTTTTATTTAACCAACAAGTTTGGATTATGCCGCGCAACGGTCTTCAACTCACGAATTATTTTTATAATTAGTAAAAATAAAATTTAAAGAGTAAATATTGGCAATGGGGAACACACACTTAGTTTGCCTAGCATAAGGAGAGACAACAGCTGCTGAAGCCAGACTAAATTATGGTAAACAGCCCAAAGTTAGTTTAGGTTCTGAAATTAGTGTGATGTTATTGTAGTATCGATTTCGAGCTCAGTTGGGCATCTGGAATGTCTTATTCGTATACCCACATGCACTGATGTATGTAGGTGTGTGTGTGTGTGTGTGTGTGTGTTGTTCTTGTGGTTGATTGTCTGTGCACAGCGGCTGCGGCTCGGACCACAACAATTGCAGGCGACAGGTGGAGGCAAATAAATAAATTCGTGTATTGCTATAGTTGCACTCGTTAGTATTGCCGGAAAGCGCCTCAGGCATGACCACATGGAATATTACTCATACGCGCTATTAGCCACACGCTGCACACACACACGCGCGCGCACACACACGCACACACACACACGCACACCAGCGTGGTGACCACGTGTGGCTGAGCTGCGTTGCAATGGATGTAAAAGTGGCTGTGGAATTGGATGTCGCAAAGGTTTGGCTCAGAGCTGCCAGCCATAAGAGCTGTGTTTCTTCTTGTTTGTTGTTATTGTTATTGTTGCTGCTGCTGCTGCTGTTGGTGTTGTTGTTGTTGTATTTTTGTCGCTGTTACCCAAGTGCCAAACGAAGCGTGGCAACCTCAAAACGTAAATTTTAACGTCCTTGACATTTTATGCCGTTTGGCGTTTGGATTCCTTGTAGCGTGCGACGCGTATATCGAAGTGCGTCTATATATAGTTATATATATATAAGTATATGTATTTCTGGGTGGTTTCGTATTTATATGGCATGACATCTAATCGTGCCCAGAACATTGACAGCCTCACTTTATAGCGCTTCATTTATTTGGGCTTTCATTCCGGCGTTGCGCCAACTAATTGTTTACTTAAGGCCTTAGCCATAACTAGTTAAGAATTAAGCCAGGTCAGGCTAGGCGGACTAATGCGATATGCTAGGTTATGCCGCAGCTCACACACACACACACACATAGGCGCTCACACACACGCCTGGCCAGAGGATTACTGTCAGTTAACCCGGCCGGCATTCGCTTGGAAAAAGGTCAATGCACAAGATTTTACCGTTGCTGGCATTGTTTGTGTTACCTTTTTCATGTTGTTTTTTTTTGTTTGTTTTTTGAATGGCACGCAAAAAATAAAATAAAATAAAAAATGAGAAAAAAGTGACACAAATTCGATTTGCAAAATCGCCCGAACCTGGGCCTGGACCTGGGCCCGGACCCAGACCTGAAGCTAAGCCCAAGCCCAATGACCACGCCATGCGTTACATTTTGTCAGTCCATGACGCGATTGCGTTCCTGATTATGTGCACAGGCAGCGGGACCAAAAGGTTGCTACACGCCGTTCAGCCCTTTGACCCGGGGGCCCCCAACGGGCTCAGGTCAGCCAGTCAAAGGTACATAATATACACGCAGTTTGTACTTATTTGTGCATATGCTACATATCGTAATATCAGCGATTTACAGTTAATCCCTTCATTTCTCTCACAAAGTGGATTTCACATTTCAATACCGTTTTAAAGCCCGGCGTATATTTTGTACTTCTCTATGCAAATGTATTCGAGATTATAATCAGGGGTGTTTAGAAATCGCACTGCTTAAAGCCAATTTGTTTTTCAGCAAGTGTTGGGATTATGAAATGTTATTGCACTGCCTAATGTCGAATTTATTTGCACTGCCAAGTTTTATAATCAAATAATCTGTTAATTGCAACTATTGCTTTTAATGAAAAATGAGAAATGTGAAATTGTTTTCTTTGGTTAGCAGCTGAAATTGAAAAATTTCTAAAATTTATGAGTTGAGAATGAGTGAAAATTTAAATTTGTGATTGCTGCTTTAAATCAGATGCACTTTATTTCGTTTTTCCTCCGAGTCTTTGCTTAGTTATCCGTCCCACACCAGAAAACAATGGCTTATAGCTTTAGCTTTTGAAAAGAGAAAAGTCAAAAATATTTCGAATGCATAATTCTTGTGGTTTGCTGCTTTTGGGTCCTTCTGATTGCGCCTTTGTGTGCGTTGAGTCCTTGTCCTCTTTGAGAGGGCAGCCCTGCGGCAGTCGCAGCTGGCGCTGCAGCGGGGCCAGAGTGCAGAGTGCAGAGTGCACAGTGCAGGGCCTGGGTCAGACATCATCCATCAATCATTTCGTCAAGCAGTGCATGACAGACATGCAGGCCAGACCAGACCGCAAGCAATACATCAACACGCCGCAAAGCGATGCGATCGATGGTTGTGCTGATTGCGATGATTGCGATGATTACGATATGTACTCTCAGTACTCGATATACGATAGTCATTGTCGCGGCTGTCATTCAAACATGAACACTGTTGAGGGGGCGGGGACGGGGGCGATTAGAAATGGATTTGGAGATGTGGAGTAAGCGGAAGTAATAAACCTGATTTATTTTTTGTACATCGAGTTCCTTTGTTGGCACACATTTTTCCGCCCATCGCCCATGCTCAGCTGCACATGTGATTTCTGCTGTTTTCGTGTGCATTTTCATTTTGTAATATATTTGTTGTTGTTGTTTTCTATTTCGATTACCGCCGGCGCCCGCCTCGCTCCGCTTCGAAAGGCTAGCAAAAATGTTTCCTTAATCCAAGGGGTCTCAAGCTTTGAATGCCCTTCTGCATGTGTGCGAGTGTGTGTGCGTGTGTCTGAGTCTCCTCCTTGTGCTCTTCCTCTCTCTGTCGCTCTCTCACTCGTTCTTTCATTCGCTATCTCACTCTCTCCGTATTATTTAGCTTTCCCCACCTCATGCCGCCTCGCTTTGTCGTTCGGTGCGCTGGCGATGTTGTAGAAAGTTTTATTTGTCGCTGATTTGAGTATCGAGGCCAACGCCTATGTACGAGTACTCATACTCGCACTCGTACTCGTACTCGTACTCATATGTGCCACGTTCCTTGTGCGCCTCCCCCTTTTGTTTATTTCAGTCAAAGCACAAAACAAAAATGCAAAGTAATGCAATTTATCTGAAAACTATGCTGCCACGCCCACTGCAGCCCATGGTCTCGTTCTCGTCCTGCTCAACAGAGTGGAGCAGAAGCAGCAACAAAGGCAAGCAACATGATGCACAAATTTCATTGCAGGACGTACTTGTAGGACATACAACAAAACAAGAACCAGATAAAATAACAGACACAAATTTAATGTTTGTGTCGCAACAATTTTAATTACCTCAAGTCAGCAAAGAGCGCACGTAATAGATATTATTGGACCTGTTTTTAATGCCAACGCGATCTCATCGATATGTTACATATTCCATGACTAAATTGAAATGCCCGTTTGCAAGCGTGTTGCCTTTTAGCCTCATTGATTGCATTATTTTTTTTGTGATTTTTAGCAGACTTTTTCATCAGTTTTGGCTGAAAAGTGAAAACTTTTTATGGCTTTGAATGGAGTTGAAAACTAACAGTAATTATACATATATGTCCACATACATAAAAACCAAAATGGGCCGCAACGACTTGCTTCAATTGAATTAAGAGCAACTGAAATGAAGCATTGTAAATATACGTAAGCTGCTTTGGATTTCATTGAGCGACAGAAACTTTTATGGATGAATTTCTGTCTTTCATTTTGATGTTAAAAAATGCAAAATATTTCGGCGCATTGAATAAAAAACTAGGCAATAATTGTAATCAAATAAATCACTTTAAATTGCAGTCGAGTTAATTGATTTCCTTAAATTTATTATATTTCCTTTGGGCTTTGGATATTGCTGAATTTTATGACACACACTGCCAAATTAAAGAAATCTAAGTCTATTTTCGAGCTTGTGCGAGTATGCAAAATGTGGAGGGATAATAAACTGCTAAATATGTATTCGAGTTTAGCCAGAGTTGCCTCAGCTGTTGGCACACAACAAATATTTAGCACACACACACACATATATTTCATTTGGTTTTTGCCTACTCGACAATAGCCCGAGAGTTTAGATGAGGGGCTAGGAGTGTGTGTGTGTGTGTGTGTGTGTGTGTGTGCCTGTGTCGATGTTCAACTGGGGGTGCCTTTGTGTTTGTCGTCTCTGTGTGAAAATATTTCTAGGTCCTTTAATAAAAATGATAAGTCACAGCCGGGGAATAACAGGAAATGTGAGCACGACGAGCTGGTTTCTGGGGGTCCCATTGTAATGCTAAAACCTGGCAAGGCCAATACAGACGAGTGATTTAATTAAACGACAGCAGAGCAGACACACACACACACAGACACACAGTCACACAGACACACACACACACATCTACATATATAACATATTTTTGAACAATTGTGAATTTGAGCTCGAAAAAAACCAAAACTATGCACTGTGCATTGTTCTGGCCTTAGAATTCAATTACTTTTCATCAAACAAAGGTGTCGAGGCGAACTCGAATAGGGACAAAGATTTGATAATGCAATTCTGTCAGCAGAAATTCATCTAATCAGGAATGCGACTACCCACTGAAATTCATTAGACATCAGTTTGGGCACCGTCAAGAATCTACTACTTAGTCGTGGAGTGGAAAAGAAATATAGTTTGATGGACATCATATATCATTTGCATGGTTATTATTCGATTATTCGAGTCTGGCCGACAAGCGTGGGCAAGAGCATCGCATCTGAGGACATTTTTCGTTTGCCATTAGGCTGAATTTATTGGGTGTCCTTTTTGTGCGAGATTTGTGTATGCGACGCCGACTTTGCAGTCACACAAAAAAAGCCCAAATCGTTCATATGGCACTTCCATCGATCGCTCGCACGGCCTTATTTTTTTCGGGCTTTGTTTTGCTCGAGTAGTGGCATAGAAAAAAGTGGCAACGAGTCGTTAAGTTATCCGTCGCTCGTCGCCAGCTCGTTTATATGTGCCGGCATTCGTAATCCTAATGAACGTCCTGTCCCTCGGCTGTTGCTCTATGCCGTATATCCTGGCGGCATAATTGCTGTATTGCACACTTTTTCTCTGGCCTAAGGCTCAAGGCTGGCGAATGGCGGATGGAGGATGGAGAATGGGGGCCAGCCCCCCTCGGCATGCCAGTGTCAGCGTCTTTTACGCGTCATTGCCGAGGGTGTTGCCACGGCGCCGTGCATTGCCACCCAGATCGAGAGCGCTTCCAACCCGATGCCCCAGCTGACTGTGTGGCATGCAAACGCTCGTTCATCTTCTTTTAATTGAACGCACACGGGCACTGTGCTTTGCCCTTTGGCGGCTCTGCTTCGCTGTTGATTCCCAAAATAAATACTAGAAATACTGAATAATAAATTCGGCAACAAGGAAGCCAAGCAAATAAATCAAATGTATTGTGGCCAAATGTGGCAGTTAGGCGGAGAATAAATAATAATCCAACCACATTTTTTACTTATTTCAATTGCCTTGTATGTGTTGATCACTCACTGTGAAAATCGAGCATTTGGTGCGCTCTAATTGCGAATTAAACTCCCTGAATTAAATGCGAATAATATATATTTATTTCTCGTTTATAAACGCTTTAAGCCCACTTCTTATGTTAGCAGAGAGAGAAACATCTTTACTTGCTGACTGTTTTTACTGCACTATCAGCTATATTAACGCTTATTTGGCAAATTGCGTATCCGCCATGAATGCCGGCCAACGGTTGGCAGCGTTACTTACTCTTTGTTGATAATTTATAGAGGGTTCGGTTAGCTGTCGCTTTAATCAGAAAATAAATAAATTGTATTTGCCCTTCGCAAATACGCATTTCGCAATCAAAATGCCAAAATGCCAACTAGTTATCTTTGTTAAATGTTCAATGTTAAATTAAACATAATTTTGAGGCGCATTTAAGCGAGCGACTAAAGATGATAAATGGTCCGCAACTGACTCTGGCAACAATACAGCTGAGAAAAAAGCCAATAACGCCAGAGACCCACTGGCACACAGACCCACAGACCCGGAGAGCTAAAACCCGCAGCAACAACAACAACATTCAGACAGCAATCAGCAGCCGCGTGGGTGGCTGTGGCGCCCCAGCTGATGCGTACGCCGAACGGCGTGTCATTCAGCCAGTCAGTCAGTCAGTCAGCCAGTCAGCCAGTCAGTCGAACAAATTGAGCCACGGCATTCATCCAGCGCCGACGCCGCCAGTCTGTCAGCCAGGAAGAGTGCGTTTACTGAAGGAAGACGCTTGTAAAACTAACGATAAGCGTCATGTTATTTCTGATACGAACGTTTACGGCCCTAGGTGATTGTGCTTGTGCGTGTGCGAGTGTGCGAGTGTGTGTCTGTGTGCGTAAACACACTCACATTATGAGGCAGCAAATTGATTTATTGTAGTTTATTATATGCAAAAAGGTGCCCGAAAATAGGCTCAGGGCGGGCGGTGACCTATTTGGTCAGCAAACTTGAAAAACGTTCGGGTTGTCGCTTCTACACGCTGCCAAAAGATACATCATCTGCTAACCATTCAAATACATACACACAATGGTGTTACTCGATACGCTGGCTTTGACTAGCACGAAAATACTTAATTACCTCTACGCTTCATGGGCTCTGTGCGAATGTATTGAAAGTAAAACAAATTTGCCTCTAATTTCGGCTTGTCTGATTTGTAATTGGTTGTTTATTTGAATGCCTAGAAAATCCAACATATTGAATATTTAAATAATCAAGCGAGATCGGGTGTAACCGGCGGCGCAATACTCTTTCACAGTATAATATTCTATGATATTTGGCGTCTGCCAACTTTGGTGACTCTAGCGCTCAAATTGTGGTAGATATGGATTTTATCGATTTGCCACGCCCCCAGTGGGCGTACACAAAAAACTTTGCATGCGATCTTTAGAAATAATCAGATGTAGAAATAATGTATGTAAAAATTGTATTTATCTAGTTTGAAAAAAGATTTCCGGTCTCTATTAGATGCATATACAAAGTGTATTATATTATGTTTGTTCATTCAGCTATGCTGAATTTGTGGAGGATCGCATGCAGTTAAAGTTGAAGTTGAAGTCGAAAGTTGGTCAGCTCCAGTTGCAGCTAGGCTCAGCTTCAGCTGAAGCATATGTGGTGCAATTGGTGGGCTGCCAAATGTCTCTGGCCGTGTTGCAACTCAAACTGGATGTCACTGGCACTGCGATCCTATCTGCTAGGCTTGCATCCTGTCCCCACACACACGCACACACAGACGCAATGCAACTGTCCCTGCCAGAGTCCATGTGTGTGTGCGTGTGTGGCCGGGTGTGCGTGTGTATTTATGCATTTGTGGGTCACAGCCTGCCTCGTCGACTGGACAGTGACGGAGGACGACGCTGGGTCTGGGGCTCTGTCCCATTGGGACATATTTTATATTTAATGCAAGACATTTGTCATGCGGTTGGCGCATTTATTCAAAGTATTTGCTGCAATTTTAATGCCAAAATGAGAGCGCAATTTCAAATACCAAATATACACAGCACCAGGCCCAACGTGCACCGAGTCACATTTTGTGTGCCCTGCGCCCGGGCAACTATTTAAAAATGAATTTATGCGAGCAGCCGCATGTGCCTGGGTCCCTTTGATACGTTATAGTTGTAAATGTGTTGGATTCGCTACGGACAATATGCTGAGAGCTGCCTGATTTATACCTATACAGCTGTCCATATATGAGCGTGCATGAATATACGACTCGCACATGAAAGTTTATAAATGGAATCTGTAATTTTTAGCATTTGCAAATAATATATATGCATGCATGTCAATTCGTGACTAGAGATAATTTTGATAAAAATTTCAACTGCCATTTTGTTAACTTTTTGTCGTTTTTCAATATCTTTATAGAGCTGCCTGGAAATTGCAAGCATACAGGGAACGCAATAACCAAATTAAACTTTTCGATAATAATGCTATCGATGGCCATCAGCGTATAAATGTGCATATACTAGAGAAATATTTGCCATATGTGTGCATATAGTCAGCATAAGAACAGCAAATAGTGCAACAAAAAAACGAAAACAAAAAGCAAACAACAACAGCAACAACAACAACAACAACAACAACAAAATAAAGGAAAGCAGAAAACACAAGCAATCAAATTCTATTTCCAAATTGAATTTTAAATGCACTCACACACTTGAGCCCAGCCGGAGCTGAGGAGCCGTGAGGAAGGGGGCAAGAGGACGCGAGCGGCAGCGCAAAGGACATAACGACAATATTTGCCATCAGAATCGAAATCGAAGTAGTGACAAGGCAGCTACTTGTTAGCCAGACAAAGTAATCAAAACTTGCCAAGCAGCGGGGGCAGCAGCGGCGAGAGCAACAGCATCCGAATCCGAATCGGAGTCCGAGTCCGCAGCGGCATCGGGGCACGGACAATGCGAGTGCCGTAAACAAGTTCCGGAAATATACGAAAAATAACGGAAACGCAGCTTTTGATAGCCAACATCAAACAAACATTGCCGGAAAAAGGGCCAACAAGCAAAAAAAAAAAAAACCAGCACAGAAATCGCAAACGAGCCGCGGCACAGAAATTCATACATAATACATACAGACGTACATAAAAAAAAAGCAAAAACAAAAAACAACCCAAAAGTCTTTGTGCCGCAGCGCAAGCAACAACAGCAGCAACAATCAATCAGAGCCCGAGTCGCATATAGCGAGTCTGAACCTGAATCTAAAACCGAAGCCGAGCAATACCAATCTCTTGCCGTCGACAGGCTAAATAGTCAAGGTCAACGGCCGCCTGGAGATGCCACAAATGTGGGCAGCCAGCCGCCGCTAGCAAACACCTTGCCGTGTCGCAGACAGAGACTGAGACGTTCCACAGACCAACCAGCCCCCGCACGCCACCGAGTCTCGATTTCCGGCCAAGCAACCCAGCAATAGCACAACCCCTTCCCCGTTCCGGAACAAAGGAGGACGGAACATTTTTTGATAAATGGCAGCAAGAATACAAAAATTTGCGGCAAGCAAAAAGTAAAAGTTTGCGCCTGCTTGCAAAATTGAAAGGCAAGTAAGGTGGCACAGATAAGGGCCAGAAACAATAACAACAACAACAACAACAACAACAATAACCACGACAACGACAACAACAATAACAACCGTCCCATCAAGAACAGAAGTGGCATTAGCAAGCGTCAGCCTCAACTTTGATAATAACAGAAGAAAAAACACTCGAGAGGCAACAACAGAGAAAATAAAAAAACAATTGCCGTAGAAAATTGTTTTCGTTGCCGTTCGTCACCCGACTCCGACACTCTGCTGTCCGGGTCCTGGCTGTTCTGGTGCTGGTACTGGTTATTGATTCACTGTGCCGCCTGATCGAAGCGCCATATGTCTGCCTAACGGACGCCGCCACTTTGCCACAGTTGGCCGCATGCCACAGGTTGAGGTTGCGCCTGAGGTTGTCGTCTGAGGCCGAGGCTGAGCTTCAGCTTCAGCTAGCATTCGAGTTCCAGTTTGCGTTTGAGTGATTGTGACTTCATAGAGACACTGATAGCGACAGATGAACGGCAATCGATCGGACTGTTTGAATAAATGAATGGCCCCAATTGGCTTTTAACAGCAGACAAAGCAGACAGCGCTGCCCAACGAAGCACAAGCAGAGCCATCCCCAAATTAATACACTTAACTAACCAAATGCGCCTCATTGTTGCCATTACGAGAATGAGTGCCCAACGGACCCGTACATCGAGAACAGCCTGTGCCGCCGCCATCACGTGGTGGCTGGCCTATGTCTATGCCCTGGGATTCCTCATAATGCTGCCAGGTGAGTAATCAAATCAAATATATATATATGTATATACACATATATATTTGCGACTGATGACTACTTAAGTCTACTAATTACCCGCTTGAACCTATTAAATTAAGTATCCTGTCCTGAAGAGTTGTGCAATTAATTCGGATGCCCACAGCTTCAGCTATTTGTAATATCCATTTATTTAATTATCGCAGTAATTAAATTTGTTTGCAGTTCCCTGTATTTTACATAAGAAACACCGAAACACCTGGACGTGATCTCGGGGTAAAGACATTAGTTAACTTTGGGTAGGAGTCGGGCGATATAACCTCATTTGTGACTCTAGAGTAGCTTCTTTTTTTATTTTATTTTTTTTATAAATTAATCGTACAATAAAACACAGTTAAGCATTGCAGCAATTCGTAACTTTTCAATTACCAAATAATAAAATAACATTGAATTAATAATAAATCAATTGTTTTCAAAATTGAAATTGAACTGAATTTAACAGTAATTGGACTTTTTAATTATCAATTGAGAGTTATTGCAAGCGATTTAATATTATTAGCATAAGCATATACATTACATTACTTGGGGAGTTTCCTTGCTTGGCTTTGCCAAGAAAATGCTGGCGCTGGCTATTTGGCCGGCAAAGCGGGAAGTAAAGTGCGGCGTGGCGTTAACAAATGTTTATTACGCATACGCAGCGTGGCAACAAATTAAACATGACTTGTTTTTGCGTTAATGCTTGGGGCGCTGCTCGATGCCACTCGTCGCACAGTTGCCGCCCACAGATACCGTTGTTATTGCTCCGCCGGATGGTGATGGCTGATGTCTGATGTCTGATGTGAACGTAAATGTGAATGTGAGTCTGCTGATTCTGACGACTGGCAATTTGTTTATTTGATTGCATTTTGTGCACTCGTGGGGCCAAGGGACAGGCACACCAGCAGGGGCAGCATCAGCAACAGCAACAGCATCAGCATCAGCATCAGCATAAGGCAGCAACTGTTTGCCCGACTGCGCGCACAAATCAAAGTCAACTGCGGTAAGTGGAACGACAAATAAAGTGCGCCCGCTTTTGTGGGAGCAACGAGTTGCAAGCTGGCTGGCTAAAAGCTGGGACCTGCTGCAGCTGCACCATCCGCAAGTGGCCCTGCCCCCGCACAATTGACAATCGCTCAAAGTTGACTGGCAAGCAAATTTTTGGATGCATTACATTCGAAACGAACGACAATTAGATTGATGAATGCCAAACCGAGGAACGTTGATTGCGGCGTCAGCAAAGACGGCAAGCTCTCTCGAATAAATTCGAGCATAATGACGAGATTGATGAGCTGCTACTTGGCCAGATAGCAGATCCGCCCAGTTGCAGGTTCTGCTGCAAATGCAGATACCATTCGTAAATGCTACAGGCATCCGCAGTAAGTACACGCTCTCGCATATCACTGCCAACTATTTGTGCGGCCAGTGTCTGGCCGTAGTTATGGCCATGTTTTGGGGCCATTTGCATAAGCTTGACCCCACACTTCATCAGCTTTAGGTGGAAACTACCGCATTCTGCATTCAACAGCATCTGCTTGTGTGGCTGAAAGCATTTCGCCTTTGCTGTCTTTTGGTCGGTGGCTCCACTCGGATCGCCGGCTGTTCGTCGCATTTTAGTTATGCATAAAACAACATTTGGGCCACGTTTCAATTCATTTTGCCCAAATGTTGTCTGACCCCTTCAACCTAAACCCCGTTGGTGGCCAAAAATCCTCTGAATTCTCGCTGAACCTACTTGGAAATAATTCTCATTGCTGTTGCTCAAAGTATTCCTGCATATTTTCGGTGTGTGTTCTTTCTGTTGTATGAATTTTGGCACGCACACACACACACACACACACACACACACATATATACACGTGTATGTTATTATATGAATTCCAGCCCGTTTTTTTGGCCACTTTTTTTGCTGGCTCTTTTGTCAACCCGGTTTTATCTTTGCCCATGCACAAGAGCATTTTCTGCGAGCTTACACAGTTAGTGGCATGCCCGTTCAGGTCCCCAACCTGACTGACATCCCCATCCACATCCCCATCCACACACACACTTCAGGTGCCAGGTGCCAAATGCTGACCGCCTTCAATATGCATGCTAATTTTGCGCTCCTCCTGCTCGCAGGCCCTGGCGCGGACACAATCCCGATCCCAGCGCCAGTTTTTGACCCGGGCGCAGTCCCCGTGCTCTAACCCGTTTGCACCTCCCTTTGTCCGTTTCCACTGGTTGCCTCAATTTGATTTTAAGCATAAATATTCATGAATAGGTTTATATGCGATTGCGATGCGTCCCGTGCTCCGTGCTCCGTACTCCGTACTCGGTGCTCGGTGCTCCGTGGCCTGGCGACTGTAACTGGAATATTCGCTGCCGGCTTTTTCGCATTTGTTTGCTGATAAAACAATGCAACAAATTTCAGCAATAACAATTTTCATTGCTCACAAAACTGCACTTCATGCTTTGTTTGCCATCGAAGTGCCAACTCGTTCCATTGGACTTCAATTCACATGTTAAAAACAGATCGAAAATGTATTTGCTCTTTTTTCAACAGCCACACAGAGTATATTGGCTCGTTGCAATGGCTAACTGACTATTGCTCAGTTGGAAGTAACGCCTTTTTAGCTGCGGTTTTCGGCCGGGGGCACTCTCCAGCTAAATAATAATCTAAAAGTTTAGTCCTATTTATTGAGGAATATAGTCTTTATACATGTTATATATACAATATGTATAATTTTGTATCCTCGTCGAGGCTTTGGTGCAGTAGATCCCATAAGGAGTTGTTATTGATGTAGGCCTTCTCTCACAGCAATCTTACTCAATTGAAGTTTAGAGTTAGACCTGACTCAAAGTCCAGTTTACGTAAATTAATGTATTTTCAATGCTTACTCCTGAAGGATGTTTGCCTCGCTCCAATGGATCCAAGTTGATTCGATTTGTGCTCTCGTAACTTTTCTCTGTACCAACTCGCAATTCCTTTTTGCTATCGTCAAACCAGAAATGTATCGTTAGTTTTCCTTGGTCGATGCTATTCTAATTAAAATGGGTCGCAAGTTCAATATTAATGCGACACTGGAGTTTTTATCTACGAAGTGACACCAACTTTTTTAATGGTTTTTTAATTTAGCTTACAAAAGTTTGGTTTATTTTTATAATTGTCACTTTTATTGACGTCATAAAAAGTGGAACAAATACGATTGTACAATTTACATTTAAATTCTGTTATCCTCATATTTGCCAAAAATGCGACAGTGCTTTAGTTTTTGGTAACTAGAACAAAACAATTTGGTTGAGTGGCAAGCGTCACAATAAATATTCGTGCTAAAACCCCCTGTCATAGCCGAGCATAAGCTTTATTTTAGGTTTATGTAAATTGTTTCGACGTTTTAGATTTTGTTTTGTTTTGATAGGGTTTTTTTTTAACTTTTGGTTATTTTACTAGCACTGAAAATGTTCGAGTTAAAAGCGTTTGTTTTAATTAGTTGTTAATTGTTTTCATAATTTTTTTGTTTTGTAGAAGTGCTTTTAAGTTGTTTATGTGGCAATCAGCGCAAAAGGAACTTGTTTTCCTTTTGATGGCAATTAAAGATCAGCTAACTATATATACAGTTGTCGCTGCTGCTGCTGCTGCGCTGCAGTTGAAGCAAATTACGCATTGTCGCCGCTTCAACTGCTTTCTGGTGACAGCACACAGCACGCGAAGTCGGGCAGCCAGAAGCACAGCGCCAGGCAGGAGCAGCCGAAGGACCTGGGACGGCAATAATAGAAGCAGGCGGCGTTGCGTGCTGGCCCGCCCAGCCACTTAATGCCCGCCCAATTAATGCAGCTTAGCAACTGCTGCCGCTGACAGAGGAGCCAGCATGAGCAGCAACGGCAACGGCAACGGCAAAATCAAAAGCAAACCAGAGCAACATCAACATCAACATCAACATCAGCAGCAACAGCAACAGCAACAAAAACGTCGGCAACGCAACTTCGTGGCGTGCTGCAATTAAGTATGACAAATTACTTGACAAGCGCCTCTGGATGCCGCTACAATGTTCAAGTTGCTCTCCATCGGCAACGCCTGGCTGCATTGCTATTCCTGCTGCAGCTGTTGTTGTTGCTGCTGCTGCTGTTCTTGCTGCTGCTGCTGCTGCTGTCACTGCGCCTCGAGCGTTGATGCGTGTTTAGTTACTGACACTTGTCGGCCCTGTGTCTGCGTGCCTGCGTTTTATGTTCGTTTCTGTGGCAGCTCTCTAATGTTAACCATTAACACGATTTAATTACACCACCTGCACCTGCCGCACATTGTGGCAAATGAGTCGCATGTGATGCACATTTGATTTAATCTGTGGCGCTATCAAACCAAATCGATAGCACTTGCCACAGTACAAATAAATTCAGTGAGTACCCCTAATCATTAACTGGAAAAGCTGATATTAGCTTTGAGTAGACTGGCAATTAAGGCAATATATCGATCAAAATGATTATTATGACATCAATTCTCCCCACGATTTGCCTTCATTGCATTTCTTTTATGCCATTTTCTATTCAACTCAGGACATACTTAAAACACTTTATGGAACTAACGAAAGATCGTAAAATACGTTCTCAACAATAAAGTTTGATTTTTAAATATATAAAATAATAAAAAACTTAAATTATATATAAATTAGTCGGGGTATATACGAAAATTGTTTCTTGATCTATTTATTGATCAATAAATAATAATACTTTAGTCTGTCTCTGTACGCATATGGCAACTTGAACTGTTCGCGAAATGTGAACCCCTTCATGGTGGCTGTCATTTCTAATTGGCAATTTTTGGGGTAGCATCAATTAGCTAACAGCTAGCACTATTGGCAGTTTTGCTGTAGACTCGGCTCCATCGGAGTAATAAGCAATTAGCAAGGTCTGATAGCTAGCCAAATGTTTAATTATTCAGCGCGATGCCGCCGAAGGCCGATGGGAACATGGACATAGATGTGAATTCTGGTCAGGTTCGCTGCAAAATATAAAAACCACTTTTGCCGCATTTCGCCCAGCGAATCGAGTTCAATGCTCAGTCGCGCCGAGAGCAATGAACCGAGTGGCGGGCATCGCAGTTGGCATCGGCATTGGCAGCTGCAGCCGGCTTGGCAAAAACACAGAGCACCCACACAAGCACACCGCACACACACACACACATGAGCCCTGAGCTTAGTCGGAACGAGTGTCCCCGTTGAATGGTCCGCATCAATGTTTATAGCCAAGTCAACGAAACTGCCGGCCAAACACTCGCAAGCAAAGCTCGGCTAAGCAAGGCACGGCCGGCACCTGAAGCCCCTGCCGCCCTCTGGCCATGGGCGCTTGCCCATTGGCTTGTGTGGCAGCCACGCCCAGTTTTGTCTGAATGCTTTCCAACTGGCAGCCGCTGCCGTTCGGCGTGCTAACTTTCAATTTGGCAAACGTGCGCCGCATTCTCCTTTTGCCGTTTGCCTAAAACTTGCAGCACAAGTTGGCAGCGCTGCGTTATTCAATGCGTTAGCAGCTCGGCTGGTGCACGTGCAACTGCCGTGTCGCTCCAGCTGCCCCCGCCTCTGGCCCCGCCTCTGCCTTTAGATTCAATCCCATTTTTTGTTAGCTGGAATGCAGCCGGACTAGGCGGGCTGCACTCAATGTCTGGGCTTAGGATGATGTCCTGGCATCATCAAATTTGCAGGCAAGCGAATCTTTGTCAAGAAAAACAGTCCAAGTTTTCCATTCTTCCTTCTGTTTTTTATTATAGACAGAGATATTCGCTGCGCGGCACGCGCGTGACACAAAGCTTTTGGCTATAGTCCCTTCCGCTGCCCCTCGCCCCTCGCCCGCATGGGTATCGGAATCCCTGTCGGTATCCCCGTTCAGCTGGCCGGGTGCATTCCGAGCCACCAGCTATTGGCGTTTGTAGACACAGGCGACACCAGATGGCCAGCTGGGCAAAAATAAGTTTATTTAACACTGCCGGCGTTTGGTTATTGGAATGCAAATTTAAGCTCTCTCCAGTTTATTTTATTGCTGACATTTCTAGTTGTTATTAAAAAATTACCAAGTCGTTTGATCCTTTGAAAAACGGCTGTTTTTCCAGCTATTAGAATAGCGACTGAAAACAGGAAAGTTCGCAGCCAAAAAATATATTTGTTTAATATATATTGAGACTTGAAGATGCTAAGCATGTACATTTTAAATGAAATAGAAAATCAGTTGAGAATTATTTTACGGCAACGAAACAATGGCCAGTTAATTAGTTAGTTAAGCCATTTACTTGAGCTCTACTGGAGACTACCGTTGGGTCATATCTCGGATGGCCACATGGAGGCTTGTGGCTGATTTTGGCTTATCTTGGCTCATCGGGAAATCAGGCTCGGAATGCATGCATTTGCGCCAGGGCAATAAATTATAGGCCTGGCTGTTGGGCTGCGACAAAAGCATCCTTTATTATCCTGTCACACGCATGTCGACAATGTATGTGCGCCAACATGTTAGCAGCGTTGCCGCCACTGGGGGTGTGGACGCAAGCCGATCAACGTGCACCACACACACACACACACAGACACGCTACATGCATAACTATAAGCTGGGAGGCACCTCTCCAAGTCACAGTGGCATCAAATTCACGCCAAATAGAAATAGCGACTATAAATGCAGCCGTCGAGCACAGACGCGGCTTGCCACGTCCCCCTTTTCCAGCCATTTCCTGTATTCTTGTCGGGGCACAGTGGTGCCAGACACTAAAAATAAAAGAGAAATCGCAGCATCCCTAACGGCTGCTTAGTTTACCTGCAATATAGTAACAACAGCAAGAAAATGGTTGCATTAATAAAAGTGTTAATAAAATGCTCACTTGTTCACTTGATCTTTTATTTTTACGCTTGCAAAGGTTATTAAAAGTTTGTCAAGAAGTGTGTAACGCACTGAAGGAATCTCCTCATAAATATTTAATATTATTTATAATATATAGAAATGTAATATATAAACTTTAGTATTTATTGCAGTATTTATTGTGATACCTTTTTGTTTTTAATATATTTTTTGTTTAACTGAAATTTCGTGTGGTATTTACAATGTCACTCATAATTATGATCAAGTGCTTTGGCACCACTGTGCGGCCCCAGATTGGCTGCGGTTTAGTTTCGCGTGTATTTGATTGCCCCTTTTGCCGCGGCAAAGATTGTGCTAATAAATCAAAGTGTTTTGTTATTGTAGCCACTTGCCGAGTGCGGCAAAAGGAGCACTCGCTGCTGCCCCCTCCCGCCCCGCCCTGCTCCCTTTAAGGGTACCGCAGTTAAAGCCGCTGCTGTTGCTGCGGCAAGTGCCGTAAAGTGGCACAATAAATGCAAGTGCAACTCAAAGGCCCAATATGGGAATGAGCATCTATTGAAATTGTAGCTGTAGAGCTGTTAGATACACGTGAGATAGAATAAAAGCTCCCCCCACATCTCCCTCCCTTTCGTATCTGCAGCTGAAGCTGCCAAGTGCAGTGACTGCGAATTGAAATCGAATCAAATTGAGTTGCATTTGCTGTTGCGCTGACAGTTGCAGTTGCAGTTACACTTGCAGCTGCAGTCGCAGTTACTGTTGATGTCAATGTTGCAGCTGTGCACCATTGCCACACAGCTGCCTGTTCGCCTTGCATGCCGAATTAGACTCTGACAGTGATTTGATTTTAAGCTCTGATTGCGTCCCGAGTCTTTAGCTTAGCTCTGCAGATGGCCCCTTCTCCGGCTTATGCAGTTGGGCACTGGTGTGGCTGCCACCACCACCGGTATTCAAATTAATCAAAATTAGTTCAGATATGCAAATGCCACTCCGAATTTTACATGCGGTCAATGTAATTAATTTGTAAAACTTCAGCGTGCAAACTTATCTATTTCAATATTTCATTTCATGGCTGTCTCCCGGCGAGCTGATCAGATTTTCAGAACCTCGTGGCGGCAACATTAGTCACATTGATTTTTGCATAGTTTTCGTCTTGGCAGAGTCTTCGGTTCATGCCTCACATGCTGCAAGCTACTGTGCGCCAAGTTGGGGCCAGGAAATTTGTCAAAGTCAAAGTTACTTCCATGTCTATCGATTTTGAGCGGCAGTTAAATTGAAAAGAAAGCACAGGACGAGTACAAGAATGGAGATGGGAATGGGGATGGGGCTGCGGATGGGGATGGGCGGATATGAATGAGGTTGAAGAGCACGAAGCAGCTTGCAAGTGGAGAATGTGGCATGCTTTAAAACTAATTCAAAAACATTTCAAGCAAGTTTGAAGCGGATGCCTCTAAAAGAATGTGACGCATCACCAGGGTGACAGGCGCACAAGCAACCCGGCCCCCCCTCCCGCAGCCCCTGGCGTTGCCTGTATTTATCATTGTGGGCCGGCTGGATGAGCCCTGGTGCAGTAGGTGTAGCTAATGTGAATAGCTGCTAAATAACCGCAAAGTTGAACCACAGTTGAAACTGTTGGCGGTCGATTAAAATGTCTCGAGTTTGTGTGCTCGAAAACTATGCACCATGCAAGTCAGACAGGCGCCTTCCGCCCCAGCCCCCTTTCCCCCTTCCCCTTTCTTCCCATCTCTCCTACGTACGAAAACAATTTAGAAAACCGTACGCCGAGCGGTGCCATCCCAAAGGCATTGTCAGCTAAATTATGGCTAAGAAGGCGCCCATTCCAGCGGGCCTTCCGCTGTAAGCGGAGGAGCGTTACGTGGATTAAAGTGGTCCTTGCCTGTGTAAAATTTCAGAGCACTGATTTATATAGCGGCTTGGTCGTATATCAATCTCTCAGCAGCCATTTGAAAAGTGTTCCCTGAGGTGATAAATTACGTATACACATCTAATACTCTTAGATTATCGTATCTGTGTTAGCCCTTGACTCTCATAATTGTCATATATATTTCGATTTGTATCGATATGTTTGTATGCTCAGTCACCAAGTCGTGTCACATAAGGTGCCCTGTCTTCCTCAGTTTTAAGGTTAGATGCATTACATGTTTGCAAAGATCGCAGAAAAAGCACAATTTTCGAGCTAGAGTCACCAAATTTGCAAGACAGTGTTCTGATAATAATCAGGAGATAATTAAAGGAGATATTTATCTCCTTAAAATATGGAATCGATAAATTACGGTTTGCTCCCGCCCCCATAAATTACAAAAATTAATATTTTACACCCGTTTACACCCGTCTGCAACCTTTCTTACTTGCTCTTTATTCAGTTAAAGAGTATAAAAAGTTATTATATTTTTTATTGCAAAAAGCATTACATATAAAATGCCCCATTTACACTCTGTCAATATTATGGATTATGTGATGCATTAAATTCGTGTATTCCTCAAAGGGTTGTGGCAGCGGGAAGGGCGTCAGCTAAATAAATATCCTGAGCTGACATTGTACTGCGGAGCATTTTTGACATTTGTGTAAGTAGGCAACGCCTTAGAGCAGTCCTATGACCCAGACCCAGTCGCAGGACACCGCACCAGAGTTTGCCTTTGTTTGGTGTTTGTTCTTGAGGCTTTTGCCAATGCAGTCGAAGGGACTAAGCGCCAAATGAGGAAGTTGCCTGCACTGCCGGAAGATTTCAATGAAAACTGAACTACAATTTTCGAGTACAATACAAAGCCCAATACACCCGTTGCTCGCTCTTTGTGTGCACGGATATCTCTGTGTTTGTGTGCCCGCATGGATGGTAAGCTCATTAAAGTCTTACTCACACACACTGTGAATATTTCATTAAATTTGCATCGCCTGTCGGGGCAGCATGTGTTCCACGCTGGGGGGATGTGTGCCAAACATTAGCATAAGCATTTCGGCGAAAAAACCTTAAAAAAGAAGAAGCGAAATCAAGAAAAACTAACAGGCAAAAGAACCAAAAAATCAAAAGGAAGAAAAACTCAACTAAAATATATAAAAAACAAAAAAAAGCCCCCCCATAAGAGCAAAAGCGCAAAAGCAGAGAATACGCCGCGAGTAGATTTGCAACAAAGGCGGGGCACAAGCTGTAACACGGTTACGGACACGGCGGATGATGGCTTGGGCCGGAGCTGATGCCGATGCCGATGCTGATGCTGATGCCTGCTGCCTGCTGCCTGATGCTGATGCTGGGACTGGGCGTGGGGCTGTTCGTATTTAATAAATTATGCAAAGTAACCAAGTTTTTTTTAGTGTGTGCTGCGCCTGAAATGAATGCAATGAAAATAAACCAAACAAAACCAAAGTCGGCTGCCTGCATGCGCATATCGGTGGCGTGTGGGCGTGGGCGGTGGGGGCGGGCGTGGCCCACATTCATTGTAAACTGCATCGGCATAGGCATAGCCACGAGCTGGTCGGATGTGGGGGCTTTGTTCTTTGTGAATGGTGAATGCATATCTAATGGATTAAACGGCTGCCAGATGGGGGTTGGGGCAGCGTTTCGCCTGGCCGCCACTTAGCTACAATCCCGCATTGCACGGCTATCCAATTGACACACACACACTCTTCTTCTTCTCTCTCTCTCTCTCTCCTTCCTCTCGCTCACATCGCGCATAGAAAGCTCAAATAGTCCTGTTGGCGGTGTCAACTTTGGTTTGCTATCACTTTTCGCACCACAAGTGCCCGTCAATGTGATAGAGAGTGTGCGTAGGGCGCCTGTAGATACCCTGTATTTTGTCCTCCCTTAGCTAAAAAGTATACTGAAAAAATATATAAATATTATAATGTGATAAAACAATGTTTTCAATTGAGCGCTGTTTGTAAAACGTTTTTTTCCCGACTGTGTATCTTTAATTAAGTAAAACAACACACCCCACCACAGCTGGCGTGCAAGGTGTTTAAATTACGGAACTGTTGCAGGAAATGAAGATTGAATTTCCAGCTGAAGGAAGGCTCATCATCCAGTGACGAAGCAAACGTTTATCAAATTACAAAAGTGGCCACTGGCTGAATGTGGTTGGCAAATGTCTTCCACACCAAGTGCGAGGTACTTCTATCTACCTGGGCCCTAAAAACAAGAAAAACAACGGCATTAAATCCTCGATATTCTGATGAGGGATAACGTGTATATATCTGGGCCCGTGAATGCCGGCGGAGGGGAGACGCGGACGACCGTCCACTGATATTCATTTCAACGTTGAAGCACGAAGGAAATTTAAATTCTTAAATATGACTAAAGCTGGACCAGAAAAAATCAACTATATACTTGGGAACATACAAGATATTATTCGCATAATATCCGACAAAAAGTATCCCTAAATAAATAACATGAAGAAAGCAATTAAATCTAAAGGATAGGCCATTGCCAAAAATGTATTCCACATGGAAATCTGTGCAGTTTTTGCAAAGTTATGAGAGCTGAAATTTTCCAAAAAAAAAAAAAAAATGAATAAAAAGTCCGTATACATATGTATATGTATGTAGTATTTATATATCAAGCGTCACATTTGGCGAGAACGAAACGAAAAATATTCGTTAGCGAGCGAACAAAAAGCAATTTTGTATAAATAAACGTAAACGGATATGTAAATAATAAATAAAACACCCACGACCATACACACACACACACACGCACGCACAAGTCCGCACACAGCCATACACAACCATTCTGGGACTGCGGCCGAGAGAGGCAGAAGTATAAATAAATGACACTAACATGTCCTGACCATGGAAGAGCGAGAGGCGAATTTCAGTTTGTATAAAAAATGCCATTGAATTGAAATTTATTTACGATATTTATTGAGCAAGCAGACAGAGAGGGAGGCGCCACATTCGGTGGCCCGACTACCAGATACCCTGTCCCACAAAGCTGGTGCAGAGCCATTAAAGCTGCAACACAAATAAGTCAACAGTGGGCGTTAAATGTATGCGTCCGACTGGGAGGGCCGACCACATTTTATGGCTGCAGCATGCACTGCCGTTGCAGGTAAACTGTTTGTTCCAGCCTTTAATAAGACTCAGAGGGAGGTTCAACTACGAAATGTTGTAAAATAAATAACACACACCAGCTACAAAATTCCCAATTATGCCAGCAGTCGATAGTTGCGACAGTTATGGGAATGATTATTAAATAATTTTGAACTGTATATGAACTTTTCAGGAGATTCCTGCTGAATACATTTAATTGTTGCTTTTCGGGCATCAAAGGAAAACTATATTAAACGTATATTAAAATACACAAAGCGGAAAAATATTATTGAAAGCTAGTTGAGTTGAGGTAAAGAAAGCACAGATTTTGAATATTAAAACAAATATTGATACTTTGTGTGCCTTTTACTCAAAAGGATATTCCTTCTATTTTTCTAAACAAATTGAATGCTTAATACCTTATGAAAGGTAACTCGTTTGACCTATATGATAGGTATATGTATGCATACGCCACATACACATTCTTTACAGGGCACAAAGCGCACAAGCAAAAACGATTGAAGTGCTTGGACTCTGGCTGCAGAAGGCGTCGTCTGCCAACTCGCATTAAGCATTTTAATGACTGCGGCGTCTTTGGGCAGCCAAAATGTATTCACAAATGTCTTAGAAAACACCAAGCCGCATAAGTAGCTATAATTTTGCTAATTTCAGGACATACACACACACACGCACAACAAAGCACAGACAACTGAGCGCTGGCAAAAAGATAAAAACAGACTTAAGTATTTTGATGTTCGCGTAAGTCAGCAAATGCCAACGACGAGAGAAGCTTTATATGTGCTGCTGCTTCTTCTTCTACTTGGTGCCTGCATGTGTCCCTATTGCCCTGCGCTTGCCCTGCCCCTGCCCCTGCCCCTGCCCCAACACAATTAAGTGTGTGATGTCCCAGTGGTCTTTAGGGTGGCCCACAGTGCGTATTAGTAATTAAAATCATAATTAGTGCCTGTCACATAAAAGCAGTTTAGTTTGCGACAGTAAATTTCAACCTGTCGCAAAACTTGTAACTATTTCACATGTTCTTTTGCAGTCTCTCTCTCTCTCTGTCTGTCTGCTGTCTTACTCACTCCTGCTGTGTTTAATACAATCTTTCAATTACCCACTTTTTGGAATGCAAATTCATTCAGACAGCGGAAAATGAAATATTAGTTGTAATAGGTTGTGGCATTAATATTTCAATCAATCAATTTCTTTTTCTTTCTTTTTAAAGCAATTTATTCGCATTGCGTATTTACAAAGCTCTAAATACTGTATAAAAGCTAAGACTTCAGCCCAACGGCAAGTGCACCTGACAGTCAATTTGAATTAAGCACGGCCCAGACACAATATTATTAACTGTATCCCAGGCAACGGACAATAAAGAACAGTGAACAGCAGTCCAGCCTGAAGCAGGCTTATTGTAATTATGTGCAAGGTGTGGGTAATAACCAGGAAAGCCAGAGTGCGGAGAGGGAGAGGCTTAAGAATTGTGTGCGAAATAAAAAAAATTAAATTAAACTGTCTGCGAAATACGCATCCTCAGTCAATCAAGCTACCAGCAGGATATTTTTAATACCGTCTCTTTCTTAATATTACAAGCATATTTTCTTTTAATTATGCTTGATATAAGCTTCAATGAACATACATCGCATCCGTAAATATGTTGAGCATATAATATGGATAGTTGATTCGATTAACTCGTAGGTAAAATGCTCCCAAAAATCTTTTTCGGTCTCTGTTCAGGTTTTAGGTTCAGGTTATCCCGACCTATTTACAGGGATTCCGAGATATATACTCTCCATTATATGTGACCTCAGCAGAATTAGATGTTGCTTTCACAGCTGCCAGCAGCAGGAACTGAATCTGAAACAGAATAAGAGGCAACAGAAATGGCCGCGGTCAGTTAACCAATTTGACTTTGGCTTTGGAGGGGCCACAGGCCAAGAGCCTTGGCCAACGGGCGCAGCGGGCAGCGGCAATTGAAAATGCCGCCTGCAAATGGCTTAACGGCATAAAAAACAATTGTCCAGCAGCTGCTGGCGATGTACTCGTGAGTGCGGGCTGGCATCCTGGACACTTTGTTCTAATACCCTTCGGCCATTAAATTGCTAAAACGGGGTATGCTGAAAGCATTAAAGATCAAATAATTGGGATTAGCTAACTGTCTATATTTCATTATAATGTTCATTTATGTTGCTCACTAGTCTATCGTTAAATCATGGTCATGTGGGCTAGGGTATCTGCTGGTCGAGCACGCTCGTTTGAAGCATTCCACTCGTTTAGAACTATAGTTGTTTGCTTTCTGCCTGCCAGACACTAGAAAATATTTTTATTTTAAATACATAATTGCATAATACATACACAGACATGTACACATATATGCTCACACACACACATAAGATATGCACCCGCACATGGCGAGTGCAATGCCTGCCATGATATTTATGTGCCCATCGTGCTCATTAGTCGTCGCATGTTGTTCTACGGGCGGGGCAGCCGGTGGGGCAGGTCCTAATACATATGGAACAGGCTGCAGTTACAATGCTAGTGGAACTATATCATGTGTGTGTGTGTGTGTGTGTGTGTGTGTGTGTGTGTGTGTACATAAATTTACGCAGATATCTCAGTCAAGACAAAATGTACAATATTTATGAATCTCATGAATATGAAAATTAATATTCTGCATTTATATGCAATGAGCCAAAATTTGTATTTATCAATTTCACGGTGCTGGAAACCCAATTTGCTTTGAGCGAATTGTATTTTTTATATGACTAGCATTAATGAAAAGTATATTAAGGCCCATCATAAACATATCAGTTCGGAGAAATTGTTCCTGCAAAAACTTCACGAAATTCAATATTCTGTATTTTATATTTTATATACATTCTCGCAAAGCATTTTATTTTTAAGGGCTTTAAAACGCTAAAAGGGAATAAAACTCAAACATTTTGAGGTGCTGTTTATGGGCCATAATTTGTGTTCATTGTTTAACAAAAACGAAAACAGATAGCGAAAGGTGGCAATTTCAGTGAATTGATAACGACAAAATACCCTGGAAACAGATTGATAAGCTTGAACTTGTGGAGATCTGTGATATCACTATCAAAATCTTGTTAACCACAAAATAATTCATATCTAAAGTTTATGAGGCAAATAATTTCTTACATAAACTATATTTTTTTTACTAGGGATCAGTTTATAAAGAAGCCGGATTTATATTACTTTTTGGTGAGATTTTTAGAGGAGCTTATCAGTAATGACTGAGGCAGATATATCAATTTTATTGAATTGCCATGCCCCCAGTGGGCGTATCCAAGAAATCTAAATACTTTATCTGACCTGATTATACATGAGTATATATTTCAAATTTAAAGTCTCTAGCTTCAGTAGCGGAGTAAAAAATGCCGTTCATACATTTCACTTCCCGAACAAGCTGAGCTTAAAAACTGTGATATGGTATACACATAGCTTCATCTGAACGTTGCACTTCTCGTGAAAATAGTGACGATAGCCTTTGCCAGGGTGTCCGAAAACATTTCGTTAAGCGGTGCATTTTGCAATCAGGTGCAACACGGCTGGGAGGCGGCGAGGGTCCATCCTGCAGGACTTGCGGTGGTCGAGTACTCGCACTCGTTACTTTTGGCTTGCTCATTGCTCGTTCGTTGGCATTGTTTGTGCCGTTGACCTCTGCCTGCTGAAGAGGCGAACGGGGGCAGGGTCTGGGGGAGAAGAGGTCGCGGGCGGCGGACGGCGGACGGCGGGCAGAGGACGTCGGTCAGGCGACAAGATGGCTGTCGAAATTATTGTAACGGTGACAACAGCAGCCAGCGCCCATTTATGATGTGTGTGTGTGTGTGTGTGTGTGTGTGTGTGCACGTGACCGTGTGTGCTGTGTGCTTGCTGCTGGGTATCTCAGCGCGCGCCTTTATGGAGCTGCTGCTTTTGCTGGGTATGGCGTTTTTTAATTGCACAGCCCGTGGACGGCAGCTGGGCGGGGGTGGGCGTGGCTGGCAGCCGGGCAGCTGCTGGCTCCAGCCGGCAAATGCAACTGTGGCTCCACCTCCACAGCCATTTGTATTCAGCGGTTAGCCCGCAGCCGCAACTTTAAAAGATGGGCCAACTTAATGCCACGCTCGACTTGAGCATGTTGCCTGCTGTTGTCATTGTAGCCCGCCCGCCTTTGCCGCTGCTGCTGCTGCTGCTGCTGCTGCCTTTGCTTTTGCCGTCGTCACTGTCGCTGACAGGTGACGGTGACAGTCGACTAATTGGCCCGGCATCAGACCACGACCCACAATCTGGCGAGCCAGATTCAGTCAGTGAAGCAGCAAAGTGGACGCTTCAGGACAGCACCTGGAATGGGAATGGGAACGGGAACGGGAACTGGCGCTGGGATAAACGACTGGGAGCCAGGTGCCGTGACACCTCGCCGTTGGCTTTACATTTCCGTTTCCGCTTCGGGCTAAGCTGATGCGGCAGCCATTTTTCAGCAGGTACCAGCGCCTTCTCGCCAGCTAGCTTGTCTTGAATTAACAATTCATTCGCCAATCAATTTATCAAACAATCAATTAAGCCAATTGCGAGTCGGGCTTAGCCGGTGCACCGTCAATCGCAAGTGAATGTCAGTGAGTGCCATGGGCATCTCAAGCGCTGGCCAAAAGTTTCCCATTTGCCACCCATTCAGTTGTGTGGGCGTGGCCAAGGGCGTGAGCGTGTGCGCTTGCTTCTTTTTATTGGTGCTAATTTCGTGTCAATGTTTGTTCAGGTCACAGACACATTCAAGTAAAATTATCCTTGCCCTTCTAAAGCTCCAAATGGACACTCACTGCGCTACAAGCTGCTGGGCTTTGCACAACTTAAGAGATTCAATCACGACAGACCCTTTTAGTCCCTTTGTGCAGAAACCATGGAGACCCATTTAGACAAGCAGAGTCCTTTGATGGGGCGGCACTAAATATACCTCGGCATATAGCCAGCGTCTCCTGTAGACAGGACTATTGAAAAACCACAAGTAAGAACGTTGCAGTCGGCTGTAACCGACTGCGCAATACTCGTGCACACTAAAATAACAGCTTGAAACTGTCGAAAACGGTCCTAATTATTATTGTAATTTTTGAATAATATAGATCTCTGTAATTATGCAGGGCGGGTGTGGAAGCGGTTCGATCTTTAGTCCTCTAAACAATCAATAAATATCAGTAATTTATCGAAGGAGATATATAGATTTGATCGATTTGGCACGCCCACAATGAGTGTATCCATAAAATCATAATATTTCATTTGACGCGGATATACACGAATATATATTCCAAGCTGCAAGGCTCCAGCTTCAAAAGCGGCGAAAAAAATTGCATTCATTCGGACCGAGGGACATTGCAAAATCCCAATTTACTCTATTCACTTCGTCAAGGGGAAAAAATATAATAAAAACTTCATTTATTTAGAATTATATATTGTCGGTATTTTCCATCTAATCCGCACAAATTGTATTATTTTCCTTTATGCAAGTAATTACAATTTTTGCAAAAACGAAGCCAAAGTTGATTACACATCAACCTTCATTAATTTTGGCACAAAACTTTGCCAGTAATATTAAAAAAAACTCATTTGGAGCAATATAAAGTTTCATTTCCGCAAATTGGCAACGGATGCGAAGCTCCAAAGAGCCCAGAATATCGAAATATTTTCCTTAGCTTTTTTAGCAATTAGTTTTACGTTAAAGTTAGTTGAGACTTTAAAAACAAACGGATTTACTAACGGATTTATCGGGCGGCCTGTAAGTACACACACACACGCACACGTGCATGTGTATGTGAGCATGTAGGTGTGTGTGTGTGTGTGTGTGTGTGTGTGCGGGCACGTGAAATTCCTTAAGCTAATTATCGTCAGATTAAGCGCATTGCCGTCGCTTTTCAATTGGCTCAAATGGCTCTTCACAGCCGTCAAAAGTAATTCAGCGTTTGCAGTTTGTTGGCTAATTTGGCTTTTGCACAAGGCTGCCAGCAGCGATAATGGCTGCCACAGCGCTGGCAGCCTGCAACTGGCAGCTTGCAACTCGCAACTTGCAACTGGCAGCTTGCAACGGGCAACAAGCAACCGGCAGCCGGCAGCCGGCAACTGGCAACTGGCAACTGGCAACTGGCAACAGTGGCAAATTAAATATTTACACGCGGCTCCAGCACGCCACCGCTTAAACGGGACTCGGCATCGGGGCAGCTGTCGTCATAATCATACGCCAGCAGACGCCGCCCCCACACACGGCGGCAGTCGCAAGTGTGTGCGGCTGCTGCTGCTATCAACTGCGGACAGGTGGCTGTAGCCGGCGTGCAACGTGCAACGTGCAACGTGCAGCATGCAGTTGGCAGCGCACAAAGCGTCGCCTAAATTATTCAGAGGAGGCAAAACACTTGATGTCCTAATGGTGTTTACATGCCCGCTTATAATGCCGTGAATGGCAGCGATAATGCATTTAAGAGTCGGTCGACGCTCCGCGGCCAACAACTGCCGGGCAAGTGGAAACAAAGCGTCCACGGCGCAATCTCCGCCGTGGAGCACTTCGAATCCTATCTGCGTCCGGCGCGATTCCGCATGCTGCTCTCTGTATGCGCGCGTGTGTGTGTGGGGTGTGGGTGTGTGTGTGCTGCCATTTAGCCTGTTTGCTGGTAAATACTCATGCTTGGAAAAACTGCTGCGGCTGTGGTGTGTTTTTCGCTTGCCAGCAGAAAAGCGAGCATGAGAGATCGAAGAGGAGAGCGAGCAAAATAAAAGCCAAAGATGAGTTATAGGCTGGATTATAAAAAAGACAACGATTTAAATCGCTGACGTTGTCAGTTGCTGGGCAAACAGATAAGTTGACATACACAATTGTGGGCTAAGCCATTCAAATTAGCAGACGGCTGCGGTTATCTAAATCGAATTGTGCTGCATATTAGAATAATATATATAAAATAACTATATAGATACTGTATTTGAATACTTTAAAGGGATAAAGAAAAAACCCATAGATACACAAAAAATATATATAATTTAGGTGGTAAAATTGTTCGTACTTTTCTGAACACACAATACAATTTCATGTAAACAAGTGGAAAAGAGTACAATTTCGGTTTTTTTCCAAAGCTCAAAACTCAAATTAGTTACATGACACAATATTCATAAAAGTTTCATTTAACAAAGTACGAGTCTTGTTTCGTAGAAAGAGAGAGAGAGAGAGAGAGAGAGAGAAAATGAATGCAAAATGAATGTGAATATTTTTAGTGGCATCAACTTTCGCCCCAGATTATTGGGCTGGCTGCCTAAGAGCCTAACGAGTCTAGGGTATATTCAATTTAAGTTTGTCAAAGAGCATCAACTATGGTTAAAGAAGTAATAAATTTCGCCTGGGAGCAGTCAAAGGCCACAAAAAGTGGCAGCAAAGTAGCAGTTGTTGCAGCAGTTGTTGCTTTTGTTGTTGTTGTTGTTGCTGTTGCTGTTGTTGTTGTTGGCTGCCAGCGTGCACACAAAAATTGTAATAAAAAGCCAAGCGAAAGTAAAGTAAACAGCATTTGGCCCTCAAACTCGACGCCGAACTCCGACTGAACCGACTCAACCAGCTCCAATCGTGGCTTGTGGTGTGTTGACAACTTTGACTCGGTGGCTGGCAACGACAACTTTATAAACATCAATTTGAAGTCACTTGCTGCAAGCAGATGGATGTGTGCACCCACCCCAAGTACTTCAGGCGTGCGACACAGGGGCGCCATAGGCGGGGGCGGGGGCGGGGGCAGGGGTAGGGCCAGGGGCAGGGGCTGGGACAGACAGCTGCAACATGGCAATGGCAATGCAGCAAGCAACATTTCACAAAAATTGATTCCGTGCAATTGCGATGATTGCCGCAAGTGCAGCTGCCACGCCCACAGACAAACGTGCTTAACACACCCACACTCCCACACCCACACACACACATGCAGCGTTAACCAGCGGCCATCCTGAACAAGCTCGCCATCCTCTGTTGCTCTCTCTCTCTCTCTCTCTCTCTCTCTCTCTCTGTGTGCCTCAACATCCTCAGCAGGCATTCAACCATCGATCAAAAAATTGCAAACGTCGCTCATAACAAAAAGCGAAAACTAAAACGAAATTGAGCGTAGATTTTGCAGTTGATTTTCATTCCTGTTCGTTTTCGCTTCTTCTGTGGGGCTGTGTGTCAATGTGTGTGTGTGTGTGTAAGTGGGGGCGTGGCTCCAGCTAACGGGCTCAGCGAGGTTTCAATGGCGAAATTTGTTGCAATATTCGCAATTTGAATTGGAAATATGCTGCAGGCGTTGCATGTTTGCCTAAGTGCCACACACTGCTGCCACAGCCTCAGCACGTGTGTTGGCTGGCTTAGCTGTGTGTGTGTGTGCGTGTGTGTGTGTACTCGTATGTCTGAATATATCAAGATAAGCGACATTTAACGTATTTGCCACACGCTTTTCACGGTGCAAAGTGTCCCGCCCGCCAATGGTTCATGTTTCTGGTGTGTGCGCATGTTACGGTATGTGTGCCATGGCTGTGTGTGTGTGTGTGTGTGTGTGTGTGTGTGTGTGTGTGTGCATGTTGCAAGGAATGTCAAGTTTGGTGCTTGTTACTCGCTACTGCAGCAGCTGATGACAATTTCGCTTTTCCTCGGATAAGTCCCGGCGAAGGCATGCAATTTCAAATTCAAATGAACGGAAAAATTCCAGTTAATTTCCATTGTAAGCTTATATATACTGGATTCTCTGTTTGACTGACATTCATCTTTTCCCTTCTAGTTGGCCTGCTTACGCAACTCTTTTGTGAGTATTTGAGATAACCATCGGCATTCCTAGAAACTTTTAAAGTCGGGGAAATTCAAGCAAAAATTGAACTTTGTGCAGGGTTCATTGTGGATATTCAGTCAAAGGCCTCAATGGCCTGAATGAAAAGAAGAAGATTAAGAATTCGCATTTATATTACGCAAACATATATGTACTATATACAAAAATACTCCGAAGAAGAAATACTCAGCAAACATGTAATACCTCGTAAAATTACGTTTATTAGCTAAATTAAAAATAATTGTGAATTTTAACCACTTGCTTTAAAATAACATCAAACATGCCATTTTATACTTAAAATTTTAATAATATTAATATTCCATAAATAAGGAAACAAAAAGGTTAATTGAGTGCAAAATACTCAATACAAGAATTTTCGAACTTAAAATACGCGAAAGCGTTCTAAACAAACGAGCAAAGTTTCTGAGTACTGTTTTTCAGTCTTGTATTCAAGGAAAGCATTTTTGGTTTCTTCTCTGAGTTTGCCATATGAGATTTGTGAAACACCTCGGCGCACTATATGCCCAGCCAATTATGGCAGCTGGTGCGATAAGCCGGCGGATGTGAAGCTCTGGATTACTTGATTCCATGCCAAATGCAATTCCAATAAGTTCTGTCAAGCGTTGGCCCAAGTCAAAGTCGTTGTGGTTATCCGTCTTTCTCGCTCTCCCTTACTCCCGTTGTCTGCAGCAGTCTATCTCGCGAATCTGTTGTTGCAAGCTCTTTACGCACCCGTGTGCATGCGGGCTGTTTGCATAACTCATACGCCGCGTTTGACAGACGCGCTTTTCGCGCTGCATTGTGCTGGCAATTGGCGGCGGCTGCTATCAGCGCGTTCTTCTGCTTGTCGCCTTAATGCGCCCACATCCGCCGCAAAAACATGTCGGCATTGCCGCTGACAGGTGGCGCCCCCCCCCCCACACCGACGCCCCTTGGCGACGCCCGCACCGTCGCTCGCACATAAATCAAGCGGATTTCATTATGTCCCGTAATTAAAACTCTTCAGCCAGGCGCTGGCGTCTCTGGTTGCTGGCTGCTGGCTTGTAAATGGCTTTTAATATTCACTCGCACTCGCCTTCATTATTATTTTTATTGCTCCGGCGAGCATTTAAAATAATGAAACACGAAGTTGCCACGCCCCCATAAACCTTGCTCCCCCACCATGTGCAGCACAACTCTTTCTCATTGCGGGTGTGCAGAAAACAAACAGCAAAAAAAACAAAAAAATTAAGAAAAACCCGCAGAATTAAAAATGGTGGCCAAATTTTTGGTGAAAGAGCCAAAAGTCGAGCGCAGGATAAAAGCGGAAATATCAAGGACTGAACAATAGGTAAAATTCAGGGAAGACTCTGAAACGAGAAGTAAAAATTTTAAAATTATATAACAATACATATTCTGGTTAAGATAAAAAATAAAAGCGAAAATTTGACATTAATTCCGACAGGTTTTAGATATGATTTACCACCAGAATTTGTGCTTGTTGTTCTCGGCCGTTATTCAAAATGACCTGGAGGGTGGTGTAGGGGGGGGGGGGTACTGAGGGTGTGGGTGAGGACACCTGGTTGTTAAGTGGTTTTACAGAGCTTTGAAAATATTTCTCGGTTAATAACATTATCAATGTCATCAGGCTAACTTTCTACGGGGATTTCGTGGAGCAGCTGAAAACTTTCTGATACACGTGTGTACTGTAATGTGTGTGTATGTGTGCGTGAGTGCGTGTGTGAGTATATAAAACTGTATAAAACTTTTCCAATTTGTCCTTTGTGCATGTCTTTCGAGTGTAACGAGCAACGCAGCGGTACAACAACAACAGCAACAACGAAAACATTGGCAACGGCCAGCAAAGAAAATTAAAATAAAATTCGTCTGCATATTTATGGCGCTGAGTGTAGCAAAATAAAAAAAATACAACAAAAAAGTGCTCACACACACAAACACACAGCAAGAAAGACTGTAAAAAGTTGGCGCTTACGCGTGAGCAACTGCAGGCAAAAACAACAAAAAAAACCCAAAAAAAAGCCAAAAAAAAAGAAGAGAAACAACTAAAATTGTTGGTCAGTGGGGGAAACGCGGCACAGGGGGTGCGGGGTGCGGGGCACCGCAGAAAACACTGCGAAAATTGCTAGAAAATGATGCAGAATAGCAACGTGTGGCACAAATAAACCAGCCGAGAGAATTCGCACGCGACGACAACAAGCGGCAAGTGCCCCGAGTTTTGAGTGGAACGCAGCGGCCAAACAGGATCAGCAAAAACAACACGAACGGCAGAAAAGGGGCAAAAACGAGCAAAGCGGCAAAAAGAACAGCATCAACAGAAACAGGAGGAACAGCAACAGCAACGTCAGGAGCTGCGGTACAACTATCACAGCTTCCGCTTTATCAACACCCCGAACTTCCGCTGCAGACGGGACCTGCCCTAGCATTCAGGATGGCAGTGGGGAGGTGGGTGGGCACACGACTTGTTGGCCTGTTGGCGGGGCGGCGGGCTGTGCGGGGCCACAGAGATTGCATGGCCAAAAACTGAACCCAGCGGACGTTGTCGCTGCAGTTGTGCCGGCGCACACGCGGCGTATGAGTAACTTTTGTTTTGGCATTTTCATTTATTGCGCGCAATCTTTTGCGGCAGCTTTCGCCACGGGCCATTGAACCCGCACGAGGGTTCAGCCACAGTGTGTGTGTGTGTGTGTGTGTGTGTGTGTGCGTGTGTGTGCGGGTCAGACCGACAGCTAAATGGCATTGTTGAATGCAGCACTGCATTTAGCTGGTGTCGCCAGTCCGACAAGCTGACAAAATGTTTAACCGCATCACGCATACGCAGCGTACGCAGCCCATAAAAACTGACGCCAAGGGGTCAAGTGCTGACAGCCAACAAAAAGTTGGCTTATTACAGCCCATAAAAAACGTATCGAAGTGTTCACCTGCCCGCGGCTTTTATAATGGGCGGCAGGTGTGGCCGCTGTTCGATGTTCGCTGCCGTGCGGCGCATTTGTTAAGTTGAATGGCTTTAATTTTGGGCTGGAAAAAATTAGGAATACTAAACGCCAGGCCGCAGCACGCGGCCATAAAGATAACAGCGTGCGGCCATTGCCAGGGCTTTCAGGGGGCGTGCGGCGCGGTTCGCGGCGGCTGCCGCAAAAACCGCACAAACCGCCAACAGCTCACCTCAGTCGGTGTGCGGCTGCATGGACGGCGTTGGCGCTGATGTTGCTAATAATTCTGCCTTACGGCTGCCAGGCTGTTGGGCTGGCCAACTACGTAACACGGCATACGGAGCACGGAACACGGAACACGGAATACCGACTACGGCATGCCGACTACGGACCACGGGCAAGGCATTTTATGTGAATCAGAATCAGTAGACGCATAAATCAAAACAAGGAAGCGCCCTGCCGCATTCCCACTCCTGCTGCAGCTCCTCTCCTGATGCTCTCTCCGCCCGCACCTTTCGTTTACGGCTCTTTTTCCGCTCTCCAGCAGCAGCTTAAAGGGCCTCACATCACATGCGCTGGGTTACTTAAAAATTTAATTCACAAACTTAACATAAATACACAGGGTACATGTGAGGTGCTTTATTTGAATCATGAATACATTTTAGACTGTCAAATTTTATTATTTTTTTATTCAACTACCTGGCAATAACGGGAAGTCTTAATCGTTATTGCAATGAATATAAATGCACAATTTGTCAGTTATTGTTATTTATTTTTATTATTTAGCTATTTTATATAAATGTGTTCTTATTTTCACAAAAATGCTAACTTTCTACTACTATGCTTTTTGGCTTAGAGCGTCATGTTAGCAACAGAGTCACAAATGTTAATGCGAATCGCTTGAATTGAAAAGATTCGTTCTGTGAACTACGCCAAGGCCAAGCTGAAATTATTTGTGTGCTTTAGGCAACTGAACAACGAGGATGAATTGTTTGTCTTAGCCGAAGGCTGTGTTGAAAGCTGATAATTATATACTAGACTTTAAATAGAAATAATAATATTATTTTTATGCCAACTGCTGCGAGGGTTAACATACACAACAAATATGTTTTAGCATTTTATTATTGTTAATTTTGCAGTAAGTTATTAATCGTTGAATATAGTTGTTGGTCGGGCACGCTGTGGAATACCCTTGCAACTTTCAAATACGTACAACATAATAAATCATTTAAGCCCATAAATATCACTCCTTGCTCAATGGGCGTGTCAAGCGTTGCCAGACCGCCCTGCCCCTGCTCGGCTGTCACAAATGCGCATTTCGGTGCATTTTTTATGGCGGCAAGTGTACTTAAAATCTAACCAAAGGCACGGCACGTACACGCAGTATTCCCCAACTGTGCCTGTCAGCTGCTGCTGCTGCTGCTGTTGCTGTTGCTGCCACTGTTGCTGCAGACACTCCGGGCTGCTGCAAAATACAAGCACGGGCGGCATTTGAGGCGATTTAACTAAAAGAGCGCACAGAGAGGCATCCGCTTTGGCCCCGAATAATGCTCACGAGCATCTTGGCCAGTAATGCTCACAAGTATTAACCGATGCTGTCGGCCAGGATTAAGATAAAGTCGTGAAGTTAAACGAAAACAGAATAGGGCACGGCGGGCAGACAGCGTTGAGGGGATGGCTGGGTATTAAGTGCTTTGAGTAAATCCTCATTAATTGCAGTCACATTACGAATACGAATAGATACGTGTGGCTGGGGCAATAGGGCTGCATATGCGTGGCGGCTACAGGCGAATAGCAAGCAAAAAAAAAGCAAACATACACAGAATAATTTGGCTAACAAATCAATTTGACGAGCACAGCATGTGAATTGCCTGGTTATAAATGCGGCAAATGTTTGCTGCGCTGCTTGTTCTTGTACTCGTGCCCATGGCCATTGCCAGGCAGCTGGGTAGATGCGGCAAGAGTGGAACAGCTGCCAGCTGCTGGCCAAGTACCTACATTATTCCTGTGGCCCAGAGTCGAGCTAGGTTGCCATTGGACAGACAACAGCTGCAGGCAGCAACAGAAATCCTTTAACAAATGACTAGGCCATCTAGGCAACATCTCCGCCCGCTCCATGCGAGCTCCTTGAGCCACTCCCTCCGTCGCCAGCTCACTGTCAGACTGTATGTGCTACCGTCTGCTCTTTTGCCTGCATGATTTATGCACATTACGTTGGACCCGCTCGCAGCCGAGTGTTGTGTAATGCAAGCTACCCGACGCAAAGCCAAAATAATGCGCAGCATTAATGCCAACAATCAGTTAAGGTTGAAGTTGAAGCCCAGATTCAGCTGCAGGTTCAGCTGCAAGGGCATCCTGAGCCCGAGCTTCAACCGAATTTCAATCTCAATCTGAATCTGAATTTGAGGCATGTGCCCGACTCTTGTCGCTGCATTTTTGATTGCCACACGTCGACCAAATCGCTGGCATTATACGTGAATGTATTTGTGCAACGCACTGTTGTTGCAGCATTCAAAAGCCAGCCGTACTGAGTGATCCCTTTTTTTTGTTTTTGTTTTTTGGGTACTCTAGAGTCACTTTAAATTGTGAATGATGGCCAGATTTATGTTTGTCAAAGACTCACTTTGCGAAATGCAATAACAGCAGCTGCAGCTGCCGCAGTTCCAGTTGCATTTGCTGCTGCAGCAAATAAGAGCATAACGCTGCGAATGCTAAGTGCGTAAAGGGACTGTAATATTGCCAACTCTGAAACCGAACCTGCCTGGATAGAACTGCAGTCGGTGAAAAATTATCTCCTCAAATCTGACAGAAAATGAGATTGACACAAAACGCAATTTCATACCAATATTGATGCCCAAAATCGATTTGAAATACAGATTCGGAATTTTAAATTGCGAAAACAAAAATTATTTTGAGAGTTAGGAAGGGAAAATTTTTAAAAAAATAGTAAAAATTAGTAGAAAAGCTAAAAATCCTATACATTTGATTGCCGCGTCCAGAGAAGAAAACATACTCAAAATGGTATCAAAAATAAAAGTCGGTTTAGATTTGATAAAGTTGTGCGAGTTTAGAGTCTGGAAAGGGTATTCCAGGTGCTTGAGAACTTTGCAAGTCGACATTTTTGCCAACATGTGCATGATTTTTGACCGAAAAATGAATCACCTGTGAATGTGATTTTTTTGTGGAATTTTAAACTAATATTGATGCCAGCAATCGAACATGTTTTTTTTTCTTTTAAACAAAAGCCAAAAAATTCATTTGTTTCAGATGCAAAAACTGCGAGTTATTTGTACCTTTTTTTACCTACGGGAACAGTTACAGCAGTTAGAACTTACTTAACATACTATAATTTGTGGTTAAACTGCCTATTTAAATTTAACAGCTAGGTCGGCTGTAATACGGAAATAGACATTCAGCCAGATTGCTCCCATAAGGAAGTACTTGATTCGACTTTATTCCATTTGGAATCATAAACCAGGAGCAACTCTCTGGCCTTAAGCAGTATTCGGTCGATTGAGACTGAAGCGTAATGTACCCGTTCTACTCTATATTTTAGGGACACATGTGATTTGCAGAGATCGGATACGGATACGGATGCCGCCAGACGGTCTGTGCGTCTGTATGCGAGTGTGCGTGTGTGTGCGTGATTACAATCATTGATTGCAATCGATGATAGGGTGTGTCGTTAAAAATAGTTATGCATGTGAGCGGAGGCTCCGGGACCCACTGTTCGACCTCCGACCCTTCCTAGGCAGAAGGCGATGTTCATAAAAATTGCTGCTGGGGTCGAAGACTTTCTTTTGCTTTCTCAGCTCAGAATAGATTTTATTGCTGCAGTTGTTGCTGATGCCGCTGCTGCTGCTGCTGCCGCTGTTGTTGTTGTGCCATTTCAGCAATGTGGCCAACAATTTGAAGCTTTCTGCTCGCCGCTCGTCAGACCGTTTGATAGCGCTTATTACTTGCGCTTGTCCTGTGGCATCGGCAAAAGAATTCATAATTTCACTTGCTAAAATATGAAGCGAGCTGTCGAACAACAGTGCGACGCCTTTGGCTGGCCAAAAGCAAACGGCAAAAAACACTTAACAAGTTTATGAAGCAGTTGGTGAGCGACAGCCAGAGCCCACGGAGACAGGGCGACAGGGCGACAGGGAGGCACGAAGACACGGAGCCATGGGGCAGCAGCTGGCATTGGAGTCTGGCAAGCGGTAGCTGCTGAACGGACACATAAATAACTCAATGCGCGTTGAGAGTCGCGTTTCGCGACTGACATAAATTTTAATGCCGCACTCGAAACGCACGAAAGGCGCTGACTGCGACAAAGACGGGCAGACAGATGGATGTGTGTGTGTGTGTGTGTGTGTGAGTGAGTGAGTGAGGGGGGGGATAAATCGAGGCTGTCAGAGGGACGGGAGTGAGCTGTTAAATTCAACGGCAAAATGCCAAAATGCTGCACACAGCCTTAACTCGACCGTTAAGCGCATAAAGCGACCGCCGCCTGCCTCGACCGCGTTTGCATTTGTGGTCCACAATTTGCCCCGCAATCTCACCGAATCCCTGTGCCCATCATCGGCTTGCCCCTGCGCCCTGCACCCTGCACGGCTCAGCTCATGCCATAACAATCCCATTCCCATTCTCAATCCGCATTTATCGCTGCATGGGCATTAAACTGTGACTGTTGCGACGGCGGCGGCGGCGGCGGCGACGTCCGCACATAATGGAAATAAATACATATACAAAAAAATGCCCAAAAAAAAAAAAAGAAAACGACGAAATATACACAAAAATCAACAGTGTGGCAACGTTGTCCCCAATCGTGACCGTACTCTCGTTGGGCGGCGCGCAAAGCGCCGTTCAATCAATTTGTAAAAGGACCAGAGCAGCAACAACAATAACATCAGCGGAAACAGCAGCAACAACAACTTCGGCAACAACAGCGGATTTCCATGATAAAAAGCGGAGCTTTACGAAAGTCTATGAAAAAAACTACCCTCAGCCAAGCCAAACTTAAATACTCTTTTAAATTTGCGCGTCTGTGTAAAATTGATACTTAATTATTACATTGACAGAGATCTAGCTTTCGTGTTATCCATGCTCCAGGTAACTAAATACCAATCAAAACATAAAAGGTGCAAATTTCTTAACTTGAGATTCAAATTCAAATTGTGAAAGGAAGAAATTAAAGTGTTTATTAAAGATATTCAATGCGGTGCGTCTGTTTTTCTGACTGTATTAAACGAAAATTAAAAATTAAATTTTATTTGTAATATAAAGAGATATAAATAACTGAAATTCATATTATAGTAAGTTGATTTTAATCCATGCTATGTTTAAATTGTCTAACTAAATATAAGATAATAGGATAAAATTTTAGGTGTGTTAAGGCATATGATAAAAATATGCTTAAAAGAAACTATTCATTTTGATAGACATTCATTGAGTTTGGTATTTTTATATCACAAATTGTATTAAAAAGTAAAAGCTAAATTTCATTACTGTTGGTTCATAAGCAGAGATTAAGTTTGAGAAAATTATGTATGCAAAAATACAGGGCATCTAGCTGCGAGCGCTCGCCACTCCGGCATTTCTATTTGTAATATTCGAGCGTTGTTTGTGGCTTCAAAGCAGCTGTGGCAACAAACGAGAAACTTTGCCGAGCTATAAAATTATTAATAACGAGCAAAAATGTGCAGATAAAAACCGGGCAACAAAAATACAAAAAGAGAAAAATGAAATAAAATATAAAGCAACCAGTGAAGCAAATAACACACACACACACATGCACAAGCAAACACACGCACACACACATACGCTTACATTTACTGCGATTTGCATTTTTAAGCTGATTTCATGTTGACATTCGTCCGTTTGCTGGGCTGCGAGAGACATTGCAACACCCCAGATACGAGTACAGATCGCACACACTGTACTGTATTGTTGCAATCAGAGTGCGCTGCGAGCTGGTCGAGTGTTGATTGGTTACTTAACTGTTTGGTGTTGGCCCTAATTAGACTGTCTGGGCCAGCTGGCCCATGGTATGTATTAGTTGGAACAACAGTTAAATTGGGTTTGCGCCTGGCGAGAGCTGCCTCAGCACAGCGTGCACAGCATTATTAAATTAACTTATGTATTTTCAACTGCCAATTTGCCAGCACAAAAGTTGAGCGAAACTCAATTTTGGGCTGGCTGGCCCGGCTGCTGCGGAGATTCGGCCTCCAGCTAAACTGGAACTTGGCCTGTGCTAATGTGGCAACTGCAGCGCATAAATCCATTAAGCTAATCACAAAAATTGCAAAATATGTTGGCAAACTACTTGCACTGCACGGAATACAGTCGATGGCAACAGGGCGGCAGCTGCAAGCTGGCAGCCTGGCAAACTGGCAGCCTGGCAACCTGGCAGCCTGGCAGCCTGGCATCCTCGCAGACTGGCATCCTCGCCGACTGGCAGCCATGGTCAATAGCAGAGCCTAAGCCACACAAAGCTATGATATGCAAAAGGAGTGGCAGTCCAATCGCAGCACCCCGAGCCCCCGTCCCGGCTCCCATACCAGCTGCAGTTCCAGTCACAGCTCCCGCCTCGGCTTCAGCCGTCTCGCTGAGCCGCACTAAGCCGACATTTAAGACTTTTCCATCATTTTATTTCATTTCATGTGCACCCGATTTTCCTTCAGTCTCCTCTTAGCCGCATTTCTTTTTTTCGAGAAACTGTTGAAGCACTTCGCTTTTAATCTTGCAGTATTCAGCATGACAGCGGCAGCAGCAACAACTATGGCAACTGCGCACAGTGGAAGAAATACACTGATATTTGTTTACAATTTTTTATTTCTCATTTTTTTTATTTATCTTAAACTAATTTTGATTTATTCTTTTTTTCAATAATTCGATTTATATATCAATATTATTTTATTACCAACTTGAAATTACTCATGTTCTAGTTGCAGAAGTTCAAAATTAATGTTGTTATCTTGTCAGTCAACGGTTATCAAAAAAGATTTTAAATTGGTTTAAATTAATTTCGTTAGTCTACTCGTCCTGTTTCCTGCAGTTATAACAATGAAAATTGAATTGGTTCCACCAAACACAATATAAACACTTTATGCTGTCTATATTGTCTTTGGTTCCACGGTGTGCTGACCATTGCTCCGGCTTCGGCAAGCTGGGGCGGCAGGCAGCCCGAGGATTTTTGAACAATTCACTGGAAAGTAGCCCAGGGTGGTTGCGAAAGGAGGTGGGACTCTGGGAGACTGGGGCTGGGGGCTGGAGCATAGCATAGGCATATAAAAATTACATAAACCAAGATTAAGTAAGAAATTTCTGTACATTGAAGCTCAAGCGGAAACGAAAATGAATATTGAAATTGGTTTGGCAGCTGTAGATGGGCTTTCTTTTTCGCATGCCTCCTTCTGAGGCACCGCCGTGGGTGTGCCAGCCACATGAAAGACTTACATATGCGGCGCCATTACATATGCAACACACACACACACACACACACACACGCAGGCAGACACAGCGGGCGACTCGGAATGTGAGAGTGTGCCTCCCAGAAGCGGAGGCGCGCTGCCAATATCTGAAATAGGCTGACCAAAGTCACCAAGCCTCTATCGATCCGCAACTCAGTCCAAATCTGAATTTTACTTTGAGCTGCGACTTGCGCCAACATATTGTGACACGCCCCCCCGCACTCCCCACTCCCCCGGATGGGTAACAGGCTGTTACTAACAGTCAAAGTGAATTGAAGTTGCACAGATTTTTCATGTCAAAAACTAATGCACTGAGAGATGAGCACGGCGCTGTGCTGGTTGTTGTTGTGTACATTTTAATTATGAGTCTGGCTATAATGTAAGTCAGAATTGAAGTGGGCGTGGCTGTGTCTTTGCCTATACGGGCATAAAGTCTGTCAATCATGCGACAATATTGCACAGGGACTGAAACACAAACTAAAACTGGAACGGGACCATTTGGGGCTCGGGGCACAGGGCGACTGGATGGCTGGGTGACTGGGTTCAATGGCACCGCTTTTGTCGGGGTGCTGTCTGTCCTTGTGTGGGTGCTTGTCGATTTGCCAACAAAATGGCAGGTGAGCAGCATTAAAAATGTAATGGAGACTCGGGATAAGATCAGACAGCAGCAGTAGCTTCATAAGCCGGCTGCTGTTCCTCATTTAGTCGATTAGAATCTTTTCGAGCTGTCGCTGACAACAACCAGCAGTCGTAATTTAATTACGCCAGTCACAGCAACAACATCAACATCAACAACATCAACAACAACAGCAACAACAACCAGCATTTGCCGCTTGTAACAAGCATTTATGGCCAGCATGAAAATGTAAATGAAAATGGAATTGCGACAGGAGATAAACACGTCAGTTAGCTCTGCTGCTTCTTTCCACTAAAATATGTACCTTGCCAAATGGAATTGTTCACCAGTTAGCCAACGCTATCCACATGCATTATGGCCCGATGTATATATATATATATATGTCTATTTAGAGGCTCCACATTTAGTCAACAAACTACATTTTAGCGATTCTTATTGTTAGCACCAAAGTAATTGTTTAGAGCTCTGGCAAAGCTATAGCCATAATGTACAGATAATACTTAGCCTTTATGGTTAGCTTTTTATGCTTGTGTTCAAGAGCAATAAAACTACCAGGTGAGAAGACGTTTTTGTTAATGCTCAACAATACGTCTCGATTCCTCATTCCTCATGCTCTAATCGAGAGAACTTAACTAGAAAATACCCTGAACACAATTATTTTATGCACACATAAAAGATAACAAATTACGAGGCTCATAAAAAAGAAATTGTTGTGAAATCAAAGACAAATACCACAATTAGATTAAAAATTGCCAAAAATATATTCAATGTATTTTATAAAACTTCTATAGAATCAATTAAAAAACTGAAAATGAAAATATTATATTAGAAAACAACGGGTTTTAGATTATAAACTAAACATAATTCCGACAATATATAACCAATCCCAATTCTCATAATTCTCATTTGCATTCAACTCCTTTGAAAAGGAATGAATATTTTCAAATCACACTCGTTTGAGAGTCTTAAATGCCTTAGTATCTAACTTAATGTTTTCGAAAACATAGAAATAGAAGAAACTAATTTGAAAAAAAAATAACTTTTATCCCATTCGAAGGGTATTGTAATGAGAGTGCGCGGAAAAAGCCTTGTGAATTCATTCGAGTTAATAGAGCGGCGCTTTCGGTTTTTAATGGCATTTTCTCGGATGCCTTTGCATATTTGGTCCCACCTACAAATCTTAAGGCTGAATCAGCTCGCAGCTCTCGCGCTCATAAAACGCAGCCTAACGGATGCGTTCTCCTTCTCTCCCCGTTTTTTACCGTAAAAAACTAACCAGCCATTTGCATGCAAATACAGCCAAGACAAGGACACTCGATTGGGTTGCCAGTGCCTATGTGTGTGTGTGTGTGTGTGTGTGCTTGTGTCTGTGTGTGTGTGGTAAGGTTGGCGGCTGTTTCCGGTGGGCGTATGTGTGTTGTTGTTCTTGCTGTTTTACGGATTCTGATGCTGACGATGATGCTGAGATGCCGTTTGCCTGTTATTAATTGCGCTGTTGCACTTCACAGTTTCGGCTTCGCATGCGACTTGCATGGCAGATGAGTAGCGGTGGTTGCCGCCCACTTGCACCCGCCACTGCCCCACAGCTCTCGCAACCACAACGTGCCCCGAAAATTGCCAAGTCATTTGCCAACTGTGACTCTGTATGCAAATTACTTTTTCCAGCACCGGATGAGAGCTGTGGCTGTGACACCAGCACTGCCAACGGAGGCAGGCGGCCAAGCGGGGGGAGCTGGCGGGCCAGGGGGGTCGGGCGGGGGGACACAGGTGGTAACTCAGTTCATGGGCTTATGCATTGCACGGTGCATCAGCAACTAAGCCTCTCCACCACGGTGTACTCGGCCTACACTCACCTTCCCTCTCTCGCCCTCATTCTCTCTCTATCTCCCTCTCAGTCTATCTATCTATATCTCTGCTTGTCTGGGCAGCGCATTACGCGGGCCGACGGCAATGAAGTGCAAAGTATGTAAATTAATATTGGAATTTCGATAATCCGCCCATCAAATGGACGCCCCGCACAACATCTGTGTGTGCCAGTGCACACACACACACACACCCACACACACACATAACACACTTATAAAAGGCATTTAAGCCTCTCAATGAACAAACTATGCGCAAAATTGCAAACGTTCTCGCCAATGCAACAACAACAACAACAACAACAAAATGTCACTGCATATATTGCAAATTTTGTAAATGGAAACCAGTGTCACTTAACAACGGCAACGGTAAAATAATGTAGCCAGCAACGAAAAGAATATTTCGATTTGAGTAAATCAGTGGGGCCAGTGAACTAAATAATTATATAGCTCGATGACCTCATGAAATGCTCTGCCCTCCACAATTAACAGTTGGAAATTATATGTGGCTGCTTTGTATAAACTGCATTTTAATTCCCTTTAATAACAGAAACTCATTGATATTCGGACTCATTGATAAAACGTTTAGTTAGGCAAGCTATATACCCACATACATATAATTAAATATTATTATTACTATTTTTTTATGTTTTTTAATTTTTAATGCCTTGATAAATAAGCAAAATTATTTTATAAGATATTTTTGCATATTAACATTATGTCTACTTCGTTGGCGAATTCTCTTTTTCCTGTTTTAGTTTAACATATGTTAAATTTTTTATGTTAACAATATAGAGAAAACTTAGCTTACAGAAATCTTTATGTACATATTGATGTTTGCGGATAAGAAAAATAAAGAAAATTGACTTTGTCAGTTATTTTCTGCTAGCCAGCAAAATTGGTTGCAAGTCTCGTTTTACGCTCTTGTATCATATTCATAATTTGGGTTGCTCGTCGAAATTTGTATTATGATTATTTTAAATTTAATAATATTTTTTTGTTAATTTTTTTGCATTTTTTGCGAGCTTAAGTATAGTAAAGGTATCGAAAAATGCAGCGCTTTAGGAGATAGCTTAGAGGATATATACTAACTATTCACATTCAGCTAAGCCCTGCCCTTGAGCCGCATCTATTTACTGTGCAGTTGACAACAATCGTACAAGTTGTGCAATTGTTAACTGAATTAAGGCCTGCAGAAACTTTGGCTACTTAACTGCGACTGTCCATAACATGGCGTGGACTCGTTTTTCGAGCAAGGCAAACAATAAGCCACAATAGAAGAATTGCAGCTGTGTTGTGCAATTGTGGCTGTGATTCCGGCAAGAGGCAAACGCATTTTTATTTCCAAATAGAATAAAATGGAATCGCATTAAAACAAAAACTAAACTGCCAACTATAGCTGACTGTGGATTAAATGTGGTGGGGGCTGAGGGGGTCTGGGTGCTAGGGGCCAGGCTTTGCCTTTGCTTGCGCTTTAAAAATCGATGACAGAATGTGCCGCTGGCCGTCTTTGCTGCTGCTGCTGCTGCTGTTGCTGATGCTGCTGCTGCCATTACAACGACTTAACATTTTTATGCTAATGCAATGACAAAACCGACATGAGTTTGTGCTTTGAGCGTGAGTGGGTGACGGGGAGGGGCTAGCGCAGGGGAAGGGTGGCGGGTAACTGGCAATTTAAGCATACATATATTGCATAACATTTATGTAAAAGCGCCCAATGCAGCCAACCAGCCGACGAGGCAGCTGTCATTCGAGCCCACATTGTAATATGTACAAATAAGTAGAGCATATGAGGCGTATGATTAATATTTAAATCATGAAAAAAAACGGGGGGCAAAATGAAAATAACTGTAACTGCGACTGCGACTGCGACTGCGATGGAGATGGAGATGAATGCGAATGTAAATGAGAACGAGAATGAGAATGTGCAAGCAGAGCACAAAAATGAAATTGAAATGAAACAAGAGACTTAAGTAATAACTGCTGTTATTAACAGGACTATGGCAGGTCTGGCACGGCTAGCGAGTGTATTTGTGTGGGATTCACATTTTATTGCCTACATTCGAGCGGCTACATGTTGATGATGGTGCTACATGTGTGTGCGTGTGTGTGTGTGTGTATTTAAAAGTTCATTGGGACTGTTGCCAACAAGAAAACCTACTTTGCCAACACGAGCCAACAATTCGACAGATACAAGGCAGCAGCCGAGCAGCTGCAGAATGCTCTCTTAGACCCTGGCCGACTGGCAGATACCCTCTGCAATTAATTCTGTTGGCAATGCTTACAAAACCGAAGCTGGCAGGCGATCTTAGTCGATTTCACGTTCGAATTAGACTTCAGATTCGGCTTTTGACCCTGACATTCCTGTCTGCTACACTCGCTTGCACAAAAGCATATACCCTTGTTTTTAATCAATTTTGATAAAAGCAATAAATACAGGGTGTTTAAAGAAACCCGCAACGAATTACTCGTTGGTGTTGTATAGGTCAAGTCCACATTAAAATTTATAGACTGAGGAAATTAAAATCTGAATATGTCATTCTATATGCAATAAGCACTCACACACACACACACACACACACACACACGCACATTGTTTTATTTAATCTGTTAAGTTGGCAAATTTAGCGAGTGCAACTGTAATTCATTAGATATAGCTAGCTGATACCCAAAGTACTCGTTAAATCATGTCGCATTGCGAGATGCATTTGTCCAAGAGCAAAAATATTATCATTTCTTGGCTAAAATATCACTTTTAGTATTTGTTGTTATTTATTAAGCTCCCTCACGCCATTTGGCCACTGGCAAGCTGAACTTACGTAAACTTATTAGAGTTGCATACGCATGTGGAAAGTAGATCTTCCCCTCCCCCAACCCTTCTGCCCCCCCTCCCTCTCTCTCTCTCTCTCTCTCTCTGTTGCTGCTGCCCCTAAGCCAAATCTGAACACAATGGCAAACCCGAGCGGGCTCTCTACTGAAAAGCGTTCCGACTGCCAAGACTTTGGCAACGGGCGAATTTGTTTAAATGCAGGAGCAGGCGTGGGGTCGGGTGGACGCTGTGGCTGACAGGGCAGGGCTAAGGCAGCCCTTGGCTGGCCAAATGCATTGCCATGACCGTGGCAGCAATGCGCTGCATTAATCATACGCACCGTTGTCCGGCTGCCGCTCGACTTGCCTCAAGTCGCCAGCAAAGCACACAACAATGCCACAGCACCAAGTAGTGTGTCAGTCAGTCTGCCAGTTGGGTGTGCGTGTGTGTGTGTGCTGGTGTGGGTGCGCGTACAAAAGCCAGCATGAAAGCAAACTTTATAAGTTGAGCAAGTAAGGAATTATATGAAGTACGAGTTGTGCTTTCGGCGTTAGTAAAGTTAACGCCAGTCGAGCAACTGTTTTCTCTGCTGCACAACTCCGCATTATTGTTGTTGTTGTTGTTGTTGTTGTGGCTGTTGTTGCTTATTTGTGCGCTGTTGTTGCTGGCAAGCATTGTTGCCGTCCCTGGCAGCCTCTTCAGTTATTCAAGAGACTTGGCGTTTTCGCGACGCGACGTCGTAATGCAACTCCTTGAAAAAAAAAAACGAAATAAAAGAAGGCAACCGGAAAGCGAAGAGAAACACAAAATTAATGTAAATGTAAATAAACTCATAGTTCAAGTTGTGCCAACAACACCCAACAACAAATGGTGTGTGTAAATAAAATGGCATGCATTTAGCATTGCCGCTAAATTAAAACCAAATAAACCGTCCGCAATATGTTGACCATAAAAAAAGAAGAGGAAAAGCGTCAGGAAACGTCTGCGAAAGCGAACGGCAAAAACAAAAGACCAGCCCCAAAAAGTCGTAAGCGAAGCGAAACAGAAAGAAACTCAGCTTTACGGGGTGGCTTACATTAAGCACTTACGTACGAATGTGTGTGTGTGTGTGTGCAAGATATGTACGAAATATAAGTTGTACGAACGATAAGTTATGTAACTGCTTTGACTCTGGAGAGCTTTGACATGAGGCAAGTGGTTGAAAGGCTTCCATCAAATTGATAAATGCATTGCCGGAATGTTTTTCAAGTCGAGCTGCCTCCACAAATCCTGACAATCATGAATAAGTTGTGTAGTTACAAATAAATCTATGCCTTTATCATATTTCTTATTTCTTTTAAATTATGTGCTGCTGCCGAATGCATTTACGGAGTAGCAACAATTTATTATACATTGTTTTCTTTTTAAAAAGATTATATCAATATAGTTAGTTGAGTTTAGTTATAAATAATAAAAAATGCATTTTCGTGCTTAATGTCAAATTAAATAAATTGGCTGGCGAAAGATAACGGCAACAGCAGTTCAATTTCGGCCAAATTGAACCATTTCCCGCTGCCAGCAACACCAAAAAACAATGAGCAAGAAACACAGCTTAATTTTCAAGTTCATTGGCGCGCAGTACAGGATCAGCAAATGGGGATCAGGGGCAGAATCAAAGTTGCGCCCAGCCCCACCCACCTGCTGTAGGTTCTATGGCATGGGCACGCAGTGGCGTGGGTGGGGCGTGGGGCGAGGGGCGAGGGGGCGTTTGGTATGCCACTTAATATTGCGCCTGAATGGTTGAATGGCAGCCACTAAACAACTTCCGCACTTGAATGGCAGCTACAAAACCGCAGACAAGGCTCATGCCACTAAGTAACTGGGGGCTCGGGCGCTGCAGCTGGGGCTGGAGCTGGGGCAGCTGGCGTGGTATGTGAAGCGCCGCTTGAAAGCCAACTTAAAACAATATTCTGCAAAAACAAAAAAGAAGGCAACAACAAATCTGTTTCACAATGCAGCGAGCAACAAAAGCAATAACAATGGTAGTTGCATGCATAATAAACTTCTCTTGCTGGGGCTTTAAGGTTTACGTCTTTCTAGAGCGCCACAGAGTGAGAGAGCAGGAGACTGAGACAGAGGGAGAGCGCGAGAGAGAGAGAGAGATGAGCGCCGAAACGAAATTGAAAAAGAAAAACGTGGTCGCTGAGTCTGTGAACTGAGAATGCGACTGAGACAGAGAATGCGACTGGGCACTTGAGGACAAAAAGAGTCAACGTCAACGCATTTTCAAGAGTGTGCCATTATGCACTACACACACGCACACACACACGCACACACACACACACACACACGTCATCTGTGAGTTTTAAGCTGGCTTTTCCTAAGCGTATTAACATTGTGGTTGTTGTTGTTGCTGCTGTTGTTGCTGTGTGTTGCTTGTCAGCCAAGCAGTCGCTTATTGCTTTGCTCATTGCCCGCAATTGCATAGTTGTATGTCAGTTTCCTTGCCCTCTCGGATTTTCGCCGACACACAGACGGCACCTCCACGCTGATGCACATATGGCGGATATATATATCCGCTTATCAGCGCACGCCCGTCCGTTCTGGGTCTCAAATTATTAGTAGCTCAGTCTATTTGACTGGCTTGCTCTACATCTCACTGGAGCCCCCCCTGGCCCCGGGTGTCCCCCTTCCGCCTTCCTCCGTCCGTCCGTCTGTCTCTCATCCGTTTACATGAGCGAGCAACTGCGGCTGCCGTCGCGCTGTTTGTCACGACTAATGCGACACTCACGCAGCAATCACAGTCACACTCACAGTCACACTCACAGTCGCAGTCGCAGTCGCAGTCGCAGTCACAGTGACTGGCGAGAAATTGGCGGTGGCTCAGACGCAATGTGTTTGTCGCTGAGGTACATAAAGATGTCTTTGCATAAACAAACTTACAGCGTCCTTCAGCCCTCTCCATCCACACACACACACACACACATATATTGCTTGGCCTAGTCGGAACTCACATGTGTGTGTGTGTGTTTGTGGGGGCTTGTCTCGTCTCGCTGGTCTTGCCACACTCGCCACTCGCAACACTCTGCTCGTTAGTGGCACATTCATGTCACACGCTAAGTGGCTAAAAGCAGTTGTGCATAGCTGTAGATAGGTGGGTGTGCCTGTGTGTGTGTGTGTGTGTGTGTGTGTGTACACCCAAGACGTTTAATAAGTTTCTTGAACCTTGATGTCTGTCAACACTTTTGCTTTATGACACAAACAACGCCTTTAAATTGTTTCCACGACAAATTACAAAATGCGAGCGTGCTCTGAGTCACTTTATAAATTGAGTTGTATTCATAGGCACACAGATAAGCACTCACACACCCTTGAAGCAAAATCTACCTTTCGTTCATTAAACTGGAACATTTCATTCTGGCATATTCTTAAAGTAAAATTCTTAAATTGAGTATAAAACATTTATGACATGAATTGACATTCGTTTCTAACATAGGGAATTTTGGAATTAAGTAAATATATTCTTGAAATTGCATTTTCGTTCTCCAGTAAAACAAAATCTGAAGTGGCTGGATTTATTTTATTGATATACTGACATTTGAATATAGTTTTAATTGCCAATTAGTTTGAATTAATAATATAGGTAAGTAACTTTTAAGGCATTCCATTAAAGTTAATTGTTTTGACACTTTTGGGCCAAATGCTTTTAAAACTGACAGCTGAAATGCTCTGACCCGAAAAAGGGCGAGTAAGGCAATTAAATTTTGTCACACTTAAAATGAATTTTCTTTCAATATTATATATTATTCTTATTTCAGACAGTTATGAACAATCAACCTAACTATTTTTAAATAGTGGCTGCTCTGGCCTGCAGCCAAGATTAACAGCCTGGGATTCAAACCCTAAAGACTTTTACAATAATCTTACTTAAATTCAATGTATATATGTATTACACAATATATATATTATAATTTCCTAATATAAAATTGGTTTTTAATTGACTTGAATAAGAAGCTATTTTTTGTAACAGATGTTTAGTTAATATTACATCTAATGAATAATCGAATATAGAAAAGCCACCTTAAAAAAGATGTTCGCAAGTTGATTAAAATCGACGGCAAATGGAATTGACGCTAGGAATACCAAATTTTCGGCAGCCGGGAGTGAAGAATTCTCTTTTGTTTTATATTTAGACCAAAACTTTTAACAAATTTTCAATTAGCCAAATAAATTCTTGCCGCACGGCAGACAGTTCAAAGATCAAAATCGGCCAATAAAATCTTCGGCGAGTGATGCATAAAGATGGCATACAGAGGCGTAGAGGCGCAGGGGGTGGGGGCAAAGGGTGGCGCAGAACAATGGGCAACTGGAAACATGCCAGTCAAGGTACGTGAACTGCCAGCATGAGGGTAAAAACTTTTTCGGGCGCCCACAAAACTCGATGAGAAAGATAAAATTAAATATTTTGGCGCTAGGATGGCAATGTGAAGGGGCAAGTGTGGGCGTGGCGGGGGCAAGGGCGCAACCTGAGCCCGGGCACGTGACAAAGTGAAATTGTTAAATTGAAGGCTGTTAGCGATAAGCGAACACGCAAACAGACAAACAGACAGCGCAAGGCGGACAAAACAGGTGAGCGCATGCAAACAGGTGAGAGCAGAAAAGGTGCAGAAAAGCAGGTGAAACTTTTGCCGCTGATACGAGCGGCAACTGACAGCAGCGTGCTGAGCGTTTTGGGGCCAAGATGCTGCCGCATTTATATGGCTGCCACTTTGGCTCTGTCAGCTGTTGCTGTTGGCCGTGTGTGGCAGTGCGGCAAGAAACAATTTAACCATTTAACTTGGCTCGTTAACATTAATTTGGACGCCAGTTTCCGGCGCCTGGTAATTGCCCCACGCCCGACGCTCACCTAAACGTATGCACGCCAGTTAAAATTCAGCATTTGAGGGCTGCCGCTGGCGAACAGCAGCACTAACGAGTTGTCATCAGCAGCCGCAGCAGCAGCAGCAGCAACAGCGGCAACAGCGGCAACATCATCGCCTGCCCAAGCGGAAGCTGGTGAAATGCTTGCGGATGTTATTCCGTCGGATGTGACGGAAGTGACCGTTGCCCCCCGTTGCCCCCTTAACGTCTTTAATGCTGCGCGTCAAGTTGAGTGGCGCCGTCGACTTGCGTCAATGTGCCCAAGCTGAGCAGCGAACACGCCCCAAGCCACGGCACATACTACTTAATCTGGTCACGCCCAACATGCTGGGGAATTCCAATGGGAAATGCAAATACTTTCAAACATGCCCGACCGCCCGAGCGCCAGCGGCAGCCCCCTGGCAAAAAACGAACAATTATTATGCGTATCTAAAATTAAATCAGCTGCAGCCGAAGACAGAGGCGGCGAAAGCGCACGGGGCAGGCGACGGGGGAGTGCCAGTGACACCGACTGCAGCGTGGCGGGGGCGGGACCCGGGCCCAGCTGTAGTGCGGAGGCGTACGCCCACAAATACGGCCAAGTCGGGCAGCTAACCGTACAATTGTAAAAGGGCGATCGAGCGGGGCCGGCAGCTGCCTGGTATAACTATTTTGCGATTGTTGTTGCCTGCCGCTGCTGCGTATTGTGGTGTAATTTATGTGCGCCTGGTGGTTCCCGGTTAAGTTTAGTGACAATGGCAAATAAACGCCACGGCGCACAGTGGGCGGCTGGCATAGAAGTATAGAAGTTAAATCTGAAGGCTTTAAGCGAGGCAAGTTGCCTGAGTCGCAACTCACAAAGGGATCGAAAAACATTTACATATAGTTTTTGTCACAATCTAATATTAGAATATAAATTAGCTTAAGACAGTCCCTTGTAACTGATGTGAAAAGGCAGCAAGTAGTCTTACTACCAAGTTTACTGACTCTAGTTTTAAAAGTGAGCAGATAAATTTGTCCGCGATTTTTCGCACCCCTAAAAATCTGAACATTTTATAGGTACTTAGCCATCTAAACAGATATTGCATTATAAAAACAGAACTGAACCACATTTGAAGACAAATAATTATTTATCTTTACAATAAACATTATTGCGTATTTCTGGGCTTGACAAACTTCAAATTCCTGTTAAACGAGCAAAACTGAGAAGGCGTTCTTCGTTTAAGAAACAAGTTGGCAACTTTGGCATTAAATTTTATTATCAAAATAACAATTCGATTTCTGACTCTTAAGCTTTCGACACGTAGGAAAATTGAGAGTATTTTATATAGAGTTTGACAACATGTTAAAGTGGTTGTTAATATTGACAAACGTGATTCGGATCAAATCTAGTGCACAGACATAAAATAAGACAAAAATATTTTATATATACACTCAGGAGAAAAGGGTTAATAAGTTTCAATTTATTTTTATTTATGAAACTTTATTAAAGCAATTTAAAATTCCGAAAAGAAAACGGTATGAATTCTATGCCATTTTTCTTTGAGTGTATACAAACACAAACAGCCTAGGCCCTTTATTTTTGGGCAGTGCGACGCATTGCTTTGGCGATGACAGTCGGCGATAGACCAAACACTCGTGGCGACAAACACACACACACACCCACACCCACACACACACACACTCACAGCAGCAGAGTGCTGGCATGGCTTTGGGGCCATTTCGATTAAATTTCTGGCACGGTTGCGGCTTATCGGCCCCAGCATGGCCGGGCGTTGGGGCAGTAGTGGGTGCTCGATGCTCATTTAAAGCGCCATCCAAAGGACATTACATTTTATTTTCGCAGCGCGCACGCCGTCGAATTAACTTGCGGCCTCATTTATTACATTCCGAAAATGATTTCGTATAATTCTGCCGTTAACGCGTAAAATTTTAATGCGCTGCCGCAACTTTGCCGAGTGGCAAGCGGCACTCAGGCCAGCACACTGCTGTAGTTTCGGTTACAGTTAGAGCCGCAGTTGCTGTTTTAGCTGCATAATTAGCTGGGGCAATCAACTTTTTTAACGACTGGCGTCGAACAGCTGCCGATGGGGATGAGGCCAAATTGATGCATCGGCTTGAAGAGCTCTCCTGTTAACGGTTGCATGCAAGATGAGCAGTTGGCCAGCTGTGGCTGCTATTGGTATTGGCAATGATTTATCGTGCGTTTAACACACACACACACACACACAGACGCACACACACTCGCTCAAAATATGGCATAGGTAATCAAATTTATTGCGATTATTACATATGCTGCATGATAATGCACTGCCTTTGCCACTTGCCACTTGCCACTTGCCTAGTGGCACTTGCCACTTGCCACTGCCATTGCCAGTGTCAAGTGGGGCCAAGTAGCCGCAAAGTGTGTGGCATGCATAATTTATGGCAACCAGACGCCCAGAGCTCGAGGCCACCGCCTTGGCCAGTCACCCAGCCGGCCAAGCGCCCACTTTTAGGCCCAACAAATGCACAGCGGATGCGCAGATTCGCGTCTTGTCAATTTCTGACATGCACTCGTAAATAGTCACCCTTGAGGTCGACGCTGTCGCTGGGCGTGGCACTTAATTGTGCAATTATTTGCAATTAGCCCTTACAGGCTATGGCCACCTTTTTTTAGGCGCCAAATGCCCCCTTTGAAGCCCTGGCACTTTATCAACTTTTCATGGATTCGTGCAAATCGTGGCCACATAATACGCCATTTGATATGCACTTGTTAATGGCCGGCACTTTAGTGTCTATCGTGGCCAACGCGGCTTCAATTATGGCCCACTGCAAATGGCAAATGGCAACTAGGCCGCACGTAGTCCGTTAATGGCATTCATTAATAAAGCCGGGACAGTCGCAGATGTATTCCACGCGTAACAGCCAAACAACTGAAACCGACTGCAATTCCGCTCAACGAACTTGTTTTGTGCCCCAAAGCGGGTTAGTTCCAGCTCCAAGGGGACAGACAATCCAATCACATATGTATGAGCCAAAATCTACATTAAAACGTGGCCTACGTGATGTGATTTGCACTGTTTATTGCCCCAAATTGTAAGTTAACAAATTGCCCAGCTGTGTGTGCGTGTGTGTGTGTGCATGTGTGTGCTTTTGTGTCTCACCAAGGTCAATTATATTTTAGAGAGCGAAAATTAGTCCCAAGATACTGTTCATTCACGCAATAACATTAGTTGATCGTATTTATTCTTAACCTTTCCTTTTATTTGTTTATTGATGAGAAGAATGAGAATTATATAATATTATATTTATTATAAAAGAAGTAAACGAAATTGTTTTATTTTTTGCACGATTTTTGATTCGAAAACCTAAAGCGATTCATAACAAAATATACAATTTGACAAATTTAAATTGTCTTCCGATATATGTGATGCATAAGGTAAACTCAGTTTGTATTTAATAAGAGGCTATATTTACAAATGTTGTTTGTAATCATTATTATTATTGATTTTAATATTAAATATGAATTTTAATAATAAAATTTATAATAATTTCTTTGGGGCTGATTATTAAAGCCAGTTGGTTTTTTGCAACACAACCCAGCCATAGAAGTTCGCAATCGTTTGCCAATAAAAACGCCGAATTCTCGTATATTGACGAATCTATCACAAAGCTAATACGAAAAGTTTGGAAACTACTGCAAGTGCAGCTAAAAATTGGTAGCCCAAAGCGCATATAAGTTAGCACCCATTAAAAGTCTGTCAATATTTACAGAACAGATATATTTATGTATATTTCGAACTTAGCACACACACACGCTGGAAAACTTTTGGCCTGTGATTGTTGGCAAGAGGTGAGAGGCAGAAAGTTAGCAAGTGAATTTGCCATTGGTATTGGTAAGTGCGAGCGCAGTTGTGAAGTGGTTCGATCCTGGCCCGGTCAGGACACAGGCAGCTTGAGCTCCGGCTCCACGTGCTCGAGGATGATGCAAAGTTTTTGGCACATCAATAAAATAAACTTGAATGGAGTCGAGGCGCCGACAGCTGGAAATGCGCCTTAAGCATGCCATGAATTATTTAGTTTGTGTTTACCTTTCGCTCTGTTCCCTGCCACTCCAATCCATTCCACTCCGTTCCGTTCCGCTCCGTTCCGTTCCATGATGTTGCCGCTGCCGCTGCCGTTGCACTCCCGACTTTGACCAATTGCGAGCACGTGCCACATTGGCCACCTTCTTGATTGTCCTTTAATATGCACCACAAGGCGCCGCCGCTTGCGCCGTTTGCATTTCGGGCCATAAGTAATTGTCCTAATTGCTGTAGATGTACCAAATTGGCAGTCAAGGCTATCGAATTACGACAACTCTAAAATGCCCGCAAACTTTGCCAAAGTTTTGTGGCTTAGCCAGGCCCAACGGCAACAGCACCCTTCCAATTACAATTACATTAACAATTGATTATACAAGACCAAGGATAGCAACCCAAGTAGAATTCTACCCGAATACCATTAGTTAATTAAGATAATAAAAACAAACGGTCCCGTCAATATCAAATTGTTGAAAAATGTAATTTTTTTACTTACAAATATTTAATGCACAGCAACAATTTAATATAATTGTAAGGCTATCTGAAAATTCAGTCGATTTGATCTATTATGAATTATTTTTTTTAAATATTCACCGAAACCAAATAAATTCGTGAAGTTTTTGAAAAATACAATATTAATTAATGCTAAATAATGTATATGTATTTTATCGCGTCGAAGATTTACATTTGCTGAACTTCAATAACATTTTTTATCAATTTCCATAGGGTATGCTATATGCTACATTATATATATTGTTTTAACATGAAAAAGTCTTTATTCAACTTGTTGTAACCCTTTAAGTCCATTTTTTTCATGTCAATTTTTTTGGTACAAAATATTTTTGCTCGTAAACAGGGTGTTGAATGCCAAAATCGGCAAAAACTGAAATATTTAAAACATTACAAATGAAAAAAAGAAAGCTCTTAACAACGCAAAAATTTAACAAGAATCGTAATGAAAAAACTGTTAAAAGTTTGCCCAATTTAAAATAGGTTTTATTATGACATGACATGTGGAATAATTTATGGCTTATATGATGGCCAACATGTAATTCCGTTGCCAATGCTAAAGAGCGGCTACAAAATAAATAAATTGGAAAAAGTATGCGACCAATTTAAAAGCCAACACGCCAATTGGCTCTCGACAGCAACGCATCCGGCTGGCATACTCCCCCGGGACTAATTTAGTCGCACGCTTAAGGTCAATTTTTGGAATCATACGCACGTGAGGGGGAAAATAAGTTAAGCCGCTTGCCACAGGTCAAGGTTCAATCTATGAATATTTTTCAATAGCAGCTAGCCAACAATTACGAATCGCAAAAGCTGTTGCAAAAAAAAAAAAATAAAAATAAGAAATAGAATAAAAAATAAAGAAACAAGGAAAAATCTCTTGCCATGGTATGAAACGGTAACCGTCCTTTATAAGCTAAAGCAACAACAGAGTCGGAGCAAGGTGGGGAAGGGGGGCGGGGCGTGGGCGGGGCGCACAAGCCGAAGCAGGTGGTTGTTTCTACTGCCTGCGACTTAAGCCGCTGGGGCTAAAACTGTTGCCAACGTCAAACCAAACCAAAGCCACTTATTGGTTGAACAAATTTAATTGGCAGCAGCAACAGGGGGGAGCGGGGTCCGGGGAGAGTGCGAGGGGGGAGCGCAGCAACAGTGACAGCAACAATGACAACGATACGTTAATGCAGGTTAAACTGCCGCCACGAATGGCTGACTCTAAGCCGAGTAAAGTCAATGCCACACACACACACACATAGACACACACCCACACACCATAAGCACCAGGTTTTATAAAACTGAATTGTGCTGGGAGTCGAAGTTCGAGTTCTTATTGGAGTCATAACATCGTTGAATGGTAACCTTAAATACCGGCTTATTTGGTCCTGGAGCGCATGTTGGGCAACTTTATCGACCGTAGAGCAACAATCTTTAAAGAGTCTTTCTCAAAATTGTTTTACCTCTCCTCTTTTGCAGCCTGCTCCGCTGGACCGCACGAGAAGCGTTTACTGCACGCCCTGCTGGACAACTACAACAGCTTGGAGCGGCCCGTGGTCAACGAATCCGATCCATTGCAATTGAGTTTCGGTCTAACACTAATGCAAATCATCGATGTGGTAAGTTCCCAAACACTAACTTGGCCCCTGCTTTCGACAGTCGACTGCTCTGGCCGTTTATCGCCCACCTCAGGTCAGAGGAAGCGAACTATTGCAGGCTATCCCTAAAGCTTAAATCACAGGCTAAATGGCAAAATTAAATTTATCTACTTGTAGCTAAGGTAGCTCTGTAAGGCATTTGTCAGGTTTCGTTCTGAATTGATATGTTTTTCACTATAAAACTTTAAGTTTATAGTCAGAATTGACTCAGCTTACATTTTGCCAAAACAACAAGTGAGTTTTACTTTTATTTGTATTTTAATATTATTTATTTAATAATTGGCAATATTTCATATTCTATATACATTTATAATATAATATAATTTGCAATATTTATTTTATATTATATTGTCTGCAATGCTATATTAAAATTTGATTTGCATAAAAACACTTGTCAGAGATCATTTTTTTAAATTAATTAATTAATTTAATTTTAATTAAGGACTAATGAAACTGGAAATAAAATACGTTTGAATAACTTGCATTTAAAGTTTCTATCTCCTTGTGAAAATATATATTTTCTATTGAAAATACAAAATAAATCAAAAATTTCAAGATAAATTTGTTTGACAATATATAGAGAAACTTGTTCTATGCCTTATGCAAATTGGGTTTCATTCACTTTACTGGCAACTTATCCAGCATAAAGAAACAATCGAATTTGTATAGTCAAAAATAAATATAGAGGCGACATTTTAAAGACTTTGTTTCCGTAATATAGTAATCTGGGTTCTCGCTAACTTTAAGCAGCCATATATATATATATATATATATAGATAAATAAGAGGTTGGGTGAGGAAAAGTCGCAGCTAGGTGCAGAGTAACTACTAGTCTGGAGCTCACGTATCGGGCACTTTTAGTTGTTTAGCATCGACATTGGTAACCGGAACTTGAGCTTGTTTTGCTGCGTGCGGATTTTGGTTTGGGACCATTTAAAGCTAAAAGCTGAGCTCAGCTGACGGTCGACAAACATTTGGCAAATGATGGCACGACACCAATTTCTGGACTGACTTAGTGCCACAATTGTACTTGTGTGCGTGTGACTGGGTGTGTGTGTGTGTGTGTGTGTGTTTGTGCGTGTGTGTGCTTGAGTGTTTGCGTGCGTATTTATGTGCTTTTTGCAGCCTCTCCTGATGGCTGCTGCCGACGAACGACATTATGCGCCAGGGATGCCAAATTCCAAGTTCCAAATTCGAAAGCCCAAAAACTCCAGCGACGCGTGGAAGACAACAGAAAATTATGCCATGAGTGCACATTATGGCCATTAGCCAGAAGTGCCAAGTTGCCTCTGTCGAAGATTATGTGGCAGCATCAGCAGACGGCAAGTGGAGCGGGACGCCCGGGACGGCGGCACTTGCCAAGCCAAAAATTGTACAATTTACTTACAATGTTTGAGTTTGAGTTAAGAGTTAAGGCATAAAGTATTGCCTCCTGCCAGACAATGATTTGTTTTAGAGCCTGCGAATGAGCTCCAAATCGTTACACTTCACGGCATTCCAGGATGGCTGCCGTAAATGGAACGCCCCGATAGCACAAAATGCAACTGCTTTGCACGAGATAATGACGAATGAGTGTACGCTTTCAGCCACAATTGGTTGATTTGACCCCATTTCTGTTTTTTTTTTTAAACGGAACTGTCATCCCAAATTAAGGGTTGTTATAAATTTTCAATAGGGTTTTCGTAGATTTTGATATCTGAAACTCAAAGCGTTCCTTTCATAATGGTGGCCTGTGGTCCGCTGGCTAGCATGGATTTGTGCATATATCTAAGCTCCTTTGTATGTATGTGCTATACCTGCACACTCAGAGAAAACTCCAAGTACATTTTGAAAACCCAATTAGGTGTCTATTTTGTTTATTCTAAGTTATATTATCATTTATTTATTGTATCTTAGATTTAATTGTAGGTTACAAAAGTTTAGCCAGAGCAAGAAAGGCCTTCAGGCTGAGTGGCATTTATTTTAAGTATTATTTAATATATAACACTCAAATACAGTAGATAATCTGTGAAATGCTGTACTTTCAATTGGCGCTTATTTCAAGTATTTTGTAATTATTCAAGATTTCCACTCTATCTCCTGCAACTTTAGCGCATGAACGTGAAATCAAGAAAGTAAATTTGTGGGGCACTTTTTTTCAGTGTATGTTTGTAGAAAGCAGAAAGTTTGTATAACCGCATCAGTAGAATGCAAATAGTGACAAAGCGGCCGTAATTGGACAAAACGGAAATGAGGTAGAAGGAGGCGGACAGGCAAATGCTGCTGCTGCTGCTGCTACTGTTGATGCTGATGCAGCTGCTGCTGCTGATGCTGGTGCTGCCCACTGTACTGTGCATTGCACCTGCTGAAATGAGCTTCGAAGTGCGCTAATTAAAAGTGCCGTTGCCTGCAAACAGCCGTCCGCTCACCACAATTCGCAAACGGTTTTTGATTACAAAGCGAGCGTTGAACGACGAGTGGAGAGCGTCTAGAGGAGAGCGGAGAGCGGAGATTGCCTGCTACTTGTGATTTGACTGAATCGCGTACATCTTTAACCAAGCAAAAGTGCCAGAGACAGAGAGGGAGAGAAGAAACCGGAGATGGGAGAACAGCAGAAAACTAAGCGAAACCGCAGCAGTGCTAACAACGAGTATCGAGTAGCTAGCTAAACTAAGGAATAGCTAGCTAAAACTAGCCATAAGCACAGTAAAACCAACGAAATTCAAAGTAACGAGAAGAGAGTTATAACTAAGGAAAAACGAATTAAAAGTAACGAGTAGCGAGCTAAATCTAACTAGAAGCTTATTAAAAACGAGTAGCGATAGTCCAAAAAAACATCCACCAAGCCATGAAAGATGAAGTTTGTGTTCAATCATAACGAAACAAACGTTTCTCACAAATTGAGTTTTAAATCGATTTCAATACATAATAATACAAATAAAAAATGTATAAAAACAAGTCGTGAGAACTTTCTATATAAATTACTATATAAAATATATAATAAAATATATAATAAAATATATAAATAAATATATATAAATATAAAAAATAAGCTACAAATCAATATTTATAAATTTCTGGAAAACGGGTTTTCCATTTTGTTTTTCAATATGCTCTCTTTTAACTTTTTTCATATAAATATTGAGAAGAGAAGATCAGAAATAATAGTATAAATAAAGAAAAACCTTCAAAAAATTGTGACGTAATAGAGTAATTAATGTAGCGTATCCATTTAGTGCAAAAGTCGGTTAACTCTATGGGATTAAACACACTTAAAGTTTTTTAAATTAAATATTCCAGAAAGATTCAATTTTAAGGTTTGGATTAATGCTTTAACTAGATGGGTTTCCCTGATAGGCTTTCAGCGAGAGTGTGAGCTAGGTTTCGTAAATTATCCTTAAGTACTTGAAATTAAAAATAAAAATAAAATATTCCAGTTCTTTCGGGCGCTAATGACGGTCAACTTGGGCAACCTGCTGGCTGCCTTGGAGTGCAGCGATTACAACTTAACTGAAGATATCATTGTGTTTGGCCTTGGCTGCTAATTAAGTCGGAAGCCCTAGCCGAATCCCAGAGCCAGTTAATAACATTTCGTGGCCTGGCCCTGGCCGTCACTTGACAGTAATAGTAATGTGGCCCGTCTAGGGACTGGGATCGGGCTCGGACTTGGAGTTGGGATGGGGACACTCGCTGGTCACTGGAGTTCACTGCTTTGACTTGGCTAATAAAAGCATCGCATTGTTTGACAATTTGCCATTGCAGACTTTTGGGACTTCACTGCCGCACCTAGCTGTCCGCTCTCCCCCTCTCTCTCTCTCTCTCTCTCTCTCTCTCTCGTGGAGTGTTTGCCTGTGTGCAGTGCACTAGTAAATTACAAACATAAATCACTTGATAAGTGACGCCTGCGCTGCCCCCAGGCAGCCGGGCTGTCTGTGCCGCATGTGCCCGCTTGAAAGTGGGAGCCTGGGTTACGCGAGGATGCGGGAGCTTATCAGCTAAACAGCAATCAGGTCAGCAAAAGCAACAGCCAAGTTGGCTATATGTGGGCGTCTGCTTGTAGCGTGTGTGCTGTGTGTGTGTGTGTGTGTGTGTGGGTGTGTGTGTGCAGTTGCACATCTTTTTGTTAAGTTCACTCGAACATAAATTTCTTTAGAATTGTCAATGGCAGCAGCTGCAGCGCCTTAAGCCTTCCAGGTCTCTAGTGTGTGTCTCGCTCTTTCTCTCTTTCTCTCTCTCTGCTGCTCTGCCTCCCTCTGGTTCTTAGCCTGTGTGTAATGGTTTTGCTACATACTTGCCTTTTTAGTATCCACACACACACACCTACTCATTCTGTCATTTCTGCACCACTTTTGTTTGACTTTGCACTTGGCATTTAATGGATGTAGCATTGTGCAACAAAAAAAAAGTGTAGGAACCGGCTAGGTGCGGTGGGTGAGCACGCTGCGTATGAGTGATTTTTATAGCTCGAAAGTATGCATCAAGAATATTTGTCACACTTGAGATGATTTTCGCTGAGCCCTGCAACTGCGTGGGCGTGGCTATCGCTGATTGTTTAATGACATCATTCGCCGCAAATTATTTTCTCTGCTCCCCCTTCAACGAGTTCAAGGTCAGCTTTTGCGATGCGAACATTTCAAATATGCCGCCCCCGCCCGCCATGTTTCCACATTTCACTTTGGGTTTTCCCTTCGCTTCTGCCATGAAAAATGCGTCTAAAAAATGTTGCCCCTGCCCTGAAATTTGCCTGAACGAGTTATTCGCCCTTTTAACTCGCTACTCGTTACTCGCTACTTTTCACTTTCAACTTTTCGCATAGTCGCCAGCGCAATTCCGTCTGTCAGTTTCTCTGGCTCCCCTCCGGCTGCCACAACCAGAGTCATGTCTGCAACAGGAAATCGTGGGCTCATCGTTCAGTCTGCGTTTTAAAGTAATTTTTATGATTCTTTGTGTGCGACGTGCCTTTTACGCAATTTGTCTACATTTATGCCCCGCCAAGAGCTACCCCCCCCCACCTCCCACCCGCCGCCCTCGCTACTCCTGCTGTCCTTTACCGCAATTGTAACACCTGGCCGCTTGCCGGCTTTTGTTGGTTTATGCCACAAATCCCAGCTAGATGAAGTCCATAATACCAAAAAATACGAAATATTTGTATCCGTTTCCGGTTCTTGGCAGCATCAAAAACAAAAATTGTCCGTTGTGCGTGCGTGTGTCTGTCTGTGTGTGTGTGTGTGTGTGTTTATATCGAAGATAGAAGATGCACAGCTCTCACCAGATTTGGTTAGCTTTTATTGCGTTGAATATGCGTGTTTAGTTGTCGCCTTCGGCAATGCGGCCCCAATTCGCTTTATTACCCAGGAATCGTTTTTTTTTGTTGCGTTCTTTATTCCCACGTTAAGACCTGCCGCCGGTGAGTCAAATACACTCACAAAACAACAACTAGAGCCCGTATTCGTTCGGCTTGAAATCGATGTTGAAAATTTCCCGAATCTCGGCAGGTGTCTTCCCATTAATCATCTTGGCCACCGTCTTGCAGGTGAGATCCAGCAGGCCCTTAATGTCCAGATAATTGGCAGCCAGCATTAGTTGAAAGATCATGGTCTTGTCCATATTGCTCAGGAACTCCTTGTCCCAGCTGCCGATGGGTCCGTCCTCCGGCGAATCGTCGGGATTGGGATCGTTCTTGTGGTGCTCCGCCCAATTGAGCAGGTTGTACAGTGTACTTGAGGACACATTCGAGAGCGGCACAATCGCATTCTCATCGTTGTCCAGGACGCAGTCCTCCAGCATCGTTTTGATGATGTTCGAACACTTGGCCACCTGTACATCTGTTTCGAAGACCTCCCCATCCGAGGCTTGCAATTTGATGCGCTGCATTTCTAAAGAAAAATGTACTGAATTTAACCCGTAGAAAATTTACTGGACAGTGCTCGCCTAGAACTTTGCTTGCAAGTCAACTGAAGCCCGACCTACTTCGATTTCAAATTTTAAATCAGATCAATCATCCGATGTGACATCATTTTGGATTACAGTTAGGGTATCCATAGGTTGGCTTCCTTCATTTTTTATTACTTTTTCACTTTATCATTCTAGTGGCAACATTTCAATGCACGTCACGTCGCACACCTCATGCCGGCAAATCTCTATAATGCCGTCATACAAGTCCACATACACGCACACACGCACACACCCACACACATGTCGGCGGGTTCAGTTTTAGGCTTGGGCCAACGTTTTGCCATAATTTGGCTGCAAGCCTTTTGGAAAACTTGGCATATACGCAATTTGCTTGTCGCCTGCGTCACAGCCATCTTGGCAGCTGGTACGAGCTGGCTGCGAAAGTATCCTACATTAATTGAGACCGTTATATGCTGTACACACACGTCCACTCGGTGTGTGTGTACACACACATTGTGCGCAGCCTTAGATGTCGAAATGCTTTTAAATATTTTGCGCAAAAATTAGCGCATTGTGGGTACACGGTATCAAATATATAGGGCGTGTCTTCCATGTATTATAATATAAATATTTATTTTTAAATATCTTTTTTTTAATATTTTTATAACATACGTCGATGTACATTTGATGCCCAATTATTTTAATACATTATTTTTAAATTTATAAACGCTGTTTAACTTAGAGATTGTATGAGTAAGATTTAAAGGTGTTGAGTAAACGGATGCGAACACATATATGGAAAATACTTAACTATAGCAACTGCTATGTATATCTATGTATAACGAAAATTCACAGACTTAAACGAATTTTGAATACACAAATGCAAATACATTTTTGGCCTTACAAAAAAAATATTATTCATATTATTAATATTACTAGTGCTTAGTTACACAAGTTATATCAAAATCAAATATTTTCCAAATCACAGGGTATCTTTTAGTCAGGCCCCCGTTTGTTAGCTGACTTGCATGTCATATTGTCGCCTGTGTGCTGTAACTTTTGCCACCTAGACAGGCGCACCTCGGCAATGGGAGGCGCCTAATAAATATGTTGAGGCAGTATTAATTACGCTGCTGTCGGCTCTAGTTGAGGACTTTCAATCAACAAACGACAAGCAACTTAGGCTGGAACACGCGGACTGTGGATAATTTGGGCACTTTTTGTGGCATTATTGAATAGCTCACAGATAACGTGTTCAGGCCAAGTCTATCGTTTATTCTTCCTTTATTGTTAAAAGTAATTTTTATAGACAGACAACAGGAATATCACATATGCGAATATTGATATATCGTAATTCTAGATGGAATAATTTTCTAATTTAATAATTCCAATGTTAGTGTTGCATGCGTTTCTAAAATCGTAAGTCAAATACAATAAATAAATAAATAAATATGACACAAATTTAGAAAGAATGAATGTGAAACATGATCGAAATATCATGATAAGTGGGATGTTCAGGAAGTGGTTCGGCACGGACCTTTGGCTCTTCTGCTTGCGCCTCAGGGAACTTATAAAACTTCAACTCCAGCTTCAAACTGGCTCAATTCTGGTTGCAGTCTTGATTATGATGTTATTATTTTAAGCACATATCAAAATGATTTTATGCCAATAGAGCTATCCAAATTCCCCATAGTGGCATGTACGCACGTACACACACACACACACACACACATACACACGCACTGACAGCTACAGTTAGAGCATGTAGATGCGTATAATAAACAACTACTTAATGCTTCACATTTCTAATTGGCAATTAACGTGATGCGTCTGTCGTTTTATAACAAATGACTAGCCAAACAATAAGGCCAATTTAACCACTCAACCGCCCAGCCACCCAACCACCCAACCACCCTGCCACCCTACGTCCATTGGCCAAGCCGAGCGCAGCTGTTGCGGTTTGTCGAGCGCTCAGATTGCGTGTGTCTGTGAGATTTTGCATGTGTGTGACGGACTAGGTGTGCAGGGGTGTGTGTGTGCAGTCATTGTGCATGATTGTAATGTAAATGTGAATTGGCAACTATACGCTGCATGCTATAAGCAACTCGACCAACTCGGAGAGGGGCGGGCCAGCAAACGTCGTAAATTGTGCAAAGTTGAGACTGTCAACTGTTGACACTTTATGTGACAAAATAGGAACGCTTATGTTTAGTAAAACTAATGTTTGTTCTTATTCCGCAAGCGTATCTCTCTCTCGCTCCCTCTCTATCTGCGTGTGTGTGTGACTCCCATAATGCGTGTAATTGTCCCTGTACGCATAGTTATGCAAGTGGCAACTCACAAAACCTGACTTTGAGTGACAGTTTAAAGTAATGGCTGCTCTAGAAAATGACTAGCAAATGGCCAAAAAGGTTGGGCCTGCAATTTGCTGTGGTCCTACTTGGCACAGAGATGTTATATTATTGAGATAATGGTTATGTTGTCTGCAAAACGAATTAGACAATCAGGAACAAGGTATGTAAGGGCCGCAAGGCCAACGACTGACTATCCAAGAAGTTCACAGCCCTTTGGCTCAACTGAAATTGCGAAGTTACACCAAAACATAATCTTAGTCAAACTTTGGGCCTAGATAAGTACACTATGTTACACCATACACACAACAAACGGCATCATAAAATATAATGTTAATATTTATTTTCTGTTTCGCTTCATGCTTTTTAACACAAGCAAAATGATTGAACAAGAAAATAGTGTATAAATAAAAGAATAGTAAATGCTTGCTGCAGTGATTAAGTTTAAAATTGAAATTCGAATCCGAATCCTCGTTCAATTTTAAAATATTTATTTGGCAATCTTTTTTCTTATTCTTTGGGCTGTCGAAAATAAAATACCCTTGCTGACATATGGAAGATGTATTATCATATATGTTAATTAATTAATAAGCACGTAATGTGAACACATGAATAAATGTATAAATATATTAACTTCAATTGCTGTACATTTGATGCTTGGAGTGTGGGCCTCTTCTGACTTATAATTGTTGTATTTGCTCTGACCATATGAATTCATAATAGTGGCAGGGTTTACATGTTTAGGGGGTCCTTTGTGTATTATTGTTTTATATTTGTTTTTGTGTTTTGGGCAAATGAGCAACACACTTGGCGTTTGGTCCGCTGGTATTAAAACAATTAAATATGGATGGATGAACGTTGCTGAAATATGTTTCACTAAGTGTCGAAAAACTTTGGCATATCAAATTACATGACGGGCCAACAAATAGGAGACACGGCAGACGACATCGACATGGCCACGTAGCATACCGCAAACTCCGCCCTGCCACACACACACAGACACACAGTCACACACAGACACACTTGTCGGTGGTTGACCACAGCGAAACCTATTTGCCATATGTACATGTCATGGAACTGCTGCTGCTGCCGGCTATCCTCTCTCATGCTCTCTCAGCCTATCTCTGTTTTACATATTATAAGAATAAAAGGCATTATTAAAGCACGCACGCAGCCGGCGCAGATAAGTATGCTACACATTTCGCACCACTTCATATACACGTGCGTACGCATTTGCAAGCGTGTGTGTGTGCGCGCGCTTATTAATGCATGTCAGATTGTCAGCCGCATATGATACCGGCCACGCCCACCGCTAAAATGGCCAACAGCCATAAATTATACAAATAAACAAAAGCACTTTACGCCACAAGCTGCAATTCCCTGCCGCGCATGGTCCCTCATTGACATTGGTTTCTTTGGACTGACAATTGAAATGGGAAACAACATAAAAGTACCATATTTATTTAATAATTTCTGCGTGCCATTTGTACCCTGTTAATTGCGAAACCCTAATATGAAGTATACGTTCAATAGAAGTTCCATTCTTATGGCAAGATCGGGAATCGAACTTTCATTCGTTACTTACTCCTGAACTTTTTGTTAAACAGTAAATTTTATTAAATTTTAATTGATGTTTTTTTTTCTTGTTTATGCTTAATGGAGTAGGAGATCATCTTCTAGGAAATTCTCATTACTGCCTTTAAAGTCAGACAGTATACAGTTTAGGACAAAAATAATTATTTATGAAAAATATAGTTTGGTTAAATTAATGGTTTACTTGAAGAAAATCATCAGTACTCTAGTAAATTGTATTCCCTGTAGAAAATTGTTGCATGTTTTAGACTCGTATTAGATCAAATAATAAGTCAACTGTCTTCATTAGTAAGGCCATGTTTAGAATGCGTTTAGGAGTTTTTTGTAAGTCAAAGATGGGAAACAACTTTGAGGTTCATATTTCAAAATACTTTAAAAAAAACAAATAAAAAATATGAAATAAAACAATAATAATACAATAATAATAATAATACAAAAATATCGCAATAGAGTGTTCGATTAATAACTGAGAGTACATCATGGTGTCACTTAAATTTTTGTAGAGTATCTCTCAGACTATGCACACTTATTTAAGCATAAGTGTATGGGTATATGTATTTATATACGTAGACTCGGACATGAAGTAGTCACATTTTTGCGCCATATTATTTGCATCACGCGCGTGTTCGCGTGTGTGTGTGTGTGTGTGTGTTCGTATGTGCTGGTGTGTGAACCGTTTATTAACGAGAACTCTGCTCGAACTGCGGTCCAATTTCGTGTATATTTTCTGCTGCTGTTATTGTTGTTGTTTTTATTTAATGTTGTTGCTGTTGTCATAACCAGTGGCCACTAGAGCTGTTTGTTTGTTTATCTGCTGCTGCTTGTCTGAGAGAATAAAAGAAATCATGGAATAAAGCAAAAAGTTAATATCATTAATTAATTGCATGCCATTCGCATAAACGCTTTAAAAGCCATTCACTTATTTATGACATATATTTTATGCTACGAGCCACGAAAAAATATAAATATTGAAAATAATTTGCCAGTCAAGGGTTAAAATAGTCGGCATTATCCTTAAAACGTTCAATTACTCGTAATGCGCCGTCAGCGCAATCAAAAGAAGCTCATTCTCAATTATATTTAACACTTTAAGTGGTTAAGCCTTGATTTCTATAAGCGGCTGTGACTGGGCCAACTGCTTGTCATCAATTTTCAGTTCACTTTCTAACCATTTCCCGGCCGTGGAAAATAAAATAAAATTAACCTGTTTACCTTGACATATAACGTATAGTTTAGACAATGAGTTAAGTCTCAGTCAAAAAAAGTGTAAAAATCTATTAAAATAAATTTGAAGGCAAAAGATTGGTAGGCAACAAAAAAATAGGAGGTAATCGTGTTCCATAAAATTGCTACACTCGCTGGCAGAGTTTTCTAAAAACATCGCGTGCACTCAGCGAATTTCAATTATGCAAGTCAATTACAAGCGTTCGATTCCTTTCACTTCATTTTAAGTAAATAATGAAATTTCATAGAATTTATTTCTGCGCTAACTCACATATATATGTGCATATATTTAAAAGATAAAGTTCAAAGCAGGCAACTGGATTGCATCAAATAAATTGAAGTCTGAAATGCCAAAATTTCAAATTAAACAGCCGACGAATTTTAATGGCAAGTGCACTTTGCAGGGCAACAAGAAGCTAGCTGAGCTGCGCTGTCTCCTTCTCTCTTTATCTAAATATATACACAAACACATATACATATTCATATATATTACCCAACCAAGCCCACGCATCAAAGGACCACCGACCGCTACATTGCCCTCAATATGTGTGTGTGTGTGTGTTTTTTTGGTTGTGTTTGTGTGGTTTGTTTAGCGTTCTAATTAATTGTTGAGTTGCATCCACCCACTGGTTGGCTGCCTTTGTGTGGCAGCTGCTCATTTAAAATTGCATTCGGCGCTTAACAAAATAAGGGCCAATTTACAAAATATTTATCGCCAATGCCAACATGTCCGGCGCAATCCGCCTCATCCTGGCCAGCTCGGTGCCCACGCTGCTTTGCGCTTTGGTTCGTATGCTAAACTTTACATATATTAATTTTGAGCAGCGCCACAACGCAGACAACAAAAACTTTCACACCGACCCACACACCCGCCACCCGCCAAACTACCCCGCCCCTGCCCTTGCCCCTGCCTCTACCCCCAGCCCTGGCCCTTGTCCTATTTCACACGCAGTTGTGTTTTGGCGTTTTTGCGTTTTACTATTTGCCTGAAAATATATTTTCAGTTCGTCCGAAAAACAATCATTTCTGCCAGCTAGCATTCCATTTGCTCTCTCACCCCATTCTACTCTCCCTCCCCCCCCCTCTTTTCTCTATCTCTTTCTAACACTTTCCTGCAGCTGAGGCACCCGCCTGACCATTTTGCTGTTTCGTTTTTCGTTTAATTTCACCATTTGAAAGTTGGATTTTTTTTTTGACAAATTTGCTCAACAATTTGAACTGCTAACTATGGAAATTTACAGAACACACACATGTCTTGCTATATTTGTGTGTGTGAACGTGCGAAAGCTTTTAATTTAGTGCATAATTGCGTAATCAGTGTGGCAAGAGTCACGGGAGGGGTAGGTGAAGGGGCAGTGGGGGAGGAGGTCAGCCCGTGTACATATTATGCTGGCAAATTCTTCTGCCATTTTTTCGCGCTGGCGCTTTTCAGTGGTCAGAAATAAATTCAATTAAATCCAATTAAAATAAATAAATAAGCCAGTTTCGCGGCAGCGTTAAATTAAATTTTGGCCCCGCATCAAACAGCCAAGCGCAAGGACATGGGCGAACTAGCAAAAAATAAATAAAAATACCAGGTATCATTCGAATTGTGGCAGAAATTATTTCTCAATTTAGTTTTGTTTCATTGCAAAATCTCTGGTTCGCTATATTTCTAGGTTGAGCTCTAACTCTATCTATCACTCTCTTTCTCTCTCTCTCCCTCTCTCTCTCTCTCTCTCTCTCCTGTCCTCAATCTCTATTTGCTTTTTGTTACTGCCCCCATCCCCCTTTTAAGTGTGTGCTTTAGAGTATTTAATTAGTTGTTTTTTTGCATTCCTTTTGTGCTGCGGCTTTCCACTACGAAAGCCTTCCACAATATTATCAAAAAAAGAAGCATTTTCCAGGCGCCATTTGCGTTTTATATTATGAATTTTCCTTCGCAGTTGCTCAACGGTGTTTTTAATATTTTCATTAATTTTTCTACTATAGACGAGAGAGCTTTACAAACTATTTAGCTTATAAATAACACCAGCTACTTTGAACTTCCCACTCGAAGCTACACAGAGCGCAAAGCCATATATTGTTGGCTCAACTTAAATTCACTATGGTCCGCATCTTAAAGTTTTCATACTGTATCGAATTTGAGAGCACATTTTTAAAAGGCACTGTTATTCCGAACGCACAAATTATTAAGTTGCGCCCGCCTACGCTGTGTATTGTTTTGGCACAAATTTATTGCCAACACACACACACACACACAAGCAAATATATGTGCATAAATATATTATTCCGCATGGAATATGGGCACCCACATTATAAATTAATCGGGGCTGCATTCGCCAGCAAAATTGATGTTTATTGGTTGGGTGTCTGTTTATAGCTCTTTATGTTATTTTAAAGTCGCAAATTGATAGCGTAACAAATATTGCGGTTAAAGAAAATAAAAACCCCACAGGCAGCGGAGTGAAAGAACTTTAAGTGAACATGCAATAACTACATACAGACATACGTATATGTAGTACATGTATGTGGGAATTGATAAGCTAATTAGGGCGTGCTTAATATTAAACAAGTGACAACGTTGGAGTCGGATGTAACCGACAGCACAATACTCGTTCACAATGTACTAACAACCAAAACTTGCACCCTGGCATTATTTGTACACAATAAAAAAATTAAAACAAACCCTTTTTCGTCGGAGTAAGGGTTTTGAATATTTAAAATTTAGAATCAATTTAAATCAATCAGATCAGTTTTGACAAAGTTTGACAAGTTCGCATGTCATAATATTTATGAATTTTCGCATGATTTTTGACAAAAAAATTTACCTCCTCAGAATCGGTTTTAGTGTTGTTTTGTATACTAATTGTGACAACCACAATCGATTAAAAATGTAAATTTGCAAATTAAAATTTTGAAAACAAATTTTTTCGAAAATGAATATGGAGGAGTACATGATTTATTTACTCAAAATATTAAAAAAAATGTATTTTATATAATGCATATATTCTTAATGCAGATTCAATCCAGAGGATAATTCATGACAGAAATGCCATCAACTTAAAATCGGTTCATTTTTCACAAAGTTTTAAAATGACATATTAAAGCTAGAAAACAGTTTCTTTGATATTCAAAGTTTGTTTATTTTTTTTATTTTTAAAAAATACATTATTTTGTATTTCATACTCCAATTATTTACCTGCACATTTCTCTCAGTGTAGCAGACATACAAATATACAGACAACATTGTTGCAATCAGGTTTGCACACATACATATGTTTTTGCTTTGTAGTAGTTGTCTATGTGTGTGTGTCTGTGCACCTTCCACAACCCAAATAGGTCCGCAACATAAACAAAGGAGCTATTTTTAAATGAAGCAATGCCGACACAGTTACACTCACAAACACACGCAGACATTCACAGACACACACACACACAAGGCGCACACACGCACGCACACACTTATAAACACACTTAGTTTCATTCAATTAACGTTGGCCAGGGCACGAGCAGCCGCGGCGGGGGAGCGAAAAAGCTGGCGCTTCTGCGACGACTTGGATTGCTGAGAGCGTGCTCCGCTCCGCTGGACTGCTCCTCAGCCACGGCTCCACGGCTCGCTCGCTCGTTCGCTGGCTCCATCACTTTTCCCCACTTTGCTGTGTCTGCGGCTTGTTCGTTTGTGTGCATTGCCTGCCGTTGCGTTGCCGCTGTTGTTGTTGTTGCTGTTGCGTTTGCTGCTGTCGTGGTTTCTGCTGTTATTTAGCTCTGCACTCGCTGCGTGCTTTTTTCACCGTTTTATTGCTACTGCTGCTGCTCCACTTTGCATGGGTCTGTTTTTGTGCCCGCTTCTCGTTCACTTGCCGTCCGCACAGACAATTGTCAAACAAAGCTAGCGCCACGTGAGCTTAAAGAGCTTGATCGCCCGCAGCGCTGGCGCTGGCTGTGTTTTTGTTCCGTAAGCGCTTTGATTGTTTGTGTACGTCAGCTAGTACAATGCTAATTTCTTTATTCTCCTGTCTGCGACGTATCGGACGTGGACGTCGACTTTCTGGTTAGCATTGGCAGCGTCTGTGATTTGCACTGCGGCAACAGCTTCGCGAATATAGCTATAAATAAGTGCACATACATACATATACATATATATGTATACGTATATGTATATGTGTGTGAGAGCGCGCATTTCGTTTGTATGGCAAGTCGAACATTAAATCGCTGGCCATTTATCAGCGCCAGGCTGCCAATTGGCTTTAAAGCTGCAGCGCTCAACTTTTCCAATAAGCAACTTTTATCGCCAGCTTGTGTTGCCATATCAGCTACAAACACACAGACATACACACGTAAGCGCTTACGTATACGCATGCACACTTACGCACATAGATTTAGTGTATATATATATATATATATATGCGCTGGGCAGGGGCACAGGTGCGGCGGGGACACACACTGTGAACTCGACCCAGTCAAGGTGAAGGCAAATGTCAGCAGCCCACACACAACGGAAGTGTGCAAGCAGCCAACCGCCCCGCCCCGCCCACCAAATGGGCGCTCGTCGTTTCGCTTTTAATTTCCTTTGAAGAAAACTTATCACCCTGCACGAAATGCCAAAGAAATGGCAATAAAAAGTGGGGAAAAAAATAAAACGAAATGCCACCGGAACTTAAAACCTAGCCCAACTAGAGACGAAGAGCAACTTTTGCCTTTTGAAGCAGCAGCAGCGGCGGCAGCAGCGGCAGCGGCAGTAGCAATGTCAATGGCAGCTACGTCGCTGCCGACGTCGACGTTGCTGCTGTGTGTTTTGAGTTTGTGATTTAAAAACTGCATTTGATACCCGTGGCAATGGCAATGAATTCTGCCCTCACTAAAGCTCTTTCTCTTTGCGCGTTAATGCCTGTGTGTGTGTGCGTGAGGCTTAGCAGCTCTCCCTCTCCCTATCACCCTCTCTCTCTCTCTGTCATTTGCCTGCTTGTTCTGTATGGTCGTGTGTGCTGTCATTCGCACGCGCTGCTGGCTTTTGTTCTCTTTTTAGTCCCCGTACTCGGTCACCAAGTACCGTTTGTTGGGTGCCAAGGCCAAGACCAGCTGGCCAGCAGGCAATCGGCAGCTGGCCGGGCACTTCACCAGAGAACGTTGGCATCATTTTGCTCACTTACCGGTTGCACTTGGCAGCTTTAAATCAGCTCTCCACCAATCTCCTTTGGCCACAACAATGGAACAATGTCTGGCAAAAACAAATACTACATATATTTTGAGAGCTCTGTTGTTTATTTAGAAATTCGCCAAAAACTAAACATTTTCAGTATTTCAGAATCAAAAAATATCAGTATTAAAAGCTTTAAGTTTATAACAGAAAGTTGTTATAGAATGAATTTATTCTTGCATTTGTAAATTAAAATTTAGCTTCTTAATGCACAGCAAATGGTTTTAGTCCCTTTTCTTCGGAGTTTACGCATCGAATCGATTGCCAAGACTCTAATGCAAAGTCTGAAATATATATGCGGAATACAAACTGAGTTTTTCGCTGTTTATAGCCTGTTCCTTGTTGGTTTTGTTGTTGGCAACAAAGCAACAACATTGACCTATGGCCAACCATCTTAATTATTCAAACTAAATTCTTTCGAAATAAATAAAACTTACAACTTGTCAAAAGAATCAATTGCTTAACGACCAATCACCCTCTTATTAAATGTTTCCTAGAGCTACATGTATATGTTAATGTTTCTGCTTATCTTTAATTTTCATGAAAAACAAAACAACCTCTAGTCAATTTTAATAAAGGTTTGTTTTTAAAATTCGTTCAAAGCACAGCAAAATTTATGTTGTTATTCAACATTGCCCCAAAAACTATGCTATACAAATTATTCCGAGCTTTATTTGAAAACGAAATTCAGAACTGAACTCATACCATATATACATATGTATATATACGTGATCAGATGGTATTATTTTCGCAGCTATTAGGATTCTGTTTAAAACCCATTGGACCACTGAGCGCGTTACATAATTTATTATATTTTATAGACGCAAACCGAACAGCAAAAACAAAAAATAAGCTTCAAGCGACGAAAATGTGTAATTCGCGGGCATCCATCAGCAGAAAATAGACTGAATAAAAAAATGTCATCCATAAATTTAAATGGTCTGATTTTCAATGAAAACATTAATTGATTGAGCTACATTCGAGAAAGAAAAAAAAATATATATAGATATGTGTATATATATGCATTTAAAACAGTTCAGGCATTGTGACTGGCTGACTAATTGATAATCAACGTCTCGATCTGAAAAGCAAACATTGTCACCGAAGCTTTCATTTTAAATTTTAATGAGCACTATAGTTGGACTTAAAATTAATCCATAAAGGTGGATAATCGGTGAATACGAATTCAATGAAAATTTTAATCTTCCTTAGTGTTAACTTATTTGGTATAAAATAAAAGTATGGTAATTTATTAAATTTAAATGTTTGCAACTCAAGCTATGCATTAGTATGATGTTTTTTTTTGGTTTTCTTTTAACTATTTTCAACTAATTTGGTATTAAACTAAATCTGGGATATAAATGTTTTTCCACTCCAGCTTAAGTCTGTGCGGTTTTGTTTAAAATATCAAGCTTGGGCTTTATTCCTAAAAAATATGAAATTCACTTATTCTAATCAAGCCACACGCAAACCAAAGCTTTCTGCTGATTACAAAATCGTTGGTTTGCAAATCATGACTAAATGCTCTATATGAGACATAGACATACTTACAGCACATACTGTGTGTGTGTGAGTGTGTGTGTGTGAAAAGGCAAACAAATTTGCGCTGATTGTAATGTGAGAGAGATTTAAGAGATAAACGGTGCGGGGAGTGCCTGATGATGGTTCCACGTAACTCGCATGTACATGACAAATGACATGTCTTTAGTGGGTAGTATAATAAAAACGACAGAGCTGACACAAAACATAAGAAAAAACTAAAAAAGAAGAATCGTATTGATAATCATTGCACAATCAAAACCGTAAACTCATAAACGACAAGCGATTGCTATTAAACTCGAGGGATAACACACACACACACACACTTACACGCATTTGAATTGTTTGTTGTAAGTAAGTCATTACAACATAAATGACAATTGTCAACGTTTATTTTTACTGTGACTACGTTGTTGTTGCTGCTGCTGCTGTTGCTGTCGTTGTTCCTGTTTGCGATAACGTCCGCCCAACATATCGCAACTTTAATAATTGAATTATTTCTGTGCGGGGAGCCATAAATTGTGGTTAGCTGCCTAAAGTGTTGAATGCCTGATGCTGACATCGACTGATGAATACCCTGTAACATCCTGCTTAAATTATAAAAATAACAGGCTATACAAACTGTTTGCTTTTGTTCTTAATTAAGAAGTAGAAAGTCCTAAAAGGGAATATTGCATGTAAAATTGATTTATTTCACAATTTACTAAATCAAGGTGCTTTAAAGCAAGTGGAATATAAATTGCTATGTGAAAACTTCAAGCTAATGAGGCCTTTGACTTTGTCTGTAAGTCTTTAACATAATTCAAGTAAGAATTAGAATTTCGTTTAATAATAGCATCAATGCCAAACCAAACCTTCGACTTAAGTTGACTCAAGAAGCAAACTCAAACGCACACACACACACACACACCCCTCAGGTTGTCTGGCAACAGAGCTTTGTTTGTGAGGTTGCATATTCAGCATTCACCTCAACCAATTGCCAATTTTCATCGCTTTCATCTGTTTTCCTATTATTTGTGCACCTGTGTGTGTGTGTGTGTGTGTTTCCGTGTGTCTGCTGTTGAGTTAGGGACAGGGAGCCTTTTTACAATTAAAACAGATCTTATACAATTTCCTACTCATGCTCGGAGACCACGCTTACTTCCGCCTTTAAACAGCTTCGCAGCGTTGTTGTTGCTGCTGTTGTTGGGCTTGATTTCCTGTTTTGGGTCAGCGCTTTTAGTTTCCCATTTAACAAACCGCAAGCACACATTCGTCACCTAAACTGAGGATTTGGCTTGCGGGCTGGGACGGAGTTGCCATTTGCCTGTTTGTCGATTTCTGTTGTTGCCACTTACAAATTGGCTTTTGGCCACAAAATGCCCTCGTTTGGTCAAAAACAGCCGCAACAGCAACAGCAGCAACAGCAGCAGCAGCAGCAGTAGTAGCATCAGCATCAGAGCAAAAACCCTAATAAGCCAAAAGGTCAAACTTTGTTACCAATGTGCGAGCCTATGTATGCCAAAATCCGAGAACTCTCCAATTGGCCAGCTGCCCGTAGGCCTGGTCGGTCAACCGGCCAGCTGGCCAAGTTTTAATGCCGGGCACGTTGGCAATTGGCCGGCGGCAAAGCAGCGTCTAAAGCAAAGCGTCACTTCCGACGAATTCGTTTTTAATTTATATGTTAATCATTGTGCTACATAAATATGCCAACAAAAACAAGAACAACAACAACTGGCGACAGTTTGAATATGAAAATGTCATGTAAATAGTCGCAGCCTTGGCTAAATGAATCGACGTTACGAACGCCTCGAATGCAATTTAGACAGCTCATTGTCTATTTTGATTTCCGTTCTTTAATGAGCAGCAACAACAACAACAACGACAACGACAACAGCAAAGCCCAACAACAACATTCGCCCAGCTCTGGCTCTGACAGACCCTGGGCTCCTTTGTGTATTCATCAATGCGACTAACGGTGCGTATTCATAACTGAATGATAGTCATTGAGTTCGGAATGTATTCATTCATTCATTCTTTCATTCATTCGTTCCACAATCTTATTCACTTCCAAGCATCAAAGTCAATATATTCTGTGCGCAAGTAAATTTTGCAGCGATTCAATGAAATTCATTGAAATACTTAAATTAGGTTGTATTTTCTTTGCTCGCTCTCTGGTCAATTTGAACTTATTCCAGGAATTCGTTTTCCGCGGATTTCATCTCAGTTATTTACACAAGTACCTGTTATTAGCCACGGTCTGTGGAGGGTATAATTAAGACTAGACTGAAGTTGTGAAATGTTTGCAATAGAGCGCGAGTATATATATATATATAGGTTGTATATATATAGGGTATAGACTTAATTATATATCTAGAGTCGTGTTTTGTATAATACACATACCTTATTTGAATGTAGATTTTCTTCACTTTACTTTTTTCAAACCTCGCTTTTCCACTATATTTTCATGAGATTAAAAGAAGTGAGTGCCGCAAGAGCTAGTTAACTATGGGCTTAAGAAAATGAATTTCACTCGGGCAAAAAATAAGAAATTTTTAACTACCTCGAAAAACTTGTAGATTTTTTCGTTTTTGTGTTAAGCTTATTCGTTAAAAGCTCATTTGTACTTGAAGATATATATATAAAAAGAAATTTGATATTTGTAATCGAAAATGACCATAAATGTTTGATAAGTATTCGAGATGTTTAAATTTCATTTGCATTCTATTGACTTCGAGTGTTTGGCGTGTGTGCTGAGTGTGTGTGCTCAGGACTAAACGGGACACTGTTTGGCCAGACAGACATGGAAAATAATTTCTTTTGATTTCACTTGAATTTATTTCATCCGCCAGCTATTGGCTTACCTTGAATACACGTCTAGTGGCACCAGCTCAAGTACGCTCTCAATTGTGTGTTTCAGACCTTTATGCTCGGTGCTTTTCAAATATTAAAATGGGACATCAAACAAATTTAAGTCCGTATAATTTATTGTATTGTGGCCACAAATGCAATTTTCCTTCTTATTAAAAGTATGTGTGTGTTTGTGTGTTCGTTTGTTTTTCTACCTATTTCTAATTTGTGCTCTTTCAATATTTCTCTTTGCAGGATGAAAAGAATCAGCTGCTCATCACGAACATTTGGCTTAAACTGGTAAGTTCTTGAGTCTTTTAAACTTTAAATATTAAACAATAAGTAAAGAAACATTACTCAAATACGAGTACAAATTATTGTGGTCTTCTATGGCACACATGAGTCTTGGCCAAAGATTTGTTGCCATTCAGGCAATAAATTTTCCTCGGCCTTAGGCTCAATGCCCTCGTACCCACAGTGCAACAAATGAAATTGCCGCAATTTGTCAAAAGCCAACTCAAATAAAAAAATATAAACAAAAAAAAACACAAAGCACATACCGACAGACTGACAAAAAATGGCACTTCCCAAATTATATGAGGATGCTCACACTTGAGTAGAAAATGCTAAAGAAATCACTTAATAGCTTAAAATGCGTAAATTGCGTAAATGCCACAAATGCCGCCAGCCGTGGCATTCATTTTCATTTGCCCCATTTCTATTTGCCATTTGCCATTTTCATTTGCATTTCCATTTCGCAGCTGCTCGAGCTCCAGAGCCGCTCGCTGAGCCTCACAAAATCCTTTCATTCCCGGCTTTTCAGCCAACCTGCTGCGTAAAAATGCTGTGTTCAATGCAGATTCGGTTCGTCAACTTCTTAATTTGATGTCAGCAGCATTCATTCCCCATTCCCGCCGCCTCCCCACCTGCCCCCTAAGCGAAATGTGTGGCATGCAAATCAGCAAGCAGCTGCTGGCGATTGCAATTTGCCGCAACAAATTAAGAGTATTGCGGCTTAATTGGCAAATCAAGTGGCAAAATAATTAGCTTTTGCCTCAAACTGGTTGCTGGTTGCCAGTGGCAAGTCGCATGTGGCACGCTGCAGCTAAGGTATGCTTTTGTGCTGAGAAATCACTTTACCAATTTTTTAGTTGAACTGCCATAAACTGCAGTCAACATGTGCTCCGTAAAAGCCGCTAGTAAACTGAACTTTATATAGTTTTCTTGCCAGCATATTCCTCGTATTTAGGCAAATTGTAAACTTTCTGGCAAATTTTTCACTCATTAACCAGTCAAATCAAATGTAATACATTTTGTCAAACTGCTATTAAACTGATTAAAAGGTTAAGAGTGAAACCAAAAGCAGTTAAAGCGTAAATAGATTTCAAACAATTTCAAGGAGCAACAATCCTAGTTGACATAGCACTTGAGATCTGATATCAAATTAATTTGATTGCCCCGGCCAATTCTTGTGTTTTTGCACGTGTCCGGCCATTCTGGCCGAGAGCAATCAAAGAATATATGAATGATTAATGCTCATAATTAAGCGATAGGTAAATGGATGGCAATTGCTTGTTATTTGATTAATCGATGCGATCAAAACCAAAACTCTACCATTTCTACACATTAGCAGTTGGCAACGAATCGATGCGCTAATCGCCTTAAGTGTCACAAAAGCAACAAATTTAATTACGATAAGCACCGGACAGTCCCACCAAATAGTTGCCCAGGGGCAATCAGAGACACTCCCACACCACCCCCTACACACACACACACACACACTCCACGGCCAATGGGCGACCATCTATCCATAAACGCGCACTTAACGATGATTGATGATTTACGCACCTACGTTATTATATTTACCCGAAACATGGCTGAGTTATATGGGGTGCGCACCTCCCTTTGCCAGTTCGCTCATCGCTAATTGATATGTCGCCTATTAAAAACTCACACAACGTGCCAAAGTTCAATATTGAGCTACAATATATAACATAAATATACTTTGAGCTAAATTCATAACTTGCAACTTTCGAAAATTAAGTGCGGCAATTGCATCTTGTTAAAAATGTCTATGTTGGAATACATTTATACAACCAAATATAGACATAGATACATAGATGAATTTTGATGAAAGTATTAAATTCAACTGAACTTTTTTATTAACGTTTGCTAAAGTATTTCCACAAAACATTTAATTTTTATATATATCTGACTTCTTAATACTTCTTCTTCTTAATTAATTCATATATTATATAAATTATTATATTAAGTAATAAAAGTTCAATTTTGATAAGAATATGCGCAATAATTATTATTATCTATTTTATGTTATTAAATATTTTATTTCCAATGTGATTTATATAATTTTATCTTATGTGCTGAATTTAATTTCGCCCACGAAAACACGCTTAAACTGTTTTAAAAAATCTAAATCCATTCGTATTTTATAAACAGTTTTCATCTCGAATTCATTCTGTGCTTGCATTGTCTTTATTTTTTCCACGAATGGACTCTAATTAATTAAGCCGGGCGTCACGGACAGAAATCCCTTTGTTTGATAGAATTGTGACCTTCTGGCTTGCACCCAGTCGAAACAAAGGGTAGCGCTGCCATTTACTATCTAATACATTAACAAGTTTTATCCATTGTTTATATTTTTCTCTATTTTTCTGTGTTCTACAGGAATGGAATGACATGAATCTGCGTTGGAATTCCAGTGAATTTGGAGGTGTTCGCGATTTACGTATACCACCTCATCGTTTGTGGAAACCCGATGTGCTTATGTACAATAGGTGAGTGAAAATTCAGCTGATATTCTGTATATGTATACATATACAAATATATATATCAGATAGATGAGCGGATTCATTTTTTTATTAAAGATATAATCTAACATAGCTAAAAATTCAGCTATATATGTGTACATTGAATGTAAATATATAAATATATATATCGACATTCTAAATAAATGAATGCAAATATCTATCATTAAAAATATAGCCGAAAAGGTTGTCGTAATTAAATTTAAAAATAGCATAGCTAACCCGATGTTTTAAAAGTGGTAGTCTGTCAAGTTTGACTGCACTTGATAACAATAATCGCCCAGGCTTATTTTCGCCCGAATAACTCGCGGCACGAAGGACACAGGTGGCGGGTTTATATCCACTGTGACCTAAGCCATGTTGATGTGAAAAGATGTGAAAGAAAGAACAAAATTAAAAGACTAAAAAGAGAGGAAAAAACCAATGATGACAAGCCGTAAAAATGATTGCGAGTCGATAAACAAGCAAAAGTTGATATCTTCCACTTCTTCGCATTGACACCTACTTTTGGTAGGTGAAGCAGGGGCTTATACGGCATACTTATGATGTTACCACCTTGATAGGAGGCAGACAATTCAATTGGGTCTTACTTTGTCTTTCTGTTTTTATGGCCAATTCCGGTGCCCATACAATGGTTTATAATTCTGCAATAAAAGCCCTGCGGTTGCCGCTTGTTTTTGTTGCTGTTGTAGTTGTTCTTGTTGTTGTTGTTATTATTATTATTGGCTTTGTGGCTGAAGCTTTATTGCTTTATTCATATAATTTTATTTGCATTTGCAACGTTTTGATAATAACGAAATTGTGTTTATTTTTGAAAATCCCTTTCATGTTTATGAGCTGCCATTTGTTTGCCTACGCTTGCCATATTTTTTTCGCTTCGTTTTTTTCCTTTCTTCTCTTTTGTTGTTATCAATTTTATTGTAATGGCACCTCCCTTTTGTCCACACACACAAACCCTTTACTCAATTGCATTTATGAATGAAATATATATGTAAATATGTACAATTTGTAAAAATTACGTGCGCCATCTCGGAAAGCATTTTAAGTTAGCTTTCATTGGGGTTATTTTCGGTAACAGTTTTTTAAATATGTTACTCAATATGAATCTTGAATTCACCGCATTTAACATACCCTGACGGCAACAAAACAGAATAATTTGTAACTATTTATTTATACAGTCATGCAATAAAAACGATTAAACTTTGCAGATATGGGCTAACAAATTGCTTCATATCAATTCAATTAATATTAATGCTACATTTGTGTAAGACACATATTTGTTTTATACATGTTACAACAATAATTATGTTATAATAATTTAAATTAATGTTTTATGTACAAATATGTAAAAGTGCTTAATTAATTTTTCCAAAAATTTTACTTTCAAAAATAAGTACCTTTTTTTGGGGTATTTACTATAGCTCCGGGAACATTATATGTCCACATATCTGCACATTTTAAAATGCTTTTTGATCGGACCAAAATGCCATGGGATTATATTATTATTTCAACAGGCAAATTACCATAACAATTTTCAAAATGTTTTCATGCATTTCTTTCACTTTGCTGATTGTTTTGGGTCGAGATCTCTCGGTTGGAGCATTTACTTCTTTGTATACGGTGTTATGTTTGTTATGTTAAATAGCTGAGCAACAGTTTTGAATTTTGACATGAAGCCAGTTCCCTAATCACCTAACTGAAGTTATTGTGTTCGGGCCATAAATTGACTAAAAACAAAAAATTGTGCTTCGTGTTTATTCTGAGTCCAGCGACATAATCAATTGCCGTGCAGCTGTGCGGATACTCTTTAAAATTGTACAAGTGGCATTTTAGTTTTATGGCAAGTAAAGTGGGCCGAGCAGCTGGCGGAACAGTAAACGCACAAATTTTAATGCGTATTCGGGCAAGTTTTATGACAAAGTAAATGACTTGCTGGAACAAAAGGCGGGCGGCTGGCAGCACAATTAAGAGGGGTGCTCTTAAAGGGCCGCACAATGCGAGTAACAGTAACAAGAGCGGCAACAACAACAATAATAATAACAATGCCAGGAAAGGCTGTAAATGCCACCTACAGCAATACACACACATACACACTCACACACACATAGGAATACATGTATTTTATGATAGCTACTTGCATGTGAGCAACGGCCATTCTTAGCTTTTTGTTGTTGCCTCTGTCTCAAGATGGCTGAGATTTTGATGATGTGACTACAATAGATGGCACGCCGGCATAATGAATCATAATTTAACTGTTGACATGACCAAGCAATATAGCGGGGAGTTGGGGCGGGTAGTCGGCGCTATGGGGTGAGCTCGTCCGCTGGCATAATGACAAAGACAAAAACATTTCACAGCTGCGACACTTTATTCGTTTATCCGCCAACACTTTCTGAAAGCAACTCATGGTCGAAATGCTTTCGATTTCCGAATTTCAACTGTCATCATTTAACAATGGATGGCCAACTTTAAAGGCCAAGTTGTCAATTGAGCGTAGAAAAGTTAGCGACGAAACACTTTTAGTGCGGTTTACAGAGTGTTGATAATATTGCGGAAAATATGCGCGACCACATTATTACCCAGCTGTACACGGGACAAAGAATGGAAAGCATATCGAGTATACCCGCTGCTATCAGCGGTTGAGTGGGTATAATTAATAAATATTAAATTAGTTTGCCAGCGGTAAAAATTGAACCGTAAGAAATGAGCAAACGCTGCACACGCGCCGCATTGCCTATAGATTAATCATTAATCAGTGCCAGGCCGACGCACACAAGCACACAAACACACACACTTTGGTGAGAGACAGGCACAGCAAGAGAGAGCACGACGCGCACAGCTGCCAGTGCAAAAATGATTTATGCGCAAAAGTATGCTACATAAATTTCCATATGTGCCGTTGCGGGAATCCGACTGTAAAAAAGGGTATTATTAAATGCGGCGTCGCTGCCGCTTTAGCTAGTTCTTACACCAGCCACACACACACACTCTAACACCCACACACACACCTACTTATGAACATATGTATCAGATTTAAGTACCTTCAGTCATGACTTACATATGCCTTGTAACCTCTGCTTGCAGCGCGGACGAGGGCTTCGATGGCACCTATGCCACCAATGTGGTGGTGCGGAATAATGGCAGCTGCCTCTACGTGCCACCCGGCATCTTCAAGTCCACGTGCAAAATCGACATCACCTGGTTCCCCTTCGACGATCAGCGTTGTGAGATGAAGTTCGGCTCCTGGACCTACGATGGCTTTCAGGTGAGTGCAGCACACCTTCAAGTACCGATTACACCATATATCATAAGTACATGCCTGCAACTGGCAGCACATAAATTATATGCTTCCTACGTTTGCATAAAACATGTTTTCTGCTCTCTCGGATTACATCTGCTTTTCATTATTCTGCTGTCGAAGCGTATGAAATGCAGCAATTAATAAACATCCAAATAATAGGTACAAAAAATAGCCACTTTTGCCACGCGCTCTGAAGATTTAGTAAACCAGTTCAATGTACAAGTCATCATACTCTATGATTTATTATATGAGTTAGTTATCGCGTCCGCTAATAGAAAGCTATCAAAATAATGTGTGATTAAAATATTCTATAAATATATAAGTGGTATGTCATAAAAGTGCACTAGAGCCAGAAAACATTCAATAATTTTCATGATCCAATTATTTAACCCTCATCAAAAATAAGACTAAGCTACTTTAAACACTTTTTTGGTCCACTTTTGAACCCAACTTCATTGTGTTTGCATTCGTTTAGCTATTAGTTATTTCAGAGTGCTTCTGCAGTTAAACATTTGCCGTTTTTATTAATTAAGCAGCAAATTAATTTAAATAAGTCGCCATCGATGCTAGCGTCAAGATGTCGGCCCGAAATTAATTACAGTCGCTTGATTTATTTTGCTATTTATTTTCGATAAGGGCGCTCATTAATTATGTGCTGTTCCCAATGCTCATTGTACGAGTCACCAAATATAGATATGTAAACATAAACTAACAGATATATATACATACATATATACAAATCTATATATGTAGATATATATATATATGTATATATATATAAATTCCGATAAACAAGTCGGATTTATGACAAATTGCATTTTCTGCTGTGTAGTTTATTTACCAATCGCAACACTTGCCAGATGTCAGATACGATGAGTCAGCCAAATTATTTTATAAGCTTTTGCAGTTTCCTTAAATCCTTGATGTGTACACTAATTGAGTGACCATGGAGGGTACAAATCCAGCAACAACATTATCCAAAATTTAGTAAGAAAAGAATTGGGAAATAAAAAAATTGGAAAATCTAATAAATTAGCTGAAAATATATAAAAGAATGTAGAGCAACATTTTGCTGAAATAAAAAAGTCAGGGGATTTCTTTCTCGTTTTAATGATATGCCATACTGATTAAAAGGATTTCTGTCTGCTTAATCTAATTATTGTATAAAAAGTGTAATTTGGCTAAATGTCGCATAGTTAACATTCGGATAAACAAATTGCAATCATAATTTATGTAAATTAAATAAATGTGCGCGCAACTACAATTCAATTGGCAAATGATTGAAATGTCAAAAGCGTACTCTGTTGACAAATTAACAAACATTTATTTAAACAGTTCAATGAACAATAATACTATGCATTACAAGTGCAGGGCCAAATGATGCAAGCGCCAATACCCTGGAATTGCACTTAGAAACCTAAAAACAACCAGGAGCAAACATTTTATTAAAAGCAAAAAAGAACATTAATATATATATAATATAAGGGAGTTTTTTTGTTTGGTTAAGTAGCCTATAATAAAGAATCATATTAATATCCGCGTAGTTGCAATTGTTTGATGCACGTGCATTTGCAAATATGACCCATAGCTAAAGCAGATACTAAAAGGTTTAAGCTTAGACAATTAACACGGCAATTGTATAAATGCGGTTGGGTCACTGGACACTGATTAAATAATTTAATTTAATTAATTCGGGTGCGATTGGTATTAAATTTGATCGCGTTGGCAGCTGCATTAAATGAGCATTGCATTTGTGTATGTGTGTGTGTTCCAATAATTACATTTGATGGCAACAATAATTAATCCTGACACTTTGGCATCTCGTACAACTAACACATGCACAAACGCCCCCACAAACTCACACATGCACAGAGCCGACGATGACTACAGAACGCCCACATTCTCGTAAATAAAATAATGTACTACGTGCCCATGTGAGTTCTCCGCTCAGCGGCTTCTGTGCCCCACACACACACATATACAAACTGTATGGGTGTGTGTGTGTGTGCTCTATATGGTTTCGCATAACTCATTCAATGCGCTCATCGCGCATAATTTGTAATACCGGATATCCGGCGTTGCAATCCATAAATACTGAATGTGGCAGCGCAAACAGAGCATCTCGAATCCATTTGACCCGACTCCTCTATCGAAAAACTTGAAATATGCATATATGAATATTTCCGCAACATTCAATGCTAATGAATACGAAACTTAGTATTCGAGAATATTCAGGAGCAAAGTTCAGGGGAACACGAGCTCGAATGCAGCCAAGCAGAACTTCAATTGATATCAGTTGAAATTGATCGCAGTCTATTCATTATGGTAATTGAAGTAATTGGAGGTTAATCAATAAATTAGGTAATTAATTAAATGCGATTTTTCCATGAGGTAAAAATATTGCGCGAGTTGCCATTAGATTGATTAATTGGCTATCTATCGTTTGAATACCAAAATAATTTCTGTTTTAATTTCTAGGACTCGTAAATATAATGCACAACTATTTCGACTACATTATAAGCAAGAAAGTCCATTCAATTTATTTAATTTTAGTTTCAGGCCTCTGTTCATTTCACCATCTACTGCATTTTAATTATGGCTCTTCCATTAAGTACATATACATATGTACATGCATATACCACTTACATATACGCATGTCTGTAAAAATCAATTCAATACTTTACCGAGTAAAATGCCAAAATGCAAATATTTCAGTAGAATGCTCAATTAATAATAAGCTTATGCGCGCACACACACACATGCAAACACAACCAACCAGGCCCACACCCTCCCACACGCATCAAAAGAGGCATATAGAAATAATTAAATAATTTGGTTATAGAAATTTACACATTTGAGAAGTTCGCATAGCGAAATTATCTGCAAATTCATAAGTAATTTACCTAAAAGTTACAACAATAACAAGTTTAAGTGCCTTAATCGAGTTATCTCAACTAATAGTTACTCTATAACCGTTAATGCGTGACATTCGATCGATATTTTTAAGGCAGTTTATTCTTAAACCTTCAATAGACAATCTTCTTAGGCGTTTTTTTTAATGAAGGAAAAATTCTGAAAGCTTTTTCTTGGACATTTTCATATATTTTATATTATAATAGACCTTTAATGCTTCAAAAGTAAGAACAAAATTGTTTAATTAAAGTTCCTCGTACAACAATTTGTGTACATACACTGAGTGTAAGTCTCTATAAAAATAAAGTACTTTACCTGAGTCTTTTATTCAAAAATTCCGTTCTTTGATCAAACAATTTCTATATTGGCCGGAATTCGTCAGTGCTTTAACTTGGTTTGGCCACAGAATTTTTTTTTCTGAATGTAATAATTCCAAACAGCCTCGCTGCAGCTCATGTTTTTTAAACTTACTTAAAAGTTTGTATAAACCCTCTCTGAGTGTATATTTTAGGAAATGCTATACACTTTATTTTAGTTTTTAGTTTTTAGTTTTTAGTTAAGTGCAGTCATACCCTGTACCAACAGATTGCAAGTAATGGCAAAAAGGCTAGTTTTAAACTTTCACACACACTATTACAGATATAGGCAAGGAACTCATGCGTCAATTTGCACACATACAAACACATAATAAAGCTTACATTCAGACATTTGTTTGTGTATGTGTGTGAACTATATGCACATGTTTGAACTAAATGCAAATATTCTTGTGTGTGAGTGTAAGTGTACTCTAATCAGCAAAATTTCATTGGCAGAAAAACTGGCAGCTAACTTGGCATCGCATGCCAAACTCAAGACACACATACACAAATACTCAGGCACACACATAGACTTGCCACACACCATCGCACAGTGCATTAATTTGCATGGCAAGACGCGGACATGGGAAGGCCAACGAGCCAAAAGTTTGCTGCCAACTCAAAGTCAGCGAGCAAAAGAGATGGATAGAGAGACAGGAAGGAAGAGTTTCAATGTGTGTGTGTGTGTGTTTGTGTATGTGGTGTGGGGAAACATTTGCTCATAACCGTCTACGCAACATTGTTGCCACCATTCTCTTAGCTTGGCAAATTTTTTGGCACACAAAAGTTGACACGTAAAATATTAAAAAAAAATTTTAGTTTGCAGCGTTTCTCTAAAGTCGCGCACAGCCTCAACTATGCGGTTCACACACTCGCACACACACACACACACACACACATCCACACGCACAAAGCAAACTACATGCATTCCGCGTCTTGTGTTTTAAATATGCCAAACTGCTGGGCTGCTGGGATGCCAGGATGCGTTCGCATCCTTGGCGCAGTGGCGAACAACAAGAATAAGAAGATGTTGCGAAAATACAACAACGACAACAACGAATTTGGCACTAAAACGAGCTCTAAGCAGTCGTTAATATCTGCCAACAAGGACAGCCCATCACATGTCCAGCAAAACTAAATTTCTCTTTTCAAGTTGTTCTACTTCAGAGTTAGCCCTAAATATTAAATACGAAATAGGACAATGCTAGAAAACGGAATTAGGTGAAAGTAGTGTTAAATTGTTGGCTTGGTAGATTGTTAGTTAGCGACTTAAGCCCAAGTAAGATATCCAATTATTACAGCTCGCTCTTGTTGAGTTTAGTTGGGACATATTTGTTTTCAAAATATTGGTTTTGCAGTTCTACCAAAAAAATGTCAAAAGTAAATATTAAACTTAATCAAAGTTATAATTGGCCTTAGAGCATTTTTTTTTGAGCAATGCATTATATTTTACATTTTTCAGTTTTTATTTGGTTTTGCTTAAAAATTATATTATATATTAAAATTTAAATTGGTAACTTTTTCGAATAACTTAGCAACCAACAGATTTTAAAAAGATATTCCAAAGGGATGACTTTTTTTTATAAAAATAAGTATATGGCCTTATAAAAACTTACATTTTTAATTGATCAGTCTGAAGGTAAAGGCTATAGGAAAAGTCTAATGATTCTGATAAAAAACAACGAATTAAATCTCTTGACCTTCTTTTCATTAGTTAATACAGAAGCTCGTTTTTTTATCGACATTGAATTTGACATTTACACCATGCTTAAATTAAATTTTCAGCTAAGCTGCTTTCCAGGAACCAAGCTTTAAAATCGATTACGGCCAATTGAGGCTATCATCACGTGGTTGTATTTGAGTTTGAGTCAGAACGTGAATAACCTTATTGCTTTAGTTTATTTAATATTTGTATTTTTTTTATAAACGAAGCAATAAACTGGCAGGTTAATCAAAAATAAATATGAGTAGAGCACAAAGCCGTGAGCAAAACTTTACGCGTGGCCGTTGCGAAACTCCACAGAGGACACTCAGAACGTGGCAGCCCCAAACGAGCCAGTCGGGCCGCCAGAGAGCCAGGTAGTCGGGCGGAGCCAGGGGCAGGGCGAGAGTGTGCCAGGTGGGTTGGTTGAGGCACAGCCGGCCAGCAGAGAGCAGCTTCCTGTGCTGGCCTCGGCCTGTCAAGTATTTTAATATCAACGTAAATATTACATTTATCAACTGGCAAAAGGGCGCAACGGCACAAGCCAAGAGCTGACGAACGGGTAAGCGGGGATCGGAGGGTGGACTGCGGTGGGGCAGACATGGCAATGTCATGCCCAGATGCGGCTGGGTGACACAACACCTGACGTATTGTCGGGCTTTCAGTGGCATCGGCCTTGTCACTTGAAGGAGCCACCTTAACTGGCGACATGCGACAGGACCATGCTTAAATCAATATGCACAATGGCCGGGGCCGAAAAGTTGATAATCAGTTGGCTCCCGTCAATCGCCCGCCATTTCAATTTATCGCGCCTTAAATCATGAAGTGACAGCAGCAAAGTTTATTCAATAAATCCCTTGGCCAAAGTTATTGACAAAGCTTTTAATTGCTTTCGAAATAACGCGCTAACCCGCTAACCCACCATCAATCTAACCACCGGCAGCGGCATCAGCTCCATGCCCCCTAGCTGCATGTGTTGCCTGCCACGTTTTTAACTAATTGCAATAAAATTTCTGGCATCGCCCCCAGATCGCTGCGCGTTAATGTCAAAACTGTCAGGCAGTTCGTCAGCAGCGGGCGCAGACAAAAGGCAACCGGCACCATTCCATATAAGCCCAGCTCAGCTCAGCCCACCCTGTCAAGCCGTGCCAAGCCCTGCCTTGCTCCTTGCTTTGGGTTGCCTATGTGGCAGCCCCACCCTGCTCATCCCATCAGTGTTTGCCCGCATCTGCAGCTGCTGCTGCTGCTGCTGCTGCTGATGCCCATCAAATGCAAATCGTGAAAGGGGTATGCTTCAGTTCTGCAGCTGTAGGTAACGGGTTGAAGCTCCCACACTTTTAAATAAGCCGAATCAGGCTAATTCTTCTTAATTAAAAAAGATATATACACATTTAAAAAAGCTTTTTTTATTGAAAACTATTTTTAATAGTATTTGTTTGAAATTAAGTAATAATCTGTTGAAAGCATAGATGCATATGAGCTTCATTTCATTTTCAGCATTTACGACAATATAAGTTATATTTATATTAAGAGAATAACCAATATACTCCATATTTAATTTGCATTCTTTAAAATGTTAGATTCATTTCAATTTTAAGACTCTCTAAACAAATATATGTTTTCTTCATATTGATATCCCGATGCGAAAAACTGAAATAATGTCAAAAAAAATGTATATCATATTTATACTAATTCATTGTTTTTTAATTTTTTGTTTTTTTTTATAAAGTCTAGGGTGCTTTGGTATTCTAACAGTTATGTCTACTCCGTGGTTGAATTGTTTTTTAATTTTTTAACTTGTGTTAAATCTTTTTTGGGTACAACATGGAGAAAATAGAGTTATAAATTGTGTGGATAAGAAAATTGACTTATCTCAATTATTTATTGATAGCTAAATAAATAGGCAGCAGCATATTCTTTCTTCTTCGTCTCTCATTGGTACGCAGATGTTAATGTTTATTTTTATTTGATCGTACAAGTGCTTACAGGGTATCGCCCAGTCGATTCGCGCTCAACGTGAGCATTTCTAATCTTATTTTTTTTCTGCAATGTCAAAAGCGTATTTGCGCAAATGGCTCAATGACGCTGAGTGCCAAATCTGTAAAAGCGAAATGCAAAAATGGCTCCAGAATTCTCATCATCATCCTCCCTCAGCCAAATCTCATCTTCGACCCCATCGTCAGCCTCATCCACATCCTCATCAGCATCCACACAATGACGTTGCCAGTTGTCAGAGACTGTTACCCACTTGTGCTACGGCGAAATTTATCGAAATGAGTGAAGTCTTTGGCTCAGATTCTGATTTGAATTCCGTTTCCGATTCTGGCTGTGAGTGTGATTCTGATTTTGAATGCGAATGTGACTGAAACCGGGCGCCATTAGCGTGGATTAGTTCATTTCTGTGAGATTGTTTTCAGGTTGAGTGATATGTCGCGTCATGGACGTCAAGTCGGAATGTGCCATATCATAGCAAACATTTCTGCATATGACAGACACTACAAGCTGGCCGTGTACTATAATTTACTTAAGTAATAACCAAGGCTCAAGCGAAATGTTTCGTAACTGGACTCAATTTTTAAGCCCGTATTGTTTGCCATGAAAGTGATTAACGTGAGTTTCCCAACTATGTACCATGTCCACATATTTATTTTAAGAAAAAGGCCAAGAGCCAGAAGCAGTTGTGAATTACAATGGAACACAGAACACAATTTAATTCGGTGACCCACTCGGCACAGCCCACAGCCAGCTGTACTTATAAGCTTGATCTGGCAGTGAAGGCCGGGATTATTCGGACTGCGACTGGCCGGGCTAATACGGAGTGTCTTAAAAGGTTTATAAGTTATGCTGGCTCGCCCCGGCCCGAAAGGGTCAGCAACTCAATGCCGCTGCCGCTGTGGGGAATAGTCGGCAAACTGCGGCTCGTAAAGTACGCACAAATAGCTACGGCATAAGGGCATGAGGGCACTGTTCTGGGCCGGACGTGCTTGACTCTCATAATAGATGGCCAACACGTTGTAGTCGTTGCCGTAGTTCGCCTCTCAGGAGCATTTTTGGCAGTAAAAGGACCGCAGGGCCGTGGCCACTTACCGACCGGCTGACGTGCAATGCCCTCCCTAACATACCCCTTAAATTACGACAAACAATGTCGTACGCACACACTGATCAATATCAATTAAAGGTGCCGACTGCAGTCGACACCAAGTACATGGAGCCAGTTGAACGCCAGTTAGGAGTGCATTGGTCAGCTTCCAACTCTGGCTATTGGCTTGCCCACAATTAAAAGCGAATATTGTCAATAACAATTACCGTTCTACAATATATTAAAACTGAAGCCGACAACATTTCAACAATGAAATTGAAAATGGGTTGAAAAACAAAATTAACTCAATCAATCTTGCAACAAATGACATCGAGCCAACTAACACCGTATCACATTGAACTGTGAAATGGAAGGTCAGCTGCATATCAGATTTTCCAATTCATTATTTAACAGGGAAACGTTAAAGAAACAGCCAGTCAGGCTGGATTAGGGCCCAATCAACACTTAACAAGCCGAGAACATTGAGTGAAGCCCTCATCTATTATGCAGCTGCTCTTGGTCAGCTACACTGAGAGAAAACAGAAAATAACATTAGTAAAGTACGGGCGTTATTGAAAGCCCGCTTAATTGGAGAGCAAAATTAATATTTCAAGAACGTTTTATAAAAGCTCAAACTTCCCCAATATACGAAGTAACTACAGTAACTACTTAATATAAAAATTAACTACTTAATATAAGAATTCGTAACAATAAAACCTAATTACAGTTCTTAATCGAAGAAACGATTCCATATCTCTATAAAAAAAAAAACAAGTCACAAGTCACAGCTTAAAACAGTCGAAAACGGTTTTTACTAATTTGCTTGTTTAATTTCTACTTGATATTTAGAGGGCGTCATCAGAAAACTCTAGCTGTAAAATTGTGGAAGATATGGATTTTCTCGGTTTAACCACATCCAAGATATACGGATTTTTTTAAATTGCCACGCCCCCAATGAGTGTATACAAAAAATATATTATATAATCGTAAGGGATCTCATCTCCAATCTGTATAAGATTAATCTATATATCTGATATATCAATTTCATCGAAATGCCATGCCCCCAACGGGCGTAGCCAACTAATCTTAACACTTTCTCTGACGCGGGTATTCGGGTCAAGTCGCTAGCTTCAATATCTTGCGTTTATACGGTCAGACTGATGGACGGACAGCAAAACGGACATTGCACTAGCCCAATATACTCTTTTCACCTCGTGAACAAGTATTAAAATTCTCCTATTGAGCAATTGGTAATAGTTTAAGAATTTAGTTCTTATTCATGTAACATCAGCTGTTGATTTTAATGTCGAAACGTCGTTTTTCGCTAAGTGTACCATTTTGAAAAGATACCTCAGGGGCACCTGGTGTGGAGCAAGTATTTTAATTCTATTTTTAAAACAAATTATTCAGAAAAGAAAAGAATAATTCACAAAATATATAGAATACGAGAAAAAATATTCAAAATTATTAAATTGGACATTTGCACAACTTAAGTTGTAGCATTCAATATACTGCAAAATCTGTCATTTAACAAGAATGTGATAAAAAAATATTTGACTGAAAAATAAATGAATAGTTAATTCGATGGTATATCGATGACTGTCAGCTTCGATTGTCAACTTCAATATATGTTGTCTCCGAAACTGGTGTGACTTTATGCACACATGTACACAGTAAATAAGAAAAGAACACAGACAATTATGTATTTTGCTCGAGCAATTGCAAAACTGATTCAGCATTTTAGACTTTCTGACAGCGGTCTCGGCAAACAGACAGAGCAAGTGGACAGAACTCGGCTAGATGCTTAGCCGAATAAATAAACCAACAATGGGAAGACCTGGCTCTGCTTTACGGCTAGTTAACTGGGCAAAACATGTGCCGAGTCTGGCAATTACAAGGCACAACTTTGGCCAGCCCGCATTTGCCAACTAATTCAAACAAACACACACACAGAGAGTTGTTGTGTGCAATCATGCACACTCTGACACACTCACACACCGACACACACACACACAGGCGCACAGAAGTCATTTCATTACACATACGCCGCGTGCGCCGTCGTTGTCGTCGTTGTAAACAAAGCGCACGGCCAAGCCCCTATCCAGCGCCCACTGGAACTCAGTTGGTGGCTAATTAGCAGGCGGCAGCCCGAAGATGGCTGCGCATAATTGCATGTTGCATTAAATTAAAAAGCTCTGACGTAGGCGGCTCACACACACACACACACACACACACACACACGCACAGAAACAGTAACAGTAACAGAAACCAAATTGAAAATTATGAAAAGTGCAGAATAATATTAAAATGTAGGCGGCTGGGAAGGGCAGTTTTCTGGCGGCACACATTGTGCGTTGGGGTTCTTCCCTTGTTTTTGCAACAGTTAAAAATGTGAATGCGAAAATGCTTAAATCAGCCCCGAGATTATCTGGGTTAGTAGAATTCGCGCGCATTTCCTGCTCATTTCAACCGCATTTTAATGTGACAGAGAAAATTATAATAGCACAAATAAGGGAAGAAAAAGCGCCGTAAAGCAAAAAGTGAAAACTTGCAAGAACAACACACACAGCAAGTGAAACAGACAGGGAGAGAGATGGAGAGAGAGAGAGAGAGAGAGATGGAGAGAAGGAGAGAGAGCGTGCACAGGCTCAACAAATTACGAGCAACGAGTATTTTTATAATTTACACTGACTTTGCCCAGCACCAGCACCAGATTCAGCATCAGCACCAAAAACGGAACAAGGATAGACAGACTTGGTGGCGTGTGACGGGCAAGGGGCGGCGGGGGCTGCTGCTATTGTCTTTTTCCGCAGCGCTCCGCAAATTCCATCGGCATCAGCAGCAGCAGCTAAAACCAAGGCAACTGCTCTATGTGAATGGGGTATGCGGCATATGAAAGGGGTGGCAAGTAATCAGGCGCAACCAGCAAACTTTTACTTATAGTTAAATGCTGCAGCTGCACTGAAATACTAACAAAAAGCATCAGACGGACGACGGACAACGGGCATTGGACAACGGCCACCGGACGACAGACGATGACAGGAAATGGAGGCTGCTGCTGCTGCTGCTGCCTGCTGGCATCATCAAGTCATATCCCACAGCCCAACTATCATCTCTATCCCCATAGCCGGGCTCTGTTTGGACTGCGCTGCGCTGTGTGGCGCCAACAAAACAGTCATTAAGCCCTTGGCAGCCAGTCGGCAGGCGCATAGTCAAAGGCGGCCAAAACGCGAAGCATTCAAATTTACAAAAAAACAAGAATCCGGCTATGTAGAGGGAAGAAAAAACAAATAGGCATAATGCTGAATCAATCGTTCACATTGGCCCGAAAAAGATCGCCTACTTCAGAAACCCAAATGTAGGTCTATCGGTATGAGGCCTGAGAATCTCAACAGCATCCATAGAAACCAAAGTTTTTCATTTTTTGGGAGGTATAAAAACTGTTTGAAATACGGGAGCTAAAGATCCCTGGATGCAGGATCAATGGAAAGGATAAATCGTGGATAAAGTGCCACCAAAATTGGAAATAAGAAAGGGAGTACATGATTTTATACCAAATTATTAAAAAAAAAAATTATTTTCAACAATCCATATATTTTAAATGCCATCAGACATGTAAACCAGCTCAGTTTTGACAAAATATGGGGGTTTCAAATATGTGAGCTATAGATACGAGATCTTTTCATGTCAACATTGTTGTCAATTTTGCCACGAATTTTGACAACAAATTTGACCCCTTCAGAATCAATTTTAATGTTGGTTTTTATGCTAATTTTGGTAACCACAATCGATTTAAAGTATAAATTTTGAATATAAATTTTGAAAGAAAATGTTCAGTTTTGACAAAACTTGGGGGTTTCAAATATGGGAGCTATTATATGTCCAAATTAGTATTAATTAGTGTTTGCCAAAAGTTAATATTTTACAGCTCATGACAATCGCTTGGGAAAAATTTCAAAATTGTAAAAAATAAAATTTTTCAAATGTTCTGTTTAATCAAACAAAACAAAATTTAACAAAATACAAAACATATTATTTTAAAATATACAAATATGCATGTTTGCTTGATTTGTGTATGAAAGCGAGTGAACTAATTAAATTTGCTGGTCAAACAAGTAAAGTCAACGGTTTGTTTGCACATCAATAAATGCAACATGCAAACAAAATGTTGGAATAAAATGTTATTTGGTTTATTTGAACTGCGAGCGCTGTTGCATTCACTCTATCAATTCAAAAATGCTTGAAAATAATGCCAGCCGGAAGAATGGTGATGTGGGGGGTGGGGGTTTGGGAGGCGGGGACCTAGGTGGGGTGCTAAGAGACAAGCAACCAAAATGTTGACATGCCAAATGTGTCATAAACAACTTTGAGTGCACATTTTCCAGTTACACACACCCACAAACATATCCACACATTCTCAGCTAGTTGGCAAAGTTGATGCAATTCCAATTTGAGTTTTATTTTGTGCAATGCGCTTCAATTGTACACTCAAAGAAAAACACCATTCAAAAAGCAATTCGCCTTTGAAACAAAAACATTTTGCTTAAGAATATTCTTTAATTAAATAAAAATGCATCTTCGACAAGGTATGAAAACCTCAATGCTTTTATAGGCAAAAAAAGTCTTCCAAGTAAGAAACTTGCCAGTTGCTTTACTTTCTTTTTGGCTGAGTGTATTGTTTTTCCGATCACCCTTAAGTCATTTTATAGCCAAACTGTCGTTTTAAGCAGCGCAAACATATTTTCAACTGCACTCAGACTACGACCACGGCTGTTTCGAAGTGGTATCGAAAAACATTCCAATTGAACTTCAGCTATAAATCTAAACACAAAGGCGAGGAAACTACGTTTACAAAGTAAAATTCATTTTAGTTATGCAACGAATTTAATTTAACAAAATATGTCCAACGGACGGGTGTTATGACATAAGAGATAGGCACTTAAAAGGTAATTTATTTTAGTTGTTTTATTGTATTGAAACAAAATAACATTTTGTAGGACAACACATGTCTGTTGAGTGTCACCAAACTTCACTTAAGATCCTTAAAGGATCATCTGCGTTACATGTAATGCTTAAGCCTATTTCTATTTAATTATGTCAAATTTGTAGTTTTTTATATTATATAATATACTCTTGAATAAATGATAGATAGAAATATTATAGACTTGTCAAAATAACTTTTAATGGCCTTCGGCCAGCTGATTTCTGATTTATGCTTAATATCTAAGCCTGCAGCGAATAAAATAAATAAATTATGAGCTGCAAAATATGTATGGATTGTGTAACGGGAATTATAGTACCCACTGCAACAGCAACAACATCTAGGATCACACCCAAAAGTCGTTGTCTTTGGTTTATAGACACAATGCGCAACCTGCGTCTGAGTCCGAGCCACGAAATGTGGTCAGTGGGCGCTTCAGAGCCCCGCGCCGAGGTGGGCGCTGAGTGCGAGTAGTTATAATTTTCAGAATTCTTTAGCATTCTTTTGCCTACAACGTTTTGCTGTCACTTTTGCTTGTGCTTGTGCTTCTGTTTGTGCTGCTGCTTGTGCTTCTGCTTGTGCTGCTGTTCTCATTCAAGCACACTTGAACAAATAAGCACTCTTGGCCATACTCACTTAGCCACTTATTTACAGCTGTTGCCATTGTTGTTAGCATTGTTGTTGCCGTTGTCGCAACTGTCACACCCACTGCTTTTAGCCATGCACAAGTATTATGTGCTCTATTAGTGTAACATAATGCCAGGCGACAATGGCTATGGACGTCATTTTGGTTAAGTACATTCGCCAGCTGAGACGGTTCCTCAATTACACATAAGCCATTCGAATACTACATATAGGTGCACATTAGCACAGCTATACATTGTCGAATCGCCCGATAAACTCTGAACATTATTTTCGCTATTTATTGTGCTTGAATTAGGTTATTATTAATGCACAATGCTTGAATAGCAATCAATTGATACCTTTATGGATTTATAAGCTAAGCTAAGCCTAGCCTGTGCATCTTTACATACTTGAACTTATTACATATTTGGAAAACACACAAGGAGTTGGGTGTGAGGGATCCAGTTTAAAAAAATCGAGGGCAATATTCGTTTACAAAATTAAAACAGTCGAATACTATCATTATTATTCTTGTTTTTTTTTTAATATTCATTGTTTTAATATGTTCTCGGCTCGATATGTAGAAAACTATCTGCTAAATTTGTTGTATCCAGCTCTAAAATTGTGGGAGATATTCATTTTACCCGTTCCCAAGAATTTGTTTTAGCGATCTTATAGGTACCAACAAGTAAAACAACAACAGCCAGGAAACTCACTTATCAAGTTGGTTTTGAGTATATAACTATATACATTTGTCAATTATAATTGACAGTGTCACCACCAAATTAAAATAAAACTTGTTAGCGAATGGAGAATATTCTTCTGGCAATCGCGCGTCCTGGCAGAAGTCGATCAAAATTAAGCCGACCTTTGTTCCCCATGCCGACTAATACTCCAATTGTTCGCTACTACGCAATGCATGACGTGCGACGATAATCCTTTTGGCCAGTGGGATGGGTCCAACTGAAATGCTGTGTCCTTCTTCACCAGCCGAGGCAATCGATTAGGCAAAATTCCACAAATAATCTCTTCACGGAATTGCTTTCGTTTTGTCTAGGCACCTTTCTCTCCTGCCGCAATGAGATTAAAAGTTATTTAATTATTTGCCTTTTTGTTGTGATTCTTAAAGAAAGTTGCATTTAATTAATGCTCAGTTAGTTTGGCTAGTTTGATTGTGTGTGTGTGAATGCCACATGGAAACGAAATCGGTCCTTGAAACTCGTAAGCTCCTGGCCCATGTCGTTGGGGAGGAGGTGCTTCCATTTTGATGCGAGCACACTTCAGAAATGGGGTTTTTTCCAAAGCTTTCGTTGTCATAGAATCCACAGTGCTGCTCTGCCCACGCCCTTTATAACTTCTGTCATTAATCCGTAATCCCTTCTCAGAATTTGCAGCTGAAAATAGAAACGGCGCGTTTTATAACCCTCTCGAAATTGCTGTCCAGCTAACGAAAAATATAGATGTAGGCTTATATTTTTTTTTTCTTTCTGAAAATAAAAAGCTCGACGACGACGTTAATTCACGTCGAATCAAGTACTGTTCAGTACAAGAAATGTGTAGTACAACTTTTTGAACAAACTTAAGTTACCCAATTACGAGTAGAAAGCAGAAAAGTGTATGCAAATATCAAATAAACCAAGAAACAACAATAACAACAGCAGCAACAAAAACATAAACAACAAAGTCAACTTACGTTGTTAAATAAATAGCGCATAGCTGGGCAAGTAAACATATTTTTGGACGTGAAACTGCATCCGAGCTAGCCAAGAACTTCAAAGAACTTGGACCGGGCAGAACTCAAGCAATGAGATGGAATAACAATAGCGGCCCCAACAACGAACTGTGGACACCCTTTCCCGCAGCCACGCCACCAAGCGCAAATGACACTCATAAAATGCAGTAGATTCAAATTTCTTTATTGCCTATTGCATGGCCAGAGCTCGATCTGATGATTTGAGAGGAACGAACCGATGGACGCGTATAAATCGAGCGAACTTTAGCGGGGGCTGGGTCCACAAGTACGGGTAAACAGTGGACAGTGAAGCTGTTGTCAAGTGCTTGCCAGCCAGTGTGTATTTTATTTAGTGCTCGCCTGACAGCCGAAGGATGTGCCACAAGATAAATATGCGACAAGTTGGACCACTCCAGCGGTGGCCCAGCGACCGGCGACCTTGAGTGGTCGTCCATCCGGGCAACCACTAAAGCCCACGGCTGTCCAGTGCAGCAATAAGTGTCGTCAAAAATATGTACTTACCCGTACTTGCTACACAACTTTGATAAGTACTCGCCCTATTCGTTGTTGTCCTGCCCGGACTTGGCTCCGCTCGGCAGCTTTTGGAATTGCAAATGCATTTGTGGCCCGGGGCCAAGGCGTATGCCACAAAAGTTATTTGGCCAAATTTAATTGTTCCAAATGCCTTGAATTTTCAGCACAGCAGCGAGCAATTTCCCATTTTGGGAATACAATCTAAGACTTCTTTCAACTCTTATTTACATAAATTAATTATTTTCTCGACGGCAGTTTTCGTGAAGGGCATTTTCAGAGTGTCCTTGCAATAAGATGTCCATCTGTAAGCTGCCGCTACTGGCAATGTTACGTTTACTGTTGCAGCGACTGTCACTGTTAATTGTTATGTTAGCTTTTTATTGTCTTATATTGGCTGTAAGGAAAGCTTAATATCAATATTTCATTACAATTAAAACTTTTAATTACCTTTTACTGTTATGGCAGGCACCTAATATTATAAGATTATAATGTTAACCTACTCAGCCATTATTCGAAAATCTGTTAAACAGCTGTTAACGACGTAAAGCATATCCTTAAATATGTTACTATCACTACTAATGCTACTGTTATTGTTACTGTTACTGTTACTGTTACTGTTACTGTTACTGTTACTGTTACAGCTACTGTTACTGCTACTGTTACAGCTACTGTTACTGCTGCTGTTAGTGCCGCTAATGTTACTAATGCTAATGCATTGCTAATGTTAATATTTTCTTCCACTAATACCATTTTTTTTTATATTGGTTGCTTTTCTACAGATAGAGATTAGAAAAGATCTCTAAAATTAGATATCGTTACCATTATAATTATTATGATAATTATCAGTGCTAGATGATAGCTAAAGTGACATTCTGTTACCATTTTTTAAAATTTTCTTTTCACTTAAAAGTAATATGGAATTACTTTTACTGTATTTTTTTACTATTGATATTAAACTGGATTAGTACTGACACAGTTACCGCCAAAAGCTAGTCATGATTACCTTACTTACTACTGCTACTGCTAACGTTACTGTGCCTGCTACTGTTAGTTACCGTAAGTGCTTTAAGATCTACAGTCAATTTTGATGTACCATGTTGGCGAGTAATATTTACTGCTACTGCTGGAGCCATTTTTAATGCTATTTACATTATAATGCTATTTAAATGTAAAATGCTTTGTCGGCAAGCTACGGTTGCCAGGGCCTGATTTTATTTCGACCGTATTTTACTGCTACATCAAAGCTTACTGCTTTTATTTCTGCTGCTACAGTAGCACAACTACTGTTAACGCTACTTATCTCATGCTGCTCTACTGTAACTGCGTTTAGTGCTATTGTTCTCACAGCTGCAGCTGCAGCTCCGGCGAGGGCCACTATGAATGCCTCTCAACTGGCAGTCACACCCACGGCCTTGGTGCTGCTGCTGCTGCTGCTGCCATTCAATTGCTGCTGCAGTCAGTGTAAACATCAAGTGCTGCTTCATTCGACTTTGCTTCTGGGCCCAAGCAATTGCAATTAATTCAATGTCAGTTCAACTGTAGCTGAGACAAAGGCTAAGCTGGGGCGCTGAGCAATAGCCAAAGCCAGATACGGTACGATGGAGCCGATAGAACTTGCCACCCTGCCACACACCCTCAAAACACCACCCCCACCCCCACCCCCACGCCTCCCTACCCCAGCGGGCAGATGACAAGTAGTTTGCCGAGGCAGCGCCTTTCGAAATCGCTAAAACTTTTTGACAATGGCCCCGACTGCGTCGCAGTCGTAAGTGCTTATCTGTGCAGTACAAAGTCGGTGCCTCAATCCATTTGCCTTTGCCCCAAATGCTCAGCCCCGAACTCCGCCAAAGTCGATTTTGATGCCGTTGCCTTACCAACGATTAATTTTGCCTGCCAGCAAAACGTTGACGACGCCGAACTCGATGATGAGCATGTTGATGATGATGCTGATGATGACGATGACGAGTCGGCTGCATTCCTTTAAGTAGAACAGCGCGACAAGAACTAAGTGCATTCCTATACATCCCCAAGACTATATATATAACTCTACTTCTTTATATACTTTTTAAGAAACGCACAAAAAATGTCTATAATATATCTTCGGCAGTCCTTTTTAAAAGGTCAACTACGATTGAGTTAAAATTTTAAATCATTCCCAGCTCTAGCTGGGAATACCCAACCTAAAGGATACCCTGTTAGTTCAGCCTGCCAACTTTTGATGCCGACCAAAAGTATATATACTTTACATTACAAATATTAGATACATTTGCACAGCTAAGGGATATATAAAGTAAACATTTCTTAAATTAAATATTTTGCGCTGAGCTATCTCATATCGAAAATCACTTGGGAATGATTTAAGAACGAACCTTTTGCTTATTTAAGTTGATTTAGTTGATTTCACATACGTTTATTATGATTGAGGTGCGTTGTTTGGTAGGTTTTCATTGTTTGGCGCAACTTTGCTGAATAGCTCCCAAAAGTCCAATAAGCCGTAACGACAGTATGCAGCTTTAATTACTGTTTTAAGCTAATTATATAATATGAGAAGTTTTTGGGGCCAAACGCACGCAATTGGCCATTTGGCATTGCCATAAAATGACGTCGACAATGTCAAAGGCAAATTTAGCAGCGAACAAAAATAAAATTAATAAAAAGAAAAATCTAAAACTTTAAAACTGCGCACGGCTACCGTTCCGGCAGCAGCTGGAACCTAGTACCCTTTAACCATTATTCCATTGCCCTTTACCCCGCCTTGAAAGCCATACACCCCGGCCCAGCCAAAAATACCGAAAATAGGTAAACGCAGCTTAGCAAATTGTGCGCTGCCAACGACTTGAGTTTTATTTTTATGTTGATGCAAAAACTTTACGTGCTCAAGTTTATTGAGTGGCTGCTGTATACGAAATTAAGTGTGTGTGTGCGTGTGTAGCAGTAAGTGACAGTTAAATGGGTAAAAAGGGCGCAGCTTGGGTCATTCAACAAACGCTACTCGTCTTGGGTTAATCAGCAACTGTCTACGACAAAAACATCGCGTTTCAATGTAAAACGCAATAAAACATTCAAACAGAACATCCGGTTTGTCTAAAAGAGCATGGGGTTTTATAGTGAAAAACCTGGAGATAAGTCAAGCAATGCAACAATTCAACAAGCCGTCAGTTTCCGCACTCCATTAACGTATTGCTCTAATAAGTTACCCTCACAATATCTATTTGCATTTGATTACAATCAATATAATTATATTAAGTGCATAAACAATGAGTAGTATACAAACAGAAACGAAAATAGACGACCACTTTTCCCTAATTTCTATTTGGAAACTGAGTGAAATCCGTTAAAAATCCGTGCATTGCTTTGTCAGGTTCTCTCTACTGACGGAAAAAACCCAACGCCAGAATTAATTAATTAAAAACGTATATAACTGTGCTTCTATACGTATATTAAGTCTTTTCGCTGTGTTCCGAGCTTAGCCAGATTAAATGTTTGTGTTCCGGTTATTTGCTGTCGATTGAAGTTCCGTATTCTTGTCGTTATCAGATGGGTGGAGCTGTTTAGAGAGCAGACACAAAAGCACTTTGAGGCCACGCACAGCCCGAACAATGGCTTGCCGTAACTTTAATGTGCCCAAGCTTACAGCCAAATTGTATCCAAACCAATTAAATTCTGTAGTTTTTATACTCGTTCTCGATGTGAAGCGTATATTGCGATTTGTCCGTTTGTCCGCATAAGTGCAATTCTACTCGCCGCCACTGAAGTGTGAGACTTGAATATATGTATATACTCGTGTACACCCGCGTCAGATAAAATGTTAAGATCTTTCAATTGGTAATTTGGTGAAATCGATATATCATCCTCAGTTTTAAAGCTAGATACATAGCATTTTTCTGAGAGATTATTGATAACCTCCTTTACAGATCGCACATAAACGCTGAAATCAATCATTTTCCAAAAAAAAAAATAATAATAATACAGACGGTTTTTAACTGTTTTAAGCTATTATAACACTGAACGAGTATGCGCTGTCGGTTACACCCGACTGTACTGTTCACAATTATTTTTGTGCCATATTACAATAAATAAAATATCACTTGGAGTTTACTTCAACTGAAGTGAAAAAAGCAATCGATACGATCTAACTTGATGAGTTCCAGGTAGAATCTTTATTTGCTAGTTGCATTAAATGCATTATTAACACATCTCCCAATCAAAACCTGGCTTATCTTTTGTCGAATCTTGTCCTGCCAGCCGCACTCCTCAATGTGTTTTTGGACTTTCTGCCTCATTGCATACAAATCTTCGAAGGTAAGTGGGAAGGGGTTATCCTTCTCCTATCCTTGTGGATTCAACAATCGGTTCTTGTTGTCTGCCATAATTTCGGAAAATGTATTTCAAATTATTTGAATCAGCTTATGGCACCTGAAGAGACTTTTAGAACTCATTAACAAGTGTTGGTGGTATTTGATTATATACTCAAAGCCAACTTGATAAGTGAGTTTCTTGGCTGTTGTTTTATCTTTTTTGTGCCTATATACCGCTCCCCTTCTATGATCGCAAAAACAAAAACCTTTTTGCGATGCCCACTGGGACTAAATATTAATTTTTCTTTCAAAAAACAAGACAAGATTAATTAAGACAGTTTTCGACGGGTTTTAACTGTTTTTATACTGTGAGCGAGTATTATGCAGTCGGTTAGACCCAACTGCAACGTTGTAACTTGATTCTATTAAACTTAATTGTTTAGTAGAATTATAATATAAAGCTCCCTTGCCCAAATGTGTATAGTATAATACTAGCATATTCCACGCTTTTATTAAAATTTATTTAGTAATGCTTTTGTATTATGAAAATGGCATCTGAAAAATGCAATGATCATAATCAGATCGGTTACCTTGAGCCGATTTTCGTAACCTGGCGCTGGCAGCATTATTACTTTGCATATTCATTACGGCAAAAAGTCGTAACACCGCAATATCAGAAGCCGGGCAAAGTAAAAGTCTTGACTGCGGGCGCCTCAATTTTTAATGAAGCCAACGCAGCGGCGAATGGCAGCAACGCCCTTATGGCCATAAAATGAAATGGGAAATTGGCGCCAAGGGGCCGGGAGCTGGTTGTAGGAATACCAAAATGTTGCATCACTTTTTAAAGGACACAGCAAAAGCCATTAAGCAAACTAACACCAAGTGGGCCAAGACGCACTCGCTCGCGACTGCAGCACCTCTTCCACAGCTGCTGTTGATGGGCAACTACGATATGAGTATTTAAGCCCAACTCGTTTCCATTAACAGACTCGCAATTGGAAGCCTTTACGGCGTCTACCCAAATTGCATGGCTTCCCAACCACTTGTCAAACGCTGTCCAAATTTGTGACTTCGAATTATTTCACACATTTAAACATTAACACAACATTAGTGACATGCCACAAGCACATGTCGGTTGTCAGTGTTTGACATCTTGACACAAAACCCCAAAGCACTTCATGGAATACACACACACGAGTGAACTTTGTACAGAAGATGCCATACAGCTATACTGAAATATTATTTGTTATCCGATTCGTAATAAAATCATAAGAATAAATTTATCACAACTAGATTAGGCATTCGAAATTGCCACTAAAGTCGGATCAATTGGTACAAGGTGTAGCTAATTGAACGCATTAAGAGCTAAATGTGGTTTGATAACATGTACACTGAGAGAAAAAAAACAACAGTATTACTTACAGTACATTACTTGAAGCATTTGTTGTACTCAATTCAAGCATATCATAGTTATTGTTGTCACATTAACAGTTGAGTATGAAATCAAGTGTGAATATTTGAGAAAGAAATATTCTTGATTTGCCAGCTCGTGGTTGTATTGTAAACGACATTATTCTCCAAGTGTGTGCGTGTGTATATACACATATTTACATATGTTAAGTCTGTTATAATCGTATCATCAGGCACTACGAATTTGCAAGACAATTACAAATTAATAATTGTTTCCCCCACTCACACACACGCACACGCACACGCACACATTTGCTGGAAAGTCTCTAAAACAGCACATAAGAGGCTTAAGTACTTTAATTAGAAATCGTTTATTTTTGTTGTTGCTGCTATATTTGTACTTCATTTTGGCATGTTCCGAAAGCGTATGCGAAAATTAAAAAAACAACAAAAACTAAATAAATTAATGAATTTAAGCACGTATACACACAACACAACACAAAAGACACACACACACAATTAAGTTTCTATATTTTTGTTCAGTTATCAGTGTGTGGATACGTGCTTGTGCGCGCGTGTGTGTGTGTGTTTGTGTGTAAAACTGTTTGCCTACAACTACATTAACACTTTTTGGCTTTGACTTGATTTGCACAAAGCAGATGAGATGCTTCTGTTTGTCTAGCGCCCTCTTTTGTTTGGAACATTTAAATGAGAAAACTTTTATCTAGTCCTCCCCCACCCTCTGTGCACCTCCCTGTCCAACTTTCCATCTGGCCACACACACACACACACACTTTCTCTCTTACTCAGACATATAGAACCTCTTAGAGTGAACTAAACAGCCAAATGACGCACATTGGACCAAGAGTATCAAAAAATACTCGTATTTACCCAAAAGAAGAGCGCAAAACAACTTAGAAAAGCGATTTTTTGTTTGCTTTTCTGAACTGTTACAAGTTACACACAAGTTATGCGTGAGTTTTATATGACTTTTTATTGACAAAATGACAGCATTATGTGGCCAGCAGCCACATAATGATACTAAAGTACGAGTAAAGTACACTGCGTATTTGCGTATACCCTGTAATTGGGCACAATTTGTTAAGCTTAGATAATAGTTAAACATGCCTGCATACAAATATGAAAACAAACATAAGCATAAAAACAATAATTTATCAATTTACGAATTTCACAATTAAATATTGTTATTTTTTCTTATTCCGATTTTTTAAATTTGCACATCACTTTCTATGATTCTGTTGAATAAACAGATGGAAAAGATAGTAAAGTATCAAAAAAATAAACATAAAAAATAAACATTGCCAAGTGCTTAAAATTATTTCAGGATTATTACATTTGATAGCAAAAAGTTTATTTTACTGATGCTTATAAAACTGGTACTTAAGCTATGAATTGTGGGTATAAAAGACCCCTTTATAGGTGCACAAATGCTACAGTAAAATGTAAAATGTTGAAGCACCATACGGCGGATCTTATTGGTTCCATTTGTATTAATAAAGATCCAAAATAGTTATTGCTACTTTGAAAACAACATTAAATAAAATGTATTCGACATGCTTGACTAAATAGATTTTAATCAACTTTGGAGTCGAATGACATGATTTACGAAATGTTAGAGTTATAAATCCAATAAGCGTGTAAACAACAAACAACATATCTTGGAAAATATTAATTTTAGCCAGAGAAAAAAATTTAGTGTTTCTGATTTCTTAAATAACTCCATTTTGTCATGTAAACAATATACACATATTTAAATATAGTATTTATGGATGGAAAAAAATATTTAGAATCAAGATTCGCCCTATAAAGAAAATAAACCCTTAACTTTAGACAAGTTTTGTAAAATTAAGATATATTAAAAAGACCTGACATTTGATTTAAAAAAATATTAAAATATATAAAAATAGAAATCATTATTTGGCGCATGAAAAATATAGCAATACTTAACTGAACTTCGATTTTTCAGTATCACAAATTGTCGTACAGTGTCTGCAAGGGTATTGATTCTTCGGTACTAGGAAAATCGTATTTTCCTATTTTGGGTGTCGCTACATACTTACATGTAAGAAAGTGTAAGTTGCTGTCGTCGCAAGCACATAAAAAACTTTAAGCAACAAAATCGCATAAACTGCTGTTAAGTGAAAGTGCGATAAATCAATTTGTAATTGGGGCAAGTTTTGCCTGTTGGCCTGCTGGCCTCCGCTTGTCTATTCCCCAGCCTCGACAGGAGAGCATACTACTCGTCTATAGCCCAAGTATATGGTATGTTGTTGGGTACATATGTGATTTAGTCGTGTGATTTCACTTTGGGGCAACCACTGAGCGGTTTTGTTGCGGGCTTTCGTCGAGCTTAAGCAGTATTTAGTATATTTATATCTAGATATAATCATCACACAAACATATGTACGGATGAGTGTGTATATATGTGTGTGTGTGTGTGTGTGGCTCAAGTCAAAGCTGTTGTTATGGAGCTCAAATTATTACATTTTGCAACATTTTTGGTCAACAGCTTAAGCCTGTCTCTGCTGGACTCTGATACAAATCCCCAGAAAAATATAAGAAAAACAACTTCAACCACTTTTATATATGTACACTATATACTACACATTGCGAGTACAAGCATTTCGGATTAAGTATTATATGTGTTTGCAGACAATTCTCATGAGCCATTGCTTGTTTTTGTTTGATTCCACTTACAGCTGGATCTGCAATTACAGGACGAAGCTGGCGGCGATATCTCAAGTTTCATAACCAATGGCGAATGGGACTTGTTAGGTGAGTTGAGTCAATTGGCAATAAAAATGTTTTGGGTAATATCTACTTATGAACTGAATGACATAAATACACTGAGGCCATTGAACTGACTAATTGTAAAACTGCAAATTAACTTAACAAAACGAATGAGTAAATATTTAACTAATTAATGACTATAAATAATTTTCATCTTTTCTTCTGCATACGCCCATCCCATTTGCATCTAATAACCAATCAACAATCAACAAAACAAATATCAACCAACTACAACAACAACAACCACATCTAAATTATGCCCAACAAAGGTGTGCCCGGTAAACGTAATGAAATCTACTATAATTGCTGCCCAGAACCTTATATTGACATAACATTCGCCATTTTGATACGACGCAAAACTTTGTACTATTTTTTCAATTTGATTGTGCCGTGCGTGTTGATCGCATCGATGGCACTGCTAGGTTTTACACTGCCACCAGATTCTGGTGAGAAGCTCTCGCTTGGTAAGTGTCCATTAAACACACTTCAATCCGAATACAAAAACCAACAACAACAACAACAACAACAAACAACAACCAAATTAAAAAACCAAACTAAAACTGAAACCGAAACTGATATCCCTATCCATACGCTCCAAAAGTGTTTCGATATTTAATTGTTGACTTTCTGTAGGAATCTTTGCATGCTCTCTAAATCAAATTGCGTCTATATTTATATAATATATGTGTATAAATATATACAAGCACGCTCACACCCACACACAAAGAAATAACGACTATATTTATTTCAAAACGGAAGCCCATTCGCTGCAAGAGAGGCTGCCAGCAGTAGGACACAAGTTGACTGCCACTATATTCCGCACACATTACGTATACGCCACGGAGCCTTGACTAACTATGCAAATGCAATGCAATCCAATGGCCGACGGCAATGGCAACTCTGGCAACAAGCAAACAAACAAACAAAACAAGAGCGAGCAAGTGTGAGCCTCGCCTCACAAAACAGCCGCCATCATTTGTAATCAAAGTCAACGCTGGCAAAGTGAAAAATATGGCACAGCTGCTGGCCCACCTTTCAGGACGAGAGTAGGACGCAAATGCGGGACGACAGACGACAGCCGACGGACGCAATACGACGGACATCAAATGAGCACAGAGCCTTGAACCCTTGAACCTCAGTAACAACTACTAGTTAACCATGTCAAGCAGCGCAGCTAAAATACTAGCATTTGCAATATATTTATATATGGAAATTCCACTGCCTAATGCATTCGCTTCGGCCAACAATAACGAGAGTTCGCGCTCGACTTAAAATAGCTGCTGTCAAATATGTGTAAAATGCAAGGCAATAGAATGTAGTCATTAAATCGATAGACATCGACAGCTATTAATAATTGAACATTGTTTCACAGACATTTTTAAACAGTTTACAATGAATCTAATTATACATATATTAAACGATGGCTTTAAGAATTCAATGCATTTAGTTAAGATAATGCTTTAAAGTGAACAATTTCAAGAATTAGAATTTTGTCTTGAAGTCGCTTCTTTCCGACAACTTAAATTCTTAATTAAAAAATCGAATATATTTTTATGTACCCATTTACCTTAGCTTAAATTCAATATGTACTCTGGCTTGCTTGCGACTCTTTTCAATTGAAACCATTATGATCTGTTGATCTAAGGACGTTTTGTTTCCCCCATCTCTCTTTCGATTTTCGTGTCAATTTCTGGCACACAGCACCTCGTTGAGGCTGAGAAAGTTATGCGAAAATGTGGCAAAATGCTTTGCAGCTCATATCCAGAGCATATGCGACGAGCACGGCTTCGGCTGTGGCAGTGGCTCATCACGTACTTTTAACATGCAGCATATGGTGCATGTCAAAATTTCTACAATACTGCTATACAAAAATACTTATACACAAAAATACTTATATACTTATATCGCGTTTATGAGCGAAAGCAGCAAAAGTTTTGCTTGCAGCTGCCAGAAAACAAAAAATGGCCATATTTTAAAAATTGTTCATAGAGAGCCCACCCCACCACCCGCGACGATATGCGTGTGTATGTGTGTGTGCCAGCGTGTGTGTGTGTGTGTAGCAAAACGCATTAGGGTTGCCAGCCATGGCTTATGCATAATAGACAAGTTTGCGTAAAACCCTGTGGCTAATTTATGTTTGCCCGACACTTTCGTCGGCCGCCCCGGCTACCCCCCGTCTTGCGCTCAACACAGCTGACTTTTCACATAATTTATATAACCTCAAAAGAACAAGCATAAAATATGCACAGGACACAAAACTGAAAAAAAGAAGCAAGCCGAAAAAATCTTTGATAACGCAAAGCGCTCACTGACAAACGCCAGCTGCCCGAAGAAACCCCAAGCAAAACCATAAATAATGACAAGTTCCATAAGGTTCATGGCTACGACAAATATGTGTGGGTGTTTGTGTGCTATTTTTATGTTTTGTTTTTTTTTTTTTGTTATTGATAACCACTTTTTGGACGTTAGCAATTGCAAAATTCTAACTGCAACGGTTGACGGACTTCTTGAGGTTCAGCGCAGAAAATACGGTAGTAGTTTTTTATTCCAAACGCAAGCCACAAAGTGGGCCAAGTCGCAATTATATCATATGAATATGCATCCTTGCAGCAAGGCAGCAGCTGGCGACGCAGGAGCAACGGGCAGGATCAGCTGGATCGTGTGCTCATTTCTAGTTTGGCAACCGTAGTGCAAACAGAACCAGTCGAATTATCTAATAACTAAATAAAATAATTACTTATTTTCTCTCTCTCTCTATTACCTTCCCTCTCTCTCTCTCTCTCTTTCTCTTTCTCTTTCTCTATTTATTTTTTCGTTCTCTCTGTGCCTGTACCTCACACACACACACACACTCACACCCACACACCTTTACAACTGGGCGCGCAATAATTTTGTGCTGCATACTTGCAGGAGTTACTATTTTACTATCGCTCACAGTCTTCCTGAACATGGTAGCGGAAACGATGCCAGCGACATCCGATGCCGTGCCGCTGCTCGGTAAGTAGAGGCAGCGCCATCTGGCGTTGGCCGCTGGCAAATTGCCATGGGAACTCTCTGACTTCAAATTAACGCACATTCAACTCAGCTCAACAATAACAACAACAACAGCAACAACAACAACTAATCAGCTAAGATTCTTACATTCCGCACAGCCTCGAGAACTGCCGCCACTGTTTTCACGTTCTATTAAAAAATTGTTGCCCGTTTTTTTCTTTCGTTTTTTGTTTTTACATTCGTTTTTATTAGTTTTCGCTTTCGTTCTTATTTTATTTTTCGTCTCAGTTGGGTCTTAAAGGTGCGAGGGCTTAAGCTGCTTACAGTAGATGCTGCAAGTATAAGTACGCCCTACAAATATTTTGAAGCATTTTCAGTCTGTGTCGCCGGGGAGACAAAATGGCAATGGTTAATTGTGGCAGATGTGATAAGTATTTAACTGTTGACTTCTTAAATTACCAGGGAGATAGCCAATAATATATTGGCGTATTTATTTAGAATTATTACAAATGGAAGTTTATTGGCATCACCCAACAAAGATAAAAGTAAATGGTGCCAAAGGGAATATAAAACAATATAAAAAAATTCACTTATATTAAAAAGTGCTATCGTAAATGTATCTCCCTGGCGACAGCCATCTTATTGCAAAAGTTGAGCACTATAGAAAAGCAGAAAATTACAGAAAGGCGATACTATTTGCAGGAACACATAAACACACACACATACACACACACGCACACACCAATGCACATACATATATGGAAGTGTGTGTGTGCAGAGAGCTAAGTGCCAAAGATGGCCAGGTCGAAAGCGAAAACTTTCAATTAACACGCAATATAAGACAGAAACAACAACAACAGCATAAGGAATAAAAATAATAATAAAACTGACCCTTCTTCAAAGTACAACAACAGCAGCAACAAAGACATATATATATATACATAAATAAAAAAATATATATATATATATATACAAATCTATATATATAAATATATATTATTTTTCTACAAACAATGAAATCAAAACTCGAGATTTGCAGCGCTATTAGTTTCAAATTTGAAGTTTTACTGTCTCTGTTGTTGCTGTTGTTGTACTTTTCAGATTGTTAGCTATAAACACGTACAACAAATTGGCCCGTTTCAAGTTTCATGCAGCAACACGCACCTTCGTCCAGGCCCACGCTCAGATCCTGGTCGAGGACAGCGTCTACAAATGGGCGAGAACTTTTGTCGAGCAGCGCCGTGCTGGTGCGCTCGGGCATTCTGAAATCTTTTAGTGTCTAGTTTCTGCTGTTTGTTTGCTCTTTGTTTTCTTAATATTTCATTTAATGGCCGGCAAATGGAGGCGATGGCAGTGCCAGTGGCAGTGGCGACCCCGCAGTGGCGGTACATCGGGCGCTGTGATTTAAGCGATTTCATAAACTTTGAAAATTTATGCGCCGCACACAACTCAAGTTTATCCCAATCACGTGCATAAACTATATTCCAAAAACTCAGGTTGCACGAACACCAGAAACAGTTGCAAATGGTACGACCCAACAGTCCCAGTTCTTATCTAACACATATATAAGAATATACATATATACATACATATACATATATGTATGCATCTTTAACCCACTTGGATTTCCTACGCATTAAAAAGTATTCAGCAAAGTGAAATAAATATTAAGATATGAAAGTCAATACCAAGACGTGAAAGCCCTGAGCACAGATTAAAGACAACTAAGCCCGAGCACGTGAGACAAGACACAGTGCCTACCAAAAGTAACAACACTAAACATCTTAGAAATGTTTACAATTGGAGTAATATAAAAAGTAAACGGCGATTTTTATCCATGCATAAATGCAAATCGATATTATATATTATATTTTAGTTGGGCGGAGTCATCGTTAGTTTCTATATGCTTATAAAAGCCATTTGATAACTATATGGTAGTTAGTTAGTGTATCTGAAAAGGTCGTTATATCCTACTCAATGTTGTCTATAGTGGTAGCATTGTATACAAACACATAGTGTATAAATATAAATGTATATCCTAGGCAATAATGAGTTACAGATCTAGATATTCAAATCTCATCTGGTATATACACTAGGGAACAAGTGTGTGTTGTTCTAGTAGTTAGCAATTGTAAGAGCTATCTTTGGTATGCCGAACACCAAATACTCTTGCATTCATAGTACTTGTTCAGTTAAAATCATGTAGAATAAAGCAGTCCCATGTCTGTCAAAATTACCAGGACTACTATATAAAGAGTTCTAACTTTATTGAAAATATATCAATGATAATATAAAAAAGGGTATTAAGAACTTAATAGCTTTTTAATTTATGCGATTATTGACCAAATACGTTTTAGACATTGCAAAAATGTTATAACCGTAGAGTAGTTGAGCGAAGAATTATCTATATAGCATAAGGTCAAGAGGCCTCCACGGCCAAATAAATTACGTCTACATGCATACACTCAGAGAAAAAGGCCTTTCTGAAAATAAATTTTCAAAAGCATTTCGTTCTTGAATACATCTAAATTAACTATGAATAAATTATTGTATTGTAATTAGATTTGGTAGAATTATCGTTCTTAAAATCAACGAAAATGCTATTAATGGAAGTACAACGTTTCTTCGATTTAGTATCTGTACTTAATTCTTATAATTAGCAATCATGGGATTGTTAAAAGCCTTCTTGAAATTTCGAGAATTTGAGAATTTAGCACCTTGGGTGGATTTCAGCGAAAAATGCATGGGTCTTTCTCTGAGTGCGTGCAAAACTATAGATACATTCATACATATATACAACTTAGAGGTGCTTGTGTGTGTGAGTGTGATAAGTAACAAAGTTAACATTTGAAGATCATGTGATACCAGTACATATATGTATGTATGCACACGCATGCATGATGTGTGTATGTAAGTATATCCTGTATGTTACACCTTTAGCGCATAGAAGTATAGGTTGTGCCGTTAACATAATTAGATATGTAGAATGTACAACAATCCATGCATAGAAATGTTTTGGGTAACAATATAGTAAAAATTGGTTGGGTTACTTAGAAATAATTGTATCTAAGTATTACAACTTGAAGCATGATATTACCAAGAATTCTATACGAATTTTAATAATAATCCATAATCAAATGTTCAGATTCCGATTCTATTATTTGTAGCTTAATAGTAAGGTAAGTCATATATAATTCAACACTACGTTCATCAAAAAAAAAAAAACAAAACACAAATTACTAAATAAACAACTTTAAATTTAAATGGCGATATAGCGGGGTTAGGTCAAGCTCGACTAGCCTAACCTCAAACAATATCAAACATGTCCACATTTCAGATAAAAAATATATATATTCGAAATCCACCTATGTTCCGTTAAATAATACAATGTCATTCATTTACGCATGCCAGGCCATATACCTCGATTGTTTTGTGTACTTAGCATTTTGAAACAATCTAGTAATCATAACTAGTATACTCCACTGCACAGGTGCTATATAACTATGTATGCATATAGCACACACACAAACACACACACATTCACATACTGCAGTTACAGATAACACATGAATTCATTACTTATACACACACACACACAAACACACACACGTAGTAACAAAATTTAACACTTATTAAACGTAGTATATGTATTTTGAATTTCGTATCTTGTATTTTTTATCGTATCGAGGACTGGTATGGCAATCAAACTCAAAGCATGCACTCTGGACCTTTCGATAGACAAACTCTTGTATTTGGTAAATCGAAATCTTGCGAACAAGTGCCTAAAAAACGAAACCAAAAAAATAATAAAAATCATAATAATAAGAAAAATAAAAAGCAGTCCAGATTCATGAGTCGGGAGTCGAGAGAGTCGAGCATTCGGCAATTTAGCCAAGTTTCTCTCTTACCATAAGTATTGTTTATATATAGTATGTATGCATACACAAATAACTGTATATTTTATTTACAACTTGTGTAGAGCTTTGTGTTCTTTTTTTTCGATTCTGTGATTTATATTTTGGATTTTATGCGTACAACGAGTGCTCGCATTATTAATGCCTGTGTCAGATATTGCCAAGGACCACTACCACATAATGTAAAAGAAAAAACGTTCTTGTTGGCATGCAAGAACACAAATGCCTATAAAACTGTTGACATGCCACCGCCCCCTCACGTTCCGCCCTGTTCCGATACACACAAGCACACAAACACACAAAAAAACACACACACACAGACACGTATAACTGTAGCAATATGATAAGTAAACATTTGATGAATACTATCTCATATAATTCTGTATTGCACATTCATACAATATATGAATACAAATGCGAATATAAATATGAATATGAATGTGTCAAGCAGCAATCCATGCAATATATATATATATGTATATATACATTCCATCCGAATTGCGATGGGGATTGTGAGCCGGGGGCAACGGCAGTGTCAACCTCAACGTTAACTCCTACGTCTACGTCAATGTCAATGTCAACAGAGGCCGCCGTCAATTGGAACGTCATTGATTTTTGCCCCACTGTCGCTGAGCGCAGGCTGGTCACACTTTTCAATGTAGCGCCCAATTTGGCTATGACTTTTCGAAAATTGCCAAATACACATACATACATGCTAGCACACACACACACGCACACACACACACACACACATTTATACATGGACTGTCAATGGGAAGAACAATGTAAATATTTATTGAAACAATGTAATGTCCGTGATAAATATATATAAAATAATTGAAACTGAATTCCAAAACTAAACTCTGTCTCTGTCTGTCTCTAAATTTTATATACCTCTCTCTCTGTCTCTGTTTCGCCTTCCCTATTTCATTCTCTCTCTCTCTCTATCTCTCTCGCTATCCTTCGCTATGTCTGTCTTTATCTGTATTTTTAGCTCGCTCTTCAACACACGCAATAAATATTTGTACAGCAAAAATTGTTTTGATCGTTTTGCATGTGAAATTGCAATATATTTTGTATGAGAACGCATTCGGTTTGGACTTATGGCTTCAGAAATCAGACTAGGGCAACTAAAAACTGACTGTACATATATACTAAACATTTAATAAAATTAAGAGGTTTTCTTAGCTTAGTTGTTGGCAGGCGGCTTCTGGATCCGTGGATCCGTGGATCCGTAATTGTATATATGTTTATCACAAATTTGATGCGGGCCCAATGGAATTTTCTTACTCTAAGTATATTTGTCTTACACATTTTTACGTTATTTGTTTTAACGATTTTGAAATTGGTTTTGTTCTGTTCGAATTCTCTGTGACGTAGTGTGGTAGAAACTCTCTTGTTGTTTATATACCCCATGCCTTATAAAAAATTATTGCTATCTGCATATCACATGTTTTAATATATGTTTAATGGTGTTTCGCTTCTTAAACATACAAACACATGCTCAATCACAAACACATCATAAACACACAAAACACACACACACACAAAGACAATCAATGTATCATACACAATTAGCTGAAACACTTGTAAATAAGACACATAATGTATTTTTTGTTCCAATGGATACCTTTAGCATACATACTTACATACATGCATATGCATATGTACGTATACATGCATATATGCATATGCGCATAATACCTACGTAGTAGAATCGTACATGTGTAGGTACGTATGTCTGATGATGTATCCCAACTTTTGTCAATTCGTTAAGGTAATTCCACAAATAATCAATATGCATAAACGACCACTAGTTGCTGTATACAAACATTCATTCATATGCTTAAAGCGCCCTTAAACCTACATTTTTGTAGTGGAGTGTATGTGACCCAACAACAAACAACAAAATACCAAAAATATTAACTCAACAATATGTAAAGCTAATATGCAATTTTATTAAATAATATGCACAGTGAACAAGCGAAATTCGATTGCTTTGTTTTTGTTTCTTTGGCCAGCTCACAAATGGCTTATAAACAACATATGTAAATACATATATATACATAGATATAATTACACAGCAAAATTTTTAAATATCATTTGCTCTTATAACTTTTTTTTTCAAATTTAAACATATTCGCAGAATTTCGGAATGTTTTTTTTATTGTTCATCGATTTCGACCTCACTGTGCATAACCTAAATAAATGCAATTAAATAGTATAAGATAAATATGTATATGTAAAATCAAGCAGTCAAATTTAAACGCACTAAACCAAACAAAAAAAAAACTATCCAGATCCATTCCTATTTAATTGCCATTTTCCAAAATACGAACAACCATAACGAAAACAAAAAAAGAATAAATAAATAAATAACAACCACAAGTACAACAAACCGTAGACAAACAGAATATACCAACCAACACCTTTGCCCAAGACCCACGTCTTTCATCAATTTACAGCTCAACAATTATGAAGAACCAAATCAGATCTCGATTTTTAACCAAAAATGATGATTGCGGATAATTGGTTGTGCACAAAAACAAGAAAACAAAATCGAAAACAAAAACAAAAACAAAAAAATATGAAGACAAATCCCAAAACCAACAGGGCTGAAAAAAAATGCCAACAAAAAATATTTAAAATACTGAGCGAAATACTTTTGTTACTAAGCAGCTAACTGCAGCAAGACCCAACCATGCTAAGGAGTTAGCTTTCTAAGGCGAATTGAGCCAAACGCGTGGTTCAGTTCAAAAGGCACAGTTCCTAGTTCGCAACTCGAAAGGAACTGAACTATTTTTGAATTGAGCCACAAGTTTGCGGAGCTTTTCGCGAAGGGGGGTTTTTTTTGCAGGAGTGTTAATACCTAGCACAGACCTTTTTTCAATTTTCTTAACTTATCTTACTATTTATATACTAATATATACAGTGTAATTTTTTTCGAGGCATACACCTGTAAAATAATTGAATTTCTCACTGAAGCAAGAAAATCAAATCTAAAGATATATACTTAAAATATATACATATAAATGTTTATATATTTATTCATTTTTCTTATATACTGCTTTAAACTTTTTCTCTAACTTTACTCCTACGTGTCACAAGTAAACTCTTAGTAAGCATTAAAAAAGAACTAAACAACAACAACGACAACTGCAACTTTACACTGCAAACAAAACAAAACACCCCAATAAGAGTCTGTTGTTGTTGTCTCTCTTTTTTTCAAATTTTATGTAAGATACGATGCGAATTTGTACATAGATCAGCAAGCAAACAAAATGTGTATAAAGTTTTAACTTAATAAACAACAAACAACACAACAAAACACACACACAATACCAACAATTGCTTAACGATAACGATAAATCAGGGAAGGGCGTAAATACGTTCAAATCGTATATAGGTGCGCAAAGGCGTGGCGGCCAACGCCATATAAGGCCAACGATCTTCATTGAACTGTGTATTGAAATACAAATACGAAAGAAGATAAAAACCAACAAAAAAATATAAATAAAACATTTAGTATAGAATGAGCGAAAAGCGAATTCGATAAATCGATATATTACCACAATGTTTGTGTAATTTTTGTGTCCTTCTAGGAACTTATTTCAATTGCATTATGTTTATGGTGGCCTCATCAGTTGTGTCAACCATACTTATCCTCAATTATCATCATAGAAATCCAGATACGCATGAAATGAGTGAATGGGTAATATTTATATTTAAACTTACTAAACTTAACTAACTTACTTGCTAACTACTTACTTACTTATTTATAAAAAACAAAAAAAAAGAAAACAAACAAAAAAAGCTATTCATTTTTTGTGTTTTACTATTTACATATTTACAAATTTTGTTTTTTTCTGAGCGTTCTGAGAGATACCGATACGTTTTCAATTGCTTTTCTTTTTGTCAAAACGAAATGACCATTTCAACCAAAATATTTGATATACGAATTACAACATCCAACACCCAAAACACTCCACAACCCACACTCCAAACACGCACTCGTTCAATCAACATTCAAAACAGAAACAACAACAACAACAACAACACGAAGCCCAACCGGAAATCTTATTGTATATAATATTTATACCTTTATACTTACCCATTTACATGCTTAAGTATAGCTAAACCTATATAAACTCTTAGACATTAAACACGGAAATACACTCGCATACATATTTACTTACAACTCGTATGCATAAACTAGTTTATTTTACTTTAACACTATGCAGCATGCAAAATGTATTGCAAGTCATAAGAACCAATAAAGAAGAAGAGAAAGGAATTGAAGTTAAACAAATTAATAAATAACCATAAAATTGATTTCTTAAAGCGAAAGATATTTTATTCCAGATCTGTTAAAAAATTTGTTTCTCAAACCAAAAATAATTGTGAAAGTGCATCGTGTAAACCAATTACTGACATACTTTTGATTTATTATAATATTCTCGACTTCTTATTTGATCAGCAGAAAATCTTAAGATTCTTCAAAACAGGTGCTTGGGCTTCTGATTTAAGTTCTATAGCAAAAACAGCAAAATATTTTTTATAAATTGTTCTTAGCGAAAAAAATTAAACTTTTAGTTTTTTCTGTCCAGAATGTGTCGTAACGAATTGACATTTAGCTACTAATCCAAAACTTCACAAATACAGTCGTCGGCATAAATATTTTGACAAAACTATGCGCTATGTTTTTTCTTTTTTCTTGAAAGAATTGTAAAATGTAACGGTTTCATTATATACTGAAAAGTTAAGTACATTTATGCAAAAAGGAAGATGCAAAGTATTTTTTTAATTCCTTTATGCGTTTTCTTGTTTTACGCGCATTCTTATCTTTCGCAAGCTGATAGCAGGTGGACAAAAGTATTTTGACATTTGCTCTATTCAGTCGGTGTTAAACTACTATCGATCTTAAAGCTAAGCTACGCATCTATTAATATTGTCTACTGATTCAAAGTGCTGATAAGAACAAATTTGCTTCATAGATTTGCTTAGCTATGGGTAAAACAAATGAATTAAGCGACTTTGTGAAACATGATATGGTGGCGAAGTATAACTCTGGTATTTCTGTACAAAATATCAGTAAATTATACAAAGTACCCCGCCAAACTGTGTATTATCAAATTATTGAATATAAAAACCACACAACACAAAACTTGGCTCGTTGTGGCAGACCGCGTAAGACAACAGGTCAGAACGATCGTTTGATTCTAAGGAAATTTAAGAACAATCCTTTAGAAAATCCTAAAACTGTTGCCAAGGAGATTTCTAATTACTTCAACATTAACATAAGTGAAAGGACAATTCGCAGACGATTAAAGGAAGCTGATTATGGCACGTAACATAGTCAGAGTTATTCCTCAAACAACCATGAGAAATAAAATCAAACGCCTTGAATTTGCCAAAAAATATGTAGGCAAGCCCCCATCCTTTTGGCATAGTGTTTTGTGGACTGACGAAAGTTTTTTTAATTACCACTGCTCTAAAAAAAGTTTTCGTAAGAATGCCAAGAACAGCACATAAAAAAAGAGTCCCCGTTTGTGAGAGAGTAAGCCATGGAGGTGGAACCGAAATGTTTTGGGGATGTGTTGCCTATAATGGGGTAGGAAACTTTATTCCCATCGATGGAACATTGAATAAAAACAAATATTTACATATTTTAAAGTATTACGCTTTCCTTTCTGGGGAAAATTTGATCGGAGAAAACTTTATATACCAGCAGGATAACGCGCCGTGCCACAAGGCGAAATTAATTACCGAATTTTTAAGTGAAGTTGGTGTTAATACGCTGGATTGGCCACCACAAAGCCCCGATTTAAATATTATAGAAAATATATGGGCTTATTTAAAGAAAAAACGATGTCCAAATCTATCAAGGACGCGTGAGGAAACAATATCAGAGGTAGAAACACTCTGGAAGGATATTTCATTGGACTATATCCGAACTTTGGTTGATTCCGTTCCCCGAAGACTGCAACAAGTTATAAGTGCTAAGGGAGCTTATATTTTTTATTAATAATAAGTAAAATTATCTAAAAACATGTGCATTCATAATTTTTTTTAATGTTAAACAATATGTAAAAATACTTATGCCACCATACATTTCTGAAAAATTATTTTTGTTTTTGTTATTAATATACTCATATAATATTTTTTTATATATTTTGAAAATAAATTAACTCATCGTTACACCGTATTTATTTTAAATTTTTTTAGTGCTCATTTAAAAAGTTATTAACCGAAACGCATGGTAACTTCTTTGTCAAAATATTTATGCCGACGACTGTACTTTCATGCAGCTTTTTAGTATCCAGACTTGACAGCATTCCAATCAAATTTTAGCTTTTTGGAAACTTAAAGTGAACCGCAAATACCTATTCTATTCAAATTGGAAATTAACAAAATGCGCTTAATAAAATATAATGATTTATTTTAAACATAATGTCGTAATACTGCATAGATATCTATGTTTTAAACCGATTAATTAAAATACCATTATATGTCATGTCTGTGTTTTAATCTTCTATTATAAAGTCCATAGTATATAGTACATTCAAGCAGTCTGATTTGAGTTACTTGAATGATATGCTTATACCTAATTGCTTTATACGTATTTTCTCCTATACCTAATTTACTTGCATACATATGAGAACCAAAGCACAATAATCACACCAAATTTTTATTTTTCTAACAAAAACTCTGGCCAACAACTACAACAACAACTACGTTAACTGGCAACTCTCAACGCTAACAAAAACAAAAAATAAATAAATTAAAAAAAAAACCAAACAACTCAACTCAAATGCCTCTACAACTGTTTCTTTCTCTCCCTGTAACTAACTAACTAACTAACTAACTAACTAACTATGTAACTAACTATCTTCGTACTACAACAACAACATTAACTACAAACTCTTTACGTGGCCGACACTCGCTTCTGGCCGCAAAACGCGCGTGCTATTGCTATCCTACTCCAACACACTCAATACTCTCACTACCACATATGACCAATGTGTTATCAACAACAACAACAACAACAATAATAATAACATCATCAACAACAACCAATTCAACAACAACAACAACAAAACATAACTCTACTAAACCAAAACTTAAATTGAAAATAAAAATAAATATAAATATAAAAATATAAACATTTGCAAACGTTAACGATTTTCATAAAACTTTCAATTCAAATTAATAAATCTCTCATTGGGCATTAACAAATCATACAAAACTCTGTGATTGCCGTGTGTTGTTACAACTTCATCCAACTCCAAATACAACAACAAAAACAACAACAATAACAACGACATAAATCACTTCATATATGAACACTATGAATTTTAATGAAACACCTGTTGATCTAATAATCTGAACGTAAACATAAACTGCTCTAAAATATACAAAAAAAAACTAAATTTTAAAATTTAAAAAAAAATACTATTTATACAAAAAAAAAAAATCCAAAAATATACTTATTGCTATTATTTTTAACCGCATTACCCAACACACTCCGTCTCTCTGTCAAACTCGCACACACAGATAAGAGTAATATTCCTTTATTGGTTACCTTGCATATTGCGCATGCAAAGACCCGGACAGGTTGGCTACGAATGCCCGCCGCCGCCCTCGTCGTCGGGCTCCTCGAATGCTGGTGACAAAAAGCAACAGATACAAAACGTTGAGCTCAAGGAAAGGTAACCGAACTCTCTCTCACTCTGTCTCTTTTCTCTCTCTCTTATCTCACTGTCTTACCAGCTGCTGACCATCCATCAAAAACTCGTACCTGATATTATCAAATATTAGTTTGCTCTTTTATCAACTTGAACTAAATGGTTTCTCATCCCATAACATCTTAGATCTTCTAAATCGCTGCTGGCTAACGTTCTCGACATAGATGACGACTTTCGTTGCAATCATCGCTGCGCCAGTGCCACATTGCCACATCAGCCAACGTACTACCGGACAATGTTCAGGTGAGTTCCGACAACTCAGATTGGTACTCCCTACCAAAATTGGCACTGGATCTGCCTTCTACAGCGTGGTACCATTTTATACCTTAAAGAATTTTTATTCATGTTTGCTGCCCGTATTTCATGTTTTACATTGGTTCATTTGCATAAAGAGTAAGAAGAAAACTTGCTATATATGTAATCCTTGGGTACAACTATACTATATATACGTTGCCATGTAGCAATATATACAAATGTAGAAAGCTTAAGCTTGACGGCTCAAAACTCCGAATGCCTATCGAAAAAAATGTCTTAGCTTGTACCAAATTATTAAAAGTTTAATTTGTAGTTTTATTGATTATTTTTATTTCAATTGAGCAGAAGTAACTGAAAATCAAATACGTTTGCATAATTTATGCTTGGAAACCTTAAACTTTATAAAAATCATTTTATATTAAATTTAACTTTTTGTAGTTACTATTGGTACAAAATAAATTATTTCAGTGGTAATGAGACATTTGCTGTGCAATTTATAAAATAAAGTGTTAAGAATAATAAATTCCATTTAAATTTAGGGCTTAAGACCTATTGAGAGGGCTAGAATTAAATGCTTCATGCTTTTTAAATGCTTTTTAATGGAAATATCGCTATCAATGTCAAATTCTTTGCTGCTTGTCAATTTCAGCTTATTGAATATTTCAGAAGAATTACAAGTAACACAATAGCAAGTAGTACAAATACTTAAAATTATTTTCAATGACAAACGCACGTCGCACTGACCTCAGCGGATGCGCTTGGCCCCCACTACTGAACATAAATTGAATAACTTCTAAATTAAGAGCATGCTCTCTATAAAGTTTTTAGTACATAAGAACATTCAAATCTGTGTACAAATCAAAGCGGAAGTCTGTAGTATTTAAATTTTTCATATATGGGGCGGGTGGGGAGAGGTATCCAAAGTCTGAAATATTCTTAACCTGTGTATGCTTCACGAGAACATTTTGAACTGAATTTGGTGGCTCCAGCACTTAAATTCAGAAATTGAAAGAACAATCGATAAATTGATGTCAACTTATTTGAATCAGCTTATGGAATAGGATATAATACACTCAATGCCAACTTGATAAGTTAGTTTTCTGGCTATTGGTTTATTTCTTTGAACTTTTTAAACTCGTTCACGAAGTGAAAAGAGTATATTGGGTTTGTGCACTGTCCGTCTTCCTGTTCGTCCGTCTGTCCACAGAACGTAATTTGTTTCGACGCCATTGAAGCTAGAGACATTAAATTTGGAATATATCAACCGTGATGGCCTGCGTCGGATGAAGTGTTAAGATATTTATTGACTGATTAAAACTGATAAAATTTCGGCATTTAAAACTCTCGGATTTATATCTCCCATATTTCAAACTCCCATAACTTTGTCAAAACTGAATAAAACTGAACCGAACATGTTTAATGGTATTTTAGCCATGGATAGTCCTCTAAATTGTATGTTATTTGTAGAAATAACGCTTGGGTACATGTTTCGGTTGTTATTACATCGTGAACGAGTATTGCGCTGCCAGTTACACCCGATTGCAAGGTTTTTACTTTTTTCAATATGCCGATTTTCCTGCTTGAATAGCCTTTTACCTTAAAGAACAAATTTTCTGACGGTGATACTTTCTGATATCGTACTTTTTAAACCGCAAATCGTATGTTAATATACTTTAAACGATTTGACGACAATATCAATATATATAAAAAAAGGCATTAGTAAGGAGAAGTCACAGAATACCAAAAAACAACAACAAATCCAACAAGGCACATCCTTATCCGCATCCGCATTCTCATCTTCATTCAGCAATGCCTCGAATGACAGTCAATGACAATGACAATGACAAGATGTGTGGCACAACAACAAAGGGGCAACAACAACGGCAACACAAATACAAGCATGCCCCATAGAAAGCAGTGGCAAGTGGCAAGGACACGCATTTTGTGACAAGCACAACGTACAGATGCGTCGACTGAAAAACAGAAATACAGTCGTTATAGAAAACCCTTGAAGAGAACCGAACAGAATGAGCGCAGGCACGTGGGACAGCTGAGCTCACTTGTCCGTCCACAATAGCCAACTGAATTGGGTCAATAAACAAACCAGTCGCAATTACGTACGTTTATAAAACTACTGAATGCGGTTATTTATGCGCTCGCCTAATGTTAACCCATATTAGCTGATAGTTCCATCTGCTGCCGAAGGACATGTTCTGCACACATATTAATATATATATTGTATGTAATAAACTATCCCAACGAAATCACGCTCTAGCTAAAACCCGACTGTTGGTGAGTCACAGTCTTTAAATTTCATGTTAACTGGTAAATAATTATTTAGGAGTCGGTTTTGGTGACCCCAGGATATCGCGCAGCTCCTCGATCCTTCGGGATCGCACCACGATGCACGTCCACTTCTTCAGCGCTGGGCACATTTGGGGACTTTTCCTCTGGCTCTAATCCAAAATCAACACCAGATTCCTTGTCAGTTGCCATGATTTCAAAAACTACTTTTCAACTTGCTTACTGGCTATTGGACAATAAACTAAATTATAAACCTAATGGCAAGCAGTAAGCATACTTAATATTTTCAATGCCAAATTGATTTTGGCTTTAATAGACGTATAAAATGTATTGACTAAATTGTGAAATTAAATAAAAAAACAGAGTGTAGGTCATCAACCAATTCATGATGCATAGAAGGCTCTATCCTTTAACTCTTCCCTCGCAACTGTTGAAATATTCTGTTAGCTAACCTGCAATCATTCGGAAATCATGATTTTTAATAGATAGTTGGAGCAGTTCGATATGATAATACATATATCATGGTAAAGCGATTCTATGTGATGATAAATGTTTTGGCATCTCAACTAGTTTTATATGTTTCATGAAATATATTATGGAAAAACTCTCAAATTCGCCGGGGGCGTGGCAATTCGATCAAATTGAAATATCTCCCTCAGTTTTCAAGCTAGATACGTGCCTACATTTCATACAGATTACTGATGACCATCTCTAAAGGTAGCGCAACATAGATTTTGGATACATTTATCTTGGGCGTAAGCCGCAAAAATCCATATCTTCCACAATTTTAGAGCTAAAGCCAACAGGTCATTAAAACCTTCTCTAATAAAGATCAAATTTCGGCCACGCTTATTTCCGCCCCAACATATTACAAAAATACATTTTTTTCAGAAGTCACGATAATTATATCCATTTTCGACTGTTTTTAGCTGTTATACTGTGACCGAGTATTGTCGGTTACACCCGACTGCAACGTTCTTAGTTGCTTTTTCTTATACATTTTTGCATACTCTTCCTGTTGCGATGATTGATATTGCATATTGCCATAGAGGATCACAAGTTTACGGATTTTTTTTTGATAAAGCTGATGAAATTGGTTGCTTTCGCAGGCAAGGCGACGATGGTAGCGTGGGTCCGGTGGGTCCAGTGGGTCCGGTGGGACCCGTCGCCGCCGTGGCCGATGCCCGCATGCACGAGGCCATATCACACACCTGTCTAAGCTCCTCGGCGGAATACGAGCTGGCGCTGATACTTAAGGAGCTGCGTTGGATAACCGATCAGGTGAGCTATGCTGGAATAAACCAAAAATCAAATCTACGCTTAAACTGAAATTGAATGCACATTCGCAGCTTAAAAAAGAGGACGAGACAGGCGATATAACGCGGGATTGGAAGTTCGCCGCAATGGTCGTGGATCGTTTGTGCCTTATTATTTTCACGCTTTTTACAATTATAGCCACCTTGGCGGTATTGTTTTCAGCACCACATTTCATTGTAAGTTGAAAAGAGGTTCAGAGCTTGGTTGTCTACTCACTCTACTCCTTTGTAGTTCCCATAAATGCTTCATACAGCTCTGACGGTCTGCGCAATCCTTCAGTTTGACTCAAGTCGTACAAATATTGTTTTTACTTTTGTAAAATAAAAGAAAAATATAAGAAAATAATAACAACAAAACGAAAAAACAAATAATGTAAAGAATACATAAACAAGTGAATGCTTTTCAACTTAATGTTCTTTTGAATTCAAATCCTTTAACTCACTTATATTTAGTATAAATGAATAAATAAATAAAAATTAAACACTACAAATAGTAGCATTGTACGACACATTGATTTCTATTTTATTTCTTATGACTTAATATATTTGCATTTGTTTTTCAGTTTTTATAAATGTAAAATAATTCATTTCCGTTATTAAAGTATTTTACATTTTCTATAATTTTCATTTTTAGTATGTAAAATAGTGTATACAAATATGTTGCTGTGATAGAAAATTGTATGAACAAAACGTAAACCAGTCACAATAAATTTCAAATTCAAAGTGAACAAAACAAAGGAAAAACCACAAAACAAAAACCAAAAAAAATGAAATAAAGGCATATGGAAAAACACACACAATACCACACACTTTTGTTAAGTTTAAAATGGTTTTGGTTTAATTTATTTATTTTTTTAACGACCAAAAATTTAAAAAAAAAAAAATTTTAATTCAGTAATCAAAAGTATAGTTAAAACCTGGCTTATTAGCATTGTAATTGGCAAATGGAAATTGGCAACAGCTTGGCACCCAGTCCCAAAAGCACCTTACACAATCTGTTTATGTATATCTACTAAGTACTACTATATAAAGTTGGCATAGATTATATTGTGCCATGTCCTTTAGAAAAACGTGTCTGTACCGACTTATTTGACATTTTCAGCAATTTTGAGCACTCTATTTGCACCGTATTCATCAAACACGAAAAAAAAACAATCAAAAAAATTACAAACAAAAAAAAGAATACTAAATACCAATATGAGGAAAAAATTAAATCATGTACAAATCGAAAAGAACTTCGATTTGAAATTGTTGACTTTATGTTTACACTGAACTCAATACAAACAATATGGCCAAAACAACAACAACAACAATAAAACGAAATAAAACAGCTAAGAAGAATAGGAAGGAGCAAATGCAGCATCAGTCGAAAGATCAAAGATAAATAGGAGCAAACACAACATAGGCGTTGAGGATAAAAGTCGAAAACAAAGTATAAAGTTAACTATTTTTAAATATTATATATACATATATACGAGTAATATATAAAAGCATGTAGCATATAAATGCAAAAGAAAATGAAGATTAAGTAAAGAGTGCTTATAAAAAATAAAGTTAAAAGCATAAAAAAAACCAAAAACAAAAAACAAAAACCAAAAAATGAATAATTAAAATTACAATATTTAGTATAAGAGTTAGATAAAGCATAGAACAAGAGGTTAGTCAAATATACATATGACAAATACTTAAGTTACAAAATAATATAAAAAGAACAAAAAAATTAATTTAGACATAAACAAATTTTTAAACGAAATTTCAACAAAGAACAGCAAAAAGTTAACAGCAAATTCGTGCGTAGCGTAAAACAACAAATGTATTCAATTACAGATACCAAACATAATTAATACGACAAAAAAAAACATTAAAAAAATACACACACACACAAATACATTTTTTGTTGTTTAACAAACACATGAAAAAAATAAACAATTGCGTGTATTTTGATTTGCATAATGCGTAGGCGCAAACATAACAAAAACAATTGAAGACGAACCCCAACATCCCCAAACAAACCAATACGATTACGCTGTAAACGAATTATAATTTCTTGTGTCACATTGACATGCTTCTTATTACCAAGTACTATATACATATACATATATACATATATATTAGCATTAGATCAGTGCATTGGCAACAAACATTTAGCGGATTAAACTTGAATTTCCAGTACGTTGTACACGTACTTGCAGTACGTAATGTAATGAATTTTTTTTTTTGTGTTTAGCCACGTAAGTCACACAATAATTGTATGCATGTATGAGTATTTTTATAGGGAATGCAACACAACATACTTATATATCTACTAACATACACACATATATGTACATATGTACATGTTGTATGTATGAATATCAATTAGGCAGCCAATTACACGTAATTCAGCAATATGCAATACATATACAAAAACATTTATGAACAGCTGCAAAACAACACGAAAAGCTGCTAAGGGCTATGCACAAGAGCAAAGGTCTTCCTTAATCTTAAAAACCGAAACCAAAAAACACGAAAAATAAAAAAACCAATTTAACAAATAAAATACTTACTAACTAAACTAAATACAAAAAAAATTTAAAACATTAAACGGAAACTTTAAAACCAAAACCTAAAACCAAAATAAATACTAAAATTTAATTAAATAAATGCATGTAAACTTAACTAAACATTTGAAATTAACTGATATTAACTAAAAGTTATATGAAACTGTTAGCCGCCAGAAAGCCTCACAGCGGAGCTTTTAGCGTCGTCTAGCGGCTGCACATAAAGCTCTGCCCCAAGCTGACAATACAGCCATAAAATCATTTAGGTCGAAAGCTTGCACAGCCAATTGGCATAAAAGCCATAAACTTGAAGCAAAAACTTAGCAGCTTGAAAATTGGTAAACGATGTAAAAGCTTCCTACGCCTGCAGTCAAAAGTTTTGCTCCACTGTTGCAATGGTGAATAACAGTAGTGTTATGTAATCAATACTGTTGGCTCTTGCAAATTTGTAATTCTTTTGTGTACATTTTATAGTTTTTATTAAGGTTGAATTGTATAATTTATCAAATTTTTGTATTTTAATTTGTAAAGTTTATTTTTAATTTGTTTTTAAATTTTACTTATTTTAATTACAATTGTTTTCTGAATTAATTTACTTAAATAAATGGTCTACAAAAAATTTTATATTATTGCCTTACTCATTATTATTCGATAGTGATTCACTATTTAAAAAAAATTGCAACTGTCAATAAAACTAAATTTAAATTTCCCAACCACATTGATAACATTGAGCTCTGTTTTATGCCATGGCTGTTCCCAAAATCTGAAATGTGGTATAGAATTTAAAGCTTATACCAATTAATATGCAAGTACTATTTAAGACCTTGCTTGGCGGCTAGCTACTGAACTATGTCTCTAAATATAAATACTTGTTAAACAAAATTTTAAATGCTTAAAATATGCACTTAAACAAAACTAAAATTTAAATTAAAATATAAAAACAGAATAAAAAAACTTAAATAAACTTTAACTAAATTTTGCTTGATAACTAAAGCCAAATAATGCAAAATTGCATCTGGCAGCCGCGAATTTACTACAGCAATTTAAAATGCAAATAATAGAGTTAAAAAACAACAATAAGAACACAAAATCTAAAGCCTAAAAGACGCAGTGAATCAATAACAAAAACAACTAAAGGGTAATTTTTTCCTCGTAGTATTGCCACACAGTTTTGTTGTAAAATTTTTTATTTAAAATTGATATAAGTTATTTAAATTTATATAAACGAAAAACAAACTAAAACAACAGTTTTTGATAAACTTTTTTTTAGTAAGAAGTACATTTTAAATATGTATTAATAATGTAAATGGTTTCATACACACATAAAGTATTCAGAAACACAAGTATTAGCAAACAAATGCGTTTTATACATATGACAACGTCTCAATTTAACCCCATTTAAGGAAACACACAGATTTTACAAAATAGCTCAAATTGCCAAAAAATAAATAAATAAAGCAGAGAAGGAACTAAAATCTAGGTTAGACCTATGCCTAATTTTCAATTGGTGCCAATAATTGTTTTCCTTTTAACTTCCAATTAAATAGCTAAAATAGCAAATTATACGTTTCTATACTTTCACTTATCATATATACGAGTATGTATAGACAATCGCCCAAAAACTACTATATCATTTTGACAATAGGAACAGGTTATGAAACAACTTACATACAAATGTTGCTAAGCAAAACAAAAATCGACAATTGACATTTTGAAATAATTTTCGAATTTTCGATATTTTGTGTCCCTTTAGAATGATTTCAAATGAAATTGATGTGCCACGAATTTAGAGACACTCGAATGGCATCCACTTACAATATGAACAACTACGAGTATTTGTAAAAGGCTTACTCAACGAACTCAATGAGCACCTCAACTTTATTCGGTTTCCAAAAATCTATGAAAATGAATCAAGTCTTTGCGTACATTCTATATATCAAGTGACGGGCAAATTGAACTTGCTTTAGTTTAGAAATGTTTAAAAGACTAATAAAAACAAAAAGAAGAAAAATGCACTCTCGCAGGCACTGGCGTAATTATATACGAGTACCTACTTACCTATACTACATATACTATGTGTACATGGAATGGCAATCAGGCGATTACGTATATAGGAACACAAAACAACTACTAATGCGTATGAATGCTATAGGCAGGCTTTGCTTCATTTCTACACATATCTAGGCAAATTTGTTCTTTCAATTAAAACTAAACAAAACATTAAAATAAATACAACTAGAGTGAGACCTCACGAACAACAAAAATAACCGATATTGTTGTCATTTCACAGATTCTTCACTGCAAACATACTGCATTGTTTCAATCTTCATAAATCTCGTGTAAAGTTTGTTCCACTTTTTATCTTCATTCTTGAATAAAAATGTTCATATAATGAAAGTTTCCTTTCCTTTTTTTCAAGAGTCACTAAAAAATAAACTATAGAACCATATACATTATGCATACATACTCACATCTATTACGCAACTGTATTTGTATTATTTCAATTATTTCCCAGTTGGTAAGGTTTTCAGATTCGAGGTCCTAGTATGTTGTACCCAAACAATTACATTTACTCGTAACAGCAATAAATAGAAAAATAATAAAACATTGCAAGTGATGTTGGTGTAAAGCAAGTATCTAAACTAAATATATAAGATGACAGACAGACACAGACACAGACACACACACAGGCACAACCAGGCACACACACGCACACACTTGAATCCACGATAAAGAGACAAATGTATATATTTACATATAGTGTGTTCTTCTTCGTGATGGTTTAGCAATTAAGTTAGTTTAGGACTCCTACAGAGGAATATATGTATTAGCTATAAGGCAACTTCATCTGAATAAACGGAAATTTAAGTACATCAAACATATTTATTAGCCGTGTTGCAATTAAGTGCTAAATGAAAACAATAAAAAAAATATGCAAGCGAAAGTAATTTTAATAAACTTACACACATATGACATATATGTATATGCTGTAAGTACAGAAATAATTATACCTAGTGATCATCTGACAAATGCTAAATATTGAGCGTGTGACTTACATTCAAGAGGCAGTTAAGGTCAAAACCGTAGAACAATACGAACTATAAACTAAATTTAAGCATAAACACACACACACAAACTAGCTAGTGCATAACAGAACAAAATCCTTTGAATTGAACGAATGGAACAAGATTCTATAGTTTACTACAACACACACACTGAAATAACCACAAAAAGCAATAGGAATTTAAGACATGTTAATGTTAAATTTAACAGGCATTGCAAATTTATAATTTACACGACCATTTTTTTTCTTAGACATACATTTTAGCATGTATTCATGTATTCCATCAAGGAATTGGAGCTATAGGCGCTATGTCCCAAACTTATATTTTTATTTAAATTTTTTTTATTTTTAATTCACAACTCTGCAAATATACTATTCACACTATTCAGTGGTCTAGGACAATAAAATGACACAACTGGTTTTGAACCGAACCGAACCAGTTTGAAAAAAAACCAAGTTTAAGCCCGAACCAAACCAATTTTTTGTTTTAAAAAAAATCTGGCATACTTACATACTTATTTATTTATTTTTATTGATTTCTATGTCGGGAGGCAGTCTTAAAAAAATAACGAGCTCTACTTTTTATCAATCTAAGTACTTTTCCTTGCAAAATTTTCAGTAGAATGAGAAATGTTCGGAGCAGAATTTCTATTGACTGACTTTAGAGGCAGCCATAAGATTTTTACATTTTCCTAAGTTATGCAGAATTGACGAACCACGCTTAAGAATACATTTATTGATGTTAAAAGCGAAATTCACAAACTAAACCTTGCAGCTATCAATATTTTGAATGAATTATTCGATTGAGGTGTGTAGATTGTACTCTAATACCAATTAAAATCTTGAGCATGCATTATTCTCAATACACTTGGGCAAAATAAAAAACAAAGAAGTAAAAAATTAATTTAAAGAAAGCATATGGTTGTATGATAATAATGAACAAAATTAATAAATACACAAGCAATTAAAGTTAAAAATAAAAAGTATTTTAGAAAACAAAAGCCAAAAAACAACACTTAGCAGAACACAAAAAAATACAAGAACAAGTAACAAAAGAAAAATATTTAAAACGATAAATAGAAAACACGACGAAAAATATTACACAGCAAAAAGAAACAAACCAAGAAAAAGAATATGAAAAAACAAGTACATATACTTACATACATACACATACATGCATTAATGAATTACAACTAATGAAAGCAAAGCAAAAGTATAATTTAAATATAAATAAAGAAAATTAAAATGCCAAAAACTATTCAACGGCAAAGATGTTAACTTAGTGAATAAAACGCAAGAAACGATACAATATGCAATTAAATAAAATGTTTTAAACAATAAAAAGCAACAAAAAAAACAACAAGAAACTATTAAAGAACGCAAATCCATATGGAATTCAACAAAAAAATATTCGTTTTTCTGGGCTCGCCTCATTTTATATATTCTCCGAACAGGAATCGCTGCTTTGTACAACAAAACAAATGTATTTTATTTAAGTTTTAAAAAATAAAAATAATAGCGCATCAGTTAGTAGCCAGTGGGTAACATTTACGGATAGTAGGTTTTCTTGAACCGCCCCTCGCGGTTCTTGCGCCCGCCCGGCCGCACCACACGCGGCACATACTCCTTGTCGTGCTGGTCGAGGGTTCGCCGCCATGGATTGATGTCCAGCTCGTAGAAGCGACGACGCGCATCCATACCGCGCGTCTTGTTATCAATTTTGTACAGCTTCTCCCACATATAAATCTCAGGCAACTCCAAGTGACGCGGCCGCTTCGACGACAAATGCTTGAATGTGCCTTCCAGAAACTCGCGCTGTTCCGGATTCTCATAGTCGGCGACACGTCGCAGCGTCGGTCCGCTCACATACGGCAGCAGCTCGTCGGCAGTGCGCTGAATGCTCGGCACATTGCTGTACAGGCTGAGCAGCTGACGCAGCGTGTTATCGTTGAAATCCACACATTTACCTTCGGGCGAAATTTCACCGTATAGCGGCTGCGGTGCAGTGCCGCGACAGAAGTTCACACGGGCATTCCCATCCACGTGCGAGCCATGGACCAGCAGCGTGTTCAGCTGGTACTCGTACAAGCTCCACTCTCGCCCATTCGTGATCACAGTCTGGGTGTTCAGCGGGTAGGTCAGTTCGTTGTACGTGTTGAAGCCATTGTAGTTGGCCTGCGCCAGCAGCCAGGCGTACGATGATTGAATGGCCTGCGCATGCAGAGCCTCTAGCTGATCGCGTTCACCGTACTCCTTGGGCCGCAGCAGCAGATGGGCTCGCGACTGAAACGACAGCAGGCCCATGTTGGCCGCATTGGCGCTGGGCCAGTAGCCGGGCACATTGACCGCATGCTGATATTTGGTGCTGTAGCCCAAGGTGCGAGCGTCATATTTGTAGCGCGGCAGCTGCTTGGCCAGCGTTGCGTTCTCGCTCTCCTCTGCCGTTTTCCATGCGGGCAGCTGCTGGCGATGTCGCAGCGCCAAATAGGGCTCGCCGGTGTACTGGACCAGACGGTCAACGCTGTCGTGGGCGTCGTCCTTCTGCCAAGCGCGGCCCTCTTTCGACTTAAACACGTTCTTGGGCGGATCAACGCCACCGACTGCCCAGAAGGCCTCGTGGCGTGGATTGTAGTCAATTTCGACCTCATTCAGGTGCGTATAGTCAGCGCTGAGCGCCTGCAGGGCAGCCCGGTTGATCTGCTCCACCACAATCTGGGTCAGCTGTCGCTCACGTGTCACGGCATCGGGCGGCGTCTCCAGCAACGTCAGCTGATGCCTGCATTACCAAGCTGGATTAGTGCCAATTTTCGCCAATATGTTCAACTTACTTGTAGCAGTCGTGCGCGTATTCTAAGGCCTCAATGACATCGTCGCGTGCCGCTTTCACAATCGCATCCAAGTGCACCGCCTTGTCGTCGGCCGGGGCCTGCAGCAGCGGCAGCTCCTCCAGCACAGTGCGCGTGTAATGTTGCGTCAGCGGCAGGGCATTGTAGGGCACCTTGGTGTCGTTGAGATCGACTACCTTGTAACCGTAATAGCGCGGCATATTTATTTTGATCATTTTCTCCTCCACGGTGGGCAGCTGGCGTATCTCCTCGTGCCATTCGGCGGCCGTCTGCTGCTTACGGGCCTTGTACGACAGATCCCTTATGGCCGGATACTCCGGCTCTGCAGAGTATTCAGGGTCGGCCACTGCCACTGCCTTGGGCTCCGCTTTACTAGCCAGGTAGCGTAGGCAGGCTGCATGCAGACGCGCACGTAGCTGCTCTCCACGACACAGCGTCAACATTTTTGCCGGTCAAATTGTTTAATACAAAACGATGTAAATAAAGAACGGATAGCAGAAAAGTTGGTCGCCGCCAACGAGGTTATGACATCGGTCTTGGGCAAAACGATAACGATATGTTGCACTAAAAACATATATATCGACTACTATCGTTGCAATCAGGCAACCTATCAGCACGAACAGCACAACTAATCTTGCAAACTGTTTAAATGTTATTTAACACTGTTTCCGATTGCAGAAACATCATACAGAAGTGCTGGAGGAATTAAATCATAATTGACTCATGCAAGGCTTTAGTTCATTTCTGGGAACTCCACGGCCTGCGACTGTAATAGAATAAAGTTAAATACTGAAATCCATTCTAAACTTTAATAAGCGTTGGCGTTAGTCGCTCAGTTTCACGATTAAGTGAGCTAGATCTCGCGATGATTATAATTTCTAGCTGTATTTTAAAATAACCGCTTACCTTCGTTGCTATATCAGCTGTTTATGGTATTCATGGTTTCACATTTTTAATAACATCGATAAGAAATGCGATAATTCATCGCAAAAACACGAATTACTCGCGGCGAATGTTTTATTGTAAGATATGTTGTTTCTTATGAGAAAACGTACAGGCAACAACAGACTTCGCATACGTTACATAAGTAACAATTTCCAAAATATAAGAAATGTTTAAATGAATCGAGCTATAACTCATCGAAAAATTAAAGCCCAATATTGATATCGATGTGCACACAGCTTATCGATGCGATAATTTGGCCTATCGGTAGATGGCAACTATCGCTATCACAACCAAAACAACGGCAAAAGCCGAGAAACTTCGCCTCCGAAAGATTCCACCGTATCACCCCACCAGCGGCGACAATGAGACAACAGCGAGAATGCATCGTGGTCAATATGCGTTCCGCGATAGCGCTAATTGTCATCTTCGTGCTGACTGGCATAAAGAACAGCGAAACGGCCAGCGGAGGCAACCAAATGGATCTGACGGATGTCAAGAGTGATCAGCGCAAGGACAACAGCAATGCGGGCGTCAACAACAACGACAATGAAGTGTTTGTGCCAGCAATGGCCAACATGGGCGTCAAATCATCATCATCAGCTAACGACAACAATGGCAACAGCACCACAAACATGATGTGCCCGCTGGACAAGGAGACGCCCTGCGACCGGCTGCAGTTTCCGTGCATACGCTGCACCTACAACTTCAACTGTCTATACGGCCGCGACATGAACATCAGCTGCGAGGCTGTCCCAAATGTGCTGTGCCAGGGCGAGCGCTCGTTCCAGCGCCAGATGAACTGTCGCTACTGCTACCAAACGGAACTGTGGCAGCAGCACTGCGAGCAGCATGCCAATTGCAATTCGGCCGCGGAGAAATACTACCGGACCAACTGCACTGTGCACCAGGATGTGCTCTGTCTGGGCAGTCGCTCGTTCACGCGCAATTTGCGCTGCAACTGGACGCAGGGCTATCGCTGGAGCACCGCACTGTTGATCAGTCTGACCCTGGGCGGCTTTGGAGCCGATCGCTTCTACCTGGGCCACTGGCAGGAGGGCATTGGCAAGCTGTTTAGCTTTGGTGGCCTCGGTGTCTGGACAATCATCGACGTGCTGCTCATATCCATGCATTATCTGGGCCCCGCCGACGGTTCGCTCTACATTTAATCCGACCGGAGTGCTCGGCTGCATTTGATTACCTAAGATGCGTAACTATATGACTTGGAATGGAATTCTTAAGTTTGGCAACAATATGAAACTAACGTAAACGAGAATAACTGACGAAAACATAGTTGAATAAGATATACTCTAAATGTAAACTGTATAAATAATTGTTAGGCATAAAATGAGCTCTCAGTTAGCGTTTAGCAATATCTCGCTAAGCCAAATTACGAAATACATTCTAGAAAAGCTATGTACATATATATGTGAACAACGCAAGATGGGTAAGGTAAAATATGCTCACGATTTTAAATACCTAGTTAAAATAGGTACCCAGGTACCATCAAATGCTGTACATAAGCTTAAGTATTTAAGAATAGACTGTTTGTAACTAAATGTAAATATATATTCTATAGCTAAATACAGTTTAAACTTATTGGCTGACTTATCAAATCGATTGGAGCTAATTGCTTTGGTGTAAACATGCCTTATTCCCATGGACATGACAAATTGATTGATATTTCTTGGGGGCGGGTAAGGCCCGAAAATCCATATCACGAAATCTGGCAGAAAGTTTTGTGATGACCTTTAAATCTGAAGAAGACAAATTGTGACTACATACTCTACGCCTCCCCCATAACCTTACCTCAAATGAAGTTGAAAGAGCAACCGATACGATCTAACTTGGTGAGTTCCAAATAGAATCTTTATTTGCTAGATGCATTAAATGATGAACTTGATGGATCCAAAAAGTCGCACAAGTACAGATGCAGCTCCTTGCCCAATTTCTCGGGCACCGACTCCTTTGCCTTGAGAAGCAGATTAAGGACGATTTCCCGACAGCTGACATTATCTTGGATTTGTGCAATATCCGCCTTTCTGTTCGTCCGTCTGTCAACTGAGGGCGTGGCAAATCGTTATATTTCCCTTAGTTTTAAAGCTAGATACATACGTTTTTTCAGCCTTATAAGGGCATGTAAGCCGCAAAAATCCATATCTCCCACAATTTTAGAGCTTGAGTCACCAAAGTTAATAGTGTAATGTGCACATATCGAGAGCTCACTGTACTCATCAATATATCCAGTATATACTTCATATATACATATATACTTATAAACATAAATACTGAAGGGCAAAGGCACTTAGTCTTTGTTGCATAAACACGTGTCATATTCAAGTGCAGTCCAAGTGCCCGAAATATGATCGGCACTGAATGCCTTGACTACAAACGAACCGCGTCAGCATTAGTCCCATGCATTGACCACTTACATACGTGCACAATACGCTCTGTCCCAGCAGCGACGTTTCCGCCGCTTATACATAATATATCTATACTCGTTTTATATGTAATATATAAAACGTCTTATATACTAAAGGCAGCGCTGCCCCTGAGGACTGCTCAGCCTTAGGTTTCGTTATAAGTAAAACCAAATGTAAAGAACAGGAACAATAAAGTCGTGAGTAGCGATAACAACTGTTGCTCTCACTTTCAAAACACCAACAAATCTGAGTCCTGTCTTAATCAAACCACATGGCGACCGTGACAGGACATGACAGGAGGAACAGCAACAAAATAACTAATAAACGCAGTGAGTAGAGTGGTATGTGTGCGAAACGAAGCGGCATAGTAAAACGGTTAAGAGCAAGAAAAGCTCAACTGTTAAAATTATTAAATACCGGTACTGATTTACCCTGGGACAAATCAGTAAAAGTACATGCCGAAGTGGAACATATAAAAGAATAATTGTCCACTCACAAAAACAAAGTATCGACCACGCACACATACACCTACTCTGCAATAAAAAACACTGCAAAACAAATTATTAAAACCACTCCATCCAAACAAAAAGAAATTACGAAGCCAAAGAAGACCTGTCCTGCCGACTGCAGGGGACCACTATACTCCCAACACTGTGAGTACACTTGTGCAGCCAGCACCAGTGCCCCTTCAACATAAGCAGCCTGTGCAGCCCATCAATAGAAGCAGCCTGTGCAGCCCATCAATAGAAGCAGCCTGTGCAGCCAGCACCGGCGCCCCAACACCTTCAACCGACAGTGCTTCCAAGAGCGCATAATTTTTTTATCAAATGCACTGCGTGCATAATTTTTTTATTAATTTTTAAAAATATATTGTAAAATTGAGCGATACAAAAGTTGCCCGATTAGAGTATGGCCTGAAAACCATACAAAAACCCAGGCAGGAAACAATGTAAAAAATATATATATATATATATATATATATATATATATATATAAAAATAAAGTAAAGTGAATGAATGACAACAGAATTAGTAAAACTGTTGAAAATCTTGAGTTAGTAGAAAATATTAAATATATAATATATATAAATAGACACGCAAAGATATTAGTAGACTGTTTTAATGAAGCAAGAATACTAATACATAACAACAGAGAAAAGCTAAATCGATCACACTGGTCAATAGTATCGAAATTATTAGTAAAATTCAGGTCAAATTTATTATCAGTCCAAAGGAGGTATAATCTAGATATATCGATACCGACAATCTTGAATACCCCTTTGACAGTGGGAACTAGTGAAGAACCAAACCCAATAGATCAGGAAGACATAGATTCAACAGAAGAAGACGAATCAGAAAATAACACTGACTCGGAAGTTGAAGAAAAAGATCTACAAGACTTAACTATACCTGCGGTAATAAATTTACCAGAACTAGACGAAGATAATTCTTTATCAGAACCCGACACGAACTCCAGCACTGTCGAACAAAAACCAGCAATCATGACGCAAACTAATATTGAATTTATAAATACAGCATTGAATATTATACCGGATTTCAGCGGTAAAGCTGAAAACCTGCGTAGTTTCATAGATGCATTGGAAATTATAAAAACAATACAGGGCGCGCATGAAAACTTAGCTGTATCTTTAATAAAAACAAAACTAAAAGGAACAGCAAGGAATATAATCAGCAATGAGACTACAATTGATCAGATCATAAACAAATGTGAGTCCTACCTTAATCCAACCATAAACAAACTTAAAACAAATGTTAAGGGTGACTCAATCGACAAAATATCTGCACGATTATTGAATCTTTCCCAGAAAAACAAAACACCCAACGTGTATACCCAGGAGATAGAAAAGTTAGCTAAGTCTCTAGAAGGAGCATATATTGAAAATGAATATACACTAGAACAAGCAAAATCATTAAGTTCCAAACAGGCCGTATCAGCAATGAAGAAAAATTGCCAAAACAAAGAAATTAAAGCTGTTATGCGTGCTCGTCAATTCAACACTATGGACGAAGCAATAGCTACATTTATTGAAATAGCCAATGATATAGCCGAAGAGACTAATACCATTATGTATTACCAAAATTACCCACAGCGCGGTGGAAATCGTGGTCGTGGTAATTATAGAGGCCGTAAGTTTAACAGAGGCGGCCAAAGGTACAATAATAACAACAATCACAACAACTCTAACTCTAGAGGCGGCTCGAACAGAGGCGGCTCCAATAGAGGTAATAATAGAAGTAACAATCAAGTACGAGTAACACAAAGTAGCTCGGAAAACTCTCGAACCCCTTGAGCAACGGAACATAAAGGTGTTTAATATAAATCTTAATCTCAGCAGCATAATAAAAATACAGAACCAAAAAAATAATAATATATTAACATTACTAATAGATACTGGAGCTAACATATCAATTCTTAAAGATAATAGCATATGTTCTGAAATTAATCAAACTTTCAAAACAAATATAACAGGAATTGGTCAGGGAACAATTCAATCAATTGGACTAGCAACAATTGATTTACTCTTCGATTATTTCATAATCAGTCATGACTTCCAAATAGTTAATAATGAATTCCCCATACCGTGTGACGGAATCTTGGGACTTGACTTCATTCGAAAATTCAATTGCATATTAGATTATCACAACGATGAATTCATACTAAAACCACAGTCACTTAAATACCAAATACATGTGCCACTCTTGCACAATGTTATTGACAATTCAATATTATTACCAGCAAGGTCGGAAGTAATGAGAAAAATCACACTTCAGACAAATGAAGATGCTGTTTTAGTACCAAATCAGGAAATTCATCCTGGGGTATTTATAGCTAACAGCATCGTAAAAAGCAATAGTGCAATAGTTCGTATTTTGAATACAACAAATATGAATATAAACATCGAAAGCCCAAATATTGAATTCGAATCAATAGAAAGTTACGAAACTATATCATTCAATAAAAACCAAACCAATAGAACTAATGAAGTCTTAAACAAATTAAAATTCCCAGACCATGTGAAAACAGAACTTACAGAATTATGCACCAAATACAGTGACATATTTGGTCTAGAATCAGAAGCAATTTCAAGTAACAACTTTTACAAACAAAAATTAAGATTAGCAGACAAAACTCCAGTATACATAAAAAACTATAGAAATGCGGAAACAGAAAAACCAGAAATAAATAGACAGGTAGAAAAATTGATTAAAGATGGTATAGTCGAACCGTCTATATCAGAATATAATAGCCCACTTCTCTTAGTTCCTAAGAAATCACTCCCAAATTCAAAAGAAAAAAAATGGCGTCTAGTAGTGGATTATAGGCAAATAAATAAAAAACTTCTGGCAGATAAATATCCATTACCTAGAATAGAAGAAATCCTAGATCAATTGGGAAGAGCGAAATATTTCTCGTGTCTAGACCTAATGTCTGGCTTCCATCAAATTGAACTAGAAGAAAAATCTAGAAATATAACATCTTTTTCCACTAACACTGGCTCATATCGCTTCACGCGATTACCATACGGTCTTAAAGTAGCCCCAAATTCATTTATGAGAATGATGCAACTTGCTTTTTCTGGCCTAGAACCATCGCAAGCATTTCTTTATATGGATGATTTAGTTGTTATTGGTTGTTCTGAAAAGCACATGCTCAAAAATCTAACAAGCATATTCGAGCTTTGTAGAAACCACAACCTTAAACTAAATCCGGAGAAATGTTCATTTTTTATGCACGAGGTAACATTCCTTGGCCATAAATGTACGGACCATGGCATCCTTCCGGATGATAAAAAATATGATGTAATTAAAAATTATCCAACTCCAACGGATCCGGATAGTGCACGACGTTTCGTCGCTTTTTGTAACTACTATAGAAGATTCATTAATAATTTCGCACAATACTCACGTCACTTGACAAGACTGTGCAAGAAAAATGTTCAATTCAAATGGACTCAAGAATGTGAAGAATCATTCCAATATCTTAAAAACGCATTAATGAAGCCAACATTATTGCAATACCCTGACTTTAGCAAAGAATTTTGCATAACCACAGATGAAAGTAAACATGCATGTGGTGCAGTACTTACACAAGACTGCACTTTATCACAAATAGATCCTATATACAATTTAGACGATTATGCAAAAGAGTTAAAATTTAAATTACAAATAGCATATAAAAGAGCAATATCTATGATTGAAATAGAAAAACAAAAACGTAAAATAGAATATGATAAAAAAGTTAATGACTTAAAGTTAGAAATAGGAAATTTAGTACTACTTAAGAATGACTCAGGACATAAGCTAGATAATCAATATTTAGGACCCTACAAAGTAATAAAAATAGAAGATAAAAACAATATTGTAATCGATATTGGGAAAAAGAAACTTCAGAAAGTTAATAAGAATAGGCTAAGGTTATTCAAACATTAATTTGATATAAAAAAAATAAAAATAAAAAAAAAAAATTTATACGTATAAAAACAAAAGTAAAATTTTACTATTTTTCTATTTTATTGAAATACATGTACTTTCTAAGAACAAAATCAAAACATATATTAATATACATAAATTAAAATTTCATATACATAAATTAAAAATAACTGCATATAATTCCGTTATTTTTCAAAAGGAGGGAGATGTAATGTGCACATATCGAGAGCTCACTGTACTCATCAATATATCCAGTATATACTTCATATATACTTATAAACATAAATACTGAAGGGCAGACACTTAGTCATTGTTGCATAAACATGTGTCATATTCAAGTGCAGTCCAAGTGGCCGAAATATGATCGGCACTGAATGCCTTGACTACAAACGACGTTTCCGCCGCTTATACATAATATATCTATACTCGTTTTATATGTAATATATAAAACGTCTTATATACTAAAGGCAGCGCTGCCCCTGAGGACTGCTCAGCCTTAGGTTTCGTTATAAGTAAAACCAAATGTAAAGAACAGGAACAATAAAGTCGTGAGTAGCGATAACAACTGTTGCTCTCACTTTCAAAACACCAACAAATCTGAGTCCTATCTTAATCAAACCACAATAGCTCTTTTATTCACTCCAGATATTCTCATCAAATATTTGTACTTCAAGCACCAGCCTTATTCCGCCACACTTCAATTGAGGAACCCAAACGTAATAGGCTTCTAAAGAAAATGCCATTCTTTTTTAATAAGCATTCATACAGATATAAAATTCAGTTCTTTGTACAATATGTTGATATGTTCAATATCAATGCTAGATGTCAGCTGGGATGCTGATGTTGGCGACCTGCTCGTTGGCCACTTCGTCTTCGGCGTCATCGAATTTGATGTGCTTGGCCAGCAGTTTGGCAACCTTTTCCCGACCGCGTTTCTGCTGCACGCGCACCTTTTTGGTCAGCTTGGCCTCGCGATCCTGTTCGATTTTGCGCCAGTATTGCGTCTCCGGCTGGCCGCGCAGCACCTTGAACTGCATTTCGGCGCAGCCCAGTTGACGCGTCAGCTCCTCGGCGGCGGTGGGCGTGGCCATGCGCAGATGCGCCACCTGATCGCCCTCCTTGATGTCCACATACTTGATCTCCGGATACTGACGCATGTCCGCCTTGAAGTCTTTCACGTTGGCGCACGGCTCGTGGAGCGTGCACTCGACAATCAGACCCGGCTCGTATTTGAATAGCGGCGATCGCTCCTGGGCCGCATCCTCGGCCCTGGCTGCCATCTTGCTATCGTCCGCTTCGCTGCCCCCGGCGCCATAGAAATTCATGTTCATTTTGTGTACGCCAGCGTTTTTGTTGCGCTTCCGTCGCTTGGGCGGCACCGGCACCTCCGCCGGGTCCCCAGCATCGCTGAGTGGCTCAGCTTCCTCGTGACCGCTGCTGGCACCGCTGTTGCAGCCGGCCTTCGCCTCGGCCAGCTGTTGTGGCTGCGCCGGGAGCTGCAGCTGATTGGCCGTGCACTTCTGGGCCGGCTGCTGAGCCTGCGCGCTGCGCCAGAGCTTGCTCTTCGCCTCACTGATCAAGCGACGCTGCAGATTGAGGTACTTGTTGCGCAGGCTGCACCAGCTGGTCTTGGGCAGCACCTTTAGCTCCAGGGCGCTCGGCTCAATGTTCGGCTTCAGCTTGTCCGCGATAATTCGCTTCTTTTGCTTGCGGCGACGCTTCGGTTTCTTAGTCTCTGCCTTGCCGTCGTTGTTATTGTCGCTGCCACTTTGCTGCGAGGTCTCCGCGTCGGTGGTTTCGGTGCCGGACGCTTCGCTCTGCTCCTGCACCGGCTCAAGTTTCACGCGCTTGGCCGCAACGGCGGTCTCCTGCACGGCCTCCTTATCGCATTCCCGCTTGTTTGCCAGTTTACCGCCAACATTTGCCTCCGTTGCGCCCTCATGCGCCTCTGCCTTTGGCGGCTGCTGCTGCTGCTGTTGCTGCTGAAACGAGCGTATGCTGGCCAATTCGCTGGGGTCCGTCTGCTCCACGGAGAGAACGCCCTGGACCTGGGCGAATGCCTTGATCGCCTTGTCAACCGAACTGCTCTTTTCAAACTCGATGAACGCAAACTCCTTGATCTTCCGCGAGCCCGGATAGTGCGGCAGCGACACATACGTAACCGGGCCATAGCGACTGAATACCTCCTTGAGCCAATCGTGCGTCGCCGTCGCCGGCAGCGCCTCCACGTACAGCGTCTTAGTGTTGACGTCCCGATGCGCCGGCAGTGCAGTCCGGCGGCGCACCTTCAGCCCGGTCTCATCCAACTCCAGCAGCTGCGAATTGGACAGCGAGACCGATATTTGCTGCACATCCCGTGTGAGCGTCTTGATTTTGTTGAATGTCAGAAATATGTCCAGCGGAACGTCTAAAACCAGCATCAACAATCAACGACATAGGGCAAACAGAAGTTTATATTTACTCACATGGATCCTGCTCTACGTGACGCCGCAGAAAGCGATCCTTGCTAAGATTCGCATCGCCAAAGTAAAATTCCATTTGGGCGCGAATCGCATTAAATAAATGACGCTTACGTTTGCGTCCGCCAGTATCGCTCTTTGCCGCCGGCGGAGTCGCTGTTGTGGCTTCCGTGCTGGCGGCAGCTGCTGCGGGCTGTTCCGCTCCAGCATCGGTTGCATTCGATTTGTCAGGCTCTGGGCCATCACTTTTCTCGGTGACAACAGCTTTTGCAGACATTTGCGCTAATTGTAAACCCTGTTTGTCAAAGAGTGCACAATCACAACAGAGTTGCCACACTGTCAGCTGAATAACATATCGATGAGCCCGTATATCGCACAGAATAGCTTTTCATATAATTTCCCGGTGATTATTTCGAATTACTTAAGAGCAGAAAATCTATATATTGTTTCTATAAGGTCAGTAGCTTATTTGTATGCTGCATAATAAACAGGTTTTGAAGAAAAGGAGCGCTTGGTTTCTTCAGCGGGGCTATCGATAGTTGCATACATAATAATCGATAGTACATGTTGGGTTGCAGTTTATGTCTTAACATTTTGGCGGCAAACAGATGCTATTGTTTAGGTATGTTGTACAGTGCGCGACGATGATTGCAAAATAAATACAAACCGCGCTTTATACAAATGTCTGAATAATTTTAGGTTTTGTGCAAACAACCTTACAATTCAGTCGAGTCTAACGAATATACGAATAAACGAAGCTACTTTACAAAATTGATCAGCATTATCGACATCGGCATCGGCATCAGCGAAGAGAGAAGAGGCAACAGACAACAGACAACAAGCAGCGGCAGCAAAAAGCAGAGTGCAAAAAAGCAAGGCAAACAAACATTTCCTTTGTATTTTGTCTGTTTGTGTTTTGTAAATATGTGCGATAATCGCCGAAGCAATTTCAATTGGACCAACAACTAACCACCATTGCCCAGGGACAATCAAAATGGAATCAATCGTGCTCCACTCGGATATCGCGCGTCTCGTTCTGGGTGAGTCTGGACGCCCTGCATCTTGTCTTTAATGCTTTTTAATTTGCGCAACTGTAGGCTATTTCGTGAACAATAATTTGAAGCGTGCGGCGCTAACGCTATGCCGCACATCGCCGCATCTGCATCAGGAGTTTGTTGCACTGCGACAGGGCCTGCAGCCGCACAACTTTCTCAATGGCGGCCTGGAGGAGATCATACGCGAGCACGTCAAGATCACCAGCATGGGTAAGCCGGCGGCCAAGTGGCACCAGCAATATGCACGCTAAACTAATTGGATCTCCATTTTCAGTGGCCAATGCGCTGCAGAAGCTGCCCAGCGACACGCGCCAGCGCCTGCAGCAACTCAAGCTGTCCGAGCGCGTTGGCGAGCTCCTAAAGCTGGACAAGACGGCGGCCACAAGCAGCCGAGACAGCGCCTGCACGCGGAATGCGACAGCGAATGCGAAGCCACAGCGCAAGAGACGACGCATGTAAGTAGCCATCTCGTTAGATGATGCGTTCCCTATTCACATCACTCGATTGCCTCGACAGACGCGGCCACACGCTGCTCTCGGATGAGGAGCAGGCCAACTCGGAGACGCCATCGTCCGCGGAACACGTCAGCTGCAAGCGCCCGCGCCTGCTGGGTCCCCACTTGTATTGCAGTGTCGAGCGTAGCTCCCATGTGGAGGATAACGAGTCGCTGGACAGCAGCACTGCCACCGATTGCACCAGTGGCCATACGGACGATTTTCATGGCCATGGACCCAAAAACAATTCCACCCCGCGCACCGACCACGAAAAGGCTGAGCTGGTGATGCCAACGCCGCAGACGATGCCGGTAAGGATGCTCTTAGGCTATTCTCGATTGAGATCAGCACTGTGGCAACTAGTTGGAAGTAGTTACAGTTTCTACATGCCCACACGTAATCCTACATCTACGCCAAATGTTCATGAGATCGCTAATTATTTAAGACGCTTGACGCTGTATATCAGTATACCCTGCACCAATGGCTAAAAAGGGTATAAAGCATTTGTGCAATTCCCTGTCTGCCCATCTGTATAAACTCGCCTTGCTTAGAAGTTATTCCCAGATATTATTGTCAATGGCGGGGGCCAAGCCAAGTTGCTGAGTAATGTGTGTGTGTGTGTGTGATTTTGTGTATGTGCAAGGGAGTTGAAATGTATGTAACGACAGCTGAGGGTATCTCCTAGTCGGGAGAGCACTTGTTTTGCATTGCAATTATTTGTTTATTTTTGTAGCGAAATGTATGCATGTATATATATTCTTGTTCAGTATCAAATGAATGTCTATATAGCCATGTCCGTCCGTTTCTACTTTAACGAGTCGCTCAGTTTTGGGACTTGTCATTTTGATGGCAGGCAAGTTTGAACCACTTTTGCCTGTAGCTCCCATAGTTATAATCGGGTCAACATATCTGCTAGATGGCAGATATATATTCTTTCTGGTTGGTGCCAAAATTCAGATACCCTTGCACAAGTCCGGAAGTACGATAAAATGCTCAATTTGTGATTGATAGGGTGATTGATGATATGTAGTATATATTATTATAGAGTAATGTGTGCTCCCTTGCAGGAATTGACGCAAGCGATCCTCACCAACAACGACTTTCAGACCAAGCTGCTGAACAACATCAACGTGGCGCTGCAGTCGCTGACGGTGCACGCACCGACGGCGGAGTCCGTGAACTCGGAGGCGGTGCTGGACGGTCTGGTCAGGAACATACTGGAGGCCACCGAAAGGGATCCATCATTCGATCGCATTATACAGGAGGTCGTTGGCCTGGACTTGCCATCGGAGAAGTCCCTGCCAGCAGATGCGGCCGCAGCAGCTGCAACGGCTGAGGCAGCGGAGCCGGCGCCGCCACAGACGCCGCTAATCATTCGGTCAGCGGTGGCCGCCGCCAATGCGGCGGCAGTCGGCGCCAGCGGAGAGATCGGCGTGGTCAACGGCGGCAATGCCATCATTCAGCTGAACGCGAACAGCTCGATCGGCACGCTGATCGATCCCAATTTCAGTATATCGAAGCTCATAGTGCTCAACTCGAACGAGAGCGCACAGAAGCAGCAGCAGCCGCCGTCGGCGAATCTGAGCTTTGGCAGCGAGAATCTCATTAATTTCGCCGATGGCGGCGGATCGAATTTGGCGGACGCCGATGCGGTCGCCGGTGTCGCAGCTGGCGGCAGTGGCCAGGTGTGCGTGGACGCCACCAATGGCCAGTTAACGTTCCCCATGTTCCTCTCCAACGAGGGGCTGCTCTCCCATCTGCCGTTCCTGGTCAACAACGAGTGGCTGGCGCAGCAGCTGCGCTCCGATGCGTTCGCCAACACGGACGTCTCGCACATTGAGATACCGCTGCCGGAGCCAATTACCGTTGCCGCCAATCAGCTGCCGCCCAATTCGATAATCATCAACAGCGCCGTCAAGCAGCCGCCCGCGATCGTGGAGCCGCCATCCGTCGAGCCGCCGGCACAGCTAATCGCCGAGCAGCCAAAGCCGGCGCCGCTGGAGCGCTCTGCCAGCAAGTGCCGGGCGCCGGCGGCGGCGCCAGCGCCAATGCTGTGCCCGCCTCGCTGGACTCGTCGCGCCTGGTGCTGGAGCGCGCAACGCCGTCCACGTCGGGCATTGTCAATGTGAAGGCGTTCCGCAGCCTCTCCACGCCCCGCAAGCGCACCTCGCACGTGCGCACGCTGAACTTCTCGCCCAAGGCGGTCACCAAAATGCAGAGCACGCCCCTCTCCACGCGCCGTCAGCAGACGCAGCAGCTGCAGCGCCAGCGGGCCCAGCAGAGGGCGCTCAAGCAGCTGCAGGCCAAGCAGCAGGACGAGGCGGACCTGCAGCTGGAGAAGCCAGTCATAAAGAACGTGGAGATCCTGCCCAGCTTCGGCAGCAGTGAACCAGCAGCAGCAGCAACAACAGCAGCAACAACAACAGCAGCAGCAGCAGCAAGAACAACAACAGCGGCAGCAGCAGCAGCTTCTGCTGATGTCAGCGGCAATGAGAGCAACGGCTGCGTGCCGCCGCTCTTCGCCATGGAGGAGAGCAGCAACCAGACGGTGATCAAGGCGGTCGCCGCAGCCAAGGAGTCCGCCCTGCCAGCCGCCGCTGCAGCGTCCGGCGTGGCCGCGACGCCCAAGCGCAAGCAGAAGCGGCGCGCCGCTGCCAAGGCCTGCAAGCGGATCATTTCGCAGGCGGTCGCGCCGGATGAGGGCAACGCGGAGCTGCCGTCGGCGAAGTGCGTGTCGACGAGCTCCTTGGATGACAGCAAGGAGAACGAGCGGGCGCCCCAGCAGCAGCAGCAGCAGCAGCCGCCAAATGCGCCCGCTGCGCAGCCCGCGCTGCCTGAGGAGAAGGAGGATCTGTTGGCCGCCTGGCATCGCCAGATGCGCAGCAGCAGCACCGATCTGGAGCAGCGTCTGCGCGAAATCAACGCCAAGCGCCAGGAGGGCATGAAGAGCACGGTGCGCGTGCGGCGCGGGCGGCCCGTGCTCAGCAAGAAGAAGGCGCTGGCGACGGCGACGGCCACGCCTCTGGCGCCCCAGCAGAAGCAACAGAAATCGCCGCCGCTCAGCGCCAAGCGGAAGAGGCAGCGACAGAAGCAGCAGCAGCGCAAGGGGCAGCAGCAACAGTTGCAGCGGCAGCAACAACAGCAGCAGGTGAGCAGCGCGGCAACAACGCCACCAAGAAAGCCCACGCAGCTGCCGGAGAGCGGGGACAACGGCGAGCCCAAGCAGCCGAAGGAAGCTAAGGCGGCCAAGGAAGCTAGGAAGAGCCAGGAGCAGCAGCCGGAGCAGGAGCAGGAGCAGCCGAAGCCAGCGCCCGCCAGGCCGGTGACCAAGCAGCGCATGGCTGACATCGACGTGCTGCTGGAGACGCCGTTCAAGGTGACGCTAGCGGAGGCCGACGAGGTGCCGCCAACGCCCATACCGACGATACCGCCAATGCCGCGCCTGAACACGCCCTACGCGAAGCTCCTGCCCTCGGCGTCGTTTCTGTTCGGCAGCGACACGAAGAGCATACTGGACACGCCCATGCTGTCGGCCATAACGCCGGGCATGCGGCTGGGCACGCCGTTCGGCCAGGCGCTGGGCACGCCGCAGGGCAGCGCGGCCAAGACGGACTACTCCTCGGGCAGCTCCTACTATCGGCCCGACGAGGCCGAGCACACGGACACGAACGCCCAGTGCGCACTGCAGCCAACGCCGCCCCGCGACTTCCTCGAGCAGATGGGCAAGCAGACGACGGGGCTGGCCAGCATCGAGCTGAATGCGAAGTGGCTGCCGGTGGAGCCGCTGGTGCTGCGCCGCGTGCGCTCCTTCGGCAGCGAGGCGGTGGACAGCGTCGAGGGCGCCGCCGCGCTGGCCGTCAGCGCGGAGCCGCCGCTGCTGGAGGCGCCGCACTACAAGCTGGTGCCCGGGCTGCCCGATGCGGTCATCGACAATTCCAGCAGCAGCAGCTCCAGCGGCAGCAGTTCCACCTCCTCGAGCAGCTCCAGCTCGTCCAGCAGCGGCAGCGGCAGCAGCAGCAACAGCAGCAGCAGCAGCAACAACAACAACAACAACAACAGCAGCAGCAGCAACAACAACGGCAGCAACAACACATCTGCCGCCTCCTCGGCGCACTCCAGCCACGGTGCAGCCACAGCGGCGCTGCCCGCACGCACCATGAAGCTGCTGGACATGGAGAACCTGTCCGACATTAGCAGCACCGAGGACGAGGAGTGGATGAAGGCGGCGGCGGGCGGCGGCTCGCGGGACGCGCCCCCGCTGGCGATTGACAGCGAGCCGGCGCAGCTGGTTAGCCAGGATGGCGAGGTGCGCTATCCGCTGCGCAATTGGCTGACGCCCAGCAAGGATGCGGCGCCCGCCGCCGATCTGGACACCAGTGGCGAAATGGCGCCGCCGGCGCCGGCGCCAATGCCAGCCGCCGTTAAGGTGACGCTGCCGCTGATGCCGGCGGTCGAGCGCAACCAACACATGCTCGACCTGGCCCGGGTGCGCGAACGTGTCATGGCCAAGGTCAAGCAGCAGACGACGCCCAAGGCGCGGCCCAGGAAGCCCAGCAAGAAGCTGACGGCCATGCGCGAGACCGCCAAGCTGGTGAATCCCAATCCCGTACGCACCAACAAATCGCCCAAAAAGGAAGCCCAAACAGCGAACCCATTGGCGACAACAACAGCAACAGCAGCAACAGTCGCTGTCGCCGCTGAACCAGTGAAGAGCGCGCCCGCTCCAAGTAAACCCATCAAGGTCCAGCCGGCGCCCAGCGAACCGGCTAAAACCAAATCCGAGCAGCCGGAGCCGTCCAGCAGCGACCTGGATCCGGCGCTGCTGATCGCATTGAATCTAAGCGCCAAGAAGCAGCAGCAGCAGCAGCAACAACAACAGCCAAAGTTCGCACGTGCCGCCGTTGAAATAGCCGCACAGCCGGCGCCCTCGACGACCGCCGGACAGCGGCGGGGCCGGCCCAAGAAGCCGGCCAATCCCGAGCCGACGCGCGGCAGCACGCGACGCTCCTCGCGACTGATCGACAACAAGAGTGAGTAGCTGGCGACTCCATTCAGCCCCATTGCATTATATACGTAAAAGTATTCATCTCATTCTCTCGTTGGCGAAGTGAAAAGAGTATATTGGCCCTGTCCAATGTCCGTCCGACTGTCCGCATGGGTGCAAGCTATATACCTGAAATTGCAAATATATTCTCGTGTAGATAAAGCCCCCACTGGGGGCGTGGCAAGCAGATAAAACCTATATATCTCCCTCAGTTTTCAAACTAGATACAGCAAATTTTATTATTTTAAATTACTGATGACCTCTAAAGATCGCTAAAATTCATATATCTTGGTGGGGGTGATCCATATCCCACAATTTTAGAGCTAGAATCATCCAATTTGGCAGATAGTTTTCTAATGATCTAAATCGGAAACTGAATAATAATTAAAACCCTTTCGTCTGATTTCACCTGCTAGTTTACGCTGAATGAGTATTGCCCAGTCGGCTACACCCGACGTTCTTAGGGTATAATGGTTTTGTGCAACTGTATGTCACGGGAAGGAAGCAGACATCTCCGACCCAATAAGTATATATATTCTCAGTCAGCATCACTGCCCGATTCGAAGAAGTGCGAAACTCTTTTTCTGTCTCTTTCATTAGCAGTTGTGTGCCAAAAACAGGGTATAAAGCGCACAGCAGAAGCGACTTTGGTTTTGAGTGCTTGCCTCGTTAGAATTCGCAAGAAGTTCAAGCTTCGAACGAGTGTCAATGTGCTCTCAAGTCAAGATCTGCCGATGATAGAACCGGGAGTCTCTTCAAATAGTTATTCACTAAAGTCGGCCAGTTTATCTGTAAAATAGCTTACTAAAATTAAAAATAATCAATAACTTGCCTTAAATTTATCTTTAATCGGTAAGAATCTACGACAACATCAAATGTGTGCTTATTTCTTAGATTATGAGATCTAGAGACACCAACTTTGGTTCACATGAATATTTGATGCGTGTTCCATTTATAGATTGTGTTGCAGACTCTTTCTTCGAATTTTTTGTTTGCGATTCCGTAGTATTACTTAGGAGTTAAAACCTAGAGGTGACAGCTTTTTTTCCTGCCGTACGTTGCCTCTGCACCCCAGAATATTTGATAGGTTTTTTGAATAGGGCTCAGGGTAACTCCAAGTCGAGTTCTTTCGACTAGCGCAATCTTACGTGTTAACACCCTTTTTTTTTATTTTGCGCAGCACCCGCGCCCGAGGAGGCACAGCCGAGCAGCAGCGAGGCAACCAAACCAGTGAAGAGCTCGAGCAATGCCAAAGTAACCAAGAAACCAGCCAAGAAGCGCGCTGAGGCGCGCCTGGAGACGGCTGGGCCGCCATTGGCCACGCTGGCCGAGGCGCAGACAACGCAGCAATCGCCGGAATTGCAGCCGCAGACGCAGCCGCCGGCCAATGGGGACTACGAGCTGGACATGTGCCGGAGCGGCAGCCATGTGGCCAACACATTTAGCTTCTCGTATGCCGATAGCGGCAGCAAGCCGGCACAGCCCGTGCCCCGCCAGCCGCCCGCCTACTTCAAGAACTTTCAGATGCGCATCATGGTGGACAGCGAAATGCACACCGTGCGCATTACGAGCCCACAGCTGCTGCATCAGGCGCCGCCCAGTGCCGAGGACAATGCGAACGCCACCTGCATTCGCAACATACCCAAGAAACGGATCATTCACTTCACCAGCGGCGCCAGCCAGCACCAGGCAGCGGCCCAAAGCAAGCCCATGGCGACATCAACGCCGGTGGCCAGCCACTCGCAAAATGAGGAGCACGATGACAACGACTTGGAGGTGGCGTCCATGTAAGTCCAATGATATGATACGTTTAACCGTTAATCGATAGCGGCATCAAATCCGTAACCAATTTTGTGTACGAAATATGTCAAAAGTGATTGATACCCCCTTAAATAATTCAATATATAATTTATGCATATTAGTTTTGATATTGAAAATTCGTTTCTTATAAGTTCAAGTTTCGGATATCTAATTAAAATGTTTATATTATTTACGTTAGGAAGAGATAATTTTTTCCCCCAACATTAACATATTATTAATACTTATTAGTTTCGATTTTGGAAATTCTTTTATAAATTCAAGTTTCGGATGAATATTGAATTGTTAATATTATTTACGTTAGGAAAAGATAACATTTTTTATAAATGCCCTTTAACTTATTCAAAGTATTATTTATTTATATTAGTTTCGATTTTGGAAATTTCCAAATTATGTTCAAGTTTTACTTCCTAATCAGGATGTTATATTATTTATGTTACGAAAAGATTATTTTATTTTGGTTTTTTCCAATTTATACAGCTTTTTTATAGAACTTTTTTTTAATTTCTAACGATACCAACGATATTCGATACAAAAATCATTTATTTTTTTATTCGAATCCCATTTCTATAAAATCATATCAATATATAATACATACATATTTTTAAAACGATTTTTTTATTGCAAGCACTTATTTATAATGGGATTAATATTCGTATTCAAAAATCTAAATCAAAAAGCTTTGTTGTTTCTTTTTTAAATATATTCTTCTCTTTTTTAAATGCTTTGCAAACGTCATTCCTTAAGATCATTATTATTATTAATTTTTGTTTATTTTTGTATTGTAAAATTTAAAATTATTAAATCGATTACGCTTGCTTGCTGAACATAATATAATATAATATATGCTTCAGCGGTTTTATCAAATTTTTTCTTATTTAAATAATGAACTTTCACGTAAAATAAATTTGCTATATTTTCTTAAGCTTTTCTTAAAAAGATTTTAAACTTTAAATATATTTTCTTAAGCTTTTCTTAAAAGAGATTTTAAACCTTAAATTGCGATAAAAAGTAGTTTCTTATCAATAATTGTGTACTATCTAAAAGGCTATGCATGCTATAGCATCGTATGCTATATCCTCTGATTCTAACGAGTGGTATTTTTCCCATCTTGCGAGACTGCTTTATCACAGCTTTTATCATTTTACACTTCTTTCTTTCCGGTTCTTTAATGCAGCAATACGCCAATAAAGAGCAACACCAGCGAAGATCTGCAAATGGAGGGGCACGACGCCGGCGTGCAGATCGAGGATATTGAATCGATACTTTCGCATTTGCATGGTACCTAAATAGAACAGCTATTGCTAGGAATTAAGAACCAATGGAAATTTGAACCAACTGAATTTGTTTATCACTATGCATGTATGAATATACATATACGTATACATTAATATATATATATAATTTTGTTTTCATTATTTATTTTTTGAAACATTTAATTGATCTTGATTAATAATTACTTAGATTTATGTACAAATACATGTATATGTAGTTATCACGTATTGTGCGGTACGTATGTTCGTTAAAGCTTAAGATTAATCAATTATCGGTTATATTAATTAAGCAGCTCTGATGTTTTAATTAAATATGAAATCCTTAATATTAATTTATGTAAATAAAGCCATGCTTTATATATTGCCTATTAACTTGGTAATACTCAAAATTGCTGGCGAATAAAGGAAAACTTTTATTGTATTATAAATTACTGGAAAACTATTCAGAAATTGTATTTTGTTTATTATTATTTGAGTTTTAGTTATTCGCTTGAAGATCGTAGGCAAAGTAAAAGTTGCTCGAATATCTGTGGAAAATTGATTATATATATATATATATATGTATGTATATATACCAGAAAAGCTAACTTTTTTATGTGTTTATCGAAAAAACGGCAAAAGTTAGGAATATAATAGAATAGCATATAACTTTTTGCTTGTTTCCTTTAAGAACTGAGCACCTACAAATATATATTAAATATGGATTGTAGTTACAAACTAGCGACCTAACTTTGGTAAAGCCACCACAATAACCATGTCATAGACATATCACAAATTCTATACCTCATTTAAGTTCTCTATTTAAATTTGCATACCCTGTTACCTTAAATTTGGCATGAAAGGGTATAATAAAGTTGTTGAAATGTATGCAACATAAAAGGCGATGCCTGCTATAAGATAGATATAGATATTTATTTATAATCTCATTGATCTATAGGCTTTCTTCCATATACCTCAAGCAAATCAATTAATTTCACTTTTTTGACAGTTCCTCACTTTCTTCCCAAAAATTTAACTTTTGGAGTATATAATTATTTGTTAACCTGCATTTTATTATGATAAAATGGGATACTATTCTGGATTTTAAGGCTTAAATACCTTAAATTAACGCAGATGTATATTTATATAGGTATATCTATATTTATCGAAGACTTAATGTTTCGAACAATTGTTCCTATTAGAGTAGTTGAGGTCCGATGTTGATAAAATTTTGCTCGTATTGTATGAGCACAGATAAACAAGTTTGTATAAAATAGTAGATGTGGCAGTTATATGATATTATAATGTTGAGAGCAGAATGATGTCGGTAATTGCTGAGTTTGGTTAAGATATTGTAAATATTTAAAAAGATTTACATATATTTAAAAAGATTTTCATTCAAGTTCTGCCAATGAGAGCTACTTATTTGATATAGTAGGCCGATCCAGGCTGCGCCGTCAAATTTACTGCCAGCAGCAAAAAGACAAAAATTGGCCAAATTATATTACGTTGGCTTTTAAACTGAAAGATAGAGATTAAAATAGAAATAGATAGACATACGGATATATCTTGTCTCTTGACAAGCACGCATATAATGTCACATATCGTAAATACCCCTCGCGAAGGGTAAACACAGGGTATCTCTGTTTGCCTATTGTTTTGCAATATAATTTGAACAACCTGTCCTGTGGGCAGTTCCGGGTGGTCTCATCCTCCGGCGACTGCATTCAAATTTAATGCGCATTGCACGTGGACAACTGGAGCTGGGAGGGAGCTGCTCTAAAATGCATAATGTCTTGACGGACGTCCAATCGATGGTCACAAATTGTGCGCAATTATTATACCCTGAACCCATCGAAAACGGATAAAGAGGGTAATTGGTTTTGTGCCAATGTACGTAACAGGCAGAAGGAGGCATCTTATTACAATAGCTAGAGGCATTTTTTGTATCTGAATATCGATAAATATCGATATTATGACGTGGTTTTCTCAGCATATCTTAGCGACTACAGCAGCTAGAAGCAGCAGATTGGGTTTGTAATGTTCCCGTAAAGCATACGCAGATTAAGAGCATTTCCATTTTTGGATACCTTTCCCCACTTGCCTCAAAATTTAAATAAATGCTCTTAGTCCAGAAAAATTTCATAAAAATCATACGCTTATTTTAGAAGTTGTTCAAGAAATTAATTTCCATAAGCGCAGCTGCTGAGTAAAGTGTGTGTGATTTTATATGAATGAAAGGGGTTTGAGATGAATGCAACGACTGGGCTTAGGGTAGCTTCTAGTCGGACACTCCCGACTAGAGCACGCTTGTTAAATTAGTTACATGTCAATTGGCCCGGACAACTGGCTGGCCAAATGACGGACAGCACTCGCCGTAGAGCAGCAGAATGGATCGGTTGCGTCTTTGGCTGTGCTTGGTCCTGGGCCTGGGCCTGAGCCTGCGACTGGCCAACGCCAGGGAGCTGAAGATAAGTACGGGTTTAGCGATTGGTGGCAAGTGCAACGCATTATGTTTGCTCTGGTTTTCTCCGGTCCGGCAGCGTTCTGGATCGAGCCCGTGCAGCGGGCGGAGTTCGAATCGGATATGGCGGCCGTGATGAAGGAGCTGGAATCCCTGCAACTGGGCACGGCGATTAGCGATGCGGTGGTGCAGCTAACCCACACCGATGAGCAGCAGGACATGGACAGCTGTGAGTAGTAGCCACCCACACTTGACCCGGATCACCAGATCACCTAACGCCCGTTCAGTTTGCGAGATTCTGGGCAGCGCGGGCAGCTCGGTGATTGTCGATCTCAGCTACGGCTCCTGGTCGCGCGGCTACGAGCTGGCGCGCGTCCATGGCATTGCGTATGTGCGCCTGGATCGGTTGCTGCGTCCATTCCTGGACATGTTCGGCGACTTCATGCGCCAGAAGCGGGCCAACAACGTCGCGATGGTCTTTCAAAATGCCCGCGACACCATGGAGGCCATGCAGCACCTGATGGCCGGCTATCCCTTTCGCACGCTCGTCCTGGACGCCAGCGACGCGCAGTCCGGCGACTTTGTCGCCCGCATCAGCGCGCTGCGCCCGGCGCCCACCTACTATGCGCTCTTCGCCCGCGGCGCCGCCATGAACGGACTCTTCGAGCGCGTGAGTAGCTGCCCGGCCCTTCGCCCCGCCCCGCCCCGCCCGATCCGGCGCTGATCGCGAATCGTTGCAGGTGGACAAGGGCAGGCTGTTCAAGCGGCCCGCCGAGTGGCATCTGGTGTTCCTGGACACCAGGGACCGCGTCTTCAAGTTCAAGCGCCAGGTGGAGTTCGCCACCCGCTTCACGCTGAACGCCCGCGCCATCTGCCGGTCAATGCAGATGCGAGACCTTTACTGCGGCAGCGGATTCACGGTAAGCCGAGGGGGCCGGCGGCCCGAGGAGAATCGGTGGACATATCATCGTCGGAATAGATCATTTACCCCCTAATAATTTTAAACTCGTTCGCGTGCAACGTCCGTATTGCTGTCCGTCCGTATGAACGTCATTTTACGCGCCGCTATGGAAGCTAGGGACCTCAAATTTGGAATATATACTCGTGTATACCCGCGTCAGATAAAGACCTGACTTTTTTTGGCTATGCCTACTGGGGGGCGTGTTAAACCGATTTATTCCATATATTTCTATCTAATTTAGACAAATTTTTGATCTAAAGCGATCTAGTAACTATATTAATACACTCCTCGCTCGAGAATTGGAGCAGTTGAAATTTTCAAACAGTTCTAATTACTGAATGTATTAATTTTTTTTATCTCAATTTTAATAATCAAATTAGCTATTAACTATTTCTTATTAATGTTTCTAAAGATTTAACTTTTAAAATTCTTAATCAAATTGAATATTTTTTAATTATAATTTTTGTAGATAAGAAAATAAGTCTGTTAAATTTTTCACATGTAAATTGAAGAATAAGGTGGTTATTAACTTGCCAAAAATATGTTTATGGCAAACAAAACAAGCTCAGAAAATATTTTTATATCCTAAAAATACAACTTTCAGGCAGTTATGATATCAATGGGTAGTTATATGTAGGAAACATTTTTTTTGTCAGTCCACTTTTGAGTACAAGAAATCGAAATAAGAGAAAGGGAAAGGAAACAGAGATAGTGAGGAAAACTCCATAGCTAAACATAGATTACCTACTGGAATTTCTATTAGCAGATTCGATTTTCCAGTTGGACTTTTAGTCAGTTTCCATTTGAGCCCAGAGAGTTTTTGCAGTTGCACCGCAGAGAGAGAGAGAGAGAGAGAGAGGGGAATAGAGGAATAGAGAGAGAAAAGGTAGGAATACATCAAAGCTGCCAATAAGAACTAAAAGCATAGCAGACTCGAATTTCCTGCTGGACTTTTAGTCAGTTTCCATTTGAGCCAAAGAGAGAAGGAGAGTGAGAGAGAGGAGGGACATAGAATTTCCAGTTGAACTTTTAGTTAGTTTCCCTTTACGCCAAAGAGAGAAGGAGCAGACTCGAATTTCCAATTTCCAATTTCAATTTCCATTTGACCCAAAGAGAGAAGGAGAGTGAGAGAGGGAGCGACATAAAAGGAAAGAATTAGAGATAGTAACAAAGAGTTAAGCCGTAACTGCCAATTGGAACCAAAAGCGTATCTAAGCAGACTCAAATTTCTAGTTAGACTTTTAGTCAGTTTCCATTTGAGCCAAAGAGAGCAGGAGAGTGAGAGAGGGAGGGAAAGAGTTAAATCATAACTTCCCATTGAAACTAAAAGCGCAGCTGACTCTAATTTCCAATTGGACTTTTAGTCAATTTCCATTTGAGCCAAAGAGAGGAGAGTGAGAGAGGGAGCGACAGAAAAGGAAAGAATTAGAGATAGTAACAAAGAGTTAAGCCGTAACTGCCAATTGGAACTGAAACCATAGCAGACTCGCATTTCCAGTTGGACTCTTAGTCAGTTTCCCTTTGCGCCCAACGAATCTTTGCAGTTGCACCGCGGCCTGCTGCTGGACGTGCTGCGCAGCCTGATCGATGCGGCGCAGATCAGTCCGTGGTTCCCGGAGCCGGTTTACGTGGACTGCAACAGCAGCGCCGAGGTGGCCGGCGAGGAGGCGGCCGCCAACAGCCTCTGGCTGGAGAACGTGCACTGGAGCAACTTCGTGGGCTATGCGCCCGCCGGCGAGGAGCCCTTTAAGATCGGCGGGCAGGAGCCCGCGGCCGAGGAGGGGCCGCTGCCGCACCTGAGCTTCGTGGCCAACATTTCGGTGGGCTACTATTCCAACGAGCACGAGGCCAAAACGGACCTGGCCATCTGGTCGGCGGGCGAGCTGCGGCTGCTCAACGAGACGATCAGCCCGAGCCGTCGCTTCTTTCGCATCGGCACCGCGGAGAGCGTGCCCTGGAGCTACTATCGCCGCAATCCCGCCACCGGCGAGCTGCTGCGCAGCCGCAACGGCAATCTGATCTGGGAGGGCTACTGCATCGATTTCATGGCCCGCCTCGCCGAGAAGCTCAACTTCAACTACGAGATCGTGGCGCCCCAGGCGGGCCACATGGGCGATCGCAACGAGCGGGGCGAATGGGACGGCGTCATTGGGGATTTGGTCACCGGCGAGACGGACTTCGCCATCGCCGCACTCAAAATGTACTCGGAACGCGAGGAAGTGGTCGACTTCCTGCCGCCCTACTACGAACAGACGGGCATCTCGATCGTGATGCGCAAACCGATGCGACGCACCTCGCTGTTCAAGTTCATGACCGTGCTGCGCCTGGAGGTCTGGCTGAGCATTGTGGCCGCCCTGGTGGGCACGGCGCTGATGATCTGGGTGATGGACAAGTATTCGCCGTACAGTTCGCGCAACAACCGGGACGCCTATCCGTACGAGTGTCGCGAGTTCACGCTGCGCGAGAGCTTCTGGTTCGCCCTCACCTCGTTCACGCCGCAGGGCGGCGGCGAGGCGCCCAAGGCCATCTCGGGCCGGCTTCTGGTGGCCGCCTATTGGCTGTTCGTGGTGCTCATGCTGGCCACGTTCACGGCCAACCTGGCCGCCTTCCTCACCGTCGAGCGCATGCAGACGCCGGTCCAGTCGCTGGAGCAGCTGGCGCGACAGTCGCGCATCAATTATACGGTGGTCGGCGACTCGGACACGCATCACTATTTCATGAACATGAAGTTCGCCGAGGACACGCTGTACCGCATGTGGAAGGAGCTGGCGCTGAACGCGTCGAAGGACTTCCGCAAGTTCCGCATCTGGGACTATCCGATCAAGGAGCAGTACGGCCACATTCTGCTGGCCATCAACAGCTCGAAGCCGGTGCGCGATGCCACCGAGGGATTCGCCAACGTGGACGCCCACGGCAATGCCGACTACGCCTTCATCCACGACTCCGCCGAGATCAAGTACGAGGTCACCAGAAACTGCAACCTCACCGAGGTGGGCGAGGTCTTTGCCGAGCAGCCCTACGCCGTGGCCGTGCAGCAGGGCAGCCATCTGGGCGTGAGTATTGCCGGAAGTACTTCCAATCTTTATACTCGTTTATACTGAAAAGGGTATATTGGTTTTCTGCCATGTCCGTCTGTCTGTCCGACTGAACGCTCGAAACTTGGAATTGAAGCTCGTTTCAGAAAAAGTCTTCAGATTTGTTTAAATTTGTATACCTCGTCCCGTATAATAAAGTTGTTGAAATGTATGCAACACCAAAAGGCGATGCCTGCTATAAGATAGATATGGATAGATATTGATGATCTCATTGATCTATAGGCTTTCTTTCGTATACCTCAAGCAATAGAATTCATTTCACTTTTTTGACAGTTCCTCACTTTCCCCTCAAAATCTTAGTAAAGTGCTTTAACTTTTGGATTATATAATTATTGGTAAACCTGCATTTAATTATGCTCAAATCGGAAAATATTCTGGATTCTGAGGCTTAAATACCCCAGCATAATTACCGTAGATATCCGGTATATCTAATAGGAACAATTGTTCCTATTGGATTAGTTGAGGTCCGTTATTGATAAAATTATGCTCGTATATTATGAGCACAGATAAGCTTCAGATTTGTTGACTACGCCCACGGGGGCGTGGCAATTCGATTTGATCTATATACCACCCTGAGATTTAAAGCTAGATACAGCAAGGTTTTTCAGACAAATTACTGATAACCTCCTCTAAAGATTGCACATTTAATAAAATATTTATATATGTATACTACAAATACATATTACGAAAATCAATATTTCAATAAGTAGAAAACAATAAATAAGACCCTTTTTCGACTGTTTTAAGCCGTTATTACACTGTGAACGAGTATTGTGCAGTCGGCTACACCCGACTGCAATGTTCTTACTCCTTGTGTTGTTGTTGTCAGGATGAGCTGAGCTATGCGATTTTGGAGCTGCAGAAGGAACGCTTCTTCGAGCAGCTGAAGGCCAAGTACTGGAATCAATCGAACGTGGAAAACTGCCCGCTCTCCGAGGATCAGGAGGGCATCACGCTGGAGAGCTTGGGCGGCGTTTTCATAGCCACCCTGTTTGGCCTCATCCTGGCCATGGTAACGCTGGCCTTTGAGGTGATGTACTATCAGAAGAAGCACAACGCCCAGTCGCTGGTCACGCCGGTTAAGGCCGTGGACACCGTTGAGCCATCCAAAATAGCCTGGCTGGACATCAAGGATAAGGCGTTCGCTCAAATTGTGAAGCCCAAAAAGCCGGCCAAGCTGACACCGCCGCCGTCCTTTGAGGCAGCCACACTGCGCGCCAAGAAGGCGGCCGCGTCTCTCTCCCTGGGCGCCAACAAGTTCAAGACCCGTTTCCGCGAACACGGCCTACACTCGCGCCGAGAGCTGGGCCAGTCCCTGACAGAGCCCCACATGACCTATTTGGAGTAGTCAAGTTGGCCCAATTATTATTAGCCGATTCCACAAACGTGCTTATCTGTGTTTGTCCCTTTCGAAAAATAATTATATTATGTGTTTGAATTGTCATCTAAGCCAGGTTTGAGCCCAGGGAACCTCCGCAAACCTAAACTGCGTGGTAGACAGCAGCCTTAAGTTAAATAATAACAATTATACAAAATCTTTAAAAACAAAAAACATTCAAGATTGGGACTTAAACCCAAGTCGTACCGCAAATATAAGCATAACATAATTTCCCCTCGACGAAATTATACAAATTCATTATTTCAAAAGCCCGTTTTATGCAAAATAAAAAATAAAAAATAAAGAAATAATGCACAAAACATTATAATTTATTTTTTAATTTGTGGGGGCGAGAGTCGGAATAATCAAAATATTTTTTGCGCGTTAGAAAATATCATCAGTAATCTGTCGCAAAAATTGGATGCATTCAGCTTTAAAACTGAGAGAGATAAATCTATCTATTGCGTGTATACACGAGTATAAATCCAATATACTCTATTCACTTTGTGAACGAGTACAAATATAAAGTAATTCCTACCCATAACAATTTTAGTGTGTTTTAAAATGCCACCCAGTTGAATTTAATTTAGACTTAAAAAAGTTTTTTAATAAATAAAATGTGTTTAAATTTGAAATTGCACTCAATGCCAAAAAGTCACATATATGTCAAAACTGATTCGGCACACCAGTTTGAAACATTTTCGTATAAATGCCATTTGCCTTATTTGTCAAATATACGTTACATATATTTTACATTTTGCATTCCCACGAGAAAATGTCGGCTAATAAACACCGATAGATCGTTCTGAATTCTAATTTGAATTTGCTACCATCGCCCAACCAAAATAACATCGATTAATCGATATTCAATCGACCCATCGCTAGCAGCACTTATGTGCGAGCTACGAATTCTATTGTGTGCAACAAGACGACAAACAGCGAGAAAGAGGAGATATCGTTCAGGCGTGAACAATTGTGATTGCAACAGCGGCGGCGACAGGCGCAGCAAATCGAAACCAATTAACTAAAATCGAAGTAACAGTTCACACTCTTGACTGCCGTGGCATATCCGCATCGATTTCGATAGCTGCAAAAAGTGCCACGGGCAACACAAAATAAACAAGTGCCGAGAAAATGCGTGCGTTAGCGCCAGCGCACAAATTGAGCATTAAATCAATATTTGCGGCTCTAATCGCGGCACTGCTGATTGCACCCAATGCAGTGCTATCGCGCAAACATCACCTGGAAGTGCGCGTAAGTTAATTTGCAGCCGGCAAGCCGTCTTCCCATTTCCATATCCATGTATATATGTGTGTCTGTTTCTCCGTCTGTGCGTGTGTCCCGTTCCAGAATGATATGCGGCCGTATATTGCGCTGAGCACATTTGGCTTCTACACCAACGGCCATTTGGACGTCCAGCTGAGCCAGCTGACCATTGACGAGGAGCAGTCGACGGATTTGGTGAGCACAATAAGATTCGCCGCATTTCATACTCATATTATTATTATTATTGGTTGCAGTTTGGTCTGTCGCTGGACAAGACGACCATTGATCAGCTCAATCCGTACCTGGACTCGCATCAGAACAAGTGCATACTCGAGGAGCCGCCGTCCAAGCAAAAAAGCGGGCCAATACTGTTTTTCGTGCTGGACCTGAAGGAGCTGAAGTAAGTGTCCCAAATGCCCCCAAATGCCCCAACATTCTTCTTCATTCTCTTTTTGTTTTTGCAGAGTGCGCGTGCAATGCTCGCCGGAATGGGCCAACAAGCATGTCTACAAGAACGTCATGTACCGCCGCAAGCGCAACTCGCATGTGGCAAAGGTCAGCGATACGGCGCTCTTCATGCAGCAGCGTCGCCGTCGCGCAGTGGTGCCCATAGATTCTGAGGAGCCCGACATGCTCAATATCGACGATCATTCGGTTGAGGAGCCAATGCAGCCGGACTTGGACGACGCCGAGGCAAGGGCAAATGCCGAGCAGCCCAAGCTGTCGTCACCGATCGTGGCGGGCAAAATTGAGGCGTCGCCCAAGTTGGAGTCAAATGCAGAGTCTGAAGTTCTAGAGGAACCCAAGAAAATTGTGAATGCAGCCAGTGCTCCTTCAGTGGCAGCAGCTGTGCCGCCAGCTGGCGCCAATGCAGCTGTGGCAAGCGGCGTGCTCGGCATCAGCAATGAATCTGAGGTCGATGGCGAGCCCGGACCCGTAGTTGGTGCTGCTGCTGGCGATGCTGGTGCAGTTGCCGCCGCGTCCTCAACCTCGTCTAGCAGTGGCAACAACAACAACAAGAAGGTCGACGATGCCGAAGTGGAGCCAGCGCTGCCGGTGGACAATTCTCCGGGCTCGGTGGCCAACTTTTACGAATCCAACTCGTACCGGCAATCGCAGGACGAACTGTGCAAGAATTTCACGTTGCCGCTATATAAACAAACAATCGGTCGCATCAACTACTACAACTTCACGTTCTCCATGTTTGTGGCCACGCAGCATGACGAGGGGCTGTACAATTTATATTTCCACGCCTGTCCCAACTATGATCGCCCCAAGATGCTGTCGTTTAATGTGAGTGGAGATTGTGGCACGCACAAAAATTGCTCAATTGTTTATTTTCGTTCAGGTGGACATCGAGGAGAACAACAATGGCAACTACTTGTCGGCGGGTGAAATGCCGCTGCCCGCCCTCTACTTTATGATGAGTCTGTTATTCTTTTTGTCCGGCCTCTTCTGGGTGTTCATACTGAAGAAGAGCAAGTGAGTTAGCGTCGGCCAAATGCAATTTGATTCGTATTCAAACTCTCTTGCACTCTTTTGCAGGCACACGGTCTACAAGATACACTACCTGATGGCTGTGCTCGTGTTCCTCAAGTCGCTGTCCCTTATGTTCCATTCGATAAATTACCATTTCATTGAGAAGCGCGGCGAGCATGTGGAAACCTGGGCCATTCTCTACTATATTGCACATCTGCTCAAGGGCGCCGTGCTGTTTATAACGATTGTGCTCATTGGCACTGGCTGGACGTTCATCAAGCATATACTCTCCGACAAGGACAAGAAGATCTTCATGATTGTCATTCCGCTTCAGGTGCGCTGCGCATTTGTATTTTACTCTGGGCGCAACTTATCAACTGAATTGAATTCCCGTTTAGGTGCTGGCGAATGTGGCGCAAATCATTACGGACGAATCGGACCAAAGCGACGCCGAGTTCCGCACCTGGCACAACATATTCTTCTTCGTGGATCTGCTATGCTGCGGCGCCATTCTGTTCCCAATTGTGTGGTCCATCCGTCATCTGCACGAGGCGTCTGCGACCGACGGCAAGGCGGCTATCAATCTGCGCAAGCTGAAGCTCTTTCGCCAGTTTTATATCATGATCGTCTGCTATATTTACTTTACGCGCATCATTGTGGACTTGCTGCAGATGACGGTCGTCTTTCAGTACGCCTGGCTGGACGAGATGTTCCGCGAGATGGCCACATATGTGTTCTTTGTGCTCACGGGCTACAAGTTCCGTCCAGTCTCATCGCATCCATATTTCACAGTGCCCGAAGATGATGAAGACGATGAGGTCGAGGTGTTCACCGAATCCGGACTCACCGCCTCCGTGCATCGCGTGAAGCCCCAGAATCGCTCGGCCCATTCCAATACCATAACCATTATCGAGGGCAACGATGACGAGCGCGAGAATTTGATTGCGAAACGAGAGTCGAGTCACGAATACGATTAGAGGACTTAGTATGACAACACATACACACGCATATGCATATATATATATTTATGAGGATATACTTATATATACATACACACACATATATATATATATATTTATATATATATATAATACGCACTTAACTGCAATCGTACTTTAAGTCAGACGAATTCCAACTCCCGCCAGCTGTTGCAAAATGGATATTTGGTTGGGATGATTGATGTTTAGTTTGTAGTCCGCCCCCGCTTCCCCCCTCGCCCCCTCAAGAAAGAAGAAGTTGCAAGGAAAGGAGAGTATAAGAGCCCGTCCAATCTAGACGCACGTGTAAATACGAAAGAACGCTTGGCGCAATCACACACACCCCGCCCCCGCCCCCGCCTGCGAGAGAGATCGATGCTTATTACCCATTCGTGTTAAGACATTAATGATATAGTTTTATTGAATATACGATATACATATATATAAAGCTTTAATATTAAATTATAATACCCGTGCAGTCCCCGGTACATGTGTTGTGAACGAGTCAAGACCGGGCTAGTGTCTTAGTCGGCGATAAAGAAAATAGGTTAATAGTTTATAACCATATAATAATACACTAACACTATTGATTGATTGATAATAATATACTTTGCTCCACTCCCGAGCCTCTAACGCATTCCTAGGCATAGGCGCCGCTCAACTTGGGCATCAGCTGCACGGTGAAGATCATGTAGGTGCAAACGGCGTACGCAATCTGAAATGGATGCAGGGGGATTAGAGCTGGCAGCTGGCTGCTGGATCTTCCTACTACCCGTGTCAGCAGATGCGTGTCCAGGATGACAATGCCCATGCAATCGATGCGCACCGGCTGATGGAGGATCTGTAGCGAAAAGTTTTGGACCTGCAAAGGCGACGCGCACACTTGAATGATAAGGGATGGGACAGGGATTGGGGGCGCACCTGCAGGGAGAGGGCGGAGCAGTTGGTCGCAATGTTGTGCAGCTGGTAGGCGATGCGCGGCACCAGTTGCATGCAGCTCCGTGCGGCATAGACGAAGGCGGGTATCTGCAGCACGGCGGGCAGCAGCAGATAGTAGTCTGTGGACAAGAGTGAGATAGAGCCGGAGAAAGAGAAAGAGAAGGCGAAGGCGGCAGACGCACCAATATTGTTGATGTTGTTGTACATGGTGTAGTAGACGAAGTAGCAATCGACCGTGATGCGTATGTAGATCATCAGCAGCACGGTGAGCACGGAGTAGCCGAAGGCCCGCGTGAAGCTGGTGCACATCTCGCAGATGCGCTCGTACATCAGCTGCTTCTCGCGCACGCGACGCCTCAGGTAATCCTCGAAGCCGGCGAAGCTGGCTGCGCCGCTGGCGAAGCCGGAGTACTCGGCGAGCAGCGCCAGCTCGGAGCGCAGCTGGACCAGCTGCTGGCGCACCAGCTCCAGGTGCAGCAGGAACTGGCCGTTGCGCAGATGCGCCACGACGACGAACGGCTGAAAGCTGCTCCAGAACAACAGTATATGATGGCTGATGTTCTGGCCAATCGCGTAGAGGCACAACAGCACCAGCTCCATCGACAGCATGCCATAGAACTGGACGAGGTAGCGTCGATGCTGCACCAGCTGCTGCCACAGCGTGGCATGCCGCGCTGCCGCCGCGAGTCGCGCGTACAGCTGCCAGAAGCGCGCCAGGTGCGCCCGCTGCCACAGCGTCTCGCCGTAGATGCTCAGCACGGCCAGCTCGGCGAACCCGAACTTCATGGCATCGTTGAAGCAGCTGAAGGCGTCGGCCTGGTAGAGGAAGTCGTCGTCGCTGGTCAAGCAGAACAGCGCCAGCGCACTGAAGCCCGTCAGCAGGCAGCCAGCCCAGAGCTGCAGCAGCTTGAGGCGCCACGCCGGCTGCTCGTCGCCGAGCAGCGGCAGCCCGTGCAGGCCGAGCACCTGATAGAAGCGCAGATGGCGCTGCAGCACCCGGTCGACGTGCTGGCCCATCGTCGTCTGAGTCTATCGCGGCTGCCCATCGCCCGGACGAACCGAGGTCCCGCTTCGCTGCGCACACGAATAATCTGATAATCCGGGTTGCAATCTCACTAATGCCATTACCACATTAATAATGCACGGATATAGGTGCAGGCAGAGGTATACACAACTACAACTATAGCTAAAAGTAGTATATATAGCTATACGTACTAGGTAAGTCCACTTTTCGACTATAATCTTGGATTGATTAGACTCTTTGAATAGAAGCATTTCTCTCTGCACAAGTGTTTCTTAACTTAAGAATAAGACTATTGTTCAAGAACTTATTCTATAGTCCCAGAATTTAATTTTAGTTATAGTTAAATCAACTAAGATTCAGATTTAGTTTAAGAATATTCAAGAGCAAAATATTCTAAAAACGAACAATTTTTCGAAAGTAATTTTTGTACCAACAAATTTATTTTCATAAATGCATATATTTTAAATGCAGAATAATTTAAGATGATAAATCATGTCCAAAATGCCATCAAACATGAAAATCGGTTTAGTTTTGACGAAGTTATGGAGGTTTCAGATATGGGTGCTAGGTTTCCAGAGCTTTACATGTCAACATTTTTGTCAATTTTTACATGATTTTTGACCAAAAATTTGACCCCCGCAGAATCTGTTTTAATGTAGTTGTGCTATTATAAATTTGAAATTCTAAATTTTGAGAAAAAAAAATTTTCGAAAATAAGTAAAGGGTACATGCTTTTTTTTACCAAAAATTTAAAAAAAAAAAAAAATATTTTAAAAAATGTATATATTTTTGATGCAGTGTTAACTTAGACGATAAATCATGATCAAAATGCTTTCTATGGGAGTTTGAAATATGGCAGCCATGGATCCGAGAGCTTTACTTATCAAAAGTTTTGTCAATTTTGGCATGACTTTTGACAATTGTGACCAACATATTCAATTAAAAATATAAATTTGCAATTTTAAATTTTGCAAACAATTCTTTTTCCAAAATAAGTAAGGGGGCAGTAGATGATTTTCAATAATGCATATATTTTATATGCAGATTCCATTTAGAGGATAAATCATGGCTAAAGTACAAAAAAAGATGAAAATCGTTTTTGTTTTGAAAAAGTTAAAATAAAAATAGACAATATGGTTTTTATATGTTGAACTCTGGCTTTAATCGACTTAAGACTAAGAAAAAAAAACAAATCCAATAAATTAGCATTAAAGTAAGATTCGACGCAACTACAGGTAGGGCCCGGTATACTGATATCCGCTGCCGGCCACGCCCTGCGCATGCCCCACGTGGTAGCTGTCGGTGCCGCTGTAGGAGCCGGCGGCGGCGCCGTTGTAGCCGGTGTGGCTGGGCCAATCCACTGGGCCGGGACGACGGCGACGCGGCGGGATTGGCGCCGCGTACGCATCGATCTCGTCCTCGTAGGCATCCGGCTGAGCCAGCAGCTGCGGGGATGGGCGGAAGCCGTTGCTGCTGGCGCCGCCGCTGCTGCCAAAGTCGTATGGATACGGACTGTCCAGGGATGACTCCTCGGGCGCCTCCAGCGTGTGGGCGGGCGCTCGGGCCGACTTGACGTTGGCGTAGGCGGGCGGCGAATAGCTGTAGCCCTGATCCAAATCCACAGGCTCCTCCACGGGCGCTGGCTCCCCATAGCCGCCGCCGCCCAGGTACGCTGTGGAGGAGCTCTTGTGGCGATGCTGGCGCACCGGTGCGGGATAATGGTAGCCCACGTCGTCGTCATCGTCGTCGGGCTGCGCGTGCGCGTGATGATGATGATGCTGTGGCCGGCTGTCGATCACCCGATACGTGTCCACGCCGTGCTCCGGCGGAGCTTCGTACTCGTAACCGTTCGACCGGTGCTTCTCCTCGATGATCGTATAGGTGTTCACCTTCTTCTTGGGCGGCGGCGACGGCTTCTTAATCGCGTACGCTTCGCTGAGATGATCGGCCAGCTCCTTGGCATGGTTCAGATACTCGGCATGCTCGCTCATGTGCAGCGGCTTATCCAGATCGGACAGGATGACGCTCTCCAGCAGCGGAACCGTGTTCGGCTTGGCGGGTGCGCGTCCGCGCGATCTCTGATGCGGCGGCGCGTGGTGGTGATAGTGATGGATGACCTTGGGCTGCGGATGGCCCTGGTCCGCCTCGATGGCGATGCTGGGCGCCTGCTCCTTGGGCACGTGCACCTTAATGTGCACATACTCGTTGCCAAAGGCCGCCACCAGGGCCGGCACAAGCAGCGCCAGCAGCCAGGCTGGAATCAGTTTTCGCGCACTCATGGCACACATGTCCGCCTCGGGGCACCCGTCTTTCGATATGGAGCTCTGTGCTGGTCTGGTTCTCGGATCTCGCGCTGTCGCTTGTTGGCCGCGCGCATTGCCAAAATTGGTTTAAACCGAAGTCTTTCTTTTGTCAAAATTTATATACCACCAGCTACGCTGGCGACTGCGCAGCTCGAACGGGAAACTCTACAAAAACGTCAACGCGTCGCCCAGGCTATACCCTAACCTAAATGGCAAAATATATCAAACGCATATATTTCGATTGAAACTGGAACTATATCGCAATAAAAACTAAATTATCAATGCATTCTATCAAATATTTGCATCTTTAAAAAATGTATATGCTATCTGTCTTTTTATTGACAAACTTTTGAGAGGAGCATTGCTTATTATTTATATAAAAACATACGAATTGCAGACTAGATTTTTTTGGAAAAATATGGAATTTAAAAACATTTCATTATTTATTAGTTATTTTAATCTTTTTTGAGAAAATAATAATAAAAAAATTAATATTTATACATTTATATACATAAATAAAAATGCCATTTATTTTATATATCTCAACAGTATAAGTTAATAATTTTAGAATGTTATTTTGTTTTATCGGGTCCAATAATAGCAATAACCTATATCCAGCAATACATTATGCCTCTTCAACTCAACTCAACTCAACCACAAGTTCGAAAAGACTTCTAAGAGTAGAGTATTAACAAGCAACTGTAAACTGTCGTTGTCATGACGAGCATCGAGGCGTGGGGAGAGATGTGAAGCATCTTTTCGTAATCGTCTCCCTCTCACCTTCTCGATCTATCTGCCCCAGTATTTCTCATGCGTCTCTGCCTCGGCCTCTGCCGCTGCCGCTGCCTCTGCCCTCCGATCTCGTTTGCGCGCAGCTAGCGGTTGATTTTTTTACATTTTGTGTTTTATTTTTTCTTCGTTTGTTTTAACTTTTGTTTTCATTATTATTGAAATGAATTGTGCCGCGGCAGGCCGCATACATATTTTTCTAGCCGCCAGCCAAAAACATTTTGTGCCATGCATTTTGTCAAACGAAAGTTCACGATGAAAGCGTCTTCGAATACGAATTCGATATCGACATTCTTAGAAGCTCCCATTGGATTCCGTTCGATGCTGTGACATAAATTGCTGCTTAGAAAATTACCAAGCTTATTCCAATTGTGCCTGTGCATGGCCCAATTGGATCTATATAACACTAACAAAATTGGGATTGCTCTGAGTTATTTTATTTTCAATTCAATTCAAATCAATCGCATTTAATTGTTATGCAAATGGAAAAATCAAGCACTGAGAAAGTTTCCAACAGACTCAACACCATCATCATCATTATGCCATCTCATTTAACACTCTCTATATATGTATGAATGTGTGCATAGATAAAAATGCCTAAATTATTTGCAAATTAAAAACCCTTTATAACATTATTTTTAAATACATGAATATTTATGTAGTATAATTTCAATAGCAATTCAACATAAATTGCAATTTTAAGTAAGTTCCAAACTTTAAAGGTCATGACTGCAATATATTTTATTATTCATATTATATATTATTATTTTAAATTCTTATTCAAGAGATCCCACCCATTTTCGAGCATAATTACCGTTAGAAAATCATTGCTGATTCCAGCAATTTCTTAAGGGCTTAAGTCCATCGTTGTCCAACCTGAACTAACGTTTGAATTTTCTGGATATCAATCATTCAATCAAAAATTTGTTGAAAGCTGGGCTAAGCGGGCGTATACGTCATTTGTGCATATGAAACCCAGCCCCATTGAATAATACAAAGGGAAGGAAACAAAACAAGCCAAAAGACAGCCAAACTCAGAGACCAGAAACGGGTTTCTATGGAAAGCATCAAAATAAGATAACAATGATATTATTCATGGTCAGCACTTAAATTGATGTATAACGGTGTATTACGTATACATCAGTGCGGTACATCGGCAACTCAAAGAACATGGACTATGAATTTTAACAATTCCCATTAACAATTTTTATTAATTTGACTATTTAGTTATTTCTTTTACATATATTTGTGTGCATGCTTATCTGTGTTCCTATCTTTGTTTATGCAAGAAAATACTATCTTAACAATTTTTGCTTGTCAAGCTCATTGTGATAAACAAACAATACGAAACTTGGTTCGCCGAATAATATTACCATAAATAAACGATACTTTTTTATTATATGTATACCCATGCTCAATGTCAAACTTGTTTAAATGGAAAAGTATTTCCTTTTCTTCTGGTAGAAAGTAAAAGGTGACATTCTTGTGAAATTCCAAATGGATACTTTTTCAAATAAGAATAAGCAGCAAACCTCTTTATTCGTCATATTTGAGCACCAACTAACAGAATATTAAAATAATCTCTTTTTTGATAACACTTGAAGAATTAATGTTGAAAATGAAATTATTTTTTTAATTTTTACAGCTTCTTAACTATATAACATTTCATAAGAACAACTATCGTCATATACAATAAATAATAAGAAATTGCATTGAAAATTCTAGGTCCAATTTGAAGTCTAATAAAAAATGCATACTTTTTATTTAGCTTTTTAAAAATTTATATCTAATCGACAAGAAAACCAAAATCATAGCCATCGATAGCTGGCGCCGTGATAATATCGATAGGTGAACATGCATAGATGGCGATAACCACATGATTGCAAGATTGCGCACATCTGGCAGCACTGACAACAGCTGTGCGCCAACGTCGTGCACTTGTTTTTGTTTTTGTCCTGACATAACGCGGGTAGAATCAAATAGCGGCGATTAATGAATTAAACTGCAGCCGCAATGATAACGACAACGAGGAGATGCCTGCAGCATTGCTTGGGAATGGCGCAGAGACGGCACCGCCTGCTGTTGCACCGTCACATACGCAGTTCTCCGGCACTGCCCGCCAAAATGTTCGTCGACTTTGAGAATCAGTACGCGCACGGCATTCTTTCTGAATCGCTGAAGCCGTATCAGATTGTACGCCCCGACGCCAGCCTGCGAACGGCCACAGCCGTCCATGGTGCGCCGCAGCGCGTGCTGGCGCCTGTGAAGGATGCGCGCCCGGATGAGCTGTACGCGGATTTGCTGGCGCTGGTGGAGCACTGCGCGCAGACGGACACCCAGATCAGCGAGGAGCGCTTTGGCGGATTTGTGAGCGCCTTCTGCGAGGAGCTGCATCGGCTCGACGACGAGCAGCTAATGGGCACGCTGCGCTGCCTGCAACAGCTGCCGACGCCGGCGTCCACGAAGGTGGCCAACTACATGGAGCTGTGGAATACGCTGGACATCGAGTGCTGCCGCCGCATTGAGCGCTGGTCCACCGCCCAGTTGCTGCTGGTGAGCGATGCCTGGTACCAGCTGGGGCTGGCGCGCATCGGTGATTTCGTGTGGCAGGCGCTGCGCAAGCTGGGCCGCAAGATACGCAAGATGCCGCCGGAGCAGCTGGTGCAGTCGATGTTCCTGTGCAATCTGCTGCGTCGGCCGGTCTACGAGATGTTTGACTTTGAGCAGAATCTGGCGCAGTGCGTGCAGCAGATGACGCTGCAGGAGCTGGGCGTGATGGCGATGGGCTTCTTCAAGACCCAGACGCCCATACACAATCCGGAGCTGCTGCAGCAGCTGTACACGCGCCTGGAACCGCAGCTGGACAACGTCGAGGACATCACACTGGTCGCCCTGCTCAAGGTGCTGCGCTACAGCAGCAAGCTGCCCCAGGTGGACGCACTGAATCGACTGCTGGTGGCCCTCGGGCCGCAGGTGGAGCGCGTCTCGCTGATGGCCTGCCTGCACATGGCGCTGCTCGGCTGCGAGCTGCAGACGTGCAACGATGAGCTCGTCGAGCGCATTCTGCTGCGCTTTGAGCGCGAACTGGACACGACACGCCTGAAGGATCTGGAGCGCATTTGTCTGGTCGTTGCGCTCTTCAATCTGAGCACCGCCAGCGGCGTCGAACGCCGTCTGTTGGCGCGCTTTCCGGACATGCTGCGCAACCGCATCGCGGAGATATTGCGCTATCCACGCTGCTACACCAACTGCCTGCAGTTCCTCAGCATGCGCGGCATTTACGATGTCGAGCACCTGGGCGTGGCCCTGGAGCCGCGCTTCGTGCGCCACACCCACCGCAGCGGCCTGCCCGGCCGCGAGTACTTCCACCTGGACGGCTTTGCCCAGCTGCTGGGCAGCGACTATGCGGGGCCGCGGCTCACCGAGCGCCAGCGCCAGCAGATGGGCAAGCTGTACACGCAGTATATACCGGATCGGGACGGGCGCTTCAAGCTCAACAGCACGGATCGCATTCTCGTGGAGATTCGCGACGCCGTGGGCAGCCTGCTGCGCACCACGGTCGCCCTCAAGCACATCCTGCCCCACTATGATCGCTGCGATCTGGTCATTGGCTACGATCGGCAGCAGCAGCGTGCCGTGCCCCTGGCAGCCGTCGGCTGTCCGGAGGATTACAGTGGTGTCCTGCTCACGCGACCGCACCTGCTCGGCGCCAAGGAGGCGCCGCACGTGCTCACGCTCATCATCTCGGTAGCCGGCTGGAACAACGTGATACGCGAAAAGGATCGCCACACCGGCCAGTTTGCCATGAAACTGAAGCAGCTGCGACAGCTGGGACACACTCCCGTCGTGGTGAGTGGCTCTAATGTGCATTATTGTGCTTATTTAATTAGCCAAGCCATAGAAATTCCTTTAAGCCTTGGGCGTACTAAAATAGTCGCAAAACTGGAAGAACCTAAAATAATCTAGGCCAATTTGGATAACCTTTCAATTCATGCCTTACGGCTGTTATCTACTTTAATTTGCATTTTGTTGATGAAGTTGATCAAATCTTAGTTATTTTCGTTTTTGTTTTAGATTTTTTATTTATTCATATACGGTTAATGGTAATACTATATACATATATAGAAATATTTAATTTTAGCTCTTTAGTAATCTAACCCAGACAGCCCCAATTAGTAAACATTCGATTTATCCTTTTATTATATCTATCTATCTAATCTATTATACAGATTTCTGTCATAAGGAACTTCTGATAATTCTGATTTTTAATCACTTCCATCCGAGAGAATGGTAAGGGTGTAGTAAAAAGTATAGCTGGAGCAGGACGATCATTATCGGTGTGAGCTTTTGTTGTGTTAGCTTCTCTATTGTTGGCTATAAACATGCTCGATTTTTGTTGGCTTTTGTTGTGCCCAGTGGCAATAGTTAGCATCATTTAAAGTCGAGCACTGGGTTTTATATACATTTTATTTGTTACAAAACACATTGATATTTATACGCTTGAACGTATTTGACTCCCATTAACATTATTAAACGCCTAATTTGTAATTCCATGAAATCCACTACAGATCTATTGGCATGAATGGCGCGAACTGGAAACGTCCGCGGACCGTCAGGACTTTCTTAAGCGCCGGCTACGCCAGGCGGCCAACATCTAATTGACGGCGGCAACAACAGCCATATACTAGTATGTAGTTAGCAATAGTAATAATAATAATTGAGGCAACAGTAGTGGAAAACATTTGGAATGGAGCACTGGGTACGTCAGCTTGCTGATAATGACCGCCCGCGGTCACGCCCACGCGATGGCACAGCTGTCACAGTCTACAGTCACAACATCTCTCCATGGATAGCCTTTTTGGTATACTCGTAGACAACGAACAGCGTGGCTGTGGCCGGAATGGTCCGTAGCACGGATGGCAACAGACCACGATAGAGGGCCAACACGCCCTCGCGTCGGACAATCTCTGCGCCGACAGTGAACATACCCTCGTTGAGGTTCTTCACCTGGATCCGACTCTTAATCACATCTGCCGGAAATGTGGACGTCCACAGGCAGACGCCACCGATGGCTCCGGCGACCATTGTACGAAACGGGCCAATTTCATCTTTTGTCTGCCCCTCCCTGTGGATTAGACGCACGAATGTAAAAAGACACTTTTTTTATGCCGAAACTCGCATACTCTACAATTGACTCACTTGCGCAGCAGCTCGCGTGTGCCCTCGTAGCTGCCAAAGAAGAAGAAATAGCCGGGCATCTCGCGTATAAATGTGGAGCTCAGGCCGCGATAAAAGCCGCGTATGCCTGCAACAAATAGAGAGGAAGAGAGATAGAGAGAGCGCAAGCACACGGAATGAAGGAGAGATACTTCCTGAGTTGTACAAAGAGAGAGAGAGAGAGAGCGAGGGAGAGAGAGGTCATAATTATTTTATTGACTGTTGACAATAACAGTTCTCAAGTGCGTGAATGCGCGTGGAAAATAACAGTGGAACGCACGTGAGGCCAATGCTCTATTTATAGTGCTAAAAAAGAAACCCCAACGTAGTTGTAACGATTCTTATCAGTGGCCGACGCAACTGTTAACAGATCGGTAAACAGATCCGCCGGCAATGAGAACCCGGCAGCTCCAGTCCGTCAATCAATCCAAAGTGATTCTGTAAAATTTCCACTGAACTGATAACGAGAAACATTACTCATATATATATACTGCCATTATCCATGAATGATGTGAACACAAAACATGTTAGCGGCTGAATACTTATCAATTATATAACGTGTTTTTACAAATCGCTTCATTGCCAGCTAAACTTTATTTTTTATTTTATCAGCAATAAAAACTTGTTCTTTATCATGATCATAATCAGCTCTATTATGATTCTTAGTTTAATTCATGATTGCTCTATTTATTTATAGCATATGTATACGTATTATTCCCCAGGTTTCTACAGCTATCAAATTCGTATAAATAGAAAAAATTATATGCTCTGTCAAATATTGCAAATAGTAAATGACGACTGAAAATGCTTTGATTGCGTATCTTTATAATCTCTACCGATGGAATGGCTATAAACCATCATACTGAGAAAATATGAAACGAGAATTATATATTTAGTCGAAAGTTCCGATATTTCATACGCATATTTAAGTCTTAAGTCTCTGCACAATCGAGAAAACAATAACTGTATAAGAGATAGTTTTTATATGTGTTTGGTTTCAGAATGCAATACTCGTTCAAATGAAATGTATTAAATATATTAAAAACAAATCGGTTTTTAATCTGTTTTGTTTTTAAACGTGATTTTAAGTTTCACAAATAAAAAAGTAATTAGGTTAAAAACTATAATTAAAATTGAAAAACATTTTATTTATTGATTTATTCAGCATAATATATACCTATATTTTACGATGTTTATTTGATTTGATTTTTAAAAATTGTATATTGAAATGTTTAAAAAGCAAAAGAATTCTCAATTAAACTGTATTTTTTTCAAATGAACGAATTAAAAGTAACTTGTATTTTGTGAAATAGTTTCAAAGTAGATCTTATTTGACAGAGTATAGACTGATTAACAATCTAGTGACGAAAGCATATGCAAGTCGAAAATTGATATCAAGTTTGGTGATGAAGGATATGGAACAATCCAAAATTATAAAAATAGTTGGGTAATCCACACTTTATGCAAGCTTTTATAGCTCTTAAAATACCTTTCGAACAACATATATAACATATATGTATCTTCTGTGATCTGAAAACTGAAAACAATTTCAACGAATTCTGGTTTTCTCCCGTTGAGTTAGCGGTTTTCGAAAAAGTCGTAGAGCAAACGAAGCCTCAAAAAATGTTATATCTTAACTATTTGAGACACAAATTATAGGCCTCGCTCCAATGCTAGCTCCAATGTTACTTAAACAATCAAATGTACTTTTTTTTAGTAAAAAAAACAATACTTTTCGATTGGCATACAACTCGATCAGCTCAAATATATTGCTTCGTGATGTATCGTCACTAGCGTGCCGTTCACAGAGGTTGTTTGACAACTCATAAGTGGAACTGATTCATTTGAGACAGTGTGGCAACGCCAACAGCAGCAGGCGGCCAAGTAAACACGCAGCTGATTATTTTCGTGCAGCGTATCAACAGAAGGCGCGATTAAATAAGAATTATGAAGAAACGGAGGAGAAACAACAGAGAAACAGATATGCGCGCAATCTAATCGAGAAGCTGCCGAAACTCACCTTCGGTTTTCCATATGTAACGTGTCAACGTCCAGGGCGTGCGAATGTCCGCCGTTTGGGTGGGCTCCACGAAATGTTTCATCTCGCGGAGGGCCTGCAGCTTGCACTTGATCAGCTCGGTGGGGCAGAGGGTGAGTGTGGAGAAGCACGCGGCCAGGGAGCCGGCGCATGCGTTTTGTGTGGTGGTCAGCTCGCTGGATAGCTCCTTGTTCACCATGTAGGTGACAAACTTCTGGCAGCCACCGTAGGCGGCAAAGAGCACCGAATTTTCGGCCACGTTCGCCAGTACCGCCGGCAAGGAGCCGGCGTAAAGGCCGCGCATGACGCCATCCCTGCGGTAGGTGCTAAGAAAACAATCGAACATGCCCTTGTACGATTCAGGAAATGTTTGCAGCTTAACTTTAACGGTGTCCAACGGCTGGGAGACATAGACCTGAGCGGCGCCGCCTGTATGTGTGTGTGTATGTACGAATTATATATGTATGTATGTATGTGTGTATCATGACCAACACAGACACATGTGCGCTAGCGTACACACATTGTCCAGGGTCTGGACTCACCCAGAGAGCCGGCGATAAAGTCGATCAGCCCCTCCACGAAGTTGATGTTGTTGCCGGTGTTGCCCCCATGCATGTCTAAATGCAGAATGAATCGCAAAACTCTGCCGACTATCGACAAGAGTTTGCCGCGAGCAGCCGGCAGCGACGCTAAAAGCTGCGCAGCGACCAACGAGGTCGCTCCTCTTCGCTATTGGCTTTCTTGTTCTCTTCGTCGCGCACAGCGTTCTCATATGCTTCGGCTATTTGTTCGGGCGTCATTATCAGTATGTCGCTGCCCACTCTCGTGGAGCCGATGTCTGGCGGCAGCGGCGACGACTGCGCCGGCTCAGTAGCAGAAAGCGAAACCTTGGCCGTGTCGCTGGCCCTGAGTGACGTTGACATTGCTGAAGACGGCGCTGTCGCCGCCGCCACACTGTAGACATTGCCATTTTGTGCTCCCCGCGGCGTCAACGTCGCTGCGACAATCTCCGCTGGCGTCGGCGTCATATGTACGTGTGCTTCCAACTAATGTGTTTGTTGTTATTTCATTCAGTGGATTGGTTGCTGCGTCATGATAGCGCTCCCACACGCTCTCTCGCTGCCTCTGCGCTCACGCTCACACCCTCCCTCTCGCTCTGCCAGTCTCAGTTGTGCTTGCTCTCGATAATGTCGCTCGTCTGCTGGTTATCGCTCTCTGCAATCGCAATCGGTCTGACGAGCGGTTGTTGTTGCTGCTGGCCAATCGTTTTTATATTTGCGCTTATCCGTCCTGTTGCCTTTCCGTATATGAGTAGGAATAATAAACTCGTTGTGCATTTTGTTTAACAAGAATTTAGAAAGAAATGCCAAAGTATAAATGTACATACATTTCTGAATATATACAAATCATCTAGACATAGTATATAAGGACTTCCACTGAGCGAGTGGCTGAAATACGTTAATGCCATTGATTGATAAATAGATAAGCACTTATATATCGATCTATAATTAACTTTGTTCTATTCCACAGTTATTTACAAAAATTTGATTATTTAATAGATGTATAGGGTGTTCAAGAGTCTTCTTGTCCTGAGTGTCGCAATAGGAGTAACTCGGTTTCCAGGATTCAAGCTGAAGTCGAAAAACGGTATTTGTCGATTTATATTCTGAGAAGCTCTGTTTGCGTATAATATAAGAGAATGTAAACTAAGAAACTATATAGTATATAGTTAATGGCAAGATCTTAGACACATGTTCATACCTTTGGAAACCGAATTCGAAGTGGAATATCGCATTTCAAAAGGCGTTTTAAAGTACATGTGGAATATTCCAAGAAAAGTTCCACCAATCTAAACGCTTATTCCTCCAACATCCAATTTGGTAGTTGATTCTGAACTAATATTTTAATACTAATTATCATTCCAAATTGAACGCTAAAAAGAGCGCTTCTTACGTGCTAACCCAAAATGCAAACAACAACAAAAAACTTACAGGCATATCTCTTAATTAAGCTAGATTCCGTATTTGCAACGTAAAATGAATTTCTACTTGTGATTCTTTTTCATTCAAATAATTTCCATTTTTATTAATAATCGATAATTTTATTACACCACATGTAAATATCATTTTATCAGCGTTTTCAATGTTACTTACTGGCGATTTAGCACATCAGCATTATATATGTGTTATATACCATCCCGCTAACTATTATTATCATTGGGATGTATGTCTGTATATATCGCTTTTCTGGTATTTTTGTCTGCCTTTAATAATTTTGTTTAAGTTTAATAATTTACATGAAATAATACGCATTAATTCATTTACTTGCTATTTTTATATATCTTTTAGTACATTCATATATTTATATATAAATATATAGATATATATGACATAGACACATATATACATATATAAATATATGTATATATATATATATATTTCCATGTCATGCTATGCCAAATCGATGCGTTTCACTTGCATTTTCAAATAGGCATTAACACAATAAAAAAATTGAAAAAAATTAGGGATTAAGTGTTAAAGTCGCTTGAGCTAAGTTCCTGATCTTTCAAACTGTTCTGTATATATTATTACACTTATGCATTTGTGTGTGTGTATGTCAATTATTATAATGAGTGCTTTAGCTAATAATATTATAACTTGGTATTCATTACATATTTGCTGTTTATTTGGTTTCTGATTTTTTTATCGCTGAGTTTGCATGGGGCCTGTACGGATTTGCTTCGGGGTAAATATTCAAATTATTATTTGACTTTATTATTATTATTATTACAGTTTGCATTTCATTTTTATATATTTTTTTTATTTATAATTTTTATTGTTATGCCCTTTCACTCAACTTTTGCTCAACACTTTGTACTCGTTATTAATTTTTTACTTCTTGGGTTTTTCTTGTGGTGTAAAAATAGCAATGCATGTTTCTTTTTATATGTATTGTAGCGTATTTTGTTTTTATACAATTTCTATTTTATACAAACTCAGCGGCAATTTGTTTAAAATTATAGTTTTTTTTTATATTTTTGCATTTTATTTTTTTTGTTTTGCTTGTTATGTGTAAATTTTATTTTATTTACTTTTGGTTTTTTACATATACAACTATACATATTGTTATTATTGTTACAAAATCATATGCCAGCTGCAGCGAAAAAAACACAATTTACACTTAAACATATTGGCACACTTTATGGTTGTTTTTTTTTTTGGTTTTTTACCATATTTTTTTTGTTATTTATATTTTTCACATATAATTCCAATAGTAGTTGAGAAACTAAACGTAATGCGACATATTAATTGTTTTGTAGCTTATAATGAATTATTTGTGACTTGTTAGTAGAATTACATGCGAATAAATAACCGAGGAACCAAAAATTGTTACGTTTGAAGCATATATTTGCGCTTGAAATTGAACTATAGAATCAAGGATTCGTGGATAGTAATCGTACATAGGTGGCCGCCAGTCCGGATTGTACTGGGATATATCTGATATTTGGATTGCACATAGTCCCGATTCGCTATATGTATTGTATGTGGGCCCATCCGGCAGTTGGCGATAAATAAGTAAAAGAATCGTATATCTAGCGTTTTTTTTTCGTAATTAGAGTACACACACATATACATATATACCGATACATATAGATATACATATATAGCTTGGATTAGTGGGATAGAAACTGCGTAGACATTTGTGCCTGGGATCTAGTAGTAGGCGGGAAATGGATGATAATTCGACGGATTGGAAGCATGATGATTGGCCGACGGCAGCACCGGCGGCGGCCGCACGCCCGGATGATAATTGCTGGACGCCACCTGATGGTAGGCACCGAAGCTGCGGGCCATGTGACGATTCTGGGCGGCCGCCGCCGCCGATTCGCCGAGCAGGCGCGTCTGGTCCGCGGTGCCCAGCAGGCGATTGTTCTGCTCCATCAGCAGGTGGGCGGTGGGATCGACGAGCAGCCGATGCTGATCGGCCGCCGCATTCGAGGCGGCCAGTATCCGATGCTGCTCCACCGTCGACAGCAGCCGATGGTGCTCGAGACTCTCGCGGCTCTGGTGCTGCATCTGCGACGAGAGGAACGACCGATTGTTGCCCACCGTCATGTTGGCCGTGTTGGGCGTCAGGTCCAGCGATGCCATCCGCAGCATATCGTGGTGCGGATGATTGTACGGCAGCTGCGGCGGCGACGAGACCACATAGTTGGCGGTGCGGCTCAAATCGACCGAGGTGGTCTGATCGTGCTCCTGCTCGCCCAGCTGCTCGCTGAGCATGTTGTGCATCGCCGCCGACTGGTGCTGCTGCATCGCCAGCTGGCTGCTGTGGCCGCCGTGGCCGCCGTGCTCCTGCTGGTGCACCACCGACGGCGGGCCCTGCTGCTGCGCCTGCGCCTGCTGGCTCTGCTCCCGGTCGGAGAGTATGTCGTAGATGTGGTGATGGTACCGGCTGCTCGGCAGCTGGAAGTTGTGATGATAGTTGCTCGACGCGTTCGAGCGCGAGCTCATGTCCAGGCCCTGCAGGTCGGACATGTCGTTGGCGGCACTGGCCGCCGCCGCGGCGGCCGCCGCTGCGCTGGCCGCGTTGCTGTTGCTGCTCTGCCTGTACTCGGCCGGCGAGTCCAGGTCCTGGCTGTTGTACTTCAGATTGCTGGCCATGCTCTCGTACTTGGAGTACATGAGGTCGATCTGCGATTGCGGGAACTTCATGCGCATATCCTGGCCGGCGCTGGAATACCAATTGGAGGAAGGGGGCATTAGCTGGCAGCTGGCATTGGGTCGCGCCACTTGGCAGACTCACCTGTTCTGGGGCATGATGCTGTTCTCCTCGTCGCTGGACATTTGGTTGTGGCGCGAGATGTTGTGGCGTCGCTCCTGCTGCTCCTGCTCCTGGACGGCGCGCTTGTGGCGCATCATGTCGCCGTTGAAGTTGTAGCGCGGTATGCTCGGCGAGGAGGCCGGCGAGATGAGCTCGTGCTCGGGATATGTGCTGCCCACGCTGGAGGCGTTGCGTCGCTGCGGCTGCAGCGCCGGCAGCGGCGACGATGCGGACAGATTGTTGCCGCCAGTTGGTGGCCCGCCGCCGCCGCCGCCGCTGGAGCTGCCCGCTGGCGTGCTGTTCGAGCCGGGGCCGCCGGCGCCGTTGCCGGCGCCAAACATGCCGCCGTAGTCGCGGCCCGGCGAGATCGGCGGCGGCGACGGCGGCGTCCGATGGTGCGACGAGGAGAAGCCATCGGAGTCCGGATGCTGAGGCCGTGGCGTGCTGCCCGCGTCCACGTCGACGTCGTTCTGGTTCTGGTTGCTCTGCGGATTGGTGGGCGTCGAGGCGCTCGGCGATATGTTGCAAGCGCCCTGGAACATAGGCAATGGCGGTATCTGCATGGGGAAGCTGCCCAGGTTCTTCATCATCTTCAGCTCGTTCTCCAGGTTGTCCATCGTGGCGCCAATGCCCGGCCCGTTCGCCCCACTGCCTCCGCCGCTGCCAAAGCGCTGCGCCTCCGGATCCACGTGCACACTCATCGGACTGTCGCTATTTATGTGGTTATCGGTGGGTACCTGGCCAATGGCAAAACACAAATACAGTGGGCGCTCCACAAGTGCAACTTCACAAAATCAGAAAGATTCTGTTTAACACAAATATTGTTTTTATATACTCGACTTTAAATAAAATATTTAAGAATCAGAAATGAAATTCATGTAAATAATTATAACATAAAAATTTACATAGTTCTTTATCATGTTTTTTTAATGAAAAATAAGACTTACAAATTTAGAATTTCTTTGAAATTATAATCCCTTTAAGAAATCTGAATGATTTTATTTTAAATAAATTACAAAAATGTAAATCAATAGAAATAAAAATCATGTATATAAAAATTTATAAAGTTCTTTTTTTTTAATTTTTTCTTATGAAACATAAGAACTTTAAAAATTAAGAATTTCTTGAAAATGATAATCATATCTAGAACCACATAATTTAAATAATCTTTAAATATATTGAGCGCTGCAAAAGTGGAACTTTTTTTATTTTCCACTATATATCACCCCTTTAAAACAGTTTCAAATAAAAAAATGTAAGTAATTGATTTTAATATCGAACAATAGAAATGGAATTAGTGTAAATAATAATAATAATGAATAACATTCAAATTTCGAGGCAATTTTTTAAATTTTTTATGTAAAAATAGTTTAAAAAAGAATTTTTCAAAAATTATAATCACATTTAGAACCACACCGTACTATTAACCAAAAAAAGTAAGCATATCGCAGTCGGGCGTAACCGACTAGCTTGTATTTAATTTTAAAACTGATGAAGGTAAATTGTTTTTATTGAATCTTTACATTCTTTGATGCGGGTATATACGAAAAATGTTCATATGGACAGGCCCAATATACTCTTTTCACTCTGTGTATGAGTAATAAAACCCCGTGTTGTGTTTACCTATATTCTAAAATGAAACTGCTCTTAGCTTCCTAGCTTGGTTTGGACTGTGGATTGATCAAACCGAGCAAGAAACTATATAGCATACTTAATGGCGTAATCTTTGCTTTCCTTTAAATACCGAATTCGGATTGAAGTATCGAATTTTAAAATACCACAAAGAAGCAATCAAAAGTACATTTGGAAAATTCCAAGAAAAAGTTCACCAATCAATCAAATCATTAAATTAAATCAAAGGCATATCTTTTGTTTTTCTTATCATCAGTCAGTCAGTCGGTCAGTCGGTCAGTCAGTCAATCGAAACCAGATCAACCTCAGATCACAGTCCGCTGCAGTTTCTTTCAATAACAGCCTTGCTTGTGGGATTGGGGAGAGTGTGCAATGGAAATACTTGGACGCACCTTTAGATCGCTGCTCTCGCTGTCAATCATATTGCCAACGGAGTTGAGGGCCGCCTCCACCAGCATGCTGGCCGAGGAGGAGTTGGCGCCAACGCCCACGACGGCGCCGGCGCCGCTCAGTCTTGCGTTGGCGTTGTTGTAGAACGAGCTCATGAACGACTGCGAGTGGCTGAGCGAGTTCATCTGCATCTGGGGCGGCTCCACGCTGCTGGGCGCGGTCGGTGCGCCGGTGGGCGTGTGGCCGCCGGCGCCGTCGCCGCCGCCACCGCCGCCGCCGGCAGCGCCCGCGCCGGCTGCGCTGCCGTTGGCCGCCGCACTGTGATGGTATTGGGACATGGCCGCGGCGGCGGCGGCGGCAGCGGCGGCCGCATTGTTATTGGACTCGACGACGTCCAGGAAGGAGCTGTTCTCGTCCTCCTCGCGGCTGTGCGCGCTGTGCTGGTGCTGGTGGCTGGCATGGCTGGCGCTGGCGCTGCTCATGAGCCGCGCCAGGAAGTCGCGATTCTGGCCCAGCAGCTTGCTGTGCTCGTCGACGGCGCTGGGCGGCACGGCAAAGCCGAGATCCTGGCCAGCGCCGGCGCCGCCCGACAGCTGGCCGCAGCCAGCACCAGCGCCGCCGCCGGCGCCGGCGCCACCGCCGCCGCCGCCGCCGCCAACGGCCGCATCGTTGGCCACATCGCCGCCATCGCTCAAGTGGCGATCGTCGGCGCCGATCCACTTCTTGCTGCCCTTGCTGACGACCAGGTTCTGGCCGAGAGCCGCGTTCATGGCGGCCGCGTGCCGGTAGCCGGCCTCGCTGTGCGGCTGCTGTGCCGCCTGCTGTCCGTGCTGGTGGGGATGGGGATGGGGATGCGGATGCGGATGCGAGTGGGCGTGCGCGTGGTGCGGATGCGGCTGGTGCGAGTGGTGCTGCTGCTGCTGCTGGTGTTGTTGCTGGTGCTGCTGCTGCTGCTGTTGCTGCTGCTGCTGCTGGTGGTGGTGGTGGTGGGCGGTGCCATCGTCGTCGTCCTCGTCGTCATCGTCGTCATCATCCAGGCCCACGCCCACGCCCACGCCGCCCATGTGGCCCATCATGTGGCCGAGCTTGGCGGGATCCTCGCCAGCGCCGGCCATGGCCGAGACGGCGGCCGCGGCGGCGACCACCTGCTGCACCTGCTGCTGGGCGCTCAGCCGCTGCGCGGTGGTGGTCAGGAAGGACTCGACCAGGCTGAGCTGGGCGTTCTGCTTGCGGCGCACCTGCTCCAGGCGAGCGCTCTCCTCCTCCTCGTCGGCGTCGTGCAGCTGCTGCTGATGCAGTGCGGCCGTCTGCTGCTGCAGCTGCTGCTGCTGCTGCTGCTGTTGCTGCTGCTGCTGTTGCTGCTGCTGCTGCGGGTGGGCGTGTGCATGTCCGTGTGAGTGGGCGTGGCTGTGATACTGCGGCTGCTGCTGCTGCTGCTGATGCGCGTGCGACAGATGCGACGGCGACTGCTCCAGATGGCCATGGAGCTGCTGCTGCTGCTGCTGGTGGCACTGCTGCACGTGCTGCTGCTGCTGCTGTTGCTGCTGCTGCACCTGCTGCGCCTGCTGCAGCTGCTGTTGCTGCTGCTGCTGCTGCTGCTGCACCTGCTGCGCCTGCTGCTGCTGGGCGGCCAGCGAGGTGGCCGGCTCCTTTTTCCGCTTGCGCTTGCGTCCGGCGCCAGCCGCGACCGAGGAGCCGCCGGCGTTCGGCGGAATGGGGGCCTGCTGCACGGCCGGCACCTTGTCGCCGAAGATGCTGGAGATCTTGGAGCTGAGCAGCGAGAGGTTCGGCTCGTTGCGGCACAGATCCTTGATCGACTTGCCGCTCTTCTTGATCGCCTCGAAGATGTTGTCGTCGCTGTACTCCGTGTCGCTCTGCATCGAGCTGCTGAGCATGGAGTTCTGGTTCTGGTCCTCGAGGCTCTTGCGTCGCCGCCGCGGAGCTTGCTCTGTGAACAATAGGGCAGCGTTAGGCCGTGCCGCCTCTAGACCCAACAGCGCCGGCCCCACTGGCTTACCCAAAAAGTCCACCTTCATCCCGCCCGAGTACGCGTCGAAGGTGTACGCCACGCTGCGCTCGATCTTCGGCATCTGCTCCTGGGTGTAGTTGTGCACCTTCTTGTAGTGGAACTGCAGGCACTGCTTCGTGGTGAAGGCGGCGTTGCACTCCGGTTCCGCGCACCTGCGAATATCGTAATATTAATTGGTATTTATATAATTGTATATACTATACATAATTAAATAATGCGCCTGAATGCAGCGAATGTGCTTACTCCGGTTAGCGGCCCAGATTGCGACCGGAGGAGCATATATTTGTATTTGGAAAGAAATGAGATGGGTCCCAAGCCCGAAATAAATGCATATATATTGAGTTTTTGATCTGGGACAAGACAATATATAAATCAATATTTAACCAAGGCAGGTTTGAGCCCGGAACATCCATTATTTTTAAATTTTGAACAGCCCAACCCGAACCCGAACCAAACTATACTTTTTAAAAAGTGGCTTAAAGGTTTTTTTGTTGTTGTCTATGTGGCGTAGGCAGGGTGGGTGGGGGCCTGGCATCCCCCATCTAAATATATATTTGGAAGTTTGTAAAAACGAAGCGGCAACCTTCCAATATGCTCATATTAAACAAGAAATTTATTTTGAAACCCCCCAAAAAGAATTCTGCCTACGCCACTGGTACATTTCAGCATAAATATTGCAATGCAAGTTTGTTTCGTAGAATTTCGCGCTTAAAAAAGAGAAGTGAGCAAAAAAGTTTTAATCAATTTGGATTTTTGTTTTTAAGGAAATTATATACTAAAAAAGGGCGCCGATGTAAAAAACCAGGTTCATGAACCGAACCCAGAGGTGACACATGGGTTCGCACCTCGAACAGAACCAGCAATTTTTTCTCCAAAGTCAAGACGTCTAAATACATTAATTTGTACATCTATGGGCATTATTTTTCTGGTGCCTTTATTAACTGATTATTAACTTTAATTGGAGTCAATAACAAAATTTAATAAAATGTTATTATTAAGTGAATATGTGAATCCGCAATACGAATTGTGGACTGAAATGGCCGCAAAGTGAACGGCCGCTAAGCGGTGTACATGTGCATTTGTATTGGGGGCGTACTTACTTGAAGGGCCGCACGCCCGAGTGCGTGAGCATGTGGATCTTCAGATTGCTGCGGTTCTGGAAGAGTTTCTGGCAGCGCGGACAACTGACCACGGTCGAGTTGCGGCTGTGCACCTCCTTCGAGTGGCGCTGCAGTGCCGCACGCGATCCTAGAAGTTTTGAACATAATTTACACTGAAAATCTCGTAAAACTTCAGCCATATCTAAAATGAAATTGTATGAAGAAAATGAAATTTTCGGATTGTGGTGATTTTGAAAGAAAATTAGTGAGTACAGAAAATTCATAGGTAAATCGAAACATATTACAAACACAAATCACAAAAAAAAAATAACAACAAAATTAAAAGAAGAAACAAAAAAAAATCGAAAAACACAAAACGCATAAGTCGCTAGAATCGAACAAATAAACCATCTCGTACACAATCAATATTGTACAGAATGCACTAAGAAACTCAAGATCAAAGACCATAATATCACAAAACACAAATCGAACACAAAGCAAATCATTCACTAAAAGCGATTGTACAATGATGCAGTTTACGAATGTTTCATGGCAGTGGTTGTGGTTTGGTGGTGTGGTTCAGTGTTGTGGTTCGTCTAGATAGGTGGTTCGACTAGCAGTTTAAGGCCCCACTATAAAAGACACTTTTTCTGATCCTCTAATGACCTCTTTGTGTAAATATTGAGACGGTTTAGATAACCCAATAACATTTTATGCAATTTGGCTCTGAATCTGATTTGGAGACTGGAAGCCGATTCGAGTCCGAAATTTTATATTAACAATGTCAACCGGAATGGTAGCCCCGATATCAACTAGAATCGTAGCCTAAGACTCAAGTTTAGTTATCTAATCTAATATAACCGAACCCTAAAACAGATAACTTCACCAAATAAAAAAAAAAGGGTTCGAGCCGTGAAACGAACCGGCAGCTATTATTATTTTATTAAATATATTATCTTCGATACTCTTCAATAATATAGTATTTATTTGTCTAAACTGCAAAAAATAGATCTTTTATCTAAAGTGGTCACAGTCAGATTTATTGACTGAAGAAAAGAGATGCTTTAATTATAAAGTCGCTAACTGAAAGATACTTAAAATTTTTCCATTGCTTGGATTTCTTTTACCGCCTACCAGGCCTTTATACCTCCTCCTTTACCATTCTTTGTCATAATTATTGGAATAGCTATATTCGAATTTTATATTATAATAACTATAATCGGTACGACATGATTTGAAGTGTAACCTTGATGATATCGACTTTACAAAAGACAAGATTATTGTTAGGTAGGTCCTACTTTTAATTCTATTTAAGTAACAAGGTGAAATTGAAAATTTCTAAAATTTCCATAATTGTTTAGAGTGTGCCAAATAGCATGAGTTACGAATTATGTACGTATGTATGTGTGTACATGATCCATGTTAGATGTACCAAACGAAGAAGTTTGTAAATTCGTAAAGAAATGAACCAAGTTGATAATAATGTTTTCGATCAATTGGGTAAAGAACTGAAGAGAAGGCATGAGGATGAGCGATCTGAGATGCGTGTGCGAAGGGTGTTTCTGTGGTGATTGATTGACTGAATGATTGAATGGGATTGTCGTTGTGTGCTTAAATGGTTAGTTAGTAGTTACGGCTAAGCAAGTTGCGTTATTATTACGGTATTAGTACATACGATAATCGTTAGTGTGTGTGTGTGTTTTAGGTTGCGATTAAGAGTGTTTAGTACATACTATGGAGAAGCGGTACAATGACGCAATAGTATATGTTTAATGCGAGCTTACGATATACGGTTTACGATATACGATATACGATATACAATATACGATATGCAATTTACAATTTACAGTATGCAGTTTACAACGTACGAGCTTACAATATTCGCCACTAGACTTGCATACGCTTACGATATTCAGACATCTACGCATATATGTACGTAAGTATTTACGATCTACGCAGAGGCGTGGCATTCCCAACTTACCACTGTGCACGCGCTTAATGTGCGCCTTCAGCTTCTGCGGCTGACAGAATTTGCGGCCACAGAAATCGCAAACGGGCCGCGATCGATTCGGGTTCGAGGCACAGCCGTAGGTGCGATGCATTTCCAGATAGTTGAGGCGCAGGAAGAACTTGTTGCAGAACTGGCACTGATAGGCGCCCTTGCCGTCGTGCTTCTCGGCCGCATGCTTCATGATGTTGTCCTTGCCCAGCACCGCCTCGCCGCACACCTTGCAGTGATATTTCCGTATGGTGAGGCTCATCGATGGATCGTGGAAAACTGAGCAGTGCGTGCGATAGTAAAGCGGATGCTCGAACTTCAAATTGCAGCCGCCGCAGTCTGTTTTTTTTTGTTTTTCGAAAGAGAGCGGAAGACAAGAAATTAATGAGTAAATGTCGACGCAATTCAATTGTAGACAGTTGAATGACACTTGTCTAAAAATCACATTAGCATTCAATCAAAGTTAAGCGCGTAAAAAGTGAGCTTTGAGGAGCTTTTGATGAGCGAAGGACACTTAAAAGCATAATTCATTAGATTAAGTTAAACTGGATTAAATTAAATTCATTGAAAGCTTGTGGGTAGCCGAAGCAATGTTTTTAATTGAGACTCTTATGGATAAGTATATATATATTTGCCATGTCAGTTGATAGTCAATAAGTTGAATCTGATACTAAAATTATTAATTGCTACAAACACAAATTAGGCAAAAATATACATTTGATAGAAACTGTCATAAAACAAGTTGGCAGCTCTCTAATTGCATGTACTAATCAAATATTAAACATTTAATTAATCGCAATGTGTAGTAAAAAACAGTTGAATAAATTAACTGCTACCTCATGCCAAGTTTCTAACTGTAAGATAAATTGAGTGCTGCCTCATGTGAAATTCTTTACAGTTGGATAAATTAAGTGTAACCTCATATAAAATATTTAACAGTAGGTGCTGCCTTATGTGAAATTTTTAACAGTAGGATAAATTAAGTGCTGCTGCATATTAAATATTTAACAGTAACATAAATTAAATGCTGCTCCATGTCAATAATTCAACAGATACATTGAGTGCAGCCTCATGTGAAATATTTAACAAAAAGAAAGGTTAAATATTGCCCTATGTGAAATATTTAACAGTAAGACAAACTGAGTGCGGCCATAAGTGAAATATTTAACAGCTAAATGAATTCAGTGCTGTCAGAAATGAAATTTTTAAAAGTAATACAAAATAATATTTAAATATTTAACAGTTGGATAAATGAAGTGCTGCCACAAGTGAAATATTTAACAAAAAGATAAATCTATTACAAATTAAATATTTAACAATAAGATAAGAAAAGTGCAGCTTGATATTAAATATTTAACAGTAAGATAAATTGAGTGCTGCCTTTTTTAAAATATATAAAAAATAAGATAAATTGAGTGCTGCCACAAGTGAAATATTTAACAAAAAGATAAGTTAAATGTTGCACCACGTGAAATATTTAATAGTGACATTAACTGAGAGCTACCATAAGTTAAATATTTAACAATTAGATGAATCTATTGCAAGTGAAATATTTAACAATAAGCTAAATAAAGTGCAGCTTGATATTAAATAGTTAACAGTAAGATAAATCGAGTGCTGCCTTTTTTGAAATATATAACAACAAGGTAAATTGAGTGCTGCCACAAGTGAAATATTTAACAAAGATAAACTGAGTGCTGAGTGAAATACTTAATAAAAATATAGAATAAAAGGATATTGCCTAACATAAAAGATTAAAAAAAAGATAAGTTGAAGTGACAGCAAGTTTACTTTGATGGGAAGATAACTGGGGGTCTGAGCAAATGTAATCAAAGCACAGCTGAAACAGCTGTCCAGGTGGCGCGACTCAACAGTAATTGTTGCCTCGACTCGCTGACTAAGTGGCAGTTAAGTGCGCGGAGTCATCCGACGGGTACTCACTTGTCTTCTCGGTGTGCTTCTTGCGCCACATGGTGTTGCAGTCGTCGCTCCAGTAGAGCAGCTCCATGCCGTTGCGCAGATCGCGACAGCTGACGAAGTAGGCCTGGCGATCGATGGAGACGAGGTTGACGTTGCGCTCCTCGTAGCTGGGCGCCGGCCGGATGAAGCGCAGCCAGTTGGAGGCGTTCGGGTTGTCGCAGCAGAGCAGATACGACTTGTCGGCGCCGGCCTCGCACATCTCGAATATCCACTTCATGTCGCTGCCCTCGCGCACCTCGCCGGTCTGCACCGGCTGCCCGATGAGCGGACCCAGCTTCGTGTAGGCGCGCACCTCGGTCCGGGCGAACACGCCGGTCACGTTCGGCTCCACGTTGTGCAGCTCGAATTCGGCGGGCACGGAGGCCTCGGCGAACGTGATCAGCGGCTTCGTTTCCAGCTCGGACAGCTGCGATGATTCGTCCATGTCCATGTCCTCCATGTCGTCCTCGTCGTCATCGTGACGCGGCCGGCCCACCTTCGCCTGCCGCTGTGCATCGGCCTTCAGCTTGGCCAGCGCCTCCAGGTTGCGGCGCTCGATCCACTCGGCCAGGTCGACGGCGTCCGTCACATTGCCGCACGCGTTGCGCAGCGGGCACAGCTTGTGATCGTGCGAGATGGAGCACTCGCGGCAGGACTGCTGCGACCGGAAGGCGATGTCGTGCTCATCCTCCTCCTCCACGAAGTTCTGCTCCATTTTCATCTCGCGCGCCAGCGCCTCCTCGTCCAGCTCCTCATCGTCCTCGTCGTCGTCGTCGCCCGGCCCGGCCGCCGAATCGTCCTCCGGCTCATCGTAGCTATTCGGCGGCATCATGGCCGCCGCCGCTGCCGCCGCCGCCGCTGCCGCCGCCGCTGCTGCCGCCGCGGCTGCTGCCTTGGCCGACTGCGACTTCTTGGTGCCGGCCTGGCCCTTGGAGCGCACATGAAAGCTGCCCAGCTGGCCGTTGCTGGTGCTGCTGGCGTCCACCGCATCCGCGGCCGCCAGCGCCGCGCTCGCCGCCGAGGAATGCACGTTGCCCGCTGCCGACGCTGACAGCGCCAGCTGCTGCTGCTGCTGCTGCTGCTGCTGGTGATGGTGATGACGATGGTGGTGCTGATGATGCTGGTGATCCTCCTCGTCATCCTCATCCTCGTCGCTGTGGCGCGCCGCCGCCGCGGCCGCTGCGGCGGCTGCCGCCGCCTTCTTGAGGCACAGCGCGCTCGGCAGCGACTCCTTGCTGCTGGCCTCCAGCTCGCTCTTGATCTTCTCCGCGATGCGGCAGTCGAGCACCTCGGGCAGGGCCGAGGAGGCGGCCGCCGCGGCCGCCGCCGCTGCCGCCGCCGCAGCGCCCGCCTTGAGGGCGGCGGCGGCCGCCTTCGCCTCCTGCTTCTTCGACTTGGGCGTGCTGGCGAAGCTGTTGCTGTTGTTCGCGTAGCCGGCGGCGGCGGCGCTGGCGCCGGCGCTGGCGGCGCCAGCAGCTGCCATCGCGGCGCCACCCTTGGCCTTGGCGCCCGCGAACCCGTTGAGGGCGTCGGTGGTGAACTGCACCCGTTTCTTGTAGCGCTTGCGCTGCGGCGGCGTGGGCGTGGCCATCGAAGCGGTCACGCCGCTGGACTCCAGGCTGCCATTGCCATTGCCGTTCTCCGGCGGTGGCGCAAAGTCCTTGACGCTCAGATTCGGTTCCAGCTTGAAGTTGCCATCGAAGCCCTTGGTGGGCGTGTGCGCCGGCGACGGAGGCGGCAGGCTGCACACAGAACGGCAGAGAGGAGAGAGAGAGGGAGAGGGACGGGGAGAGAGAAAGAGAGCAAATGTTGATTAGTGGTGCGCAGTTAAAAGTGGGTCGACAAAATGCGTTGTTTGCACACTTGGCGAAATTTCAAGGTACATGGAGTTTTAAAATACACCTAATTCTCTTTTCATACGATACAAACAACAAATTCATGTAAAAAACATATTGCTCAAATGGAAAAATAGTAATTGGTTCCAGACCTTCAAAAGACAAACAATATTATAAATAAATTATGAAATTCATTAATATGAAAACAAAGCTAAAGTAATATAAACAACAAAATCAATTGGGAAATCATTTGTCTATTATTAAATTTGTTAATAAATCTTAATATAATTCCTTTTGCTAATAATTCAGTATAATATTATAATTTTAAGGAGTGAGATAAAAAATTTATAGACACAAACAAATAATCGAATATTTAAGATCGATAGAAAAATATGAACTCTTTAAAGCACCTTATTTCAAAACCGTTTAAAAGAGAATTAGGTGTATTTTCTTATTAAGTATGAAGTGTACATTATTTAAAAATTACATAACTTAGTTAAAAAAAACTTGGATGGACTGCAATTTAATTTAAATTTTAAACTACGCAAAAATTCAGGACATTTTCGTGCTCAAAGTTGTTTTAATGAAATATGAAAATTTCTCACTTTCAAAATCGAACATTAAATTAAATATCAAATACGTATAACGCAAATCTTGCAAGCCAACGTTTCTTAAATTAAATTGGGAGTTTCGAAAATCAAGAGTCATATGCTTAAAGGAGGAGTTCCCAACCTCGCTGGACTTCGGCTACGCTGGTACTTGATGGCTGCATAAAGCCCTGGGTAATTTCGCTGAGTGCATGCATGGCGTCACGTTCACGCCTTTTGCTCCACGCCCACGCCCACTGCCAACGCCAGCAGCAGGCGTTGTCCTGCAGCCCCCTCCCCAACGTAGCCATCGCCCTTGTCCTACTCATTTCTCGCTGTCCTGCGTTTAATTAATTTCGCTTACGTTTCTCCAGGGGAAATGGGAGGGGGCGGACACGTTTCTGGCTGCCGCACACTGGACCGCTGCCAGCCACGGCAGCTGTAGGATTTCAGCGATTCTTGTTCAAGGCGGATTCCGACGAATTGCATCCATTGCCAATTGAAATTGGCCATACTTCATGCAAAATCGTGTATCGTAAAAACCAATACTACTGCTATCCATTTAAAATTAGACCTTTGAGTTAAGTATCAGATCTGATTGGATCAATCTTGTGGTTTTTAAAGAGAAAACTGGCCTTTTCAATGTGATATGGTCCTTATAAGTTGATATATGAGCCATAACTTTGAGTCAATTTCGGACGCTGATTCTGATTCGTAGGACCCGAATTTTCTTATTTTTAAAATACTTTATTTAACTTGAAAGTTGCAAATGATAAAGACATTTTCTTAGTTTATAATAATAAAAGTTTGATGAATTTTTAGATCATACTGTAGCTTGTTGTTATTGTTGTTGTTGCCCAGAAAATGTGTGGAGTAGCAGAAAGCAGCTGCACTCTAAGTTCACCAACACTATTCTCTCATTCAATTATCATTATTATTTCTTTATTGTTTATGCGACACTCAAAGGTCCATTCGACCGGGCTAGTACTTAAATTATTTTTGCTTTTTAAGAACATTCGTCAAGTATTTTTAAATACAGTATAATTCAATCTTAATTGCATAAGTGAGCTTGACATAAATAAATAAAATATTTACATCAACAACTTGCGTATTTACAATAAACGTTAAGTGTTCTCAATTGAATTAAATTAGGTACTCGATTGAATGCACTTTGCAATTACGAAAGAAAATTCTTGCGCTAACAAGGTGGCTCTATAATTAATAAATGTCCACCTTGGCCGCATTACGACAGCATCTGTACGCAATTTCCACGAACTACGAGATAATTAATAATGGCTACAATTATTGCACACGCAGTTTACGCAGAACTCCTGAAATAGACGTGCATCTAGTTCCAGCGAAGCCGTTTCGCAACTGATTAATATTTGTAACTCATCCATACGCCTCGGCATCGTGTGCCCATTATCCAACTGGCGCGCTGAAGATCAGCTTTCCAATTACCTGCCACCTTGGGCAACAGCAACTGGTTGTTAGACAACGCCCCCCCCTTCGACGCAACCTGTTTATTTTTACTTTTCACATTTTCATTTATTTTTTTTTTGTCCTTTTGCTTCTGGCATTGAGTGCGGACGTCAGTTGGTCGCTTCATTTACCAGCTGCAAAGTCGTATTATATGCAGTTGCAAATCATGTAGCAACCACCGGTTATACACCCAACAGGCCCCTAGCTCCCGCTCGCCCCCCGCCCCCAGGCGACCACTCTACCCCACATGCATTAACCTATTCTCAGCTGTGTTTCGTGCTCAGGAAATTCATCAGCGCAACGCCGAACGTTAAGTGTAATATGGGAACGTTGTTGTTGTTGCTGTTGTTGTTGTTGTTGCTATCGCTGAAAATTGCACATGGTCCGCAGCTAACGCGAACATTGTGCGTCTCTTTGTGTGTGTGTGTCTCTGCGTCTGTGTGTATATTTGTGTTATCCTTCATTAAATCCTCCACCTTAGGACCTTAACAACAATATCGAAAACAGCGCCAGCACCAGAGAAACCCACCGGCAGGCAGGCAGGCAGGCAGGCGGGCGGGCGGGCAGGCAGCCCCCCACCCCTTTTGCCTGGCACTTATCCTGCTCCACTTTGTGGACGCACAGACCAAACACCACCCGACGCCCAACCCCCAACGCAGTCCCCTGGCGCCACACTCTTTCGGCTCGGCCTCGGCTTTCAGTGCTCAAAGTTGTGTTCTGGGCTGTTTCTGTTTCTGTTTCTGTTTCTGCTGTGCTCGGCTCTTTCTCTCTGTGTGTGTGCGTGCGTATGTGTGTGTGTGTGTGTGTGTGTGTGTGTTAATGTGCTGCTTGAGGGCGTCGCGGGGGTTGGACCAACACACGTTGCTGTGGGCTTTGGGCTGGTGAGTTTCAATGGGGGCTGATTCGGAATCTGATTCAGTTTCTGGTGCTCGTTTCGTGTGCGTTACTCGTTGGCGCATTAAGTACACTCATCCTTGTACACACACACACACACACACCATACACATCCCCCTCCCACCGCCAGCGCAGTCGCAGCCCACTCGTGGCTGCTTTTTGTGCTTTTTGGCGAAATGTCGAAAATGCGCAGAAATTGGCGACATGGGCGAAATGCGAGAAACGAAATAAACACGAAATGAACGAAAAGCCAAAGGCGACATTCGTGCACAGTGGTTGTTGTCAAACTCTGTGTGTGTGTGTTTGTGTGTGTGCTGCAGTCGCTTATATTAGCTATGGGAAATATGCAATGGAGCCCCAGGGACTCATGCTCAAAATTACTGTTCAACTGATAACTTTTTTGTTTGGCGCTCTTTAATGTGGCCGAAGCTTTTGCGGAGCTTTGTCGATCACTATTCTAGATAGTTGCTTTTAAAGTTAAAAAATAGAAACAGTAAACTTAAGTTGTACCAAAGCTTTGTAAGCTTTGCTGATCAGTTGAGCGTGTTCCAATTCATCAAGCGAAGTTTTGAAAGCCTGTAAAGCTGCAGCTTATTTTACGTTAATATCGCATGGTACACTCAAAGTAAGGGCAAAGGTTTAAAAAACTTACAGCAGTAAACAATCATAAATTGTGTGCTTAAATACTTTGAAGTTCGATCGCAAACCAAGAAAATCGTAAATAACTTAATGACTTTAAATTCATCAAAATTAACTTTGACTCTGGTTCGAACCTCGTCTTTTTAAAACGAATGAAACGTATTTTTGGAGAATTCTTATTGTTCAGATGTCAGGTAATGTTAATTTTTGGCGTTGAAATTTTACAATGTAATAAAAATAAATTTGCTAACAAAAAATGGTTCGGATAGGTTCACGTTCGGCTGAGTTTTTAGTTAGTTTGGTTCAGGGGTCGGTTAAAATGAAATTCCAAACTTGAACCGCTTCGGTTCCAAGTCTAGCGTTAAACGAGTAAAACCGATCTCAAAATCCTGACAAAATAGAAATTTTTTTAGCTAGAGAACCAAATTCTTATTTCACGAATTTCTTATTAAAGCTATTTTTAGGTTAGATAATTTAATGATATTCAAAAAGACACCTAATATTCTTTTTACACGAATTTGGAATACAGTTTTGAATTAACACGCATTAAAAGTTTTAAATTTGTCTGGTTTTAGAGGAGTTTTTTTCTTTTAAGTATTTTAGGAATGTATTTTATGAATTTCGTATTATAGATTATAATAAATTATGAACAATGAGAAGTAGATAATAATAGAGAAATAATTGCCCAAAATTATGAACAAAATAATTCTAGTGATAGCACGATATAGAAGCTTCACGTATTCCTGTAATTGCCAGAAAGTGAAATTGAATACAATTTTATTATGTTTTTTTTAGTTTAATGACTTTCTTTAACTTCAACAAGAATTTTGTAAAATTGTTTATTGTACTTTTAAGTTGCTTTTTGAAGACTGGAACCAATATACTATTTTTCAATTTAGCCAATATCTTTTCAACATGAATTTCTTGGGAACGTATCTATCTTGTAAAAAGAAAATTAGTTGCATTTGTTAACTGTTTCAGAAAAATAGTGTTAAATAATCAAGGTTAACAGAAGTTACTGTTCTGAACTGTCCCAACAACTTGAGATCGTTCTCGACTGTGCCCAAATATTCCCTGTTTCTACTGATACATTCAATTTGGAAATAGCTGCTGGCTGGCAGCATCGAGAGGTCCATGGAAAATCCAAATGAAAACAATTTAACCATTGGCATCTGCACATTGCCGCCCAAGGAAAACGAATGCTGAAATTAATTTTGGGGCCAAGGTGGGGAGGAGGGGGATTATACGAAAGGAGTGCACAGCAGAAAGCGCCAAATGGCGGGCTGACTGTAACGTTGCAACAACAACAACAACAACAACAACAACAGCAAGGCGTGGCAAGGGAAGGGCAGCGGCAACAGTAGCTCCAAGATACTCGTCGCGAATTTTCGTTGGTTGCTGGCAGGTTGGGAAAGGGTTGGGGTCATTTGATTTGGCTGCGACGTTGGTTACGCCATGAAATGCAGACATTTACACACACACACACACACACACACACACACGGACGTGAATTGGCAGCATGGCATGCAAATGCATGCGAAATTCTGTTGTTGCAGCAACAACAACAACAACAACAACCGCATGCTGCACAATGTTGCTTGAGTATGTGTCCGCCTGTGTTTGTGTGTGTGTGTGCTTCTCTGTTTGTTTGTGTGCATGTGTGTTGCTTTTTCCGCTTCCGCTGACATGGCGGCTCCGCGGACTCCGGCTCCGATTTGCGGCTCCGGTTCAGGCTGCGATGCAGGCAACATGAAAGCGCCGTTGCATGCAACCGCACGAGTGCCGCATTTGTGCCTTTGTAGCTGGCCCAGGGTGCACTGCAGTCGCAGCTGGAGACGCGGAGGGCGCCCAAAAGGGGGGCGACGGGGGGATACTGCCGGAGTGGGCTGGGGCGGGTCGGTTGGCGGTTGGCGGCTGCCTGATGCACTCGGGCATGAATCGCTTTAACATGGCTCGCTTTTGTGCCGCGGCGTCGCCTCCACAGCACTTAGCCACCCCTTTGGGGCGAGCCCCACCCACTGCCGCCCACCCAGCAGCACAGAACGCGTCAGACTCGTGGTACCAAAACACTTGCCTCTCTCTCGCTCGCGCTCTCTCTCTCTGCGTGTGTGTGTGTGCGAGTGTGTGTGTGTGCGAGTGTGCCTGCGCCTGTGTCGTTGCCAACTATCAACAATCTTGGGCAACCGAGCGTTGCCATATCTTTGGCTGCCTTATGCGGCTTTTGTTCTCGTTCTCCATTCAACGCAATTCGCCTTAACTCAACTCGACTCTGCTTGGCTCCCCCGCCCCCTCGCCCCCCCACGCCTACTTAGTTCATGCTTTGTGCTTTTGTGCGGGCATTCGCTTTTGAGCAGCGAGCGAGAGAGCGACATAATGCAATGTGCTCTCACAAAGCTTTGTTGATTGCCGCTACAAAATTAAATCAAAGCAAATAATTAGCCGTGCACGGGAAGGTAAAAGCGGAAGCTTTTAACTTGACGACGGCGATCGCAAGCAAGTAAACTGCCTTAGGCCCTTAAAGACCGATCGATAGATGGATATGTATCGATATATTAAAGACTAGGATAAGCCCTGAACCCAGTTGTGATTTGCCAGTGTATATATACTTGAGCCCCCGTCCATTCATAAACGCACAAACACACGCCGAAGGCTGCTCCCCCTCTATAAATTCTAAATTAATTGTTTGATCTTGATCAAAGTTTCATGATTTAAAAGAAGCATCTAAATGTATGTTCATTTACTTTTTTTATTTTTGGGGGGATTGGGGCAAGGTATCCACAAATTGAACAAATTCCTAATATGCGCATGCTTTACGAGAACATATTGAACCAAATTCGTCCACTCTAGCTCTTATATTCATAGAGATATCCTAACAAGCCCAAGTCTGACTATCGATATTTATCGATATTCATGCGATATAAAGCGTATGGTATAGGAAAAGTACAATGCTGTAGTTGCCGAGATCGGACAGACAAACGGATATGGCCTAATCGACTCGACTAGTCGTCCTTCTGCCATTTTCAGTGGCTTCAAGCTATAAATATACACACATGACCAAAATAATGAGTACACTTGTAACTTGCTTTCCTTTAAAATATCTTAGGTTGCATTGAGAAGTCAATTACGGAAAACGATTCGGCCGCCCTTTAAGTAAGCATCGTCTAGAGCTGTCAGTCAGAATGTAACTTAGGTCCGAATACATTGATTTTAAAACAGTTCATATTTTGTCAGACCAAATTAGAAGTGAAGAGTTGGATTTTCCAAAAAGAATGTTTGAATTAAGTGGCCGCACAATGACTTTGCTTGGTCTGGCAGCACTGGCCTGTGTGAGTTACTGCATCTACTTTGACCACAAGCGTCGCAAAGATCCGCACTACCGCCGCAGGGTCCACGAGCGCCGCCATATGATCATAAGTATGGCTGCCAAGCGAAGGCCCCCGCTAAATGCCGAGGTGGTCGAATACTTTCTGAGGCAAGTCTACCTGGGCGAAACATACGTGCGGTGCGACGACTGGGACAGGGCTGTCCATTACTTTGCCAATGCAATTATGATCTGTGCAAATCCGAAGATACTACTGTGCAAACTGCAATCGATGCTACCCGTCGAGCTGTATTACAAAATCATGGCCAGGGTGCGATTGCTTGTCCATACATCCGATCATTGGTGTCCCTCATCGAGTTCAGTGGGCGATAGCTACGTGAGTAGTCCAGAATGGTCGATCGATAGATTGGACTCGCAGACATCCTGCATAAGATGCTCTACCAAGGATGTTAACGAAATGATTTGAGAACCGTTGGTTTTTTTTTTGTGTCATTCCATAGGATAAATTAATTTGTAACTGGTGTAAATGTTTATCCGGTGAAATACCCTATAGAATACAACATATCCTCTACCGACGCATCCATGTTTCGTATGGCTTTATGTGTTGGGATCGTGTCTAAGCAGTGTAGATAAGTTCCAAGGGTAAGCTTATTCGGGATTACCACATAATATCAATAGTCAATCCATCGTATAACACTTGAATAAAACCTAATTTATTTGCTTTTTACCAACTTTCGCTGTGGGTCCTAATTTAGGTTGGCATTAAAGGGTACTTATTCTTTAAGCTTTTCTCATAAGTAACAATCTTATTTTTTTACATAACAGCTTGTGCTGATTGACTGACTGACCGATTGACCAACTGTTTGATGAATTGCAGAATATAAGTGAAAAGTAAATTTGTTGATAATTTATTTCATGAGTTTCTATAAAGTCAACCTCGTCTTCCTTCAGGGCGGGCTGGATGAATATAAGTATATATTTTTTCTTGATCGACTTCAAAAATATATTCAAAATGTAAAGCATCAATTTCTTGTGTTCCCTTTCTTTTGCTTTGGGAACCTTTCCACCCCAACATCGGAAAATGCCCAAAAACTAGAAGAATGCAGATTTTTTTTTGCAATTGAGACTTGTTTTATCTATTACAGAGTATCCACGGCTCTAGGTGTAATTGGAGGTTTATATTTTCAAATTGCCACGGACGGGAAATGAATTGAAGGGCTAAGTTTAAATTTAAAGAGGAGACCCGAGAAAAGCCGGGTACTCCCGAGGTTCAGGCCGAACACCTAGCTTTAATAAATTTGCACAGTTATGTGAACGAACCGGAACTAAAGGTAAGACATTGGTTCGAGGCGTGAACCGCACTAGCTGCAATTTGTATACCCCGAACGTATGAAAAATGGGTAAATGGTTTTGAATAATTGTATGTAACAGAGGGAAGGAGGCATCTCCGACCCCATAAATTATATATATTCGATCTATCCATGTCCTAAGAGCTAGAGACGTCAAGTTTTCGCAGATCAAATGATTAATAACCCCTTTTTTTCTGATATCAATAGAAATCTACATTTATCTCCGATTTTTTAAACCTATTTCATAGGAAACATATCACATATCATTGAAAAAATCGATTGCAAATTGTTCCATCAAGATCGCATAAGGGACACATAAGTTATTGAAGACAACGTGTGGTTAAATTTGATGAATTTGATAGGCCAATTGGCAGGAAGGCAAGTAATTATACTCGTTCACGAGGTGAGAAGAGTATATCGGACTTGCCAATGTCTGTCGTGTCCGTATGAACGCAATTATTTGCGCCGTTTTTAAAGCTAGAGACTTGAAACTTGGAATATATACCCGTGTATATTCGCATCAGATAATGGCTACGTCCACAAGGGACTTGACAAATTTTTAAAATCTATATATCTCCCTCAGTTTGAAAGCTAAATACAGCAAATTGTGCCATAGATTTTGTCGACTACTCTAGAGATCTGGTAAGCCGCAAACATTTTAAGAGCTATTTTGGAGCTCGAGCCAAATTTGGCAGACTGTTTTCTGATGATCCCCTCTAAAGGTCGCGCCCGCAATAACAATTACAATGAAGATGGTTTTCGAGTGCTTCAAGCAGTCGGTGACACCCGACCGGCTTGCAGTTGGCCTAGTTTCGATCGGTACTCACTTGTTCAGGCGATCCGTGTCGTTGTCGGCCAGGTTGAGCAGGTAGGCGACGAACTCGACGTCGTTCTTGAACTGGAGCCGAGTGCGCATGTGCTCCCATTTCTCGGCGTTCTTGGTGCCGATGTAGATGTTTTTACTGTAGTTCTGGTGGCGATACTTGCGCCGTTCGCTGGCTGCGCTGCCGCTGCCGCTGCCGCTGCCAGCGCTGCTGGGCAGCTGCTGCTGGTGCTGTTGCTGCTGGTGTTGGTGTTGGTGTTGGTGGTGGTGGTGCTGCTGCTGCTGCTGTTGGTGCTGCTGGTGCTGCTGCTGTGTGTGCTGCTGCAGCTGCTGCTGCTGCAGCTGCTGTTGGTGCTGGTGCGAGCTGCTGCTGTGGCGCGTGGCCTGCAGCTCGCTGCCGAGATTCGAGCTGAGCGCGTGGTTGCTGTTGTTGTTCGTGGAGAAGCTGGTGTTGCTGTTGCCGCCGATGAGGCTGCTCGGCGCGGCAATGCTGCTGCCGGCGGTGCCCAGGCCGACGCCCGCGCCGCCGACCATCTCCAGCACCGAGCTGGCGTGCTGGCTATGATGCTCCAGCTGGGCGGCCGCCACATTGGCCGCGTTCAGCTTGGCCGCCGCCGCCGCCGCTGCCGCCGCAGCAGCTGCCGCCGCGGCGGCGGCCACTGCGCCCATGTGGAGGCCGCTGCTCTCGGCGGCGGCGGCGCTGCTCAGCTGCTGCGACGTCAGCGCCGTGCGGCTGTCCAAATGGCTGCTGGTCGCGTCCTCCTCGTCATCCTCATCCTCGTCGTCCTCGTCGTCGTCCTCGTCGTCGTCGTAGTCCGCCTGCTCCTGGCTGTGATCGTGCGAGCTGAGGCCGTGCCGCAGATCGGCGGGCAGCGCGGGCGGCATGTTCATGTTGCTGTTGATGTTGCTGTTGATGTTGTTGTTGATGTTGTTGTTGATGTTGTTGTTGTTGTTGCTGCTGCTGCTTATGTGCTGATCCATGGCGTCGTCGTCGTCGTCCTCCTCATCGTCGTAATCGTCGTCGTCCTCGTCCAGCGGCTCCTCGTCCTCCTCCTCCATTTCACGATCGCGCTGCTTGTTGCTGCTGCTGTTGTTGTTGTTGTTGTTGTTATTGTAGTGATGCTGCTGCTGCTGCTTGCCATTGTGCAGCGCATTTACCGCCGCAGCAACAACCGCCGTTGTGGCCGCCGCTGCGGCCGCCGCCGCCGCTGCCGCCGCCTGCGCCTGCGCTGCAGTTGCGCCGCTGTTGCTGTCGTCGCTGCTTTGCGAGCTGCTGCTGCTGCTGCGGCTGCTGCTGTTTATGTTGTTTATGTTGCTGTTGTTGTTGTTGTTGCTGGTGCTGTGCAAACTGTTGTTGCCCAGCGCGTGGCCATTATTGTTGCTTGTGCTGTTGTTGTGGATGTTGCCGCCGCCGCTGCTGCTGCTGTTGCTGCCGCTGCTGGCGCTCAACGCGGCTGCCGCTGCCGCCGCCGCCGCCGCAGCGGCGCGACTGAGGAACGGCGCGCGTGGCACCAAAGGCGTATCGGAATTATCGGAGCTATCATTGAAATCGAATGCGCTGAAATCGGCCGCATTGCTGTTGGCTGCTGCTGCTGCTGCGGCAGCAGCTGCTGCTGCCGCTGCTGCTGTTGATGTTCCTGCTGTTGATGTTGCTGCTGCTGTTGTTGTCGCCGCTGCTGTCGTTGTTGCTTTCGACATGTTTTCGGCACACAACTTGCTGCTGTTTTTGTTGTTGTTGTGATGGTTGTTGCTGCTGCTGACGTGGCTGCTGCTGCTGCAGCTGCTGCTGGTGCTGCTGCTGCGACTGCTGCTGCCGCCGCTCAGTGGCGTCGCTGCACGTTGCTGTTGCACGACCTGGCGGCGCTTAGTTGTTGTTGTTGTTGTCGTGACTGCTGCTGTTGTTGTTATGGTTGCAGCTGCTGCTGCTGCTGTTGTTGTTGTTGTCTGGTGTGCGCTTTGCCGAACGCTGCTCAGTTTTTGCTATTTGTTGTTGTTGCTGCTGCTGCTGCTGCGTCGCGAATTGCTGCCGCTGCTGCTGCTGCTGACGACGCCTCTCTCGGCCTCTGCTAACGTCGCTGTTGCCGTCGCTGGCGTCGGTGGCGATGCTGCTCGTGGCGCCTCTCTTTGCCTCTGCTGCTGTTTTTGCTTCTGCTTCTTCTTCATTATTCACGCACACACGTCGCGTGTGAGCTGCACACACACCAACACACACACACGCACACACACACACGCACACACACGCACTACACTCGCTGCTGTTGTTGTTGTTGTTGTTGCTGCTGTTGCTTGTGTTGCTGTTGCATTGCTTGCGTTTGTTGTTGCTCTGCTTTACGATGTTGTTGTTTTTGCGGTTGTTGCTGTTTTATTTTCTTTCGGTTTCGGTTTCTTTATTTTTTGCAATTGTTGCTATTAGGCTGGCTTTTGGGCGAGTTTCAAAGAAAAGAAACTGATAAACGGAATGCGAAGCCTCGTTTTATCTACACCCGCGTACACCAGCCGTGCACACACACACGAACACACACACACACAAGCTGCGACGCCGCTGCCGGCGCAGGCAGCGCAGCGTGAGCGAGCAGCAGAGGGACCACAAATTAGCGAGCGCGAGCCAAACAAAAGCGAGAGAAACGTACCAAAAAATACAAAAAAAAAAAGAAAAAATACAAGAAACGAAAGCTCGTTGAACGTGAGGTCCCGTTACTCGCTGTCGCCTTGCTGCGCCGTCTGGCAACGCTGTGCAACAACGTTCCTTTCGATAACGTTTTTTCTTGAGAATTTTATATTTTTTTTTGTTGTTTTTAATATTTCTTATTTTGTTGTTTTATGAAACTTTTGTTGTTTGTTGTCGGCGTTTGCGAAATCCCTTTCAAACTTTCTGCTTGGCAGCTGCAGCTGCTACGCCTACGCCCCACACACACAAACACACAAACACACACGCACACGCACAGGACGAATGGCAAAAGTCAAGAAAAAAGCACTAATTGCAACAACAACAAAAAAAATAGCAAAAAATAATTCCTGAGAATTTGCAATTATTTAACAGTTGCTACACAGAAAAAAAAGAACGCACAAAAATAATTGCGTTAGTTTATTTTTAACGAACGTGCGTAGGAGGGGTGGGGGTGTTGAGGGGGCAGCTGCTTTGTTATTTGTTGCTGTTGTTGTTGTTGTCTGCCTTTCGAGCATTTTATTTTTTCGCCGTGCTGTCGCTCGCTCTGGTCTCTGTGTGCGTGTGCGTGTGTGTGTGGGAGTGTTACACCCACCCACAGTGCTTGCTAGCGGGCGGGGGGGTGGCGGGCGCTAGACGCCTCGCCTTCGCCGCCTTCGCTGCACTTTTTGTCATTTGCTTACTGTGTGAGTGTGTTTTTTTTTGTATTATTTCACTATTCACTCAGTTCTGCACTCGAAAAGAATTTATTAAAAAAAACACGATAGAAGTTGTAAGTTGAATTTGTTGTTGTTCTTCTGATTATTGAACTGTTGTTGTTGTTATTATTATTATGTGTTTTTCTTGTATTATTTCTCTGATTTGATAATCCGCCGTTTTGCCTGTTTCGAGCGTTTTCTCCGCAGCGTTCATATGCCGTTACTCGCTGGTCGCGTCGGAATGAAGGACTTTTTATTTATGTGTATGTCCTCGTCGCAGCCATCGCCGTCGTCGTCGCCGTCGCCGTTGCCGCCGCAGCCGCGTCGCTGTCGCTGCGCCAGCCATTTCTCTATGCCCATGTCTGTGCCTGCGCGCGCTTGTCTGTGTACGTGTTCTCTTCGCTTCTGTGTGTGCGTGTGTGTGCGTGTGTGTGTGTGCGAATGCGAGTGCGTGTGCCTGTGTTGTAGTGCGAAAAAGTTTCAGCGAGCAACGCCGCCAAAGCGCCACAAAGCACACTCACACACACACACATATATACACACTCACACACACCCACTCACATGCACGCAGACTCTCTCAGCCCAAAAGCTCGGGCCAAGTCGCGGCGCTGCCGTCGTCTATGCGGAGAGCCCGCCAACAGCGCGAACGAAAGCCCTTGTACGTTTGTGTGCCTGTGTGCGTGCGTGCGCGCGCCCGTGCTTGTGTGTGTGTGTGTGTGTGTGCTTGTGCACGCGAATTGAGATGACGACAACAGCAACAGCGACAACGACAACGTTGACTGCGAGGACGAGGACATTGTTGACTACACTGCAGGAAAACAATTCGACAGAATACAAAGTTTCTAAGCTGCTTCAAACAAATATCGAAAATTTTCTGTTATCGATTACATTAAATTGAACAATCCTTAAGAACTATTTAGCAGTTATGCACTGCGTATTGGTTATATCGGTATATTGCACAGACTGTTATTTTCAACGTGCCTAAAACTAAAAAGTGCCAGTTTTGTATTTTTCCCAAAAATCTTTAATTCTTACAGGCATCGAATTTGACAGCCCGCTGGCTGTTAATCTCCTGCACAGATCGTGATTGGTTTTTAATAATAAAACCATACAGTATTTACTCTTCAATTGTAAAGTCTTGAAATTGCTAGAACTTTAAATTGCCGGAATTTTACAGATCTTTAAACTCTTTAAATTTTGATTAAAAATGATTAACATGTTTTTATATGTACAACAAATGAGCTATAAATTCTTGATCAGTATAAACATGTATTGTATAGCTGTAATTATGAGCTTTACTTTGCTTTTAAAATACGTGCAAATTATAACAATTATTATAACAAACAAAAAGCAATCAAAGAATCATAGAAATATATTATTTATTTCGAATATAATTCAACCTTTGGCAACCTGAAGAGGACTTTTTTCTTGATCATACAAGTTTTTACTTTAACTTTAACTTTTAAATTTGAATATTAATTTGTCTATAAAAATGTCTTATGAATTTTAGTATTTTTCACATAATAACATTTTATTCTATGATTACATATATTTTTCCAAAATATTATTGTTGTAAACGAGGCAATTTCGTATCGCCACATTATTTGCAAGAGAATTCAATATTTGGCAACATAAAGATGAATTAATTTTTGTTTCAAATAGAAATATTTATAAATTGTATTACATTTTAATATCAATTCGTCTAGTGTCTTTGAATTATTGGAATAATATTTTACATACTTTTGTCATTTTTTTTTATTATTTTAATCGAGGCAGTTTCGCTCAGTGCACGCATTGTGCCGCCTGACATCGCCACACATCGTCATCTGCGCCATGTACTATGTTGCCGCCTTCGAGCCCACCTCCGCCGCCGTGCCCGCCTCTGCCACGGCATCCACGTTATCGTTGTCGTTATAGCCACGACGACCGCCGCTGCTGTCACAGTCAGCAGCTAGGCACACGGGCCGCGAGTGGTGGGGTGGGGCGGGGTGGTGGCGAGCGTAGCTGTGGCGCCACCCCCAAAATGTCTATTTCGAAAACAAGGCGCAAGGCGCATAGCACAGCCGGAGCCGCAGCCAGAGCCGGAGCCGGAGCCAGAGACGGAGTCACAGTTACAGCCAGAGACGCAGTCGTGTCCACCCCGTCCACAGTGGTCATAAATCGAATTTCTGTTTATGTAGTGGTAGAGCTGCTGGGAAGCGAAGCAGTTGACGAGTCCCACTGGCCCCCGCACCGGAGCAGAGCACGGCGCACACAGCGCACACAGCCCACATCCTGTCAGAGCCAAAAGACACGGGCTGCCCGCGCTGGCGTCGCTGCCGTCGTTGGCGTCGCTGCGACTGCGAAGCGGCGCGAATGCTTTACGGTTTGTTGTGTTTTGCGTTACCTTCCCTGTCCCTGGGCGGGTCGATGCCGTCGCTGGAACACGCTGTGCGAGTGGTTGTTCTGCCGGCGTTCATGTGGGCAGCAGGCAGCGGGCAGCGAGCAGCGCTGTGCCGTCTTCGTCGGCCTCGTCCGTGGGCGGTGTGGGGGCGGCTGCGTCGCTCTTTTGCGCCTGCTCCTGCTCGCAATTCGCATCTCTTGCGGTGCTCGCTACTTTTGGCGCCCCTTGGACGTATGCAATGCTTTTTTCCCTTTGCTGGGGGTTGCAAAATAAAAATTCCTTGTGCCATAGACACGCATGTGGTGTGTGTGTGTGTATGTGTGTGCGTGTGGGAAAATGTTGTGAAAACAAAATATGCAAGAGCCTGCGCTTAAGTGCGTGTGTGGCTGTATGTGTGTGTGTGTGTTTGGGCACTCGACAATTTCACTCGTTGCAATCTACTCGTCATATTAGCAAGTTTACTGTTAAGCTTTTAAATGCCAAATTTAAATCGAAAAATGTAACGTAAACAAATACCAAATATTCCGTAGTAGCCAAGTTATTAATCAAATTTTGCGAATCTCTAAGGAAAACAAATTTAAGCAAACACAAAAGTCGATTATTTTTATCTAAATGTGAAATTCAATTTAGCGAAAAGGAAAGGAAGAAGCTTTTCCAAGAATTGGCAAAAACGAAAGAAACTTCCTTACATATCTTTCATTTCAAGAAATGTTTATTCATATTAAATAATCAATTATTGGTAATCTTTACCTTGAAACGAAATCTAATAAGCATATGTTTATTCAATATTTAGAAAACATTTGTATTAATATTTAAGTACAATTTTATTTAAAAATTTTTATATTTCAACTGGGAACAAGCAGGATCCGAAGGCGAATCCCTGGCTAGTGTATGGGTGCAATGTTTGTCATCAGCCAAAGGCTAAGTAATGTTTAAATAAAATTAATTAGTAATAAAAAGACTAAAATAAATAATAATTCCAACAAATATAACTTAAGAATTATGAATATTTTATTAAAATGGGCATTGGAAAGTACAAATTTCAGAAATAAGAATTAGGGATCCTGATGTTAATAATGTAACTTTGTAAAAACGTAGCAAAACAGCGTCATGGAACATAACAATTTACTATACAAATTACACATTTTGCTTTTATCTATTTATTAATTTATAAGTAGCTTTTAAACTCGAAATAACTTATTATAAGTTTGATTTAAAACAGCTATGACAACTAGGCCTTAAGCTCTTTTTTTCAAATTTTGTTTATTTGGTCACAATATAATTTTATGTTTTAAGTTAAAAAAAAAACAATTCCACATAAACCGTAAAAACTTAATTATTCCCAGGTTCCAAATTACTGTCTCAGAGTAATTACCTCAAAAACTAATTGTTTCATTGTAAACAGAGTATTTCGCAGTCGGTTGCAACCGTTCTCATTCGTGAAGTTTTGCAATTCAAGACAAAGTAAATCGAAATAGTGTTTTCTACAAGTTTTATTTAATATTGTATTTAATATTTGTTATATTTGAAGAAGCTTTTTAGTCCACAATAAATGTAATTATTTGAGCTTATGAAGTAAGTTCAGCAAACTATGTTTGTGCTAAAAGCGTAAGCAGCTTTTAGCATTGGCAGGCTCGATCGAAATGTGGCGAGCTTTTGTATTGATTTGCTACCAACAGCTTTAAGGCTCATTTCAAACTGCACCAGGACATGAACTCCTAAGAGCTTTTAAAACAAGTATTAGCTTAAAAAGCTTGTTGTTAAGTTGGATGTTGCGCCCCCTATGGGGCGCATTATGCATTAATGCAATGCAATGAGGGTGGCAATGACAATTTTGGCGCATGCGCCTTGCTCCCTCTCTGCGCTCTCACTCTCGTACTCGCTCTCTCGGCTGGCTCGTTGCGTGCTCTCTGATATTGTCATCGTTTGTTCGTTGATTTGAGGTTAAAAGCATGCAAATGTCAAAGGCATGACTTCAGTTTCAATTTCAGTTTCAGTGCGTTCTCTGCGTTTGGAGCACTTTACAGCGTACCATAAGACCCCACAACGGTATTGCTCAAACACGACAAAGTATTTACTAGAAATTTAATGACAAACTAAAAAATAAAAAAAAACAGTGCCGCTTAACAATTTAAAATACCGTGTGTTTATTCGTTGTCTGTTGTTTTTGTTTTTTTTTTATCGAAAAGGTTTTAAAAATTTGTCAAAACCAAATGGAATTTCCACGCTGTTTGCCGTTCATAAACGCGCGCGTGTTCGCCTGCGTGCGTGTTTGTTAGAATGTGTGTGTTTGTAAGTGTGTGTGTTTTGTGTGTGTGTGAGTGTGTGTCTTTCATTCCTTTCGTATTGGCAGTATGGAGCGTACTTATTATATAAAGTGCTTGCTTATTGACAATTGACAGTTTCCCGTTGCTTTGATTTCCATATTGTTTGCCAGGCTCTTCAGTGTTGCGGCTCTAATTGCGCTTGGGAAATGTAATTAAATAAATGCAGGCACATAAGTATGCTACAATGTCTTGCGCACACACACATGGGCTAATGTTACGTACACACACACACACACGTTCCACAGTCGCCGTCAGTGGGGGCGACGTCGCGACGCGTCGTAGCAACATGTCTTTGACTCAGATACGAGATACTCGTACTCGTACTCGTACCCTTTGCCAACTACTTTCTGTTCCACACGCACGCACGCACGCACGCAAGCCCACACACTCACACACATGCACACACGCGCACATTTATAAATTTATTATTTTGACTAAATCGTTAGCGCTCTTCTCGTCATTTGAACCCGCTCGCTCTCTCTCTCTCTCTCGCACGCGCTCGCTCTCTTTTGCCCTTCGAAATGTCAAAATATTGCGGAACGAAATATGTTGACGCGCTCTCCAGCTTTCCTTGAGCATCGCGACGTTGCCAGCTGTAATTTTGAAAGTCACATGTTTTTAAGCTTTCCACTGCCAATGAAGGCAAGCTCCATGAAACTGCGCAATTGTCGAACACTTGACGCTCCGCATACAAGCATCAAGCTGTGAACTGCTTCACGTCACTCAGTTTTACATGTATTTATGCATATTTCGTTCTATATAATATCTAAGCTCGGTTTTACTGGCATTTCATTGCTGCCCAATTGCCATTCAATTTTCAAGCAGCTCAATTTCGAATTTTGCCGCCTTGCCTTGCGCACATGTCAGCTGCTACAAATAACAACAGCAACAACAACAACCACGACAAAAGTGCAAATTCACAGCTGGCAGCGCCACTCTCGCACTCTCTCTCTCTGTGCTGTTACTCTCTCGTGTCGTCGTCGTCGGCAGCAGAAATCGAAATCCAATTGGCATGTCGCCTGCAGGTTTAGTCCTGACTCGTACGCGTAGCTGAAAAGTCCTTAAACCTCTTAAAGTACGGAAAGAAAACTGTTTTTTTTCAGTGTCTTGTCACTCTGTGTATGTTCGTGTCTATGTATGTTCTCTGCGTGTGTGTGGAACGCGCGCTGGCAACAGCAACAACAACAATAACAACGAGCATGATGTAAATTTACAAACTCAAGCAGAACAATAAAGCGCATGGTAAAAATAAGAAGAAAAAAAACACACGCTCACGCTCGTTCTCAAAAGTAAAGTAAAGATAAAGTTAAACTAAGCTAAGAAAGGGACAAAAAAGAACTGCGAATCGAACTTCAATCGCAAAGCAGCGGCGCACGTAGCGGTAAATTCGACGTCGATGTCGATGGCCGTACTTTGTTGTTGTGTTTGTTTTTGTACCATTCTCGTCATTCGATCGAGTGACAGCAGCCAAAGGCGCCGAAATGAAATCATGAATGGCGAGTCCGCACATTGGGGCCAAAGACAAAGAAAAGTGGACAAAGGCAATGAGCCAAACGCTTCCTCTTTATTTTGTATTCCTCTTGTTTTTTTCTTGTGCTAGTTGTGGGGGGCGCAGATTTTGCTTGCTCCGTTTTGGTCGCTTCGTTTTACCGTTAACTGCTTACGGTTCATTATTGCTTTTGGTTAATTTCTTGTGCAGCGCACATCGCCCCCCAAGTCTTCCTCCAATCCCATTCTCAGTTGCCGTCGCCTTCTCTGAGTCAGCGTTTGTTCCTGACGCCTTCCCCTCGCGCCCGCTGTACGCAGCAGAGGGTTGTTTTTTTTTTTGTTTCTTTCCGTTTCTCGTTTTTCTCTTTTATTTATATATTTTCGCCACGTTGCGTCTTCAACTTCAACCACTTGCCGCCGCCGTCGACGTCATCGTCAGCGACATCGCACACGCCCCCGCCGCCCGGGGCAGCCATACAACAACAACAACAATAAACCAAAACTTGGTGTCATTGGCACTCTCTGTATTTTTTTTATTTATTTATTTTTTTATTTAAACTTTTGTCGCTGTCAGTTGGCACCGCGTGCCCCTGCTGCTGCCAGTGCTGCCAATTTGCGTTTACTCGAATATCGCGTGCTCGTCGCGCATAAAGTTAAGCCAAAGACTTGGAAAATCAATTGATTAAAGAGATTAATCGCTAACGGAATACTTAAACCAATCGCACTGCAAACGCAATTCGTTATTTTTAAGGCTCTGGCACGCTACGATTTGCATGACATGCATAACTAAAATCTGTGCGATCTTGTGACTTTACAACAGCAACAAGAAAGAAAAAACTAAAAAACTAAATAAATAAAAAACAAAAATGGAATGAACTAAGGAACACGCATAATAATAAACAATAAAACATATATATAGAGTTGCATATGTATAAGATTCGCTAATGTTGCACCCACCACCGCTCACCGCTAACGCAACCGCTTACCGCTCACCACCACCAACACCACCATAACCACCACCACCACCACCACTACTACTACTACTACCACTACCACAACCACCACCAATACCAACTACCAACTAGCTAACTGTAAGAACTACCAACCAAGCACCAAGCGCTCAACTCTGGCTTGAGCCTCAAATCAACTTTTGAACCAGCAACAGAGACAGCGCGTAATTTGATGACGTTTCCCAAAATGTTCTCAACGTTTTCACTTGCGAAATGTGAGCGATTCTTTACAGTTATAACTACCACATAGATACATAGATGCATACTAGCTTATGGGCATTTCCAGGCATTTCCACGCACGTAATAAAGAAGAATACCAAAATATTATATTTTCTTTTGTCGAATATCTATAAACATTTTAAAAGAATCTACTAAAGAAGCTGGGAGCTATTGACAGTATATGTAATAAATATAAATACAAAGATATTTTTGTACTATTTTGAGTGCAGGCTGATATTAAGTTTGGATTTGGACAGCATAATTCCAAAATATAAGCAATAGCAGAAATTGTTTCCAGCTTTTTTTATATATTCAGTCAAATTATTATTTACAATTTTTAATTGTATTGGTAAATATTTTTACTAGTTTTATTTTTCAAAAAAGCCAGCATATGCTAGGGGAATTGTTAATATATTCATTTTAAATCATTTCAATATATTTGCTCTGCAAATAAAAGTATAACATGAATAACAAAGAAATTTAATATTGAGAGTCCTTTCGTTGGTTGATAACGTTCATAAATTAAAAATAATATCTTTCTTTATGAAAAAAAATTAAATTTTTGCATATTTATATTGTTTGTGGTGGACCATTTTGTGGAAATGCCCATATGCGTACTACTACCATTACTTACTACTAGTTCTCGTTCTTGTTCTCGTTCTCACTATAAATAAATACTTTTAACTACTAGCGTAGTGGCCCCCATCCGCACACCCAGCTCCAAATAGCTCACCCCGAAACCCCCATTAACACAAAAACAAGTTTTGCTACCCGAATTGTTGTTGGCCAACTAGTGGCATTATTTGGTGTGGCATGCTTCATGTTTGCCACTTATTTGCTCTGACAAACGAAATTCTCCCTATTGCGAATTTAGTTGAACAACATTTTGTTTTGCATACAGTTCCTACAATTACAACAACAATAGCAGCAATAACAACTGAACTAACTATCTATCTCGCTCCCTCGTTTTGCCCTCTCGTTCTAACTGCCTTGCATTATCTATCTATGTATGTATTTCGTACGATTCTTTCTTCAACTTTTTTATTCACTCATTTCACAAAACTATCGTCAGCTGTTAGAAAATTAAAAAAAATCTAACGAAATATGCTAAATTTAATTCATAAATAATTTTTATACGATGGTATCTGTACATAAATATACTACTTTTTACATAACAGGGCCCCCCACCCCCTACACCTAAACTGTAGTCAAAGTTACAGTCAAAAGTGTTAAAGCGGCAACATGTAAATAATTTGTTCCCCTGCTTGCAACCAACTATCGAACGTTCCATAGAAACATCCACAACAAATTCAACACTACGAGCATGCCTCTACCCCACCATCATAATAATAAAAAATAATAACTAAAAACATTTCCGTCGGAATTATTCGACTGCATAATACTCTGTTCACAATATGATAAAAACTAAAACCCAGATTTTGCTGCCAGTCCGTTATATTATTTTATTGAATTAACATATTTTTATATTTTGAAGTACTTATGTTAACTTTCAACGTTCCAAAAAATTCGTTAGCGCAATGTTAAATCGAACCTACTTTTAAAATAATTTTGTTAAGATCTGGTTTGGGATATATTTTTTTATCAAGTATATATAAAGTACAAGTGTAGATTAAAAAAGAGAAAGAAATGTAAACTAACTTTGCAAGAAAATAAATATATACCCATTTTCCCTATTGTGTACAGAGTATAAAATTATTATTTTATTGTATCAAAGAATTTTTAAAAATTATTGCGAATGCTTTTTAACTACGTGTTGCACAATGATCAGGATCAAAATAATGAGAACATTAACCAAATATATCAAATTCTAAATTCTAAATTACAAATTTCCAATTCAAATATTGAAACAAGTACAGTTTTCAACTTAGCCAACATTTATAATTGTTTCAAATCGTATTCGTTTCCGTAGTTTCTACGTTTGATGCGTTCGCTCGTTCGTTCGTTCCTCCGTTATGTTAACCAGTTCAATTTTATTGTATAAAATAAAGAAAGAACTTAACTAGCCAAGCAAGAACCTAAGAAGGCGTCAATCAGACACGAATAAAACAAAAGAAAAACAAAACAAAACAAAAAATATATATAGAAACAAGTAAACCAGTTAAGAAAAAAACAAAGTAATTTCTAAAGTGTTTCTAATTTTAAATTCTTCAAATTCTCTCTAAAAATAACCACAATACACAAAACCCACACAAAACCAAAAATAAACCCAATTTATCAAATTCAGTAAACGCAGCCAAAAGTGAGCATTTGTTTAAGTCCAAAGCGAATGAGCTCTTATCAGAAGGTAAGTGATAACACACATTTATATTAACATACATATATATTTTTACACCCCACCAGGTTCTTTTTTGTTGGGTAATAAAATATTTTTATAAGACATTTGAATGATTAAAGGCGCTTGACTTCGAGGTATCCTCCATCTACTCTGCTCGAATTGCCGTAAATAAGTCTTGACATTTCTCATAAAAGTACTTATACTATTTTGGAAGTTTCCGTATTAGTGTTTTGAAAAACTTCGACTTTTCTCAATTAATAATAAAATATTGCGAATAAAATAAAAAGTGTATAATCACGCAATGGGACACGAGCGTTAATAGACTTAGTCAGTATTGTGGAAGGAATAAATGATGTTCCACACGGTTAAATATTAAGTCTGCACAAGACGTCTTCTTTATTCAATGGCACGATCAAGACTGGCTCGATGTTCGTTTTCTGCTTACCGACTAATGTATAATTGTAACAGTGTGTGTTTATGTGTGAGCGATACATTGTTTGTACTCGTCTAGCTTTTCTCGTTAGATGCTTGATTCTAACGAGAAAGAACGAGAGCATATCTTAAACTTAGGTTAGCTGTTATTATATATATGTATGAGTTTATGTATTTGTCCTACTACAGTATTGTAAATGGACGTTGGCATAATTTTTTCCTCCCATTTTAAACAATTGTAATTTAAAATATACAAAAAGCTGATTTGTATTTTAATGTGTGAACAGTGTTGATCGAAGGGGTCTTAACTTAGTTAGACAACTAACTTTGAGAAAACGAAAATGTATTACCGCCACTTAACCGAAAACAAATTTTAATTAACATATATATATTTATTTTACTTATATTGGACATATCGAGTATTCGGAGTTTTAAATAAACTTTATAATTGATGTTATTTATCTGCCGGCGGGCTAATTAAAGTTTTCCACTTTTTGCCAGTCAGTCGGATTAAACTGTATGCCTTGTGCTCTTCTCAGTACTATTTACACAACTACACAACACTAGTATTATCCCCGGCCTGCTTCCTCTTCTATACAATGATTCAGCCAAATGAAAAGTTTTTTTTTTTTGGTATTTGGCTTTGTTGTTGGCGACAATTTCTAAAGCAGACGGCGGTTTAGCTCTAAAATATTGGTTATTAGCATAACAGATGGCTGGTGGGGGCTGGGGGCAGGCAGTTGGTCGGTTGAACGAAGAGGGGGGTTGTTGAATTGCTGACAAAGCAGCCAGCGCTCTTTGTTGCCTACTTTTTGGGGTCAGGGACTTGTTTTGTCAGCTCGCTAGACACACAGAGAAAAATAGAGAGAGAGAGAAGAAAGAGAGCGCCTATACATCTATTTATCGCTACCCACAATTTTTTTGTTGCTCACCGCCCCGCTCTCCCGCCAGAAGCGTCGCCGGCTGGGCTGCATCTTTTGTATTGTGAATCATCGCCAAATGCATTGGCTGCCATGGCCGCTGACAATGCAGTACGCCAACAACAACAGCAGCAGCAGCAGCAACAACAACAGCCAGATAAGTGCCACCGCAGGGCCATGCCCCCTCCCCCACTTAGAGCAAGCCTCGCAACTGCTTTCTCATCATGCTCAACCCACACGCTGACGTTGTCATCGTCGTCATCGATTGTGCCACTAAATGTGGCTGTGGCTGTGGCAGCTTCAGTTTGGCTTTTGTTGCAGCGCCTGCAGTTTGCGGCTAATTTAGCGTTAATCGAACTGTATTTACATCCGCTTTACTTGTGCTATCTCTATATATCTCTCACTCTCTCTCTCGCTCTCTCTCTCTCTCTCTCTAGTTATCTTTTTTGAATCATTTTATATGCTGCATTAGCATTTGCTTGTTCTCAATTAGTTTGCGATGCCTCTAAAATGCAAAAACTGTTATAGGAGAGGGTGAATATGTTAGCAAACGTTATCTGAAATTCTCGATGCATAGCAACCAATTTTAGATTTATTTTTAAAGGACTTTAGTGTTTTCCGTATACAATTCAAAAATTTGCTTTGATTATAAGCCAGGATAGAATTTAAAAAAATACAGTGTAAAATACAGAAAAAGGACTGTTTCCCTATCAGGAAGCCAGGAATGGTTTACTCGAGGGAATTCGCCTAAAGATACCCTAAAACTGAAAATGTAAGATATTTAAATTTCATTTTGAATCGATTGCTGGTATCAACAGTATAGCATAAAGTATAAAGTGTCATCTAAAAACTAATTCTGATTTTTCGGTCAAAAATCGTGTAAATATTACAAAAAGTTTAACATGTCAATGGCTCAGTATGGCTCAGCCAAAACTGAACTGATTTCCATGTTCGACACCATTTTGTTCATGGTTTTTCCTCTAGTTTCTTTTTCTTTCAAAATTTAGAATCTTAAAATTTTATTTTTAATCGAGAGATATGTTGTCAATGCTCAAGCATTGAGGCATTAACTATATCGTGTATTATTTGTAATAGTTGATGCTGTGGGCTTCAAACGTGAATTCCATAATATTTTGGCAAGGATAAACCAATTTGTACATAGCATAGTAGAGGATTGGATATCTAAGAAATTACCGAACAGATCACTAGCCTCAAACATTTTATTTTTTGGCATTTCTTTTTTCGTAAATAATAAAAATGGAACGAGAAAATGTAATTGCACACTAGCGAGAACTACTTCATGGCTTTGCCCGGGCCAAATTTCTTTCTTTGGACCTTTCTTTCTTTTGAATGAAAATGAGAGGTACATATATAAGTCAAACGGAGAGTGAAAAAGTTAAATACTTTAGTTTCTTGCACATTTCTTACCCTTTTTTGTGCCTAATTGAGCCTTTTAGATCTTACGACTTGGAAGGCACAAAAAGTTTTTTTTACATTTCTCACCCTTTTTGTGCCTAATTGAGCCTTTTAGATCTTACGACTTGGAAGGCAGAAAAAGTTTCAGAGTTCTCTGAGTATTCGAGTATAATCTGATACAAGTATTACCTCCTGTGGATATTGAAAGCAAAAATGTTATTGCTTGCCTCTCCTCATGACGACTGTGCCATTAGGTGGCTTAGAGCATCAATTTGCATACAATCAATGCGCATTAACTGATTGCAGCAACAGCTCGTGCATACTGTGTGTAAGTGCGTGTGTCTGTGTGTGTGTTAGAGAGTGTTGTGTGATTCGTTACACAAATATGAATGACTCCTGTGGCATTCTTCAGCATGCTGCAACAATGCAACGACAAGTGAGTTGCGGTTAGACGTGAGCTGTTTGGCTCCATTTGCTGCGTTTAAGACATTTGCTTCGCACTAAAATCTGCAGCGGCAAGCCCGCTCCTGGCACTCAGCATACCTCCTGCCAGCCTGCCCCTCAGCATGCGTCAGAGAGTCCTGTCGTGTCCTGATGGGCGCATCTCTCGAGCTCGTATGTTTTGTTTAGACGGTACGTTCGGAAACCGGATATTGCCATATTGTTCGACACATTTGTGTGCTGCCAAACGTTGTGCATATGGCGCGTGTGCACACAAATACACATAAACACAGACACGCGCGCGCAGCCATAGTGCGTGCGTGTGTGTGCCTAACTAATATTCTACGTCCGACGCTTTGACACGTTGCAATTGTTGTTTGCGTCATTGTTGTTCTTGTTTGTATTTGTGTGCAGACCCCACATTTTTTTCTTTGCTGTCTGGCTGTTCATCGTTTGCACTCAGATTTTATTTTTTCATACGCTGAGAATACATGTTTTTTGTGGCCAAATAGAAAAGTGCTGGCTGATGCGAAAGAATGAAAAACGCAGAGCAGACAGGTGCTCGTAATGCCCTGCCACAACAAACAATTATTTAAATCGCATGGTTGATTTTTATTACACCTTACCATTAACGCCGAATGCTGCATAAATATGCATAGCTGCGATGAAGGTGCAGAAATAAATGGTGTTCCAAATTTGAGCTTAACCAAAGGCGAATCGATGTGATCGCCAATAAAGTATTCATTGATGATCTATATGATTTATTAGCTTGGCATGATCTCAAAGATGTCTTTTGATTGAATACAATGGAGGAAAGTCTTTAAATACTTTTCGATCGTGCGCTTTTAGTGTATGTTTTAAGAATACATTTCGCTATTATATTTTAAAAATTGCAAATTTTTAATTTTGTTATTTAAAACGTATGTGTAATATTACTTTGTTAAATTTAAGAAAAGAAAAATATCTAAACGAGCTCTCTCTTGCATTAATAAAAAAACATTGCCGAGCAAATTTTTCGATATTGACAAAAGCAATCATCGAATTTATCGACAGTGTCCTAACTTACGTGATAAATAGTATCGACAATGTCATCGGTAACAATGTTATCCATTTTGTCGTCAAATATCGATAATTTCATCGATCGCTACTATCGATATTTTAATCGTTAGCTGCTAAATATTGACTAAAGTCGTTTTATGTGGCACTGAAGAAAGTCGACCAACAAATGAATACAGCGTATTGTATATATACATATAAAAAACATATATAAGTTGTTTATTAGGTTATCGTTTTGTTGTTTACTTAGCTTATACCGTGCATGCCTTGCAACATTGTAGTAATACCCGATGCATTCGTATAAAATCGCCTATTTTACACGAACCGGCGGCTGTTTAAGCAGCGTGTGTCGCGCACCTGCAGCTGTTTGTGTGTGCGTGTGTGTGTGTGTGTGACAGGTAAGTGAATTTATGTTGCACACGCTATGCGAAACATGCCACTGCATTTGGCCATAAAAACGTGCGGCGCACGCCCCGCCCGAGCTCAACAAATAGCAACTCACAAAAAACACCAACAACAACAACAACAACAGCAACTACAAATGAGCAGCCGCCCAAGGCTCAGGCTGAAAACATCCTGAACATTCTGGCAGCAATGTCGCCTGGCTGGTCACAAAAGTTTCTCAGCCAGGCGAAACGAAATATTATTTATTTGCCGTGGCTGAGGCTGAGGTTGGGCCTGGGGCTTACTACCTGTATATGCTGGCCTTTATGTAAACCCAGTCCGCAGTCTCCCTCAACTCGCTCCCCTCCCCTTCTCTATGGACTCCCCTCAAGAGTGTTGCCAGTTTTTGGTTGCAATTTTGGCCATTTGGTTGCCCATTTTGCTGGCTATTTCGTTTGGGGCGCTCGTTCGCCGTGCAACGCATATAAAACGCTTAAATTTGCAGACTCGCCATCAACTCAGCCCTATTTTTTATAGTCTCTCGCGCTCTTTCTCCCTCATTCTCGCACACACCGAAATTTGTGTCCAAGCCGAGAGAAAATAAGGTTTTTGGGGAAACGCTTTTGTGCTATTTTACAGCTTCCGAAATTAGACAGAAATTGCGAGAGGTAGTTGCGGAAATTGGCAGAGCCCACATATCATTTGCACATGATTGCCACCGTGTGATGAATAGTGGGAGTGGGGGAAAGGGTGGCAGCAGTTGAAGTGGCAATATCTGATAAATTAAATTAATATGCTCGTGAAAATCATTGAATTTCCCGCAACAAACTCATAAAAATGCCATTGAAAAGTTACACTAGTCTACAAATTTGTTGCACTTTAAATTGACAGTATTTTATATTATTTTTGGGTCGTTTTTTACAGTTTTTTACAGCTACTGGCAAGACCTTAAATACGCAAAACAAATTAACTTTTCACTTTGTAGTCTCTTTTTATGTTAACTAGTGTTATTTCACGAGATTATCAAATTTACGAGATATGCGAAAAATGTTGAGAGCATTAAAACACCAAGGGAAAACAAGAAATAAAAATGTCAATACATTAATTTTAAAACACGCATTGACTATCCATTAAATAATTATTTATATTATTTTTAATAATAATTATTAATATTTGTTAATGTTTTAATGTTTTCATTGACCGCAGGAGGCATTTTATTAATTTGTATTCTCGGGCAGAAGTACTATTATATAATTTTCGCGAAATGTGAAATGTGACACGTAACCAGTCTTATATATATAATATATATATTATCAATCAGTTTCAACAGCCGCGCCGTTTATTATTCATTTAAGTGAAACATCCTTGGTTGCGAAAATAAAATAATAAAATAAGGAAAATTACATTTTTAAAGTAACTTTTGTATTTGAAATAAGCGTTTAATGTTCTTGATAATTGTGAAATGTTTCTTAGATTTTATTAAGAAATTTGTATTTTGACTCTGGATTTGACTTTGATTGTAAAATGCAAAATAAAGTACAAAATGTTTGTGTGTATATATTTTGAATCAGCTCAATTTAAGATCAATTGTTCCAATGTCAGCTACATATAATCGAAATGCCAGATTTAATGAGAAAATCTATTAATGTACACATTTAATGACTTAAGCGCATCTAGATGAGCACTTTCGAGCAAATACCCAACCACACAAACACTCACACTTGAACTTGTCAATGTAATCGACCCACACACACATGCGCGCACACCTCATTGATTTTTGGCAATGGCCTCGACTCGTCAATTGACTGGCGGCAACCAAGCAAAGCGCCCAAACGACTTGAGGCCTCTTTTTGTCCTGTTTTTGGTCCTTGGTAGCCTAGCCTGGCCACACGTACAAATTACTCTCATTTACCGTTGCCGTTGTCGTTGTTCCTGTTTAATGTTGCTGTTGTTGTTGCTGTTGCTGTTGGCCTTTGTTTTTGTCTATGCGCTCAAGGATATCAAATTTTTAACCACGCGTCACACATGGCAGCACAAAGTGAACAGAGCCGGCAACACCAAAGGCTGGCGGTGGTGGTTGAAGGCGTGTCACCGCATTTGAAATAGTCAGGTGGATACTGGGCCGGAGCTTTGCTTAAAGGTTGCTTTATTGCTGTGCCTTTTGCTGACTCACTCGGCTCACTTGAATACGAAACCGGATTGGCGTCGACCTGGCAGGTGGTTGCTGCCATCGGGCTAGTTGCCACCTGGATCAGTACTTGCAACAGGAAGCCGGCGAGCGACACGCGCTCAAGGCACAAAGCTTACAATGATTTTTGCGCAGCGTGCGGCCCAACTGGCGGTGAAGCTGCTTGCCACAACTAAAAGAAACATTGTGACGTCATGCAAAAAAAGGTTAATTAGAAACTCTTAATCTCAGTACGCAATATATATATATATATTGAAAAATACCAATCCATAGTCACAAAGTGTATAACAATATATAATTTACATGTATTTATATTTACATATTGATATTACCATTCTGATCTTATGTAAAGTCAATAATTTCAGGGAATTCAAACAAAGATACCACAGAACTGAGAACTCACAATTCAAATATACTCCAGAAAAGTATGCTATATTTATTTCATGACAAACATGTCCAAAATATGTAATTTGAAAAAAATATATATATCAAGATAAATAATTATAGTAGTCAGAAATTAAAATTTTAACAAATGATAATCGGAATTAATAAATGCCTTAAACGCTTGGAATCGAAAATGAATATGCTTTTAAGCACATTTATATAAAATTCGATTTTAAAGAAAAATCTAGGTAGCCAAAACTCAATCACAATTTACTGACTTAAACACAAGTTATTCTAGACTTTCCATAACGCTATCGATATAATTCAAGGATATCAATTACTCTAGTTGTCAATATTAAGCCTTATTATGTTTGTATCTATTACCCAAAAATGGTAAAAAGTTTTTGTCTAGTTTTGCATCAACTGAATTGATAATTGGGAAATTGAAAGAAAACAAATTAGTTTAAATACGCATGAGTATGGCTGTTTATATTTCGAGTCCGTTGGTACATATTAAAGCTACATAATAAAGTTATAAAAACCTCTATGAAAAACCTACAGAATTGATTAAACCACCCATCAACTAACAATGCTATCGATTACTTTGCAAGCATTATAATGTTATTACTGTTATCTAAACAGTTGAACAAAAGTTCGTTTTAGTTGTTTATTGAAGTTTTTTGCGGCTACGGTTTGGACGTGGACAACTTTATACATTATATGCATATTACTTTAAAAATTAAAACCTAATAATCAAGATACTTATATATATTCTTCATTTAATTTTTTTATTTTTTAGTTTTTATTTATTTATATCTTTTTGGTATGTGACATTTGCTAGGATATCTCGTAGTCGTGCATGCTACACAACTGCATTTTTATTTGTTTTAAATAACCGTTTGTACAGCAATTTGAGCTTCCCTTTTGGCCCATTCTCCCAGTCTTTGCAGCTGCCAATTTTGCATATGACAACACACATTTGGGCTCTCTTTTTCTCTTCTTTCTCTCTCTTATTTTGTTTTGTTTGATGCTTTTGTTGTTTTTGTTTTTACTGCTGCTGTTGTCCTGCCAGTGTCCTGCCCAGTTGGCGGCTGCTGCGGCTTCTGTTCGGTTTGCCTTTGAGTCCTTGCCACCGAAAGTTGAACCCTTTTTTGTTGTGCGAGTGTGTGTGTGTGTGTGTGTGTTTGTGTTGGTTTTTTGTTTGCTTAATGTTTAGTTCTCACTTTCACGCAATGTTTTCATTAGAATATCCTCTCGCCCTTTCTCTACTGAAACAAGAAGAAAACAACAAGTACAACAAATGACAACAACAACAAAACAGTAAACAAAAGCCACGGGAAAAATAAAGAAAAAGTCAAGAGCGCTGAAATAAAAAAGCAGCCGCACAACACAAACACACACACACACACACACGCAGAAATTACTAAGAGCAAAAAGAGTCACGAAGGATGGGTAAGGGAAAGGGCGGGTGGTGGTGTTGGTGGGTTAAAACGGCTTGACTTTGGGTCGCTTATGTTTTCATTTCTTGCACGGCTGCTGCTGTGGACCAAGTTTAGCCCGGCCTATAGAGAGCCCACAGCTGCCACGCCTTCGCCCGGCTCGTAAACCGAGATATCAGCTCCCTGCCCCCGCTTCCATTTGGCGCCTCCTTTTGTTGTTGTTGGTTTTTTGTTTATATTTCTTTGGCACATTTTAGAAACAATAAAGGAAAACTTTGAGCGCTTTATGTGGCCGCCTGGGCCATGGCTTTGTGTTCCGTGCGCCTCCTGTTTCTGTATTTCCTGTGAGCTATCTTCATTTGCGCAGCACTGACGCCAGCGTCGCAGCCAGCGTTAATGCCTGCTGCAAGCTGGCCATAAAAAAGGCGAATTACGTGAAACGGCCCGAAACAACAAAAAAAAGCCAAAGTTGCCAACCCGGCCATGCCACGCCCCCCCATCGGCACCGCCAACACCAATGCCTGCGACGCGACAGTGTCATCAGACTTATGAAAAATCGTTGCCACTGTCGTCATTTTAAAAAAGCACCCCGCACCCAGCTGCCACCCTTTAATGAGCTGTTCCTGTCAATTTTCCTCTGATATTTATGCGCATTTTTTTATTTCCAGCAATTTTCGTTTATCGATTTATTTGCCCATGGGATAGCTATTTGTATATGTGTGTTGTAGAGTAGAATAGTAGTCTGAATAAATAAGCCATGACTTTGCCCACTCTGCTCCGATCCGAAACCCTTGTGCTTCATAGAGCCAACTATAGAAACCGATTAGTCACACAAATGAATAAACATTCGATTATTGTTGGTTGTTCTGCTATTTGAACTGAAGAACTGAGACGTAAACTAATTTCCTATATATATATATATATATATATATATATATATATATATATATATATATATATATATATATATATATATATTTATGCACTTAATTTTCTATATCTATATCTATTAACTAATATCTATTTCCAAATATTCAAATACCGAATATGTTGGGTAGAAAATGTTTCTATATGCCTATTCAGTAAATCAAAAAAAACAATCTAAGAACTCATCACTGAAATCACAAAAAACGAAATGTTCTTAAAAGTATATGTAAAAAGCGGTACGTATTTTGTCCCAGCTGATCTAATTCACGGTGTTGTTATCAGGGTATACAGCTGATCTAATTCACGGTGTTGTTATCAGGGTATACATATCTTTATATAATTCAAACCATTCTTTCATCTTTCAAAAAAATATTGTTAAAAATCGACCTCTTTCCATTTAAATACTCTGTTAGCCTTCATTCCACATAAGAAGTATAGTTGTCGAAGAGTATTATATCACCGGTTCGATTCCATAACTAACAGCAAAACACGGTTTTTAAGAACTGCAGTTGATTATTTCAAAATAATTTAAAATTTCTTTTTTTTCTTGTTTAATATATTTTGATTGTGAATATAGTGTAGCATTTTTAACTGTGACCCTATTTGATCCGGCTGTTTTTACAAGTATAGGGTATTATTAAAAAAAATTGTGATTACTGAGCTTTTTAACGACTCCCTTAAAATCGATTGAAAGGGTCAATTGATTATATATGATATTTGATATAAAATATAATATTAATATATATTTTAAGATCCTAAACTTTGAAATTTCCTATTTGTATTAATTACTTTTTCTTTCCTATTGTACCCTCGCATTTGCTCGGCTTTTGAGAGCTAAGTAAGTTGAATCAATAAAGAAACCGCCGAATGGCCAAACTTAGCTGGAAATTGCCAGCTTCTTGTGGCATTTGTCTGGCAGTTGGCTCTTTTGGCTCTGACATTGTGGTTTTCAAATTGCTTATATGCTGTCTCTGCCGCCATCGTCAGTTGAGTTCCTTTTCGGGCAAACCGTAACCACAGCGCCGAGCTTAATAACCAAGGCAACGACAAATGCTAAGCACACTTTCGCCAAGCAGATTTTCCCATCCCGTTCCGCTCGCCTTCTCCGTGTCCATTGTTATCATCTGTTCGGCATTGATGAGCTGCATGTGACAAATCAAAATGGCTCAGAACGGAGCCAGCTAACCGCATTCTCCTTTCCTCTGCTTGTTACTGTGGGACCACAAAGTGTTTTCCCCAAAAACTCATTAAGAGCTGCAAACGCTAGATGGCGCTAGCACAAGGAACTTGCGGTACAATTTTAAAGTTGAGCTCGCCAAAGTCAATCCAGGAATTTGCTCATCAAGTGCGCATCAAAAGCGATTTCCTTTGGTTTCATTAAGTAACAAAAAAAACGAACGAACAAATTTTAGAAGTCTTGTTGCGCAGATATCCTTTACACTAAATTATTTTTCATCGATACTATCTATATATGTATATATAAATATATATAAATATAGCTTAATCGACATTTATAATCTGCAAATAGATAATGTAAAGAATAATATTCTTCTCTTATATCGTATTTTGTTCACTTCCTTTCAGTATTCAAAATCGTAATCAAAATGTGGCCGAAGTGGAAATTATTAACTTGGGTGAAGAATGTTTATTTTAAGAAACTTTTTTGAATTCCCAAATAGATTGTTTTTCTCTGAGTACATGGTGGGGCTGCACTTGATTCTGCTTATTATAATCCATTTTTGGTAGACTGTTGGTCGAGAGTCTTTAGGCCAGCCTCTACGCTACACGAGCCCTTTTAACTCTCGCTAACTGCAGCACGGTGGCAATAATCAATCCTGCAACATAGCCGTTCGAACATGGCTTGTCCATTGCAATGGCCATTATATGATTGATAGGATACAGATACAGATACAGATAAATAAACAGATACTGATACAGATACAGATACATATACAGATACAAATACAGATGCAGATACAGCTAGATAAAAGGACACAGAGACATATTCAGCTACACATATGTATATATATGAAAATGTATATGGAATCTGTGTCAGTGGACCATGGTGCGCAACCCTAAGGGCAATGGTTTTCGAAATTTAATTGCATTGGCCTGGCATATTTTTGGCATATTTGAAATGTGCCAGCTGAAAAATTGATAAGTGGGTGGATGGGTGTCGAATGCCAAAACAAATTCCAATATTGAGCATTGCATCCATCCCCTTGTCTAGGTTCATCCTATTTTTCCGATTTTCCCAATTTACCACTTTTCAGGCTGCTTGGTCGAATCTGCCGAGTGCCAATGTGTTTAATTGTTCAAGTGGGCCACGCAGTGAAAGGAAAAATGGAAAAAGGAGTCCATTTCAAAATTGAAAATATCTGTTGCATAGCAGAATGCGAATGGCGTAGGTGGTGCGGGAAAAATAGTCAATTACTCTAAAGGCCACGCCGCCTGCCCCGCCCTGCCGGCAGCCAAATGCACAAATTCGAAAAGCAAACATTTTGACCAGTTCACATACATAGCTGGCCCATCATCAGCATTCACAGCCCTCTGGCAATTGGGTCATTCGAGCCACCAAAATGTAAAACGCAACAATTTGCAGTTTCATAATTTTATATTTTTGCAGCTTTTGGCTAATTTGCAGTCAAGTTGGTAACAGAAAAATGAAAAATTTAAATGAAAAACGTTCCTTGCCATTTTCCGTAGCACACAATTGTGTGTTGCAAGTGAAATATGAGTACTTGATTAGTTGTTGCATGGCTGCACAAAGTTGGGGAAAAAAAGAAAAAAGAAGACAAGCTTCGCTTGTTATTCCAGTTTGTGCCATCCAACAATTTAGGATTTAGTTCAAACCTTCAAACCTCAATTTTAAATTTAATTTAGTCAAGCTATATTTTTTAACAAGCCATCTAATATTTAGGGCTAGTTAGTTTGTTTTAAATTTTTAAATAATTTGTTGTAAATTGTCCGTTTTACTAAATATATTATAATCATTTTTTTTTTTTATTAATAAAGTCTTTATTGAGATTTTGTTTTAACTTGAACAAGCCACATAGAAGGCTTTTAACAGAGTTTGTGTTTATTGTGGGTGTTCTCCAAGTCCATGGTTAGTGGTGTCGTCATTGGCTGGGTGCATTGTTTTGCTATTGGGCGGATAAGATTTGGCCGAATGTCTTCTTTTCAGCCTTTTGATTGGGACGGAGTTGACCAGACCAGCGGAGCGGTTACAATGTGTTTTCAGTCGGCTGTTATATTTGCTGGAGCAGAGACTAATTTGGTCTTCTATGGTACTCAGTTTGAAGTCACGATGTAAGGTCAGATTGCTGACGTATTATAATCATAAGTATTTATTTTCATAAAATACCGACACCCAAATATGGTTACAGAAATGCAATGGTTAATACCCAAATAATTTTTTAGTTGCAAGTGGGTCTTTCGTTCGTATTTCATAAATTTAATCAATACTGACAATAAAGTATTTAAAAAGAAATAAATTGAATTTTTAGTTCAAAACGCTTTGGTTAAATCCAGCTCGCAGTGATGTTCAATTGCAAAAAAATATAAGCCCCGAGACCTTTCTCATTGTTGGCCTCGCTTATTATTTTGATGAAATTTTGCTGGTCAAGCATACTAGTACATAAGACCTTGTCAATATCGCAGGCCCCCAGAATATTTTGATGTTAAATTATTTTCCTTTGTTTATGAATATAGTGAAAATGGCTTTATTGCAAAATTTTTCTTATTTTATAATTTCAATTGGCAGTCGAATTTATAGAGGTTAATAATTAAATTTTTGTGTATGTATATTTAATTTATATTTTCGACGCACAACAAAGACTGATTGATATCTGATTCCATTATTTCCATTGCAGCTAACAAGACTAATGAACGTACAAAATTTACATCAAATGAATGCCTAGGAATATTGAATATAATAATAAATAGGACTTTAAGAATTATTTTAAAATATTTAATAATCTTAAAGTTATTTGACAATTAAGCAAATATTAATATTTAATTTCCTCGAAGTTGATTTATAAAAAAAGACTATTCTATTCGATGGATTTTCCAATCGATTAACTTATATTAAATTGTTGGCTTTCGTGGCTCAGCTCAAATAGAATTAATGCGATTATTTAACTACAAATACCAATATAAAATTTGACAGCTTTATGGCGATGCAATTTGCTTTAAGCGGCAATGTATGATTAAATCATGCATAAAATTATAGATTGCATAGTGAAAAATGCAATAATAATTTAAATATATATCATACAAACACCCCTGAACCCCAACACCAAAGTTCGCTCAGTAATTGGAATTTGATTGAATGAAGGGCGAATGCCACAGAGACTGTGAATGCAGCGTTCATGACTTCCAAGTGATACGTATATGTAATTACGAAGCTGTGGGTATATTGGAGTACGTGCGCGTGTGTGTGTGCGTGTGTGTGTGTGTGCATATCGCATTGCTTACTGTTCAATGTTTACCACTGTTCATTCTGTGATACAACATTTGCCTAATTCCAAGCGATTCATTTGCTTCAGCTACTGAGCTCAAAACGCATTTGAGTAGCAGCAGCCCGACTTGAAGTTGATATAACGTTGTTGTTGTTGTTGGGGGGTTGTTGTTGTTGTTGCTGGCGCTGGTGCCACGACATCTTCAAGTTGATGAGATGTTTATTATGTATATTGTATATTGTTTGGCATAGTGTGGGCCTCCGCCTCGTGTGCGCACTTGTTAGCCAGTTTATATGTAAATTTCACAGATCCGGCTGGCAGGTGAAATGTTTGCTCTTAGGGCCGAGCACCCGGCCCCGTGCACCGAGTGCCGCCATAAATTACATTTACCTGTTTCATGCTAAGCGGTATCAGTCGTGTGCCCAAAGCAACGCAACTGAAATCAAATTTTCAAAAAAAATAAAACCCAATTTAAAAATGGCAATCGAAGAAGAGATGGTCGCATGTCGTGCCCCCAAATTAGATGTTGTGCGTTGAGCAGAGCAGATTCAACACAACAAAATTCGGTAGCACGATACTAAAATATAAAGAAAATACATCCATTAATCAACATTGATGGATGGATGGAGACATTTTTGTTTTAGTATTTAACCTTCCGATATTTTTTTTCTTTAAATATATGTAGAAGCAATATATTACTATATAGGAATTCATTTTTTTTTAACTTTTGCTGTATTTATCAAATTTTTTTAAACAATCTTAGTACATAGAATAATACATATTTATTTCTTTTTATACCCTAAACCCATTGAAAATGTGTAAGTCAGGTTATAATAGTTTTGTGCAAATATATGTAACAGGCAGAAGGAGGCATCTCCGGTCCCATAAAGTATATATTTTCTTGATCAGCATCACTACCCGAGTCGATCCAGTCATGTTCGTCTGTCTGTCCGTCCGTTTGTATAAAAATAAGTATGGGGGAGTACATGAGTTTTCTATACCAAAAATTAAAAAAAAATATTTTCAAAAACGCAAATATTTTATTTATAGAGGACAAATTATGATCAAAATGCCTTCAAACATGAAAATCGGTTTAGTTTTGAAAAAGAAATACGGCAGCTATGGATGCGAAATGCGAATGTTCATAACACAAGCAAATGCATTCTAAAATACATTATAGGTCTTAAAACATAATTCAAATTATATTTTTTAATAAGGTTACATTGCTTGCTTTCACACTTCAAGTCAAACATATCAGTGATTTTTGAGAAATCATACAACAGAAGATACGTATCCTAAATGTTAATCTCAAATTGGAATCAATCGCAAAATGACAAGTTTTATTTCATCTTACATATAATTATAATGCCTTTTTGGAGCATCAGTTAATTATGACTTGACATGTTCACGAATAGTTTTTGATTCGAATATCCAACTAAAGTGCTTAGACAATGATAGCTCTTGGCGTACTGCTGATAACCGGTTTTTTTTGGTCAACGTCTCGACTCCTGAATGCGTAAATTAAACTCTGACTTTGCCATTGCGCATAATGTGCGCCAGTTTAAATAGCTTCATTTGTGTCGCGACTCCGTTGAGACACGGCGAGTGTAAATTTAATTTTATTTTATATATTAATATCAAGGCAGTCCGGCCAGCCAGAAACCTAAGAGAGAGAGAGAGAGAGAGAGAGAGAGAGAGAGATGGAGAGAGAAAGAAAGCAAGAGAAAGGGAGAGCTCTACCCCAATGGAGACCAGGGGACTGCGAGATTGCGGGACTGCGGGACTGAGACCTGACCTAAGTCACATGCCGTGCCGATGCTCGTTGCGGAGTTGGCTCGGCAAAGGACACAGCGACACAAATTTATTTAACCTGCGGCCACACAGCGCATATTTGAATTTATTTACGTGGCACTTGATGAGGGAGGCGTTTTGTGCCCAGCGGGGACAGCAGGGGGGCGTGGCCAGTTGCGACGCCAAAGTAATGCCAAAAAGTGTGCAAGCAAAAAAAACGCAACTTGTGACGACAGCGGCTAAGCGCAAAGGACGAAGGACACAACTTTTACTCAAGTTGTGTTGCAAGTTGTTTCGAAACGGTGCCACGCCCTCTCCATCACCTCCCCCACAGCCGCCGCTTACTCCGCAGCTGCCGCAACTGGCGTTGAAATGAGCCGCGCACTGTTTGACACAAGCAGCGCCACCTGGCGGCCGTCGTCATGAATTTGAATTTTTGTACACCAAGCGAAGAGCAGTGGGCACGCGGGGAACGCTAAATATGGATGGCTGGGGATTGCAGGAAGTGTAACACTGTAGCCATAAACTTTGCCTCTAGGCCACATAGCCGAAGCCGTGGCGTATACGTAATGTTATTTGTATGTTGCATACCTTAGTGCGTTATTCAAATGACTTATACCCTGAGCACAAAAACCCAGCTGAATTATATAGGTGGGCTATATATTAGTGATGCATGGGATTTTAATTGACACACAATTCGATTTTCAAGTTGCTTTACCAACCTCTATGTGTGGGACTTTAGTTGTGCACTTTTATGGGATTTATCAATGGTGCAGCATTTAGGCTGCAATTTTTGACCAACACAGGCTTTTAGCAAACTTTTTTGTAAATATTATTAATTTCTTTTAACGCAATTATAAAACGCATTGGCCTATTTTCTTGCTGCAGCCATTTTTGAACAAAGCAACTATAATTTATCTTTTACCAGGGTTAACCCTTTATAATTTGTTTATTGCTGTCAGTACTTAAGTGCATGTAACAATATTTGATCATAGCTAAGCTCAACGTTGATATTTTAAGTAATTTGTTGTTTTGGAGGAATAACAAGCAATGCAGCAAACCGGTCGTAAATCGAATCGGTTCCAACTTCAAACACTATTTTATATTTATTTATTTTTATTTATTATTATTTTTATTTACATTTTTTTATATTTTGAACCGAACCCTATACCGAACCAGTTTGAAAAAAGACAGCAGAACCTGAACCCGACCAAAGCCATTGTTATAATACAATGGTTTCATGCACACCATTTTTTAAAATTGAAATCATTTTGTTTGCTTATGCACATCTATACAGATATAGCCAAGATGTAGCACGCCTAGCATCGTATTATTCTTTGGAGCACTGGCGACACAAATTTGCAATATTAAAAACCATATATAAAAACAGTTGAAATGGTATTTACACATCATTAATTTTTCTTGGCTATAATAGGTTATATACCTATAAAAGTGCAGAGTATGCCGCATTTGGTTATCTTGCCCTGCTGCTGATATTCTGCAACACGCCGTAGTGCGGCATTTGAAATACGTTTGTTATTTAATTTAGCAGCTAAGGAGAGCAACGAAGAAGCCCTAAAAAATTAAATATATGTGAATGAACCGAGTTGTATAGCGTAGTGGTCTGAAAGCAAATGACAATAACTAAAGATGCTCAATTAGTGATACTGTGTGTGTGCTTATCTACGGGTGTGTGTGTGTGTGTGTGTGTGTTCGTCTGAATTTTGTTTGCGTTTTAGTCGTGAAAATGTGTTCATTAGAATGCAACTGTTTGCCAGCTCCTCGTCATTTACATCAACGTTCGTCGGCTTTCTGGGCCAAATCTGGGCACAGCTGTCGCCTCATTAATGAGTTATTGTTGTTGTTGCTGCTGCCACCTTGGCAGCTTCTTTGCGTAGCTCGCTTGGAGCTTAGTCGCGCCAACAGGCTCAAGCACCCGGCCAGCCCATTCGCATTGCCATTCATGTTGTGCAACGCCTGATTACACGAGTTACACTCAAGTGCCCAGCCTGCAACCATCCCGCCGGCCCGCCAGCCCGCCGGCCCGCCGACCCACCTGGACTGCGTGCTGGCGCATAAATCACAGTAACCTGCAGTCAGCCACTGCAGGCACAGTAACCTAGCCGCCAGCCGGGAGTCGAGCAGTCGGGTGGCGGGTGCTGGGTGCAGGGTACTGGGTGGCGGGTGCTGGGTGTCGGGTGTCGGCACCCGGCAGCTGCTGCCTGCATAAATAGGCAACTACTGACATGGTTAATGAACGCTGTCCCGCTGCTCTCTCTCCGACTGCCGCAGCGAACAGCAGGCATAATGATGCGAAATTGAAACTGAATGAATTCCTGCAGGATTCAAGTGCTTTTGATTGACTCAACTGTGGCAGAGACCCAAATTTGAATTGGCCAATTATTTTGGGCTTATTGTGCTGCTCTTTCCGTTGCCAGTGCTGCACATTTATTGGTAACTAACCGATAAGTTTCAATAATGGTAAATTCTTAAGCTAACTTTATAAGAGTCCAGTTTTTGGCTCTATTGTAAAGTTTTCGTAGAAACAATTAATTATTTTCTTCATTTTTTTTTAAAAAAAGAGAGAGTAATTGTGTGTGTGTGTGTGTGCGTGTTTGTGTGTATTAGCGTGTTTGCTTACAAACTGCGGCCAAAGTTTGGCGCTGTTTTAGCTGTTGGAATGCGCAAATAGTTGCCAAACCGCGGCAAAGCGCACATAGTTGGCGATGTGAACGCAAGCACATACCTAAAACTAACTAAATTGTGTAAAGAATACTTTAACCACGTGCAATCAGAAGGAGAATGAGAAAGTCAACTTTCGCTGTCCCTCTTAGCACCCGTGTGGGCAGTAGATGCCAATTATGAAATTAAGGTTGTTTTATGCTGTACGCAATTTTAAATAATTTAAAACTATCGATGGCGCCCTACGTTAAATGTGAACATATATAATACATATTGATAAAGTTATATTTTTAATTTTTGTGGTGATTTTCTGATTTTCTTATGAGAATGTCTTAGAGATTACATTAAAGAACCAAATTATCCCATGCGGATTGTATATGTTGAAACATATTAAAAGAGTTGTAACCTATGTAGTGCTAAGATACGATTATCCAAAATCTAAAATAGTAAAATCCATAAAATTTATTCTATATACTAAAACGAAATATTAATAATAATCATCTTTTATTTTTTTTCGAAGTCCATTTAAATTATAGTTTTTAATTTTAATAATTAAACAATTTCATTTATTATATTTAAACTCACAGCTAAATAAACATTTATTTATGATTTATGATTATTATTTTTAATTTATATATTTTTATTAATATTATAATTAATTTACATCTTTTGCAAAAGTTGTTGAGGGTAAAAACAATTGAAATAAAATAAGAAAGTACTTGCATACACACTTTTGCTGGCGTGTGCACGTTTTTTGTTATTTTATTTTTTTGTGTTTTATAATGGCAACAGCAACTGAAACAGTGCCGATGTTGTTGTTGTTGTCATTATTGTTGTTGTCAACAAGCATTGACATTAATTAAAGCGCAACGTTGCATGCAACTGCCATCTGTTGGTGCTTGTGTGTAGACCGAAAAAACCACACGCTGTCCAAGCTTGTTAATACCCTATATTTCAATAAAATAGCAGGCAAAAGGCAAGTTTGTAAATATAAAAACTCAGCGTTTTTGTTGTCAATCTGCTTAAGCGATGTTCACCAAAAATATTCATTAATCATAGGCAACTCACATTTTATTTATTTTTGTAGCTCTCCCATGTTGCCACATCGTATAGTAAGGTATTTCTGGAGTCGGTATGTCATGTGCTGTAGCTTGTTCTGTGGCGGCTTCAGTAAACCATTACACTTTAATTACTGTGCTAAAATCCACGCTTGTCTGCAGCTTTACACACTTACATATATGTTACACTACACAAAATCCTTTAGCTGTTGTGTGCGTTTGTGTGTGAGTGTTCATGCTTGTTGCGCTCAAAAGCATGCTTTAAAAATTGCCTTCCCCATTCGCAGCATTCAAAGTGGCTGCCATAAAAGTCGCTGCAATGCCGAAAAGGTAAATGAAAAATAAGACAAAAAAAAACATACCTTTATGGGGTCGGGCCTGATTAACACCAGAGCCAATATACTGCCTGGGGTTTCACCGTTACACAATGCATACTGTCGGCTCTTTTATGGGATCAAGCCAAGCACATGTCGTGTGTGTGTGTGTGTGTGTGTGGACACACATCCTGCTTATAGCTCACTAATTAAGCACCATCGTTCAGTCGGGCTCCAGCGAGTACCTAAGTAAGAAAACAACTCGCTCGGAATTCCTTTCGTTCGGTGTTTACGAACTGTGTGTGCTTTCGTACACATATACTGATGACGTAAAACATGTCTCTCCCGATGATCCAGTATCGCCTGACGGCCTCCATCAGGTCCACTTAATAGTTCGCATCTCTGCATATTCTAAATGTTACAATTTGCGTTTTAGTACTAGTCGTATTTTCTTGAATAGGCCATCGAATATGTTCTGGTAAAACATTTGTACAGTTTCATTAATTTGAGCATCCTTTTTGGCTTTACAAAATTATATTTATATATTATTATATATATGAGCCATTCAGAGCACACATTGATTAAATCAAGTTTTTGAAAAATCTTAAATTTAAGTGTCATACAGCGCACAAATTAATATTTGGCAATAGTTATAATTGGTTATGGGTACACTTCAGGCTTAATGTACTTTAAAATAGCGTACTACTTTCAAGTCCCACTGTAAGTTAAATTAATTAACAGAAAACATCTTGTTGCTTTCTGTTCAAATTCTAATCGAAAAAGTTTTTTTTTTGGTTTACTGTTCATCCAACTATTTGGTGTTTATTTCGTAAAGTTAAGTGCTATATTTAAATTTAACTTTTTATTTGTCTTGCCGTAGATAGTTTTGCAATGTGTTCAAAGCACCTTTTCATTAAGTCTTTACAAATGTATTTTTAATTAAAAGGCTCAAAGGGAGCTAGAAAATGTTTGAAAAGCTTTCAGATTTTTTTGCTGTCGCTGTCGGCGTGCCTATCATTAACAATTCTGCTTTTACCGTTCTACTTTGCATTTGTATTCGTACCATTTTACAGACGTGTTTCTTGATTATCATAATTAAACAATTTTCTTTCAAGTGTTGCCTGCCATTTATTGCACTTTGCCCAGCAGCAAGCAACCCAAATGCATCCATTGTTCGTTGCCAGCTGCCAGTTGCAAGTTGCAAGTTGTTGTTGCAGCTGCAGTTGTTGTTATTGCCGTTTCCCGTTCTTTGTTGCAGCAGTTCTTAAATGTAAATTACGCGCTTTGTTGACTTTGCCCCCGCAGCTGGCAAAACGGCGGAAGAACTAAGGGTAGCTGCTTTAGTCGGAAGTTGTGGAGAGGAGCGAGGAAGCGGGTGTGCATGTGTCAAAGGCGCTTGCTCTGCTGTTGTTGTTGTGTTTTTTGCTGTTGTTGCTGCTGCGGTCTTAGTGCACTTGGCTTGTAATTGTGGTAGCCAAAATGGCAGCCTGTCGGACGAGTCGCTGCCAATCCCGCCGCCCTCCCTGCCAGCTGTGCATTCAGCGCCCCTTTGGCCTGTTTAATTGTTGTTGTTTAACTCATCCTGTGCACCCTTCACCCCACTAGCCAAACAACTTGCACCTCGCTTTCGCTATTCGTCGCCCCTTTGCCTCTGTTTTTCTTGTCCAACTGTCTCTGGCTCTTGATTTTCTACTTCGCATTGTGCTCTCATGCACTGCTTATTTGGTTATGTGCGGCCTTGGTTCGTATTTCGATTATTTTCAAGCTCCTCGTCGAGCTTTTGTATTTGTTGAGCCACGTGGCGTATGCGCAACTAGAATGGCGAGTACTTCAGTTTTCGCATTGAAAAGTGCGCTGCAGTACACTCAAGTATATATGTATTTGCACGCATGTGCATGTATTTCGAACATTAAAACCGGCTTAGGCGTAGTATGTGCTCTATATAAATATGTCTTTTCTTTAATACAAATATAAATGTCCTCAACTTTGTTTTCAGATCATCAGATTTATTATTAATAATTATATATAAAATGTAAATTCGATTTCTACTCTATTCTTTACCCTAATTACATCGAGAATTCTGGAGGGCAATATTAATGTTGGTTTGAGCAATTACATTTTTAAATGAAGAGAACAACTGAAATAATAAAACGGCTTGGAGCGAATAAAAAAATTTTTTTTTCTACTAAGAAAATGTTGAGTGCTATTTTATATAATTTTGATTATCGCTGGCTAGCTGACACCATTCATACTAATCGATGCAGTTGCAGGAACAATTGATGCAAATTTCTATATCGAAAGCATAACGCTGACCTTCGGGGCCCCTGAATTCAATTTTGTTGGTGTTATGGTTGTTGTGATCTCACCGTTTGCATTATCATATTATAGTTCCCGCTTGGCTGCTGGCGACAAAACTATTGCCATGTTTCCGACTCGTTTGCCTGGCCATTTGGCCGTTTGCCGGCTGCTCTTTGCACTTTGCTTTTAATTTGTTTTAATGAACTTTCATGCGATTTTATTGGGTTGCTGCCTCAGTTGCAATATGCTCGCTCTCTCTTGTATAATTACAGGCGCCATTGCATTGAGTCCCTGCGAACCCACACCCACCGCACTGCAACCCATTCAGTGTACTTGTAGCCCCTCAACTGGCGGAGGGGCATGCCCCGCCTTGCTTGAGCTGAAGTGCGTGGCTTTCATTAATTTTAATGAGTTTTAAAAGTTGTTGCCATTTTTTGCTCTGCTGTGGTCCCCTCCCAACCCGCTATCCTAATGCCCCTCAAGTCACCAACTAGGGCAGCCGACGCGCGGCAGACGCTTTTATTTAATTTTATTTCATTTATTTACTTTTTCAGCAAGTTTCGCCAGCTTTTTCTGCGTTGCAATCTCTTGTTGTTGGTGCCGCTGTCGTCATTTGTACACAACAACAACGACAGAGTTTTATCTATCACACACACACACACACACACTCGCGAGCAGACAGATGTACTGCGCGACATTTGTTTCTATTTCAAGCTGCAGCCCAACGGATGACTAGAGGCAACATTGCGTATACGCAACGCTGCCTGCGAAGTCGACCCAAGTGGAGTCCCGCTGTGCGAGTTTCTCGCGCTTAAATAACTCACAGCATCACATACATGTGCGTGTGTATGCGTGTGCAACTCAGTTGAAGTTGCAACGCTCTCAACTTAAAACTCCACCCATTCCCCGCGACAGCTGCGCTGTTCCCATTTTTGCTGCACAAAGTAAATAAAGCAACAAATAAAAAAGAATTTGCTTTGAAATTCTTTGAAATGCTGCATCATCATCCAAGCAGCTGTTCTAAAATAAAACATAGCAACAGAACAATAAATATTTATTAATATATAGATATATAGAAAGAAAAATTATGAAACAAAAATAAATAGCTTTCACTTAAAAAATGCTTTGATAGTTGTGCAAGCTCTTCTTAACTTTATGGAGCTGAAAATGTTGCAATGCTATTCGCTTGCCATAGATAAATAAGAATTGTAGAGAATTTCACAGTTTTTTGCAATAAAGCTTTGTAATTTTATTGAATGGAACAAGAAGAATGCTTGATTACTTGATTGCTATCTGCTCTGACCAAACTATACAAATTTAATGCTCAAATGTAATCTTTCTAAGCAGTTCGCTTATTCGAGATTAAATGATTGTTCCGATGCCAAACTATCGATAGCACTTTTTAGAAAATGCCACTCACAGAATATTAAGCAGCAGATGGTCATGTGACCTTAAGCTTAATGAAAGGACTTTTAGCTACAACGGGATATTAAAGAAAAACAAGTAAGAACGTTGCAGACGGACGTAACCGACAACGTCATACTTTGTTACCATTTTAAAATAAGCTCAATTGTAGTAAACGAATTTAAATTTAAGAATTATGGAAGGTAATTATGCGGGGGCGGGGGCGGGATGGCTGGCGGCTGTTCTAGTGGGCGTGGCTGGGTTATCAAGGCAGCAATCTTTGCATACCAAATTTGGTGACTCTTTAAAATCGTGGGAAATATTCACTTTTTATTGATTTGCGATTTGATGTGTGTCGACATGTTATCGATTTGCCAGTCTCCGAGTGGGCGTGGCACAGAGCTTTTAACACTCTGTCTGAAGCAGATAACTACAATTATATATTCCAAGTTTCAAGTCTCTAGCTTCAAAAGCGCCGTAATAATTTGAGTTATACCTTCGAAATATGAGTAAACTCCATAAAGAAACAGTCGCGAAAAGAACACAAATCTCGGCTACGGTGTGGCCAGTCAAAAGTTAACAGTTTCACTCCGTTTTAGCTGGATTAAGGAAAAAAAGGATTCTCTAAGTTCGACTCCGCAAGGCTTGTCCGCAATTTTTCAGTGTTGCAATTGCACAAAAACTGCAAATCGCCAGCGGCTTGAAGCCAGCTAAGTACGAATAGCCCCACTCTCCTCTCTCTCTCTCTCTCTCTCGCTCTCTCGCTCTCTCTCTCTCTCTCTCTATCTGTCACTTTCGGTCGAAAGTAAATCATTTTAGGGAAATACTAGCTATGCTTTTAGGGCAACTTTGTTTGTTTGCTTGTCGTTTGGCCTGGCACGATTCTTGGCCAGGCCCAAATGAGATTATCCTCACGCCCTTAGCGGCGGGAGGCGGGGTTGGTAGGAGCATTAACATTAAAATCAAAGCAAAGCCAAACATTTGCCAAGCTGTCGTGTTACTTAGTGCGTTAAAATTGTCGAGTGGTGGGAGCGAAAGGCCGGGGAGCGGAGCTTGGAGAGGTGCCGGCTAACAGCCCACATGACTTGCCGTTGTCCCTTTGTTCGCTTTTCCGCTACTCCTCCATTTGCCTACTTGTCCGACTGTGTCCCTTTTATGAATTTGCATTCGTCAACATGAACATTAGTGCGGACATTCCCTGGCTCCTATTATATATATATATATATAGATACATATATATATATTTCACTCTCTATCTCCCTTTCTCTCTCCCCCTCTGTGTGTTTTTGTTGTCCTGTTTATTTGTGGGCGCCAGCGGTGGCTCGTCCTTTGCTCGTCCTGGGCCTTTGTCCAACTGCTTGTGGCGTTTTCGCAATTTGATTTATGTGTTTCATAACATTCATTAAGATATAATCATAACGCATAGAAAGCGCACAAATGGCACGTCCGTGTCTTTCTCTGTACGTCTGTGTGTAAGACAAAGACAGCGAGTGACATTTAGTGCATGCATGTGTGAGTGTGTGTGAGTATGTGCTTGTGTATGTTGCCATCTCATATTTCAACGCGTCCTTGCTAGTTTTTGGCCTCTACTCACATTGACGCATTCTCAATTTAGACATCCTTAATAGATCCCCTAAAAACATTGCCACATACTCGTTGCTTACAAATACCCTGTAATTTCAATACATTTGGTTGCCTAGAGCAAGAGCTATAGCAAGCTGGGCGTATAAGCTTCAATGTGATTTTTACTTTCACTTATAAATTTTTTATCTGACAAAAAAAAATTCTAGAAACATTTTACATTTAAATTATGCGTATATCTTCAGTATTACATTAAGTTTTACTCATAGATTAGCTCTTTAAATTTTACTTTGTTGTGGCACTCCACAGTTTTCATAGGTAATCATTTTGGCTTTAAAAATTCACTGGAAACCACAACGCAGTCAGAAGCCATAACAAAGAGTTTAATAAAATGAAGTATTGTTATAAATGACAATGTAATAATGAAAAACCATCATTACTGCATGTTTTGAAAGCTTTATTAAACTATTATTAAAGCTGGGCTTAGTTAAAATATATAAAATTAATTACTCACAAAAAATAAATGTTTTAAATTGTTATTTGTTTGTCTGAATTGGTAAACATTCTACAAATAAAATTGTTGATTAAGTTTAAATATATATTCAAAAAGTTTTAAATTGACTTTTTATTTTTGAGGAAGGATATCTTTTAGTCGAATGCTTAATTGTTTTAAAATTGTATTTTGTCATTTTATATTTCGTCTTAATTTCCTGCATATTCCATTTACCGTCTCGCTCTTCCTTGTTAATTCTCTTTTTGGTTCATATTCTTTTTGCTCTAAAATGCAAAATAATTAAAAATATTTCTAATGCAATGACAGAGTAAAAAGCTCTATGGCTTTATCTGTTTGTGTGGGTGTGTGTATATCTGTATCTGTCCATGTCTTTTGGTAGCAATTTACAGTTATTTAGCTTTTCACTACTAGCCATTTATTTATTTAAATTTAATTTTCATATTCATTTGAATGGCATCTTGTGAATGTTTTCCTTAGTTTTTCCAGTTGCTGTTAGCTCTCTCTCTCCTCTCTCTCTCACTCTCTGTCTATCTCTCTTTCTCTCGTCCGTTGCTCACCCGTAAGTATGCTGTTATATTTTTAATTGTCATAAGTTTGTACAACGCCATAATAATGCAATTTGCTTGTGTACAATTTATTAAATACAATTTTTACTCAATTTCTCTTTTCAGGTAAGTTTCCAAGCAACCAACCACCCACTCTTGACTATCTTTGGGGTAAGCTTAGTGCGTAATAAAAAGATTCGATATTATGAGAGAAAGAAAATATGCGAAAACAGGCAAAGGGTATAAGAATAACGTAGAAAGTTAATACGCGCCCATTAAAAACAAAATTTAATATTTTCTATAGTCGTTGTGAAACCCTGTCCTTCAATGAAATTAGGAACCGGTATAACAAACTTATGATAATATATTTATGTGAAAGGGAAATAAAGCTAAGTTTCGCGCAGGTCCAAGTGTAGACTATGAGCACTTTATAAAAGCTCTTATATTTATTGCTTTGAATGAAAATTTTTCGTTTATCTCTTTTGTTATCTTAATTAAAACTTTTTTTCTTCACCTATTTTGATTTTTTATTTGAATTTCTTTACATCAACACTGAAAACTAGGGAAAACTTTGATAATCACCAAGCACAATCAATCACCTAGTTTAAGCTGTTATAACACTGTGAGCAGAATATTATACAGTCTGTTGCAGCCGCTTTAAACTTTTAATCTTAATTTTTGACAAAACAAAAATTGTTGCTAAACGGCAAAAATACTTGTACTTTAAATTGAAAGTTAAGTCTAGCTTTGGAATTAAGACATTATTTAAATCGTGTTTTATTTATATTGAGTTGCGTTTGCACCGTGCTGATGCTTCGAAAGACTCGTTATTTCCATTTGAGTCGACTTGACTCGTGTTAATTCCTTTTGCGTCGCGCGTCGAGTCGCGAAGATTGGTGATAATTCTTCTTGAGTCGTGTTTATTTGTGGACACACACAAAATGCAATTTCTTATCGCATTTCGTGTCGAGTTGTGTGTGGCGTCGTGTCACGTCGTGCGCCGAGCTCGGGCCTTAATAACTTTATGATTCGCATTGCTCGCATTTCGCGTGGCTCTTTCGCCGACTCTGCCACTCGGCAGCCGTGCGGCAACCCGTCGCACCCGCAACCCCGCCGCCATATGTACATCGTCACATTGGCCATATTGCCCAAAGGTTCGTTCCCCATTCGCTGCTGGAGTTGGCTAACTGCGGGCCTGTGCCAATTTCAGTGCCGTCATAAGTAACTAAAACTTTTGTGCAATGCGACGACAACCATGTTGCATATGAGAGGAGCACCAGTGGCATTAGCAGCAGCAACAGCAGCAGCAGGCAGAGCTGTCAGCCTCGGCTTGCCCCATGACTCTGTTGCTTTGTTGCCAGCGCGTGTCTGGCCAAATTTATGTGCCACACCAGCACATACACAATCCCCTCCCTACCTGTCAGGGTGGTCTCTGCACCACTTGCCCTGCAAATGCAGAAGTTAAACCAATATTATTTCTGTTTTCTCTTTCTTTTTGCACCTCTTTCGCTCGCGTGCGCTCTTCAGCTCCCCACAGTGCACTTTGTCTTTTGGCTCCATTTTCGTTTGCGCTCCGCTTTCTCGATTTTTTCGGTCAGTGGCAATTGGCCCCGACCGGTGGACGGCACCCGAAAGAGCAGCTGCATTATATACACACACCCTTCATTTTGTAAAATTTTCCGGCTGTTTTCACGTTGCAGGAAACTCGTGAATTTCACGTCCTTTGTGGCAGCCCTGGGCGCATAAAAATGACTGTCGTATTTATTTATTTTTGTTTTTGTCAATTTTGCTGCGCTCTCATTTCCCCTGCTGTTGTTGTCGTTGTTGCTGTTTAGTGTGCCAATTTCTGCTCCAGTTACGTGCATGTTGAAGGTGGCTCGTGACTTGGAAAGCTTATTAAACATAATTCACATGAGAACCCAACCACATAAGCCACTCAAAAGCCGCCGAAAAAAATTAGGCAACGGTTTTGCAATGCGTTAATTAAGCGGCCGGGGGCCGTGGGGCACAAGCGATTGCCATAAGCTAGTCAATTAGCTGCTGCCAGTAGAGTATCAGAGAGTACTTTAGCTATGGCCCACTTTTCGGCTGCGAGACAATGTAGCTATAAAAAGCGATTTTCAATGCGTTTGCACAAATTGCAAAAGCTGCACCAAAATTTTCTCTGCATTTGCATGCATATATATGCATATATTTATGTGCGTATATGTGTGTGTGTGTGTGTGGCTGCTGCAGTATGGCAACTGCAGGCATTGCGGTTGCGGTACAACAGCCACAAGGCAACGTGCCCGACAAACAGAAAACCACTTCAGCTGCTGAGCTCCGCTAGTTGGTTTTATTGACACGCCCACTCTTAGTGGGCGTGGTAGTGACCAGCAGCATTGGCTAGCTGCCGCTACGTCAATATTGCAGTTTATATATATATATCGTTTAAACTTTGCGCATCCACAACTCAACCAGGACTGTCTGAACATCGCAAATGCTGCATAAATTTTTAACGCAAACAATTATTAATAACAGCTTTCCTCCTCTTAAGCTATTCTTATTGAATATCAGAAAGTGCAAAAATATATTCGCTTTGCGGTTTTTGCATTTAGCGATTTACTTATTTAGACTGAATAAATTCCACAAAACCATGATATGACTATTATAGTCTGTGTGCAATCTTTGTATCGTCTGAATATACACGATATTTCCACAAGAGAAAATTTGGAATACATGTATTCTACTTGCGACAAATGAAGTATTACGATTTTTCATGCGACGTCCAGGGCCATGTTAATTGGCCAAAATCGCCATATTTTTACATTTATAAACCGTTTACCCAAACACTTTAATACTGATGAGCTGGTCAAAAACTTGAACAATCGCTAAAGCAACCATATAAATAGAGCCTTATATATATATCAGAACCGAAAAAAAAGGGCATGACATGAAACTAACCAAAAAAATTATTATAAAGAACGTTTGCAACAAATGAAATAATTATAATGGGTTAATTTTCAGTAGAGCTTGCTTAAAAGTGTGTCTCTTTTTTTGAAACTTTACTTAAAAGTTATTTGATTTGAGTAAAAACAAAAGAATGACTTGTATATAAAATGTTTATTGAACAAAGTTAAAAAATAACTTTTATGCTTTGAGTGCTTTGAAAAAAGTCACAAGTAAGAGTTATTTCAAGACTTTAAAGTAAATATTTAAAATTTTAATTATTACATTTAAAACATTAAGTTTAAAACGTTTAAGCAATATAATAAATGTGAAAAGTAATTATTAAAGTGGAATTTTTAACTTAAAACTTATATCAGCTGCGGTCATAATAATCTCATATAAGTATATATGTAAGTTTGTATTGTTTCGAAACAATTCGAGATAATTTTTCCACGTGGCTTACTCTAAAAGTTTTTTAAGTGCAAGTCATTTTCTCGTTCTCGCTTGGCCCTGGTCCACACACAAACACACAGTGACAGTTTAATATTTTCTGGGTGCTTTTGTTGGTGTCGTAGTTTGTTTGTTGTTTCATTAGATAATTTGAAATTCTATGCCAAGCAGTCGCTCTTTTTGCTTATTTGCATAAGGATAGGGGCAGGTTTGGGCAGGGGAGGGCGTATGCATTGCATGCATACTTAAGCAGTTGTTTGCTGCATCCGTGTGTGTGCACGTGTGTGGTTGGCCCTGCCGTTGCTCCTGTTGCCATATTTCAGCGCCTTCGCTGGCAGCGCAATGGCAACAATTCCAAAGCAATGCAGCAAAGTTGCAGCCGCTGCTGCTGCTGCTGCAAGTTATTAAGCTGAGCAAAATGGCCGACATTCCGTGTACCCTCCGCCCACGTACGCCCATGCAATTGCGCTGGCAGCAGGCCTCCATTCAGTTCAAACCGAATGCGCTTTCGAGTGCGCCCATAAAAGTAGGCAACAAATTGTTGTTGTTTGCCACTCTGCCGCAAATGCAACTTGAAGTGCGGCCAGTTAAAGTGTTTGGCATTTTAAAGCCTACCCAAACGGAGTATGCCCAGAAACTCCATTCCCCCATCCCCCTCTACCCCCCCACCCTTGACCAACCGCAACCGAACCCTTTGGGGCTGTAAACTTTTGCTGCTTTATGATGCGGCCCATGCGGCACGTTTAAACAATTGCAAAGTTTTATGAGTTTTTCGGGACTTGGAAGCACCAGCTCGACCCGCATGCCAGCTCCAGGTCCATCTCCATTTCGAGATCCACATGCCGCATGCCACATGCCGCATTCCGCATTCCGCATTACAAAGCTACAAAACACTCGCTCACATCCTGATGCATTTCTCGCGGTGAAGCCACGGGGGCGCCATCCATAAATGATGCACGTTTTGTTGCACAATGGTCGAATGGTTCAGCGGTTGAGCCACCGGGTGGCTAATTGAATGGTCGCTTAGCAAAGTCCGCGTGGCGTGACAAATGTTAAAGCCAATTTCCTCAGTTTCCACAAATGCCGTCCATCTAACAATGGCTGCCTTCCAAAGGGTGGTGGAGAGGCCCGGAGGGGGGTTGTTATACATAAGACAGAGGGGCTGGGGTAATTTGACCATATTGTTATGTGCTGCCATTTTATTTTATTTGCGGCCATTGCTTTATTTCATAAATTATAAATCATTACAATTGCAATTAAATGCGTGCTCCCCCAGCCCCCTTGCTCAGCACCGCCCCCGCTCCGCACGGCTGACTCATTTATCGCAATTGCAGCAATTATTTGTTAGTTGACGTAAATTAGCCACATTTCTGGCTAGCCTAATGAAATCCGCGACTCCGGTACGCGGCAGCAATCGGGTCGTATTTCTAAATGACCCACAAAAGAAACAAACCGAAAAAAATTGCAAAAAAAAATAAGAAAAATATGCGAGGCTGTCGCAAATTAAATACCCTTACATTAATTTCGGCAGCTAACTATAAATAAATCTTTAATATTTTCTGAAATTTGCTAAGTAAATAAATGTTTTCTTTGCTATAAAGCTTTAAAGCAATCCGATTTAATAAAAATAAAACTTATAAGTATGGTTATATAGTTTGTTAGTTAGATATTTTTTAAATTTTATGAACTAAATTTTTAAGCAACTATTCCTACGGCAGCCTTATGTGTATATACGGCTTGATATAGTTCAGAGAGCTATAGACTTAGCTTGTCCTTTTATTTGTTACTCGATTAGCGAAAAGATCGTTATACCCACTGCAAGGATATCACAAGTAGATGAAATATGTTGAGCCGCTATAACAAAGACAATGCCCAAGGCGCAGTGTTTATAAGGGGCTGAGTGCCAGAGACTGAAACAGAGAGCAATCGAGAGGGATGGACTATTTGAATTCCCAACTGTTGCCCGTTATCGCCCAGCGGGAGCAAAATATTAATTTTTATGACAGGCAAATCGTAAAAACTAACTAACGACGGTCCGGCAGACACATAAACCGACTTCAGGCGCCCGCTTGGCCCACTCCATCTCAAACTCCCACCCTCTCATTTTCCTTACGCTTCCTAACTCTCATTATATACCCCACTGCCAGTGTCTTGGTTGGAATGTTTCTGACTTGTACAATATTTTCTTATGCAATTGTAGTTGTGCTCTTTTCCAAATGTTACCCTTTCTAATTTCCGAGCTTCTAGCCCTAGTTTATTTTTCTTTTCTATGACATTTCTATTTATTTTGTTCATTTGTTTGCTGTGCACTTATTTATTTGTTTGTATTTGTTTATTTAATAAATTACTAATTTATTTATTAAATCATTTATTTGCTGTGAAGTTCTGCAACAAAACGTCAGCTTTTTATTGATTGCTCTCTGTCCCCAACTTTTAAAATTTGTATTTCATTTGATTTTCCTAATTCAATATACAGGATTGTATTGCACACGCCTTGTACTCACACATATTCATGAATATTCAAACACATTTGTGCACTTAAAGAGTATGTGCTTAGTCGAATCTGATTTGATTTAGTGCGTGCTATTGACAGCATTATGCCATGCCATGAAAGACAAATAAAAACTTTGCGTTTTGCTACTCGTTTTGAGTTTGGCATCTGTCAAAATGGCAGAAATGGGTGGGAACATGTTGGGGCGACCGTCCTCAACAGAGGGGGAGCTGGGTTGAAGGGGTTGGTGGCGGTGGCAAGGGCTGTTGGCTGTCACGCAAATGCTTGAGCAGTTGTCGTACTTATTGTTGTTGCTGTTGCTGTTGTCGTTGTGTATAAACGAGTTTTGCATTAAATTTAACAACGGCAAAGAGAACAAAAAAAGGAAGAAACAATAAAAAAAGCACACAATATGGAGACATCAACCTCAATGCGTGTGTGTCTGTATGTGTGTGTGTGTGTGTGTGTTTGCACGTTCTTGTAGTGCTTGCTGGCGACAGGTGAAAGAACCCTGAGCATTGGCAATGACAGCTCAGCCCCTTGCAGCCCTTTTTTCATCAATTGGGCACTAATTTGGCCGCGCATAAAGAACCGTTTTTTGTTGCATGCTTTTTGGCGCAGCAACTGGCCAATTAGACGGCTCACGTGGTACCCGGTGGGCTGCTGGTGCTGGTGCAAATGGGGCGTGGCAGATGCGTAACAGCCACAAACTGCTGCAAAAGCGCGCCCAGCCGTAAACTATGTGCAATGCCAAATGGCCAAATCAGCAGAGCTGATTTTGTCGCAGACTGCAAACCACAAGACAAACAACCGCTGTTTTGGTGTTGGTGTGTATCTGTGCCCGAACAACTGCTAATGGGCTGATGGTCAGAGCGGTCAAAGAGCTACAGCCGATTTGCTTGTTATGTGGCTATTTCAACAACAGTTTGAGATACTTTGCCAGCTAACCTAACAACAATTGTTTATTAAAACGATAAACTCACTTACTTTGAAAACACCCTAACAAGTGTACTTAAGGAGCATTTTTTTTAGCTTACAGCGCTCTTAGTGGTTTTTCTGAGAAGCTTTCTATTCTGATAAATTTCATAGCTTTGATGGCAGCCTGGCTTGGAGTTACTTTGTACCCATATCAACAAAATATATTTTTGCTTTTAGCTCATTTTATCTCCCGATATTTTTCGATTTTAAGAAAATTTATGTATGACTATACAAAAAAAATCTTTATCAGAAACTTTTAAAGCTAAAAACTTGACAAATAGAATTTAGTTAAATTATAAAAATTTAATTAAATAAAATACAGAACAATATTTGTCTTTCGAAAACTAACCTAAAATCCATAACTATTAATTTATAAACTTATCTAAATAAAAGCTCAGGGCAACAAATTTGTTCTAAGTATACACCGAGTACGTGTTACGTGCCACAACTATAAAAAATAAAAATAAAATAAAAAATAATTTACAAGGCCATAAATAATAAAATAAGTAAAATACAAACACCCATGAAAATACTCTTTTTTGAAAAAAATGCAAAAGTTATTTAAAAATTGATCAACAGTGAGTACAATGGGTACAATGTATATCCTCGTCGGATATTCTCCACTAAAAAACTCTTGTTTATTATTATGTTTGATATTTGTCACATATATTTAATATTCAATCAATATTTGTTTGTAATTAATGTGCTTGTACATTTGGAGTTGCCTTGTGGCACTCACACCGCTCACACTCACACTCGCACACGCACACATGATTGATATTCAATATAGAACTTTATGGACTTAATATTGCAATATCTTGAAACAATGAATGAATGCTGAAAAGAAATGAACTTGTTGGCCACAATTTAAACTTTTTTTCATACATTGTTCATTGGCAGCTACTGCTTTTTGTTTTCCATTTTTGTTTTTTTGTGACCAAATTGCCGGCGTTTAATTTTTCTCAGTCTCTTCTCTCTATCTCTCTCTCTCTGTTTTCTTTGCACTCTGCCTGGCTGGGCATTTATGCCATTTTTACTCTGCGGCAATCGTTGGCAGCCGGCAGCTCTGCATGTCCAGAGCCATAAATCATTTATTTGAAAATTGCTATTGTATTGCGGTTTAATAGCATGTGATCATCATCACCAACACACACACACGCACACATATATACACAGGCACTCACACACACATGTATACACAACATTCTGTTGGCTCGTCACTGGACTCATGGCATATTCATAAGCATCAGGAATGGAACTTCTAGCTGGCCAGCTCGGCCTGCATCGTAACATTTAATATCCCAAATCGCAATGCATGGCCCGATATTTGTTGCCTTCCTGCACAGCCCCCCCCCCCCCCCCCCTGGTTGCCCCACTGGCACATGCCCCAATACGCCCATTAATTATACTGCCACACTGCGAGGTCCTCACCTCAACTTTCGCTGGTTGGGCCCACGGGCACACAACAACTGCCCATGGTGCCTACTACTTGCCCCAAATCCTCGCTCCTCACTCCGATGCCCTGCCAGCAACATATGCTGCACGTTTTCCAGGCGTCTTTGTCGCCTGCCGTTTTTTGTGCGCTGTGATTTACCCATGTGTGTGTGTGTGTGTGTGCGTAATAATGTGTGTGCTGTCTGGTAACGAGGTCATTTGGCAACACACACACACAGACAACGACATACGGCCAAACAAAATTATGTTATTGGTCAATGTATTTATGAGTGCTGCAGCCTGACACTCGCCCTCACCCCCACCCCCTCCTCCACCTTCAACCTCATCCTCATCCTCACTCGGCCTTAGTCGCCACCCCTCCCTCCCCTTCACCAATTGCATTGCTGCTTTGGCTGCGAAAATTTGCACGAAAATTCGAAATTTATTGCTCCACAGAAGCAGACAACAATAACGAGAGATACAGGGAGGGAGAGAAAGAGAGACGCGGAGGGGGCGGAGAACGACAATTACGAAGCAACGCTAATGACATTGCGTTGCGGTTTTCTCAGTTGCGCGGCAAAAACGAATGTTTTGAATTTTGGGGCCAGATAGATGCGGCATGATATCATAGTCGCTTTAAGTGTCTTAATGAATTTGTGATATTTATACCATAAAAGCTTTAATGAGCCCAAACCCCAAACAACGCCGCCCGAGCAAGCACCCATTTTAGACACGTTAAGCTGGGCTCATTAAGCGACATCATGCTAGAATAATCTGAATTTAAATAAAATCAAAGCCAATTTTCAAGCAACCGGCCACACAAAGTATAATCATGTTATAAAAGCAAATTATATGAGGCACGAGCGGGGACTTTTCGCAAAAAATATGCTGCACTGGAATGATTTTATTAATATATATTGGATTATTCTGTTCTCTTACGTTTTCGTTTTATATAAAGCTAGATAATTAGAAGGAAACTTTATTCTATACATATACTATATACATATATATACATAAGTATAACTGAACAGAGCCCGAAGCCATTTAAACTGTTCTCTGCAATTAATTAGGTTCCATAATATACTGGCTCAAGTTCTTGAAATTTTTTTAAATTTATAGATGACAAATACAAAACTCATCTTCATTATCTTCATATTTATATATTTACAATTATTTATGAATTCATATTGTTTTATTTTACTATATTGTGCTTCATTAATTATGCAATTTAATGTGAAGGTTCTTTGATCAATATTTTTTGTGTCATTGAACATAATTAATCTAAATTATATGAAGGTCTTTGAAAATATGGATGTAGAGTGCACGCAGAATTTTAATCATATTCACATGAATATATTAACATATTTTTTATGTTTGAGCTACATTTTATAAAAATGTATATCATAGCGAATGACACAAACGTACCAATTTGTGAGGATAAAAAAGATGTTACATTGAATAAGCCAAAAATAAGTGAATAAGTGGCAACCGGTAAAGCTTCATTTATTTCTGCAAAATTATTTTAACTTCGGGAATAGCTTGGCATACATTTGACCTTTGTTCTTTTTTGTGACTTTTGAGAGACTTAAAGAGACGCCAACTCACTTTTTGGACTTCAGAGAAGTGCTTATCAAAGACTTCAGACAAATTAATTAGCCCAATTCTGTTTTTCTCCCACAGCTGAGGGGTTTTCTCTTTCGCCCTCGAAGCCCCTCGGCGGCCTTATCACGCACATATCTTGAGTATTCAATGCGACCTCGCCCAGAGATTGTTTGCGGCGCTTTTCAGCAATTAGTAGGCAGCTGGTAGTTGGCAGCTGGCAGTTGGTAGCTAGCAGTTGTCAGCTGCCAGTTGCATCATTCAAATGCGCATCAGTGCAAGTGCGCATTAGCAGGCCACACGAAGCAGCCAAGTGACAACTGACAATTGACATTTGACAGCTGACGAGCTAAGGACTGCGGCCTGTGGGCTCTGAGTACGAAGAACTGACGACTGCCTGCTATCAGTTGGCTTGCCACAATGCACACAAACTAACGCACACACCAACACACACACACATACACACACACACTACTTGCTGCTACTTTTTAAGGCGCTTACAGAGCCCCAACGAAGAACCGAAAATTTGCAACTGCGAAACTGAGGGCCACAGCTTATCAAAATGTAACACAATTTCGTTAGTATGCATTGGCGTGTGTGTGCGTGTGTGTGTGTATGCATAATGCGTTGCTTGCATAACGCGCGCGGAAGTATGCCAGGGGGCGGGGCACTTTGAAATCAAGGGGCGTAATATTTGTGCGCGATTTTGAGCATCAATCACATTTGTTACTGCATAACTGCCTCCGACTCATGTGTACGTTAGCGTGGCGGTATATCTGTGTGTATGTGTGCGTGTGTGTGCGCGGATGTTTAGCAAATTTGTTTTACATTTGGGCGCGGTGGGCGTGGTCATACATGACTGCGAGCAGCGTGTGCGGTTAAAAGGTTTTTCAATACAATAAGCATGAAAAACATGAAATGTTTATGTATAGATATATATGTGTGTGTATAAGTGTGTACTTATTGTTTAATCAAATAAAACAAGCGATTCAAGTGACTGGCCTTGTTTGAGTAACGCTTTCCATAGCCTGATTAACTGAATGATTGACTGATTAACTGATTGACTGGCTTTAGCCTGTACGTGTCTATCAGCAAATATATAGTATTTCTTTGTGTGTAGAAGTCGTTCGAAACTATGTGACTGACATCTCTCACCTTATAAAATATACGTGGTCACCTACCGATGGTTTCCCCGGTTTCCCGAAATGTATAAATATCGATTAACTGCATTTTTTTGATCACAATTTAAAAACGCTTAGTTAATACTATTGAATATTTAAGTATCTTAAAGTGCGAATAAACGAAGCTGAATAGATGGTATCTCCATTCATTATAATACTCTTATTGGCTTACTATCGCAAGTAAATATATTTGTATTAAGATAACTTTTATTGTTGCTAACTGTGTATGTGTATACCCAACTATATTTTTTAATATTTAAATAGAACTGACGAAATTGATTTTGTTCAACCTTGAGTTGTATAATCAAAGCTATAATTTGTCACTAGAAAACCGATTCAAATGAACTTCAAAGTTTCCTAAGCCTACTTTGCAGTGCTGTTTAAGACCGTTGTCGTAGACTTCTGCATAAAGTATTCGATTGACCTAGTATGCACACGTAATATGCTATGCCCTTTGCTGGCAACGTAATTACTAATTCATGAATCGAGGAATGCATTCGCATGTCGCCGACTTCGAGTCGACTTGCCATTTGACATTGTTTTGCAAGTTGCCAAAGTCGCCGAACAGATCTTGGCCAAAGTCAATGACAACAATGCTGACCGCAATGGCAAACAATACGTGGGCCAAAAGTTACTTCATGGCCAAAGGCGAGGCAGAACGGTGACGCTCGATGAACCGGGGTGGGGGCGCCGGTGGGGCTTTAGGGTTTAGGACTTAGGCAATGGCAATGCGGATGAGCTGCATCGAAGCGTCAAACGTAGCCTTGTTATTTACATGTTGTTGATTTTAAGTAACTTCCTTCCTTGCTTGGCTGGTTGGATTTTCCTTCCGGCACTGCTTGCTCCCCACTTCTCTCGCTGTCTCTCTCTCTCTTTCTTTCTTTGTCTGCCTATACACATATATACATATATATAAATATATATATATATATATATATATTGTTTCGCTTTGTTTACTATGCTTTTGTTAAGCATTTTCATTATTTAAATGCAATTTGGCCGCTGTCCTCTTCAATCCCCGCTTTGTGGCCTCTCTCTCTATCGTTTTTTTTTACGGTTTTGCATTTGTCATATAGGCAACTATTTGCCTGTCTGCCCATTCCTTTTTGTCCTCGTCCTCTTAATAGTAAAGTCCTGTCCCTGGACATTCGATACGTCAAATGCTCGGCGCCTAATCCAGCGCCTAGCCCAGAAGCCAGCCAATCTCCTAATATTCCCTGAATGCGGATCTAAGCAACGTATTATTTACACGAAAAGCCCCTGTTCTCCCCACCCCTTACCTCGTGTCTGCCTCTGATATCCTGCATTTGTAGGCATTGTTTCTGTAATTGAAAATACATATGTAGACAGCTTGTACCAAAAACTGCATAAGCGATTTGCCATGCGGAATGCAATTACTCAAGTAAATTAAATTGCAATTGATGGCAAGCGGGTAAGTTAGGGGGCAAGCTGGGCCAGGTGGGCAAATGGTGTTAAATGCATATGTTAAATAGATAGATCATTACAGACGCATATATAGTACATATGCTGCAATTTATCTTCACTTTATATGAGATGCCTTACTCTTAGTAAAATTGCAAATGTTGCACATTGATAATTAAAATGAGTACTACAATTTCGTTTCCTATCGCTGCGATTTACTTCACATCAATTTACTGTATAATTACAGGTGTTAAAAAAAATATTGAAGCTTTCAATTAAATAAATTAAACTGCATTTAATGCGTATGCCCATCCACTTATTACTGCAAAGTTAAATTGTGTGCATTTGTGACAACGTCAATTCGATTCTTGCCAACCATCCATTGACGAGTTGGCAGGGCGTTTCCACAAATTGCAATATTAATATTAAGCTATCAGTGACTGAAATAAATACGGCCAGCTGCTTTTTTCTGTATGATGCTGCCGTTTGTGCAATGCCGTGTTAGGTGGCAACACCATTGGTTTTTTATGTTGCTGTCGTGTGTTTAAGCAGAATATTAAATGCCGCCCTTAATATGCAGTTAAAGTGACTTTTAATTTATACAAAAAGCACAGCATGTAGTCGTAGCTATTAAAGTACAATATAATACCCTTTTAAGTACTCTGGCTACAAAAAATGTCAACATTCAAATTTGAAGCTGTAAGCCTTTAAATAGACTGGCTTAGAAGACCAGATGGCATTTACATCATTGACTCGCGTCCTGAGTTACATTCACATTACATTACATTTACACCCAAATGTAATGGCTACAGGGTGTACCACAATAATAACAACATATTCATAATAAAACAATCGAAGAAATGTTTTCAAATTCATAAAATTATTGGGTACAAATAAATCAAGAGAAATTTAATAGAAAAAGTTCCAATTATTAAATATTCAATTTTTTCTTGTACATGCAGTAGTCTTTAGACAACGCCTTTCATCAATTTTTAGAATACACCTTTTCACATGAAAGCCTCTATATTTAGAACTTATAATTAAAATGCGCCACGTGAAAAGGGTTCAAACGGACAACAATCATTCATTGATTAATGGACAACGCAAAGTATGATGGCAGCCATTTGCCAATTAATTCATGGCAATTCACAAACTCAAAACCTTGTCCCAGCCAATTGCTAGACCCAACAATTTGTTTGGTTGTGTATATGTGTGCAAGCAGTGTTTGTGTGTGTGTGTGGGTGCGGCCATTGCGCATTGATTGACTGTCAAACAGGCAATCTGACAACCAGGCAACGGACAACATTTGCCTGCCCTTCACAACCTTTGAATATATATTTTTTCCTGTTTGCTTTACTGATTATCACAGCATATTTTTGCCAACTGGTTGCTGCTGATGCTGATGCGAATGCTGCGAGTGCTCCTGCTGCTACTGTTACTGCTGCTGCTGGTGCTTCCTCTGGCCAAGTGCTTCCATGTCGTTGTCACTGTTGTGGTTACTGTTTTTCTTTTTTGTTTCTGTAGGCAATTTTTTCTCTGCTATAAGCCGCTCTCTTACCGTTATTTGCCTTGGAATGAATTGCAAAAATATTATTTCAATATGCATGTGGGTGGCTTTTGTTTTTGTTGCTTTTTTTCAGATTCATCTGGTTTTCAGTTTATGCCATTTTGTTGTGTAATGGGTCGGAAGTTTATTTTTCTCTCTATCGCATTCTCTTGTTATCTGTATCTCTCTTTCTCTCCCTATGCTTTCGCCGAGTCGCTGAAATGCTAGCCAACTCCAATTTAAGCCAGCTTCACACTCACGCACAAATGCACAAAAATACAGCAACATGTAAATATTTATTAATTTACACTCTGTTTATATTGCGATCCACTCATGCGCATCAATTTTGGTTATTGATTTCCTACACTTAAAAATATATTCACTCGATTGTCGAGAATTACTACCACATCATGAAAAAGCCACATGCAAATTTGTATCACAGACCACGCTAGTGGCGAAGCATCACGAATGTACAAAAGGCGGTTAGCAACATATACAGGAAGAATTGAAAATCTACTAAGATAGTCAGATCAGAACAGTTAAATACCGATCGAAAGGTAATGATTTAACTGAAAAAATTTAAAGTGAATTAAAGTTTTGTATTGCTAATTAAAAAAAAAACGGCTCCACCTATATTTGTAATGTATCGTAACCATTGAAATTTTGCAACTTTTGGCTTCTTTTTAAATTAAAAAAAATCCAAAATAAAGAAGGGAGAATAAAGTATATTTTGAGAAAAAAAATAACTAGAGTAAATCTAGAGGCCAAACCAACATGCAAATCGGTTACGTTTTGACAGAGTTAAGGGGCTTTGTAATCTAGCAACTATAGATTCGGAAACTTTAAATTTTTGTCAATTTAGGCATGATTTTCGACAAAATAGATCGACCTCCTCAAAATCACTTTAAAATTCGCGTTCTATGTTAATTTTGGTAAAATCGCATTCGATTAAAAATAAAACTTCGCGATTCCAAATTTAAAAAAAATAAAGTAAATTATAAAAAAAGTAAGGGGAGTAGAGACTATTTTTGGGGGAAAATGGATTTTCAAATACGAATTAAATTTAAATACAGAATCACTTTAAATGGTTAAGAGATGATGATTCGTGGAAATCGGTTAAGTTTTAACAAAGTTATGCTATCGGGAATTTTACATATCTGATTAAATAATTAATATTTATAATTTCCAATTTTTCACATATTAAATTCAAAATCCGTCGTCACAAAATTTAATATGCACTTGAATATGCTTTTGCCACTAGATTGTTACCAGTCTGTAAAGGTATTCATTTGATATTTGTAAAGCAAAACAAACTGTCTGAGCTATTAAAATATTTTGTAGGTCATAAAAATTGCATTTCAGGCTAAACGGAAATGGATATTTAGGTGTTTTAAATGTTTATTTAACACTGATTGGAATGTTTTTAATTAAAATAATATGATTTAAAAAAATATAATAATAATAATAAATAAAAAAATGTAAAGATCCTAACAAAAATAATCTGAATGTAAGCTTTATTGTCAGTTAACTCAGTTTGATTTAAAACAAAACGAGAAACAACAATTAGCCGTAGTTGCTCGAATTTGAGATACCCTGCCTACCTAGCGTAAGTTAAGATAATATCGTGATTGTTACGTAAATAATTTATATGAGAATATATATAGGTTTTAACAACTTTGTACTTGATTCAAGTAGAACAAGTGAGAAGGCTCTAGTCGCGAGCACCCGACTAGGAGATACCCTGAACCCAGTGTTTTCATACATTTGAGTCCCCTTGCATTCTTAATAAGAGTATGATATTAATGAAATTTTCAGCGCTTAACAAGAGCATTGAAATCAATGTACAAACCAAAGCCCAAGTCCGTAGTATTTGAATTGACTTTATTCATATTTTTCGGCCGAATGGGAAGAGGTATCCATGCGAACATTTTGAATTTTGTTTGCTCTAGCTCTTATAGATTATAGATATCGATAATAAGAGAACGAGATGAGTTATCGGTTAAAAAGTCGACGCATTCATACAGACGGACGGGCTGACAGTTAGACGGACAGACATATGGACATGGCTAGATCGACTCGGCTAGTGATGCAGATCAAGAATATATATACTTTATGGGGTCGAAGATGCCTCCTTCTGCCTGTTACATACATTTGCCTGACTTACCCACTTTCAGTGGGTTCAGGGTGTAAAAATTGCCTATTCAGTCAATGTTAGAATGCATCGAAGCCTATGACACAGAGCAGCTGTAAATAGTTGAAATTAGCTGCGCATAGTTTCAACACTTCAAAGTTAACTAAAGCGCAGGTCCTAGGCGAACACTCTGAAAGAGGGCATTATAATTTTTTCTTTTCATAATTCTTTATCCATTTTTTTATGTTTATGTTAACGAGTAGCAAGTAATGTGTAACGAGTAGCCGTAATTACGGTTTATGCATGCTCTAAGTGCGGCCTCGAAAAGTTTCGCTTTCGTCCTCGCAAATAGTTTAGCAAGTGGCTTAAAGTAATTTAATTATGACAAATTGGATTAATGCGCCGTGCTAAAGAGCGAGAGGACGGGTCCTGCTGGCGAAGAGAGAGTATGTTAGAGTGAGAGCAACGAGCTGCTTTTATGCCATGCTTTCATTTCTTTATATGAGGCAGACAAACGTATTAACACACATAAATGCATAAATTTACCAGTGCACTTAAATGCGCGTGATTATAATGCAATCTGTGTTCGTGGGTGTGTGTGTGTGAGTGTGTTTTGGGTGGGTGTATGTGACCTCAACTCGGTGTCACTTACAGCGAAATGTGTGCGAGTCTGTGTGTGTGTTCCGCTCGTTGATGTCACTGGCATTTAAAACAATGTTTAATGCACTTTAATAGCCAGAAAAAGATGCGAACGCTGAACGCAGAGTTGCCAACGCCAACGTGTTGTTGTTTTTTAATTTATGGCATTTTAACTACAATTTACTGCCACCAGCGGCAGTCGCTCGCAGGATGAGCAAGGACCATGTAGTCTCATGCAAAAGCACACAAACAAAGAACGAAAAGCAAAAATGAAAATTTTTAAGGACTCTAGTCGAGATTGCTCGACGAGCAGATACCCTGTACACAGCTCAATCACATATTATTCTTCTTCTTTGCCCTTTGCCACGCTCTGTAAAACTTGTGTGTGTTTGTTTTCCGTTTGACATTAAAATTGCCTGTTACGTACATTTTTAAAACAAAACAACCAAAATACCCTCTTTTATCCATTTGAATGGGTACAAAGTGTAAAAAGCTGGACAGACAGAAAAAACGCTTTTTTACCGCTATTTTCCATTGCCGAAAACTTCAGCAATCAAAAGCAAAGTTGAAAATATTGTGGCACAAGTTGCAGGCAAATGATTTGCCTGAAGTGCTGCCTGTTGTCACAGCTGCCCCATTGTTCTGGTCATGTACTCCACATCTTGGACAGCTTCCTTTTGTACTTTGTTTGTTTGCCAGCCACTTCAACTAACACACTGTTGTTGCCATTGCTGTTGTTGTTGCTGTAGTCGCTGCGTCTTTTGGCCAAGTCCAGCGCCAAGTTTGTTTGTTTATTTGACTTTGGTTTCTCCAGGGCAGCTTTCGCTAGGCTGCTTTCTGCTTGTTCACGCCTCGTCTCCAGCTTACTTTAATTGTTAATTTGGCTTATGGCTTTTTCATTGTCGCCTCCTTGTTGATGTTGCTGCTGCTGCTGCCTCCTTTGACCACAAATCATATTTGCTTCTCCCGCAACGTCTGTGCTGCAGTCCTTTTGTGGTTCCCAGTAAATATAATGAAATCAAATTGCTCAAATTATTATTGAATTATTATTGGCACTGCCCGGTCGGGCAGACATCCCCAGAGACTCTGGAATCCAATGAATCATTATACAGCTGCTGTTTTCCCAATTCCCCCAGGTAATTACCATTCGTTCAAGTCAGATTCGTAAATCTAACTTATTTTCGCAGTGCAGATGAAGCCTTTGTGGTTAAAGTGATTACCTTCAGGATAACACATTTTAAGCATTGTTTTTGACATTTTTCTAGAACTCTCAAAGATACTAAATGTGCAATTACTGAAATCAAGTGACATATAACTTTTTTTTGAATATATTTTTGGTATTCTATATTTAATGTCAGCAATAAATGTACACTAACAGTTCCTTTCAGATATTGACATTTTACATAACACACATACTTGCAGGTTTCACATATGATTGACGGAGTCCCTTTAGCTGGGCTTATGACTGTTTGACTGTGTGTACAAGTTATTTTCTTTTTTTATTTTTTGAAAATATACAAAACAATTTAACATGTTAGAGAATATCCGGATTATGCCTCGGCGTTATATCAGTTTCTGTTGAAATGGTGTAACAGCTTAAATGTGTACACGATTTCAAGTGCTTATCCATTTAAAAAAATACTTTTTTGAAATAGTTTTTTATGTATTCTGGCACCTTTGTGAAAGTGATGGAGATACATAGATATATCTTTATATACTTATGTAACGTATATTTTTTTTATTATGATAGTCTGCATTCCGATAAAAATGCCATTCTGAATTCAAGTAAAAGCGGGATATAATTTAGTTCCCAAAATATATAAAGAAAAGCAGTTTATTATTAAATATTCCTAAATTAAATATTAATTATTATTGATTTCATATTCACAGGTATTTTTGTGCTCAAACTTTTCTGCTTAGACATTCTTGGTCTATCAAAATTCTCTACTCTCTTAATTAAGAAATTTCTAGCTTAATCGAATTTTGTCAACCCTTGTTCTTAATTTAGATACGAATTCTTGGTATTTATCAGACGTATGACAGTTTTGTTTTATTGCTATATATTATGTCACTTGTATAATGCTTGAGGGAGTGGAAATACCTGAAACGTAAAGCGTATAAAATTTATTTCCATTAAACGTTCCTGACAGCGACACTGCAGTTGAGTAGCACTTGACATGGCCACAGGATGCCATGGATTAGGTGCTTCCCGTTCCACCAGTCAAATTACATTAGCCTATAAAGTGTCCTGTGCAGTTCGCCCGCGGGTCCTTGTCATGGCCGCAGCAGGGCAAATAAAAACATAAAAAACCAAATGAAAAAAAAATATATTAATTCCCAATAGGGAACGGGCCAGCCAGCGAGCTGGCAACTCGATAAGAACTCAAGGGCTAAATCAATTGACGCTCTGCGCTCAGCTGGCCGCAGGCGTTTTATAGTCTCGTCTAGAGGTTTGGACGGACAACTGTGGGCGTGGCCCACTGCGAGCCCAAAGTTGGCCTGGCAACAGTGTTAAGCTTGTGCAGCGCTGTTGCATGTTGCTGATGTTGTTGCTGCTGCTGCTGCCGGTCCTTCCTCATCGCCATCGCACTCGGCAGCATCAAAACAAAAAGTCAAATTGAATTACTTTTGCAACATGGAAGGCAACGTCAACGGTGGCAGCAACAGCTACTCATTGTTGTTGCCATTATACGTGTAGTGTTGCCCAACAACAGCGGCAACAACACCTGCCAACGGTCGCTCTCTCTCTCGCTCTGCTCTGGCCAGTCAGCCAAGTGAAAAAGCTATTGAAACAGAACTGGCTGGCCGACAAGGAGCTGCAGGAGCGGCAGCCATAACTGGCTGCTGGACTGTTCGCCCACCGTTGGCTTTTTTCAGCTCCATTGGCAATGTGTGTGTGTAGTGGGCCGTGTAGTGCATCCACTCCTCGGCTGTCTCATGCACATTTTTTATGCTTTGTTGGCAAAAGTGTGCGAACTTCCGCTTGAAATGAAAGCAGCCGTTAAAGAGTGCCAATGTCTGATCCAAGTGCTGTCCCAGCGCCAGAGTCAGCCTCAGCCTCAGCCTCGGGCACAGCTTAAACGCCGTCGCACAATGTGAAATGGGCGCGAATAAAAATTTCGTTGCATAAGTTCGGCCTCATCTGGCCCTCTTCTTATTCATCTTCGTCTCTGGTCCTGTCTCTTTAGCGGCTTTTGTTAGCGCCAGCACAATGAAACATAATTCAGGCAAAGCTCGACTCGACTCGACTCGACTGGAATCGGCTTGGCTCGGATTGGCTAGCAGCTTCCAGTTGGCCACCTCCTGACGCGGACAACTTGTTGGCGTTGCTTCCTCTCAATCGGCGCCACTCGGCCCCTTCTGGCCTAACCTTTTGTCTGGCGCTAAGAATGAGCATTATCTAAGTTTTTATAATTGTCTGCGAAGCTTTGTTCGAGGGCTTTCAGCAGCTGTGCGCCTGATTGAAGGCAAGCTTTGTGGGCACAGAAAGCGAAAATTTTATTGACAATGAAAATAAAATCTCAGCTGCATTATTAAGAGCAATTATTTATTTATTTATTACACCAATTAATTGTCATATAAGCATATATTTAATGAGCATTCCCAGCTTAACGTGATATTTGAAATATTGTTATTACACATATTGCTGTGAAATGCACTCTGAGAAAAAAAAGAAGAATTTTGTACTCCAGTCACCAATAAGCTTTATGAAGGCGGCAGTTTTTTAACTTAAGAACAAAATTCTTATATTGAGAACATTTTTACAATCGCAAAATTGTTAAATATAAAATTTAAATACAGTAAAATTTAAGAAAGATTTTATTTCATTAAGAATATTCAACGCTTTTTTGAAGTACGTAAGTTGACGTAATTCAAGAACGTTTATGTCGATTTATGAAAGAATAATGATGATGCATATTTTTTGTCGTTACCATACGAACAAAACGTTACCTTAAAATTTTTATCGCCATGATTAAGGTTAGATTCAAACTTTGTTTAAGAATATTTAAGAATGATACTTTGCCGTTTTTCTCTGAGTGTAACCAATCCTAGTTATCTGAACCAAGTTTTCTAAGAACTGGCTACGAACGCAATTCTTGATTGAGAATAAATATAAATTTTAGTTGCAAGTAAATTACAAGATTACATACATACATATATCAGAATGTATTTGTCTACCAAGATCGTCATGTCTTCCACATTCTCCCGCTCACACTGAATCTCATTTTGAAATAAGCTGCACCTTCCTAAGATTTTATACCATTTCTTGGCCCTGCACCTGAATGGAACGGGGCATTTGCAGCCATATGTTGTTGCTTCTAAGAAAAAGGAACAAATCCAAGTACGTCATCTTGGTGGCTTACGCTTGCTGGGATTGGGCTCAGGGTGTTACAATCTAATCTCAACTCAGCTGGCATTTGGTGCAAAACTTTTCGCAATGACGCCTACAGAAGTGCGGAGGTGCGTCAGAGGGCGAGTCCGAAAAATTGGGTCAGTACATGAACGAAGCGTCAACTGGGTCAACAACGGCGCAACAGACTCTAAATAAATAATATATATATTGTTGCCAACAGCAGCAGCGGCAACACCAACAGCAGCAACAACTGAACTCAACTCGAGGCAAGTGCAACACGCGCTAAGCGGCTGCATTAAAAGGCCACTCAACAACGGGATGGCGAACAAGGTGCCTGGGTGGTTGGGTGGTTGGGCGGCTGTATGACGGGTTTAGAGGCAGCTGGCAGCTGGCAGTCAACAACAAAAGCTGCCACATGCCACTGCAACAAGAGGCCAAAAACAACGGCGCGCACACACAAACAAATCGAAATGCATAAAGTTTGACGTCCAAACAGAGGGCGAAACGCGGCGAGCAGGTCAGGGGTGCGGGGCGTGGCCATACTTGCAACAAATGATGAAATGCTAAAAAGCATGAAAGCACAACAAACAGCACAACAACAACAAATCGACGCCCCAAAGGCTGCTGCTGGCTGGGGAGGCGGGGCGGGGGGCACAGTGAAGTGGGCGCTTGATTACAGCAAAATGCACTCCAAAAGTGGCAAAACAAGAGAAACTCGGCTGGCAAACGCCACAACAGCAAATGCAATCGAACAAGCGCCTACACATAGAGTAGGCCACACACCCACACACACCACACACACACCCACACACACACACTCACAGGCTGTGCCAAAAAGTTCACAAATTACATTTAAGTGACGCAAAAGTTAACTCATTGCAAAAATCGCAGCTACAGATGACGGCTTGGCAGTTCCAATTCGTAAGTGATGTGTGTGGAAAAGGAGGGGCAGAGGTAGGGGCAGGGGCTGGGGCAGCAGAAGCCACTTGCCATGCATGCAAGTTCTGCTGCGCGTTAAACTTGCAACACTTGCACCGATTTGAGAAGCACCGAGAGAGGCTTGAGAGAAAAATGTTCTCCTAAAGCTGTGCGATTTGCTATCGTATATAAAAATACCGACTGAGCTGATTAATTCGAATCGCAATCGTTTATTCAGATGACATGTGTTTAATCAAAGATGAATAGACTTTCTGTTGGATATTTTGCTGTTGTTGTTGGGCTCTCACTACAGCTGTACAGGTGCCGGAAAGACAATAACCTTGCTGACGCCGCGTTGCATCACCATGTCGTAGTGATGATCGGAACTGATCAGCGCAAATGGCTGCAGATCCTGATACTTCTCGATAATAGGCAACAGGCTGATGTCCCTGCAGTTGATGTAGACGGTGGGCACGGTCAGCATCAGGGCTATCTCGTAGGCGGCCGACATTTTGGGGCACCAGACGGCAGCGCTGACAAAGGGCAGCTTCTCCTTGGCAGCCAGATCGCCCAGCTCCTCGCAGTGGCGAAACGTGTGCAGGGTTACCACAGTGCTCGGATGGTTGGCGCTGAAGTAGCTTTGGTTGAAGTCGCACACGACCATCGGCGAGCCGTCGACCATCGTATATTGGAAGCCTATGTCGTCGGCCTGCATCATGGACACCAGCTCGGCGCCCAGGCACTTGGCGCGACTCAGCGCCTTGCCATACAAGACGTGGCTCTTCACCTGACGATGGATCACGGTCATCCCGTTGCGCACCTTCTCAATCAGCTGCTCGCGCATCGTCTCGTGCACGAAGACGGCGCCGATGAGGCCCTTGCCGATCGGCTCATGCAACGTTTTTAAAAGTGGCCCGATTGCGGCATCAATATCCCCGTCCTGGCACAAAACGATCATGCTCGCATCGATCCAGCGCTTATCACTATCATCGGCAGGATACGGCGGCTGGCGCCAGGTATATGGTACAGGTGCCATAAGTGTTCCTGGTCTGTAAATTAAATGGAACTAAAGTGTCCTCGACTTTTAACTGAGATTTCGACGTGTTATATATTTGCTGAACTCCGTGAACAATAAAAAAAAACATCAAATTGTGTTACGTTGGAAATCCACTTGAAATATAAAGCAAATAAAGTCAATTTAGTGATAGTTGGACTATTCATTTAGGTTATTATTAAATTTATGTTGGAATAGGGTAAATATAAATACTTCTCTTTTAAAAAAACAACAAAATAATCGCTATTCAAGTTAAACGGTTTATTGCATTCTTTAACTCTGTATGGGGTATCTACTAACGTGAATTTTCAACACGACGACTCTTTATTTCTAATATTTGTTTAAAATACTTCAACAGGCATTGTCTCTAGGCGAATAAAGGCACAGGTTGACATATGCCTGACTGAGAAAACAATATAATTGTATACCAGTGTGTACTTTTTCAAGCGAAATATTTTTCCTATAGGTCCAATCTCCTTACTATATAGTTAGCGCTGAAATGCCCAATTTTATAGAAATAAGTGTTCATCGTTGGGAAACGACAAACAGTTAATTGCCGTGTGCCTACATTTTGACAGCTGCCTTATTGGCGTTAAAAAAATTAATAATATAGTTTTATATACCGATATTATGATATTGTTTCTGACATTTTATAAATTGTTATGCCTTTAACTGGGCAATAAAAAAAGACGGACTTTAACCTGTGACAAAACTGAGAACAATTTATGTAAAGCTCCTTGACAGGGTTTTTACAGGGTATAACTCTCTTGCGAAATTTGGCGAAAAGTGTTGCAGGAATAGTTGAGAGGATATTTCTAGGCGTTTTATCAATTGCATTGGACATTTATATGATGGGCTGCCTGGCTGGGTTTATCCATCACTGCCACTCGGCGATGGCGATGCTGACGACACTCGTGTTTTGGCCTCATTTGCCACATGGTTACGCTTGCGTTGCGCTGCGGCTCAGTTGCTGCGGCTCAGTTGCTGCTTGCAACATCCGCTCGTTGCTTGTAATTCTCTCACGCTCCGCTATGCACACGTGTATGCAGATAGACGTACATATATCTGACTCTATCTGTTGGCGGTCTTGTGGTTACTCATCCTTATCCCGGCTGGTGCTACTCCCATTTTGCAGCTGGTTATCCAAGTGTCGCGTTGTCGGCTCTCGGCTCTCAGTTGTCGGTTGTCGGTTGTCGGTTGTTGCTTGTTGGTTGTTGGTTAGTCCTGCACTAATGATGCATTCTCACTGACACACAAACAACAACAGCAACGGCAAAAACAACGAAGGCTCCAGTCGACTTGAGCTCGTGGGAGCTGCCACTCGGTCTGGCTGTCATCCATATGCCACATTCCTCTCACCCCAACAGCTTGGCAAATTGTTTCGCCAATCGCCAGCTGGCCTCGACTTGCTTTTTGGGCGTCAGCTTTCATGTGACTTGCATTGAAATTAAAATTTAAATTAAAGTTTAACTTCTTTCCAACTTTCTGTTGATTGAATGAAGAGAAATTGAATTTGAGCTGCCAGCAATGGATGTTTCAATTAGAACAGTAACCAAAACTAAACTCAGATAAAAAAACACTCAAAATACTGAGCTTAATTTCCTAACTTAAGAACGAAATTCTTATTTAAAGTACTTTTTTAAATCCCAAAATTCCTTAACATTCGACTCAAGTCCTGTAGTAAAAAACGTTGTATTTCCCGTAGAAAAGTTTTGCGCTTATTTTTAGCAAGTAAAATAATTCTTTTTATTCTTTGCTTTTATTTATACAACAAAGCCGATTATTACGCCAAGAATGATACACACTTAGTTTAGAAATTCAAGAACAAAATGCTTTCAAATGAAAAGTATCACGTTTTGCTCTGAGTGTATGCAGTGCATAAGTGATGCATATACAAAACTACACTGATAAAAGAAAAATGAGCAATTCTTCAATCAATTAAAGTAGAAATAATAATGTCATAATTTACAAAATAAACTCAGAGCGAATGTGACAACATTATTGATTTGAAAGCTAGCTTTTAGTGTGAAAATATGAGCTTGTAACAATATGATATGTTGTAATTATATATATATATACATATATGCATTATCGATTATCTATTAGGCAGTATAAATATAATTTGGTTACGATATTGCTTTACTATCGACAGTTGCAAAGCTTTTCCTTAAAGTCCCTCGTTCAAATTCGTTTTCCACTTAAGATGCCTTTAAGTCTTATGACTTATCAAGACTCAATTCCAAGAATTCAGTTACACTTCAGGATTCGTTGATTGTTGCCTGAGGATTTGTGTTTCTCTGTCGTGGCAATGGGTCTATTCTAAGACCGCTCAGCTTAGGTCGTCCTCTCGGCAGCCCACACTAACACACACACACACACACACACACGCAGCCATTCATAAAGTGTGGAGGTCCAGAGCCCCTTAGCTTCTATTGCTTTAATACAATGAACAATTTATTTTAATTTTATATTTATTTTTTGCACTTTTTCTCTTATTGTTAGGCTTTATTTCTGACTGTTTCAGTCGGGGTCTCTGGTAGCTGGTGCTGTGCAGCAAATTGGATGCGACACGAACCGCCATAAGCTTCACTTTATTCCTTATCCTATATTTAGCTGCTGCCTGTTGCCTCGTCGCTTGTTCGCCGGAAGCGGATGTTTGATAAATTCTCTGTGTCATTTTTCATTTTCATTTTGCTTTATTGCCATGATAACTGTTGATAACTGGCAACCACAAAGCCCAAGCCAGAAACCGAAGCCGAACCCAAGCCCGAACCCGTAGCCAGATTGCGGCTCCCAATTTGAATTCTTGCCCCGCACCATCTGAAATCTGGCAGCTGCTTGGCGAGTGGAGTTCGCATTGTCCTTGTGCGCAATATTTTAATTTAGTTATGTCCTGGCAGCAGCAATCCCAATTTGCCAGCCACAAAAGCCAGCCCGAACGGGATGCGTTCTTAACCGCACTCCACTCCCGGCCATCAGCATCATCAGCATCATCATCATCATCATAATGATGAACTGGTACTGTTGCTGCTTTTGGTTCGACGTAATCAAGTTGTTAATTTATGGACCGGATAAGCCGCTGCAGCTGTAAGTCGCTGTTGCTGCTGCCACAGTGTGCCACAAAGTGTTGCATGGCAATCGCTGGCTCAGCTGGCCAAAATGTGTCGCCTTGGCCAGCGGCAAAAGTCAATTTGCCAAATTTGCCAAGGTTTTGCCAATGGCTTTGCCTTTTGGCTCGTAAATCTTGGCAAATCGTTGGCACTGCCAGCACTGCGACCATCGGCCAGCAAGAATACGCAATTGATGACCAGCCAAGTGCAGCACCCAATACTCCCGGCACCCCGCAACTCCGCAACCCAACCCCATCTCCCTTGGTCAGCATCAAATATTCATTTGAACAAATTTGTAGAAGTTGAAAAATTGGCATCCTACTTTCGATATGCGAGTCCCGAAATCGCTGAGCCGTGTGCGCACGGGCTACCACAGCAATTGGCACTTGCTGACAGCCCGGAGTAATCGCTGCAATCGCTGCCCACCAACCAGAGTCGATGGTGCACATGACTTTGCCTCGACTTGGCTTGTTTGCTTGCTTTGCGGGCTATCGAAGTTTGCTCAGGCATCGAAGTCCTAATTTATGCACCAAGTCTCTGGCGAAACGTGTTTATCAGTCCGGGCCATATAAAACAGCAGCTTCGACACAACACAACAGCCCCCCACTATATTTGAAAAATGGCCTTGAGAGGCCAAGTAACCCCAACGACACCCACAACTGTTGCCATATACCCTAGACCCATCAAAATATGTAAAACAAAAAGGGTATCACTACGTAACATATATACATACACATATACATATGTACATCTGACTATACAGACAAAACAATTTAATGTTTCGGGTTTCCTTTAATAAAAATATGTATACAAAATCACTTTAATCATAATAAAATTACAAAAGTATTTTTATAAAATATTAAAGCAATAAAATTCCTATAATGAAGCTGAAATTTGATCAAAATCAAAAGTGCTTTGACTTCGGATTCCTGGTATCCTTAAGTCCGTTCCCGTTAAGACTGATTGAATCACAAAAGATACTCAAGTTCCAAGTTCAATTCCAAGAACTGATAATCTGGGCAGAACACGATAAGTTTTAACTTACATAAATAAATAAATACCGTCGTTCACTCAAAATATAATACTAAAGAACTTAAAGCAAAAAGTATTAGACTTGAGTTTACAAATAATATTTTGATGAAAACATATATGTACATACATGGACTACAAAATGAAAGACATATTTTACTAGAATTTAGTGCAAAAAAATCATAAAGTGCCAAAAAAATTTGTTGATAATATCAACTCATGTCTGTTATTTACTACTATTTTGTTTTATGCCCTTGTTTTCTTTGTAATGACATAACTCAAGGCTATATTCCAATATACTTATTTAGTACCAGGCACAGGGTATCTCATCGTCTTAGCACTTGCAACTCAGCACACATGCCGGCTATTTGATATGCTACTTTGGACTTATCATTATTTTGGGTTTATTCAGCTGTACTCGCAACTCTCCTCTCTTCTATCCCAGCATCAATTTGCACCTTTGTTGGCCGACGTGCAAATTAATACCGGAGGGGGTAAGCTGAAGGTTTCATAAAACACAGAAATCGTTTTGAAATGTTTTGCATATTTGGGCAATTCATCGTCAGGCAGAACATGAATTTAAGCCAAGCAGCTGCGTTCACCAGAAAAAAAAGAAAGATGGAAAAACTTCATTAAACAATGTAACAATAACAGTTATTTTCACTCTCATCACGCACACACACACACACACACACACACACACACACAGACAAACACGCACACTCATCTAAAGCAGAAGATTTATATACATTTTACACCTGTGGCGCTTCGTTTCTCATTCGCACATCAAATTTGCTGCGTTGGCAGCTCTGCACCTGTCTTTTTATTCACTTACCGCCCCGTTCCCCTACTACAGCACCCACCCCATGGGTGTGTGTGTGTGTTGTGTATGCATGCAAACAAGCTGAAAATTCATTAAACTCAAGCAATAAATTCTTTTAATTGTTTTCTTTGCCTTTTTCCCTCTCCAACAATATCCGCTTAGTAGACGCTTCGACGTGCAGAACTGCCAACTCGAACAGAACTAAGTTGAACGCATTTATTTCTTTTATTTTTTTTTTTGGCTTGACACAAAATAAATAGTACTTCAATTCGCATACAAAGAAGTTGTTTCAAATAGATTCATTTAATTCTAGAGAATTATGCTGAACCAATACAAATAAAAACCAGAATGTGGTATTTGGTTGTCAATTTTAATTTAATTAAGTTAAATTAAGTTTCAACTTTACTATATCTACAGTTTTCAAATATTTAACACAAATAGCTAAGACAACATTAGCTTGATGCATTATTTGCTTTAGTCAGTTGTATGCCACTGGGGGATATGTGAAAGCAATTCTTGGAATTATGTTACACACGCATATTCTAGGCACGCTCAGACAAATTACCAGGAATACTCACATCGAGCACAAGCGTTCTTCGAATCCGGCCAAGGTGGATTTCTCTTAACTTGAGAACAATCTTCTTATTACAAAAATGTTTTTTTTGTAATCGTCCAATTTCTCATTTAAATCTTGAATACAGTGCTCAAGTACAAAATACTGAATACAAGATTTTTTTTTAGATACACAACATAAATGTTCGTATATAAAATCAATAATGATTCTACATAACTTACATTTTTTTTAATTTTCAACTTATTACTACAATAAACATTAGTTACATATTAGAAATCTAAATTTATTTAATGTGTCCCAGTCGGGCTTTCAAAAATTTTTTTTGATAATTTTGAACTCCTTAACTTAGATTTTAATTGTCCAAATAATTGAACAATATTTAAGACCAAAATGTTTTCGAAATATGAATAAAATGCTAAGAGGTTTATTTAGCTAGTCCAAGTGGATGTACTCACTTTAATGTTATACATGGTCGATGCAGATTTGGTTACCATTGCCAGTGGCATTCGTCCTGCCTCGCCCTGCTGCCATTAATTGTTTTTGTAGGGAAGCAGCAGCTGCTGGTGAAGCTGTACTCAATTAGTAAAACGAAACAGGTGGAGCAGGTGAAGCTGCAAACTTTGACAGTTGCATCATTAATAGAAAAATGTTTTGTGTGTGGGTGGGCTGGGTGGCTGCTACCCTGTGTATGTGGCTAATGAACTCAACAACCCCACTGTCAAGAAATTAACTAATAGTCTTTTCCCCTCTCTTTTTCTACCACCACTCTAATTGCAGGTGTCGACGCCATCGATTTGTTTCATGTTGTAATTCAAATACTTTTGGTAAGTAGTGCAGCAAATATGAAAAATAAGTTTTGCAGGCGAGTTCGTAAGTAACCCAAAGATACAGCTAAAGCAAAAGTTGAAAAGTCGCACCCACTTCGGGAAGCAAGAAAACGAACAAGTTAAAGAGGAAGCAGCGGTAGAAGAAGTACAGCTAAGAACACAAATGGCAAATGCATGCAAAAGGCAAATCGGGAGCAAAAAGGAAACCGAAATAGAAAAAAAAACAACAAGAAAACATCTCTTGATCATTTGAATGCGGATACGGAATTTGGATTTGGATTTCAATTCGAATTTGCATTTTCTGTTTGCAATTTGTGTGCAACAAAATTTTGCCAAGTTTTAAGTGGAAAGGATGCACGAGATGAGCTTTGTGGGCTGTGAATGCTGTTTGCTGGGACGTGGAGTTGGGCATTTGGACTTAGACTTTGTATTGTGCTTGGTTATATCCTGATGCCAGATAGCAACACCGGCAGTTGTGTAGGAAAAGACGGTCCGACAACTTTTTGCTTTGCTATCGGGGTCGCACTGGTCAACCCCGCACAACGTCCATGCAAGCCGAATAGAAACTAGATTGCAATTTGGGTTGGATATAGAATGCATGTAATTGAATGAAATCCAAAAAGCATTTGGAGATTTGCAATGCTTTGAGCCAAATAATATGCCAGAGCGAAGCTCACATCACGCAACTATCAAAACTTAATGACGGCAAATTGAGTTACATCTAATTTAGTTCTGAATATGAGTGCTAACGTCAAAATAAAGTGAGAATTAGAGTTCGAATCTCTGCTCTAGACGAAATGATCGAGTTGAGCTTTCAATTGTTTGGTAATTACGTTTCTTTAATTTATCCCCAAAGTATAGTACCGATGGGTTAGATTATTTTCCTTAGGATAACCTAAGCCCGGCCGGAGGTGGTAGGTAGGTATTTTAAAAAATGGAAAAAATAAAATAGATCCTATAGAACAAATTTCAAGAGACAGCTCCAGACATCAAAAAATGTCTTCATAGGCAGACGCTTTCCTCTTCTGACAGGACAGCCCCGGAAGTCAAGGTAAAAATATGCGACCATTGAGTTATAAAGCTTATGGCATAGTAAAACAAGTGTGGAGGCACTAGTCGGGAGCGCCCGACTTGGGGATACCCTGAAGCCTGTCTTTTCATACATTTCAATCCCCTTGCATGCACACACATACACACAAATGAACGCCGCAAGCTGTGCACTTTTCGTGAATAACTTCCAAACTAAGATTACAATAATAAGAAAATAATAAAAAAAAACCTTACCTGAGCTCTTGAAAATTGCAGAGAGGGGCGTTTTTGCACATCACAACAAACAAAAACTTTTAAAAGAAATATTACAGATTTCCAGAGAGAAAGAGAGTCTCTCCTTCTCTCTTGAGAGAGAGATAGATAGAAAGAAGGAGAGAGAGAAAGAGAAAGAGAGAGGGGGAGAGAGAGAGAGAGAGAGAGAGAAAGAGAAAGAGAGAAGATAGAGAGAGAGAGAGAGAGAGAGAGAGAGAGAGAGAGAGAGAAAGAGAGAGAGATAGAGATAGAGAGAGGGAGAGAAAGAGCGAGAGGGAGACAATGAGAGGGACACAGAGTGAGAGAAGGAGAACGGGAAAATGTGGAAAATCCAGGCAATAATACGAATACAAAAACAATGATAGAGAGATTACGTACGTTATATACACTTAACTAAAAGAAATGCCAAAACATGTAAGCCTTACTTGAACTTAGAAGGGCGTCTTTTGCACTTGACCACAAAATCTTTTATAGGTTGAGAAACAAAAACTTATAATAGAAAATTTGCAGACTTCAAAAAAGAAAAAGAAAGGGAGCGAGAGCGAGTGAGAAGAGAGAGAGAGAGAGAGAGAGAGAGAGAAAGAGAGAGAGAGAGAAACAGAGAGAGAGAGAAAGAGAGAGAGAGAGAGAGAGAGAGAGAGAGAGGAGACGACACAGAGTGAGAGAAGGAGAACGGGAAAATGTGAAAAAGCCAGGCAGTAATACGAATACAAAAACAATGATAGAGAGATAACGTACGTTATATACACTTAGCTAAAAGAAATGCCAAAAAATGTAAGCCTTACTTGAACTCTTGAAAATCGCATAGAAGGGCGTTCTTGCATTTGACCAGTAAATCTTTTATAGGTTCAAAACAAAAACTTATAAGAGAAAATTTGCAGACTTCCCAAAAGAGAAAAAGAGAGGGAGGGAGAGCGAGTGAAAGAGAGAGAGAGAGTGAACGAGAGAGTGAAAGAGAGAGAGAGTGAAAGAGAGAGTGAGAGTGAGGCGGAGAAAGAAAGTAAGACGGCTCTAGACGGGAGCACCCGGTTAGGGGATACGTTGAACGCTGACTTTACATACATTTAAGCCCCTTTTCATTCATGCATACATAGACACTTCGCCACGTACACATACATATACGACGCGTTCATGCAGACGGACGGACAGACGGACGTGGCTAGATTGACTCGGTTATTGATGCTGATCAAGAAATACTTTATGGGGTCGGAGATGCCTCCTTCTGCCTGTTAGCTTGCATAAAACCATTATACCCAGATTATATCTTGTTAATGCCTCGAGACATTTGTCATAACGTTACATTCACAGTCAGAACCGTTTCGGATTTATAACTCGTTTGATTTATATTAAACAGTTAATCATAAGATTAGGCTATGTAAAATGTTTCTCCCCTCAGCAATATATAAGCTTATTAGCTTAACCAGGCACTGTAAGCTAACAGAAATATGGGACAACAAAGGCGTAGGCGCAGTAACTGAAATATAAAATTGAATTTAAAGATTTGTATTGCATTACAATGCGAAAACGTGCACGCTTCAGTCGGGCAACAGCCGGATAGAGCCGGACAGGGTCCGGCCCCAGTCCCAGCTGCATTCGCCTGAATTAACTGAACGTCTTAATCAGTAGACCTGGTCAGGTATCAGTTGGCAGTAAGTGCTGCCTGTCTCCATATACATGCATATGCCATTAAGCCAGCTCACCCACGTTCACCCAAAGATGTTTCGCTTCATCTTGGCAGCATTGCGTCTGCCGTTACGCATATAAAGCTTGGGCAGATGTTGGCCCGGAATGGAAACTACAGCTGCAATATATATATATATATATATGCATTGAACTTACTGTAGATGTTGTCTGACCAGAGCTCTGGCTTAAACTGGATGGCTGGCTCATTGACCGTGCTGCACTTCCGGACGTCCTTGCTGCAACGTTTGACATTTTCCAGCTGCTCAATAAGAGCCGAACACGAGGCCACAGTAAGAGGCAGAGACAGTGGCAATGCCAGCGTCAGACCTACAGGCGCTGTCGGGATCCCTGAAACCAGAAGACGAGAAATCTCCAACTGGCACGGTCCACTTGCTTTCTGTGTCAGGCGTGTGCACTTCCTTCATTGCGCTGGCTTTCCGCTGTCGCCGTTCATTTCAGGAAATGCATTTCGTCCGCGTTGAATGAAAACGAAATTGCCAATTTCATCATGGACGAGGTACGGCCCAGGGGTGCGCGGCTACAGGTGCGACAGGTGCGCTTTTCTGATTTCGTAAGCATTCAGTTTGCCCTTGGCAAGTGACTGATGTGGCGGATGGCACTGTTAGCCACTTGGCCAGCAACTTACTCGGGTGCGAGCTAGTCTGGTCACATTGTGCCTGGCACATGGCCTGTTCGACATCCTGAGTGGGAGCCCCTTTGTAAAAGGACTCTGTTTCCAGTTCTGGTATCTAAAATTGTATGTTCTTAAATCATCTTTGATTACAAACTCAACCGTTGAAGTTACAGAAAAAGAAGCAAAAATCGCTTAGATTACATCAGAGATAAAAAACACTTGTTAAATGCAGGCTACGTACTTAAAAATGAGCATATAACACCCTCAATAGAAATACAAGCTGAAATTATTCGAGATTATGAATATATTTAGTTATTGAAATAAGAATTTTGTTTCAAGAGTATGAAATTAAGAGCTTGATTGGCAACGTTTGTACCGGAATTGACCACAAAACCCTTGATTGTTTCTTCATCCAACAGTTCAGCAACAAAAATCGATAACATATCGATAGTTTTCCACTATCGATAATTTATTGTCTATGTTTTTTTGTTTTCAAAAACTTTCACTATCGATAATAGCAACTATCGACAATCGACATGATTGTGAGCCGAGTCATCCCCGAGTCTAGCTGCCTGCTGCATCAGCTCGAATATACCTGACCCAGGCACACACACGAAAGCTCGCTGCTGCAAAACCTTAGCCCAGTTTGGCGCACTTGCACAACGAGCAAACCACGTGAATCAACTTGCTCAAGAAAATGAAAACCAAACAAAAATGCCAACGAAATTAAAACAGTTTACTTTATGCACTGCGCTGGGGTGAATTGACCCCCAACCCACATCCACCCCTGTCGAGTCAACATCCCCAACGCCCGTGTAGTGTATACCAATCGCGCCAAACAAAAGCCGTGCAAAATTATGTCAATGGCGTCGTTGTCCTGGTCGTTTCGTTGGCGCTATTATCGCCAGCTATTTCCACTTTCCAACCAGTCAAAGGCAGATATTTAGATGGAGGGTGAGTGAAAAAGACAGCCAACAAGTGCGAGAAGCACACACACACACACACACACACACACAAAGTTGATGCGTTCGTTGCCTATCAAAACCAAAATTGAATACAAAAATCTCATCAAAAATCGATTAGAGAACAGCACTGCAAATGTAAGAGCTAAAGAGATGGAAATGAAGAAGAAAAGGACGAGCAATGGTTGGAGTAATGTTTTGCTTTTTAGGGACTGACGCCAGTCTGTATTAAGTAAGTAGTTTACACGGCTGAAGCGGTGAAATGCCGAAACGCCTCAATCGTGTTAATAAACGAGTTTTGTCGTCGGCAAGCAGCCAGAAACCAGTCTTCAAACTCTACCTGTCACCATTGGCATTGCCATCGTTATCGTCATCGTCTTCCTCATCGTCTTCGTCATCGTCATCATCACCGCCGTCGCCGTCGCCGTCGCCATCGTCATCGTTAGTGGGCAGCCAATTTATGCTTCAAGCGACGAGTGCTGTCAAATACAATTTGGCAAATTAAAATCAAAGTAGTGTATACTTCTCACTCAACGCCACTTGAAACCCAACCCCTCCCCACGCCCCAGGTCTCTATTAGTTTAGCTCTTTAATATTCACTTTTCTTCTTTGGCATATTGTTGGTTGCATAAACATTGAGAAAATCATATTTGTGGCTTTGAATTGCCAAACTTTGTCCAGCTGATGACTACGATTATGACAATAATGATGATGGTGATTGTGATGATGGTATTGGTGCCGCATGTACTTTAAATTTTGTCAAAGTGTTCATTTTGAATATTAATAAAAACTTCTCAGCTTACCAGTTGTTTTGCTTTACTTACCTGATGGCAAACCCCAAACGTGTGGCTCCAAAGTTAGGGCTACAATATGTTACTCAACTCACAAAACTTTGGCTTTAGCTAAACATACGAATGTTGAGTTTAAAGCGAAGAAAACTCGTTCTGCATTATGTTACATTGATTTTTGTACACTTTGAAATTGTCTTATAAATTTTTTTTTATTTAATCAGCAATATTCGCCTTTTCAAGACACCACAAACTTAACTGCTATTTTCCTTCTTTCCAAAATTAAAACAAGTGCGATTATTGTCAATATATAGTAACAGCTTCAAACAGTCGAAAGCCGTCTGAATTATTGTTGTTATTTTGGAAAAATATCGATGTTTGTCGTAATTTTGTTATTCTATCTTTAGAAATTAGGTGACTCTAGCTCTAAAATTTCTTATGCGATCTTTAGAGGATGTCTTAAGTAATATCTCTAAACAAATTGTATGTATGCATCCTTCAAACTGAGGAAGATATATAGCCAGAAAATCTCATTGCCTAATCTGACGCAGGTATACACGAGTTTACTTGTATATTCAAACTTTCAAGTCTCTGGCTCTATTAAAGACAGACATTGCACTCACCAAATAAAGTCTTATCAATTCGTGAACGCGCATAAAAATTATTATGTTCTTACATTATTTAGAATACTTAACATAAGCTCATTTAAAAGCATGTACATATATTCTTGGTTGTCCTGAATAAAGTATTCTATAATTGATATGAGCTGAAGGCGTTAAAAAAAATCCCTCCCTTTTAAAAGCAATCAAACAACCATAAAATCTTAGATCAATTGCAAAATTATCAAGAAAAAGAAAAGTACATTTGAAGTGCATGTACATGACAACAATTGTCGATTTTGGATTATTCCCTTCCTGAGCTCAGAGCACACACAAGTGGAATAAAATACCCACAAGCTGAAGAACAAAAGAGGACAAATAGGATAAGGCGAAAGCCGAGATGGAATCGATTCGTTTCGGTGCTGTCCTGCTTTGCTTTTTACTTTCTTTCATTTGCTCTCTCAGTGGTCTCTGGTCTCTCCCTCTCTCTTTCCTCAGCGGAAGCGCTTTTACCAAACTATATATTATATATAAAGTTGTTTGTTAAAAGAAAACTCTTTACTTAATTGCAAAAAGTGCGAAATACTTGAAATGTGCTGTTCAAATTAAGACTATTCTAATTACAACAATGTCCCGAGATTCCATGTTCGGATTAGATGTCAACTTTCGCTTGAGCTTTGACGCCCTGGCAAGCAATTTAAATGTTCGACCCCGCTCAGATAGAAGTGCATTTGTACGCCCCCAAACGTATAATCTTCTGGGCAGCACTCCACTATAAGGCCCGAACCAAGCAACCACCCAGAGCACCCGTAGCACCCGCAGCTCCCGCAGCTCCCGAACCGCCCAACTCCAACAGCTTTCTGTTTCTCTATGCTCTGTGCGGTATTTACCAAAGTACACAAAAGGCGAAAGCAAAATGTGTTTTGTCAGTGACATGAAAATCAACTGAAGCGACGCGACCGATTTACGGGCCGAGGACGATTGCCAGAAGAGGTGGCCAGATAGCTGGACGGGATGAGGGCGAGAACGAAGTTGGGAATGGGGATGGGGATGGGAATGCAGGGAAGCAGGCTTGTAATGCCGGTGGGTGGCTCCGGGGCTGGGCGTTTAAATAAACTGTTTGACACATGGCACACACGAACGAACGCACACACACACACACACACACGTGGACACGCCCACTTCCGCACGATGGGCAGTCGGACGGGCGGGTGATGCGAAAGAGGAGTACATGGAGACCAGGGAGAAGGACAACTCAATTAAGCATGCACAATGCACACGAAATTTCACTTGCTGTCTCATCTTCCTCCACACACTACCCGCTCACCGTATCCCCATCACCCCCCATTTCTCTCTCTCTCTACCTCTTTCTGTGCATCGGCCCTTTCGCCATGTTTTGGTCGCTTGGTGTCTGCCCGTGGAGCGTTGGGGGAAATTCAATGCACGCTGCATTGGAGCGCCAAATAAATGTACAAAAATTGTAAAAATATCGCACTGTGCACTGAATGGCATGGGGTGAAATAAAAATTGTTTTATATTTGAGTCACATCCATATATTTCCATTGATTTTATTTGTCTGTACGTGTCTTTGCCTGTTTTTTAAGCTGACTCTCAGAAATTGCAGAGCGTAGCCGTAAGGACGACGTGTTGTGCAGGAAAGCCCATTGCGTCCATTTGAAAGACGGCTGGCTTTTGTTAAGCAAACAACACTAGCTGGGTAAAGTGGAGTTCACGTATCGAGGGATCATACGTCTAGCCTTATCTATGGGTCTACATTGCCTCTGATAGTAAAAGGATGACAATTTTACTCTCCAAGCTTGTTGACTTTATATTTTCATAGTTTACAGAATTTTATTTCACAATTCAGAAATATTTCTTGAACGGTATATAGCAATTTTAAACACCATCCTGTTAATCAATATAGCTTTACTTGAGCTTTTGTTTCATCTTATCGTATCTGGGGCCTATTTATTGATACTTCTCTCCATTTAAATTAAAATTTCTTCATCTTTATACAACATTTTCCTTCTCTATTTCTATCGCTTCTTGTTTATATATCTTTGTCTTTAACAACCTGTCAGTATCTCTTCATCTCTGTCGTTCTATGAGTTTTACTATATTATTTGGAGTCGGTTCAAAATTCAAATCTATCGATATACTTTATTAGGCAAATTGAATATTCGCACAATCAAAAGCGTAATTACTGTATTTTTAAATTTCTGAAATGTTTGGTAGCGAACATCCAAATAAAAGATATTGTTTATGTGGACAGCATAATTGCGGGCAGCTCGGGAATATCAGTAATGGGGGAGCACGGCCATCCATCTTTTATTTATTTGCTTAATGAATGTGAAAAATATTTTAAATATTTGCACAATAATTTCGCTCATGCCATTTCCATTTGCAGTGACCAATTCCAATTCCCCCATCTGCGCCATATTGTTATTTAATATTGATTTATCGGCGTCACGCATTGTGCATTGTTTACCACAATATTTGACCTTTCATGGGGCCTAACAATCCAGCTCGTTTATGCCACTCGTATTTGTCGAAACAATATTTGGCAGTGGAGCAATGAGTAAAAAGTCAGCGGCGAACGTGCCCCCTGGGCCAGGCCATAGACCCTGACGCATAATCAATCAATGGAAATCGATTTGTTGTTCAGCGCAATCAACGAAGTGGCCCGGGGTGTGGCGGGGTCGGAGCGGGGGGGGGGACGGGGGCGCCGTATGACAGTACTGTCACATACAACGCACATACATTATCACACCCGCCACCTCCCCTCAGCCGGTCCAGCCGAAGACATGACAACCCTCCCAGTTCGCCCCAACACTTAAGTAGGTTGCGCCGTTGTCATCAATGTTCGTCGTCTCGTCCCCGTTCATTGAACTGCCTCCTGGTGGCAGCGTTGTCGGGGGTTGCTTAGACCCAAACCCTTGGCTCCTTGCAACCTCCCTGCCCCACGCTCAGCTCTGTCTGCTTTGTTTATGTCGTTTACAATCTATACTGCGATACTATTTATATATGTACTGTGTTTGCAATTGTAATTGCTTATGTTGACTTTTTATGCAAAATATTCTGGCCCGATTTAGATAAATAGCAAGACTTTATAGTCTGTCAGTCTGATACTATTAAAGTCAGCGCAACCAATTTTGCCATTATCTATGTAGAAATATTCGAGTCAGGCCCGCTCCCGTAAATATATATATAAAGTATATATGTGCCACAGTTCTAAGACTTGAGTCATAAAATTCGGTACAATATCTATAGATGATTTCCTTCAAATTACTTTATTTCAGGTTGTTTGGGGTACAGAAAACGAGAGGTCTTCTAAGTTGTATACGACACTGTTTCATTCTCATTTAATATAAAAATTCAGCACAGCAAATAAATCGATACGTGATGGACAAAAACTGCAGTTAGATAATTGGGGCGCTTGGGAAAAAAATAACGTTTACCCCGTCTTGACTTGGCCCGTAAAGAATTTGGTAAACAGGGTTGCGCAAAGCGAAATAAAAGCAAACCAAAGCAAACTGAAACTCCAAGCGTGGCCCATGACTCATCGACAGAAACTATTAGTGGATGGGGAAATGATTTGGTGGGGGGTGGGGGACAACTGTCCCGCCCGGAAGGCAACTTGTCCATTAAGGTGACCAGCTACTTGACTTAGCTCCCAATATAATTAAGCCTTGTTGTTGTTGCTGCTGCTGGCTTAGCGCTAAACGTTTTGTGGTCTGCCGCATTTCACCAAAGGCCGCCCCGCTTCTGGCCCCACAGGCAGCCACCACCCAGCCACCCACCCCTAAACACACACATAGCGCGACAGAGAGAAAGAGAAAAGGAGTGAGAGTCATATAGAGCATGAGACAGCACAAACTGTTGCTGCTGGCAGGCACACACACACACACACACACGCTGGTGAGTGTGTGTGTGTGTGTGTGCGGCACCTTAATGACAATAATCCCAGCTCATAAAGTATGCAACGTCTCGTTTTAGCAGTTAGCAGCATGTCGTACAACAATTTTCCTGCCATTGTCTATCATTTATGGAACTGCATGCACGTGGCGAAACGGTTCCTCGGTCCAAGGGTCAACAATTCATATGCAATTAGGATGCAAGCAATATACACGTGTATCCTCCAGCCCCCTAGCCTAAGTTATGCAAATTATGCCAGCCTAGCGTTATAGGGTCATTAAACTGTACCAACTAATTGCCTTTAATTATAATGATTCCACGCGGTGTCGAAGCTCACATGAATTTGGTAATATTACCTAAAATTCTTCGAAAAGATAGGGGACTTTTTACAAATAAACTGTTTGAAATATTATTCGTACTCAGCATCTTCGCTACTTTTGAAGTTTTGGAGTTTTGAATCATATACCGATCGAAAGATATCGTTTAATCTTATAGCAAAACATACCTCAACATTATTTAGTAAACAATGCCAAGTTATGGAATAGTTGGGCATTCAGCACTTCGCCAAAAGTTATTTTTAGCTACAAAGAACTGGAGCTTTGTGCGTAAATGCCGGAATGCCCGACTATTTTTATAATTTGGAAGTGTTAATATTAAATTGAATATCCTTCGTCACTAAATTTGATATAAGAAAACTTAGGTCTTCAACATGCTTTCGCCACTAGATTGTTACCTCATGTATAGGTGTTTTTATTTTATAATAAAACATATTAAAAGTAGTTGAAGTTTATAAAAATTATTTAACGTTATTTATTATTTATACGAGAACATACGACGTAGGAGATAACCACAAAAAATCAAAGCCAAAAATCGAAATTTATCGATTTCGGAAAATCAAACCTCTTCTCAGTAATTTTGTAACCCCTGATACAATATTTAGCACCTAACAAAGATAGATAGCTTCGATATATTGGATGTATCGCACCAAGTACCTGTTGCTACTTTAGCAGCACTTTAAGAAGGCTTCGCATAATTTTCAGTTTCATATTTTATCTGGGCGAGTGGCAGGCCAATTGCGTTGTGCAAATTGCTGCTGTTGTTTCGGGGAGAGTGCAGCTGCGTTAATCTTGGAATCCTTATTGGTCAGCACAAGTTGAAATCTGACCCTTTGGACGCACTAGAAAGGCCTCCGGTCCCCGCCGAGTGGTCACGTCAGTTCGCTTCAATGTGCTCAGTGCTTCTTACTTATGCAGCGCGTGTAACAATGGCCATATATCTTGGTGCCGCCTTTTCAAGACCAGCCCGCAGCCCTCACCCCCCCCCCCCCCCACCCCTCTCCCCTGCACCCTGTTGGTTGCCTTTGCACAAATAAAAGTGCGTGCACTGGCATTGGGATTGAGTTTGGAACTCGGAGCTTGAAGCTTGGTGCTTGAAGCTTGCGGAGCTGGACTTGTTTTGTTGTGTATACGCCCCGTTGGTGACGTTGACATTTCGAGTGTCATTTTGCTTCGCTTGTGGCCCGCACGTGCACCCCGTCTCTCTGGCCCGGCCCGGCCCGGCCCGGCCTGGCCTGGCCTGATGTGGTCTTTGTTTCCTTCCCTTCGTTTGTTTCCATTTCGTGCAGTTTATTTTACTTACTTGGCTTCATTGTCGCTTTGCATTGCTTTGGCACGCACGCAGCTAACGCCGAAGCTGACGTCGACGCCTACGCGTTGCCACATTTTGTGGCAAGCGGAAACACATTACATACTCGGCAGCTTGACAACAACAGCAGTAGTGGAGGAGCAGCAAGACCAACAAGAACCAGCCGAGTCAACGCCTGGCGACAACAGCCGGAAACGGAAATAGAATAAAGTGCCTTTCTGGCTGATGTGTCGAGTCGCCCCGCCGCGCCCACTGCAATCCGCATTGTCCGTCTCTCGCTTAACTCTCGACTTTACCAACTCGTTGGCGGTTTCATTTTTTAGTGGCTAACCACTTGAGCGCTTGCTGCTGCTGCTGCTGCTGCTGCTGCTCCTGGCATGCTATTTATACCAATTCAGGACGTCGCCTCGTCTAACATTTCATTAACTTTGAGTTATAGTTTCATGTTTTCCGAGCGCCGCTGCTGCTGCTGGTGCCGTTCCAAGGGATATTTCTTTAGCCGCTTTCACTTTGGTTAATTGGCCAACATGCCGTTTCCAGCGCCATCCCCTGGCCTTGTCCTGGTCCTGCCAAAACCATCAAATATTTGCCGCAACTGTAAGTCCACGAGCTGACGCGGTTTGTCCTCTGTAAACTGGGTCAGAAGATCCAACGAGCGCCGCTCTATGCGATTCTCAATTCATGACATAAACTTACTTCAAGTTTAAAGGGTCTTAAAGTAATCAATATATATATATGTCGAGCTGCCGAGTTAGGAACTGGGAACTGGTGGTATTTGAAAAGTTTTCTTTGATTTTCACTCGCATTGAAACAGAATGTTAATTCGAAACGTTTTATGGCTCCAAAATGGCAGGCAAACTAGAGAACAGACCCACAAAAACTGAATGCATGGCGTCATTTACATACATATGTACATATTTTGGACAGTGGGTGGTGCCATTTTGGGGGCCATTGGGCGTGTCCTTTGGCTGTAAACTTTGTGCTAAAATCGCACACAAAATTTCACACAACAACAAAAAAATAAGCCAAAAGCGAGAAAAACATTTGGCAGACAACAATTGGCCTAAAACATACAACAAACACGCAGAGACGTGACTGGAATACCATTCCAATGATTGGACGACAGCAATGAAACCGAATTAAAACTGGCATGAAGTATGGCACACTCTCTATACGATGCGTAGTCGAATGTCTGGGCGCGTGTTTGTGTGTCTACACTCGAAAAAAAACATCGAGAGTGATGTGCTCTGAAATCGAATGCAAATAAGATCAAAGCACCTATCTGCGCACAACACGTGACCTTGTCATTTTTTAAATACTTCTGCAACAAATTACTTTAATATTATTGCTTGGGTTTAAACGTTTTAATTACAATTGTCTTAATTATTTTACATTCAAACAAACATAAGTATGTGTATAAGTATTTAACCCTTTAGTTTGTTAAAATTTTATTTAAATATTTGATAAATAATTTAAGGTTTTTGAAAATATATTTTGAATCTGTTTTCGCGTTAAATTTTATTTTGGGTTTTGTTTTCATACAACTTTTTTTTACCGAAAAACTTTTGAATATGAGATATATTTTTGTTATAGTAACTTTAAAAACTCGTTATAATAATGTAAATTTAGTAAAAAAGTGTAGGGAATAAATGAGGGAAAAACCTTTTACGCGAAACTTACATTCTGGTTATATTAAAATGGAGAACGACATACTTTTCTGAGTATATGTGTGTGTTTCAGAGTGTGGCAAATTCATGCGGGTTAGGAAATGGAGGGGGGGGACTTCAAAACACATTAGTCTATATGCCAAGCGTTGATGCGTCCCGCTCCGCTCCGCCAGGGGTTCTCTGCACTCTTCTACCATCGAATGCACTATCCGAGTCTACACTAGACATACAAACTGCTCATCGAGCGAGTGGAAACTTTATGGATTGCATGCGCTTTAGTTGAGTTGCAGCTGCAGCTGCAGCCCCACTGATAATGGACTGACAGCTCCAGTACCATCTACAAACACACCCACACTCGCAAAATTCCCATCCACACACACACACACACACTTCAGTGGTTGTGCTAAAAGTTTGAACGCCATCAACTTAAACGCTTAAAGCTCAAAAAGGCATTATGAAATGCTGAATGTATCCGAATTTTAAATATGCATTAAGCCAATGAAAACTTGTGCCATGAAACGAGCTCGGCACGCGCAATGGGTAACGTCACGACAGTAACTGGAGGTGTGCGCGGCACATACATACACACATACATACATACATACATTTTATGTACAGATTCGAATACTTGTTTATGAGTACAGGTGATAGCTCTAGCAGTTTATCGCCTGACTCACACGCACTGAGACTTGAACACGAAACAAAACAAATAAAGGCAAATAAAATTCTGTAGCTGAATGGACTCGACTAGCAGATACCCTGATTGTTTAAATTTTGTTTTTTATTTGCTCGTATACGCCAACGAATCCCCAGATATGCCCAAGAACAAGAGCTTAATGAATTTGACAAAAATAATAAGGGGCTACATCACAATCTTTACTAAAACCGTAAAAGTTCTGTTCCGATCAATTTAAATAATGGCGATTGATTTTATGGACTCATACTCAATACCGGCATATATCGGACAACTGCGATCATATTTTCGACAAAATTTTGACCAAATAAACCAAAAACGGGAAGGGATACAACACACTTTTTGGCAAAATTGTATTTGTATTTTATTTTATTTTGCAGACTGAGTTAATGTTAACAAAATACAAGTGGTATTTCTAATGGCTATTTGCCCCAAGAAGTATGCTATATAAATTTTAATAATTTAATATGGCTTGCTCGCGCAATATAGCACTTAGGTAATACTCCTCAAAATCGATGCTAAATCTTAATTAAAGTTTATTTTTACTTACTTATTATTTAAGAAAACTGAAAGCCTGAGCAGTTATGTGGATGTAGTTTGATGCAGTAGCTACCACCTTCTGCTTGTTATGCAAATTCCCAAATGTTTATGGCTGATACTCCCATTCGATAGCTATAGGGTATCACCAGACACTAGTCCAAAATCAACAAAATTCAGTTTCCAAATAATATTAACAGCCCCTTGGCAACATTTTTAAAGCGACCTACGAAATTCCTCACTCGGCGTTAAAAGCGATGGGAATGGAGGCTGAAAGGAAAATGAGAATGGAATCCACTTGATTTTATGCGCAAATGAAACGATTCACCCAAATCTGGAAAGAAATATCGCGTGCAAGTTCTCTCAAGTACTATCCAGCAGCTCCTTTTCCAATTGAGCTTAAGCCTTTTTTACCGACCCAAGAGAGAGGGGCGAACTGGATCTGGGGGTTGAATATGCCACTAAAGCCGCTTACAGACTTTGAGTAATTGTGCGTGTGTGTGTCAGCGTGTGTGTGTGTGTGTGTGTGTGAGCATTGGGCAATTTCACATGCCGCCGTAAACATTTTTTTTTTGAATCGATTAGAGAAAAGTTGAAGCTCCTTTTCTGGTCTAAGCCTTTGATGAAAGTCTTTGGGCCGTTTGCACTTGTTATTTATGTATGTTGAACTGATTTTATTAATGGATCCGTGGCCGGCGCCCAACAACAGCACCAACAACAGCAACATGAAAGCTCTTGGCAACAATGGGGGCACGTCTTCACTCTGTCCCCGACACGCACACACACAAGCATACACGAATACTCACAGGCACACTCACCTGACCAGCCATGATTCATACATCCAGTCAGCCAGTCAGTCACTCTGTCAGCCTGTCAGTGGGTTGATTAAACAGTTGCCCGCTCAGCGGCTCAAACGATAAGCAACCCAACATTTTGGCAGCTTGTCGCTAAGCCCTTAAATGTTTCGTAGGCAGCAAAACCTCACAACATATTTAATGTGAGAGTGTTTGGGGAACTACAGCAGTTTAAACTTTTTAGATAAGTACCATAAGGACTTAAAACCAAGACATTTTAGTGTTTTAAAGTTAAGTTTATATTTTTTATTATTATAGTTAAAAATTGAGTCTTCTATTATAATATTACTTCGATAGGTTTTCAATTATCAGTTCTATATATATTTTGCATATTATATATTTCAGCTATATTTTGGGCTTATGCTTAGGAGATAGTAAAGCTAAGTAAAATCTATGCTTTTGTAATTCAAAACGAACCTATTGTTTGTTATCTGTTCGCTGTCTCTCACTCTCTCTTCTGTCCTTTTCGCCTTGGCCAACATCTTTGCAGACCAGTTTTTCCTAGTTTCTCCCAAAACTTTTCTCACAGCCCCTTTTTGCTGCACTTTTTCATTGCTCTCCTTGCGTGTTTTCGTCCATTTGTTTACTCCGTTTTGTTTCGCCCTCGACATGAGCTCTCAGCGTTCTCGTTGCTAGTCTCTACACATTTCTCATCGTTTTTTCGTCATTTTTGCATGGTGCCCGTTTTCATTTGGCAAGCGTTACATTTTTACCGTTATTGCTGCTGTCGTTTTCCGTTTTCTTGTCAACGTTTCGCACACGTCAACGGCAACAAGAGAAGCAACAGCAACAACAGCAACCGTCACACAAACAAACATCTTCGTCACTTTCACTATGCATTATGCTCGCTCGCTTTGTGCTTCAAATTTCTTCTTCTTTTGCTTCTTGTTGCATTTGTTGTATGTTGATGTTGTCTGTTGCTGCTGCTGCTGCTGCTACTGTTGCTGCTGCTATTGATGTTTTCTTAGCCAAAATGGTTTTTAACCTAAATTGCAGCATTTTCACGCGCCGCACTCAAATCCTCTTAACGGCCGAGTCTTACAGAGTAGCTTACAACAATTTCTTCCCCGTCTTAAGCCTTTCCTTTGCTCTGAATTAATCCTTACACGTGGCAAGTGATGGACGTAATTCGTGATTCGCTCACGCACAAGTTAATTCTAGATTTGAAATGCAGGAAAAGAGATTTCAAAATGTAACACGGGATAGCAAGATACTGCAAGATATTGAAATACAAATAAAATATACTTGTTGAATATATCTACATATCTTGTTCATGAAATTGTTCAGGAAATAATGTATATTATCTTAAATTAATGAATATTAAATGAATATTAAATATTAAAAATGTTATATATGAGAAGCAAAGCCTAAAATTCGAACCAAAATTAAGAAGATATAAGAAATGCATATTCAAGCAAATAATTGTTTTAAATGCTGTCCCCAACACTTATTAATAATTTACATACATATCGTGTCGTCTAAATTGTCGCATTAAAAAGAGACAGGCACGCGCCCATCTCCAGACTTGGCCAAAATGCTGACAACGTTTCCGCTGCGGATAATTAAAAAACAGCTGCTTAAAATATTAATGCAGCGCTCTCATAAAAGTTGGCCAAAAGCATTTGCCATGCGCAGCGAATGGGAATCGCATTAAGCGGCTAGCACTTGCCACGCATTCCATTGTTAAATTATGAGCACACAATATTGTTATTACCAAGTATTAAACTCATTAAGTGGGCCCAGACATGAGCACAGACAGGCAGACAGACAAACGGTCCAAAGCTGCCATAAATATACCTTTATACGATATGACTACAGCTTATGCCAGCCAATATGGATATATATATAGAAGGCGATTTTTTTTATGGAAGCAGCTTACTCGCATGCACACTCGCATTTAGAGTAATTGTAAAACAAAAATTTAGGTTAAAATAAATTGCATGTTTCAGTTTCCTAGAGTTCGACATGCAATCGGCAGGAAATGGACCTCAGTCACCCACACGGCGCCACTGAAAGTCAACCCACACATAGAGATGAACACGTTTGAGATTTTTACGACTTGATAAGAGCTAAACACAAGCCATAAATTTCGAAAGCACAAAAGCTGAGGGTTTTCAAAAGTGAAACGAACAATGGAAAATATAAGCAAATCCAAAAATTATTTAAGGCTGAAAAATCGTTTAAGCTAACAAATACAAGATCGTCATTTATATCTCCTAATTTATAATTTTAGTTCGTGATTACGAACTAATAGCTAATATAAAGTCATGCTAGATTGTGGTAAAAAAATCTTAGGAGTTCAGGTTACGTCATTTATTATCTTGTGATCATATTTGATTGATTGATCGTATCGTTTGACTTGTACACATCGCATTAAATCGCCCGAGATCGTGTCACGCTCTCATCTCTAGGCAATAATCTGTGGCAGGCCAACATCGCGTGCAGTTGACCGGCAGTCTGCACTTAATTTATCTCACTCGCTCAGTAGCTCCCACTCAGTCTATCTGTCCCACTCGCACGCTGAACACTTTTTTTGCATAATTAATGTCATCATAGGCGGCCGTAATCCCGTCCGCCACCGACCACCCATTGCCAGAGCCTGCCGCAACGTGACCGTAATGACGGCAGCAGCTCCACGGCCCACCCACCTTTGCGCACCGCAGAGGACCGCAGCCCACCCCACAAGCGAACGCAGCAGAGCATTTGATGTTGGGGCCAGTTGCCCCGGTCGCCGCTGGGGTCAGGTGCACGGCTCTAACGGCTGTTGCAATTGATTTTGATTCATCGCCCCAGCAATCAGTTTGGCTCCCGTTACCGTCGCACTGCAGTGGCCATAACGGCTTTTTCACGTTGCTTGTAACGCATTGCATAAACGTTATTTATTTGCCAGTATGCACATATTTATGAGACACTGTTTAGCACCAATATGAAGGCAGACGAACTAGCAGATTCAATTTAGTCAGCTAGTTGGTGAACTGTCTGATAAGTATTATAATTACTATTATAATAATTCTTATATTTAGTATTATGTTAATTATTTAATGTAATTATAAACTGTCAGATACTACATAGATTTTAAAAAATACAATATCGTAACATATAATCAATAGCTGCATTCAATTTTAACTGACAAGGTAGAAAAAAACAAAATTATGTTGCTTTTATTCACTGATCAGTTTGACGAGCTAAAAAACTTGAAATCTTGTCCTCTTTAAATGCCAAAATTTGACATTAATTTGAAAAGTTTATTTGACAAAACACAAGGTAAACATGGCATGAAAAACGGACATTAAATAAATTCAATTTTGCCTTTGATATCCATTGATATTTATATTAAACTGCAATATCGATTGCTTTTATCATTGGAAAGGGCATTCAAGCTTCGTTGCGATGCAGTTGCTTGTGCATTTAAGTGGCCTTAAGTGAAATGCATATTAAATATTAAAAGAGCCATGCGATGCGTCGCTTTAAGTTAATAAAACTCCAAGGACACGCCCACTGCAAACTGCAGCGGAGGCGCCTCGTGTTGAAATTATAACTTAATTATGCAGGTGGCAGGAAGCTAGGTGGCCACACGACGATGAAGATGAGTTCTTGGTCGGCATGCAGATGCACGTGGCTCTGTGGGTGTGTGTGTGTGTGTGTGTGGTGTCGTTGACTTGCCAGAAATTGTGCCATTTTTAATTTCAGTACTTGACATGGTGTTGATTTAGCAAAAAGTATTTGACGATCAGAAGATCCGCTTAAGTTCTGATCCCGCTGTGATGAAGTCTGAGCTCTAGCTAGACAGCAGACTTAATGCTAACACATGGAGCATATCACACACACACACACACAGACACACACACACACACTCAGACAGCTGGCAATCCGTTCACAGACTGTCAGAGGCTCTTAAGTTAGACAAAGAACAGAAATTCGGCAACACAAAGAACACAGAGTACAGAATACAGCATAGAGGACAGTGACAGGGAGAACATACTGACAAAATGGCCAAATGGCAACAGGCAGCTGCCGAGCGATGAGAGACAGAGAGTGAAGCAACAGGAAAGCGGCAAAAACGGATTTCAAGCGACAGATTGATGCGAGATGCCAGGCGATGCGAGGCGTCGTCGTCGATGTGAAGATGCGAAGATGTGAAGATGAATGTAGTGGCAGATAGATGGCTTAGAGTGCTCCTACAACGGGGGCGGGTGGCCAGGCGGGTTAACTGACACAGACACGAACGCACAGAGCGCATAAATGTCAGGCAATGAAAATGTTTGCCCAGCTAGCCGTGCTTTGTGTTGAAGCCGTTAACAAAATGTTGGCTCCCATTCCGGTTGGCAGTCCTTGATGTTATACCTTGTTAGCTGTTGTGTAGGTTTTTGGGCATCAACTGACTCTACCCATGCCCATGCCCATGCCCAATCCCAACCCCATCCGCATCCCCATCCCCATCCCCATCCCGATCCCCACCGCTTCCTAATGGCAAACGAAGCGTGCTCCGCACACGAACACCCCGCTCGCCGCCCGGCCCATTCTGCCGCTGTAAGCTGCCTGCTGTTGTGTGTGGCATTCCAGAAACGAAAACATATTTTCCATATGAGCGCACAAAGCGTTGCGAGACGCACAACAACAGCTACGGCAAGAGCTACGACAACAACGATACGGCTTAGTCGAAGCCGGCTCACATATGTATCTCGCCCAGTAAGCCCGATGTTGCCTTATGGGCATTTCAGCTGCTCTTCCCACTCCCACTCCCCCTTTTTTTTTGGTTTTCGCTCTGCCTCCTGCGTTAATCCTTTACGAAATTTTTAGTTTGATTGTTGGGAAAATATTTTAAGCTTCAGGCACAAACACTACACGCCGCATGCATTAGCATAACGCTAGGGACTCGGAAAATGGAGCACGAGCGAACCGCACGGAAAATGTACGCTGGGCGGCCAGGGGGGGAAGGTTACTGCGGTAAACGAAATCTGCCGGATGTGCGCAAGTTGTACCTTAATCTTAAAGGTGCGACTCGAATTTAAAACAAAGGCGCTCGTATTCATTTTGGGGCTGGCGAAACAGTTCTCAGGCGTTTGTCTTACGCATGAGACGCCCATTGAGTGTCTATGGAGCATCATATTTACATAGATGTAAATAAGCCCGATTAGGATTGAATTAAATTCATGCATTTAATAGATAAACATTTGTGGTTGCGCTTTCACATTTCGACCGAAGTCCAGAGGGTGACCGAAACAATTTTCAAACAAATGTTAAATATGCTGTGGCAAGTGAACTTTAAAAGATTTAAGATATATTTTTGGCATTAAATCCATTTGACAATCATTTGCCGAAATTGCCTTTTTTACATTGATAAATTATGCCATACAAGAAATATTATACATCATTTATAAATGAAAATACCATTAAACAATGCCTTGTCAAGTCGGGTATGTGAAACGTGATATATAGTCAAGCATGTAATATTACCTTTTGCAAAAATAAATGAAAGCAAGAAGACAACAAATTCTTAAAAAGAAAATGCCCCATTATTGAAAAACATTCGAGATATATTTCGATAGAAGGTCGTTAAACTAATATGCGAAACGTATACAGGTCGATTTGGACTTTTTTCCATTTTGCTAGCAGTCCTATGTCACAATAGGATAATTTCGATTGGCTGGCTTAATCTGCTTGTCACATGCGATCCACAAGGGACTTATGCTAATTTCAATCACTTAAAATATAAAATACAACAAAATAAAGTCCGTTCAATGACATTGATTGGCCGTTTCAGTTCGGTTTGTTTTGTGGGCGATTTTTACGCAATGCGAACAATTAAATTTGCGAGAGTCCCATAGCGTCTCAGCAACAGCCAATGTGCGAGCTGTGCGCCCCGCCAGCAACAGACAGCGGCAGCACGACAGCGGCAGCAACAACGGTCGCGACAGAACTCGTTACTGTCACGCCCTGTTGCCGCTCGGACATGACAAAGGTTGACACTGCGCCTGCATTTATTAAAACAGCTGGCGGCAGGACGTGGAGCGTGTGAACAGGACGAGGGCCCGACGCGACACCCTGCCACTTGGCACTTGTGCCATGCGCCTGTTTAAGCCCCAGTCTCAATATTAAAGCCGCCATTTGTTGCAATTGTTGTTGATGTTGTCGTTGGTTTTCTTTTTGCAGTTTATTGGCAACAATAATGGTCAGCACAACATTGACGACACTGGCTGCTGGACAAACTACTAGTGGCAGTAATCATCATCACCATCATCAGCATCAGCAGCAGCAGCATCAGCAGCAGCAGCAGCATCAGCAGCATCAGCATCAGCAGCATCAGCAGCAGCATCAACAGCCTCACCACAGCTTAGCCAGCAGCAGCAACAGCAGCTACCAACGCCTGCAATCATCCGCAACAGCAGCAACTGTTGCAGCAGCCGCCGCTCAGCAGCGCAACTACTACACGCTCAACGGGCTAGAGCACGACTGCGACAGCAGCAACAGCAGCGGCTACCAGCAACAGCCATTGAACTTATCGCAAGCGCTGCTCTCGTCCTCGCCACCACTCAACGATCAGATAAATCTGCTCTTTCCCAAGTGCAGGCCCAAGCAGCAGCATCAGCAGCAGCAGCAGCAACCACAGCAGCAACAGCAGCAGCAGCAGCAGCAACAGTCGTCGCACAGCAGCCGACAGCACGATGAGGTCGATGGGAATCTAAACAGCAGCAACATCACAGCAGCAGCAGCAGCAGCAGCAGCAGTTGGTGCCGCAGATACAACTGGGAGCAGCTCACCCATTGTCACGCCCAGCTACTACAAGAGCGTCAACATTATAACCCAATCGCCGCCGCCGCACTCGGCCTCGTCGCACTCCTCGGAATCGCTGTCTTCGGTCACGCCGCGCATATCCACGAATCCGTTTCTGTGCGCGCCGCTGACACCGCCGACACCGCCAACGCCACCGCACGGCGCCAGGGCAGCGGCAGCAGACGGCGACACGGACGTGGAGGCCATTCTCTTGGTGGAGGACGAGCAGCAGCAGCAGCAGCAGGAGCTGCTCGAGGAGTCGGTGCCACCGACGGCCTACCCAGCGTCCTTCTACTATCACACGGGCGAGAGCCGGCGTGGCCACAGCTATACGGATATGCCGCGCAAACGCAACAGCGCCGTATCAGCGGGCAGGCAACAGCAGCAGCAGCAGCAGCAGCAACAACATCACGCCCTACTCAACGGCAACGGCAGCAGCAACAACATTAGCAACGGCCAGTCGAGCCAGAATCCGTTCATCAAGGAGAACTATTGGGAATCGGTTACGCCGCGTGCCAGCACGCTGCTGCACTCACCCACAGATTATCCCGACGAGCTGCAGCAGCAACAGCAACAGCAGCAGCAGCAGCAGCAGCAGCTGCAGCTGCAGCAAGAACAACTGCACAATCACGCCTCGGCGAGACGCGCCTATCACCAGCAGCGGGAGCAGCTGGGCCCACAACTCTACAGCTTGGCACAACGCCAGACGCAGACGCAGTCCCAGGCACAATCGCAGAATCTTCAAGCAGCGCATGCACTGCGCGTCGGTCGCAGTCCCGTCAATCGCAACTTCGCCGCTGGCGGTGCACAGCAACAGCAGCAGCAGCAGCCGCCGCCCGTGGCCAGCAATCCGTGCGCCGAGGGGCTGACTCCTCTCGCCAGCCACTATCTGTATGGCAGCAAGTCCTCGCTGGATCAGCATGCGGCCGATTGGGAGCCACGCGAGCAGCGGAAGCAGCGGCTGCGCGAGGAGCGCGAACGCGAACGGGAGCGGGAACGGGAACGGGAGCGGGAACGAGATCGGGAGCAACTGCTGCTGGAACAACAACAGCAGATGCAGCTGCAGGATTTGCATGCGGCACGCGATAACCACCTGAGCCACTTGTCGGCGATGCAGCAACAACAGCAACAACAACAACAGCAGCGCAAGCGACACTGCAACAGCGAGGACCGCGATCAACGGCTAATCAACAACAGCCACAATGAGCCCATGGGCGGCTATGGAGCGCCCGATGGCACCGAGAGTTGGCAGCGTGAGTATTTGACGAATCGCGAAAGTAAGCAGCTTCAGCTTGAGGCTCGACAAGCTTTAGTCGAGCTTAAAGCTCACTTGGTCTTAACAGATATTGACTAGACCATTTAAACTGTTTCTGATAAGTAGTTGTTGGCCAGAAAAGCTATTGAGGAATAAGTATTTGCTTATTACTCGATTCAATCACTCAACTTTCCTATTATAGCAGACCTTCAGCTTGGAATTGAACATAGAGCTTTAAGCTCAGTAGACCTGTTGACATACTGAGCTTTAAGATTTACGCAAACTTTAATCAAACTTAGTATAAATAAAACTCTTAACGCCAAGAACGTTGCAGTTTATGCCATCTTTAAGAGAGGTCATAAGTGATGTCTGCAACAATTTGATGTATCTTGGCTTAAAACTGAGGGATATATAGTATATATAGCTGTTATTAGCCAAAATATCTATCCACGGACGGACATTACACAAACCAAATATGCTCTTTTCACTTCGTTGTGATAGATAATTGAGTGGCATTTTAGGCGAAGTTAGTTTTATTTAATTAGAACCCCATCGTCCGAGCGTAATCACATAATAATATCCCCATTGTAAGATTTAGGACTATCCCAAGTTGAGGTGCTTAAAAGCTTTAGCTTGTAGTGTGCATTGTCGAAGATTGTCGATTGTTGTCTGTGCATTGATTTGAATCCCAAACGCTTGCAAGCCACCCAAGCCAAACAAGAGCAGATCAAATTTGAGGCTCTAAGTGCCTGTTGCAAATTGTTGCACGAAGGGCTTTCAGTTAGGACTGGCCGCCAGGCTGAATGGCAGGCTGAGTGACTTGGCCATGACCAGGTTTGGATAATTGAATTGCAAATCATGCGTAATGAAGTGCACTGCAAATATAAATGCGCATTAAGCGGATAACAACAGCGGCGGCCCTGAGCCTGGCCCAAAGGACTGCGTCTGACCCAACAGGGGGAGGGTGGTGGGGGGAGGGGCTTACTTAATTGTTTGCAATTAATTGGCAGGCCCAGCCAGTCGGACAGCTAAACACTGCACATTGAAACAACCGCAAACCCCAAGCCCAATCCCAACACAAACACAAACACACACCCAAACCCATTCGAGTGCTAACTCTGCTGTTGTTTCTGATTCGCCAACGCATCCTGGCACCTCGCCAGATCTGCGCGTGACGACCGAGTCGACTGGCCTGGCCCTGGAGGAGAGCAAGTGCGGCAAGCAGCCGGCCGCCGCCGCTGCCGCCGCCGGCGACAAGTTGCAGGGTGGCAACCAAAGCCGTTCGCACGTCATGCTCGAGCCGCACACGCGCCGCCTGCTCGACGACGGCGCCGTCTATCGGGACGCCTGGCAGCTGGAGCGCAACTACACGCTGGCCGTGGAGTCGCGCCACGGCATCATAGGTGAGTGGCGCCTCAGCCCGACCAAATCAATCTCATTCATGTGCCTTGTCTTCTCGCAGAATACGAGGGCTCGCCGCGACGCATCGGCGTCGCTGCCAGCAGCAGTCCCGCTGCAGCGGACGAAAGCGAACCACCAGTTGGCACAACAACAACAACAGCAACAGCGGCAGCGGCATCGACAGCTCCACCGATGGCCGCCGTGCCGCCGATGAGCTGCAACACGGCTGCGGCCAGCTCGCTGCAGAAGACGGCGGCACGTGCCGCGCTCGCCGCACTCGCCCAGTGCCAGCCGCCGCAGCAGCCGCAGCCGTATCCCGTGCGCCCCGGTTTTCCGCAGGTAAGCGCTCGCCCGCGGATTTGCCATTACGTTTGCCAATCGTTGCATTTGTTTTCGCAGCGTATTCTGTCGCCACCGCGTGAGCTACGCAGCAGCTCGCCTACGCAGCTGCAGCTGCAACAGCAACTGCAGCAACAGCAACTGCAACAGCAGCAGCAGCAGCACTACAACAACGGCAGCAACCATAGCAATAACAACAACAACAACAATTGCAACAAGCCAGCGTGCAGCGACAACAATGCCGAGGACACGAGCAACGATGTCTCCGAAATTGGCACCATATCCGACCTGACCACGCCCGAGGCGCCCATCACGGCCACGCCCAACGAGCTGACAAGCTGTACGGCCATAACACCGCCGCCCACAGGCGCAGCAACAGCAACAGCAACGGCAACGGCAACAACAACAGTTGCTGCTGCCACAGCAGCCACATCGGCAATTGCCGGCAGCTCGTCGACAGCCGGGACAACCTAACTCCCGGCCCGCTGGGCCTGCACACCAAATCCTCGACCTTTGATTACCTCTACGAATTCTCTGAGACGCGCAAAGTTCTGGAGGAGTTCTTCAAGTGCCCCTCGAACGACGAGCAGCCCATCATGGAGAATGGCAGCGATGTGGACAGCATTGTAAGTAGACCATGAGAACAAGTGCCAATAGTGAGCAAAAAAACAAAAAAAATGCTTGTCCTTGGGTTAAACGCGCTCAAGGTGAAGCACATATTCTTACCTACTCATTCTGTTATCCACTTAGGCCATAACACGGAGAAAAACATGAACACTCTCAAAATTTAAATACAGCTAAATCTCGTTTTACATTAATTTAAAATTTATTCATTTTCAATGAATTTTGTTTTAGCACAATTTTAAATATTCTATGAATTATTTGTATGCATTTTCTTTTATATTCTATGAATTTCCTTTTATTTTCCAAAACGATGAACAAAATACTTTTAGTGTTCGCAGGATATTGCAGTGTTACACAAAAGTATGCCGTTGTTATCAGTTTTACTTTTTAATGTTTATGAATTTCAGATATTATATTTTTCCCCCAATCATAATTTTTTTAAGCACGGAAAAAAATCCCAAATTAACTCTAACAAGAATTTGGTTTATAGTTTATCGCATTTGTAAGTTGCTTTTCTATATCTGGAACCAATCTACTGTTTTTCAATTAAGCCAATATCTTTTTTACACACATTTTTTGGAAACGTATTTGTCGTGTATAAAGTGAATTAGGTGGACTTAAGTTGTTATTTTTTTTGTGTTGAATAAAAATTTTGTTCAAAGAACAGGTATTAAATGCAAATTATATTCAAATTCAATACAAAAAAAACAGGGGTGCCGAAGTTTAAATACCCCTGCATATATACAAAAAAATTTGCATACAAAAAGTTTTGCATACACAAAGTTTTGCATATAAAAACCGAACATTCCTAAGCTCAATGGTAGTCCAAATTTAAAAAAAATGTCTTAACCATTTCCAATTAATTATTGAAATGAATTTTATTTTGATATGATTTTAATTTGAAAGCAAGCCTAAAAAGTAGAAAATAATTTCCAAATCAAAACAAATTGTAAATGTTTAATTAACTTTTGAATGGACAAAATGTATATTGTAGAGGTCAAAATTGTAATTCTATTTTATATAACAATTACAAATTACAAATTACAAATTTGTGTTAACAACCTTTGACCTCTGATCTTTGCAGGACATACAGTACGAGTTTCACAGCAACTTTAAGCGCGACGATGACGAACTGGACGAGGAGGAGGAGGAGGACGAGGACGAGGACGAGGAAGAGAACGATGAGGTTGAGGATGAAGACGAGCCCATCGACCAGGACTACCGCCAGCAGCAGCAGCAGCAGCAGCAACAGCAGCTGCTGCAGCAGACGCCCGCGTCCGAGCGCCACGTCTACGGCGCCTACACGCAGCCGCAGCTGCAGTTGCAGTCGCAGCTGCAGTCGCGGCCGGCGCAGCTGCCGCGGCACTACAGCGGCAGTCCGCTAATGCGCGACTTTGACTTCTTTCTGGACTCGGCCAGCCGCAGCAGCGGCGAGCGGGAGGGCGAACAGGATGGGCTCAATCACAACCAGCTGCTGAGCACCGGCAGCGGCAGCGGCCTGGGCCAGAGCGTTGGCCAGGGCGTCGGCGGCGGCCTCTCGGGCGGCCACAACTACCGTTACTCGCCGGAGACCACCGACTACGACTCCAACTGCGGCGATCTGGACAGTGAGTAGTTGGCTACCATCATTTGTTATTAAGTTATTAATCTAATCCAATCCAATTCACAGGCCTCTCGGGCGAGATGAACGGCGGCGTCTCGACCTCCTGTTCGAACTACGCCAAGTACTATGCCTCGGCCATGCCGGTGCTGGAGGATGGGCTCTCCTCGGGTCACACCAGCGACACCGAGAACAACAACAACAACAAGAACCTTCAGCATCTGGCTGCCCAGGCGGCTCAGGGCCAGTCACAGGGTCTGGGCCAGAACCAGAGCCAGGGTCAGGGCAACCTTAGCGCCAGCACCAGCATTGGCGGCGGCATCTCCATGCTGATGGACATGAAGCGCATCTCGACCAACAACAGCTTGAACAGCATGCACAACCTGACCGCCTCCACCACGGACAGCAACGGAATTGGCCACCAGCTGAGCCACACGAGCCCCAGCAACGGGCTGCACAAGCAGCACCAACAACAACAACAACAACACCAACAGCAACACCAACAACAACAACAGCAACCGCCGCAGCTGCCACAGCAACGAGAACTGCTCGGCCAGAGCCCCAGCAGCAACAGCAATAGCAAAGTGTTCAAGAACATAGATCCCGAGTTGGACTCCCTCTACTCGATCAGTAAGTGAAGTCGAAAACGCCCCATCAAATATAACGGTCCATAGAGAACCGCATAAAAAAGCAGAACTTATATTACAAAAATAAATCTAAAATATCGCAGAGGAAAAGACATGACCTACATTATAAAATGATCGCAAAGCAAATAAGACAAAAAAATAGCATAGAATAATCAATATCAATGAGAAATTAAAGCAATGAATATCTTAACATTTTTACAGAAACAAGATATAGAAAATGTTTAAAAAATTCAAATCAAATGTATAACATAAGGTTATTTTTAATTTATTAATTTTATTTCGCTTTAATTTTCTTTAGGAGTTTTAGGGAAATTTGATATTTAGTCAGATTCATATTTAGCTTCTTGTCATAATCAACCAACAAAGTGCAGTGAGAATTTATTATTACAATTATATTGAGCATACCTAAGTTGCGCTTTTGATTTGCTTGTTCTGTATTTATTTATTTCTTCTTATTCTTACAAATTCTGAAATTTTCATCCTAAGCAGTTTTTTGATTACGCATGTATTTGATTTACGTAGAAAAATAAACGATTTTGTTTATCAGGAGGTTTTCAACAAGCTTATGGAACAAACTCTCGGAAATAGATTATCAGTATAAAAAATCCAAAAGTATTTAATTCTCAGTACCTTACATGTAATTTGTTCTTCTTGTAGAACCAAACTCAGCTATAGAAAATGAAGAATTTTGCACTTAAATCAAGTACAAGTGTTGTCAAATTATAATAATAAGTGGACATTTGTTAAGTTGGGTCCAAAATTCGTGTTAGGGATATTTCAAGTCTGACAATTCATGTAATGAATATTTTGAAATTAAATCAAGAATTTTGTTCTTATATATGGAGCATTAACGGACGTTCATGAAACCAAGAACAAAATGTTGTATAGAATGTTGAAAACCGCTTCGAATTAATTTGCAGTTGAAGGTGTATTTTGAAATGCGTTTTTCTCCGAGTGTATTCATGCACAGAATGAGCAGTTTTCTGCGCGTTCAATACCTATTTTTTAATGTGTGTGTGTTGTTTGGTCGCTTCGCAGGTGTTTTCCACCGTCCGGACATGGTGCAGATGACGCCGCCGCCGCCGGCGCCGGCGCCGCATGCAAGCCCAACTGCAGCGCCGATGTGGACCTGCTGCAGGCCGCCGGACAGAGCGGCAAGCACACGCCGCTGAACGCGGGCGTCAGCTCGACGCTGCAGCGCAGCTCGCCCACCGCCTGCATTGGCGCCGCAAAGCCGCGCAGTGCGGGCAGCAACTGCAGCAGCAACGGGATCGGCGGCGGGCTGGGCGGCGGCGGCGGCGGTGGCGGTGGCGGACCAGCACCGCCGCCCATACCCGAGCGCAGCAACATGCAGCCGGCGCAGCGCTCGCCCTCGCCTGTGATGAACTCGCCCGTATGGCTGTCACGGCATTTGGACGGCGGTGTCGGCAAGGCGCTGCTCGAGTCGAGCTCCGATAACCACTCGAAGAACCACAGCGCCGACGAGGAGGATGTGGACACAGATCTGGAGACGGACCGCCTGCTGGGCCACCAGCGTCTGGACGATCAGGGCTACTACGACGAGAACAAGAGCTGGGACCGGAAGCCGCGCGGCTCGCTGCTGTCCAAGATATCGCCCAAGCAGCAGCAGCTGCCCAGCACCAAGACGCGCAACGGCTACAATGCGCTGCTCAGCTCCACGCCCGAACTGCCGCCGCCCATTCCGCCCAAGAACTCAGCGGCCAGCCTGAGCGGCTCGGGCGCCGGCAAGCTGCTCGATCTGGTCAGCGGCGGCGGCAACGGGCAGCGCAGCCACTCGCGCAGCTCCTCGGAGCACAGCCACAAGTCGCCGACAAAGGCGCCCAACGGTGGTCACGATCTCTGTGGCATGACCGCGGCCATCGCTGCCGACGTGGTTGCCTCCGCTGTGGTGGCCGCCGGCGCACTGCCGCCCCTTGGCAGTCCCAACAATGATGGCGCCTCGGAGCGTTCGGCTCCGGGTGTGGCCAAGCTGGATGTGGAGAATGACGGCGGGATTGGGGGTGTCGCGAGCGGTGCTGCCAATGCTGTTATGAACAATGGCAGCAGCAGCATCAATGGCACCAGCAGCAGCAACAACAATAACGGCAACAGCAGCAGCAACAACAACAACAACGCCGCCATCGGCAGCAACAACAGCAGCGGCAGCGGCGCGGGCAGCAACAGCAACAGCGGCGAGAAAAAAGTGAAAAAGAGTAAGAGCAAAGAAGGTAAATGCTTTGGGTTTAACCTTCGTTCAATTGTTGCAATTTTAGTGTCAATATAATCCCAAATAACATGTACGCCAATATCGTAAACAATATCGTAAATTCGTCAGTTGTTGTTATTGCCGTTGCTGTTGCTCTTTGTGGCTCGATGTAGCATACTTTTCGGAACTGGCAAGCGAAGAGCAACCGCAGCGTCTGGAAAGCCAATTCCGAAACGAGAAAACCCAAATGAGAATAAAACGGAAAATGTGTCTTTGGCATGCCAAAGCTGAAATACCCTTGCAGTGAGCAAAGAGCTAATAACATGTAAAGTTTTTGTCGTAAATTGACTAAATTGAGAAAATTCCAGATACACGTTTTTGCGGCTAGCCCGTTCAATTGTGTTTACTTTGAACACAGCTAATATACTCTTTTTCTGTAAGTGAACAGAGTATGCACAATTTGTATATAAATTTTTTTGATAGCTACTTTTGTTTATTTTAATGAAGCCAATTAATGTTTCTCCGATCGACTTTAAGCATTATCCATGCAAAGTTATTCAATACGTGTTTTAGAAATCACGAAACACAGATAAAAAATCCTTAAACTACATTACGAAATCGGCTGTGCAAGGGTATAAGACGTTATATGAAATCTAATGAAAATTTACATACATGATTTGCAGCGCAAATCGGTAAATGATATTTGTGGTTAAAAAAAATTTGCTAATCGTATCTATATTTATAAATATTTATATACTTATATATATATGTATTTTCTATATTCTTTCGCATATTTTATTGCCAAATTTGCGTTTATTGCATGCCTCGTTCGTTCGTTCCTTCATTTTACTGTGTCTGTGTGTGTGTACAATACTTTGTAAGATACAATTCCAATATGTAGCACCAACTAAGTACCAAACTAACAACAACAACAACAAATATACAACATTAACAACCAAAACAAAGAAGACACGCGCACACACAACTATTCCAAAAAAAAGTACAAGATTTACCAAAAATATATACGAAGAGCAAATGCCAAATATTCCAAAAAAAATATACTAGTTAAATAGATCTGCAAGTACAGTGCTCGCTGGCAAAATCAAATCTTTCTGCACACAAATTAACATACACAATTAACTAAAAAATATTGCCAATAATACATACATACATGTATGTATATGTATAATATGTTTAAAGGCCTTTTGCTTCTTAAGAATTCTATATTCCAAAAGTGTTTTTAAAATATCAATGCTCATTTCTGAGCAACTTGTTCTGCTGCGGCACCTATTTACGAGCGATTACTGTAGCTACAGTCTCGTACATATGCTTGGTATTCCTTGGGGATTACAACAACAACAACAACACACACCAACAATATATATATATATATCCAAAAATATACGAGTACACCCAGTTGGTCACATCAGTTGCCCAGTTACTAATCGATTTTTTCTGTTCTACCAACAACAACAACAACCAACAACCAACAGGCGGCGCAGTGCTCATCGAGGGCGTGCTATTTCGGGCTAAATACTTGGGTTCCACGCAGCTGGTCTGCGAGGGTCAACCCACCAAATCGACACGCATGATGCAGGCCGAGGAGGCCGTGTCGCGCATCAAGGTGAAGTTGTTGCACAATTCATGTTTTTTTCATTCCTATTTTTAATTGAATTCGTGTAGCTTAATCAAATTTGTATCCGTATGATTTGTAGTTAAAAAAAAAAACAGGTGCCCCGGATGCACTGTGCTCAATCATTTATCATAGCTATCAAATCTATTTTTAACTACATTTCCAAGGCTTGCCTTTTCTATTTAAGGCTATCACGCTATCCGTGTGTTAGAATGTGGAAATTGCCAAGTCCAAGGCTGGCCTTTACATAAATTTATTTCAATTTATTTGCTTCAATTCAGTAACTGTTCGAATTTATTTTTAAACCATATCAACTTACTTTAATTAAAATAGGAAACTTCTTTTAAATTTAAATTAACTAGTCATTAGTTCTACCTATTTTTTAGTCACGTTTTAATTTGTTTGAGTTTAGTTGTTGAATCTTGTTTTTAAGGAATTTTGGGATGAATTATCAGGCTTTAATAATAAAATTTTAACCTTGCCCATATGACAATATTCATGTTTAAGTTAAGTACAAAATATGTACTTGTTTGTTGTCTGAGGGCTTATCAATTGCTTTTTAATAAATAAATAAATCAACATAAAAAAAATAATTATCGAAATCAACCAAACCGTAATTGGTATTAATCCATTAAATTTCATTCTTCTAATTCGTTTTAAATTTACTTCAAATGGTTGATTTCTATTTTTCAAAGAATTTTGATTTAGTTTAATCACAAACAATTGCCTTTATTAACTTTAAATAACAATTTAATTTCTATTTCAATTATTCAACTTTGAAATTGTATACTGTTTGAGCTATTTTTAATTTTAACTAAAAAATCATTCAGTCAATTTTGACTATTTTAAATCACTTCCTAGAACTCTGCTTTAATTTATTTAATAAAGTTTCATTTGTCTATGCTCTTTTCATTTCAATTTATTTCAATAACCTTTATTTTATTAGTAAGGTTTTTATTTTGTTAATTTTTACTTGTATTTGGCCGTGAATATTTTTGTACTTTATTTCAAAGTAAATTGCATTTAAAATAGTTTTGAATAAATCTATTTCAAAGTGGTGGCATATACATTTATCGTAGCACAAATTCGGGGGCACAAATCAAATTTTATAATTGAATGAACAAAATTTTAAAGCTACTTATTTAGAATTTTTGGTAAAGTTATGTAAAAAGTGCAATTTATCCAAAGCTGACCTATCCGCCCAGATCTGCAGAAAGATCTATTTTAAACTAAAAACTCATGCAACTTTTATTTATATTTTCATGCATCAATTTGTTGCCATCCACCATCAACTGAACAAACTGCTCTGCTCCGTATTTGTACCGCATTCGTATCCGTGTAATAATGAATGTGATGAATTCGCTAAACGAATCCAATCCACGTATCGCCATGCAATAAACGAACAAAACACACACAATCGATTTACAAAATTCGCATACCATAGGCCCTGGTAAGTAGTACTTCATAGAAACAATTGCACTTACTTTAAATCTAATTTGCCGAAAATTGAAGATGTTTCATTTGGATTTTTGTTGTGCCTATATTGTTTTCCTTACGCAAGAAGCCTTAAGCTAAATTAACATAAGCACCCTAGAAGCGATCGATTTTGTTTTTCTAGAATTTTTCGAATGGTAATAACGCCCGAAACGATATTTTGCAGGCACCCGATGGCGATGTGCAGCCCAGCACGGAGGTGGATCTGTTCATCTCAACGGAAAAGATAATGGTGCTGAATACCGATCTGAAGGAGATCATGATGGATCATGCGCTGCGCACCATCTCCTATATAGCTGATATCGGGGATCTCGTCGTGCTAATGGCGCGTCGCCGATTCGTGCCCCAGGATATTGATGATGCGCCCAAGCCGAATCGCACGCCCAAGATGATCTGTCACGTGTTCGAGAGCGATGAGGCGCAGTTTATAGCCCAGTCGATTGGTCAGGCCTTTCAGGTGGCCTACATGGAGTTCCTCAAGGCCAACGGCATTGAGGATCATCGCTTTGTCAAGGAGATGGACTACCAGGAGGTGCTCAACAGCCAGGAGATCTTTGGCGATGAACTTGAGATCTTTGCCAAGAAGGAGCTGCAAAAGGAGGTCGTCGTACCCAAGGCCAAGGGCGAAATACTGGGCGTGGTCATTGTCGAAAGCGGCTGGGGCTCCATGCTGCCCACGGTCGTCATTGCGAATCTCATGAGCTCCGGCGCGGCGGCGCGTTGCGGCCAATTGAACATTGGCGATCAGCTGATCGCCATCAACGGACTGAGCCTGGTCGGTCTGCCGCTATCCACCTGCCAGACGTACATCAAGAACACCAAAAACCAAACCGTGGTCAAATTCACAGTTGTCCCCTGTGCGCCCGTCGTCGAGGTCAAGATCAAGCGTCCCGAGACCAAATATCAGCTTGGCTTTAGCGTCCAAAATGGCGTGGTGAGTGTTTAATTGTATAAATATTATTTAACAGTAGTTGAGGCTATCTAATTGATTAATTAAAAACCATTTGGGCTGATTTGTTGCACAGCTACTGTCAAATCTGTTTGAACCAGAAACAACAGCGTTGCACTCGAGTGTAACCGACAACCTCGCAGTGTAATATAAACCACAACATGTACCCTGGCCTTATTTGTACATATAAAATACAATACAAACAAACTTTTTCGAGAATGAGTAAATGACGGGTACATGATTTTTGGACCAAACATATCCAAAAAATTGTGTATTTAGTAAACATATATTTTTCAAAACAGATTCAATCTAGAGGATAAATCATGGCCAAAATGTCATCAAAATGAAAATCGGATCAGTTTTGACAAAGTTAAGGGGGTCCGAGAGCTTTACATTTCACAATTCTTGTCAATTTTGGCATGATTTTAGACAAAAAAATTTGACCACCTCAGAATCGGGTTTAATGTTGGTTTTTGTACTTCTTGTGGCAGCCACAATCGATTAAAAATAAAAATTAGCAATTTTAAATATTTCAAAAAAAATTATCATGCTTTTTTGCCAAAAAATTAAAAAAAATTATTTTCAATAATGCTTATATTTTAAATGCAGAAACAATTTAAAGGATAAATCTTGATGATTTATGTTACATAATAATAATGTTAATTTACAAATTTTCGGCGCGTCAGTCAATATTTTTTTTTAATTTTAAATTGTCTTCCAACAATGTTGTCTAACTAGCTTTAACAATGAAAGCGATTCCAGCTAGTACTGTTACCAATTTCGACTTTTTTGTCTTTCAGATCTGCAGCCTGCTGCGGGGTGGCATTGCGGAGCGGGGTGGCGTCCGGGTTGGCCATCGCATCATTGAGATCAACAACCAAAGCGTTGTGGCCGTGCCGCACGAGAAGATCGTCAATTTACTGGCCACATCGGTGGGCGAGGTAAGCGTGTATCTAAATCGCAATGAAATAATTCCAATCTAATTGCTTCCTTATCCCCATACAGATACTCATGAAGACGATGCCCACATCAATGTTCCGTTTGTTAACCGGCCAGGAGAATCCCATATATATTTAAGCGATAACTATCGATAGGCGATAGGTGCATAGAATTAGAAAGAGAGAGAACGCGCGCGTATTAGGCAGAATTCTAATGATATAATATATATACAAATAATATATATATACAAAGATATGTGTATGAATATGCGTATGTGTATAGTCTTAGGTTGATATAACGCTGATACTATATAATGCATAGACAACGTTCTAATTAGCTATCGATTGTGTGTGTTTTTTTTGTGACTACACTAGATTAAAGCTATTACAAATCGGAAGAGTAACGAAGGAGAAGAAAAGTATGTGGAAGCTATGACAAATAACAAGCGTAAACCTTTAGTTCCAATACATAAACTGCAACCAGAAAAAAACAACAAAAACAATGCAAAAAAACAAAACAAAGAATAAAAATAAATTTGCAGAACTTTTTGCAAAGTTTAGAACTAATAGTTAATAATATGCAGGGAGAACACTGCGGCTCCGTTGCGATTGTTCGGGTAAAAATCCATATACATATATATATATATATATATATATATATATATATATATATATATATATTTATATATATAAATATATAAAATATATATATTCATTTATATATCTACATATATGAACACGATGACCTTTTTGCGAAAACGTCCTTAGCTTAGTTGAATAGCGTACAGACATAACTAGTGAATACTATCATAGTAACAGATACAATGCCTTTGCCACACGCCTCCTCGCGCGACCGCCCCGCCCCCTCCCCCACTCGCTCTTATCTCGTTTATATATACCATATATGCTTACACATATACATATATAGCGTTACATATGCGCATTCACATTCATATGTTAAGAACGAGAACATGCACAAGTAAACCCCACACAGATGTTAGGCTTTACCGATTATTTATTTTATTTTTTTATATAACACACACACAGGCATACATAAATATATACGTATTATATAATATAAAAAGTTCAATGTATATATCGAGATTTGGGTGTTCAACCCCTGTCAACAGTTGAAATTCAATATGCATTTCAAACTGTAAAGTTGAGCTGTACTTTTGGATAGATATCATATGAGATATAGTGCATATATACATATATATCTTAATATAAGTGTATGTACGTTTACCCTTATACTCTATTAAATTAAGAGGCGCTTTATTAATACCTATTATCCCAAAAGTATTCTGAGTTAGGCAAATGGCTTCTTTTATTCATTTTGTAACACTTTTGACTTGATTTCATAAATATGCTTCAAGTCAGCTTACTAGAACTACACACAATTTCACACACATACCCACATACACACACACACACACACACTCACACACACTCACACACACACATCTACACACACTTAGACGCTTCGATTTCAACAACCATCTTCGTCCAAAAATTGTGCTACTACTCGTTAAACAAGTTGATAGAATGAGAAAATGTAAAACCAAAGCAAATACACCTATATATATATATATATATACTTACATAATATACATATATACACCTACCTATAACTATAACATTATAATAAAGCCCAGCATACATACATATATGCATATATATACATACATCCAACACACACAGATATATGCTATAATTGCATTTTGATGTAAAATACTCGATTAAAAAAAGAAACAAAGAATAACTAATGAATTACTTGTAATTCATTACTCGTAATTAATCATAAAAACAGTGTGCTTAAAATATAGGACAAATTTCCATGTAAAATGTTTGCATTTTGGCTTGATCCGGTAGACGGGGGCGCCACTGGCCCCGCCCACGCCCACCAATACAAACACAAAACCAAATATAATAATACTAATAATAATAATAATAATAATAATAATAATACTAATAATACTAATAATAATAATAATAATAATAATAATAATAATAATAATAATAATAATAATAATAATAATAATAATAATAATAATAACAAATATAACAACATAAATCTAAAGACAAATTAATAACAGCTTCAGCCGCCCAAGGCATATCCAGCAATGGGCCCCAGCACTAACTTTGGATCAGCACTAAAAGCCATGCAAAGCAAAAACAAAGCGAAAACGCAGCAAGTAAAAATTATAAAAGAATTATGAAAGAACACAAAAGCAACAACAACTATATAAGAGAATATAATTGTTTAACTTTTTTTGTGGTGTAAATTATTTATACATTTATGTATACATATGTATGTGTATGCATAATATTAATGAGTATATGGACATATTTATTAAATAAATTGCATAGAAATTATATAAGGAGCGATGATGATTATTTGTAAAGGCAAATTAAACCAAAAAGAAAAACAACAAAAGCCCAAAAACCAAAAACAAAACAAAGTAAATGATATATAATCGCATGCGTAACAAAATATATACACAAAAGTCAAACCAAAAATTGAGCATAATAAACAAAAAAAAAAACAACAGCAATGTGTTTTCTTTATTATTATCCGGAGCCCATTAAAATTGAAATATACCGTCAGATCGAGATTCGGACGAGATTCGTCCAAAATTTACGGGTTTTAGATTTGTAAAACAATTTAAATGGCAATATCTTGGCCATATGAAACCCAATCTCGGAAAGATATACCTCTTTCGGCTCGTATAAGTCTAAATATTCGGTCCCGGTCTCCGTCAAATGCAATCCAAATCGATCATGTTGGACTAAGAAATGGGTACAGGATATCTCCTAATATAGCACTCCCGACTAGAGCACTCTTAAGCGATGAAAAATGTTGATAAGCATGCATTGATTTAAACAATATTACCACTATGATTTTGTGGTGTATGTATATTATTATATACATATACACTATTGTGTATAAGAATAACATTTTTAAGTATTACAAAAAGATTCTAATAAATATAATTAAATAAATAATATAAAGATCTTTTTACTGTCGGGGGAAACTTTGTGGGTAATTTTTCGTAAAGTTGGTTTGCAAAACTTTCTTTAAAATTTCAGCTGAAATACCAGGCAAACATAATCATCAGGATGTTGACAAAAAAAAGAAGTAAGAACGTTGTAGGCGGACGTAGCTGACTGTTATTTTGGAAAAATATAGAATTTTAATTTTATTCCAAGTTTTAAGTCTTTAGCTTCAATGGCGGCAAAGAAAGCTACTCATTTTCAAATAATTTTTTTTCAAAATTTAGAAATGTAAATTTACATTTGTAATAAATTGTGGTTGTCACTATTCATACAAAAAACAAAATTAAAACCGATTCTGAGGGGTTCAAATTTGTTTGTCAAAAGTCATGCAAAAATTTACAAATTTTGAAATAGAAGGCTCTCGAATCCGTACCTCCCATATTTCAAACTCACATAACTTTGTCAAAACTGAACCAATTTTCATGTTTAATGCCATTTTGGTCATGATCTATATTGATTCTGTATCTAAACTATATGCATTTTCGAAAATAAATTTTTTTTTAATTTTTTGGCAAAAAAGCACGTACTCCGCCCTTACACTGTGGGGCGTTCCAGTTGCCGGGAGAACTAGGTCGCAATCTTTAAGGAGGTTGCCAGCAATCTACATACAAAATTTGCTGACTCTATCTTTAATATTTTGGAAAATATTCACACCTTATCGATTTGCGATTGTCATGTTATCACTTTGGTAGTGGGCGTGGCAGAATAATCTTAACACTTTGTTTGACACTGGTATACACTAGTATATATTCCAAATTTCAAGTCTCTAGCTTCAATAGCGGCGGAAAAATTGCGTTCGGACAGCACGACGGACATTGCACAAACCCAATATACTCTTTTCACTTTGTGAACGAGTATAAATATAAAGTAAAAAATTCTATTGCATACTTACAAGGCAAACATTCTGGGCACCGATGTGCCAGATTTTCATACAAATTCTAGCTAAAGTACCAGGCTTACAGAATCGTCAGGAGGTTGACAGAAAAACAAATTAAAAGTTGAAAGCAATTTTGGGCCGCCGATGTGCTAGATTTTCTTAAAAATTCAGCTGAAGTAAAAGTTAATACTACATGAAACAAAACAGCAGCTACAGCTTATTAGGTAGGGGGGAACAAGGGTGGGGACAGCTGAAGAAATGGGCATACACATTTGTTGACCATTGTCAAGTCCTGATCCGTACGAGTCTAAAAAGGTATATCTTTCGAAGATATGACCTTTTGTTAAATATTTTGAATGAGCATATCTCGACAATATGTAATCCGATCTCGGAATATATATTTATATTTAATATACATAAATATTTAATATATATTTGATGCCCATTCAAAAATTTTCATTTTAAAATATTCGCGATTTTTCATAATTTAGGATGTAAGTCAAATTTGGTCAACATTTAGAATGGGTTTTTTTGCATCCCAGTCGAAAGTTCGTTAGATTCATACAAATCTAAAAATGCTTTCAAAAATATGACCTTATTTTCCCGAGATATGTGGGTTTCAATTTTGTAAAACATTTTAAATGGTTATATTTTGGCCAAATGTACTCCGATTTTGGAAAGATATAACTTTTCAACTCATATAAGTCTATATATCGGATCGTCTTTAAAAATTGTTCATTTCAGAATCGACCCAAATTTTGCAAACATTACGCTTACCATTTTTGACATTTACAATTTAAAATTTGTCGGCCGGCTCATACATAATTTAAAAATACATCGTTACAATGGGGCTAAGATTCACAATTACACAGATCTTTTTTAAAGCCTGTTTGAACTATGATCTTTGACTTATTATCCGTTGTTGCCTTAGCTGCATATAAATTGATATAAAATGATTTCTTTGTACGTTCCAATATTTCCTGCGAAAAAACAACAATATTGTTGCATATCTGATACTCGTTTATATACAAAAATAAGAAAACACAACTCAGCAAGACTGTGTTTCAAATTAATTTTTATTGATGAATACTTTAATTTATGCATTGTTTACTTTGTTTATGCTATTTGCCATTCTAAATAAGAAGTTTTTTACATGCAATCAATGGAAATAGTTTTGCGGCATTTCTTGTGTATTCGTACTGTCGTTTATGTTTTTTATTTAATACACACACCAAATGAAATTAAATGCACTTAGCATTTTCATTATATTTTATATTTAATAAAGTTTTTTTTTTGTAATCTTTTGTTTAATATTCAGCGAGTTGTGCTGCTAACTGGCTTGGTATGTATACATATGTATATAGACGGTGTATATATGTATGCATGTATGTATATGTATATAGTATGTAAAAATCTGAGAGTGTATTTTTGTGTTTTACATGAAAAATGTGTGCAAAAGTCTGTGCTTTGTAGCCATGATTCTTAGGTTATCTGGGGGTCTACATTTATGCTCAGTTCCACTTAAGATTCAAAGCGTACTTATAATATATATAGCATACTCTTAGGCGCTTGCTAGAAATGCAAAACGGATGACAGATTGTTCAGACAAGTATTCACCACAATATTATATGGAACCGAAACAAAATGGAATTGAGCTCATTTGCAGATTGCAGCCCATATATCTACACATACTATCAACCATAACTTCTGATTTATCAGTGTTGCATTTGTATTTCCGTTGGTTCATTGCCAATTAGAAATTTGCATCGATATTATTGTATTATAATGCGATTTCCGCCTAATTCTTACTTGAATAGGCGTACACTTACAATATTTATTTATATTTATTTTGCTGCTATCGTCAATGGCTGCAATTATCGATAAATATCAATAAAAAAAAACCATATAGCGCGCTTCATTGTCTGCTTGTTATAATAGAATATACTCATTATATATGCAAATATATTGGGTATGTATGATGTATGTATGTATAGAGCATGCGTGCATTTTATATGAATATCAAGTTTGCATCATAAAATTTTACTATGTTCCCCCCTATTGGGCATAGGGAAACCACTTAAAACTAATACCGTTGCAATGGTTTACCCATTATTTTGTTTTATTTTTCATTTTTGGTTTTTGGGCTTAACATCGTTATTTCCATTTATACAATTGCAAATTTTGTGGGTACGCTGAAAAAATTTGCTCTTTGTCATTGTCTTTTTTTATTATTTTGTGTATATTTTTGTTTTTGTTTTACTCGTATGTTAGCTTGGCCAAGTTGCTTGTTCAAGGGCTACAAATAATTTTGCTAATAAATTAGTTTGTCATTTGTTAAATTTTGTATACTTAAATTTGACCAATAAAACGTTTCGACTTAATTTTTACCTCGATTTCAACAAAAATACTCAAAGTCTCAATTCAAAAAATATTCTTTCGATTTTTTTTTTGTTTGTATGTTTACTTTTGTTTTGTTTAGGGCTTTAATAAATTTCAACTATTAAAAATAAATGCAAAAAATTTAATTTAATTTAGTTTCGTATTTAAATTTAAATTTGTTTTCAGCAAATGTTGCGCATATGTTTTGGGAGTTTCCTTCACTTTCTGCTACTAAAATTGAGAAATTGTGTTTGGGGTGTAAATATTTGAACTATATAGTATATAATAAATCTCATCGTTTGTTTTTTTGTTTTGTTTTTTGTTTGTACTTTGTTAGAAATTCATGCAGATATGCCGAAATTATCCAACCGAGTCCTTGCTGCCTCATCAAACGAACAGATCCAGTAAACGAAAAACCAACCAGTTCCAATACTAATGTTCCAGCCCAAAACCTTAGCCTTACTACCTCAATGAAGCCCTTTCCTTGTCCCACAAATGATGCTCAAATGCTAACCAAGCTAAGTACGCCCACAAACATATCTAATTATCGTTAATCGCTTATCGCCCGCCTGTCTGCTTCTCACTCTACTAAGCCCTTCAAAATTTGTTATCGATTACATTTATGCTTATCCACAAATGTTATCGTACACACAACTTAGATGTAATTTTAACATTAGGTTATGTAGAGACCAAAAAAAATTAATTAAACACGCTAATGCATAAACATTTGTATAAATTGCACATGATTTTGACTTGGTACGTTAATATCTAGGACAATACAATATACATATATCATATAAGGATGCGCCACGTTGGTTATGTAGTGGATTTTAATCTTTTGCTAAAGTCAAAATGAACGATTTGGTCGAGTTTCGCTTTATGCCGCTTTCAGTAAGTGTATATGCATGAGTGCATTTGTATGTGTATGTATGTGTGTGTGTCTGTGTATTTTACAATTCTTACTTGTACAGATTTTTATATATGCAAGTAAGTATTTGCAATTGGCACATAATTACTAACAAAGTCAAATTAATATTATATAAAATTTGTTGGTATTTTGTTTATTTGTTGGTTCTACTAGGTTTTCATTTTGTATTGCACATGATGTAAATTGCAAAGAACACGCGAACAGCGAGTTAACATACAGTTAACATGGAGTTAATAGTAGGTTGCAAAAAAAACTAAAATGAAAGTCAAAGAAAAAATGAAAATAAAAGTCAGCTTGTTGAACTAAACCATTAACTAAGTATTTATTGAAATAAAATAATGATAATTGCAATTATATTCAATACATAAAGTTAATTAAGACAATTAAAATTAACTCAAACAAGAAAGAACAGTTATCGTCGGATTGCCGAAGATTAAATACCCTTGCAAATATATAGCAAATGAGAGATATATTTATAGTAAACTCAATTGTTGATCGATCGCACCTATAAGAGCTATATGACATAGTGGTGCCGACTCCGATAATCGTACTGCCTGCAGCATAGTAAGGTATCCATGCCAAGTTTTAGGATCAGGATAGTTTTGAAACTGAGCGACTAGTCTGCATAGATAGAGGCGGAGACGACAGCTTATCGTCTAGATCAAGAATACATATGCACATATATACTTGATGGAGTCGATTCGTGAGTTGCACATTTTGTGACATTAATAAATAACCCTCGGCAAGGGTATACAAATAATATATTTCCGCTACAAACTAATTGCATTACGTTTTCTTTCTGTTATAGTTTTTGTTATTACAATTACATATGTATTATATGTATGCATTTGTAAGTAGTAAATATATATATATTTATATATATATATAAACATATATGTGGGGTTGAGAGAAACATTATTTAGAGTTTAGCATTAATTTAGCTTTTGCATTTCGCACTTTAAACTTAACTAAGCCAATTGGAAACAAAACTTATTTACGAATGTTGTTTTGTAATCTTAAAATTAATTTAATAGTGTGAAGACTTGATAGTTATTCAATGTTGAAATCTTCGTATTTCTTTTTCAGCCTAATTTCAGCTTGATCAAAAAAAAAAATGTATTTATAATATTAATAATAATAATAATAATATTAATAAAGAAACACAATGTTGGTGATGATGCTTAAAATTATCAATATAATAAAAATAAAAATAATAATAATAATAATAATGACAAAATGTTGCGTAATTTAAACACAAACAAAAAGACGATTTTCTATTAAGGCAAATTAGGTTTAAAGCGCCTAGAGACGGGCGCCTTTGAGCAGCAACACGAGGGTTGCCCATAAAGTTAACATAACATAAAGCTGCTAAATTCGCATCTGCAATGCGATTCGCGAGTGTGTGTGTGTGTGTGTATTGTGGTTGGGGATTACTGTGTGTGTGTCGCGTGTCTCAGTGTCTAAAATTAAATTCTACGTTTTTTTTTCTAGTTTCTAGCGCTACGAAAGTTGCCGCCGCCTTGGCTGACATTCAAATTTCCATACGACATTTTTGTTTAAATTGTTTTTACTGTCGTTTACATTTCAAGCTTAATTTAAAATTTAAACATTTTTACTAAATTTAGTTTACATAAAGGTTTCGTGCCACAACTGGAAATCGGGGAGGGGAGCGAGGAGCGGGATGTGGAGATTGAGATTTGGGCGCAGCCGGCTGATTATTGGTTAATTATGATAACAATATTGTTAATTATGATAATGATGATGCCGATGATCATGTTGTTGTTAAGTATCTTAAAATTAATTTAACAGCTCAACGACTTTCTCTCTGTTGTTTCAAACAAATCCGAGTTAGTGGAACAAATGGATCGTGGGATGGATGATCGCTGGTGCGGGGGAGGTGGCGGGGTTGGAGCGGGTCATGTGTGGTGGTAAGTGGTGTTACAGTTGCACGCTAAATGTTAGTTGCAAGGAGCATTTGTGGCGCTGCCGCATTTTGAACAAATAATAAGAGAGAGAGAGAGAAAGAGAGAGAGAGAGAGAAAAAAATAAACATTAAGCACTAATTGCATATTTGATGCGTATTTGTTGTTGTTGTTGTTGTTGTTCGAGTGCAACTCCAACTAGTAAATGCTACAAAGGGTGAACAGTTGCAGTTGCAGTTGCACTTAGGCGGCCGTATCCACCTCCTCGACTATGTGGTTGGGTGACACCTCGCTGGGCGGTGCTGTGGTTGGTGCAGTCGCAGCTGTTGCTGCTGCTGTTGTTGCTGCTGTTGCTGTTGTTGCTGTTGTGTTGCCGCTGCTGTTGCTGTGCTTCGCCTTGGCCGGCTGCAGGGGCGTCGTCATCAGGGCGCTAACGGCACTGTACTGCGGCGCCGTCTCCACCGCCTCCACGGCGGCCGGCGCTGTTGCCGAGTTCCCATCGTACGGTGAGCTCTTTAGCTTGCGCGCCTCGCGCTTCTGCTTGCGCTGCTGCATGACCAGACGCAGCTGGTCCAGCTTGGACTTGGTCTTCAGATTGGCCAGCTCGACGGTGCACTTCTGGCAGACGTGCTCCCGCTCCCGCTGCCCATCCTCGCCGGTGCGATAGCGGCACACGCAGCCGCCCGCGCTCTCCACGGCCGCCGCTGCATTCGCGCCGGCGCCGCTGCCATTGCTTGCCGCCACATCGGTGCAGCAGCCGCCAAGTGCGGTCGACTTGCTGCCGCCGGCAGCGGCCGTGGATCCGCCGCCCTTGGTCAAGTAGTGGCCGTTGCATTCGCCGTAGGCGCAGCTGCCGGCAGCCAGGGCCGCCGCTGCTGCCGCCTGTTGCTGCTGCTGCTGTGCGCGGCTGTTGCACTTGGCGCAGTTGTGATGCTTCGACGAGTACTGCAACAGATCGAAGGTACTTTATTAATTATCGCAATAGAAAAGAATGTGATGTGAATCTAATCTCTATTAACAATGAGAAACCAAAAGCTTCATTGGATGAATCTAATCTTTAACAATAAGATATCAAAAGCTTCATTGGATGAATCTAATCTTCATTAATAATTAGATACCAAAATCTTCAATAGATGCATTAACAATAATTACTCGTGCAGAGTATAGTAACAGTTTAATTAAATAATACTCTTCACTTCGCGAATACAATATTAGTATTTTATCCTTTCTCCCATCGTTATTTTATTTTATCTATTTCAGCTTGGTATTAGCTTTATTATGCGCACTTTATTATGATCACTTTATAGCATTATTAAATTATTAAACAAATAATTTGGTAACTATTTATTTATAACAAAGCTGCGAGCTTGATCGAACCAGACTGAACCTACATTTAAAATAAAATTGACTTAAATTGCACAAGTTTTAAATATAAAATAAAGCACCAACAATTTGGTCCGTCTTGCTGTACGCAATGAAAGCTAGAGACTTGAAACTTGGAATATATACCCAAAATAATAATAATTAAGACCTTATCGACAGATTTCAGCTGATATTACAGCGGCTGCAACGTTCTGACTTGTTTTGGATTTATGATTTATTATAGCCAGATTAGGTAGATTCTATGGTTTAACGGATACTGTATCTACATCTAGGATTGAAACCCCGGACTTTTGATCCAGATCTATAGCTTGCAGGCTGCAGGACTCACCAGTTTGCTGCGCACGCCGTGATGCAGTCCGCCAGATGCTGCTGCGCCTGCAGCTGCTGATGCTGCTGCTGCTGCTGGAGGTGCTGCTGCGATGGCTGCGATGCCAGCGGTGCTGCTGGCGCTGCTGCTGCCCGAAGAGCTTGTGGAGCTGGAGGATGTGGAGGCGCTGCTGCCGCTGGATGGTGCCTCGAAGCTGATGCGTGCGCCGCGACTGTATTGGGGCGTGGCACTCAACAGATCGTTGAGTATGTGAATGACCGTGGAGATGTCGCGCTTCGGCCGGCCAAAGCGATCCTGCAGCGCCGGATTCAGTGTGCCCGAGAAGGTGCCCGAGTAGATGCCCTTGCCGTGATTCTTCATCGATTCGATCACGGCGCCGGAGCCGCTCTTGCGCGGTGCCTCCTCACCGCCGGCGATGCCGGCGCCGACGCCCACGCTGCCGCCGCCGGACAGATCGATCTTGTTGGTGAACACCTCTTTGGAGAGCTTGCGCAGCGTCTGGGTCAGATTGCGCGAGGCCTCGGCCAGCGTGCGGGTATCGGACACGGCCAGCCCGCCGTCCTCCAGCTCAGCGGTGCCAGCGGTGCTGACGCCGCCATTGCCAGCTGCCGATCCGCCCTTCGAGCTGGAGGCCGCCTCGTGCGGCTTCAGCGCCGCTGCAGCAGCGGCAGCTGCCACGGCGGCATGATGATAGTGGTGATGATGATGATGGTGGTGGTGGTGGTGCCGCAGCTTCGAGCGCGTAATGGTAAACGGATTGTTCACCGTCTTGTGCAGCGAGCTGTCGGCGCCAACGGTTGCACGCGTCACGGCGCCCAAGTTGCTGCCACTGGCTGCCACTGTTGCAGTTGCTGGTGCTGTTGCTGTTGCTGCTGCTGCTGTTGCTGGTGGTTGCGGCGGTGGTGGTGGTGGTGTTGCAACCGCTGCTGTTACTGTTGCTGGTGGTGCTGCTGTGGTCAGGCGCGTGCACAGGCACGAGGTGAGCTTGGCGGCGATCGGATCCTGCTGACAGCCGCCGCTGGTGCAGCTGGCAACGGCCACTGCCGGCGGCTGGGTGCTGCAACTGCTGGAGGAACTGGTGCTGGCAGCGCTAGTGGAGGCCGAGCCGGAGCCCGAGCCGGAGCCGGAGCCCGAGCCCGAGCCGTGGGCAATGTGCATGGTCTTGATGGCCGTCGTTTTGATGGGGCTCGAGACGAGATTGGAGAGCGACTTGATTGGCGACTGCTCCAACAGCGGCTTGGACTGGGCCACCACCGTTGACGGCGCTGTGGTGCCGCCGGCCAGCTTAGCGGCCGCCGCTTGCGAGGCCGCAGCGGCGACAGCGGCCGCAGCTGCCACACGTGGCGTCTGCGTGAGCGCGATGCTCTTCACAATATTCTGGAGACTCTCGTAGTCGCGCTTGCTGAGGAACGAGCTCAGATCGGAGCTCTTGATGGCGTGATGTGCCGGGGCGTGGGCGTGGCCGTGGCCGGAGCCGGCGCCTGCGCCTGCAGCGGCGGTCAGCATGCGGCTGCCACCAGCTGCGCTGCCACTTCCGCTTCCGCTGGAACGCTCCATGTCGAGCTTGCGCGTGGAGCCGCCCCCGCCGCCGGCGGCCACAGCCGAGGCGTTGTGGTGGTGATGATGGTGGTGGTGGTGATGGCTGTGACTGTGGCTATGCTGCAGACTCGGATGCTGGTGGCTGTGCACGTGCCCGTTCCCGATGCGTCCGCTCGCCGGTCGCTGGCTGGCGGAGCGTGTGCGACTGTGCGATGAATGGGAGCCGCCGTTGCCGCCGCCGCCGCCACCTGCACCACTGCAGCCCATAACTGCGCTCGACGACAAAGCGGCTGAGGAGCTGCTGCCGCTGCAGCCGGCGCTGGAGCCGCTGCTCGCCGGCGGCAAGGCAGCCGTAGCAGCAGCCGCGGTGCCCCCAGCGGGATTAACGGTGCTCAACTGCAGCTGGATGAGCATCATGTGATCGCCCAGCCGCATGCTCAGATTGAGTGGCGTCTTGCCGCTGAGGAAGTCATTAACCTGCGAGTCGTTAAGCGATTCCAGCGCTTGCATCACTGTGTTCTCCGGACGCTGTGCCTGCAACAAGAGCAAGGAGAGAGGGGAGGTTAGGACATTGCATACTCTGTTATAAGCAAACATTATAGTGGCAGTATTTAATGCATTATATAATTTTGGTTATATTCATTCTATTAATTTATTAACTTAACTTCGTATGGCAGCGTCCCAAATTTTGATATGAAATTGATTTTAAGAATAAAAAATACTTTTTTGTACGATTAACAAATTTATACCTAAACAACAATATTGTATATTGCATTTCCGCAAGAGACGTGTTCAAGGATTGAAATATTTGGTAATTTAAATGAAAATTTTTAAAACAGTTACCAATTACCTTTCGAAGAATTCTTTTATTTGAAATGTTACAGATTTTAGTTTAACAAGAAAACCAGCCAACAACAAAGAAATTACCAAATTCTAAACCGTTATAAAATGTTGGCCTATTTGGGTATATATGTACATACGTACAAAGATATTCCTGTTTAGACGGTATGTTGCAGATATGCAACACTGACGAAGGGTTAATTTATCAAGCGTAACAGCGCTCTGTTAAGTTAAGTGCAGCTCATGCTCTGTTAAGCAAGAGTACAATCTCAACAGACTGTTAACTGACATTATTATAACAGTGAGTGCACTAGCGCTCACAGTTACTGTTAAGCGGTTTACAGCACAACAACATCAAAGTAAAACGAATAAGCGCTGATCGACAAAGGCAAATAAATATGGGAAAACCGAATTACGATAGTCCAAACGAATCCAAAAGCTAGTCAACTATGCGAACCCAATTTGCCCCACCTATCCTCTCCCACACCGTTTTTCCCCCGATCCAGGCCAGGAACCCCCGTCCACACACACACACACACACACACACCCACCCAGCCACAGGCGATTTGTTGTCGTACGTGATTCAATGCGACGCCTTTGTGTTATGATAAAAGCCAGCAGCAGCAGCAGCAGCAGCGCTGCAGCTGCGCAGCAACAGCAGAAATGTTGAATTTAGATCAATAACATATAGTATAGTTACTATCTTGATAAGAGAAAAATATTGCCGCAAGGGAATTGACAATATGTTTTGCTGGTAATGCAAAAGTATTCAAAACGTAAAGTTTCCCATAACCTTGCCCAAGCTAATGCAAATAAACCAAGACATCAACTATTAAACAATAAAATAACAATTAGTAATAGGGGAATGCCATTTGTGAAATACTGTATTGCCATCCAAGCATAATATATATAATATATAAAAATATATAGTGAGATAATAATGTAAATGTATTGCAGTTAATCAGCAGTTCAACTGTAAGCTCTGTGAAAGACAATCAATCGCAGTTGCTTTGGTATTTTACTCTTTCTTCGAATCGTATCAATTTTCTCGATTATTTTGATAGTTCCTCTGTCTTACTCATCTCTAAAGTATCTTATTTTCTCTGTATATCTATCTCAATTCGATCTACTTCTTTATGGCTATATTCGATTAAGTCTCCCATTTGAGATACTTTTAAACTATAGATAGAGATATATTTCTCTCTTTATATCCCCCTCTTTTTCTCTCTATAGATATTTAAGTTATTTGTAATTTGCTATCTCTCTATTCATTTTTCATTTCACTTTTTGTGTTTTCAACCTTGACCTAAACCCTTTAATCCACCTTTGTATTAATGTCTTTTATTTTTACGTCTTTTTATTTCATTCCTACCACTTTTCTTCACTGTTTTTGCATAACTCTTAGTAATTGCATATATATGCATACATATGTATACATACATATGTGTAAATTCTGTTGAAGTATTCGCCAAGTGGCGATTAAAAATCTCTAGTACCATTTATAGGGGCTTCCCTAAGGATTATTTTATTTATATTTTTTTTTAAGAGAAATTCCAATTGTTTCTGATTTTTCTGATTTGTTCTTTGGCCGATTGCTCAGCTCTAAGTATAATATATATCCCCACATACTGATATACACTACGTACTATATGTACATGCTTGTGTGTAATTATAATATGCATGTTTTTGCATACGTATACATACTGACAAAGAAACACAACAAAACAAAAGCAACACGAAAACAACAAATGCGACGTTGACAACTCTGAAGCTCGATTTGTATTTTAAAGGTCTGGGTTAATTAATCATTTTCATTGCAAACGGACATACAAAAAGATCGACTGATCAAGCCCGCAGTGTGACTTTGTAGCCCCGCCCCCCCCCCCCTTTTTGCTCCCTCACACACACACACCTAATTGACTGCACGTATGTGTGTGTGTTAATTTTTATTGCCTGCTGACACAGTGACCTAATAATATTTCCAAATTTTTCAACGCTTTTGTGAAAGACGAAGGGTTGACCGCAAGGGGGGGGGGGGGGGCAGTCTTTTGGGTAGCTGCAACTTTCCCTTTACACATTGCCAAGGGCAGGTGGACGCCTGAGGGGAGGGGGAGGTGGCTAATGCTAGTTATGCAACTGCTTTAATAGTTTTCGTCTGCTTGGCAACCAAAAGAGAAACAAATGTTTTTGTGCATTTTTTTTACGAATTTCGTCTTCGTCTTTGAGGCCTATTGACTTTGTTGTTTGTTGCTGCTGCTGCTGTTGTTGTTGTTGTTGTTGTTGTTGTTAAGTGTACCAAGGTCAGCTGACGCCGCCGTCGCGATTTGTCGCCAGCGGCGCACGCAACTTACGTCATGCAGCAGCGTCGCGACGCTTCGAAATCGAAAATGTAAAAATTTCAGCGCAACAACAACAAAGGCGGCCAATTCTGTAATTTATTAGCTTTGTGCCAATTGTTTTGGCTTTTAAAAGCTTTTGGCTTACGGCATTAGGTTTAGCTCGGCGTGTGTGTTTCTCTGTGTGTGTATTTTGCGCTTCAAATGGCAACACGAGCCAAAACCTCGTCAGCTAGCACCTTGGTCATCTGCCTAACATGCCTCCCTCCACCTCCCTCCCACAGCACCCCACCCATACACAGTTACTAAAAGCGTTTTGTGTGTCTATGATCGCTCTCTCTCTTTCTCTATCGCTCTCGCTCGCACAACCGGTTTGCAACGGAAAAGCCGACAATGAATGCCGCTGCGCGTCCCACTAAGCCCGTTACGCGCATATAACAACAACAAACAACAAGAGAAAAATGACTTCAACTGACGTTCTCATCCAATTCAAAACAAAAAAACAACTAAGGAACACAACAAAAACATGAATGAAAATCCCTGTGTCTCTTTCGTTCTAGCTCTCTCTCTCTTTCTATCACTCCAGTTACCATTCTCTCATAACAGCTGTTCTTCCCCGTTTGCGTATCTGAGAGCGAAAGCTGCATGGAGTACAAGTCAAGCTTTCATAGGGCATTATGGACCAAAACTTTTCAAGCAAAACGAGTTGGAACGTTGCAATCGGTTGTAACCGACTGCGCAATACTCGTTCACGGTATAAAACCAGCTTGAAACAGTCGAAAACAGTTTTAATTATTATAAATTAAATATATATAGATTTGATCGATTTGCCACGCGTAACCAAAAAATGTTTTGTGTAAACTTTAGAGCTGGTCTTCAGTAATCGGTCTGCAAAAATGATATGCATGAAGCTGTAAACAGAGCGGAATATACAGATTATCGAACTGCCCCGCCCCCATGGGCGTACAATAGTATATACATACCAATATTTCAAGTCTCTAACTGGTCATTGCACTAAACCAATATACTCTTTTCACTGCGTGAACGAGTTTAATTACAAATGGGTTACAACGGATTTAATTGTTATTAAAGGGTTTAAGAAGAATATTATATTTGAGTCTAAAACACGCCATGGACCTTATAAAAACGAAAATCCAAATAAAAACGCAGTCAATGTTTATTTTCATTATTTTTCAACGAACTTCGGCGCGTAAATAAAAAGAAAAACCCATAAAAGACCGAAAGAAAATGTATATTTGTGGGTATTAAAGCAGCATTTAAAAAGCCTGTTCTTCGTGCAATCAAAAATTGTAATTACATTTTCATGATCTTATTTTTTGTATAAATAAACAATTATGATATTTTCACATTGCATTCACAACCTTTGTCTATCATAAAGTTGAAAAGATAAGAAAGTTTCCCAGAGGAAGCAGAGCATCTAGATTTTTTTTCTTTCTATTTAGGTTTTAAATTATTTAAAAGGATTTTTTTATATAATGAGTTTGAAATTTTTAAGAATTATATCTTTTAACTCCATCATGAAGCTTTAAATATTTTCAAGCCAGTATTAGCTCCTAAACACTTATGGAAGCAGAGAAATTTGCATTGAAAATTTAATATTTATGCATATGTATTTATATTTATCTATCTAATTATCTTTTTGGAGAATAAGTACATATTCTATCCGATGATATGCAAAAAAATAATACAATCCCTGTGCGTTATACAATTATATGACTCATATTTAATAGTTAAATATGTGAATATGATAAATATTGTTTGTATGGAGTGGACGTGGAACGATAAGATACTAGAGGTATGTTGATGAGTAGATAGTTTGAATGCGCACTCGTTTACGATAGTGGGTGAAGCAGCAACCAAATTGGCAAAGAAACCACAAAACAGAAACGATTTTATATTTATATTATTTACTTTTAATTGTATATTTATTGAATTTTGTTTGTGCATAATTTTGATTTATTGAGCACTATTTGCAGGTTTCTGTTCTCTTATAATTATTATATTTATCTGCAATTGCCTTTGTTTGCCGCACAGTTTGCGAGACATTGGACTTTGCACGTGCTCAATGTTAGAGCGAATTGTGGTGGTGAGGGCGCACAAATCGAGTGGTGCGACTACAAAGGCGGTGCCACTAGCACTTGACACAAAGCCACTAACAAAGCAATTCGCATGTGCGAGTGTATGCGTGTGTGAATGTGTGTGTGTTAATTTTGGGGACAAAGCAAAAAAAAAATATTTTTATTTTTAAGTTTCTCTTCAGTGGTGTGCGTTTGTATGAGTGTGTGTGTGTGTGGGCGTGCGTGTATTTGCTGACCATGAAAATATTTTTATTATAGCTTTCAAAAACTGTGCAAAGCTGCCCTTCCCAGCCCCTTGGCCCAGTCTTGAGGCCAGCCACGATCCTCACATAGTAACTTGGCATTTGAATTGATAAGAATTACTTCTCCTCCCACTCTACCTGCCTTCGGCCAGGGAGTTACCGACTCAACTTATTACTTGGTATTTATAGTGCACAAAAGCCGAAACAAAAAAACTACAAAAAAGAGCAACCACAACAAAGGAGACGACAGCTGGCGCCATCGATCGCGAATGCTTGTTTGCCTCCGTTATCTAAGCAGCGGCGTTGGCGTCGCTGCTGCCGCTGCTGCTGCCGGCGCTGGTTTGCACTTGCTCGAACACAGTTTGAACGGCACTGACCGACCGGCAAACGGTTGGAGCGGCTACGTAACCGGTTTTATTGGCCTGCCAGTTGGTATGGCTAGCAATGGGTCTAATAACAGAAATTAGCTTGTGCATAGTTGCAACACACACATGCACACATACACACAAACACAGACAGCGTGTGCCGCAGTTGGCAGGGTGATTAAGAGCTGGGAGTATAAATAACTTGCTTTGTGTTCAATTTGCAAATACAACCATTGATAACAATTTTATAAAACGGTTCTATTCAATTGTTTCTTACTTAATCCAAAAATAAAAACAATTAAAAAAAAATTGCAAGTAGTTTTATTTCACATTGGCACTTTTCAGACAAATACTTTTCATTTGCAAACATGCATTGAGTAGAATTTCCAAATGTTTGTTATTCGGGTTTCTGACTTGTAACAAACAAATTTCTTTAATTTCAGTGTTTCATATTTTGTTGATATAAATGTTCCATTCCAAGTTGTATTATTTCGCGTTCCATTTTATTTACAGTTAAATTTGTAACATTTTCCAAAATGTTCCATTTCAATCGTTTCACATGCAAAAATAACTGTGCGCTCTTGGGCCCATTGTTTCGCGACTCTTTCCAGTTTGCCATTCATACGTTTTATTTTGCATTCACTCCATTCAAGCCAATACAAAAATCACAGCTAAATGCTAGATAACTGTTTAGCATTTAAATGGTGGAGAGCCCTTGAACGGAATTTCCAGCCCAGGGGAACTTTTTTCCCTCAGACAAAAGAAAAACCTGCTTTGAAAATCGTATAAGCAATGGCGCCATATAATCACATCGTATTCACTCTAGACGTGCGTTAATTATATGCCGAATATTAAATACTCTACTTCTACTTTTAGCCAATAGAAAGCGAGCTTTAACCCAAAGCGATTCAATTTGATGCAATTTAACGAGTTGTACTGAGATATCTATTTAAATAGATTTTAACAATCAATGTTCTGATCTAGCCAAATATTTCGTGACATTATAATACCTTATGCAAGGGCTGACGAAGGTAAGAATGGTTAAGCGCAGAATGCTTAATTAAGAGATACCCTGAACCCCTCCTCAAAAAAATATATATATCTGTCAAAAATAAAAAAAAATAAAGAAAAATCTCTTTAATAATGTTTGTATAAGAAATATTCATACCAAATATATTCTGACAACAGGCAATTATAAATTATGTCATTATACCATGATAAATATAAAAAGTGTGCAGTAAAAAGAATATAATCCATACTCTACTTTCACAAGCAAGTTACAACACAAGTTACAACAAACATTTGCACACTTTTCACATACCTATTTCTAATCATGTGCCATAAGTGCAAGGTATAAAAACACTGTAAACGTTTTTCAATTTGATTAGCGCCACAACAACAACAATAAATTCCTTAGCCAATTATTACTCATGACAAAAGCAATTAAAATAAACTAATAATAGCAATTTGTAAATGGCAAAAGCAAAGAGAATTTCAAGCAACTTTCGCAGCGCAAATTGATTCCACAGAAAAGATATAAAAAAAGAACCATATAGAATTAAACAAAATATCATCTTAATAATAACGTATGTAGTCGGACTGAGTAACCCATGATATACATATATGTACATCATGGTATTATCAATGGGCTAAGTCATCGATATTACTACTACTGTGTTGAGTAAATAAAACAAGTGTGAATGCTTCAGTCGGGTGTAACCGACTGCACAATACTAGCTCACAGTATAATGACAGTTTAAAACAGTCGAAAACGGTCTTAATTATTACTGTTATTTTGTGTATTATTGTAATTGGAGGAGGCGGAAGCGAGCATGACTGATATTTTGGGTGTACATCTTTAGAGATCATCGCGGTTTACCCGCCCCCCAAGATATGTCGATCTGCTACGCCCCTAGCGGGCTAAACTTAAAAAAATATTTGTGCAATCTATAGAGGAGGCCATCAGTAATCTGTCTGAAAAGATTGTATCGCCCCAGTAGACGTAGTCAAAATATCTTAACACTTTATCTGAAGCGAGAACCCAATATACACTCTTCACTTCGTGAACGAGTATAAAAATCAAACGTGTTTTTTGCCCAACAACATTCAACACTTGCAAGTATTTCCTTTTACTCTAGATGAGGCAACCTCTATACTCATACCAATGGCCGTACTCATGCCCAATTCCCATTCCATTCTCATAAGTAGTTGAAGTTTACGTTGCTGCAATGATAAACCGGATTCACGGAAATTGATGAGCGGAGCGTTTCCGTTGCGATCGCGCATGCCAACAACCAGCAGCTGTTGTGTCGTTCCAGTAAGTTAATAAAAGAGTTGATGTTCTTCTTGTTGATCATCATAATGATCATTATCGCAGCCACAATGATGATGATGAAGATAATGGTGCTTCTGTGTGCATTGATAAGTTTACCGAATTGCGCAATACGGCAAACAACCGACAATGTCATCAAGCCGTCATGTTTGTCATGTCGCCAACTTGTCAATTTGTCATATTTCGCTGATAAGCTACATAAATTGCTCAACACACAGGTATTTCCAGATGCAATACTGAAAATCAAGAATAGTTTTCTTGCTTAACTTTTCTTGTCACTATGCGTTTGCTTTGCAATTTTCCAACATTATAAATTCATTGTAAATTTCTAAATTTTTTTTAATTTTGGTATTATTTATGTTTAGTTTGAAATAAATTATTTACTTATATAAAATCATGGACCACAGATGTAGAACTTATTAAGTTATTCGTACGTTTTTATATTTGGTACATTGTCGCAACTATAAATTTACAATTAATGAAAAGTGGAAATTAGAAAAATTAAAGAACAAATTAGCTATTAAACTTGTCTTTTGCTTAAATATTTTTCAATCTCCTTTGAGAAAATGCATTAATTGAATATGATTTTTTGTGAACTGGCAAACTGATTGTGGAAAATAGGAGAAATTCACAGGATAAACAAATTATAACTAACTAGTTCGCAACAGCTGGCCATTCACCTGTGCTTTGTTTACTTGTCTTAAATTTCGATTTCAATGCTTTTACCATGCTTTTGTTCCTTTCTTTCTTAGCGGATTTCCTTGGCGCTTTCTTCGTCCGATTTTTATATACATATATTTATTCTGTTGGCCAACATTACAAAGGACGCATAAATTCGATTGGCCACACCTACGTCGTAGTCGCCGACGCTTTGGTATTTTGGCTTTTTATGGATGCCCCGTTCATCGACGGCTGTTAACTGCTGCATTTTGCTTTGTCTGCGGTGCTCATCCGCATCATCGTCATCACTTTCCTTCTGGCTTTAGCTTCATCAGCATCATGATCATCCTCGCCATCAACATCATCATCGTCATTATCATTATTATTATCAAATTTCGCCCTTTGTCTGCGCTGTTTTGGGGCTTTTGTCGTCTTTTGTTGTTATGCGAAATGCAATAAAAAACCATTTTCATAAATCTATGCGACCGACCACACAGAGAAAGAATAAAAAATAATTTACGCATACGCACTGTGCAACAGCAACAGCAGCATCTGGCCGAAAATTCAACGAAAGCAAAAGCAAAAGTATTTCATTTGACAAGCGATGCCAGCGCATCATTTAAATGGCATAAATAATAAATGCCAGCCCCCACAAATGTATTGTATGGGGGCAATGGCGAGAGGGGGCGGGATGGGGCGGTGCGGGGCAGAGTCACTCCGGTGTGCCACACAGTCGGTCATGGTGCATGACACGCTGAAGACAACGCCCACCCACTTGATTGCTGCTTCATCTACTGCGGCTGCATTGCCAAAAAGTCAAACAAAAACAAATTAAGTCGAAACGAAATTGAAATGATGACAAAACAAAGGCGCTGACGACAGGCAAGACGCGAGAGAAGATGACGGCAGCGAGACAACAATCGGTCAACTAGACTTGGATATTTGCCCACGCTACTGAATACGTACAGGCATATGTACATATGTACATAGAGTATATAAAAAGATTTTATTCCACTCGTTCCACTCTTCAAAATTTACGAGGGTCACTTAATGTGCATGTTTCGAAAATTTTCAAAATAATAGTCAGGAGTATTTTAGTAAAATACGTTTTATTCCATTTGTTCCACACTTCATTCTGTACCTGGAACACAAAATTTGCTTTTTATTAACCGCCCAGTATGTTTCACATATATCTAGAATGTTACACAAATGTAATTAAATAAAAAATGTTTTATTCCATTTGTTCCACTCCCAAAGTTCACGAACGCTAAACATGCTACACAAAAGCAATTGAAAAAAACTGTTCCATTCCATTCGTTTTACACCAAAATACCCATACGCACACCATCTAGGTTATCTAACCTCATTTGATTAACAATTGAAATTCGCATAGTGTCGCATTCCATTCCATTTTGTTTCTTTTGCAAAACACGTATCTGCACAGACATAATGGGTATTATTATTATTCGTCCGCCCACTGATCAGCATTATGACAAATTTCGGCAGCGTTTGGTTAATCTGCCTCTTTTGCATATGTATTTGCCGCTTATAATAAACTTTACAAAATATTATTACTTTTAATAGCTGCTGAAACATTTTCTGACATTTTTTGGTCGTCGCCGCATTTCATTTAAGTGACACGCCGAATGCTTCGAGACGGGGTCCGAGATAAAATTGGAACAATATGCAAATATTTTGCCAGACAAATGAATTTATGTATATGGAATGAAATGGCAAGGGGCAGCCACCGGGGCAGGGGGTTTAGTATTTATATAAGCGGCTAGAATCGCGAGCACTTTTACTTTTGCTTAGGCAGCTAGCAATAACCACCTGCCTTGGATAAAAGTATGTCGATGAGATCGAATCAGATTATTTTTATTATTTTTTTTATTTAAGAAGCTGCATACTGCTGACCCACAGCGGTCACCTTGTCCTGTGTTATTACTCATTTTGTCAATAAATCAACTCAAGCCATCAACTTGTCACTTGTTAACACACGTTTCAGCGGCATTCGTGGGGCAGTTTGGGGGTCTGGGGCTGCGGAGTGGTTCAAAAGGAACACTGAAATCGGCACCTGTCCAAATATGCGGACTACCGTTTACAACATTTTTTTTTTAAAATATTATTTTTTGTGTGTCGAAGAGCCGCATTTCGCTAATTAGGAGCAACGGCATGACAATCCATGACTCAGCACACACTTGACTCAAGACCCTCAAAGTCAAACCCCAATCCAAACGAACCGAACATATCCAAACGGATCAGATCAGATCTGGACAGATCTGAACACAGCAGAACATAACAGAAAACAGCAGTCGCTCAAATTGTATAGCTAACTAAGCAGGGGAGTATCCATTTCGGTGCCAGGCCTTTGACACGCCCAGCCAATAAAAAAAACGAGCGCCTTCTGACAAAATATGTATATACGTAAATATATAATATGTATATATCGTATATACATATGAACATATATAAAATAAACAAATGCCTTTCAGCTTCTCACCTTTCTGCAACGTCGGCTATTGGCACCCGTAACAAGCACTTTCAATCATCTCGATCCCCGCCCCCCATCTTTTGAAAATATCACTGAACACAACATATTCTGTGTGCATTTTTTATTTGTTACTGTCTTGACTTAGTAATATTTTGTTGCTACCCTGCAGCAATAAAAGACTGTGCTGTTCCAACTTGTTACGAGTTCTTGATGGGAATGATTTAAAAAAAAAACTGTTAGCCATTTCTAGGGTATATCTGAAATAGAAGATCTACTCAATCTGAATATTTGAGCGTTAAAATAGTGCATGTTACAGTCGATGGAAGCAGCGTGGTACACAGGGTATTTCAAAGTCAATAAGGCTCAATTATCCAAAAGTTCTTAATTGTCTTAATTTGTTTCAAGTATTTACTTTGTCCCATTGCTTATAGCAATTTTTTGAAAAAGACACAAAATATTAGCAAATAAAAAATATATATATATGTATGTATAAAACAAATATATATATATTTATGGCACAGCAGACGCCAAATTGTTAATTGGCTTTTTAAACATTTGTATATGTAACGCCCTATACAAAAATATATATATGTATATATATTTTTTTTTTCTTGACTTTCAAATTTATTTTTAATGCTTTTTCAAAAGACAAAGACTAAACGATATTTGTCATCATTGAGAAGTGTACAGATAGACAAAGGGTATAGGGAAGACTATTTTGGCATTTTGTGAGCTTTAACTGTTTTTCATTCTGCAGTTTTTTGTTTCATAAAATATAGTTTGCTGCCTTAACACTTTGTCAGGGGCAACATATTTAGTGACAATTGTGTTTTTGTTGCTGTTGCTTTTTTGGGACAATAATGAGCATTTTGTGGTACAACAACAACAACAACATTTGAACAGCAGTGTGACGCCAAATGCAAATAAAGGCGAACAACGTTTGAACCAAATAAAGAACAATCACTATAATTGTTTTCAATTGTTGTTGTTATTATTATTGTCATTGCTACTGTTGCCTTTCGTTGTTTTTATGGATTTTCGTGCACGCCAAAATATTTCTTTGTTCGCCTCACGAAAACTGCATGAAATTCTATACAACACAAACAAATATAAAGACTTTTGTACATACACATAATACAAACATCTTGTTGTAGGCCAGTGTATATGGCAACATAGTGTGTGTACTTGGGTAGCGTGTATACATAAGGATGCGCGTGGCATGCCACAAATCACTCAAAAATCTTGCGGCAGACGGAAAAAAATTGAACGATTTTCGATTTAACATTTGACATTCTCAAAATTCTCTCTTATATATCTCTCTCTCTCTATATATATATATATATATATATATATATATATATATATATATATATATATATATATATATATATACATTATTATATGTATATACATACACATGTTTCAAAATCTTAAATACATTGTGTAAACTAATTATTTATGTGTTAAACAAATTCGGACGGGATACGTGACCCGCGAAATAGTTTGCAAACAAAGGCCGCTGGGAAGGTCAGAATTTGGCAAAAAAAAAAAAAAAAAAAAAAAACATCTTGTATTGAATCAAATTTCATATGCCAAATTATGAAAAAATTGTTATTAAAGCTAAAAATAATCAAATATTGCTAGTTTATATTTGAATATATTAAGATATAATGAGTTTGTGCTCAGTTTTCATAATTTATCTGAAAAATCGTGTATATGATTCCCCTTAAGACTGTTATATTTTGAAATTTCATCAGATTTTATAGCGCTATTATATTTATAATATATAATATATGCATATTGTTAACTGTTGTGACAGCTTTTATATTCCAAATAAGATATACATAGTTTAGTTTTCAACAAATAAAACTAAATGTGAATTACATTAATTATTACATTATTTTGTAAAATTAATTTTTTGATAATTATAATTATATAAATGTTTTTTTTATTTTTTTAAATTACATTTTCTTTGGTTCTTTATTTTCTTTATAAAATTTAGCCAAATTAGAAGAGATTTGAAACATTTTTTTTTTTAAGACAGAAGAATGTGTAAAAATTTTAAAATGTATGGAAAAATGAATTATTATTTTCTGGGTTTTTAATTTATATACTAAACTCTTCAAACTTTTTTATTTTAAACTTTTTAATTATTATGCGAGGCACACACATATTTAGTTTCCATTAACTGAAATTTCACATTGAATGCAGCTCTTTAAGAAATAAAGCCAACGATTTTGCAACAAGTGTCCCTCACAAGTATTTTAAGTGAGACTCACGTTAAACCAATTTCAGTTTCACAAGAAAACTGTCGACGCCGAGACATATGAAGCATAAATGTTAATAAAGCCATAAAAAAAACACACACACAACAAAACATGTCACAAAAAAATCCAAGACAAGACAAAATAGCAGCAAAAAACGGAGGTAAAAAATAAAGTAAACAAAATAAAAGGAAACACATACAACAGATCTTGAGATATGGGGCAAATATTGATAAACGCTATGTGACGGCACTTTTAGAGAGTGGCAGAGAAAAAGCAGCATAGAGCGCAGGTGAGGCGGCCATTAGCCAACTATCAACTTGCACAAATCGTGTCAACAGCTGATAATGTTGCTAATGTTGCAAATTAGGAATTCGGGGCGTGGCGGCGTCGAAAGGCGGCAACTAGTTGCTCCTCTTGGACCAGGCCAAGCCAACAACAACATGTCGCTATGTTGCAACACTTGTCTGTCTGTCCGCTCACATTACCCGCAACTCATAATTCAAACGGTAAACGGTAAATCAAACGGTGGTGCCCGCAAAAAGTGGAGCAAGAGCGAAGAACGAGACAAAAGAGGCCAATGGCGCAGATGAAAGATGTATGTTAAAAAAGAAAAAAAACCCGCAAAGATTAGATTATATAGAGCAGATGAACAACATAAATTAGCTAATTCATCGCATTTCACAGTAAAATAAAATTACCTTGAATAGCTATTATTTAAATTTGTAATCAGCCAAATTACTATTTACATAATGCTTTGTTTTAAAAATATATAAAACACACCTTGCAACTACATATATATTTCTGATTAAAAAAAAGTCTACTGCATTTGTCAGAATTTGTTAAGCACCAACGAAATCTTGAAAATTAAAAAGGATTTCAAATCAATAAAACAAATGCGAAAGTTAAAAGGTGTTTAATAAACGAGCAAAACAAAGAATTTTTGATTATATAGAAATTAAGAAATGAATACCAAACAAAAATATCTTTTGCGATATACAAATAATGTATGTATATGTTAAAAATTAAAAAACTTGAAATTTTATAATAATAAAATGATTAAAAGATTTGGAGAAAAACCCAAATATTATATAAAGATTCAGTCAGTCAGAATTGTGATATTAACTGTGATTATAGATGTGACTCTGATTGTTGCTGTTTGTCATTAAGACTGTTTTTTTTCTTGCTGTTGTTGTATTCGTCGTTACCAAAGTTATTTGTCATTAATTAAATTTTAATTTATTTACATATTTATTTTATTACACACAAATTTTTTGGTCATTTGCTGTTTACTGAGTATTTGTTTTGTTTTTGCGGTTGGTTTTTATTTTATTTTATTTTATTTTTTTTTTTGTGGCAACTGAGAAACTGGTTAGTGGCCAACAGATCCACACAGATCCACATCGAGCTTCACGCCACTCAGTTCAGCGATTGGAACTTAAAATGCAGGCCGCCCCGTTTTTTCGGATTTTTTGGCATTTAATTTATGCAACATTTTTGAACAAAAATCGAAATGAAGCCAAAACGAAATCTTTATTTGTTGCTGCTGCTGCTGGTGGTATTATTGTTATTGTTGTTGTTGCTCTGCTGCTCGATTGGCGGCCCCTTGGCATGGCAATCAATCGTTGGTCAGATCAACTACAACAACTCCCCTTTACTCAAACGCCCCCTTGTTACCCGCCTTGCCTCTTCGCAGCCAATCGACACGAACCGAGTTTGGGTTTTGCATTGAAAACATTTTTGACTTTCCGCTTTTCTCTGCTGCCTTTTGAAGGTTTCGTGTGTGTTTGTGTCTGAGATTTAATGAGAAAGTTTCGGTTGACTTTAAATTCATACGGCGAGCGACAATGTCGACAACACCAACTAAAGGTCAAGTTTGCATTTGTATGCGCAGCTGAAAGGAGGCTCAGCGGTGCGAAGCAAAGAGAAATGGGCGGGCCGGGGCGGGGCGTTGCAAATGAAGAGCAGCCGCTTCGAGGTAAAAACGACGCTTGGCAACAGCTATTTGGCTCTATGATTCAGCTCTCAGATGCTTATGTATCAAAGCAAACAACTACTTTATTTGGGTTGGCGCAATATCGATATCAATTGTATTAATCAATTTTTCGATAGACAACTATAGCAAAAATATATGAAATGAAACGTGTTCTTTCAGCAGTTAGGCTGATTTATTTTGTAGTTGCAATTTTATTTATGTTTTATCGATTTATCGATGCGCAACAAGTCGATCAATTAGTTGCAGTTGTGTTACATGAAATCTTAATTTCTCGATAATGGCAAAAGCCAATTGAGCGATAATATGGTTTAATACATATATGATCAATATGTGATCTCTCAGCTATTGTATAGAAATAAATTTTAAAGTGAAATAATATATCCTAATTTATAACTAATTAATTGCAATGTTGTTTGTTTTATTTATTTATCTACATTCCGAAGAATGAAGTGAACTATGTACCAAATCTTGTTCTACAGAGAAGCTTGTCATAAATATTAAGTGATTCATTTCGATGTCAGCATTTGTACAATATATACGATTGATTTATCGAAATTGATATTCTAAGAAAAATGCGACATGTTTTGCAAATCAGTTATTACGAGATGCTGTAGACATTTTCAATCGATTCACAACCATATAAATTGGAGGGCAACTTTAGTGATCGGTTGCGCCACATTTGCAGCCCTGACATTGAACCGCATTGAACTGCATTTCGACATGTAAATACTATATATATATATACTATACTATATATATATAAATATAAATCTGTATAAATGTAAATCACATTTAATCGTTTGCTTATAACTTAACGGCTAAGCATTCTGTTCTGTCACTTACCAGCAAACCAGTTTCAACATTTGGTATTAAAATGATCTTGGAACCGTCCATTAAGTTGTGTTCTCTGAGCGTACCATCTTGAAGTTCTCTGTAATTAACAAATGAGAAAGAGATGGCATTAGTAAGTGTGCTAAACATAGACAGAAATGAGGCTATTACGATTTCACGTGTTGGCACAAAAGCAAACAAAAAATAAAAACAAAAAAAGGCTAAAAAGCTAAAGCAAAAAACAAAAAAAAAACACCAACAAATGCGACCAACAAAATGCTGAACAGTCACAATTCCAATTAAAGCCAAGTCTACATAATTAAAGGGGCACCTTTTTAAATACCCTATTAACATAAATATAATCCGTTTAATAACGAAAACTATCTACGAATTTTATATTTCTGTATGATTAATTGTCTTTACTTGTACAGGGTATTTGCCCCTCAAGCACTCCCGTCTAGACAAGAACCGCTGTTTTTTTTAGTTCATTGCTACTAAAAAAATTAAATAAAATCAACTCAACTGAAATTCGATGCAGACATCAACAAAAGGCGCGCGCGCCAGTCGATTTGCTGTTACTTTTATTATTATTATTTTTGAAATAAAAACAATTCACAGCAACAAACACTTGAGAGACAAAGACGTACAGTCATCGAAGATCACATTATTATATATCTATATATATACGCCAGTATTTGCTCATTTGAATGGGATATGGATAATATAATTAAATTGGAGATTTGTTTGATCAACAGCAAAAAAAAGAAGTTTCGAAAGGTGCCTCCCGAAATGTAACTTTTATTTATTTATTTAATTTTTTTACATTTTTTTGTTGTTACTGAAATTTTTCGCTTGAATTTGTTGATCCGTTGATTTGCCCTGTCAGCACTTTGCATGCGTAATGAAATTTTGGCGACACTTTATTTAAGAAAAAGAAACAACAGCAGCAGCAACAAAAACAAAAACATCAGCAGGGAAAGAAGAAGAAAAGGCAAGCAAAATGTGCACGCGCATAAAAATCGATGCGTTTTTTGCCACTTCAACAACAAAAGGAAAACGAAGTTGTGTTCCGATTTTATATAGGAATAATGTAAATGTATATGTATATACACAAGACAATGACTTCAATTTGCATACAAGTTGCGGAGGTGGAGAGAGAGAGAAAGAGTAAGAGCGAAAGAGAGTCAAGAGCTGCAACACGATCGGGGCATTAGCCATTTGAAGTGTACATTTTTCTTTTTGTTTTCTTTCTAAATTCCTCCTCTTTTTCTTTTGTTATCGTTTTATGGTTATCGAAAACAGCTGTCGATAATCGCCGATGGGTGTACAAAAAACGCCTTTCATTCCGAAATTGAAAAGTAAAATCATAAGAATAAGATTCTTATTTAAAAAATTAATTTTAAAAAAAAAGTACAACAAAATTACAGCACAAAATCTATTACCACATTTATTAAGCTTTTTTAAAATAAGTTCGGTTAAGAAATTGTGACCTGGTTTGATAAGAACCAAAAAAAAAACCTTTTTCCTAGGGTATATGAGAATATTTAAATTTATTTTGTCAACTCTAACTCTGACTTACAAACAGATATATGTATATGAACAAAATGTCCGCTTGAATTTTGCACAACTTGAATTTAGCCTCATTTTTTTTACCTACTTCATGGGTCCAGAGGCGTATAATAATAAATAACTAAAATTTGCTGATATGTCCGAAACAAAAAAAATAAAATTGCAAAACAACGACGACAGCTTAAAAGCGTGCGGGGCATATATTTTTTGTGGCGGGGTGTTGAATTAATTGGCAATTTATAAGCGCAACAAGTAAAAATTAAAAGTTCAAGCACTTTACAGGTTTTAGCCCAGAACCTTCTACGACTCACCACACACCCTCTGCTGCCTCTAAGGGGGTAGGGACAATTTCGGGTTCTTATTGCCATTGGTGTCAGCCCAAATGATTTCCATTTTCTGTCGCTGTCTTTTCTCTGATTTTTTTTCTTATTATATATATATTTTTTTGTGTTGTGCGGACAACCAAAAAGTCAAAAGTTAAACGCTGTTGACACTTTTCTGTTTAATTAAAAATTGTTATTGTAAATTTCGGCACTGCATTGTGCAGGTGTTAAATACGACAACAACAACAGCAACAACTGTGCTTTGTTTGTGTATTTTTTTTTTTTTTTGACTTGCAAAATGAGCAAAAGCACAAGACCTAAACAGAAACAAGAATAGGACCCAGCAATCGCCAACAATAACGAATTCTACAAAGCAATACATTAAAATCACAGAGATCAACAGTATAATGTGCCAAAAACAAAACACACGAAAGATGTCCACAATGAGCAATAGCAGGCAGCTTTTATCTGTGCCATCAGTTGGCAACAGAGGTTGGTAAAAGAATATAAAGAAGCATTCTGCAAATGCACCTGTAATTCCAGCCATAAACTAAATGTATGTAATATCTGGACACATACTTATGTAAGAGTGAAGTTTGGCAGCAAAGCTAGAGAAATAAATAAAAAGCAATTGCTTGAAACTGTGTCCAAATGCCAAATGCATTTACAAATTTATATTTATAATCTCCTTATAGGCTGCTTTCTATAAACGTGAAGTTTGGCAACCAGTATGCATTTTAAAAATCGATAAAAGCAGTTTTTCTTATATAAAAAGCCTAATTCATTTATCAATCTTTACACAATTATAATGTGAGTATAAGAACTATTACATCTTAATTCGAGTGAATTTTGACAAAGTTGTAAAAAGAAACTATTAAAATCAACAATTCGAAATTGTAATTATAATAATATCTAATAATTAATATAATATCCCCAAAAACTGTGGTATATACATTCATATGTATAAATTCAAACAAAGTACAGTACATTCAAAAATCGAAACGCCGTCTCTCCAATAATAAATTACTTGCATATTACGTAAGTAATTAAAGCAAGTAAATAGATTCAATGTCGAGGATATATATCTTATATATATATATATCTAGGCAAATATGAATATGTGTATACACAATATGCACATATAAAAATAATGACAATGCCTTTGTTTTGGCTAGCAACGAGAAGCAGCCATAACAAGAAAGTGAACATTATATCAGAAAAAAACCAAAAAAAAACCTGTCGACAGTTAAAGGGCAATTTAAATAGTTAAATACGAGATATACTACATACGATATAACATAGAACGTTGTATGTAATTATCTGAGCATACTTATTGAAATTTAACATTTAGTTAGATAATTTAACATTGGTCAAACGCTCCGTATCGATCTGCAAACGGTCCGGGGCCCAGCTCAAGTGGGGAACAGGGACATGCAGAGGAGGCGGCGCATGCAAACAAAGAGGCTAACAAAAACTGCAGCAGCGAAGCGTCACAGCATAAATTACTTAACTTTATGCTTGCGCCAGACGGCGAAAAGGGAGTCAGAGAACGCGTGTGGCACGCAGACAACACACACATACACACACACACATACACACAAACACACATGCACAAACAAAGAAAAGCGTCGCAGTCAACAGCGACGTCGCAGTCGCCGTCGCTGTCGCTTTGATTGCATCAGTTGAGGTGGCAGCGGCAGAGCGCTTGCTGCTTGCTGCTTATGTTGCGGCGAGGGCGAACAGAAAAGTTAGGGAGCGACAGAGAGCGAATGTTGCGGCGAATTGCTGTCAATGCGGTAACCCAAGCAACAACAAAATTAACAAGAGCGAAGAAACGAACGAACGAACAAACGAACGTTAAATGACTGCATGCATGATTGATGAATTGATAAGATTTTGTTGGTGCTGCCGCCGCTGCTGCTGCTGCTACTGCTGTTGGACACGAAAAAGCAAAGCGTATTTGGGTCAGCGAGAGGCGTGGCAGTTGCTGCAAACATTGCACGCACACGCCGCAAAGCGAAACACACGCACACACCACATTGAAATAAACAGCATTAATTTTCATTCATTGCTGCTTACGTAAATTGCTTGCGGCAACATGCGGCATGTTGCACAACATGCATGTACACATTTATATTTCTATGTATATATGGCTAGCCGGCAACAAAGAGGCCGGGAGAGGGAACGAGAGTGTGTGCATGTGTGTGTCGACGTTATAAAGACAGTGACGCCAACGTTACGCTACGTAACGCACAACGTAATGGCAAAAGAAAGCTGTGACTGCCCTGACATGGCAACAAAAAAAACATATATATATATGTATGTATTTAGATATACACACCATGCACATAAGCACACGCAACATATATTCGCAGCAGGTGCCAAAACTCACCACGCATGAGAGTAAAACAGCATGGCGAACATAACAGCAGCAGCCGCAGCAACAGCATTGAGAGCAGACGCCGCAGCCGCCGTTTCGACTTAAAGTTACTTAAGCTTTAAAGAGCTTTAAGGCAGCATACAAAATGTTGCGCGCACAGACACAAACGTACATACACATTGGGCGGGCGTATGTATTGGGGTGTGAGGTGTGGCGGTTGTCTGTCTGTGTGTGTGCGTGCGTCGGTTTTTGTCTGCGGGGGTGTCTGCGTTAGCGTCGCGTCGCTGCTTTTACGCAATAGGCAGACGATGCCTACGCTGACGTCTGACGCTGACGTCTGACGTACGAAGGCCAAACGCGGCTCGTGGCCAGGGCCCAGGCGTTGCCGGCGAATGCCCAGACAGAAAGAGAGAAGAGAAAGACAATGCACACAATGTGCGTGGGGGGAGGGAGGAGGGAGCTAGGCCTAACGAAATAAAATGGAAAAGGTACCTATTTTTTTATCACTAGTTGCTCTACAACTGTTAACAGTCAGCTGCTCTGTTAAAGTTCTTAAACTATGGAGTTCGAGGTTATGTTTGCATTTCTAATTGATCTATGTAAGGGGCTCCCTTCCTCCCTCTCTCTCTCTCGCGCTCTCTTTCTCTCTTCCTCTCCCTTTTCGTTTTTGTTTCTTTTCGTTTATAAGCTGCTTAAAATGCAGCATTTAACCATTAGCCAGCTATGTAATTTCAAACCCAAGGCAAAAAGCAAATACAACATAAAATTCCACCACCTTGCACACGCACACTAGCACGCAAAGGGCGAGAGCGAGAGAGAAAGACCTAAATTTTCACATTTATTGTGCTGCGCCCTGCGTAGGCCTGGCCACAACAGGACGCCCGGCAACAAGGACTCGATGCCAGTGCATAAGACGGGACGGGACGAGACGGATATAAGCAATTGAAGTGTACACCAGCAGCCAAACAAAATCTCAAACACACACGCACGAAAACCCACACTTGAGCACTTGGGAAAATGAAGCTGTGCCAAGTGAGAAATTCCACCACCAGCGAACGCACAAAGGAAGCAACCACCAACGGCCTGCCCTGTTGCCGTCTTTCCATGTGGGTCGATGCTGGCTTGGCTTGGCTCTGACTCTGGCTGGCGTCACAAAACCGGAAAAGCAGCGTAGCGCAACAATTCACGTGGCAAAGCAACAAAAAATTTTATGAAAAAAAAATATAGAGAAAAAAAGCCAAGAAATCCAGTGACGTCTAAATGTCTGTCACTGATGTTAAGCCAAAAATAAAGAAATTGGCGGGGGGCAGCAGCAGCACGTAACCGGAGCTTGCATAACATGGAGCTGACTGTCAAATGCAAAGGCAACTGTACATAGACAACCCCCTCCCCATCCATCCCCCTCACACACACATACACACACATAACTGAAGTTAAGAACAAAGACCGAAGCAGGGTTAAAAATGTGACCAAGGCAAAATTTTCTAAATATCGAGTCCTTTAAATAATGTATACACTGATTAAAATTCAAATGAATGCAACTCCTTTAAGAACCATAAATGCGAATTCCATGTTTAACTAGTATTTTTATCAAACATATATTTATGTTGCAGTTTTGCCTAGCATTTTTATATACAATAAGAAATAAAATAAAAGACATTGATTATTTTCTCGTGTTTTTCAATAACCTTTGTACCTTTATATACATATATACATATATAAAAAAACAGATAAAAAAAACGAAATTAATAATAAACGCAAACGCAAAACTCCTAAAATGTTTCGTTAAAAGGAATATCCTTTATAAACCAAATCGAGTGATAAATATTTAACGCATCGATAATCGATCCCACACGGTTGTTTAATATTATAGATATTTTGGACACTATTTTTAACGATTCTTAACCAATCATTGAAAGCTAAGCCAAATAATTGAATTATCAGTATTAACGATATTTTGTAAAATCGATAAACTGTTTCATTCAAACTTTCTCACAGCCAACAAAAAGCGACTTTAAGAATCGATAATAATCTTAAGCACTCTATAGGGTATAACAAGCACTTCAACTAGCTGAGACACAGTTGGGAAGTGCTTGAGGGCAACTTAACCACCTTTCAATTAACTGCATCCATTTCGGGCTGCCCCCATTTTGACCACCAGCTCCACTGGCTCGAACCCCTAGCAACCAACGTAACTTTGCTTTGGCCCTGTTCGCGTAGAACTCTTCGTGCTTTTGTCGTCACGCGTTTGGCGATTGCATAATGAAAATTTGGAATTCGATTTTATTTTCGCTTATTGTATTCGTTCAGGTTTGATTTGACAGGCACCCGTCCCCCTCCGCCCCCCCCCCCACGTCAAGCGGTACAATCAGTAAAAATGTACACGGAAGTGTCGAGCGCATAGTTAAAATTTGTTTTCTAATCTGGTTTTATTTTTTCTTGCTTTTTTTTGATATCACGAACAAAGACAGAGAAATCTGGTTTGATTTTGCGAACTAATTGAATTGTTTTGTTTTTATTTCTTTTCACTTTTATGGTTAATTTTGTTTGTAGTTTTTTTTATTTGCACTCTTTCTTTGTTTTTCTACTTGCTGTGTGTTTATCACCAAAGGCACGCGTAAAACAGAAAAAATTTCCGATAAGACAAAAAGCATGTGAATAAGCCCAGGAGCGGAAAAAACAACGTCTGATTAAACAGTAAATACTCTATCAAATAGTTTAATTTGTTTTTCGATCTATATTTGAAATTGTTTTAATTGCTATGATATAGGTGCAAACTGTAAATTTTTTATTTTATAAAATACGTTGCCTAAAATATAAAAAATTAGTTTGACTTTTCAAGAAACTAACACACATATACGTATATATGTAATTATCTTTATTGCCCATGAAGTTGTGCTCAATAAACAAACAAATTACAGATCAATAAAACAAGAAAATTAAAAGATTTCATACATTAAGAGTTAGTGTGTCGCAAAAATATATACAAATATTTAGGTATTTTAATTATTATTTGTAAATTGTTTGCCAAAGATATGATGAAATGTGTTGTCTTTTGAACACATTCAAAAGATAGAAATACAGCTAAAGATACAGATAGAAATAGATAGAGATACAGCTGCCGGCATGCAAATATTTTGCGCACATTTCACGGAAAACAACCTCAAGATATACTCTATTGATAGATACATAGGTACTATATACCTACATAGATACTTGGCGAAAACTTTTGGGGTGCAACAGATGCTCAGTGTTGGAATATAGATACACACACACACCCACACACCCACACGTAGTATCTATCAGATACGTTTGAGTGCCTCGCTTGAAGCTATAGATACACACACGAGCCCAAACCGTCGCTAGCTTTGACGTAGCTAGCTTTGACATTAATAATTAATTGATTCTTTATATGCACCTGGTTGAATTAGCGGGCTATATATATACACACACATAGAGAGTAAAAGCCCTGAAACCAGCAACCCCCAGTGGCAAAAAGTAAGCTACTTTAAAGTGAGCTTATCCCAGCCTTGATTACCACGGGAAAACCCAATACAAAAGAAAAGAAAAGCTGATGCAATCCACAAGACGCCTTCCCGTCAATAACAACAACAACATCATTATCATCCTTATCAACATCCAGAGGCTGCGGCCTGAACTGGACTCTCCACCCTCTGCAGTCCCAGGCCCAGGCGCAGAGCGCTTCTGGGAGCGAGCTTCAGTGGAGAGCACGTTTCTAGTCTCGGTCTCTGTCCCAATCTCCGTCTCAGTTTCGGTCTCCATCGCCATATCTGTTGTGAGAGCCGCATACGGCCACTTTAATAGTCCGTTTAGGGGGTTGGGGGTAGGTAAGCTTTTAACTGGGGTTGCTCTTACATCAGCAGCAGTAGCAGCAGCAGCAGCAGCAACAGCAGCAGCAACAACAACCACCCGCCAGTTGCTCCTTGATGACTTTCATTAATTTCCGGCGCAAAAAGCTGCAGCTAACTTTAACCATATGGTCAACTTTTTGTGAGTTTCTCGGCGAGTTCCAGGGGTGTGGAGTGTGTTGGAGAGGGGGATTGACTAGCCAAGGGGGTTGACCAAGTGCAATTGTCCAGCTACCTGACGGCCCAGCCCAAAGGAAAACCAGGAACGAAAGCAACCACCCAGCAAAAGCTCTCAAAAGGGTTGCATTGAAAATCGATGAGTGGTGGGCGGGCGGATGGGGGTCGTTAGAAAAAGAAACAGCTGAAAAAACAGCAGCCAAAGCCAGCGGCATATTTGTAGGCAGTGTCTGTGTGTGCAGAGAGCTATGGCCAGTCCCATGGTCCCCCATCCCCACGCTCGTGCGACTGGCTAGCATCCACAACAAAGACAAATTAAACAAAGAAATCAACGGGCTGAGGGCAACGAGCAACAACAACAACAACAGCGAGCAACAAACAACAATGAGAAATCACAGCAAGCAACTAAAAATAGCAAACACCTCCGACACCGCCTACGCGCCCACCACCACCCACCGCCATACCATGCACACGGCTAACAAAGCGACCACCTAACAACGAAAATAAAAACAACTGAAAAAGAAAGAAAAAAAAACAACAGCAACAGCAGCAGCAGCAGCGCAGCAACGCGACTGCTTCTAATTTCGAGCTATTGATTCAGCGACGCTGGCAGCGACGTCGCAGTCACAGTCGCTGTCACTGTTGCTATAATGAACAAATTGACAGCGGCAGCCGCAGCAGCAGCAGCGCAGCAGCCACCGGAAGGCGTTTCGCAAAAGGGCAAACATTGAAATGCAAATAGACAACAGCAAATAGCAGCAGCAGCGACGTTGCGTCGCAGCCTGCCAGCTTTTTGTGCGCGCGCACACACACAAACACACCATACACAGCCAGGCAGACAGAGAGAGCGTAAGCGAGCGTTCTCTCGCAACCAGCAAAGCCCAATTGCCGGCCGGCCCCGACGAGATCACAGTGGGAGCCTTAGGCAGCACACAAAGCAGTACCGAACGTGTGTGTGTGATGGGGAGGGGAAGCATGAGCTTGGCAAAGGGGAAGAGACAAAAACAGCCAACGCCGCTCTGCTGTGGATGACGTTATTGATGCCGTAAGTTTTTTTTTTTTGCATTGAAAGCAAATGCGACGGAGGCGTTTGCCGGCGTTCGCCGGCGCGTTCGGCGTTGGCGTCGACGGCAGCAACAAAACTTTGCAGCGCAGCTCACTTAATTTAGCAAGACAAAAAGTACAACAATAAAAAAAAAACAATTAAAAACAGTTGTTATCGAAAGCGCGCAGCTAACAAGATACCCTGTAATGTAGAAAAAGAAAATGCAAAAATAATTGAAAATATACAAATATGTTTACAAATCTTTCAAGTTTATTTGCAAGAGAATATTATACCCACTCACCCAGTTTTATGGCTACAGGCCATAAAACACACAATTTCTTCAGCTTTAATGTGGCGAACACAATAAAAGAAAATAAATAATTTTTGCGGCAAATCATATATAGTGTATAGAATGCAATTGAAATTAGAAGAATTTCATGTACACACACATACATATGTATGTATACATGTATATCTCTATACGCCCACGTTTCAGTATTGGACAATGAAAATTGTCCACTGAAGTGAATGAATGAATGAATGAATGAGTGTGAGTGTATTTGAGTAAAGCGAGTAGATTAGTTGTTTAACTCATGAATACATTTGTTGTCACATCATTGATCTAACGTTTGCATTTGCTTTGTTGCTTTCCCTTTCCAATTACAATTCCAATCCACTCAACGCGCTGTTAACGCGCTGTCTCAGTCTTGTCGTAAGGCTTTTAGCATAATGTTAAGCTGAAGCGCTGTTAGCTCTTTGCATAAATTGTTGCCACAGAGCAAGAGAGAGAAAGATTGCAAAAGCTGTAATTTGTGCATGTTTTCAATTTGATGCATATTTTAATTATCAACAGTTGCTGTATGCAATGCAAATATTTGTGCATGCGCCAGTGTTAAAGAGAGAGCGAGCGAGACGGAGAGTGGGAAGGAGGGAGAGGGTGCCTGAGACAGTGGGATCAACAGCTTAACAGCTGCGGTGCATTGACACCTTCAGTTATAACCACCGCAAGCAAAATGCAGCAGATGATCAGCAGGAAAGGAGAAGGAGAAGAGAAGCCGAAGAGAAACAGAAGCTGATGCAGAAGAAGAAACAGACACCGATTGCTCTATATATTGTTGCACATAGCTGGGCATATAAATAGATAGTGTGTGTCGATATTTGTGTCTGGCTTTCGGCAAATTTGGCACAATTAAAGCCAAATAAATACGCATGCATATGCCAGATACACAGATACAATTGGGATGAGAAACACGCAAACGTGCCTCACGGCATTCGATTTGTCGATTTATTTTCGTATCTGGCAGATACGCTAAACAAAGCGCACTATATATATGGTCATATGTGTAGCTGTTAGTTGTAGATACACACACGCACACAAGGAACGAAAGAAAGAATGAAAAAATAGCTACAAAATCTCATCCCCAACAACTGCAAAACTTTAGCTATTTTTAGCCATTTCTCTTTTTGGTTAAATGCTCTATTTTCGGAAATGTGCAAATAGCTAAAATGCAATCTGTTCTCTGCATCAACATTCTCCCTCGGCCCCCCTTTACTCACTTAGCGGTTAGCGTATTTTTCTCTTTTTAGCGGGAATGCAATCAAAAACGGGCGCTACCCTGTGCCAGAGGGGATTGGTGGGGGGTTGTTTGGTCGGCACTTGTAGGGCTTGGGAAATTGGCCAGGGCACGACACAAGCAGTGCTGTGGAGGGGTGAAAAGGGGGGGACAAACAACAGCACAGGTTGCTGCTGTCTCTCTTTCTCTTTCTCCTTGAGGTAGAGTTAAACTTTCCCAGCTGCAGCTAAACAAGTTTTTCTCGCACACTATCCATTCATTCCATTCATCCATTCCTCTTTATTACTAACGCTCGCTCTCTTTCTCTCTCTCACTCTCTCACAAGCAGCAACAGCGCAGCGCGCAAAGGGCAGCACAGCGAGAAGACGACGGCGACGGCGACGTCAATGTTAGCAGCGCGTCTTGTGTAACCTGATCTTCACACACACACACCCAAAGACAGAGATAGATAGGGGCAAAGACAGAGATAGCAAGACAAAACAATAAGCCAGAACAAAGCGCTGTCCAATATTTCAAACAAGATCTCAGCCAACAGGGGCCCAACGGGCCGGAGGCGCACCGAGGGGCAGCGTGCCCTAATCAACAGCAACAACAACAACATCAAAAACAACTAAAAATTGCGCAGCAAAAGCAACAAATCACGTCATATAGTTTTTTTCAATTTTTTTTGTACATATTTTTTTACCTACCCTAACGCTAATTCTAATTCAAGTTTCGATAATGTTAAAAATTCTATATATGTGTATATATGTTTATATATATTTATATATTTTTATATATACATGTATATATACATACAGATTTATATTGTATATTATTTTTACACAAATTAAATTTGTTATACCTGGTAAGGTTAATTTAATTTTATGAGTATATATTTTATATATAATTTTAATATGTGTATTTTTTGTTTCTATATATTTTTATGAGAATGTATTTTTTTATATATATACATACATATATATTTTTTTATATATTATCTTCTTTCTTTGCATTAATATTTTTTATACTTTTAGTTTTTTTTCAATTTATATTGTAATATATATATTTGTATACATACATACATTTTATTTTAATCAACTTTGCAAAAAAATTAAAATAGTTTTTTGTTTGTATATATTAAATTTTTCTATACTTCCAACTAAGTTCTTATATACAATGTATTTATGTTACATTTTAAACGAATTTTTCTCTCTATTAACAATTGTGACATTTAATGGTGCCCGAGCAGGGGCTTTCCTTACATTTTCTTTCAAAAATCTGCACAGAAATTATAGAAAGGTTACTCAATATTATTACTACATATGCATGCAATCAAGTGCTTAATGCACTATACTGTGTACATATATAAATACTATATAAGCCTCGTAATCAAAATTCAAAATTCAGAATGTAAAATAAACAAATAAATGGTATTGATAGATAAGCATATGGCTAGAGGGTATTTACATTTTCGGCACATGCTCGATTGAGATATTCTTTTCGAATCTTTTTTGAAAACAGTGCGCACACCAACACAAAGTATAATTTACAAGGTCTTAATCTAAATTGTAGGCAGCAGCAGAAAACATAAAACAAAATAAATAAATAACTAGCACTGCACGCTTCAAAAGGCAGCCAAAGCAGAGCAAACTGTGTAAATTAGTGGAACTGAGAGACTGGAGATGGGCTGACCAGAGGGGAGACGACTGAAGAGAAGAGTGTACGACAGGCCTGGGGCCCAGGGCTCAAGCAACGTGACCGGCCCCAAAAAACAAACTAAACTAACTCAACACGGGGCCAGAGAAACTCAACACACGCGAGCAGAGCAGGGCAAAGCAGGAAAGTCAACACGGTGAACTGGAACTCAACATGCAAACATAAAAAAAAACACATGCGACGCTTAGTAGATGACGTTGGCGCTGCGCTGGGTTGCGTTGTTGCGGCAACGCTGCCGCGAGCGTCGCTGCCGCTGTTGCCGTTGGCGTGTTGACCGTGACGCCGACGTCGCTGTCAAACATTTAGCATTTTGTAGTTGCAAATAGAAACAGTAGAAACAAAATAAAATATAAGACAACAAAAATTAACGCACACAAAAAAACGGTTGATAAACGTAAAAGTGGGCAAGAGAAAGCACAACAAATAAAACTGTACAATGTTATGCCGCCCTCAGGCCCCGATTGCTCTCTATCTCTCTCTCTCTCTCTCTCTCTCGTTCTATGAAGAACAGACACGCTGCCAGTGACAACATGTGGCTAAGCTTTAGCTTATGTCATAGGCGTCGCAGTCAGCGCCAACGCCAGCGTCAACGTCGATGCTGCCGCAGCAGAACTAAAACCAAAGCAAAGCACCTTGACAAGGGGCGGGGGTCGCGTCGTTGTCATCAAACTGATATGCGCAATAATCTGAAGAACACGCACAAACATGTATGTATTATATAATATAATATATATAATATAAAAGATAGTTGAGGGATGAGACAACTTCCAATTGGAAAGCGTGTAAGCTTATTGAAATATAAGAGCGTCTAAAAAGAACACTTTTAGAGTATTCGTGATTTTAACAATGATAATTTGATGCTCCAGTCGGAGGTGCTCAACAGGCAGATAGCAAAATTACACACACAAACTTGTGCGTATAGTCTAGGCTTCTAAATAGCTCCCTATAATTCTCATGATCAATAATATAATAATACATAACATAATATAAAGATGCCTGCTTCTGCCTGTTTATAAAAAATATTAAACACAATTTCATTTTGAAACCAATTTTATTTGTGTGCCTATCCAAATAATGTTGACCCGATCTTCAGAGGAGGTGAACAGTTATCTGTCTGCACAAATTTGGGGTATCTAGCTTTCTATCTCTAGATTTTTGCGATTTACAGCTCCCCCAATTGGTGTTAACACTTTATATTACAATTTGCAAGTATCTACATTCTATACAGATTCTGCAGACGGACGGACGGATTTTTTTATGTATTTAATGAATTAAAAAGTGTACGCATGGCAAAATGTTCTCAACTCTAACAAGAGTTTTTTAATATTGGCATGGAAACAATCAACTACTTTTAGATTAGATTCAGCGAATATCTTTTTAAAAGAGAATTAAGTTTACATATATTTAGCTATGTATTGAGGCTTGTGTTAACAAAAGCTTTTACTAAATAAACCTTGGTTCAGACTTAATTATTATTTGAAGTAAGACAAGAAAATATAATAAAGGGTTGTATGTACACGTAAACAATTATATAAATATATATGAATATGTATATGTATAGTTATATATCAAATATACTATATATATATACTGCATATGGTTGGGGTTTTGTGGTTATGCTGGTAACAGCAGCAGGAATGGTGTCAATGGATTTGGTGGTGTCTCTTGGTGGTTGCTGCTGTTCCTGTTCCTGTTACTGTTGCTGTTGCTGCTGCTGGTGGTGGTGACTTTTCCAAGTGCCACCAAAAATATTCATTTATGCAACTTGCGAACTGTTTTCTTAGTTTGCAATGGGCGGGAGAGGGGGGAGGTCCGGCCTTTGGCTCGGCTCGGCCTGTGGTGGATGGTTCACAGGAAGCTTTTGCAGCGAAAGGCTTTTCGGGTGGTGGATTTGACGTTTGCCGTTTGGCCCGACCCGCACTGATGGCCACGTTATCAGCGCCCCAAATGTTGCCGGGGGAGGGGGGAGCTACTGCTTGCCTTTGTGGCTGCTGCGGGTTAAGCAACATCTGACATTTGGGTGGTCGTACAGCTTTTTGCAAACAAAGGAGAGAGTCCGGCTCGGTGCCCTAAACAGCAACAAGACGGCGGCGACGCCGATAAGCGCAGTCCGCCACAACAAGAGCAACAATTTTGATTGTAGCCAAGAACAAAGAGCAGCACAGCACGCAAAAGCAGCACTAGCGATACCCTGTTTGCTCAAATTGGAAATAAAGGAATGTATACACAAAATATAGTAATATATCTGTGGCTTTGTATACTCAATATTATTTATTTATAGAAGATTAGCTTAAGCTCATACTCAAATTTAATTTACATAATTATAACAAACAAATTATACAACATTTGTCCCTTCTATTACTTTTTCCTTTAGTGGCTGTTTAAAGATTATTTTTAGAAAAAAAGCCAAAATTTGTTTGCCTAGTTACCTCAAAAACACACTTAAACAACCAGACGCAGATTAATAAATCGATATTTATCGATTTTGACCAGCAACTAGCGATCAACTCGACTCTAAATGCTCAAAAAGGAAAATATTCGATTTATTTAATTAATATGCCCCTTTTACCATGGCTACAAGGTATAACAAGAGAAATGCAATGAAATCTCCGCATGGCAGAGCCAAGTGAGAAAAACGAAAAATAACAACAACAACTTAAAGTGGAAACAAAAAGGAGCGTGTGAATGACATTACTGCTGTTGTTGTTGTTGTAAAGCGGCAAGCGGCATAAAACACATGCAACAACAGCACAAGCAGCGGCAAAAAACAAAAATCCAAAAAAAAAATCAACAACAAAATTCTTATCAGTCAAGTTTTTTATATTACATTTTGTATTTTTCGCTTTACTTTTTTTTCAATTTTATGACGCAAAGTGAAAGGCGCAGCCCTGAAAGAGGCAGGCAACAAAGCAAATGCTGATGCGGATGTTGCTGCTGCTGCAAATAAAAAAGACTCAAAACTTCAACTTTGCGTACAGTTGAGCCGTGTGGAAAGCAAACAAAAGCGAAAAAGAGTTAAGGGCCCAACATGAATGTATTCATATCATACCCATTTCCCTATTCATCATTCACTGTTCACATAGCATTTCCATTTTATGGAAACCCTTCAAATGCATTTTCTCAGTTCTCCCCCACTGTACAAATGCAGCGCTGTTTACTGTTAACCTGCAGCCGCCACACTGCATACATACAACGTCGACGTCGACGTCGCTGGCGAGAGAGACAGCGCTGCTTAGTGCTCGCCAAGGGCCTCAAAGGCAAGGCACTGCCAAGTGCTGGGTTTTGTTTTTTCCTCCTCCACCTCCCTTCTGGTTCGTTTGCTTCGCTCTCTCGCACGTTCATTGGGTTTGTTGCTGTAATGCAACTAGTTGCGAGCTGCGACGCCGACGACGACTGCGCTGCCTGTAGTTGGTCTCTTTTTGTTTTTTAATAATATGTAATTAAAAATGCGAACTTTTTATTTGTTTTAATTTTCCATATACAGGTAAACAAGGGTATATAGATAAATATTAATTTGCTTTCTATAGACGCTCTCTCTCTCTCTCTATGCTGATTTCACTTTCTAAGTCTCTCTTTCTCTCCCCTTTTTCTGCTGTAACAAAAAACATAGCAGAGCAACAACATTAATGAGCGCGCTTGTTCACACACACACAAACCATAAAAAAATACCACAAAACAGGTAAACACACACCCTGATATGATATATACGATATATGTAAGGAGTTTATCCAAAAATAATTTGTAAGCTCTTTAAGAGGAGTTTCTTAAAGTCGAAAGCACGTGCTCGTAGAGAGAGAGTAAACGAGACCGAGAGAGAGGAAGAGAGAGAATGAAAGGACGAAAGCGAAAGAGATCTCAAATGAAGCAAGAGACGCTCTCGTTCCTCTGCAACGGTAACCATATCATTATTGCTAATAAATAACAATAAAACAAAAACAATTAATTGTCTTGCTGCTTAGAAACTCGAGTTGGTCATAAAAGAGGAAGACACCGCAAGAGACCGTTACTGGGAGTGCTGAAGAAAAGCTAACCTAATTTTTGTTTGTGTCTGTGTGTTCTAGGAGAGATGCAAGTAACATTCGTACGTTTACCATATAAGAGAGAGAGACAGCCAACATTTTGTACCTTTTTAAAAAGCATTTGACTAGCACTCTTTTTTAGTGTAATTTAATGATATACAATAAACTAATTTCAATTAATATTTGTTTAACTTTTGTTTTTAATATTTTTCAACCAATTCTATAATGTACTTTTAAGCATTAAACGATTTGTTTATTGGTAAAAGACAGACTATACATTTAAAAAAGAATTTAAAAAAATAAAGGATTTTTTTTTACTTTTCCATATTAAGCAATATTTGGTTTTAAAATAAAAGTAAATGCTGTATTCTTTGTTGTATGAAAATGATCATGTATGGAAGCTCTGGAAGCTTTTGCCTATATGCCACAATTAATTTACTATTGGATTTTGGGGAACAAATTTTTAAAACATGTGTGGGAGCTCTAGTGGGGAGCGCTCGACCAGGGGATACCCTCAACCCTATCTTTTAAAATGCATACAAACGCACTCCGCAATTTACTCAGCAACTGCGCTTGGCCCCCATTATGGAAACTGAATTCGTGAATAATTTTTAAGCTAAGAGCATGAACAACATGAAAACCGAACTTAACAAGAGCATTGATATCTGTGTACAAGCCAAAGCGCAAGTCTGTAGTATTTTAATTGCGTTTTTTCATATATATTCTGAAAATCGATTTTTATCGATATTAATGAAACTATGCAAAATATCGACAAGTTTATGTCTCTAGCGTTTGTAGTCCCCGAGATCGCTGCATTCAAACATACATTTACATGCAAACATTTGCACAAAACCACTATACCATGATTTACCCATTGTCAATGGGTTCAGGGAATAAAAAGAGGACAAAGTTATTCTTAAAAATTTTGTTGTTGAATCCTATGGTAAATGCGTCTGTGTTTGAATTGCGTTTGCAAAGCGATCTTAAGTCTTAAACTTCAAGCAAATAACTGTAATAAAAGCTCGGGTTCAAGATGATAGGACGGTAACACTCACTTTTCGCGATGCAGCAGACAGATGCGATCCTTGGCCACCTTCAGCTTCTTGGCTATGATCTTCTTCAGGCTCTCGACGCTGATGTGCGGCTCGACGCTGACGCCGAAATTGCCGCCGGTTGTTGTGCTGATGTTGAGGTTGATCATCGCATTGTTGCTAGCTCCCGTTCCCGTTCCCATTCCAGTTATGGTGGCAACTGTTGTGGAACCGTTGCTGTTGTTGAGCAGGGCACTTGTTGTGGCCATTGCTGCTGCCACGGCCGCAACCGGCGAATAACGTTGCCTGCCACTGTTGTTGTTGCTGTTCTTGTTATTGCTGTTGTTATTATTGTTGTTGTTGCTGCTGCTGTTGCCGCCGCTGCTGTTGCTACCGTTGCTGCTGTTGTTGCTATTGGCATTGCTGCCACACCCAGCGCCGTTCGCTGCTGCCTCATTTTGGACATTGGCTTCAGTTGCGGCCTTTGCATTTGCCGTGTTCGTTGTTGTTGATTTATCCATCGTTAATACAATTTTATTTTTCTCTTCCAAATTCTTCTCTCTTTCTCACACCCACACGCAACAAAAACAAAAAATAACTATTTAGATTTGACGATTATCCCAGAGACTGTTATTTTTTGTAAAGAAACAAAAGAAACAGTAAACATCAACAACAAAAAAACAAAAAAAAACTCTGCACAAGAAAAAAATGCGTTGAAAATCGCGTAACGGCGACGGAGACGGCGACTGCGGCGTTTGTTCAATCGATTTTATATACACACCACACCTTACACAGCGAGAGAGCTGGCACGAAAGAGAGCTATATACTAACTCACGCACGCACGCAGAGCAACAACAATGTCAACGCTGACGCTGGCGGCTGCGCTGCTTTTGAAATATTTGTCTATCGGCTGCGCGGCGACTGCGAAGTCAGTGGAGCCGAGGGCAGCGTTGCGGCGAAGAAAGAGAGTTACGTGTGTGCCGAACTCTTAAAGCACAACGAGGCGACCGACGCGTGGTAGGCTTTTTCTTTTCTTTGCTTTGCTTTACTTTGCTTTTATACTGTTCTTCGCCGTTTCGATTGCGAAACAGTTTGGCTTCATACGCACTGCTTATGCTTTGATCGTTGCTGATGCTTCTTATACGAACTCTTCTTGGTTATGTTTGACTGTTGCACTGCTTGCTGCTCCTGATGTTGCTGTTGTTGTTGTCGTTGCCTTTAACTGCTATGATGTGCACACGCATGAGATGGTAGATGGTAGATCATGTTTGCAAAAGCAGTCCAGATGTCCAGAGGTGCGACGCGACGCGTGTATTGGAATCTCGCTTGTTTTGTTTATTGTTGGTTTGGGTGCCTGAACGCGGCAAAAATATATTAAAAGAATTTGATTTAATTGTTAACAGTTATTTGCAGTTGTAACGGCTTCGGTGATTTTTTTAAATTTTTTTTGGTGTTCCAATGCGGACCCCTGGTTTTTTTTACTGTTACCAAATCAACGCACACACTCGTTGTAGTGGTCAAAATAATAACAAAAAAAGAAACCCAACACACACACACACACACCAGGCGACAACGGCACAGTTAGAATTCTGAATTTCGCGCACCGAGCGTCACACGTCCGCCTCGGCCGGCTTTGGTATTGCTTCTGGCTTTTCGATGACATACATTTTAGATTTGAAAAGGCGCGTTATTATCGCAATCGGTATGTACAATAACATTGCTCTGTTAATTGCTTTGATTAACATGAACATGTGTATGCAACTCTGGGACTAAAGCGCCATCTACTTTAAACAGCAGGGTTGCATGCGCTGCCAACTGTCAGTGGTGACAGACGGAAGTGACCTTCTTGTGTCAGAGCGATGCCGAGTTCTTTTCGTTTAAAGGTCTCCTAGGCGAAAGTTGTGTTTTTCTGTGCATTTCACGTTTCGTGTCAAAAACTAAAGACTTAAAGTAAGTTGATGCGCCAAAAACAAGCGCAAATTGTGCAGCAATTCAAAATGAACGGCTTTTGCAGCAAAATGAATTAAAAGCACAAGCGATGCCAACGATACAATTGGATTTTATCTTTGTTGAATCAATGTTTTGATTTAAATTAATTTTGTTTTTTCTTGTAGCATGCGTTACGTGGCTGCATACCTGTTGGCTGTCCTCGGTGGACAAGAGAGCCCCGCCAATGCCGATCTGGAGAAGATCCTCAGCTCGGTCGGCATTGAGGCCGACGCAGAGCGTCTGACCCGCGTGATCAAGGAGCTGAAGGGCAAGAGCATCGATGATCTGATCAAGGAGGGTCGCGAGAAGCTCTCGTCGATGCCCGTTGGCGGTGGCGGCGCTGCTGCTGCTGCGCCCGCTGGCGGCGCCCCAGCTGCTCCTGCCGGTGGTGACAAGAAGGAGGCCAAGAAGGAAGAAGAAGGAGGAGTCCGAGTCTGAGGATGACGATATGGGCTTCGCTCTCTTCGAATAAGCTGACCTCATCTTGGCGCCTACCAGTCGTATATATGGTGTAAATGTGCAGCAACAACAACACGAGGTATGTAATCGCAGCGGTTGGTGCCCCACGGGGAGAGGAAAGCGCAATCCTTGGCAAGCTGCGGCAAAATGTTTATGATGAACCAAACTTTCACCATCTTTCGACTGAGCACAAACGTTGATGCAATATAAGTTTCACTGATTCATTTGTCGCAGAGCCCGCCGCATCCTCTCCTGCACCGTAAAATGACAAAATTAACATCGGATTTTTGTTTTATATCAATGTTAATGTCTTGCCTCTCTTTCTCACTTGCAGGACAGCCGCCGGGCAGCTTTAACATCATCTGCCATTGCACAGTGGCACACATTGCTTTGAAATGCCGTTCAAATGTTGTTTTTTTACCACCCAACAACAAATATACAAAGAAACAAATAACAAAAAAAAAAATAAGTTGAAAGTTTATTTCTATGAAATAAAAAAACTGCAGTGTTTACGCTTTATATACGTACATATATAATGTGTATTGTTTTTTTTTCCAAATAGAAACATGTATTTTTTTTGAATTGGAAAATGTATTTATTTTTTTTTATTAGTTTTTTTAATAAAACTAGCTGTGATTTCTCGTTTAAACTTGACCTGAAACTTTTAGACGCTGCAGTACAGCCGCTGGTACAGTAGAGTCCCGATATAGAGAATATTAGTAACTATATGTTTTTGTAATATATTCAAAATGCCTTTGTGAATATATTTAATAGTTTTAGTTCTTTTCTGCCAAGCATTTGTAATTTGGCTTAATTAGACGTTCAATGCATGAGTATTGAACTGCATTTACACGTGCTTTTTCAGGTTGCCTGGAAGAATGCGAAAGGGAAAGATAGAGTTGACAATTGCCTCTTGAGGTTTTGCATACATTGCCTTTAAAAGAGCTATTTGCATTTTTACATATGTACTATATTAAACGAGTGCGCAAGCCTATGGAATCTCTAAAATAGACTTGGCTGAATTTTATAGTCTTCCAATTATGTATATATGTATGATCACATCCGAGAATAATGTTCTATGCCCAGTTTCAATATATTTTCGGTAAACCAAGAGAAGGGCTGAACAAGGCTGGTATAGAATATAACATAGCTTCTTTATAATCAAATTTATATATTGATAATATATAATAAAGTTTTAACGTCTCAACTAAAATTAATAAGAACAATGAAAAATTTTCTCGATTTCCATAGACCAATTTTTGGAAATCTGAAAATCCTGTTTAAACCTTTAAGATGTTCACTATTACTTTTATAGTACAAAAATAAATTAAACTATAGATTACTTAAATTTCTTCTGACGCCAATGTGGTTCGGTTCACGGTTCGAACCAACGTCTGCTTGTTCACATCCATAAACCTAACGGAAAATATTTTATTTGTAGGCACATTTTTTATTGTTAATTAAGAGTTGGAATATCTTATTAGGATTCTCTTATTTTGTTTTCTGATACGATTCAAGGTTCGGTTTTTTATTTTTCTTTTTCAAAACCGGTTTGTTGCCTTGGTCTGAGTCAAAAGGTATTTGTTTAATTTATGGGATTTACTGAACAGATATCATTGGAGATTTTAATAAAATAAATTAAATATATATATTTACAAAATATTTTGAAAACAAATCAAAACTAGGATTAACTAATATTATTTATTAATACTCATTTTCTTTATATTCTATCGCAAAATCAATCGAAAAATAGAATATAATTTTCTACGAAAAAGAACGAGTCAAATTTCTAAGCGACTATTTCGAAAACGAGTATTGAACAATAAAACAGTGTGCAACAACGTCAACAACTTAATGCTATGAGCTGCGATTGTTGTGCAGCTTGTCCTTGGCATCCTCCAGAATGTAGTCCTCCTGGGTGTAGCTTTTCCGCTGTTCCGGCGTCAGCGCCTGCAGCTCATCGTAGTCCTCCTCCAACTGCTCCAGCTCACGGCGATGCTTCTTGCGCTCCGGCGTTTCTTTGCGCTCCCGTCGCTTGGCCAGAAACGCCTCAAACTTGCTGTTGCTGGAAGCGTCCAGCTCGGGCAGGTCGCGCAGCTGCAGATTGGGCTGCTGTTGCAGCGATTGCTGCTGATGTTGCTGATGCTGTTCCCAGGCGCTCTTCGATTTGCGCATCTTGGTCAGAATCTTGTCCATGATCAGGCGATGATCCAGGCCGAGCACATCCTGCCGCATTTCGGGCATAGTTGCCGACGCAGTTGGCGGCGCTGCAGCATTGCCATAGAACTCCTGTCGCGCCGTCTGCGCCGCATCAAATGTTGCCAGCGGCTCCCCCTCCTGGTGCTTTTCTCCATCCTCCGTCTCCTCCGGCCTGCTCAGATTCAGCGTGCGCAGGATTGTCTCGACGCTGTTGATGTTGCTGCCCGTCTTGTCGCGCACGAACCGGATGCGCGGCACCTCGCCCATGAGCCGCAGCTGGGACAGCTCATGGCGCAGCTGGCCGCTGCAGCGTTGCAGCTCCACGTCCAGCTCCGTATCGTTCTGCAGGTGGCCGGTGCCCAGCCAGTACACATTGACACAGGTGAAATCGGAGGAGATCTTGACGCGCGACACCTGCAGGCCGCGGCCCAGAATCGCGTCGGCCGCCTCGCCGGTGGCCAGCAGGTCGGTGATGTGCGTCATGAACAGCTTGTTCAGCACGGCGCTGCGTCGCGTAGTGTGCTTGGAGCCGGGCGAGTTGCTTTTGCCGAACTGCGACGCCTGGAAGACAACGCTCGGCGGCTGGTAGCCGCTGCCGGCGCCGGTGGCGTCCTGTTGGCTGGGATACCAGCGCTTCTTGGTGCCGGCCACGCGGCTGCCGTAGAGCTTGCCCAGAATTTTGCTCTGGCGCGTTGCATTCGTGCTGCTGGTGCTCTTGGCGCGCAGCCACTGGACCTGGAGCTGCAGCTGGACACTGCTGGTAGCATGCTGCAGTGGCAGCAGTCGGTTGCGCAACATTTGTTTGCCCCTCTTTGTTTTGTTTTGTTTAACGTTGGCAGTCCTTTGCACGCACCAGAGCTGCACCGAATCGTTCTGAACCAGTTCGATTGAACAGCTCACTTAACTTAACGAAAGAACGATTGTCTCTTTTTTGAGTGCCATCGTTTTTAACTCTTGTCCAAAGGTTGAGAATAAATAAATGTCAAGACTAGGCCACTCAGTTTTCCCCGAGGTTATTCATCGATAGTAAAAAACGATCCCCTATGTTACCGATAGTCTACAACTTTTTGAAACTCATCATGCATGGGCATAATAATACTCATTTGGCACTGCTACGACAATTGATTCCTTGCGCAAAACTATAGATTTTGTTACAGCCGCACCTTCTTTACCTGCTGGAGCTAAACTAAATAATTCTCTATTTAATAATATTGTGCATACACCAAGGGAATGTTAATTAAGCTGTTGACAATCCCATAGAAAACAAAAATAATAATTTAGAAAACGCTTTATACGTTACTTTAATAAAAAAAATTACAATTTATTCGTTTTGCCAGCAAAAATTAAAGATTAACAGTTGGCGCAATTATCGAATTGTGCTTAGAATGACCCTTACCCTACAAAAAGGCGATGCTTCAACTGCTTGCGCAGTCTACGTTTACTTAACTATTAGAAAACATAATTCATTCATACATTTAGACTTGCATCGAGCGCTGCTCAAAAGGCAGCGGCGAGCACCACTTGGAGCGCCATGTACACGGTGGCCAAGAGAGCTACGAAGAAGGCGAGCGCACGTGCCGGCTGGGGCACCACGACGACGGCATAGACCAGGGTGTGGACGATGCGAGCGATGCCGACGGCGCGGAATAGATTGATGGCCAGGAAGGCGCTGGGATTCGTCAGTGTGTAGAGCAGGCCGATAATGAAGAAGGGCAGAATGTTCTCCAGATCGTTGCGATGCGCACGGCGAACACGCTCCACGTTGGGGTCGTCGAATTTGACCTTCAGCTTTGGCGACATCAAATCCTCCTGATTGGCAAATGTCTGAAACGCAACGAAGAGGTATAAAAAAACAAGTTCACTATCTGGCCGCTTTCACCTGCTGACCGGACTTTGACCCTAACTAAATCTTCCATCGCCTTACCTTTGTCTTAAAGCGCTGTACGGCCGTCAGCAGAGCCATGGCCAACATTTTAATCACCAGCACACCGGTCCAGAACGTATAGCTCTTGAACACCGGGTTGCTTAAAGTAAGTAATTCCAGGCCCATTGTTGCTAATTAAATTTGCTTTCACTGTCGTCGCTCGAGAACTGTCCGCGTGCGTTGCTAACTTTCAACTGACGTGAGTGCATCGAACATTCTTATTATATGCCGGCAACTATTGCTCTCTGACGCTCTCACTCTCTCGCTCTCAACTGACTCTCTTCCACTGATAGCTAACAGAGGCGACAACACTATGCTTGCGTGTTTGTTTAAAAAGCGCCCAGTCATACTGACAACACCAAAAAATACACATTCACACGTGCATACATACATACATACATACATGTACATACTACTTTTATTAAACTTACCAAAGTTACAAATCGGTAAATGCCGGTCAACATGCTCATGGCAAACATTTTTAGCACCAAGACCACACTCCAGCCCACATAGCAGCGGAATACCACGTTGTCGAACGAGATCAGTCCGGGATTAAACATTGTAACGTTTTAAGGCTCACTCGACGATTGAATCGCAGCCGCAGTCTGAGCTACAGTTAAAGCTGCTTACACTTAAATTATTCCTCGGTAATTGCTTTTTGAGCTTAAATATTACAGCAACTTATCGGCCTTAAATCTATCTAGAATGTGCTATGTATATACATATATGCATATGTCACTATTAACATTTAACTAACATTTAATACCCTGTACCCATTTAAAAATGTAAAAATGGGTAATTTGGTTTTCTGCAAATGCATGTAACATGTAACCATGAAGTATACATACATGTATATGTATACTATATATTCTTGATCACCATCAGTATGAACGCGTCGATCTCAGAGACTAAATGAGCTAGAGACTTGAAGTTTGATTTTTTAAAGTTTGTGTATGCCTCACTTAGATCTAGTATATGTTGAAATTGTTGATAACGCACTCTGTTTTTTTATTATTGATAGATAGCAGTTTTTGGACCTGGTTTTTATTATCACATTCCAGAGACTATAAAAGCTAGAGCCACCAAACGTGGCATGTTAGTCAACATTTGATATACTACATATATCCAGAAAATTTCAATTTTTTAGCAATACCCCTCGTTCCCTTAAATATTATAAGAAAATGTATGTATGACCCTACGCTTTGATTTGTACACACGTTTATATATGCCATTCTTGAAGTTTGAAATTTTCATAAAGATCGGACAAGAGACACCGATAAATCAAGTTTGCAGGCTTGAAAAACGCACAGCCGCTGTATGTGTGCGTGTGTGTGTACTTTTGAATAAAATGAATGTTCGGCTCAGAGCTGGGTACAGGGTATGTCCTAGTCGCCCATTCCCGACTAGAGCACTCTTGCATATATCATTACAGTCGTGACAGACTAGTATGCATATACCACTTTTATAGTCAGTTACTCACCTGCTAAAAGGTAAAGTCTCAAAAATAACACTTGAATGTTATTGTATACAGTTTTTTATCTTTATATAAAACAAGAAGAAAAAATTGTTTGTGCTTCGGTTCACGGTTTGAACCAAATGTCTACAGATTTGAATCTATATTAAAAAAAAAAAGTAAGAAAAATTGTCTTTATTTTGGTTCATGGTTCGCAACAATGTCTCGCCTTTAGATTCGGTTCGAGAACTGGATTTTCCGCAATACCGAACCCTGGTTTTGGTTTGAGTCTAATACATTTAGTACATTACATTACAATTAAAAGAAAAAATTTTGGGAATTTTAATTTTAGTTATTCAGCTTCTGAGGTCAGGAATATATATTTTTGCGATTGAAAATTTCCGTTTTTCTGAATGTGAACCAAACCATTTAATGAGGGCGTAGTTCGGATTGGTAAATTTGTAATTGAAACCCGGTTTACAGCCTTACTATTATCCATTACAATCATATTCTGAAATTCTCCAACCATATTTAAAGTGCATCTCAAAATCGAGCAAACCCTATTTTCGTTTCATTCCATGTTTAACTGTCACATCAAACATAGCGATTAAATGATAATACAAAAGCTGATGATTTACGGCAATTACTGTGAATTGAAAACAAAAAGCGAATAATTTTCAAATTAGCCCAGAAGCTGAGATTATGGAATTATGGATACTGGAATTGAAACAAGTTTTTCGTCAGTTTTAAAATCGGATATTGGTTAAGTAGGCAAATAAATAAATAATAATCATAAACAATCAGCATTGCAATAGTCGAGTGGGCTCGACAAGTAACTTTGTTTATTAATGTCTGGTGCCTAGGTCCAAAGTATCTAAGGTAAACTTTTATATGGAGCATTTTATTTCATTTTATAATTGTATTTATTATATGTTTATATACAAATATTGTGTAATGCAGGCACTTATATTACATAACAATGATAACACTGCAGCCTATAAACACCCTTGATTATTATTTATTTGTTAGATCTGATGCAGCGCTTTACCTTGGCAACAGTATATTGCATACTGTTATAGGTCTTATAGTTGCAAACCGGATTTGAGCCAAACCGGTTCGAAATTGCACTTTGAAAATGTTGACAATGTTGTTTTTTAAATGGTTTGGTTTAGTTTTGGTAACACGCACTATTCTGAGCATAAAATATTAAAGCAAAATATTAAAGATCAAGGCTGCATACTCAATAAAAAATTCTATATGGTTCGGTTCACGGTTCGAACTAATGTGTCATCTTATGGTTCGGTTTATGAATCTGGATTTCCACATTGATACATTTTTGTATCGGACATTGATTTGTCGCATTATTTTAAAATTAAAAGGAAAATATAGATACATATACAAATGATTCAAACAAAAATTGTTTACCTTTTTTGTCAACTTAAAAAACAATTAAATAAAATTAAATTACTTCTAGAAATTACTTACATTAATGATGCCTCCGAGCTAAGGTGACATTCATTTTTGTGTTGGAAATTGTGGCAAAGTATTAAAATGCAACCAATCCATTTATAAAAAAGTTTGGTTCTGTTCTGGCTTAGTTTCGTTTGAATTTTTTGGCGTTTGGTTTGGTTTAGGATTTGAAAATAAAAGTTCCGATTTCGAACCGGTTTGGTTCAAATCCAGCTTGCACCCTTGTCGAATATTCTACTTCTTTACTAATTATAAAAATGGACTAAATTAAATTTGTTCGAAGCAAGGTTCGAACCCGGATCACAAAGCAAACGAATAGGCGAGATATTGGATTTTTTGTTTTTGAAGCCAAATCTGTGTTCCAATTCAATTTAAAGACTATTGTGGAAATCTGGAACATAACCGAGACTCGCTCGAAGGGTTTTTACCCCTATTAAGAGACCTTCAATTATGCAGCATGAGATTGTAAACGTTGAAAAAAGAAATCACAATTCCCGTTCCAGTCCCTGTCGCAACTTAGCGCAATCAGATTCAGATGCGCTGGAAGCTCGCGAATATTTGCAGTTGTACTTAAACTAAAGTGCGCTGTAATCTCTCATCTTTCATCTCCGTCTCTGTCTGAATTTCTGACTCTGGGTCTGACAACTGTTTTTTCTGCTAAAGAAAACGACAGGCGGCATGCACTTCAAAATGAAATGCCTTTTTCCTCCCGATTCTTGAGTGTAATTAATTAATTTCGCGCTCATTTCGCTATGCGCCCATTGTTTGCTGCTGCTGCAAAACATAAATCATAATGTGCAAATTTACATAACATGCGCTGGGGCAGCGGCTGCAGCTCAGTGATCGTTCTACTTTGGTCGTGGACACGCGTCGCCGCCGGAACCCAGCATCCAAGTTACTCCACGTGCTGCAAACAATTATCAAGCGTGCCCAGGCTCTTAGGATATATAGAAGCCTCGTGATTCGTACTATTATCTTAAGGATATTTAGCAAAGTTAGAAAATGTCTCACGGCGAACGCAAAGGTCGCCTCAATGTGGTTAAATTTTTGGAACTGGTAAAGATTTTTGTACCTATTTTTTATACTCGTTCACGAAGTAAAAAGAGTATATTTTGGGGTTGTGCTGTCCGTCCGTATGAATAAAATTTATTTCGCCGCTATTGAAGCCAGAGACATGAAACTTCGGATATATACTCATGTAGAACCGCGCCAGATAAAGTGCTAAGATTTTTTGGCGACGCCCACTGGGGGCGTGGCAAACAGCCAAAATTCTATATCTACCTCAATTTTGGATCTGTGCAAAATTTGGCAGACAGTTTTCTGATGCCCTCTAAGATCAAGCCGAAAAATTGTGACCACGCCCGCCCCTACATTTTTTTTTCAAATATATTAGTGATAATTAAGACCCTTTTCTGTTGTTTTAAGCTGTTATTACACTGTGAACGAGCATAGCGTCTGCGGTTACACTCGACTGCAAGTCTTGTTTTTTTTTGAAGTTTTGGTGAAAAAGGAATTCTTATTTAAATAAAACAATAAAAGTTATTTAACTGAAAACCAAGTTATTATATTTCTTACTGTTGCCTTTGGCTTGGTGTCCTACAAATATTGTTCTGAACATTTTTTTTATAAATTTGTTGAACTGAAAAACCGCATTTAGTGGATCTGAAAATGTCTTAATTTCCTTGTAAAGAGAGGAATCATAAAGCTGCAGTGTTCCTAGGATATACAACATAAGCTCTCTTGGATTTGACCCATTTGAATTGCGTTTATCCCTAGGCGTTTTCCATTGCCTGCCTTGTGCTGCATTTCTACAGTTTTAACGATCGCGACATTATGACGTCATTCATGGCCACAGGCACATTCACCGGCTATATTATAGTGGTAATCGGTGTATTCGCAGGTGAGACGCCGATCGCCATAATTTGTATATGCCCACACTTACATACTATATGCTCAAATTTCTCGTTTCTATCATAAGGCGTTCTGATGCGCGCACCCATCCACAAGCGCATCGACATCTTCTTCAGCGTGCTGGGCTGCGCCCTGTTCGTGGCCAGCGGCGTCTTCATTATAGAGGCCTGGGAGTTCTCGTTCCGCACGCGCACACGGGATTTGGCGCTGATCAAGGCATCGCTGTCCATTGTGAACGGCGTGCTGTTTGGCTTCGATGCCATCTTCACATTTCGCGATAAGTGAAATACGAAACCATTTAAAACCCACACAGCAGTGCATTTACATCTAAAATATATATACACATATTTATACTTAACAGATACTTTTTAGTGCTTAGCGTTGCCAATTGTAAAGTTTTCACTAGGCACTGCATATTTTGCATACATACATATCTCTTTCCAAATCAGATTGAAAACAAAAACGATTTATTTAAGTCAAATTTTTAGCTCGCTCACTAACATATATATTTTTTTGTATTTGTTTTTTTAAGTCCTTTTTGCATAAATCATATTCATACATTTTTTGTGTAACATTTTTTATTTGTTGTGTTCTTTTTGTGTCAATAAAAAATATATATATAAACAAGCAACATGCATCAAATGTGATTATAATTAGGCTGTGGCCCGCCCAACACACCCACACACATATGCACACCAATTAGCCGCTGACATGGAAATCATTAAAAAGATTTGATTTAAATTTTATTGTGTTGTTGATGTTTTTTGTTTGTTTGTTTGTTTTTTTTTTTAATGATTTTGATGCTTGATTGATGTGAGAGAGTATGCAACACCGTCTTCTCGTGTTGTAGTCGTGATTGTTGATCCTAGGCCCGAATCTTTGGATGTTGTTGCTTGCGGTTGTTGCTGTTGTTCTTTGTAGTTCTGCAGTGTGCGTGTTCCTTATGCAGAATTGTGTATATTAAGGCGGAAAATATCATGAGCAACAAAATAGGTACCGGCATTGGCTTTCAGCACAAACACCTGAGAGAAAGCATGTGGCGGATCGTCGTCGCACTGAAAAACGATTAGAAATAATTCACATTAGTACCCAGCCTGGGATATCGAATTTTATTAATTATTAATAGCAAGTGTTCGCAAAAATTTTTGGCAATGCGTGCAAAGACGTAGTTAAAGGGAAGCATTAAAATTACAATAAATAAAAAACCAGACAGAAAATGCACCAATACTCAAAAAGAAGACTCTCTTCGGTGCCCCGAAGCTCATATACCCTTGCAGACATATGTTGTGCATGTAGAATTCAAATTTAATGTAATTTTATTTCAAACTATAGGATTATTTAAATCTGAAAGATTTTATACACCTAATTTTCTCTAATGACACGCTTTAAAAAGTTGACATTTTCCTCTATTTATACATCAATTCGTTGATTTAACACGATTTTAAATATTCTATTCACTCTTTTTATGCATTTTTTGTTCTATTATTCTCATTCCTCACAAATTATAAGTTTTAACTTCGCATTAAATTTTTCTTATTAATTAATGATTGCGATTACCTGAAATTTAAATAAAGTAAAGACATAATGCATTAATAATTTTGTACGCAATTTAGTTTGGTTTTGACAATTGAAGACAAAAAAAACTTGAGTTGTGGTTGTTTAAAAAGTGAAAAGTAAAATTCTGATAATATATATATATACATATATAAAATTATATGATAGTATATTTAATGAATAAAAATGTGTAAGTACGAAAAATAAATTGAATCTTTTAAGTGTCTTTTTTATGTTTGAAACCAATTTACTATTTTTCTATTTAGCCAATATCTTTTTTATATGCATTTTTTTACGCGAATTTTATAGAAAATTAGGTTGCATTTTATATTTTTGTTAAACTTTGTTCTAAAAATATCAAATAACTCAATAAAAAAAATTACCAACATAAAAACTTTTAGTTATTGTTAATTTTTCTCCATTTGTATATTGTAACTTGATCTCAAACGAACCAAGTATTTATTTGTTTCATCTAAAATAGCTTTATATACAAATCGAAAAATAATCCTCTCGAGTCGATCAATGAAACCTTTGAGATGTTTATTTACCAGAAAAAATGAGAACCTAAGTTCTTTGTTGTTATATTCTCCCTACATACACTTAAAGGGGGCTGCAATAATTTTTGTTAAAAAACTGGATAAAATATGCAACTAAATGTGTATAACTCATAACTATGAAAATGAATATAGATATAGCTGAGTTTAACTAATCGGACTGCAAGGGTACTGTGATCATTGTTAGTCCAACACAAAACTAAATAAGAAGCTGTTGTATCTTAAAACCATGCAAGAAATGGATGTTGACAGATGTTGAATGTTATTAATACATTAACAATATCCTGACTGCAACGCCAACCCATGTGGAGGGAGAGTGGAGTAGAAAGAAGACATGATGATCGCAATGAGCCGAAGCCAGAGTTGGAGCCGGCCACAGGATGTTTGTGTACGTATGTATACATATATATATATATACATATGTACATATTTAAGTTATATATGAATGTAGTTTTGTTAGCATGGTTCAATAGAACAATTATACAAGTTTTAATCTCATTTAGTAGGTCAATTGTGTAGTTGGAGTTGTTGCTTTGTGGTTGTTTAATTGGTGTTGTTGTTGTTGTTACGATTAGCTGCAACAAAATGCTGTTTACTTTGCCTGGCCAAGATCGCCCTCTGAGTGTTTCGATTGTTGTTGTTTTCTGCCGAACTGCTTGGCTACACATCGTGCAGCGCAAGCCTAAAGATATCGTGCTGCACAAAGAAGCTAACGCCCACAGGTTTGAGCACAAAGGTCTGAATATACGCATGCGGCTGATCCTCATCGGTCTGCATCAATATACACGTTATGTATGTATATATGTATGTATTTATATAATATGGAACAAACTTAAATCGTCTAAGTTAGCGACCATGATTGAGTAAGCCACGGGTTATGCAAAGAATTCTAAGCAAAGATTTCTGACGCCACAAGTCCGGAATAATGTACTTGAAGTAGTTTAACTATAACTTTCTTTTCCTCTCTTCAAATGGCCTAAATTTAATGCAAAATAATAATTGCTTTTTCCTCACGTGGTGTTGATATGAATCATGCTTAAAATTATTATTCTTAATCAATTTTAAGGTATTTGCAGAGAAAGAAGATACTTTGATCAAGCTTACACATTTCGACATTAAACTGATTCTAACAATGAAATGTAAACAAAGCACACCGAAAGTGTGACGTCACAGACTCTCTGTTAAATTGCACAACCTTCTGTGGGATCTACCAATCGTGGTTAGCGATCACCACTGATCGCAACGCAATTCTCACCTGCAGACGTCCCAGCACATTTATCAAGACGCCGCCATCGAATGTGGGCTGCGAGTCAACTGTTGTGATTACGCGTGTGATCTTTTGAAAACTGAGACTCTGTAATTGCAAATGGAAGAGCAGTTGGTGAATACATTTGGAGATTCGCAATGGGAATTGGTGTGCCAGCGCTTACCTGCACTTTCTCAAGTATTTTTGGCGCTCCTTGTATTTGATGGCCCTCGAAGGTCATGAAGGAGTCTGTTGCCTGTTGGTGAAAATAAAAAGCGAAATAGTCGATTAAATATGCGTGAAATACACACAAACACAGATGCGCTGCATGCATATGTGTGTGTGTCAACATACACTCATGCATATGTATTTATGTTTGAATGAGGCTGTATGCGTGTGTGTGTCATACTTTGTATGGGAAATTTCGAGAAAGCCACATATGTACATATATTATTTTACGCACTGTATCACTGTATCAGCTTAAAAAAAAAAACTAAAAAAAAATTTTTGCGCGCTCTTTTTGTCGCTATACCTCCAGGCAATAAATGATGTTTGAGGCAACTTTGTCAAGGGCGCTGCGCGCGTCACCTGTGCGGTCAGCAACACCAACCACATCAATGGTGAGCCCTCATTGTACATATGGCGTACATGATAGGAGCAAAGAGATTTGGAAGCACATTTGTACGCCACTTACGCTGTAGAAGTTAACCACGTTAGCGCGATTCGCCGGGTCGTCAAATATACTATAATATTGTTGAACGAAACCCTTGCCGATGTCTTCGTATTGTGGGTTTAGTGCCATTTTGTTTATATTGATTGTTACAGACTTTGTTAATATATTCAGTGTAAACTAGAGATTATTTATTAAAACTTTGCGATTTTGATACGACCGCAAACGCAAAAGACAACGACAACTGTGACCATAAATTGGAAGCAGCTAAAGACTGCCAATCGATAAATTTGTCATTACAAATTTGTAGTTCCGATAGTACTTGGGTCACAAATCAATAGAATTAATTATCGATACTCGAAGGGACAAAATGTTAGGGATCTTACCAACTTTCAAATATTCATCACCAAGTGGTATCGAAGCAGCACAACAGTGATGCCTTTTCGAAATGAACATCAGCTTTTAGATTGGATTAAGAAATCGTGTTAATAAATATCGATATATCAAAAAGATTTACATCGATAGATTTGGATGTTTCTTACAAATTGCTTTTGAAGTTTATTGTAATTTTGCTAAAAATAAATAACAATTAAGTACTTGAAAACAAAATTAAGTAAGAGGTAAGATCAAGCCAAGCCCCAAATCACTTGTACGCATTTGTACATACTTAACTTAAACGAAGAATTACCAACAATGTAAAATATGGTACGATCTATCAAATTCAAATTTGCTTGATCAACAAAGTCGCCGTATTTTGTGGCTTCAATAAAACGGTCACACTGAACGGCTGTGCGTTTCGTGCGCAAAGCGAATTAATTAGTTTTGTGTTGTTATGTTAACTTTAGCAAATATTTCCCAGCTGTGCCGCATTTGCCTGCGCCATCTGCGCCAGATAAGCGAGCAGCACCAGCAACATGCCACAGCTGACAACTATTACCCCCAACAACGCAACAAACCCGAATACAACTCAAAGGCGCTGCCCCATTTGGCCAAAATGTTGAATCAGTTTTTTGCTATTGACGTGTTTCAGCAACCGGACACCTTTCCGCAGAACATCTGCGCATTGTGCTACAATGCCGTGGAATATTTCCAGCAGCTCTGCGCCGTGGCCGAGCAGAGCAACGAGATGTTGAGGCGCCTGGCCGTTGAACAACCGGAACGAACGGCCGCAGATGCTGATGCAGATGCAGTTGCCGATGCTGATCACTCGGTTGGTATATGCAATTCTTTACAGTTGAGTCAGCTTGTGTTCAGGGCTGAGCTAGCATTTTTGCAGTTGCCGCTCGTGAAAACTGAGCCTTTGGATGACCAGCTAGAGAAAGGCGAAGATGCTGAAGCGGACGTGGATGTTGAAGCAGACGCTGACGCCAACGATGGATGTCTGGCTCCAAAAGATGACCATGATGATGACGACGACGACGATGATGATGATGATGATGATACCGTCATGAGCTGCGCAGCGACAGTGGCCGCGGCCGCCAGCAAACGCAAGCTGCTCGCCTGCCAGCAGTGCGGCAAGCAGGTGTACAAGCTACCCTACCTGGAGGCACACATACGCAGCGTCCACGAGGGTCATCCCAAGCCGTTTCTGTGTCGCAACTGCGACAAGGCGTTCACACGCTATGAGCAGCTGCGCTCCCATATGCGCAATGTGCATCCGGCCGTTGCGGCAGCCGCCGCCGCAGCCGCGACAACGGCGTCCAGCGTGGATCTGGAGCTGATGTGCGAGCAGTGCAATCGCAGGTATAGCACGAAAAATGCACTCGGCGAGCATTTGAAGCGACACGCCCAGGAGAAGCCCCACCGATGTGAGCACTGCGGCGTCGCAAAGGTGACGCGCACCGAGCTGCTCACCCATCTGCGCATACACAATCCCGACTGGGAGAAGTTCAAGTGCCAGCAGTGTCCGCAGCTGTTCCGGCACAAGAGCGCCATCAGCCGGCACGTGCGCGTCGTCCACGAGGGTCAGCGGCGGTTTCAGTGCGGCCACTGCCAGAAGCGATTTGGCACCCACGCCTCTCAGCTGCGACACGAGCGCCTGCACATTGACACGTTTTAATCATTCTTATCCTCGATGTACATACCACACATATGCCACTGCAATTGATATATATTTATGTCAAGGCTAGTGTATATTCCAGCAAAATATTGTAACCATATATTTGTATATTCATCTTTTTAAAACCAAGGCTGCAAACCGGTTTTGAACCGAACCGAATTTATAATATTGGAGCCGATCAAATTGCCCAAAAATTCGGCCGAACCGAACCATTTTCTCTTCTAAAATGGATGCTTTAATTTCAAAACGCAAAAATATATTTCCGACCTGAAAGGCTGCATAGAAATCGGAAGATATTCTACCTCTTAATTGAAGATAATAAAAAATAGTAGAAGAAAACGAAATAATTTTTGTAACGACCAGACATGAGTTCAAACCGAGCCGAACCAAACCACCAAGAATTTTTTAGTTTGCAGCCATGGTTAAAATCACGTAATTTTTGTTTTATCATATCTTGCATATTATTATCATACTTGTGCAAAACGAGTAGAGAAAAGTTAGCATTTAGCATTATTGTTTTGGTTTAAAATATTTTGTTAGTATAGACTCATTACCTCCCCATTAAATAATATATTCCAGCATATTATTTATTTAATTTATATGATCGATGGCTTAAATTTGTTAGTCCAATGGAAAGTTTATTGTATTTAAAGTTTATTGGGTATATCCATAGATTGTGAGTCATGCAATTGTATTTCACGCTTAGGAGACGATCATATACACAGTTTTTGGCTCAAATTACCTCGTGCCACCGTATAGTGGGGCCATTTGCCTTATTTTATTTTATTTTTTTGTAAAAATCACAACTTCTGAACCAAATAAGGTATTGCCAAAATTTAAAACAGCATTTATTAGGCTTTGAAATAAGATTTGGATATCAGTGGATTGTCAAAGTTAAAGTTTGTTTTCATAGGGAAAATGCACGTCGCGACGTCTGCTTGGTTGGTGTTGATTGTACGCTCTTATCATTATGATTTGATTCTTCCTTACGAAATCAGGCTAAGTGTCGGCTAGTCATCTGTTCGATTTATTTGAATTGAGCAAAAGTTGCAATCTGTACAGTGAATATACTATATGCACACTCACAAAGTAGCTGCGCATATTCAAATAAATGGCGGGCTTTTCAATGTGACCAGTCATGGGAAAGAGCTTAAATATCGATATCGAGTTGCGTCTGATAGACGAATCAAAATCAAGCAAAGTAAGTTTTTTTATATTTGGTTAATGCCCAGCCTTTTGAATTTATGCTCAATACGTTTCCTCGCATAATCTGATGGCCAGCTGGCGATTGCGAGTGCAACTTGCCAAGTTAAGCCGCTTGGCAATTGGCCCACTGCAAAGCCGATTTAATTGCCTTTTGGCAAACGCCGCTAAATCGAAACAAATACAACAACAAATTCAACGGATGGCATTTTGTCATTGCAGCAGCAACAAGAACAACAACAGCATGCTAAAGTATCTAAATCAGAAGGAGGCCATCAATGTAGACCTGGAGCTCTTCAATGAGTACAAGTTCAGCGTGGACCAGCTAATGGAGCTGGCCGGGCTCAGCTGTGCACACGCCGTAGCCAAATGTTTTCCGGCCGATGGCTTTGCCCGCGTGCTCGTCTGCTGTGGACCGGGCAATAATGGTGGCGATGGACTCGTCTGTGCCCGCCATTTGGCCCTGATGGGCTACAAGCCCACCATATATTATCCAAAGCCAACGCCAAAGCCGCTCTACCAGAATCTGGCGCATCAGTGTCAGAGCATGGAGATTTGCAGCATTGCCGAGTGCCCCAGTGTCGATGTGGCTGGCAATAGCTACGATTTAATTGTGGATGCACTATTCGGCTTCAGCTTCAAGCCGCCGGTGCGCGCCGACTTTGTGCCTGTGGTGGAGCTGCTGCAGCAGACGAAGCTGCCCATTGCCAGGTGCCCAATGCAGCATAAAGTTCTCAACGATAAATACTCTACATACTCTTCTTTTCAATTGCATTTGCACAGCGTGGACATACCTAGCGGCTGGGATGTGGAGCAGGGCAAACTCAACGATTGCGACCTGGAGCCGGCGCTGCTTATCTCGCTGACTGCTCCTAAGCTCTGCGCCAAACACTTCAAGGGCAAGCATCACTTTCTGGGCGGTCGCTTTGTGCCGCCGGCTCTGCAGCGCAAGTACGAGCTGAATCTACCCGACTATCCAGGCAACGAGTTGTGCCTCGAGCTATAAATATGTGAATGAATAATGGATCTGAATCGGTTTAGCTTTTAAAACCAACACTTTGTTCCTTAAACTATCTAGTAAAGTATATTTGCGATGTTAAGTGCAGCTTAAACAGTTCTAGAAATTGAGAAAGTAAAGAAATGTTGAGAAAGATGTACAATTGTAGACATAGGTCAGAAGACTTGAATCTGGGAAGTGTATTAAGATTTGTAGAGTTGTCCGTTCGATTTATTTCAAATATCTGTAGAATCTGCAGTTCTGTGAAATTATAAGATGATCTGCCCGGCTGGCTAGTTTGATAACATGTTTTGAGCTTATTTAAAGTTAGCTTTTATTTTATTTTATCGCATATGTACACGCATATATATTTAGTATATATGTATATGTATGCCCCACCCGTTTGATAACATTGCGTACTACTTGTAAAGGCGATTGTAGTTCTTGCGTCTGCGATCCTCCTCGAAGTTGTTGTTGCGCGCCCACTCCTTCAGATTGCCCTTGGAGCGCAGCATTGCCGACTTCGAGTCCACGTCACGCATCACAAACGGCGAGAAGCCGGCAATATAATCATCATCGAGGGCATTTGTCTTTGTTTTGGCGACGCGCGACGGCATCTGTCGTGGCATCGGCTGATCCTCGAACAGAATCGGATTGCGCGAGTGCTTGCCGCCATGGAAGCGTGGCAAGCTCTGGTTCTTATATTTGGCCGACAACGAGCGTCTCGTATTTATGTGTATCACCTGCTTGCCATTCTCGTCGAGGCTGACGGCCACACGCTTCAGTGTCTTGTTGCCGCAGTTGGGGCAAAACACCTTCGTCATGATGCTCGTCGTTTTAAAACAGCCATAGCAGCGCAATATGTACGTGCGCAGCTGCCTGATGATGCGTCCGTTGAGCGCGGCCAGCTGCAGATTCAGCTGCTTCAGCACATTCTGCAGCGCATAATCGGTAGTCATGCACGCCACTGGCGGCACAATGTCCGTTTCCACCTTGCCCTCGAGTGCTTTTTTGGCCTTTTTGATGTTCGAGTGCGTTATCCAGCCATCGTCGCCGACGTCGTCGTCGTCGTTTGTGTTGGCGTTAACAATGTTGCTGTCTTGCGGTTCCTCTTCGTTTTCATCTTCCTGCTGGGGCTGTGCCACCAGAAGATCACAAGCCGCCTGCTCTTCGTCCGCAGATGGCGCACATTTAAGTTGCTCAAGTAGCTTCTCCAGCTCCTCCTGCATTAGATCGTTCTCCTCCTCGTCGTCGTCGTCTGCCCGGACATCTGTTCCAGCATCTGTCGCTTTGCTGTTTATACTCTGTACCTGTTTGCCCTGCAGCTGCGCTTCAATGGCGGCCTTTATATGGTCCACGTTGTCGCTGCTTGTCTCCAACTGTTCTTCGCTGACATCGTCGTCATCTTCCTCCTCCTCCTCATCCTCTTCCTCCTCATCCTCTTCCTCGTCTTCGTTGCCTTCGGGCATGTACCAGCCAACCAAACGCTTATTGTTCACATCCTGCATCTCCTCGGGCTGCTCCTTGGAGGCAATCACTTGCGAGACGACTGGTTCACTGCGCAGATGATCGGTGCCAAGTGTGTCTGCCTCCAGTTCGTACGTGAGCGCAATCACCTTTAAATCAATGCCCGATAAGCTCGCATAGTCGCCCGTCTTCTTGGCAAACTCCACGCAGTGCTTGACACTCTCGGGACGCGGCTCGCGGACCTGCAGATCAAATGGGAGCACGCAGAGTCGACGTATTTGGCGCTTGTTGCGCACCTCAGCAACTACCTCCGGCACGGTGAGCACATTATCTGCATATTCCTAAAACAAAAAAACACACACGGACTTTAAAAAGATGCAATTGTGAATGAACGTAGAACGAACTTACGTTCAAGGGCACGGCATTGATAAACGCTGTTGTATCTGCCACAAGATATGTGATTTTTGTGCTATTTGCGCTCATTTTAGCTGCTTCATATAAATGTCTTCTTTTAACAATTATTTAGACCGAAACTTTTCGTATTTGCACGTGTTGGGACCAAGTGTAATCGAGACTAGAAGGTAGCATGCATTTAGGTCGCCAACTATCGTTTTGCTTTGCAATACGTCAACAATGCCAATAGGAAAACATATACAGTTGAATCTCGATTATCCGGCCCTATATTAAACGGGAATATCTGTTTATCGGTTTACCCTGTATACCTTTATTACCGTGTTTTACCTCTTTTATCCGTGACACACATTTATTTTTATGTAGTTAAATAAATTAATTTTTTACATATATATATGTAGTGTTTTATGGGATGGAATAAAATATCAGTGTGCATAAAAATAAACAAAAAAATAATATTTTCCATATTTTTGATTATCTGTAATCTATGTTCAACTGTATTTATCATTACTAAATATTATTTCTTTTAAATGAGAGTTTCGGTGAAAATTATGATTATAGTGCTTTTTTTAAAAAACATATAACGTCACAGGCTAAATTTAATTTGCTTCAAATCTATCGACATGGCATGGCGTAACCTCTCAACATTTATTTCTCTATGTGGTAGTCCATCGCCAACTATCTTTACATTTAATTGTACCGATGGTCTGTGCTATTTTGAAATATCGATAGGATATCAACATCCCTCTCAAAGTTCATCTCTAGTTTTCAAGCCAAAAATGGCGAAGTGAGTGCGTGCTCTTTTCTTTTTGTTCGGTTTTGGGTTTCTTGTCAATGTTCTAAACCGCACAAATTACATAAAACCGCGCAAAAGCCACTCAATAAGTAAGTAGAGTTGGCGCATATGTGTGCCATTGCATACACAGCAATTAACCATCACTACTGACTCTTAGGGAATTGCGTACAATTTGAATATCGCCAATGTGGAATCAATGGCCAGTCGCTGCGGTGACAGCTGCAACAATGGCTGCACCGCCGCCACAGCCAGCAGTGCCGCCACCACTGCCCGATGCGCCACCTCCACCACCACCCGTAGATAATACACCGACAGCCGCCGTTTCGGCTGCATCTGGTATTCCTGGTATTCCTGCCACTGCTGCCGGCGCTTACACCGCCCAATCCTCGACCAATCCCTATGAACAGTATACGCCCGCTCAGTACGCGGCGATGACGCCGGAACAGCAGTACGCGCTGCAGCAGCACTGGCAGCAGTGGCAGACCTACCAGCAGGAGTACGCCAAATGGGATGCACAGTACGGCGAACAGGTACGTTGATCGTTGCTAATTGATGTGCATTGTGAAACGATTCCATGTTTTCAACAGTACAAGCGAGAAATGGCCGCCGCGGCAGCTGCCAACACTGTGCCGGCGGTGGCGCCAGCGCCAATAGCATCCACTGCACCGGTGGCACCTATTGTCGGGCCTGTCGCAGCGCCGGTGCCAACATCTGTGCCCGCCATGGGATCCGTTTATCCGCAAACCCTGCTGGGGCCACAGATGGCCATGCAGCAGGCACAGCCGCCGCCACAGACATACTTTCCACAGACGCAGATGCAGCCACCGGCGCCGCAGACACAGATGCATGGCAAAATAATGGCACAGCCGCAGATGTACAATCAACCGCCACCGCCACCGCCGCAGGTCTACCAGCAGCAGCATCAGCCGCCGCATCATCCGCCGCCGCATCATCCGCCGCCGCAGCATCCACCGCCGCAGCATCCACCGCAGCAACATCACCAATGGCAGCAACAACCGCCGCCAGGCAGATTCAGCCAAATGCCGCCCGTCGCCTACAATCAGCCGCCCAATACTGGTGACCACGGCGGCATGTTTCCCAATTTACAGCAGCCGCCGCCTTCGTTTATGCAACAGCCGCCGCCATCATCATCGGCGTCATCGTCATCGGCTAATCAAATGGATGCACCGTGGTCAAAGGGGCCACCTAACAAGGGCAATGACAGAAGCGGCAATGAAGCGGAGCAGCGTCCACGCTGGGACGGTCCGCCGCCAGATATTGGACAGCAGCCGGGACCACCACGTAACAATCGCTGGCAAAGTAATGAGCCAGGCAACAATAATAACAACAGTAACCAAGGCGCCAATAAGCCCAATCAGTTTGGCAACCGACGCAGCTGGCAAAATAATCCGCCTGGTAACAACAACAATAATAATAACAGCAGTGGCAACAACAACAATATTAATCGCAACAATCCTTTCAACACTGCACCACCATCAGGTCACTTTGGCTCCGATGATGGCGCTGCTCGCGGCACCAATTCTGGTGCCAGTGCGGGTAGCTTTAATAGCGATGGCCCAGGATCGGGACCGTGTAACTCGGGCAACTTTGGCGGACCGAGTGGCAATTACGGCGGCAAATTTGGCAATAGCGGGCCAGGTCAAGGATCTGCTGATGATTTCGGCCCTGGGAACTTTGGCAACAATAGCAACAACAATAATAATAACAATAGGCGCAGCGGTCGCTGGGAACAGAATCGGCCGCAACAAAGCGGCGGCAACTTTGGCCCTCCAAACAATGAAGGCGGCTTCAATCGTCCAAATCAACAAAATTACAATCAACAACAACAGCAGCAGCAGCAGCGTGCACCAGATTTGGATGAGGCCAGCTTTGATCGTCTCTTCAATCAGTGGGAGAAGCAATTCGAGGATTGGAAACAAGCAAATGCCAATCATCCAGATCGCGATGAGTATCGCCGCTATGAGGAGGAGTTCGAGAAGCAGCGACGCCGCATTGCCGAGCGGCGTGAGCAAATGCGACGTCGGCGTCAAATGCAGAATCCACAACAAGGGCCAAATCAGCAGGAACAACAGCCACAATATAATCCACGACACCAACAGTCAGGAGCTGGCGACACCGCTCGGTATGGCGACTATGAGGAAGGTGAAGGCTATTCCGATGAGGAAAGATATCCTCGGACAGATCAGCAACAATACCAGAAGCACGATCAAGGACAGAAGGAGCAGGACAAGAAGAAGCAAAAACCGCCATCCAACGATTATTCGCCAGAATTCGAAACAAAAGAGAAACAACATCAGCCAGAGCCAATTGCCAGCAAGGAGCAGCAAATGCCAGGAAAGATGCCCCAACAATCGTCACAAAAAGTCAGTCAGGAACTAAATTCACCAAAACGCCAAGCTGCTGCCAATCAGGACAAATCGCAAAAGAAGCAACCGCAGGATGCGGACAAGGATACAATGGTAACAACAACAACAACAGCGCTGGGCAAGCGTAAAAATGATTTGGGCGCTAATACATCCACCCCAGCGAAACAGACCAAACAGGAGAACATATTAATTATCTCATTGGATGATGACGACGATGATGTCGATGAGCGACAGCAGCCGAAGGATAAGGATGATGAGTCTGCAGTCGATACACCCATGAAAAACATATTTAAGAAGAACGACGGCATACCAGGACTGGATTTGGTTGATGAGACAACTGCAGCTACTCCGGCATCCGGGGCAGCCAACTCAAGCGCCGATAATAAGAAGATTCCATCGCTGTTCGATGTGGTCATTGACAAGCCGGGCATAACGCCGCCAGGACACGTGGCCAGCGCGTCGGAGAAGGAGCCGCTGGCGACAGTTACTGAGCCGCTGCCAGATAACGTAACCAATGCGCTCAAGGATCCCGAGTTTATGAACAACTTGTCGCAGGCCTTGGCCCAGGCGCAGGGAAGGGAGCGGGAACAGCAAAAGCAACAAGAGTCCAATGAACGCTCCGATAACAAAAACAACAATAACAATAACAACGAGAGTGGTGAGGGCCGTGCGCTGTCCTTTGCCGAGTGGCAGCGCAAGAAGAATAACCGGAAAAATAGCTCACAGGACGGTGAGCCGGCCGATGGTTCGATTGGACCAGATCTGGGGTGCGCGGGCCCCGACACTGGCAATCGTGGCGGTTTCGGTCCTGGTGGCGGCAACGGTCCCGATCAAAGACCACCACATGGATTTGGTCCCAACGGTCCGCCGTTTGGTCCCGGCGGTCAAATGATCGGACCGAATTTTGTTGATTTTAATGGTCCCGGTGGCAACTTTGGACCGAATGGCCCACCAAACGGACCCAATTTCGGTGGTCCCAATTTTGGACGTCAAGGACCGGGACCAGGACCATTTGGTGGGCCTGGGCCCAATGGACCGTTTGGCCGTCACTTTGGCCCTCCTGGACCGAACAATCCAAATTTCAATGGACCTGGTCCCAACTTTAACGAGCGTGGACCGAATTTCGGCCCGAACTTCCGTGGCAATGGACCTGGTCACGGTCCCGGCCCGGGGCCATTCAGATCAAATTTCTGCGGCCCAAACGGGCCGGGACCTGGTCCAAACTTCGGCGGTCCCGGGCCATTTTGCGGACCCGGAGGATCAAATTCACCTGCACCATTCGAACGTAACTTTGGCCGAGGACCGAATAATCAAAATGATCGCAACTTCGGTCCAGGGCCAGGACCTAATGATCGCAACTTTGGACCCGGCTCGGGTCCCAACAATCCAAATTTCAATGCCCCCAATATGGGCAACAACAACAATAACAACAGTTCGTTTAACGATAATCCGTTCAGACGCAACGGCGGACCGCCCGCGCCCAACTTTGATGACGGACCCGGCTACGGTCAACGCGGCAAAGGACCAAATCAGCAGAAAAATTTCGGACAGCAGCGAAACAACTTCGGACATGCGGGAAACAACGACAACAAGCCTTGGGATGATGGGTATGTGTCATAAGTCGTACTTAATCTTATGTCTCTCTCTCTCTCCCTTTGTCTGCTGCTCTTTTATATTCTGTCTATATTGAATTAAGTTGAATTTGGTTAATTTACGACTATGGGGCTTTAAACTGAGCATATCTGCAAACCAGGGAGTCCAAGTCTACGTCTGAGAAAAAAAGCAATTAAGGAATCCAATAGATCATAAATTAATTGAATATTTCAGTTATATTTACTGTAAAGTAAATAGTATAGAAATGTATATCTGTCTATAACACTGTTTGTCCTGCTAGGGAGTTGAATGTCTGAATTTCTCAAAAACTATAGTTTTTGAAAGAGGCTTTGAAATATTATTCATGCAAGAATGGGAAACGATTGTAGGAAACTTATTTGATTTTTTTTTATCCGATCGGCTTTAAACTCCTTTTAAAAATAGTTGTAAAAATTTAATTTCGGGAAATCAAAACTTGTATGGGCAAAATTATATCTTCGTCCAACTGGCTTTTAATTTAATTTAAAGCCTTTACATAAAAAAGTAATGAATATGTGGTATATCAATTTTGAAAAATCCACCCCACCCTTCAACTGATTAAATAAACAATTATTTGCCTGGACAAAGCCATTTATATGTAAAAGGGTCTATTCTGATTATGTAAATTAGTTGCATTGACTCAGCAATGCTTCCAATTTAAAAAAACTGTTGATTAATTTTCAAAACTAAAATAATTATGAGCCAGTTTACGTACTCAAATTAGTTTCTCTTTTTACTGAATATCCGTTTACAATGTATCAAAAAATAACTTGGGAATTTGACATAACAATTTATGTTAAATTAGTGATTATCTTAACGTATTGCGATTAATTTTAAATGCCTATTGAGAAAGCGAGATTTACATTTCTTATGCTTGCTGCTAAATTAAAATAAGCCCCAAAATTGTCCCCTTTAAAAACAAGTCTCATTTCTCCTCTCAAACTCGATTTTATTTGTATTCTTAAGCAAGCTTTGGTAAAATCTTTTTTTTTCTGTATGTATTCACTTGTGTAGAGTTCTTAAAATTCGTAAATTGAAGAAAAAATTTTAGTATTTAGTTAATTTTTCATAAAAATGTTTTACTACGAATTGCATAAAATATGCAACATATCTCCCGTAATTATTCATTTATTTATGGTGAATTCTGAAGGATATTCGATTGAATCCGGTTTCCAAATGAGCTAAAGAAAGTTAACTTAAAAAAATTAATCTGAATAGTAGGAAATATCTCTTCAAAAACTAGGACCAATAATTAAACCCCAACTGTTGTTCTCTAATACGTTTCTATGTTTGTATTTTACATGTGCAGGCATTATGTTGATCTCGTCGTTAATGCTGGAATTTCGATTCCTTACCCATTTTCTCTTTTTCTCTTCTACTTTTATGCACCCAATATACAAACAACATGAAAATTAAACTTACAAAAATTTAACTTAACTTACAAAAATATTATAAAAATCAACTGGCATTGCTTGATGTCCCTTGATTCATTCCCAAAATGGCGCATAAATTAAATGACTGCTAAATACAAAATTCTCTCTTGAAAAAAAAAACAAAACCAAAACAAAAACGAAAACCAAAAAAAAATATGTTTTAATTGCGACTGTCTGTTCAGCGGTCGATCCTTCCGCGGTGGAGGTGACGCCTTTAACAGGAGTAATAGAAATATGCAACAGCAACGTGGACCCAGACCCAGGTAGAGCTAATTGGAGAAGAAAAGTGCTACGATTAGATACGTGCCATTCTCCTCAACGCTCACAGCGCATATCTAAACACATATACACATCTAAATCTGCGACGAGGCAACAAAGGATATACACAAGCTACATACACACATATACACACCCACACAACACAAAACTCACATACATGCATACATACGTTAACTGCGCCTTCAGTAAATCTCTCAATTTGTATCTTAATCTCAATGTCAATATATCTGCCAGTTCTTATACATATGTATATCATCAAATTTGAATTTCTTAATTAATTTTTAAGTTCTAGAAAATTGTTCTTATTATTTTTTCACCGTTTGTTTTATTTCCAAAATACAACGAATTTGGTTTTTTCTGAATTTAAATTAATTTTTTTTTTGGGTATTTCAAGCGACTTTGTGTCTCGTTCCATTTTCATTTGAATTCAAGTTTCCAACATAATGTTTGAACTTAAGAATGTTAAATTTGAGTACCCCAAGCTCCGAAAAGGATTAAAAGCTTGAATTTTGAAATAGTTTATATAAGAACATAAATATTAATAGTAATATATATAATAGTAATATATAAAGTATACATATGCACACATTTACGCAGAAACATTAAAAATCCCAAAAAACACATTGAATTCGATGATTAATAAAATGATTTTAAGTATCAAATAAAATGCTTGCACGCATTTCACATTTAATTTGTTGACGGGGCTGACACTAAAAAAAACATAACACACATTGATTTCCAATTATTATTTTGAAGTAGGTGTGGATCTTGTCACAGCGAATAATAACAATTTCCATGTTTGTCCGTTTATAATTCGAAATTCGTAAATCAATTAGAAAGAAACAGGCATAGATATATTTTAGTTTCTCAACCAAATGGGTATAATATATAGTGCAACGGCTCATTATACAAGTTAATTTTCTCAGCTGTGCCACAATCTAAATGCCCCATGCTAAATCTTTATTGAAATCTGATCGTTTTTATTTATATCTATCTACTATATATATACACAATTTTGACAGTTTTTTCTTGATAAAAACACATTTGAAATATCCCCACTTGAAGCATTTTTATCTTAGCCATGTAAGCTTTATATATAATCACATATAAAGTATTTGGAAGCTAACCAAATTCGGACATTTTTTGTAATTATAATAATATATATAAGTTTTAGTAGTTAAATAATCTACTATTCATTTAAGCTCAAATACATTTGAGTGTAATTGACAAAAAGTCCACTGATAATATAAATTGCTTGCTTTAAAAACAACAACAAAGAGTTCTCTTCGGGTTACCGAAGATTAAATATCCCTAAAGACATACAGTATACGATGTATTATTCTGATCTTAGCCACAGAAATTCGTTGGAAATACAAAAGTCATTTATTAACAAATCGTTGCTATGGTGCTTGCTTTATATAGTACTCCGATTTTGATATGTTCATGCCAAAATGTTTGTCAAGTCATTAAATCTATGAAAACACACACAGTTTGCAATCAATATCTTCGATTTCAAAATAAGTTTTATAGCGATAACAAAGTTGTTAACTGGTCAACATGTCTATACCAAACCACCAATGTATATATATTTAATAATAGGATTTTGTGATAGACGACCTCTTTAATAGTTTTCTAATTGCATGGAATTGATCAGAAAAATATGGCTAATTTTCTTTGTTTATTTTTATTTGTCTGTTGGACACCCCAGAATTTAACAAGTCTCAGAGCAGAAGTAAATTATTGAAATAAAATGTATTCAAAAAGGTCTGTGTTTGTCTGTGTTTATAATTAGCTAATCGAAGTTATTTAAAATGTTTTCAAATGCCTTCATTTTTGTAAATCACTGTCACTTAATATAAAAGCCATGTTTCAAATTGTTTATCAGTTTCTTAAGTGTAGGATAATTTAAATTTTTATTTTTTATTGAATAGTGCAGTAGGCTTTGAATGGGGAAATATCCATATTGTAGGCGGGAGGGGAAAAATAAGAGAGGCAAACAAGAAACCTTGCAAACTTCGGCGCTTCTGAAGATAATCATTGATTTCACATATATATTGGATATGCTAAAATGCATCTTCCGAAAAGTTGAACAAACTCAATAACCATTTGAAAGGATATTTAACTTCGGTAAGCCGATGATATCCGCACTTCTCAAAAGAACCAATTGCTTAGAATGTTCTATGACCCGGGCACAGTCTGGGCCTTTGATATAAGGTTAGCTAGCAGCCTGCTTCCAAAGACTGTGCTAAGTGAAGAAGCTTTAAGTATTCTAAATTCTTGCTCGCCCCTGGCCCTGGCCCAGTTCCCCTTGACCTATTATGTAAAGCTACGATTGCTTGCCCCATGAAAATAGCAATATATTTGTAAAAGTTTAAGTGTTTCTTTCTGGTTTAATATATGAAAACATAAACCAATAACAACTACAAATAAACAACAAATCGCAATAAAAACTTTTGCAAAAAAATACAAAAAAAAAAAACACAAACATAAAACAATAACAAAATAATTGACATAAAATGTTAAAAAATTGATACGAAACCCCAACTCGCCACTGCGTCACGCAACGTTGCAGCGCGGAGCACATTGACAATACCCGTCCCAACGAGCCCGTCTATCGTCCCATGCAAGTTTTTGACTATCAGAACAGCCGCAGCACCGCCGCCAAGGTTATCGACTACGGGCACAAGTCTGCTGATAGCGCTGCCAGTCGAATTGGTATCGGTGGCCCAGGCCCAGCTCCGGCTGCTGCCATTCCGGACTTTAGACCTGGTGTTACCTTTGACTATGGACATGCATCGCACACTGCGCCGGTATCTACAGTCCCAACTGGACCGCCAGGGGCTGGCCCCATTAATCGGAATCCTAATATTAACATTAACAACAAGAAGAAAAACAAAAAGAAGAATAAGAATCGGCAGCGCTTGTTGCAGCAGCAGCAACAGCAGCAACAAGAGCCGCAGTCGTCCATGTTGCCCGACAACGAGGTAAGTTTCTGGCTACTCATGCTGTGCTATATCTTAATTGGAAAATATAATGCCATCTATTTTTATATACACATTAGTTGAATGCCTCACAGCGTGCCGCAGGCAAACCTGACGATCTCGAGGATATTTCTGATAGCGAGGAGTAAGTTCCATGGTATCATTTATTACATTTGTCGCTAATCATAATCCCAATCACACAGTAATTTGGCCGATGTTTCGCGCTGTGCATCACCGGCGCCGCCGCCGCCAAAGTTTACCAGGCAGGAGAATCAACAGCAACAACAAGATTCGCAGCAACCGCCGCGCAAAGCCTTTCCCGCCAATCCGCAGCGTCGCATGCTTGGTGAGCCGCCCGTCGCTCTCTTTCCCTCAACGGCGGCGGCCAATCGACAGATATCCGAACAGCCCGATGCTCAACGTCTGGAGATGAGCGTGCCCACTAATGAGAATCGTAATACTATATCCGTTGATGAGGTTCTACTGCCGCCGGGTCGCTTATCGCGTCCCAAGCGCATCTGCATCATATTGCGCGGCCCGCCTGGCTGCGGCAAGTCCTATGTGGCACGTTTAATCAAGGAAAAGGAGCTGGAAATGGGTGGCGCCAATCCACGCATACTTAGCATCGATGACTATTTCATCATTGAGAATGATTATGAGGAAAAATGCCCAAAGACGGGCAAAAAGGTGAGCCCGAGCAGGCAGCGTCAGGAAGGGGCTAAAATTACTTTACTTAAGATAGTTTGATAATTCAAGGACAAGCAGCTGTTAAATGAAAAACATGGAGATAATCTTCCGATAAAGAACCACAAACTGCCATTTCTTTCATTTAAAAAGGGCTTAAAGATGTACAAATTTGTTTTATAAATTGATTTATGTGTTTTAACATACAAAATTAATATGAATGTATTTCCATTTTCTTTAATTGCAGATACCGAAGAAGGAGTTACTCTACGAGTATGATGATGCCATGGAAGAGACATATATGCAATACTTGATTAAATCGTATAAGAAGACTTTAAGCGATAATCTCTACGACTTTATAATTGTCGATTGCAATAATAACTCCTTGCGTACACTTAACGAGTTTTATTGTAATGCCAAAGACTCAAATTTTGTGGTAAGCAGTTCGCTCTGTCGCTCCCTCTATCTCTCTCGCTTGCTCTCTCTTGCTGTCTCCTGCTGTCTCCCTTATATTGATGTTGGTGCTTTTGGTATTCTTGACAGCCCTACATTGTAGACATGCACTGTGACGTGGAGACGTGCTTGGGACGCAACAGTCATCATCGCAACGAGGAGGACATACGCGATGTTCTGGCCAATTGGGGTACAACTCCTTTGCACTACATAAAGCTAGATGTGTCGTCGCTGTTAGAGAATGTCGTCGAAATGGAAGATGTAGAGAACATGGCAACGGTAACTATGCTTTAATGCAACCCCACGGCCCACGGCTCACGGCCTCTGCCCCAACCACAAAAGCGCTTGAGGCACTTCACTGCCTTGGCACAGTCGATGAGGCTGAGACCATCAGTGGCTGTGCGTGTGTGTGTCGTGTGTGTGAGTGCGGCAATATTGATGGCAGTGTATGGTACTGGCGGTGTGAGGCGGCACATACCGCATAGTTAACATAATTATGAACATTTATTTATATAGTTAATTATAGTTTCGAACTGCTGTAGTCTAAGCACGAGTTTAATTTAGTTGGCGATGCCAAATTTAAGCAACTGTCAAAGACAGAAATCTCTAGTCTAAGCTTCTCTGAATTACTCACATTGTTGTATGTATACACGAATGTATATGTGTACCAATCGACATGTCCACTTATATAAACATATGTGTCTATAGTATATATATTGCATACATACGTACATAAATGCTGTATACCACACACATACACATTTTTGTAGGTGTATATCTTTAATATACGAATGGCAGGACAAATATAAACCAAGCATCTGATCAAAACTAATACAGAATTGCGTTATACCCAATTATCAATTAATTATTGCATTACCCGAATTACAATTAAATATGATTTAAGTACCTAAGTAAAAGGCAATTGAAAAGCTGAAACGCAAACCCTTGTTGATTTATTGCGGCTTGTTCATTTCAGGATGATAATGCCAATTGCGAGGACGCTGGGCCCGAGGCGGCTATCGCCGTTGCCACCGACGTGGACGAGGACAATAGCAACAGCACCGATGCGGCCAGCGATGTAAGTGTCAGTCAATCAACCATATATTGGTTAATTGGCCCATTGTTGGCATATTTTACAACTTCTATTGGGCCCTGTGCTGGGTGCTGTGTCTGTGTGTATTGATTTCGCTAATAGAAATATATTCTTTTATTGTACAATTCTTTGGCATGTGTATCGGTTGTGTTGTATAGTGCGGCTTTCTAAAAAGCAAGTGGGAAAACGACACCACGGAGGAAAATCTGGGTAAGTGTGGTCAAGTTAAATGCAACTGCTGTCCATATTTTCTCTAATCCCTACCAACTTTTTCTTGCAGCACGTCTCGATGGCACAACGCGCCTAATGCAAAAGCGGAAGACGGCAAGCATGGCTGACTACTTGCAATTGGATGAGTGGGAGCCGCGCACTGGCGGTACTGATGGCAAGAAACGCGTAAGTCGTTTGCACAACACCATAAGTTATATATATATATATATATATATATATATATATATATATATATATATATATATATATATATATATATATATATATATATATATATATTATAAATATCATTGCCTCTATTGTAGGTGCGTTGGGCGGACATTGAGGAGAAACGTGCACAGAAAAAGATGCGTGCGATTGGCTTTGTGGTCGGACAGACCGATTGGAAGCGCATGATGGATCCCAATGCGGGCAATCGTGCTCTTAACAAGACCAAATACATTGAGCGCGTGAACAAACGACGCTAATAAAGATCACCAGATCGGATGGGAAATGGCAAATTACAAACGGGAGCGAGAACAGAACCATGCATCTACGTTATAGGCGGGCATATTAAAATATAAACGGATATGCTTAAAAACACATGCCACCACATCTTCTAACTTTGCTTTCAATTTATAATTTATAGTTAATAGTTAATTGTACACTTGTTGGCTCACTTTTGTTGTATACAAACTGCTTGCATGCACCTAATGTCTGGCATTGGCGTGTCTAAGCCAACAGTGTACAACAAATAACCCAATCATATACCATTTCCAATACAATGTGTGCTCAATTTCCACAACAAATGCATGACCTGTATCAATGTATTATCATTACATATACTATGCAGTATATTTAGTTAATATAAACACATATATTAGGCAAATGTTTAGTTCTGCATGCATTTAAAACCCAACTAGATGATGATATAGATTCTCATTTTTTATTTTGTTATAGAAAAACAATGCATATTATTATTTTTCGTTTTATGTTTTGAGTTATTCTCTTTAAAAATCATGCATTCGAACGCGTTTGCGCAGAAGGCCGCAAATAAAAATTTATTTTTATACACAATATACACAAAACCTTAGCAAATAGAACATTATTAATAAAAAAATTATATATATATATTTATGTATACATATATGTATATGTGCAGACAGTAATTACTTATGCATTTCCATATGGAGTGCACGTGAATTTTAACATTTTAACAAAATTGGGCAGTTACATATTCGAAAAAGCAAATTCTTTATATATACAAGTACTTATGTGCATACCTTAAATTTAATAAATTTGGATTTTAAATATAAATAGAACAATTAGTTTGCAAACGCATAATGAAATTAAAGTGCAACTTAAAAAAACCAAAAAAAAATAAATAAAAAAAAACCAAAAAAATAAAAATATAAAAATAAATAAATAAAAATAAAACTAAAAATAATATATTTTCCTTTGTAGTTGTAGTCTTTCCATTATAAAATTTCTTTTCAGGTAGAAATTGGCTAATTTAACCAGATTAAGAATTGAAATTGAATTACCTTGACCAATCCGAGGTTTGCCAAATTTTAAATAAAAAATAATATACATTTTCAAGTGAAATTATAACGATTTATAACCATTGTATAAAAATACGAAACGAAATGATATATGACGTATCTAGTCGAATTTTTAACGGACTCGAGACGTCACTAAATGACCTATAGGCGTATTGTTAAACTGAATTAAATTGACTGAGTTATATTTTATCAAAAACATATGAAACATAATTTTTTGCTGAAGTTTCTTATCATCATTTTTTTAAAAATGAATATTTCAGAAACGTTGCTAAAATATTTTCCAAGCAAAAGAAGTTTTTAACTTTTTAATGGAACATTTTTTGAACCTATTTAAAGAATTAAATTCTCGAAGCAAAACCTTGTTTTTTTCTCCTTTTTATAAAAGTTCAGCAGCTAAATTGTCTGAGATTATAAAAAAGAACAAACCTTGAAGCTTTGTATTTGTTTAATAAAATTAAAACAAAGTAGCTTTAACTTTGATTTAAGAAATGATTATTAAACGGCATTCGTGGCAATATACATTAGTCATTATTAAATATATTTGGCTAGAACTCGCCAGCTAATGGGGTTTATTGAACTCGCAACATGCTTACGTCAAGAACTATCGCATACGCCTGAAGGTTAAGGAGTTGCACAACATTGTTGCATGGATCGAGCACGCGATGGTGGCGAAAACGATTGCCAACCGCTTTTGGCTCCACCTTGGGCCGGCAAAATGGCCCAACCAACCACTCCCACCCACAGGCACCCCAGTGGCACCCACAGGCACCCACTGGCACCCACTGCGTAGCTAGCGGCATGCGCGTGAGTGTCAAAAAGGAGTGCGGTCCAGAGGACACTGGCACTAGCACATGCTCAATTTCACATTCACATTCGCATTCGCATTTGGCGATGGGTCTTGGCCGAAGCGCGAGTCGTGGCCACGAGGCTGAGCAGCAGCTCAGTCGAGCTACGTAACTCGAACGCAACGGACGCACGTGCCGCGCAGCCACAGCCACAGCCACGAGCAACAGCAACAACTGAAACAGCATTAATAATAAAAACAATAACAACAGCAACAATAATAACAACAACAGAGCCCAGTGTAAGCACGAATTAAACGCACTGAAAGGCCAAAAGAAACAACGGTTTTGTTGTTTGCTTTTATTTAATTATTGTTGTTTTTTTTTGTTTTGTGTGTTGGTTTGTCATTTGTTTAATTGCTATAAAGCAATTTGTGTGTGTGTTTGTGTGTTGTTGAATTGGCCCAGTAACGAAGTGGAAGTTACGTCAAAAGGAGCCACCAGCCAGGCGACAATAACAGCAACAACGACAACAGCAACAACAACACCAAGCGACGCGCCAATCCGTATGGCAGCCATTGGCGCGTCGTCCCTCCGTCCGTCCGTCCGTTTGTCCGTTGTCACGAGCGACCATTTGCTGCATTTGTTTTTGTTATTTTGTTTTTGATATTTTCGGCTTTCATATTAACTATTGCTGATTTTCAGCCGGCATCAGCAACGGCAACGGCAACGCGGCTCGTGCCCGGACGCTTATGTAAAGTGTAATATGGAAGCATGTCTTCCACATCCAGCTCCGTGCTAGCGCTGTCATCGTTCAATCTATTATTTTTCACCCAAGGTAAGGAAAACCCAAAACCGAATAAAGCGCACAACAGCCTGTTCCCACTTTACATAATCTGCAGCAGGCAACAGAGCAGAAAACAAGTAGGGACAGGTTCCTTCGGAGTGGCCGAAGATTAAATACCCTTAGATTTTTGATATCTTTCAATACTGATCCATTCAACGGTGTTTTCCCAAGTGTTTTTGATCATTGTTCCCGTAGCAGCTTAACCAGTGTTAGTAGTCCGATGTTGAAAAAATTCTTAAGCCTATTTGAGAAGATTCCTTATCTCTTTATATATATTCTTAGCAGTCCGTTAAAGATGTCATTTTATATTTAATGTAAATCTTAAAGAAAATATTCCATTATTTTCGCCAAGTCCCGGTTGTTTATGGTTGGAATAAAGTTGTGGTTTTTTACGTTTCGTGACAAAATTACAATACCCTCTCCCAGGCTATAAGTAGTACAGAAATAGCAAGACCTGTGCACGCAAATCGATCAAATATTCCATAGAAATGTCACAATTGTTGCTCATACGCCGTGTGGGCAGGCGGCAGTAACCTTTGCCAGAGGTCTGCATGTTCACGTGTCGATATAGCCCGCTATCTACACCAGGTACCAGCACCTTTCATTATTAATAATCAGCTTGAAGTTTTGGCCAATAAGCCTGACGGCTTACACACAGAGCCCACAGTGTGGACCTGACCTAATTTGGCCCTGCATGTGCATGTTTGGCGACTCGCCCCAGGGCAATTAACGTTGTTTTAGCGCGAGGCAAATATGAAGAATTCCCAGAGTCTCATACTCATACCCTCTGCGATTTGTATATCCTGCTTGTGACATTAATTTTAATGCCGGTTTCATTTATAAATTATGTATAATATTTCTACAGAACAATATTTGTTTCAGGACAACACTTGTCGTAATTAGATTAGAAAAGAAATTATGCTAATAAAATAAATATGCAGATCAACAAATTTAAAAAAAATAAAATGGTTTTTTATGAAATTAGCATTGGAATTTTGATAAGGCTAGTAAAATTATAACTTTTGAAGGCAGAATCTCAGCTTCATCAATTAAGTCAATTATATTCAAGGATGAACAGAGATCTTATTTAAAAGGCTATTTTGCTTTAAGTGCAGGGTATAGACGTCAGCTAAGACCACGTCTTATGCATTAGTATGAGTCTCAAATTATGACTCATATAGAATTCGTGACGTTTTGCTTTTAAAATTTCAATATTTTCATTATGAATAATTCATAACTAGCCGCTAATGTTGAATAAATAATTTTTATTTAATTTATTCAACATTAGCTGTTCTTAAATTCTTAAAAGACGTCTGAAAAAGTCATTACACAAATTTGTATTGGTTTACAATATCTAAAAACAATATGTTTCTTAGAGTAAGTAGTGTATAAGTGTTTTTTTTTTTAGAAATTTCGGGTTTTTTAAAACGTTGTTCTTAAGTTAAGAAATTTTGTACATTTGCCAGAATTATAAAAGCACTTGTGTTTGATTTAAGTACAAAATTCTTGAAGCTTTTTTGATTTAAAAGCTATAACTACCACCGAACTTAGTATATGCATTTTAGATTAGAATAAAATAAAAAATAGATCCTTGGTTTATAATTGGTTTTTGGTATGTCTGGATCCAATAGACAGACTTGTCTACATAGGTAACAGCCAGTCGAGTACTCCCGACTTAAGTATTTTTGTATTTTTTGTTTATCGCAATCTGTAGCAAATTAAGTAACTGTGAGTTATATATTGATTTTTCTTTAAGTAACTTTGACTTCTGTTTAAAAATGAAATATGAGTTCTTGTTGAACGATTAGTTCATTAGATTAGCGTTTTTTATGATTGAGCTGTCGTTCAAAGTTGCGAGTATTATCGGGCATTTTGCAGTTTTTTCCCTCTTCTTTGTTTTTCTGCCATTAACTTGCCGTTAAATTAACAACAATTTAATGGCATTGCTCGGACAATTGACGCTCGGTGGGGTAGTTGTTTTCGTTATTGTTGTTGGACAATAAATCTTGGCAGACTAGTCTAAGTCAAGCTAAACAAACTGTGCCCCACAACCAAGCCTGACCCGGCTAAGACCCACTTCCCACTTGTTTTATTTGAAGCCAACTCGATTTGCATGCAAATTGCGTATAAATCCTTGAGTCGTTGCTGTTCCTTTGGTCCTGCTTCTTGTCGTTGTTGTTGTTAACTGTGGGCAATGCAACGATTTACGATTCAGGACTCGCGTGTCAGAGCATTAGGGCGTAATGCAGGGCGTGGCAGCACGACAACTGGCATCCCACTATTGTTCTGCAATTGCTGCCTTAAAAGTGGCGCAGCATTTTTTTCCATTATTTTTTTTTTTTTGGTCGTTCGTGGTCATCTAATGGCCAAAGCGTTTACTTTTAATTAAAAAGTTTTTTTGGTCAGCCAAGAATGAATAAATGAAGAAAGCTATCGCGCATTGGATGAGTGCTCAAATTCAATTTTTCCGGCAGTTTTCAATGTTTGCGTTCGCTTTGAAACTTTGGCAGCTGCTGCCACACTTAATTAGTGTGCACACGACCTGGCCACATCGCACCCAAAGTTTCATCCCAATGACAGCTAGAAGGCGGTAGAGAGTAAAAATAAACGTGGGCAAGAAGTTCGCTTAAGCGATATTGAGTTTCGCGTTCCTTTTGTGTGTTTGTATTAGCGTTGCAGTTAGTTTTTAATGGGATAGATGATAGATGAGTTGGCCAAGTATAAACAAGGGAGCAACAAGGTTAAGCGCTTAACTCCTTGGGCTTGGATGTGGGTATGTCTTAGCCGAAGGCAAAAGCAATGTAAAGACTGGGCTTACTGTTAATAATCGCAAGCTTAAACTTAAAGTAACTAGATTAGTGGCAGAGCTGCTTATATTCGATGCTGTGCTTTCATATTTTTGAAGACAGATTAGAATTGCCAAAGTTGTTGACATGTAAAGCTTTCGGCTACCTTATTCATTTTTGAAAAAATCTTTTTTCAAAATTTAGAAATGCAAATTTACAATTTTAATCAGTTGTGGTTGTCACAATTAGTATAAAAAACAAAATTAAAACCGATTCTGAGGGAGTCAAATTTTTTGTCAAAAATGATGCTAAAATTTACAAAAATTTTTGAATGTAAAGCTCTCGGATCTATATCTCCCATATTTCAAACGCCCATAGCTTTGTCAAAACTGAACCGATTTTCATTTTTGATGGCATTTTGGTCATAATTTGTCATATATATTGATTCTGCATTTTAAAAATGTGCATTATTGAAAATAAATAATAAAAAATAAATATGTTGAATTCTTGGCCATAAAATCATGTACATCGTTTCAATTGCGAATTTTGTCTTTTATTGATTGTGGTTGTCACCATTGGTGTAAAAAAACAACATTAAAGCAGATAATGAGTTTATGTGTTAGTTGTGTAAAAATAATTCTAGGGTACATATTTTGGCATAACACTTTTTTTAGTTATTATTAATTATTATTATAAAGTAGAATATTGTTGTCAAGTTAAATCAGATTTGGATTTAGAGAACACATTTGCTTCATTTAAGCAGACTTGGTTTTTTTCCTTTTGGTTGTTAATATTTAAATTTTCTTCATGTGTCCTTGGCATGTTTAAATGTGAATACCATAAATAAATAAGGTTAACTAGTATAAAGCGAAACTTCACAGCGCTACGAAATCTTTTAATTAGCCAATTAATATGCTCCTATTGTGTGTTTACACTGTGGTTTGTTCTTTTATGCAATGAGCACACCTGCAACTGATGTCCTTTTCTGTTGGTGTGACATGCAGTTAGTTGGCTTGTTATAATGCCATTCCGATTCGTGTGCGCAGGCTGATTTATGCATGGACATAGTCATTGTCTGGGCTGAAGCAACAAATGCATTCAGCACGGCACAATACAACATACTTGTAAAACAATGAGATGAAGCTGTCAGAGCCAGAGGCAACTTTAGCCGTGCTGCCCCAGCTGGTGACGATGGTTACGGATCGAGCATTGGGTTGACACCCGGCCTATTGTGCAGTTGACTAAATGTTGGCGACTGCCTAGTCGGGGGATTGAGCTGGTTGCAGTTGTGTGTTGACAATGTGCCTCGTGTCGACTTGTTTGTTGATGTGTACCTAAACACCAGCTCTGCCCCTTCCCCACCCATTCCAACAAAAAAAGAAGGCAACACATACGACCACTATTTTTAGAGGCAGGCAACAAAACAAAGTGCAATTAGGGCTTAACACTTCCAGCAAAAGACTGCATTGGCTACGATTTCGGCAGGCTATTTTTGTGAAAGCCACCGGAGCCAAATTTCAATGCCAAACGCAAAAGGTTAGGTGTCAAATATCATGCACTCTTTGTTGCTTACATAAACACACACTCACACACACACACACACGACGACTCATGCGAGCGGGCACATGTGTGCTTTTGATTTTGCATTGATTTTCCATTCAATGGCATTGAGTGGACGCAAGGTTAAGACTTTGCTGTCTTGTAGGTGTAGCTGTTGCTATTGGTTTTACGTTTAACCTGTACCCATATTAAAAAAACAGTATTTCAATGCTCACCTCCTCGTAACAGGTAGCAAGTAACGAAGCTTACCCCGTCAATAATTAATTATATTGAAAGGGATGTTGAGCTAACTGAATATCTGAACAGCTGAAGACATAGCCGTGTCTGTTCCTTTATGACTGCGTTGATCTCAGCGGCTCTTGTGGGCTCAAGTCACTAAACTTGTAATAAGGCTATTCCGAATTTTATATCACTTTTTTTATAACTTTACCTGCTTTACTTTACTAAAACGATAACGTACTTTCAAATATCACCTCTCTATGCGATTTTCATGATTTCAGCTTACGGGTTATTTATTTTCAGATTTTTGTTTTTTATATTATATATAATAGTGAAATTACAAGTTTCGAATAAATTTTAAAATAAGTTGGTTCACAGCTTTTTTCTTTATTTTTAATCCAAAGCTTCCAAAGAGTCTAAGTAAAGCTTATAACTAATCAAGAATTATATTTTGCAGACTATTAATGCCTTAAAATACTATATATGCAACTAATTTAACTGTAACACATTTAAACAAAGCCGGCTCCATAATATTACACATACGTCCCGTGCGCAATCTGTGATTAGTTAACTTGCTGCGACAACAAAATCAAACTGTTAACGGGCATTAACGTGTCGCAAATGCTCTCTCTCGTTCTTTCATTGCACTAGCTTAGTGATTTGGCATTCTGACAGCGTGCCTGTGGTGCCGGCTAAGCTGTTTTCGTGACCTCGTTGCCGCTAGCCACTTGCAACTGTAACTAATTATGAATTTTAATTAATTCTGGCATTTTGCTGGCTCGTTTGTTTGCTAACTGGACCAGAGCGAGGAGAGAGAGAATTGTACAGTGCTTAACAGATGGGATTTTATCGCTATTGTTATAGCTGCTTCTGTTGCTGAGTTTGGCATTGTTGTGGCATCAACAAAGTTGTTGCCGAGCATCTGCCAAATTGCCACTTGGCATCAACTCGGCATCAACTTGGCCGACTTCTTGAGCCAGTTACTTTTGCAATGCCCTTCGGACAATGGGTCAAAAATGTCTTAAATCTAAAATAACTGTAAAAATGCTTTCGATATCATTTCAATTGCATTTATTTTGATAGCGCGAGTTTTCACTGCCAAACTAGCATGGCAAAAATATTTCAAGCTGAACAATTCGAGTTCCAAAGCATTTTTACATACAATAAAAAGTTCAAGTACGCTTCGTTTTGATAATACTCTGTTTTCATTATTTGGCTATATAGTTGATGGGCGTGCAACTGACAGAAGCAGTCATCATTTAACCTTTGAGGCATTTATAAGCCTGGTCTGCTACAATAATGAACTTTGCTTCGTCACGTTTTACAAATTTATGTAGGATTTATTTGATTTATTATTTATAAGATAATTTCGATATTTTAATTACAGGCAGAAATTGCAGAATTAAATTAGAGTCACCTATATGCATATATTTGTATACATATGTACATAGATCAAATATATTAACAGTACCATAATGATTAATAAACATTCTGAAATATATTCATATTCATTTATCGCTATTTCTTTGCCTGTTATTGATATTGTAAGACTCTCGTATTTTACTTAAGTTAAACTCTAAATTATCGTGACTATGCACTTGTATGCAGGGTATCTTCAAGTACTTCCTCGACCAGGGAATTTCTATTTGCTATAGCTGCAAAATGCAAAGAAACAACAAACGCAATTGAAAAGAAACCAACAAGCACTACAACCCAAATGTTTGTCAATTGGTTAACAACATTGTGGCCACCAAATGCAACTGGACTCTGGGCCCAACAGCCGTTGATAAACATCGAATCGACCGGCGCGTGACCGTGCCGATGTTCTCGTTAAATTGCAAAGGAGACGAAGTGAAAAATAAAAAACAAGAACACAAAAAAAGCAAAAAATCAGTTGGTTTGTGCTTCCACTTTTATGAGCAGCGCACACAAAAGCTTTCACTCAGCACTCCGTAGCGGAACTGCAGAATACCCTGCAATTAGTATAAGACTATAGTCTATATATTCTTGAAAATAGTTTTATGTGGCAAGAACACGAAATTTAATTTTCTGGTTAAACCTTAACTTGAGAACAGAATTTGGACTCCAACAATGTTTTCGGTAATCTTAAAAGTCTTGAGTATAAGACTTACAAACAGTATTTAAACTAGAAAAATTTATATTTTTATTTACAATGTGTTAGCGGTCGATTAGAATATATATTGATGCATACTCAATTAATAATTAAGAAAAATATCCACTAAGGAGATTTTTTTTAAATTCATAGAACAAAATGGGACGAATTCTATCTGACTCGGACTTGGATGTAAACCGCGTTTCCTCTGATTGTAGTTAGGTTTCGGTGCATACATGCATACATTTCCATCGACACTTTGGCGCAGGGTATACTGAGAGCAAAACATTTCAGCGCACTTTTGACTTTCGCTTGTTTTGCGCCATAATAAAATGCATTAATACCGAGCTGCAACATGTTCTTTTACTTTGTTTCTTCAAACCTGCCATTGAATTTTAATGGGTTTTACTGCCTTTGGCAGTTGAACTTAACTGTGTCCCTGCAGGGAGTCTCTGAAACGTGAAAACATTTTTGTTTGGCTTAAACGCTTTTTCTGCTTTTATGCTTACACTTTTGTTTATATAACGTGCAGCTAACAAATTATTCAATACACTTGAATGGTTCTTAAGTCATATTTCGACCGAACTGGGCTTAAATTTATTATTATTATATGATTTTGATTGTTGTCGATTTAGTTCTAAATATCTCGCAAAGGAAAAGTTTTCTTTATGACTTATATTTTGTTAAAAAATATAAATATATTAATGTGTGCTAGAATGTTCCTATAGTCGACTGTTCCTATGTCAGAAGCATAGTTGTTACTCTCAATTGCCAAGCATAATTAAGATATATTAAAAAGCCAAATATTATTTTTTATATAAAAACCGATTCAAAGTTTCTTGATAATCGCCTTAAAAATGAGAGAGAGACGGATGGCTGGACAGACGAATATTTGTGTAAGCAGCCATATGTGTATACATATAGCATTCGCATCGAAAATGTATGCACTTTAAAAGGTCAACAGTAAGATACTCCCTGCAAGGCTACATAGGCATGCTCGTTAGTTTCTGTGTGCTTAAGAGTCTCAACGTTAAAGCTATGTTGATGGATTGAAACACTCTATCAGAGACCATTCGGCAGATTTACTAGATATTCCACTCATTGGCTTAGTAAAATGAAATCAAGCGCCCCTTTGTTAATTGGTTCATTTGGCTTGCGAGCCAATCCAGAACTTGAGCCAGGATAGAAGACAAATTAATCTCGTTTCGGCCGTTTGACTGATGGACCCTGGTTGGAACAGGAGCTGAAACCGAAAGTGCAACTGGCGCTCGTTGAAATCAATTGAGTGACGTCAGCAACGGTCCGATGTGGTATCCATTGCATACTTTCGGGCTGCACATTACAATACATTATATAAACGCACGAGTGTGTGTGCTAAATGTGCGTGAGTGAGTGTGGGTGTGGCAGCCTTTTTATTTTTACCAACTGCAGCGTAGCACGAATTGCTCTTATCTGGCCCTAAGCCCGATAGCCCGTCTTTGACCCGGCTTGCCACAAGTTTTTTCATTTTAGGCATGTGTGTATGTGTGTATATGTGTGGGTACGTGTTCGGATGTGCTTGTCTCTCTGTCGCTTCTATTTGGGCCAGAGCATATCAAGCTTTTCAAAGTTGTTATTACTGTTGAGGGCCAACTCACATTTGCTCGGGCTCTGTGCGCTGCTTTATCAACCGTCAAACTGTCCCTCTGACGGTCTGACCAAACTGCGCATCCTTAAAGCGGAAACCACACTCTCGTATACCCTTCAGATCCAGCTAACTCATATATAAAATAAAGGATGTTTTGCTTTAACCTCTGATTTTTTACAATATATCGGCTTCATAACACACAAAAAGTCTTGTCCTAAATTTAGAAATTAATACGTTTTTCATTAAACAACAATTTTGTTGTGCTGTGAAACCACAAACTCTTGTTTATTTTGCTAATATAAATTGTTTGCCTTGTGTAAAAGCTTACAGAGATTTATAGACATTTTTTCTCTGCTTTTAATATTTTTTTTGCACAGAAGATTATTTTTGTTCAGCGCATAGCATCAGTTTTCTGCTTTTATTCTGTGGTTTTTTTAAGCACACTTAGCGAAAAACCAAATATGTTGCTCTCAAATGAAATAAACTGCTTAATTTGAAAATAAAATTCCTATTTCAAAAGCGTATACTTCTAATGAAATTCTGAATACTGAAATTCTTCCTTTGCATTTTTTGTGCTATTTTATTTTATCGGTCTATTTTGAACGTAAGAATTCACAGCTATTCTAACAAAATTCCTTGAAATTTGAAAAACAAAACTGTTAAAATTGTATACGGCTAGTACATGGACTAAAAGCCGAATTTTTCTGAGTGTATCTTTTTCGTTTTGCGTTTACGTGTGCAGCCTTTATAGTCAGCATAGTCTTTAGTTTAATGGAGCATGCTGATATGTTTTTTGGTTACGTCGCCTGTTTGCCTCGCACAGTGCTTTTACCTCTATTGTGGGGTAATAAAACCGACCACATACACACACACACACGCACGCACGCATTTGTCAATTGCTTTCAGAGCCCAGACACACAGACCTGTGTGAACGTAACTCAAATGTACTCGAAATGACGAGCACAGAGTGTGACAGTTGTCGGTGCAAGAACTATACTTATTTTCTTGTTTTTCCACTGCACAAGGATTTTGACTTACAGCTATGGAATTTGACAGAAGAGATACAGCTAGCCTGTGGGCTACAGCAAAGACGGTTGACAACAATTAAAAACACACGTTTGTTCACAGATTTCGGTTCAAATATAACTCGGCTTGAAGCCATAATCGCATTCAAATTAAATTGAACAGATATTTATACTCTGTTGGCAATGGGAAAGAAAATATATTTGATTTCTGCAATAGCTATTCGTAGGTATATGTTATTGTTTCAGATGAAGTGTAATGTTTTTGTTTTTTGGCTTGCCATTAACTAAATGGATTTTCATGCGAAACATAATTTGGACCATTGTTTGTTCTGTAAACCGATTTAACTATTAAATATATCAAAAAGCTCCCAAGTCCCGTCCCAGTGGACAATACTTTTTTGTTGATTTCAGTCGTCCTGTTTGATTCGTCGTATTTTCATTTTTGTGACCCATGGGCATATCGGAATTCTGAAATATGTCATTGGTTTCCATGCACGAGGACATTGCAGACTGTAATCAATTTATAGTTTGACAGTTGTCATGTTAATAAAATATTTTTATTTTGATTGCAAGTATCGATACACAGGTCGTATGCTTGATATGTGTATATAATGTTAAGCCTCGCAACGTACTATGACGTTTAAGTTACTTATAAAAACATATAATACATATTTCTTATTATTATTATTATTTAAAGCATATGATATATTTATAAATTATCAACTTAACTATTTTAAATAGTTGGCCTTCGGCTAACACAACCACTTCATCCATAAACTTGCCTGCGATTAGAGCCCAAATCCTCGTTGTTCAGTTGCCTTCGATATATAAGAAATATATTTACTAATGTTTATAAGCGCTAGCTGGTGTTACCCGGCATTGTTCGGCTGAGTTCATATTTGAGATCAAAGTGGATTAATATGCACTCAAACACACAAAATGCTTCAAATTTAAAATTCAAGAAATGCCGTAATATAAAAACTAGCCTAAAATGTAAAACCTTATTCCAACTACTTTGTAAATCTGTTCATATTTAGAATGAATATTTTGTTTCAAAAATGTATTTTTATTTTTAAAGACCTTTGTCCCATGTTTTGGAAATGGGTAAAGGGTATAATGGTTTTGTGGAAATGTATGTACCTCGTAAGGGAAAGCATTTCCGACCCATGTAGTATATATATTCTTGATCAGAACGATTAGCAATGTTTTATGATCCTTTCCAGTTATTTTGCTGGTGGAAAATTCGCCTCTAGAGAGCCTTGTTAAATGGACTGTCCCTGTTTTTTTGCCAATAGGGACAAGGGCTTTTATGAGAATTATCTGCTAAATGGCAACAAGCTATCGAACAGAACGGTGCATATTTGATCTAAATCGGATCATTCTAACTATGCTAAATAAAGCCTTTAATTTTATGCAAAATAACGGATTTACTTTTCTACACCTAATATTATAAGTTATTGATTAGACTTAGCTTTCGAGTGCAGCCAATGCAATGTCTGGAGTAAACTGAATGGATGGGGTGAATGCATGTCCAGCTCCGGATCAGCTGCTCAGCTGGTCTGCTGCTTGGTGAGCTCCACGAACTGGAGGAATATGACCATCGTATCGAATATAAAAAGAAACATCTGCAAGAAGTAAATTGAGTTAGGTGTGGACAGCAAGCCACGCCTTGTTTACGCCTACCCCGGCCATGGTCTTCAGATTCAGATGGTATATGCCGCAGACATCGAACTGAACCGCGTTCTGCATTATTTGTAGTGAAAACTCATCGGTCTGGTCGCGGCTAATTCCGGTCCGCGTGGCTGTGTCCTGGCGCCTCCAACTGCCGCTGATTAGCACCAGCAGCTGCTGCGACTGCAGTCAAACGAGATGGGGGTCAGAACGGGTTGGCCGTGGTTAGACGGGTTAAACTTACGCGCTGGGCACAGTTGTGACAGACGGCGGACAGGGACCAGATCTTTATCACCGTGGGCAGCACCACGTACACGGTCTGCCAGAGCAGCAGCCAGCTGAGATTCATGGTGGTCAGCTGCCACAGTATAATGTAGACATAGCACACCATGATGAAATCGCCGATGCAGAGCACATTCATCATCAGCACGGAGACGCCGTAGAGCCGGATAGCTGCCGTGCCAGACGCACAATATGCGCATAGCTGGCACGAAGCTCCAGACTGGAACGCCGTCCCACTGCCAGCTGCTGCAGCAGCGCCACCAGCTGAGCGTCCAGGCGCACCACCAGCAGAGCCATCTGCAGATAACGCGCCCGCACCGCCTGCGTGTTGAACAAGTAGCGCAGGTTGGGCAGCAGCTGCCGGCTCTGGATCGACTGTATGATGGCCAGCGTCAGGGCGGTACCGCCGACGGTGCACTCCAGCGCCATATGGAGGCGCACCTGGATGACAGTGGCCGCCGGGCTCAGCGCGGGCAGCTGGGCCAGCAGCCGGCGTTCCCGATTGCGCCACCCGAGCGCCTGCAGCACCATCAGCATGTGCGCCAGCAGATAGGCGACGTTCATGGCATCGAGGATCTTCACGTAGGCGCTCAACTGTTGCCGCTGCTGCAGCTGAAAGTCGTTCATCTGCCAGCCGTTGCCGAAGTAGCGACAACACTGCACCAACATATCGCCCAGCACCAGGGCCAGATAGCCGCTAAGCAGCCCCTGCACCGCCCGCCTCGGCGCACTGCAAGTGAGCGCCAGCAGCCGAAAGTAGGCGGCCAGGAAGAGTTCTGTGCGGCTCGGCATGATCCACTCAACTAAGCCCGGTTAACATTTGTCCTTTTACCCCTAACGCCTCCTGCTCGTCACTAAATACACTCGGAGAAAAGTCGCATTTTATAAGCAAGTACGAGCAAAGGTTCTCAAATTCAATTTTAATTCTCTTTTTACACTATAGGCACGTTCCCAAAAAATTCGCATATTGGCTAAATAGATTTAAAAAGAGCCACTTAAAAGTATATTTAACAATATTAAAAAACTCTTGTTTGTGTTCCTTTGAGAATTTATTTTCCATGTTTGCACATATTAATTCATAAAATATATTATAAAAAATAAATAAATATATATTAGAAATTTATAAATAGAAAAAAGAAAAACAAATATAATTCTTTAATTCAGTGACTCTTTCTGATAAAAGTATCACTGCTATAACTAGAATTATTTTGTTCATAATTTTGAGAAATAATTTCTCTATTATTATCCCTATTTCCCTTAGTTTATAACTTAGCATAATATGCAAAAATCATAAAAAAGATGCATAGAATATTTAAAATCGTGTTTGAAGAAAATTATCTTGGGCTTATAAAAAGTTCGTAGAATATGAAATTTTTTCTTGGCCGGATTTTAATAACGTTCGTACTTCATTTACTTACTTCATTTAAGTAGAAACTTCTTGTTGATTTCTCTGAGTGTATTTTGTATCTGTATGTATTTGCTATATCAGCCCAATTAATCGTAGTGTCTAATGATTGCGCATGGCGATTAGACCTATAAAATTTATATTCTTATTTTTCCGCTGCAAATCGATAGCAACTCGGCTAAGCGATACCCTTTAGCAGTGCCAAATATAAATGATTATTACTATCTGCATCATTAATTACCATCGGCATATTAGCATTAATCGCCCTGAAAGCTAAAATTTAGTTACAGTATATAAATTATGAAACATATATTTCGAATTTCACGGGAGTTAACAAACATTTAATTTTCATCCATAAATTGTTCGTTAAAAGGTATTACATTTGGAAACAAAGCGTTTTAAAATTGTATATTTAGAAGAAGGCAGGTTTGAATTAAAAAATCATTTAAAATATCTAAAATCCATTAATTGTCCGATTTTGATCAGTTAATCGATCTATACATAAAATATATAATTATATCTATATATGTATATATCTATATCTACAATAAACATTTTTATCTATTTATGTATTTTTTGCAGTGCTAACGGTGCTGAGTATCACCATCAAGTACAGCGAATATGTGACAGACAAGGGCGGTAATGTCAGCATACCCTGCGTAGCGCAGGGCAATATCATGTGGGTTAAGAACACGGCAGCAATAGCACCATTATACAGGTAATTTCAGGCTATTAATATCAAAATAAGAGGCTTCCAATTAAACAATTGAGATCAGATTTTTATTTTAAAATCAGAAAGATTTTTGTATACCCTGTACCCATTGAAAAAGGATCCAATTGTTGTGGACATACTTTACTTGAGTTGCCACGTTTTTTCAAGTTTTAAATATCTAGCTTCGAAAGCGCAGAAAAAGAATTGCGTTCATACCGACCAACGATATACACTTACAAAACCAATATTGTCTTTTTCACTTTGTTAACAGAGTATTAAAATGCACGGCTCAAAATTGGGCAATTGTTTGAATAAATTTCTTGAATTCGCAGACAGGTCGCGTTTTGGTGTTGCGTAATCTGAGTACCTCGGATAGCGGCATTTATGTCTGCTTTGCGACGTTGCCGCTAACAACAACGAGGACAACGTCCACAACACCAATAGCGACAAAGGCAGCAACAATCCCAGCGACAGTAGCAACTACCTCAGCACAGCAGCAGCAGCAGCAACAGCAGCCGCTGAAAGAGGAACAGCAGCAGCAGGAAGGGGAGCAGGAAAGGGAACAGGAACAGCAACAGGAGCAGGAGCCGACTACGGATGGGGAGGTGGAGGAGCAGGCGTATCAGGCTTTTCAACGTATTAAGCTAACGGTGCGCACCACACCTGGGCCGGTGACACAGCTTTATTTCAAGGCCTCCACCATACTGGGCTTTCTTATATGGCGCTTCAATAAGACTCAATCCGGTGGCTATCCCGTGCGCAGCTTTACGGCCGAATATCGCAACGTCTCGTACCGCACGCCGCCGGCCAATGCCAGCTATGAGCACGAGTGGAGCCGCATGGACCCCATCAACATAGCGCCCAATGTGGTGAGTATGAGGCGCCTGGGCCACGTTGCCCAATCTCTCTGTGTGCAAACGAATTGGGGCAATTTCACAAAAATCATTTCCGCTACATAATCACTTCCGAGGCGCAGCGCCAAATGGAGGTCTACCGGCTGGCGCCCAACACCACATACGAGTTTCGAATATGGGCGAACAATGAGCTGGGCAGCGGCGAGGTGGTCACCACCAATGTGACAACATTGCCGGAGACCAAGGAGGAGGGTAAGCAGCCAATTGGGCAGTCATTGAATTATTACCCATTTAGAATCTTACAACTACTACATCTCCCAAATTGGGCCAGGACTACTGCTAAATACGATTAATACTAATTATACTAATTATAGTTATAGCTAGGTAAAAGTACTAAACATTCGATAGTTTTCTTGCTGTCGTAACTGTCGTACATCTATCGTACATACATCTATGTGTAGTAGTTGCTCTATTTTTGTTTTTGTTCCATTTTTTTTTTTTTTTTTGGTGTCAACTGTATGCAATGCAGGGTTGTCAACACATGCCAAGGTGTTGGGCGCACCCTGCGTTGCGTGTTTAGCGTCTGTACGGGCATTAGCACTTACTTATTATGTCGTATTATTCATAGAACAACAATATGATTTTCATTTGTTTATTTAACTAATTATTATTTTGAAAGTGTACAATTTGTTAAAGTATTTGTATCTGGTAACTTTGGTGTCATCTCTCTTTTTCTTATCTATCTCAAAACGCTCGACGACCGTGCAGATCTCATACGCCTTATAAAACCCGACTTAGATAATTTCGATCCACGCATTTGGATAGTCGCCGTCAGTATAGTGCTGGGAACACTTGTGATATTAGCCATTGGACTCTGTATTGTGCTCTCTAAGGAGTGCTATCAATCAACGCAAATGGGTACAGAAAACTCACCAACGGCAATAACAATAACTAAATCCAAATCATAATCAAAAACTTTTGTCCAAACACGATGTACATATTTGTTTATATATATGTATACATTTATATATATATATATGTTTATGATTTGGTTTTTAGATTGTGTTCTTGTTATTGTTGCAAATAATTTAGCCAAGAAACGAAAAACGCAAAAATATCAAAATGCAACTGCAACAGCCGCTGATGCTGATGCCTTATGCAACTTGTTGCAGCGCACATGATGCTTGCCATTGTCATTGCCAGTGTTGTAAATGTTCAAGATTAACGAAACTCGAATGCTTTTTAATGGGTCCCATACATTATACAGCGAAATTGAGCTTAACTTCAATTCGTTAAATTGAGTGAACATCTCTGGTGTAATATAAATATATTGCATGGGGCCCATTAGGGACTTAATGTTTTATGCATATTAGTTTGGTTTGCTCGCTGTTTTATTATTTTTATTTTTAAATAACATATGCATACACATATTTGCTGTTGTCGTTGTCGTTGGTATTGGTATTCAATTTTATATGTTTGCATTTTTTGTATGGTTATATTATGTTCGCTTAACGCTTATTTAACTACAATTAAATGAATAATTAAATAAAAAAAGCAGAATAATACCCATCCGATGGAAAACAAGTTTGCTCTTTAAATACCTATATACATAGATGTTACATATAATATATATCATTAGCTGCAAAGCACATAAATATTTGTCCACTGTAATATTAAGTATGGACATGAAAACTTGCTGGAAATGATTAAGAATCCATAATTTTTATTTTGCTTTCTATTCATATAAATATTTTACAGGCTCTAGCAAAAATGTATATGTATGGACAGTGAAGTAAAAAATAATAAGGATACCCTTGGAGTTTTATTATTTTAAACAACTGCTAATGGTTTGCCTGCTTTTCGCATCGCAGATAATAGATTTGCCCATATCTGCCTCAAAAATAAAAATCAATAATTGCGATTGTACCAATAACATAATATTTATTTATATTCGCTTAAATTTTGAATTCGAGGAAATAAGTCAAAAAGTTCTCATACTTTTAATAGGATTTTTTTTGAACATAAACATATAAAATAAATACCATTAGATAACAGTATTCCTTCATTATACCTACTTTAGCAGTGCATAGGGCTCGAGTGCATCAGTGTCCTAATTTTTTTACATTACTGTGTATATATATATATATTGTAAGTCAACATTTCAATATAAGTAGCAGATTATATAGGATATGTTTAATTGAAGCTACAGCTAATATATATTTATCCATGTATATATCCATGATTGCTTATCAGCTTCGAGTCAATCTCAGACTTTTCTTCTTTACTTATTTCACATTTTTGGGCAGGCTGCTTATGTTTTAACCTGGCGGCAGTCAGAATTTTGCACATTTCTTCAACTATCTGTTAAACGTTTGAGGAACAGATAGAATTGTGACATTTCAGTATGCTTGCTGAAAGATAAATATAAAACGATTTAAGCTTTTTATTGACAAGAGGATGAAAATCAAAATTAGATTTAACCATTGTCAAGATTTTTGAGCCTGATAACAGTGTCTTTATTGCATCAAATTACAATTTCCTCAAATGTTACAGTTTACAATCAAATGTTTGTATGTAATTCTTTTCTGATTATCTGCACAACTTCGCAAAACAAGCATATTTATAGATTTATATGAAATAGAAAGCCTTTTCTCACAACTAGATCAAGTATACATATACTGGCATATACATATGGTACACATGTGCATATATATTGCCTTTTTTTGAAAATCGATTTTCATTTGGATTGAAATATTTATGAAATAAATAATAAATGCCGTCTCTTCGATAAAACCTCAGTATTTTAGCGACCAAAGTTTTAGGCACAACTGTGATAGCCAACACACTTTTAACTCCCACTTTATATATTATACTCATAAGTAGAACTGTAGTATTTTGCACTTAACGATTTAAATAAAAGTACTTTCAAAAGTGCAAAAAATATACAAAATATAAATGAATAAATGTAATAGCTTTAAACAGTGACCAAAAAAGCAAACGAACAAACAAATTAAATATTTGATATGAAAAAGAAGAAGTACCTATGTATGTTGTAATATAGGAAACTTGGCAGCTTGTGATAAGATCGGTGATATATGATTTATGCTTTCCTGCTTTGTTTATGTCGTTTCGTTTTTGATGTTGAGATGAATTTAAATGTGTAACCAATAACGTAATGCCAAATGTTAGATAAACGGTATATTGATGTTGTAAACTTGAATGTAATCTTAAATATATACTATATACTATATATATACATATATACCTACATATACATAAGTAGTAAATTAATTCCATTTTATGTGCTTTTGTTCTGGCACGCAAATTAAATGTTTCAACCCTTATAACGAAAGAAAATACATTTATCAGAATATGGTGTAGTCTCGTATTGTTTTGAGTTATGTGCTTATTGTTAGATACATATGCTATATATGTATGTGTTTATAGTCGCAAAAACACACACACATACACACACTTACACATGTTTGCCTTGATTTCAATAAACAAACAAATTCAGACAAATACACAAATAACACATACGCAATGTTGGCCGCTTGTCAATTGCTAAGTTTGCCTAACAGCCACTTTATCACACACGCACACTTCAACAACTAGGAAAATAAAAAACACACACACACATACATAGAAAAGCAGAGGTAATGTAATTGATGTCAAATGATGCCTAATGCATTTTTTTCGTTCTACTCTCTCTCTCTATTTCTCAATTCTTTTCAATTTCTGTCTCTATCTATATTCCTTGCCTCTTCTCTCTCTCTCTCTCTCCCTCTCTCTTTCGCTCTCTTGCTGTCTCTGTTATTTAATATTTATCCTAATTCCATATCACACTATGCGGCCTGTAGAACTCCAAGATGGTTGGGACAGCATTGAGCTTATACCGAATATAATACTTAATCCCGGTTTCAGTGAATCCGGCGGAGCTCAGAGCGCACCGCCGTTCACGCGCACCATCATCTTTGGCCACACTGGACAGCAATACAATGATGATGACGATGATGATGATGATTATGAGGAGGAGGAGCACGAGCCGACTATGGAGAGATTCAAGCGAAAAGTTTCGGTATTTTTACAGGTCCCACCATTAAACGTATTTGAAAGTACAAAGTGCAATTTTATGGCTATACATATACAGATCTATTTAGGTTGTTGATTGTGCTACGGCTTAACCCATATACACATACATCTGTATGTACAATACTATATAGAGCTTATAATTTGTGCTATAGGTCAATAATTTGTTTCGGTTTCATTTGCCATTTCGCCACGAAGATACCAATTTTGTATAGACGCTATTTAAGGTTCGCTTGAAAACGCTTCGATAAAAAAAACGCTTTCAAATCTATTGATTATCTATGAAATTATTTTTTTTTATACTTGTTCACGAAGTAAAGAGTATTTTGGGTTTTTACAATGCCCGTCTTGCTGTCCGTCCGTCCATCCGACCGTATTTATTAAATATATTTCGTCGCTATTAATGCTGTTTGAAATTTAGAATATATACTCGTGGAATATATATCCGCGTCAGATTAAGTAATAACATTTTTTGGCTGTACTCACTTGGTGCGTGGCAAACCGGTTTAATTTATAAATCTCCTTCAGTTTTGAAGTAAGATACATAAAATATTTTAGATTACAGAAGACTTCCTCTAAAGATACCGCAAATATTGTTTTGGCAGTGTTCGTATGATATCCCCTATAGTATCGATATAAATTGATTTCGCCACGCCTACTATCGCCCCCACAAATTTCAAAATTCTAAAATGTTCTAAGAGAACAATATGAAACAAGAGTGTTTTTGACAATTTTAAGTTGTTATTATGCTGTGAACGAGTATTGCGCAGTCGGTTACAACCGACTGCAACGTTCTTACTTTTTATTTATTAATCTTTGTAAACTGTTAGACGCTCTACTGAAAAGTGAGCTTTAAGAAAAACAGAAACCTTACCAATCTGTGGAAACTATTGCTGTGTTCGATTGCAAATTTAAAATTTCCAAAGATTTTCCATTGCACTTTATAGATAATCGTGATAACAAATGCTACTAAATATGTTAACAATTTGAATTTGAAATTGGTTGAAAGAAATGTTGAACATTTCGCGCTCATACTTTGGTCAGGTTAACAAACACACTCACACACACTCGCACACACATTACTAACAACCATGTGTATTTTACATAATAAAATGACAAATATATTGCTGTGATACAAATTCAATTGATGGACATTATAAGGATTTATTAATACTCGTAAATAGCAAAATCAAAACAAAACAACATACACACACAGACCCTAATGTAATCTATTTTAATTAAGTAGCAAATTACTGTTATTTAAAACAAGCATACATACATCACATATTTGCTGAAGATCGTTATTTTTATAATACCCACAGAAAATATAGAAAACTTTTGAAAGTTTTGTATAGCTTATAACACTGGTGACTTTTGCAGTTCACCTCAAAAACAAACAAATATATACATATATATTAAAACTGAATTATTTAAATATGCTGTTTAGACTTGCAGTCTCGAGATCCGTTAAAATCAATTTGTTTTCCTAAGATAAGATAGTTAAATACAAAAAAAGAGGAATAAATTAACGGAAAATAAAAAAAAAACAAACAACTGTGAATGAATTTTATAATTGAGCAAATATTTTGCACTGTAGCGCGCACCAAACGATACTTAAACATATGTACAGTGTACATATATATTATGTGTATACTTAGTTATTACATACAAACACGTAAGTGCTATGATTTAAACACGTATGATTGTTAGGAACAAGTTTTTTAAACATTTTAAAATGGCAATGCCTTGTGCTTTATGTTGAATTAGGGGCTACATAATTTACAGGACACTATTTAAAACCTATGTATATATCTGTATACATATTAACTAGTTAATGTAGCGAAAAAAAATGTTTGAAAACTGCTTCCACACATAAGAAACAATGAAATTGTTATGATACTACTTATAGATACACGTTCAGTTTAATGCCTAAAATATAAACCAAATGAGATTTCAAACTAGCACAAAACTGAATAATATTCTAATTATTTGTATTAATACTATATATATAATGTTTATATATAAATATATATATAGCTATGTATATTATGTAAATTAAGAAAGACTGTAGCTAATTGTTAAGACACTTGGCCTGATCGCATGCTTTAACCCATTCTGAGATTATTTTTCATTTTATTTAAGAATATTTCCGCTTAACTGCTCGCCTTACAGCTAAACTGAAAATGAAAAGTTCAACATTTCCAGAAAGGAAACTATTGAATCAATACATTTTCCAATTACGCACCTAAATAACTCATTTCTTTTATGAGAGAAGAGAGCCTAATATACTTATATAGAAGCACGCTTGGGCCTTAAACTACGCTTAAGTAGTTATTGCTTCAAGTTTATCGTTCTGAACACGCTAAATTTCTTCTTAATCCTCCCGAAGAAGCCAGTGCTTTAAAATTATAATAAAATATGTGGATATAGTACGTAATTATGTACATATAGCCGCGATCCGAGTTTGGAATCCAAATTACTTCAAAGCTCTTATGCTTTTTAAATGAACATTGAAATATTTATAAAAAGGGAAAGCATATACGGTTACAACAAAAATCAAATGAAAATAACAACATCAACACACGCCCACACACACACACACAAGACACCCAAACAAATAATGAAATAAAATGAAGTTTACATCAAGTAAACCAATGGAAAATGTGTATTTCTTTCTTTATTACAAGCAGAACCAATTATGCTTAAATTTTTTCCATTCCCCAAAAATAAAAACTAACGAATAAATTGAATTTTTTGCTCAACTTTATTTCAATAGCTTTAAAATAATCTATACTCTGGGAGGTCATCTATCTGATTTTAAACGGGTCAAATGCATACACATGCATACATAATAACATCCATAGGCAGCGGCCAAACGGATTGTCTGTGTCGTTGTGGCTTAGTCATAACATATAAAAAGCTTAGCTTAGGCCTAACGCACAAAAAGAGTGAAGCACCTAAAGTTCAACACTCGCGAAGTATTTAGTCGAATCTGTAATTAAATTTAACTTAAACCGTACACACAAACATACATATCTATGAAATATAATGGAGTGGGAATGCATTCCAAATCGAAATCTAAACAGAACAATTGTCATATGCGTCCTAAGTAAATACATATATATATATATATATGTATAAATATATATACATACTGACATACGCATACGTTTTTGTTCTATTACAAAAAAAAGTATATTTTATAGAATTTGTTTAGTTTTAGCTGGTTTTTGGTGTCAACATTTCATTTATAGGGTGTGTCTGTGTACGCCTACTCGCCCTCAACTACTAAACTCTAATACAATTAATCATACTTGTAAAATATTCTAGTCACATTTGCCTTTAGCCCTTAGTAACATATGGTTGGGCATAATTGTCTGCCTCAGATGGACATTTCGGGCATTTTGTTGTGCTTTAGATTGATTTGCACACTTTGGGAGAACATCTTGATGATGCCATAGTTATCATTGACGTACACCTTTAAAAAGCTGGGCACATTCTTGTGGAGTAGCTCGTGGCAAAATTGCGGATACTTGCGAAACGCTGGCTGTTTGTCATCCCAAATGGACAAGAGATCGCAATCGTCCCTGCAAAAGTAAAATGTTATGACATCGAAGAGTCAAGAATCAATCGCAAGACTCACCGCACTTCGTTGCTGCACTCGTCTAGAGATATGATTAAGTATTGGATTTTTAACTGTGAGCATTGATTGTAAATATCGGAAGATTGCTGGCGACTGTACACCGAGTAAACGTGCTCGGTGCGTTCACTGTGAAGTGGTTAATAGAGATAAGCGAGCTCGAAACAATTGTCTATTATGCAGGCTGAGACTTACGCCATTTGTCGCATTTCGAGGTGCGCATGATTCACTATAGGCCGCTTGGTGGTCAGGTGCACGGTGCCAATTATCTCAACGGGGCCAGCAAACACCGCATCGCGTTCTGTATTTAACTTGATCCATTCGAGCATGCCTTCAAGATCGTCCCCCGGTTGGGTATAGCGCGAGGGGAAGTACTCCTCGCGTATGTTCTGCAAAGGCCAACAGTTATATGAGTGCATACGTAGTTTAAAATAGCTTTAAACATACCACCATGCCGGGATCAAACATGCTAAGAAGGAAGACGGCCAGCGAAACGGACCAAAAGATGTTGCGCTGTCGATGATACCAGATTTTGGAGCATACCGTGGGCGCTATCACACAGCCTTGCGTGAAGCTAAGAAAGAAAAGCTTGCGCACGGTCAGGCCAATCAGCGTGAAGACAATCATCTGCATAAAGCTGTATATATAATGCAGATTCAATATCTGAGCGTTTGCTGTGGGCAGCACAGAGTCGCGACGCGTTGACGCTGCCTGGCGACGTCTCCCGTTGGCGGGTGCTTTGGACGGCAACGCATCATCAGCTTTGGGTTCAGTTGCGTCTGCATTTGTCGCTGTCGTTTTTGTTTCTGTTTCAGGTTCGGTTTCCGTTTCTGTCTTTGTTTCAGTGTGAACTGGAGGCGTCTCTTTGGGATTGGGTTCGTAGGCCTGTTCGCGCTCCTTGCGCTGCTTGTCACTGTTGCGATGTATCTGAGCCTTGAGGCGCTTAATGTCCTGCATAAAGTCGTCGCGTTCCGGCGGCTGTTCCTGCTGCATTTTGGCCTTCTCGCGCTTGTAGCGCTCATAGTCGTGATCGCAGCTGTCTAGCATCGCAAAGCATTGCTGCAGCTGCTTTTCGGTCTGTTTGTTGGACATATCGCTCATGGAGACGTGGTGTTCCTCAAGAAAATCCTCCAGCACGTAGTTGCGTGCCCGCTCCCGCTGCTCCTGGTTGGCCTTAGTGATCACATTGCTTTTGCGCCATTTGCGAAAGAAGGTGGCCAGCATTACGACTCCATACATGCAATACGGCTTAACAATAAGCGTCTTGACCAACTGCCACAACTCAGACCAGGCGACGCGCGCATAAAGCGGATTGCACGCAGACAGATTAGTCACAAAGTTTACCTTAACCTGCAGCATCCAGTGGGCCCACATGTCGCAATAGTGCGCGTACGTGTTGTCCTGCCAATTGAGCATGCCTGACTTGCTCAGCACATCGACCACTTTGCCCTGCATGCTGCTGGTGAAGAGCAGCACCAGCAATATGAACTTGAACGAAAAATAGTCGCCCTGCAGCAGATTGTTGGCACAGCGCCGATTGCGTATTTGGCGCACCAATGTTATCAGGAACAGACTGAGCGCAACGCTCAGCTGCCAGGTAAAGATCAGCTGGGTGTTGCCATGCGACAGCACAAACGCCAGGCAATTGCCCAGCAGATGTGACAGCGAGTAGTCCAATGCAAATGCATTCGCCAGGCCCACTGGCATCGAGCCGGCGTCCCACGAGGCCATCACAATCAGTATTTGTGTGGTGAATATAAAATTGGAGAACTGCCACGAGAGTAGGGCACACGCCGTGAACAGCGACATCACGAATATCTAAGAAAGCAAAGGAGTTCGATTAGACGCCAATCTCAAAATTGTCTCACTTACCATAAACAGGCGTGATGTGTGTTTCTGCCGGTGCAGGACACGGCCAATGCAGATGCACAAGTAAAACATGTGCAGGAATATAAAGGGAAATGCAAAATTTTCGCGAGCCAGCGGCCGTTCGTAGATCTTGGCCGCAAAGCTATGGAACATTAAATAGGAGATGACTCCGTAGATGCCACCAAACACATTCTCGCTGAGCAGCGTGCCATACAAGTAGAGCACCAGAAGCGTGACTCCGCCCATTAGCCAGACGAATTCAAAGTAGAACTGCATGGGCTGCAGGCTGGGATTAAAGCCAGTGCGCACAAAGTGATAGAAGTACCTGCAACCAATAGAGAGGAACATAAGGAATAGGCAACCAGATCAATGTATGTAAGTGTACCATCCACGGTTTAAGTAAACGGAATATTATTAAACGTAATGCGACATATATATTACAATGACAATGTGTCAATATAGTTGGCAGAAGGAAGGATCTTCGACCCCATAAAGCATATATATTTGGATATGTCCGTCCGTCCGTCGATAACTCACACCATTTTCTTAAAAACGGTAAAAATTAACAATAACCATAGATTTTGTAAACCTATAGTAGATTGTGAGAGCTAGGGATATCAAATTTAGTTCACATAAACATTGGAATGGACTATTGCAAAAAGTTGCATCAAGACCGGCTAAGAATCAAAGAAATATGGTAAAACTTGACGTATGCACAGATACAGACACACTGCTACTGCTATTTTGCAACCTTATTGTGATCATATATTGATCAAAAACAATTTTGCTATGTGCTCTGACTAATTATTTTTAAAATAGAGGCAACACATATTTAAAACGGAAGTTATATTGATTAATTTAATTTTAATTGATTTATTTTTCAATTTTTCAAATATGGCAGCTTTATTGTCGAGAAAATATGTTACTCTCTTTCGTTAGTTCAAATAAGTGCATTTTGCACAACTTAATTGGCACTTTGTGTTCAAAGTTATAAATAAAAGCTGAGCTGAAGATACAATGAAACCAAATTGTATGCTGAGTTAGAATTGATTGACATACACTCATTTGCGTTTTATGTGTGCACACAATCAAGGCTCCGAGTATTTGTTAGACGAGTCCCTTTAACTAGAGCAATCTTGTTTTATCCAATGACAATTGACAGTAGCTGTCAAAACGTCAGTAAAGCATCATCAATGATTCATATTCAAATAATAACACCAATAGGTGTACAAACACACACGCTTATAAGGGCATAATGGTTTTATGTGTGCACACAATGAAGGCTTCAAGGTGTGCTAGTCGAGTCCCTTTAACTAGTGCTATTTTGATTTCTTTCGACAATTGACAGTAGCTGTCAAAATGTCAGTAAAAAATCATCAATGATTCATATTCAAATAACACCAATAGGTTAACAAATATACACGCCTATAAAGGCAGAATGCAATTGGCCGTGCAGTACTTACGCGGTGACCAGCTCGGGCAGCACGTAGAAGCGCTGCAGCACGTTAACGCTGTGCGGATATTCAATGTCCGTTACGTTCTTCAGCTGCTCGTAGCCATGCCAGAAGTCTGGGCCGTCGGCGAGCTTCTTGTAGAATGTGTAGTAGAGGGCATCTTCGCGGCGCAGCATAGATTCGCGCTCCAGCTGGTTGAGATGCCTTATGTTGGTGCGCGTCTCAAAGATGACGCGCACATGGTGCATGTACAGAAAAAAGAAACCCGAGCCTGATGACCGTTTATTATCTTTGGGGCGGCCGGTGATTTGCATTTGGCTACTTACCAATTAGCGCGTGCGATAAAATTACGTATAAATTGGGCTCACGCATATTTCTAGCGTTTGAGTTGCGTATACTTGTTTAATGGGGTTTTGTACACATTATTTGTGTGAGCGAGCGGCTGACTGATGAAATTAGCAAAGCCTTCCGTGATGTGAATGCAGTCTTTACCCGTAAACAAAAGTACTTGCTACAGCTGATTTCGTCGTTGCCATCTAGCAAAAATCAGCTGTTTCGCAATTTTAGACCAGGTGACTACTTGAAATCGGACCAGCTGTGTATCGATACAGCGACATGCTGGTATATTTATATCGAATATAAGCCGATTCGGTGTATTATTAACATTAAAATTTAAGGACCGTGTGCATCCATATCATTTACTAAGTGCTGATTAGAATATTTGATAATCTTTCGTTTCTATATTGCTTTCTTCTAGCTTAAAAAGCGATGCAAACGAACGAATATTTGGGTGTGTCAAGAATTTACCCGCGTCAATATCTATAGCTGTTGGACAAAATATCGATATAATGAGAACGTTTAGTATTTTGCGTTCAGTGCTTTGTTTTTAAATTGCAGCCACACTGTGGCGTAATAACGTTTAAAACATTCCAAGGCGAAGTTTGTTAAATTGAGAATCCTTCTCGTTTTTTTGTTTTGTTTACAATGGACCGCTATGCGGTGAGCTCCTTGGTGGGCCAAGGTTCGTTTGGCTGCGTGTACAAAGCTCAGCGTCGGGATGACGACAAAGTGGTGGCCATTAAAGTTATATCAAAGGTAGGCTCAATTTTGATTCGGGAGAAGCCAATGCAAATACAACAGATGTCCACTAATTAACCGTTTACTTGCAGCGAGGCCGTTCCAATCGCGAGCTAAAGAATCTGCGCCGTGAATGTGACATCCAGGCGCGCCTCAAGCATCCCCATGTCATCGAAATGGTCGAGTCATTCGAGTCCAAATTCGATTTGTTTGTGGTCACCGAGTTTGCGCTAATGGACCTGCATCGGTATTTGTCCTTCAATGGTGCCATGCCCGAGGAGCATGCCCAGCGTGTTGTCTGCCATTTGGTTTCGGCTCTGTATTATCTGCACTCGAATCGCATACTGCACCGGGACCTGAAGCCTCAGAACGTGCTGTTGGACAAGAACATGCACGCCAAGCTCTGTGACTTTGGGCTGGCGCGCAACATGACAATGGGCACACATGTGCTGACTTCCATTAAGGGGACGCCTCTCTATATGGCCCCAGAGCTGCTTGCCGAACAGCCGTACGATCATCAGGCGGACATGTGGTCACTGGGCTGCATCGCATACGAGAGCATGGCGGCTCAGCCGCCATTCTGTGCCACCTCCATACTGCATCTGGTGAAGCTGATCAAGCACGAGGACGTCAAGTGGCCCAGCACGCTGAGCAGTGAGTGTCGTTCGTTTTTGCAGGGACTGCTCGAGAAGGACCCCAGCATGCGCATCTCCTGGACACAGCTGCTGTGCCATCCGTTTGTCGAGGGCAAGCTATACATAGCCGAGGTGCAGGCAGCACAAAGTTCGCCCTTCATAAATCCCCAGCTGGCCAAGGAAGTCAAGAAGTCGCAATCGCAATCGAGGTGCGTAAATACTCTCTTCCCATAGCCTAACTGATCGATTGTTACCATTTAATAGGCATATGGGCGCCGATTTGGGCGATGTTTTGGCGGCGCTCAAGCTGAGCGACGTGGCAAATGAAAACTTGAGCACTTCGCGTGACAGCATCAATGCCATTGCGCCGAGCGACATTGAGCAGTTGGAAACCGATATGGAGGACAATGTGCAAAGGGTGATTGTGCCATTTGCTGATGTCTCCTACAGAGAGATGCCCAGCAGTGCCGCCGTTGCAGCCGCTGCAGGCGGTATGCCACTGATCAATTCACAGACCTGCTTTGTTAGCGGCAACTCCAACATGATACTCAATCATATGAACGACAATTTCGTAATCGAAGCGCCTGTCTCAAGCGCAACCAAATCTATGAAGTCGAAACTAAAGCTGGCGCTCAATATAAAACAGTCGCGCAGCAAGGATTTGGAGAAGCGCAAGCTTAGCCAAAATCTGGATAACTTTTCGCTGCGCCTGGGACAGAGAATTGACACAGAGGTGCAGCGCAAAACAACAGAGATGCTCACACAGCAGTCGCAGGCACAGCAGCTGCAGGAGAAGAAGGCGCATCAGCAGCTGAAGCAATCGATGCATTCCACCAATGATGAGAAGCTAAGCAGCGAGTAAGTCATATTTTCTTTTCGATTTCAGAAGTAAGTGCACTCAATAAACTTGCTCTTAATAGTAATTCGCCGCCGTGTCTGCTGCCCGGTTGGGATAGCTGCGATGAATCTCAGAGTCCGCCCATTGAAAACGACGAGTGGCTGGCGTTTTTGCATCGTTCCATACAGGAGCTCTTGGACGGTGAATTTGATTCGCTTAAGCAGCACAATCTGGTCAGCATCATTGTGGCGCCACTGCGTAATTCCAAGGCCATTCCCAAGGTGCTGCAGAGCGTTGCGCAGCTGCTGTCATTGCCCTTTGTGCTGGCCGAACAGCATTTGGTGGCGGACGCCATCAAGAGCGTTTACATTGACGTCAAGCTGGTGCCCAATCTAATGTACGCCTGCAAGCTGTTGCTATCGCAGCGCCAGCTAAGCGATTCGGCCGCATCGCTGCCCGTCGCGACTGGGGTCTCCCTAAGTCGAACGCTGCGCAGTGTCTCCGACCTGAGTGCCGAGGAGATGAGCACCGCCTGTAGCCTGTACGAGCTGGTTTGTCATCTGGTGCACCAGCAGCAGCAGTTCCTGAGCCAATTCTGCGATGCGGTCGCAATTCTCGCCGTCAACGATATGTTTATCAATTTTCTCACACATGGTAAGCAGCTGGCAGCACATAGTGGGCGATAAAAGTTGTACAACACCTTATTTTGTAGATTTTAAGGACAGCAATGCGGTACGCCTGGCTAGTTGCATGTTGGCGTTGTTCTGCTGCGTTTTGCGTGAGCTGCCCGAGAATGCCGAACTGGTCGAGAAGATTGTGTTCGATTCGCGCTTGCGGCTGGTCGCCCTATTGCAGAGTCGCCATCAACTGTTGCGCCAGCGCGCCTGCCAGATGCTGTTGCTACTGGCACGCTTCAGCCTGCGCGGCGTACAGTGCATCTGGAGTGGGGAGCTGAAGAGTGCGCTGCAGGCGCTGGCAGAGCAGCAAACCTGTGAATCACTGCGCTCGGAAGCGGCCCAAACGCTGGAGGAGCTCAGTCAGTTTAGTTTCTTTGTCGCGCAGGCAACTGTCTAATCTTTATTACTAAATGTACTTGTACTTGTTCAATAAATTGTAATCCTTGTCTAGCCAAACAGATCCTGCAGATTGCCTTGAAAATAGTCGAGCAGTTCGTCCAGATAGCCACCAAAGCCATCAAAGCCCAACAGGTAGCTGCTATTGCAGTCCTGCTCGTACATCTCGTTCAGCTTTGAGATGTCCTTCTCGGAAAGCCCGCGTCGCTGCCCTAGTGAGGCATACGGATCCTAATTACCATAAATGACATATTATTACCATTTTATATAGCTTATATAACACAAAATAATATGGGATTATATGGAAACGCTGTTTACAAAATATACTCAAAATGCATATTCAGATTAAATAATGTAGCGTATAGAAACAACAACGTATAACTGGTTATAGTATACCGAATAACTGAGAAACCAAATTATGCCCACTGATATATATGTACATAAGTATCTCCCATATTAAAAGTTAGTGAGCACTGAGAGAAAAGCCATTTGTTCTCTTCTGTTTAATTTAAGTAGAAGCGTAGTCAAAATCCGGCGAAGCTTGAAACTTCTTGATCCCAAAAATAAAAAATATGAAGTTTAAATACGCCTATTTAAGTCCGACAATTAATCTGATAAATTTGTAATGCTTGATTCCGGAAATTACTGTTTAAGAAACATTAAAACAAGTGTAATTCAAATTTTATTTTACAAATAGTTAAAAACGAAATGTTCTCGAAGTATTAGGAACAAAATCTATTTCGTTCTTGAAATTAGAGCTCTGTTTTCAAGAAAATGTTAAATTTTATTCGATAAATAGTTTTTTCGGTTTTCATATTATAAAAAAAGATAAAGTTATAAAAGAGCGAATAATAGATGGAATTGGGTTTGTTCCTTATAGTCAAGAGCTTATCAAGGCTTTACTTTACGTTGCAGTCCTGTGTAACCAACTGTGCAATACTCGCAGTATAATAACAGTTTGAAACAGTCGAAAACTGTCTTAATTATTACCGTTATTTTGGAAATACATTGATTATATGACTATCGAATTTTACAACTTTGCCTGACGCGGATGTATACGAGTATATATTTTAAATTTCAAGTCTCTATTTTCAAAAGTGGCGAAATAAAATGCGTTCAAACAGACAGACGGACGGACTGCGAGAGGTTATTGCACAAACCGAATATACTCTTCTCAATGCGGAACGAATGTAAGAGTGCACTTACCAGTGGCTCGATGGTGGCCTTTCCATTCTTGCTGAATGCCAGGGAGCTGTAGTGCATAACGCTCTGATAGTCGTACTCCACGCCGAAGTTGGTGATGTGCGTGCGCGCGTACTTGTTGAAGTTGTGGCCATGGCCATCCAAGATGTTCTCCCAGTTGATCTTCACGTACTCGTCGCGCTCCGTGGCGCTCTGCTGATGGTAGAAGCCCAGTGCATGGAGCAGCTCGTGGACAACAACGCCGTGCGTAACGCATTTGGGCGTATTCAGGTTGACTATTTGGCCGCCCTGGCGTCGGCCGACGCTCGACCAGCAGCCGGAGTAGTTGCCCTTGATGAGCAGCCAGTGCTTGTCGCCCTCCTCGTACGGCCGGAAGCGTATGCAGGTGCGTTCGTGATACTCCTTAAATGCCTTCAGTATAACCATCGTCTGGTTGGCCGCTGTGCCAGTTTGCTATCAATCTTCAATTATCGCATTTTATGTACACAAGTGTGGCTACTCACTGAAGTCCGCCGGATCGATGTAGAAGGGCACAGCGGCATCTGGCCACGTCTGGCGCTCGTTGAGCAGCCCATTGCGCAACAGTTCACGGTGCAGCATTATGTCACCCTCGAAGAGGCCGCAGTGCTCCCAAATGTTGCTGTCGCTGTCCTCCGTCCAATAGTCGAACGCAGCACCTGCAAGATTTCAAGTGGCCACTGATCAAATCAGTCAAATCGCTGCCATGGCCACATACTGTTGTGCCGGCGCAGCATTTGCATGTTGGCGCCCCAGCGCGGCCGGGGTGGGACCGCCGGCTGAAAGCGTTCCATGCCCGAAGCTAAGCATGGCCCATGGACCAGGCCCAGGGCCGCTGTCAGCCAGTGTATGATAAGCGCGCTTCTCGGCATTGTCTTGGCAAAAGAAACGCCTCGCCGAGCGCCTCGTCGCTTTTATATTTGGCCAAAGCACGCAGTTGCTACGACGCAACGGAAACGCGGATGGGGACGGAGACGCAGTGGCTAAGGTGGCGACAAAGCGACAATTGAAAGTAATTGAGTACTCGCAATTGGTCGTAGCAACGGCAATACCATCGCCCACGCTGTTGGCTTACTGCATAACGGATTTATTCTGCCCTCACACTGAGCGGGAATAACAACTTTGGCGTCAAGCCAAATATCTACGCAGTCTAGACTGTATTATAAAGGGTATTTGCAAACCAAAAAGAGCAGTCGTTTGTTTGGAAAAGATACATTTTTTTTTATATTTTTATAAATTTATTTGAATTTCTGTGTTTTCAATCGTGAAAATATTGCAATAGCATGTTACAAATTAAATTTTTCTAGTAAAACATATTTTTTAAAAAAGGCTTCTGTTCGGCTTTTTTTTATATAACTAATCCTTGATTTTAATATTAACATTATATAACTTACTGGATCATATCTCAATGAACTATTAGAAAAATCCTTGAATTCGTAATTCGATTTCTTTACAAAACTTTAATATTGCATTTTTCAAAATCGTGTATTTCATTATTTATACTGTTAGTTCACTAGTTTACTTAGTTTTAGTAATTAAGAAATATAGAAAACTTTGTATTCTAAAAAGTAAAAAAAAACAATACAATTTCAGGTAAATATTTTTGACATCAGTGTCATTTTTGGATAATTGGACAAATATTATGCCATTAACTATATTCAAAAAAATCTATAAGCTGAATATGCCAAAGGATCTATTGAGTGTCGGCTAGGAATCGACAATATGAATGTGATAAAGATCTCAAGATAATAAATGAATACAAAATAATAAATATATATATTCATAAGAGCTATGAACAACTGAGAGCATATATTCAATTGTACAGATAAAATAAAATTAGTCGAGAGTCCTTTTGTTAAAGTACTCTACGTTGCTAAAAGGTAGAGTATTTAAGCTGCGATATGTGGAAGATTGCCTTTGTTTCTGGTAAGTAATTGGCGTTGTGCTCTCTCTTTCAGTGCTCGGCGCGTATTTAAATTCCCTTGTCTTTTACGGCTTTTGATTTCATATTTAACTGGGATATTGGGTTATCAGCGACAACAGTGCGCGCATATGAAAATAGCACAGTCACCGGAGCGCCGATTGGCCATCAGTTGTCACTCCGTGAGCTGGAGATGGAAGGGAGTCGTGACACGACGTGTTTGTGTTTGACAGTTCAACAAATAAATAAACAGATGTATTTTATAATATGAAAAGAAAAATAAGCGTCAATCGTTGCGGAGCGTGCCATGATGTGTCAAAAACTCAACACGCGCCCATCTCTGGTCTGCACATTGCCAGAATGTGGTCGATGCCATCATGCAAGTTGTATGTGATTTGGAAAGTTGCATGCAACATTTGCTGTGATACATATAAGTGCACACAAACATTTGCCGGCTGCATTTATGTTATTAAATTCATGATTTATTCACGGCTGCCATTCGAACAAATTATTAAGTACTATTAGAAAAAAAATTTACAATTGAAGATGACTAAGTTCAAATTTTTATTTTGAATGAGGATAACTATACACTTTTATTTTCAATTTTGTTTACGATGGTCTAAATATAAGTTAAGATAACGTTGAAAAAACAAAAATTAACTTTTATTAAATTTTTATTTTAATTATTACTTCATGACAAAAATGGTATCAAACATGAAAATCGGTTCAGTGTTGACAAAGTCATGAGAGTTCGAATTATGGGAGCTATGGGTCCGAGAGCTTTACTTGTCAAAATTGTTGTAAATTTTTGCATGATTTTTGACAAAAAATTTGACATCCTCAAAATCGGGTTTAATGCTGTTTTTCGGGTTTAATGCTGTTTTTATACTAATTGTGACAACCACAATCGATTAAAATTATAAATTGGCATTTCTAAATTTTGAAAAAAAATTATTTTCCAAAATGAGTAAGGGGGAGTACATGCTTTTTTTTGCCAAAAAATTAAAAAAAGTTTATTTTCGAAAATGCATATAGTTTAAATACATAATCAATCTCGAGGATAAATCATGACCAAGATGGCATCAAACGGTTCAGTTTTGACAAAGTTATGATAGTTCGAATTATGGGAGCTATAGGTCCGAGAGCTTCACTTGTCAAAAATGTTGTCAATTTTTGCATGATTTTTGACAAAAAATTTGACCCTCTCAGAATCGGGTTTAATGCTGTTTTTTATACTAATTGTGACAACCACAATCGATTAAAATTATAAATTGGCATTTCTAAATTTTGAAAAAAATTATTTTCCAAAATGAGTAAGGGGGGAGTACATGCTTTTTTTTGCCAAAAAATTAAAAAAAAATTTATTTTCGAAAATGCATATAGTTTAAATACATAATCAATCTAGAGCATAAATCATGACCAAAATGGCATCAAATATGAAAATCGGTTCAGTTTTGATAAAGTTATGAGAGTTCGAAATATGGGAGCTATAGGTCCGAGAGCTTTACTTGTCAAAAATGTTGTCAATTTTTGCATGATTTTTGACAAAAAAAACTTATCTATCTTACTACACCCAAAGGAGGTAACCAAAAAGTTTTAACACTTTATGTCGTGACAATATACGAGTATGTATACGTCCCAGTTTTAAGTCTCTACCTTAAATAGAGGTTAAAAACTTGCATTCATTCGGTCAGCAAAACGGAAATTGCACAAATCCAATTAAAAAATTCGGACTTGAAAAATTTCATTACTCCTCGAGCATCCATAACGTTGTCAAAACGGAATCGAATTTAATGAATAATATCACGGCATGTCTTGAATTTCTCATAATAGTAAATAATTAAATAATAAACAAGATATTACACCTAAATTTTATGTCGGACTCTTATTCATACAGGTATACGAATAGGCAGTCAAATAATAAATTGTCATCTGAACAATTCGAAGTCTTTTCAGATAGTCCCATTAACGGATTGGAACGCAATGCGCGCACGTCCACAGGTGACGTCGTGAAAGCCTAATCGACAATCGAGCAGCGACAGTGAATGGGCGTCCAAAAAGTTCTTTGAACCTGTATCTGTATCTGTATTTGCCAGATGTCGATTGATGGCCGCGGCGCTGATTGTTGCAGGTGTCAGTTTGGCCAGTGCTGAACTTGATTGCTGGATTGGACTTGGTCTTTGTTGGCTACCTTATTCGATTGAGCAATCACTGCATGAGGCAGTCCAAGCGACTGTGGCAAATGTGGGCACTCACCATAAACAAGTTCTCCCTTTCTCTGACCCAGACCCGCACAGCACTCTGAGCAGTAGGTCAGTGTAGACGAAACCTAAATATGTAGGTCGTCAAAGTACGGCCATATGCCAGCTGGGACCGATGACCGAACCCATAGCCGCAAGCCACAAAACGCCCACCAGTTGGCGCACTGACCCCAGCCATAGCGGTACATTGACCTCGTGCTAGCATCCAACTTGCAGTTCTAGCTGTGCCCAGTATTTTGAACAAATTTTCATCAAATGAAGTCCAAAAACAAAAAAAAAGTAAGAACGTTGCAGTCAGGTGTAATCGACTTCGTAATACTCGTTCACAGTATAATAATAGCTTAAAACATTCAAAAACGGTCATAATTATTATGGTTTTTTTTTAGAAAAATAATTTCATAATTAGTTGGGTAGGGATAGGGGCGCGTTTTATGCTCGATATTTAGATATTTAGTCAGAAAATAGTCTGAAAAAATGATGTTTATCTAGCTTTAAAACTAAGGAAGAGTATCTGGATTTTATCGATTTGGGCGTAGCCAAAAAATCTTAACACTATCTGACGTGGGTATACACGAGTAGGCGGAATACAGCCACCTGTGATGCCATAATATTTATGAATTATTGAACAAGACGTCGCCATGTCCTTGTGCGTTATATTTTCCGTCTGTACAAAGGTAATCGTATAACATATGTAAGTAGATCATGCTTAGATGATTATAATCATAATCATAAAAATTATTAGATTAGGTAAGTCTTAAAATAATTGATGTATTTCTTTTATCGATGTGCGAAGTATTGCCGTACTGACTTTAGGTATTTTAATCTTTTTCTTTATATTATTTTCTATTTTCCATCGAATTCCATCGAAATATAGCTCTTCTATTCGCTTTTCATAGACTTAAGTAGGTCTAAAATATTATAAAATTGCTTTTATTGTTTTATTTACGATGTCCTACCCAAATTCAGCTATCCTACTACTATTTAATATAGCCTCTAATAGGAAAAATCGCTTATAAATGTTTGTTTTTTTGTGTAAAAATACAGTTATATCTCTACAAGGGGTAGTTAATTGTTTGCACCCCAAAGAAAACAGTTTTATATTTTTTTAAAAATGTTTCTTATTCCACTTTAATTTTATGATAATTTTTTTTTGTATTTACCTAAATTCTTGCATATGTAAAAGTAATTGGCCTTCGTGCGCCAAGTTGTGGCAAGCAATGCGAACACATTTATGTATGCTAGTTGGCTGTTATTGCTGTTGCTGCACTTTCACTGCAGCGCGCAACAAGGAAATTGCACCGAAATCTAAGCCAAAACGTTGTGATTTTGAGAACATTTTGGTCATGGCAACTGGAATTGCCTGTACAGCGGATGCAGCAACAGGCCTGCAGCGGCAGCAGCATCGGCATCAGCTTCAGCACCACCGCCACCACCAACAGCATCAGCAACAGCAAAACACATTTGACGTACTATCTGAGATGTACTTGATCTTTGTCGAAAACTTGACACACTTTTTTCGGTCAACGGCTGGCGGCAACGACTTCCAGCTACAACAACAGCAACAACAACGACAGAAGCAACAGCTCCAGCTCCAGCTCCAGCTTTTAGTCTTAGCTCCAGTCAAGCGGCTCGCTGAGCTGCGGAAAATTCGAGGGAAATCGCTTGCTGCTGCCGACGCGTTGCCGGCCTCAACGCTCAAATGCAATTTTCAATTGAGAAAGTTTCTCAGCCAAATATTGCAATTTTGTGACAGGCACCGCAGCGATTTTTTGAGAGCCTGAGACCTGCAGTCAAATATTTTCCTTTAACCAGAATTTTCTTCCCCAGGCGCTAAGAATTTTTCCTATTAACCGTGTGCAACCAAAAATATAAATTTAGATCAGTGCTTGTATTGATTGTGAATATGACTATGAATTTGAATTAGGAATTATTAAAGAAGTCAAAATGAAAACTATTGATAACAATGTAAACAGGAATCTTGTGAGACTTGTGCATTCACTCATAGGTATTTACGTTTAAGTATTACTCACAAATGTATGTTTATATAAGAATCGCAAGACATACAAGTCTTTCAAATTGTCTACTCCAATTGTTTGCTTTCAAGCGAGATTTGTTCCTATAAGCAAGAAAAAAGTAGAACTATGTTCCTAAGAATTTTATACTTACATCAAAAATTGAAAACAAATTTCTTATTTCAAGAACGTTTTTTATACAAAATATTTGTAAGTGTAAAATTTAAGTACAGCTTACATTCATTAAAAGAGTTTTACGACTTTTAGAAGTACGATAATTCTTGCAATTAGTATTTTGATTCTTCATTTGAATGCAACATAAACAGTCATGAAAACAAATATTTAAAATTTAAATTTTAAAGCAGCAATTTTGAAAGCAGGTCATCAATTCTTATGATATTTGTGTGCGTGTATGTTAGATACTTAAGTATAAAACTACCACTCTGTTATAAAAAATAGAACATTTGAATTATTTTTATTTAAAGATAAAAATTATTCTAATATATTAAGAGTTTTCTATAAAATTTACTTTTGCACAAGTTGTTTTATTTCGATATATCCACTATAGTTTGTTGCCAACGTAATACAATTTTTGAGCATATGTAAATTTGATTAATACTACGTTATGCACAACCTTTAAGCATAATTTAATTGAAAATACTACATATATACGGTGGTACATAAAATTTATCAATGTTTAGAGGAATGGACAGGAAATCGATAAGATATTTGATGGTATAATTATAAGAAATTTTGATTTAAAACTGAGACCAACCTGTTCGTATTGGGTACGCTGCATGATATAGTCAAGATGAGACCAGAAATATTTCAATGAACAAAAGTTTGCAGCTTACCAGTGATTTGTATGGCTACTGGCTCAGATTTCTCCACTTCCTTGAGCGTCGGCAAAACAACGGCAACAACAACAAAAACACAAACAATAATAATAATGGCAACAATCAAAGGGCATCTCTGGCTGACACAACTGTCATCAACATATCAGCGACCGCAAGCCGCACAGCGAATGTCAAGTGTAACAACAGCAGCAGCAACAACACCAACAGCAACAAGCAGCATCAACATCAGCAGCGACAGCAACTATTGCTGCATCGACAGCAATAGCAAATTTAATCACTAGTCTGTGCAATACATAAATAAAAAAAACTTTAATTCAAATAAAACGCAACATAAAAATATAATATTGTTGTTGCTGCTGCAGCGGCAACTTTTTTTATAATTGACCAGAAATGTGTGACAACAACTTAGCATGAATTTCACCCGTGCGGAAAGTCAATTGTTGAAAGGCGGCGCGTTTCGCTGTTACGACACCAAATGCAAAATGCAACAACAAATGAAATCAACAGCAGCAGTCGCAGCAGCAGCAACAGCAGCAGCAACAGCAAAATAAACCAAACACACAAATCCTAAAGCGAACCAAACCAGTTGAGGCAGTTTCCTTCCGGAATCAATTATTTTTCACTTTGCTGTTTTTGTTTCACGTTCATGGTCACAAATTTGCGAAAAACAACAACAAAAGCACATGCAACAGTTGCCACACCATGGAGTCAGTGTGTCAGTAGTGAATGCAGTGGCAGCGCAGTCGCCGTCGCCGTCGCCGTCGTCCATGACTGACTGCATGACTGTGGCGGCAATGATTTGCAATCATCTTGTTGTTGTTTTGTCGATTGTTGTTAGTTGCAAGTTGCGAGTTGCAAGTTGCTTGTTGTTTCGTTTTTGTGCGCCTTCTGCAATTTTACCCATTTTTTGTTGTTGTTGTTTAGTTTTTGTGCAGTTTGTTTATATATTTTCGAGTTGCAGTTTTTGTTGCTGCTGTTGTTGTGACTGCCGCTGCCGTCGCTGCTGCTGCTGCTGCTGCTACATTGAGTTGCTTCCCATTTTTTGCCGTTTTTGCTCTTGCGACATTTGGCTGCCTGCCGGCTGGCAGGTAGACTTTTCCAAGAAATTTCTATGGTCAATTTAATTTTAGTTTAATTGGGGAAATTCATTTATTTATTAACTTTTTTTGCTGTTTTGTTGTTAGTTTTTGCTGTTTACGCATTTGGCGAAAGTATGTTGGCCGGTGTCACTCACAGCCCCCTTTGAGGCATAAAGGCTGGCCGTGTGCTACAAATCATACAACATGCTGTACACTGCAGCAATCTGCATTAATTGTGCATTCGAAGAGCTTCACAATATTCAATTATGCTCTTCAATTATCAACTTACCTTTTTGCATATATATGTGCATATGTTTTATTATTACAAGCCCAGAATATAATAAAAAACTAGCGTTTTTATATTTAAAAGTATAATTTGCATAAAGATCAATATGATTAATCTTAGTTTTGTACCTTTTTGTTGCAGAAGCGGTTGCCACTAGTGTGCAAGGATAACCCAATGCCAATTGAATTTTAATTCTCACATAGCTTCGATTTGTGCTAGTTTATGGCTGCAAGTTTATGTATAGAAAGTTCTCGTATTTTTATATGTACAAATACATATATATCTAAAATGATTTAGTGTTTTCTTTTTGTTGTATATTTTTGTTCAATATAATATAAAAGAGAGTCACTTCGACTGCATAAAAGTATATATATATATATTCTTGGTCACCCTGTTTGTAGGTCGGCCGGCCGTTCGTCTATTAACCACCAGGTTTTTAGGAATATAATTAGAGGTACCAAACACGTAAGCACATATAAACATACGAAAGGATTTGAATATATTTCATAAAGATTAGTTAAAAACACAAAAGTGATTAAAGAAAACATTTGGTAATATTTGTCAAACCAAACACGTTTGGATTCAGTGGAAATGCTCAGTAGGTTGAGAGTTCGGGTGTCGGCGGGAGAGGGTTTGAATTCTTCCTTTCTTATGTCCTAGTCGAGTCTCCCTCGCAGCACTTGTAGTCCTTAAAATGTATGCAATTTTTAAAAATTTTTTCTTTAAAAACAAAATAAATTAGCATTAGCATTAGGAAATTACAGGTTTTCAAATTGTATTGTTTTGTATTGATTGATTTATTAATTGGTCATATTTTGATCCTAAACTGCCCTGTACCCGTCAACAACATTACTGGTTAAACTTTTTCCAGTGTTCACCGTGAGTTCTATATATCCCATATATTATGTTCATGTTTTGCTGCGATTTCCCCACAAATATATGTATATAGAAATCAAATATGATGAAAATCGGAAATATTGTACATAATGTGGTTAGGTGAAATGCATTTGTGCCATATTCGGGTGCATTTCCGGAATTTTCACTGTCGCGGGCAGCAAAATACGAAAGACTTAGGCAACGAACTTGCTAGAAAACTTGCATCAATTTGCAAGCAGAGCGAAAGTTATCTTACACTTGATTGATTACCAACTTTCTACTCCTACGGATATTATAATATCTGCAATTTCGAATGATTCTGAGCGACACAGCGCCAGCAAAAGCAAACGAGAAAGAGAGAGGGTGAACGAGAGCGGCAAAGAGGGAGCCAGGGCGCGGGGCTACATAGACTTAGGCATGGACAAGTTATTAAAGCAGCTGAAATGTTGCAGAGCGAAAGCAGAACATTTGAATTTCTATGTAAAGTGAAGGCAGCAGCCGGCGAGTGCTGCTTGATGGCCCCCTCTCGCCCCTTGGCTAATGTTAATGAACTTTGCATGCATAAATTACAACAACAGCGGCAAACGTCGCTGCAACATCCGCCTTGTGCTGCTGCTGCAGCAGTTGTTGTTGTTGTTGGTGTTGCACTCTCCATTAGTTTTGCATATGGTAAAGTTTTCTTTTTTATTGCTGCTGCTGCTGTGCCAAATCTAAAATGTAGGACACGAGGGGCGCTCGTTGACATTGAGGCGGATGTGGCTTTGGCTGCTGCTTCCTCTTACCTCTTACCTAACCAACATGAGTCTCCGACTGTAACTCTGTGCTGTGTATGTGTGTGTGCTTGTGTGCTCTTTGTCCCACTTTTGTGGGCATCTTTGTGGCATTTTGGCGATTCGCGTAGCGCATACGCCGCGTGGGCCTCGCGATCAGCTGTTCGAGCATTGGCGCGCGCTCTCTGCCTGCTTTTCACTTACAGTGTGATTACCTCCTCTCTCTGTCACGCTCTCTCTGTCGCTCTTCCTCTATATATATCTCTCTCTATATGTTTCTCTCTCTGGTTGTTTCTTCTGCCTCTGGCTTGAGATTGTGCTTGAGCACATTTGGGCGATTTTGTCTCAAACATGTTTGAGCTGGTTGCAGCTGCTGCTCTTATCACTTGTCATTAGTCGACACATTAAACGCTGGCCATTCGGCAGCGCAACGTCACGTTGAAGAGACGTACGTGGAGCACTCCGCTACTAGCTGCAGCTGCTGCAGCTGCAATCAGAGTTGATAACATTTATCAGATGTATGCCAAAGCAAGTGCATTGTACTGCGACATATTGCTGGCTGTTTGACAGCGGCAACAGGTAGCAGGACATGTGCAATTTTTTGGCCAGCCTTACGCATATGCCCACATGGCCTGACAGCAACATCAGCGACAACATCCATTGAGCTGCCGCCGCCGATGCTGCCATTGCTGCTGCTGTTGCTGTTGCTGCGTCGTCGCGTCGTCGGCGTCATCGTTGCTGGCTTCTAGTCGTTCGCCGTTGCTTTTGCGGTTGCGAGTTCAATGACATTTCACCTACTTGTATTCAAATTCGAAAAAAATTGATAATATGCTGCTGCTGTCGGCGCGTGCCACCGCGTTTCGATTCTATTGCTTACTTTTACTTTCAGGACTTTTTTGCTTGTGGCAAAATTTGAAATTGTCAACGCTCCCCATAATAATCCTTTAGACTGTTGACGCAGAAAACATCAATTATATTAAAAAAAAAAACTTTCTAAAGTATGAGAAAAGACGTTAAAATTAAATAAAAACTCAGGCTGCTTGTAAATTGTTGGTGTTGTAGCTGTAGCACAAAATCTGCAGCAGCAAAAAGAAATTTTACGGCCTATTTGAGCTGTTGCGTTGTCGTTGTTGCTACTGTTGCTGTTGCTGCTGTTGTCTACGATTCTGGGCTGATAATGTTGACAATGGCGATGGCAATAGCGATATCCCCTATACCATCTTCTTGAAGTGTTGCTTCTTATGTTTTTGGAGTTGCTTTTGAGGGCAATTAAAAAGTTGTCGAGCCGCGTCGCTGGCGTTGTCTTTGCTGTCTGTCCGAATGTCTGTTGTTTGTTGTCGGTTGTCTGTTTGCTTGTTGTATTACGGTTGTTTGGCCAAATTTACCGTTGACTTCTTGGCCAGCGCCAACTTTTGACTCATTTGTAATTTGTAAAGGCCTATGGCCAGGGCTTTCTTTAACACCGATCTCAACTTAACAATTGCTAACACTATATAGCCCTGAGCGCGTTGTGCGTGCCCTTTTCTGGTTAATTTTTTTTTTTGGCATGTTGTAAGTAGGGTTCAGGTGTTGCATAGTTTAAACAGCATTTTATATTCGATTTGTGGATATAGAAATTAAAAGAGAGAGAAAAACGAGCCGCAAAAAAGACGATTTTTATTAAGCATTGAATTTCTCTTCCCTGTACTTTCCCACATGGTCGAAAGCATGACGTGCATTGACTAATTTCAAGTTTGTATTATTTCAATGTTCTGTTACCTTTAATAAATATTTTGGGATAGCTCAGGATTACAGAATTATTATTATTATTTAAAAACATATACAATAACACTTGTGCATATGTTAATGGTGTTTTATAGAGTGTTTTTTACAATTGTATACCCTATTTTCTTGTTATTATATGTATTCTTCTTAGAGCTAAATATTTATTTTAAAGAAATGTATTTTTATACTCCTTCCTTTCATTCATAGTTTTTGGGATTATGTAAAATATTTCGTAATTCCCCCTTATATCATTTTTTCGATTTCTATATTAAGTGTCACTAACCCCGACAACAGGACGGTATTTTATCCACCTGTTTTCAGCTGTTATTACACTGTGAATACTGTATTGTGCATTCCTTGCAATATAGATGCATCGTTATTATGATAGGTTTTTTTTAATTTTTAATCTTTGATATGAATTTGTTTTGCTTATAATATAATTTAATTTTAATTTGATAATGTTATATAATAATATATGTGATTAATTCAATTATTATATTTATTCAGAAAAATAGTCAAATATGAATTATGGGAAAGATGAAAGGATCATTTATTTAAAATAAAAAATATATAAAAAATAAATATTCTTTACGTCAAAAATATATAAATTAACAAATATGTAATTAAAATATTATATAACTATGTAATATTATAAAAATTATATAAATTATAATTAATGGACTGAATCCTTTCAGTTTTAAATATAATGTCGGCATTTGTAATGTTGCGAACGGCTGTTTTGGTAATTAAGTATTAAATGCCTACTTTTTACTATATAAATAACACAAGGTTGAATTTTAGAAATGCATGAAAGTAGCCAATGCATACTATAATAGCCAACATAAATATTAATTTAATTTTCAGTCAATCGATGAGTTTATTGAATAGCTGAAAATAAAAAATTTGTAATTTTTTTAAATCAAATAAAATAAATAAAGTATGTAAAAAAATCAAAACAAAATTAAATTAAAGTATTCTTATCAATGTGGCAAGGCCAACATTATGATGTGCATTATAATCTGATAAACTTAGCGTATGATATTGCAGTTAGTTGTGTGCTACTGTTGTGTAGCGCAATAAAATTCGGCTATTGCCGAGCAGCAACACAACGAACACCGTCTTCTGCTGCTGATGCTGATGCCAAGCACATTCATATTTTACAACTTTCGGAGATGCTTTCACTTCCATACCAACAATTTAGCAGCAACAACAGCAACAGCAGCAGTGGCTGCTGCTCCTTATGTGGCCGATGTACGTCTTCCTTATGCAGCACCAACAGCAACAATCAATTGCATTTGCATTCTGCTGTTGCAGTTGCAGTTGCAGTTGCAATTGCAATTGTTGTTGACGTTGATGTTGCTGTTCCTTCGATTTTAAATGCGTCAATTGACCGATAATTGAGAGTTGCTCAGCTGCAGCCAATTGAAGAAGTGACAAATTGTCAATTAAGCCCTAAAAATGAGTTTTACCGAGAGAACTAATTTGTTTAATTCATATGTTATAAATGTGCTTACTAATTACATCAATTAATAAGTAAGAAGCTGCTAATTTCAGCGATTGACAAAATGATACAAATTTTACACGCATACCTATGCATGTCTATGTAGCTTGGGCTATCAAGCTGTGCCGCTGTATCTGTGTGGCAATAAAAAAAATACAAGAAAACGGAGGCAAACCCGAAGCAAAAGCAAAAGCAACAACGTGAATATTATCATTAGCATAAATAATGGTGAAAAATGAAACATACACACAGCGAAGCAGCACTTGAGCGCTTGTGTGTGCGTATGTGTCGGTGTGAGTGTGTGTGTGTGTTTGTGTGTGTGTTTACAACACACATTTCAAAAGTCGGTGACTGTGGCACTGAGTTAGTAGTGCGTTAAGTCAACGAACGCTGCCGCGCAGACGCTGACTGCGGCCGCGATGGCAGCGGCAACAGCAACAGCAGCAACAGCAACAGCCGCGGCAGCACCGTCGACGCTAGCGCCGGCAGCATTGCCTGTCTCTCTCTGTATGTTGGCCTCTGCTGGGGCTGCCGCTGCCCCTGCTGCGGCCACGTTTGCATGGCATCGGCATCGGCATCGATGGACGATGACGATGGCGGCGTCGATGTCATCGTAATGCAAACGTAAACGCACTTACAATTTGGCGTTTTGGTTGCTTTCACAAACGTTGCACGTTGCTTGTTGCTGCTGCTGCTGCTGCTGTTGCTGTCGACGCGGCCGTTGCTGCCGGCATCGCCGCCGAAGTTTGCTTTTGGTTTTTTGGTTTTATTTACTTTTTTATTTCTTATTTTTTTTTTTTGGCAAACTGACAAGTTTATTGAACTTTTCACAGTTCTCAGGTCTGAGCTCTCAGCTGGCCGACCGCTGGGTCCGTCATCGCCGTTGGAGTTGCCGATGTCGTCCATAGAGTTAGTCGCTGCTGGAGGGGCACGCATCGGTTGCCGCGAGACTTTCTCCGCAATCGTCATCAATTTGTCAATTCGTTTGACTTCGCCTACTTGGGCCCATCATTATCGGTCCGTCATAGTCATAGTTAACTCAATTAGTTTTACTTCAGTTCGGGCAATATAATTATTGCTTTAAATTAATTACACTTATCAATTCAAATTGGGTAAGCTAAATTGATAACTAGGCTACAATGTGATGTATGCGAGAAAAACACTAAGCAATTTAATCTAAATATTAATATTATGTGAGAAAATATGTATATTTTTGAATTTTTGAGCGCTCTAATGCAACATCGCAAAAATATATTAAATAATAATTTTGAATTAAATATGCAAGATTGCTTACTATATTTGCATCTAAATAGTTACATTCTAAAATTTTATGAATGTAAGAAATATAATCTTTTGATAATCTATAATTTAAATATTTTCTTTTTCAAAAATGTATGTTAAAATTATATTCGCCTTATCTAAATTAAATTTAATACCAGACGGACCTAGAACAATAAAATTCAATTAAATATTTTTTCTGTGTGTTTTGAATACAGCCAAAACTGTTCTGCCAAATGATTTTTATTTTTAGGAATTCTCGTTTAACTTCGAACGATTTTCTTTTGTGCCTTTGGAATATGATACCTTTCATGTTGAGAATGTTACGAAGATGATTTTAAGAGTCGCATGCAAATTTACCAAATATTTATTTAAGAGTGATTGAATGACAGATTTTTTAAAATCATATGGTTGCTTTTAATTTTTGTTTCTTGAATTAGATCCAAGTACGAGTGAAATAAATATTCTTGAGTTAAGCATGAACGATTCTTTATTTTATAATTGACTGTTCATATTTCAAACCAAGTGTACAATTTTTTGTTGGTACTTGTAATAAGCATAAAACATTTCAAATGGGCGAACAACGTTCCTAATTTGAGTACTTTATTTGAAATAAGCTTTAGGAAGATTAAGTCAGGTGTTGGGGCTGCGTGTCCGTAATCGAAGAAATATGTCAAATGCCGTTGCACAACCTTACGACACCATTTCGACTCATTTTAGGTGTGTGTAGGATGCAACGGGCAGACTATTGTATTTCTCATATCCTTAACTGTTCGCACGAGACCAAAAAAGAAAAAAAGCGTTAACAACAACAATTTTCGAGTGAATGCGAATACGAAACGAAAGTCGCCCGAGCGATTTGCAACACGTTCGATAATAATCAAAATTAAAGCACGCAATAAATAAACAAATGTTTATAATTTCACTGGTCGGCCCAAACCGACGACAAAGAGGGCTGCCTGTTCTTTTTTTCGTTTTTGTTTTCTGCTTTTTTGATTTTTTTTATTGTTAAAATTTTTATTTTATTTATGTACTTATTTTGGCGCCTGGTCTTCCTGACCACTGATCGCTGTTGCCCATGTTTGCTGGCGATGCTTATCAACAACATGAATGCGATTTCAAGTGCGAGTACCCATATAGCCGTGCGAGTATTGGTGCGAGTACTCACTCAGACGAGTATTCCAAAAGTTGGTCAAAAAGTTGCCATGTTTGCGCGGCAACGACAAATATTGAAACTGCGCATCGGCGAGTGGGTAATTTGAGAGCCCATTCGAGTGATAAGTTGCACCTGGGGAGCAGGGGTGCAGGGGTGCGGGGGCACCGGGGAAGCGGTGGCACCGTCGCTTTTCGCAGCTCCAGTAGGTGTCCCACGTGATCGGGAACGGGCGTACAAGTTGGTGGGAAGCCGGGGGCTCGTAGGATTTCGTGAATTGCAATTCGCATTTACAATAACAATCACAAGCGGACACACCCAAATACGCGCCAGTGTGTGTGTGTGTGTGTGTGTGTTTGTTTGTTTGTTTTGCCTTCTCAGCTTACAGTATGCACGTTGTCAGCCACGTTACAATAGAACATTCAGTGGAGCTGACGTCGCGATAAGCGAATCTGGTAAACAGCTAACAAATCGACTGTCACTTGTTGACATCGTGTCAAAGCATTCGCGCATTCATTCATTCTTGCACTCACGAGTGCACCAATTTAAATAACAATTGCTTGGGTACAATTAATTTCAGTGCATACAATTATTCAAGGTATGGTGTATATTAACTTATAAATAATCCATTGAGCACCCGAATTCATGATTAAATTTTTTTTTAATCGTTCATGCTCAATAATTATAGTCTTTGGTTTTTGTTTTTGTACTTATTTATATTTGAATACTATTTGGAATGCATACAAACTAAGCAATTTTCATTTAAATAAATTATGCACTTTATTCATTCTAAACTAAAAACGTGAGTATGCGCATTTCATATACCCTGCAACTAATTTTTGTGAGCAACTGACTGGAAAGTATGCTATTAAATTAACTATGTATAGTGAAATGTGATAATATGTATGTACTTGCAAAAAATTCTGCCGTATATGATTCTTGGCTTCATGGCTAAGACCAAAGTGCAGTTAAAAAATATATATATATACTCAAAATTGTGAAAAATAAACATTCTGTAATAAAAACAATTTTAAGTTATTCATCTATTCGCACCTCTTATTCAATTGTATTCTTAGTCTCCACGAAGCGAAGTTAAGAGAATGCATATCTCTAAATGTTTAATTTGATATCCGCCAGTTGCCTGCCAGTTTGACTACTCTTCTTTACACTTATTAACTAAGCTCATTTTGTCGTTAGCACACAAAAAAAAAAAAGAAAAAAGTGAATTTGAATATCACCTTGATATTTGCTACAGATCTTACTGCTCTGAACATTTCAAAACGAATCGGATAACGAACGCTGCGAGTTATGCAACAAACCATTTTGTATGAATGCGTATTTGCACTTGTTGTCGCATGTTCCATAACCACATCGTCTGGCCAATATATTGTGCTTAACCGATTCGATATAAAAATAAAATAAGTGCAAGCGTCACGTAAGACGTGGGGTTATGTACATATGCGCCAGAGTGGCCTGTGGCATACGATCCTATTTACATAAACGTAATTCTCAGTTCGGCTCCCGGAGTCTTGGGGCTCGGGTCTGGGGTCTCGAGGCTCGGGCCTCGGGTCTCTTGTGATGTTCAAGGTTCAGTGTTAAGTGTTCCGCCGGTGCTGCTGATCGTTGGTTACGCCAGGCCTCGGCGATGACGACGATGACAATCGATGGCAATCAGCTGTTGGCTTTTGGCCCCAGCTATTATGTGACTAAGTGACTGACTGATGTCGGTACAGGTAAATAAAAAGCACACACACTCGGACAACGGACAGACAAGCAGGCAGTCCGATGGACGGAAAGACGGCCGCAGAAACAATCAGTTGAGGAGAAAAAAATTTCACCGCTTTTTTTAAGTTAACGAGCGCTGCACGTTCAAGGGCCTTACGTAAAACCGTTTTTTTTTTTTTTTTTTTTTTTTTTTTTACAATAATGAAACCAAAAAACGAAGAGAGTTTAGCCCTTTTGTGTGGTACGAAACAAAGTCATTTAATGCTCATGAATTCCATTTGATTGTAGCATATTGTTAATACGGACAATATCCAATAGCCAAAGCCTAATATCGAACATCGAGCATCGAATACCCAATATCCAATATTCATTATACCAAGCGCACGCGAACGCCCCCAAAAAAATTGGGCCCAAAGCCCAGCAACAGTCGTAGCCGAAGATCAACGTCCGCACTGTATTTAAGCAAATCGAAATTAAGTTATAGTTGGGCGATCGATTTAAAATTCAGTATTTTCCATGTTTTGCATAATAAAAATGCCTATCAAAAGCAAGAAACAAAAAAAAAAATGAAATAAAATAAAAAAAAATTAATGTAACTGGCGCTTGAATGCGGCTGCGGCTGCGCCTTCTGTTCACTTTTTTTTTTTTTTGATTATTATTTTTTATTATCATTGTTTTTTTTGACGATCACTTTGGGCAGATATTGTGACACGCTTTTAGGGTCGCCTACAGCGGTGCCACTTTGAGCAATATTTCTGCTTTGCATAAGTAGAAATTTTTTTTTGATTTTGATTTTGTATTGATTTTTATTTGCATTTCGTTGGCATTGCGGCCATTAAATTTATTTATTTTCATTTTTCAATTCGAAACTGGTTGGAATCCAATGTGCTCAAGTGTTTGCTGTTGTTTGCCGTCTTTGACTTGGTTTGGCGCTGTTCGCTGCTCGGTGTCAACATTTATAATTTATCATCCAAAGGCGTTTGTAATGTGGATAGATTAAGCATTTTTATTTATATCTTTTTTTTGATTTTTAATTTTTTTTGGGATTTTTTTCGCTGTAGGTTTTTTTGTTTGATTTTTGGTTTTGGCCCCACTTTTTTTTTTTTTTTTGGTTCCAATGTGTGCGCTCGCGCGTGTGTTGGTGCGTGTGTGTGATTTTTTATTGAGGGGCTTTGCACTTTCTCCAATTAAAATTAAATTAAATAATCCCTTTTGTCTCTGAATTTCGAATGTGTAAATATACTTATTAATTAGTTGATATGCATATGCGTGTGCACAACGTGAAAAATAAAAGATACTTAGATATGTCGACAGGTCGGCAAATCGCTATTTACGTGTATTATTTTGATTTCTAGGATTATGGAATTTCCAAGAAATAATCGAATTGTTTTAATTTCTTGTGTTTTTCAAAACTAAAATATTTCTTACGCATTAGTTATATCTCTAAACAATTGTTAAAATTGTGTATGTGTGTTTACAAAACCGTTTCTTTTACTCTGTATGCGAATTATCTGTTTAGAACATTTTTTGACCTTCCAAACAAAGTCAAAGTATTTTAATTCTGATTTTTTTTACAGTTCACAGTTATTTAATATTTTATAAATTCAGTTTTTATTTATTTTTTTATCATTACTATTTAGTTTAATTAACAGTTATTGTTTTATTATTAATATTATGTGTTAGGCTTTTTATTTTTATATCTTTTATTATTTTTATTATAAATATTTGTTTTATTAAAGTATATATAAGAGGTATTATTATTATTATCAATATAGGAGAAGTGTAAACTATCGAAGTAGCTATTTAAAAGCACCGGTTTCTGAGATCTTCGTCTAAGGCAAAACTAACGATCCTCGTAGTTTCTGAAAATTATAATATATATTAGTATTATTATTAATATTATCATTATTATTATTATTTTTGTTATTACTATTATATTTCTCATTAGTAGGTTAAGGATTCGGTTAGAAACTATCACCTTGCTTTTAAATAGCACCTAACTTACTGACGGGGAACTTTAGCCCGGATCACCGATGTTCAGTTGCCAGATGAACTGAATTCCTAAAAGAGAACTACACAGGAAGCAAGTTAAGAAATGAGTTTCTTATTGCTCCGACTGAGATAAACACATCAACATATATCGACATATATCTTGAGGTATGGTGATAATAATAATTTACGATATACGAAACTCAATAAATATCGCTTTTTATTGGTCTGGAAAGTTGCTGGGTATATCAGAGTCGCTGTCTGGGTGATTTTTGTTTAACAGGATGTGCAATAGGCAATCAGATAAAAGATTAACCTAAAAAGCTTTTGTTGGCAAAGAAAGCTGAAACCTAAGCTGAGGATCGCACTACATGGGCAGAATGGCAGTATATAGGTTTTTTTTTGGCAAATGGGTCAAGCGGTATTTTGATTTATGATTTCCTGAGTTACGGCAATAATCTTCACATTTGCCGTTGCTTTCGGTTGTATCCATTATGTATATTACCTGCGTCTGCGGACGGCGCTTTCTAAAGCCTTCAGTTTTCAGTTCGTTTCAGTTGTGATTGCTCTGAAGCCCTGGCTATAAAGCGATGCTAGGGACGCGTTTTAATTGTTGTCTCTGCGATGGCATGAAATTTTCACTGTGCAAGGGCTTTTTATTATTATCCGAATGCAACCCCCATAAATCTGAGCTGGTAAGCTTTCCGGGCCCCGCCGACTGTCCCGCCCGTTGAGTGGCCAGCATCTTGGCTCGGCCAGCAGCATCGAAGCGCAGCGGAGAGTTGAATAAACTTTGCAAAGAGTGTAGATACAATTTAAGCGCTTGAATTATCGTTTTGAAGGCCATTTTTATGAAATGAGCTGCGAACGAGGCTAGGCATTCGCAATAGTGTACGGCACGCGGGGTAGGGAGGGGACGGGGGGCGGGTTGGCTGACGTTGGGGGCTGAAGCTAACCAAGCAACGCCACCAGCGACAGCGCCAACGTCAACGTCAACGCCAACGCCAACGCACGAGCGTGTGAAGTCGGCGAGGTGAGCCGAGCTGAGCTCAGCTGAGGCTCAAAGTATGCCTCACAAAAGTTCAATAAACTAAAGTGTCTTTTTAAAACAGGTAAAAACAACTAAGAATGCTCTAGTCAAGACTGCTCGGCCAACACATACCCTGTGCCGCTGCGCCTAAGCGATTAACGATAAACCTTGAAAAATGTTTCCAATCCCTAAATAAATACCATATACAATAAATTAAATTTCCTTCCTTGGATATACCCTAAAAAAGATTAATATTTATTATTATTTTAATTGAGTTCTATATATCATAATTTAATATGTATGTTTACTAAACATATCGCGCAGATTGTGATTTTATTTTGATTATGTCGAATATCGTAAATACCGTATAAAGTCAATTAAATTTCTTTCCTGTGCCGTTGCGCTTAAACCATTTAAGTTAGACCGTAAAACGGTTCACTATTCGATTATTATTATTGCATTCTATATATCATTACTTGATGTTTATATGCAGATTGTGATTTTATTTCGGGTATACAATCAATTAAATTTCCTTTAGCACCATTTATGATACCCTTTTCAGTTATCTAGATGGCTATAGGGTATGGAAAGGCGACAGGCAACCGGTGGTCGCTGATCGGTGATCAGTGATCGGTGGTCGGCTTGCGCCCGGGTCCGGCTCCGGGCCCGCCGGCTCTGCTCTGATCTGCTCAGCTCCAGTGCAGCCGTTTTGTCGTTTTGTGTTTGCGCATGTATGTGTATGCAGATATGTGACATACATATGTACATAGTATTATTATTGCAGCGCTCGAAGTATAAAGAAAAATGCAATTCTTGCCAAGCCAGTCGACCGGCCAGCCAGCCAGCCAGCCAGTTGGCAAGTTAGCCAGCGAATCAGCCAAGCGAGCAGCAGCCAGAATATTAGTATCTGTATCTCAATCTGAATCCGGTGCGTATGAGTGATTGGCCATAGCCATAGCTGAGCTCAACTCTGTAAGTCAATGCACTACAATCGGCTGCGAAACTTTATATATATTATATATATATATATTATATTTATATTATATATTTATTTATATTACATTTATTATTATATATATATATATATATATTGCCATGCACAACTCAAGATTACCCGTTTAGCAGGCCCCAAGAGTTGTTGGCGCTTCCTGCACAGGACCCGACCGAGCTCGGCCGCCTCCACCGACCACCAACGCCCACTTTAGCCACCTCCCATCCATTTAAAAGTCCGAATACGCGCCTTACTGAAACTTTCTCGCCGGGTGAAATGGTTTATTTACCAACAGCCAACAGCTATCGACCATGGCCCATGGTCCATCGGTTAGTGGCCATTGACCGATCGTCACTAGGTTAGAAAGAATCTTGGAGTTGCCGTCTCGCTGCGCTCCGCTGAAGGTGTTTCAACTTTAGCTTTCGTTTTTGTAGCCCAGCTGATTTTGATTCTTTGCGGCCACAGCTGCTTCAGCACACAAACGATTTGTGAGTGTGCGTGTGTGTGTGTGTGTTGTGCGCTGGCGCAGTGACTTTCTATAGATATTGAACACTTATCCGAGATTAGTTCAAGTCATCATATATACCAAAGATACTTTCAAAATTATGCTTAAGCACCTTTGCGCATAAGTATATATGTACGTAGAAAAAAGCAATGAAAAATGGAAAATAATTCTAAGAATTAAAATTTTATAAAACTTTCTGTGAGCTGTTTCGCCTTTCGCTTTAGAAAGTTCGAAGTTGGCTTCAAATTCCTAAATCAATTAAGGATCTCACTAATTTCTTAACAGGAACTTTAATAATTGGAAATTCTCTGGTGTACTCAATTAAACGAGTTAAATAGTCAGATTATAAAAAATAAAAGAAGGCTAACAAAATCATGATAAGCAGCAACTAATCACATGATCTTTACACCGATTTTTTTTGCAATCATAATTGGGCATAATTTACAATTTTCGAATGGATTGCTGATCAATATGATCAGATGTCTCAGCAAATGTTAATATAGTTTTAAGTGCTCCACTAATCTATTATAATTTTTGGCAATATGTTTTTAAAAAAAGCACTAACAGTTTTCGTATTTAAAATAGTGTTCAAATTGAGCTAAGGCAGTGGCAAGAATGGATTGCTGATCAATATGATCAGATGTCTCAGCAAATGTAAATATAGTTTTAAGTGCTCCACTAATCTATTGTAATTTTTGGCAATATGTTTTTAAAAAAGCACTAACAGTTTTCGTATTTAAAATAGTGTTCAAATTGAGCTAAGGCAGTGGCAAGAGGCAACAGCATGATCTCTTGATTGAGCAGCTAAAAGTCAGGCCGGTTCAATGGCATTGCTTTCATATTGAAATGAAATGAACGAAAGACCCACTAAAAAGTGAAGAAGCGAGAGTTTGGCTATGACGTTTCATTTGGGCCAATATGCGTGAGTTCAGAAAGGGCGAGGAGGGGTGGAGTGAGGGGGGCGCTTGTAGCATGGCTTTTTAATTAAGGTTGCCCCACCAGCTGTGAGCTCGTGAGCAGCTGATGCTGTGGCTTCTAAGACGGAGCGGCTTCCAAATGGTCAACGTTCTCAACGCTGTTAACGCTGACGTCAACGTCAACGTCAGCGTCGACGCTGACAACGACATCGCCTCTGTTATACATTGGCAAAAGTGTTGCTGCGGCAGCGGCTGTGACTGCGACGGCGACGGCGACAGCGACGACAGCGGCGACAGTGACGGCGGCAACGCCAGCGCCAGCGCCAGCGTCTTGGCTTAAAGCCAGCGACGAGTTCGTTGACCGTTGTGTTTTTGAAGTTTATTGCTGCGCTTGGTGGCTTCGCCAGTTGGCCGCTTGGCCGCTTTCAATATGCCAAATATGCAACGAGGAACAGCAAACAATCGGCAGCAGCAACAGTAGCTCTCTCAATGTAGAAAACGCGAGTTTTCAACGCTCAGCTGGCCGATCAGCTGTTCTGAGCTCCGCTTCCGCTATTTAAGCGCTTCATTTAAGTTGGGCAAACGAATTGTGGAATCTGTGAGCTAGTTGTCAATACGCGATCTCAATGCACAATACGCAAAATTGACAAATTCACAAATTTACAAATTCACAAATTGACAAATTCACAAATTGGCAAATCAAGTGTGAGCCCGTTTTTATTTTTAGAGATTTTGTTATTTTTGGCACGCTTCCGGTGCGACGTCGATGACCTTTTCCGCCCACCTCCATTCGAGCTGGCCAGGGCCAATGAAATGCCACTTTTTTGTATATGTATTTGTATATGTTGTGTTTTTTTTTTGATTTTTTTCTCATTTTTTAATTTGTATGCATTGTTGTTATTGCTGCTGCTGCTGCTGGCTGGGGTTGACAACCTTTTGTGTCTCTCAGATCAGCTGTTTAACCTGACTTTGTTGTTATTGCTGCCGGTTATTGTTGCGGTTTCTGCTTATTATGTAATACAGATGAGCAGCGATCGCGATTTATATGATTTTTTTTAAAGTTTATTGACTGTACTATTGAAAATTTGAGCAGATGCTGCTGCTGCTGTTGCTGGAGGCGCCGATGTTGCTGGCGCTGCTGCTGGCATTGGCAGCGAGGAAAGTTTTTGACCCTCGGCGACCGGCCGGCAGTCCCGGCCCAACTGCCCGATCACCCGCCCGCGCGACAAACGTGAAAGTTACTCGAAATAAATATGAACGACACCAACAGCAACAACAGCAACAGTTATATTAACAGCAGCAACATCTCAAGTCAAACAGCCAAATTCATTGAATACATATAAAGTTTATTGGCTTTTGATCCCAACGCATTATTGTTGGGGTGGGTAATGGTTTCGTGTTGTTGTTGGCGCCGTCGTTGTTGATGTTGTTGTTGCTGTTTGCGCAATACAATTCACCGCTGGTGCTTTGACTGCTCATAATGCATACGTAACGGTATCGACAGGAAGTTGTTGTCTGTCGTTAATGTTGCTGTTGCTGTTGGTGCTGTTGGTGCTGCCGCTGTTGCTGCTGTTGCTTCGGCAGGAACTGAGAGGAGTTCATTCAATGCCGGCCAGGTTCCAGTTTTTTGGAGTGCAGTTTGATTTGTATGGGGTCATTGTTGTTGCTTTTGTTGGGCGGTTTACCCGAGCACGTGCATTGAGGAAAATATTTAGCTTAACTTGGTTTTGTTTAAAATTCAGTTTCGTACATGCGTATATTCTTCAAGAATGTTCAACTTTTTATAAATAAATAAATAAAAAATCAACATTTGATTTCCTTAAAAATTCGCCATAATTCACCCAACCTTTATCCCATTTTTTAAATTAACGTATAGTCAAATAACAAGCGGGATAGAGTTCGCGCCATTTTACTGTCAAACATCCAAGAACGAGCTTGACTATTCTTAAATTGAGTGATAATTATTGATTTCATAATCGAATATTAATGTTATACAAAGATAAACGAAATTCTTAAATTAAGAACAAAATGTACAAATAGCACGAAATTCGCAGTTCTCGATAGACGACTGTTTAAGTGTTTAGGCATTTAGGCCACCGAGCAACGAGGATCTGGTTTCGAATCCCAGTCTAGAGTGTTTGAAGTAGTTTTTGTCTAAGCCGATGGTGGGTAGTTTATAACTATATCTTATACTGTAAATAATAATTATAATAATATATATTCACAATACGTTAATCGAGTACCAAATGTTTTTGAGATGATTGATGATTTATGTATTTGAGAATGGTCTAAAAAAAGTTTATTAAAGTGAGAATCAGAGGCTCAAGTTTAAAAATGTCCACATTTTGACATTATTTTCGTACAAAACGCATGGCATTTTTCTGAGTTTCTATATTTATTGTACTTCCTGTGATTTCTTTATACGTATAATTTTGGCAAATAAAGATCGTTTGGTTTAATATAATAAATAACCTGAAGATATAAAATCAAAAGTGGGCAGAAAAACACTTCTCTGATCCTATAAAGATATTCTTGGTCAGTACCAATTACCGAGTCTATCTATCCAAATTCAGCTCTATAAAGATTCGATCTTAAATATTATAGAAGCCTTGCAATTTCGAATGATGAATATTTGAATAGCACGAGCAGATCAAATTTATTTAAAATTATTTACAACTTGCTCACTATTGTAAAACAAATAACAATTTTAATATAGTTTACACTGATATTAAATATTTTTCTTTCAGAATAAATCTCTTCGTTCTGGAACTATGGACTGCGAAGAAGAACCATATATATCTGTGGCTATTCTCTTTGGATAAACAGTTTGTGTCAGCTTTTTCTTTTCAATAAGTGCAAACAAACTTCTGATCCAGTTAGGAATAAATTTCATAATATGTGTTAATTTTGAATGTTTCTTAATATAGACTTGAATGAATTCAACTGTTAATAAGTTTTCTTCACAAACAATAAATGTAGATTTTCTCTTTATGTATATTTAAATGTGACTGCGAATATTTCTTTATTTGTTCTTGAATAATAAACATAGCAACTTGAGTCCAAATCAAATGCTGGAAGAAAGTAAAAATTAAATAATTAAAAATAATTGTAACTTGATTGAATAAATATACAAATATGGTATATATAGTGTGTATTTATATATGAATTTGTTTTGGGCAAATTGCAAAAACTATACTTAATTAGTCGCATTAGTTAACTGCTGTCATTAAGTTTGTGTCGTACAAGTCTTTCGTTTCTAGCGCTCTGGAACTGGAGCCGGGAGCGTTTGCTGGGAATTCCGCTGTTGCTGCTGCTGTTGTTGCTGTTGTTGCTGCTGGCGTCGTTCGTTGCCAGTCACACTAAGAGCAGCAGCAACAGCAACGCCAACAGCAACAGCAACAGCAACATCAACAGCAACAGCAACAGCAGCCGCTTCAAGTCTTCGTGTGCTGGTCTGTGCGTGTGTGTGGCTTTCTGGTTTGACAGCTGCTTCTTGGCACACACGCACACAAACGCACACCTCGACACACGGACACGGGCACACACAAACGACGCGGCGCAGTCGTCGCGTTTTTACATTTGTATATGTAGGTCTACGTCCGATTTTACTTTCACTTTTAAAGGTTTACGAACTTTTCTGTTTACAAGTCAACACTGCTGCCGGCAGCCGTCGCGCAGCGGCAGCAGCAGCAGCGACAGCAGCGACGGCGGCAGCAGCAGCGGCGACGCGCATTTCAAATGCTTCTCACACACAGGCCGAGCAAACAGACGGACGGATGATACGAGGAGACGGACGGGCACGCATACAAGCGCAGAGCTTGGCGCACACACCTGGCCCCACAGTCGCACAGTGGTGCGGCTGGAGGGCAACGGCGCTCCACTGAATTTGGCCGCATTTGGCGCGTTTGCGGACCACTGTGCATGCTCCTCGGCTTTGGCCGTTGAGTCATGCCTTGGACGTATGTGTTATATTCCGCAGTGGCGGCTGCTCGTGTGCAGCGCATAAGGAAGTCGCGTGTGCTCAACTTCCTTGACATTGAAGCAGCAGCAGCAGCAGCAACAGCAGCAGCAACAGCAACAGCAGCAGCAACCGCAACGGCAGCAACAACTACAAAAGCAGCGGCGTTTAAATGTAAATGAACGGCAAGGATTTTGCGGCTGCCAAAAGCGATTGCCGTTGCCTCGGAAGTGACAGCGGCAGCAGCAGCAGCATCAACAGCAGCAGCACCGTCGGCAGAGCTGCCAGCAATAGCAACAGCAACAGCAACATGTACGGCTTGCAAGTGTGTGTGTGCTTTTTAGTCGGTCGGTCATTGACCGTTGCAGCTGAGACGCATTGACGCCGCTGCCATTGGCATGGCCGTTAAGGCGGTTGCTGCTGTTGCTGCTGCTGCTGCTGATGTTGTTGGTAACGAGGTTGTTGCGGTTATCCTGCCTAACTAAACTGTGCAAAAGCTCAACTAGACGGGCGGACAGACAAATAGAGAGAGGGACAGTGACGCCGTGCGAGAGCGACAGAGACAGCGATACCGAGATTGAGTGAGAGCGAGCGGGCGAGAGCGAGAGAGTCTGAGTTTGGCGTCGTCATCGTTAGCTGCGGCTGCGGCTGCTGCTGCTGCTGCTGTTGCTGGCGCTGCCGCTGCTGCTGCTGCTGCTGCCGCTGCGTCGTCTACCCAACTCGTTGGACAAGTTGACGGCCTACGTGAGTGGCGCGTTATGTGCATTGAATTGGAGTTGGAGGCTTGTGCGTTTGCGCAAAAGTCAATGAACTCCGTCGCTCGAAGTTGACGTCTGATCCGCTTGCAGCGCTGCCGCCGCTGCTGCTGCTGCTGCTGTTGCTGTTGCTGCTGCTGCTGCCGTGGGGGCGTCGCGTCTTGTGTGTGCAATTCACACCAACACAGCTGCATTTGGGAATGTAGGTAAGCCACTTGCCAGGCCGGGTTTGTTTTTGTTGTTGCTGTTGTTGCTAATGTTGCGGCTGTTGTTGTTTCTAACCTTTTTGCAATGCGCCGCTGCGTTAGGCAATAGCCTCACTGTCAACACTTGGCCAGCCAGTGCATTGATCTCGCCATTGATGTGTGTGTGCGTGTGTTTGTGTGTGTGTGTGTTTGTTTGTGTGTGTGAATTGCTGTTGCATGGATCGCATGTGATACAATGTCGTTGACACAGTGACCGGGAAACTGATTGACTTAATGACTGACTTTTCAAAACCAATGCTGCCGCTGTTAGAATGCAAGACAGAGAGAAAGAGAAAAAGATAGAGAGAGAGAGAGCGCGGGAGCAGAGAGAGCGGCAGAGAGCACTGCTAATATGATCCGCTTGCTGATATCTGTGTGGGCGTCGAAGGGCAGTGATCAACCCAAGTTGCGGTACGTTGTGCCATAGCCTACAGTTGTAGGCCAGCGGTCAACGACCGACCAACAGACGAAAAAGCAGCAGCAGCAACAGCGGCAGCAACAGCAGCAGCAACAGCAACAGCAGCAGCAGCACAGCAACAGCTTAACTTCAAGCAACCAGTTGAACGACCCACTGAACCAACTTGTCATTTGACCATGTCGCAAAGCTGCAGCACTCAGAATACTTCTCCTGGCTATGCTTGTGTTCGGGTGAGGCATATCCTGTGCTGTGCTGCTAATGCGGTTGGGGTTGAGGTTGTGGCAAGTTCTGGCTGCTCGGCATTAACATTACCGTTATGTGGCAATTACTTACGCACTCCGGCACAAAACTGACCCGGCTAATTGCATTTCACCAATTTATCACAGAAGTGCACAGAGACCGAGACGGAGAGCAGGACGGTAGGGGTATTCTGGTTGCGTGCTGCTTTATTTTTAGGCGTTCTGAATTTTTAATGCTCGACATGGAAATGCATTCGCCGCCGTTTCTTTGGCCAAATTGATGTCAATTACTTTGCGAAAGTAGCTAAAATACAACAACAACAACAGCAGCAGCAAAACGCACAGAAAAAATTTAAGCAAAATAAAAAAGAATAATAAAATAATAATGAGAAAAGCAACACAGAATTCGGCAATTATTGACGCAGCCGCCCGTTGATGCTGCTGCTGTTGCTGCTGCTGCTGCTGCTGCTGGCGACTTTCTGTCCGATCCATTCCAACATCTCCAACTTGCCGCCCCACTCGCCGCTGTCCACTTGGCAGCTGCTCTCAGGCACAGTTGCCAATTTTCTACATTTCATGCCGAACGTCGTCGTCGTTGTCGTTGTTGCAATTAAATTTGGCCTCAAAAAACTCAGTGACTGTTTGCATGTGCGTGTGTGTGTGTGTGTGTTTCTTTTCGTGTGCGTGTGTGTATGTGCAAGCGTCAATTTTGCCATAAGGTGAAAACCGCCTGCAGCTGGCAATGTTGGGATCAGGGACCAGGGACCTGGGACCTGGGACCTGATACCTGGCACCTCACTGCTGTTACTTGTTGAATGTACCTGCCCGCCGCTCTGCACCGGGCCCGGCCCGGGTCATCAGCAATAAAAGTCCGCTGGAGGTCAGCGGTGGCAAGAATTTTTGAATTTGCATTTTTTGCACTCAATGCAACATTGTTGCTGCCGCCGCCATAACGAAAGCTGTTTCAAAATCTGGCCAAACTCAGAGCCCCAGTTGCAGCTGCGTCTGGTGGTCTGGTTTTGTCAATCGCCCAGGGAAACTTTAACTGTTTAAGTTATCCTTTAGGATAACTTTATCTATATCTATATCTATATCTATATCTATATCTATATCTATATCTATATCTATATCTATATCTATATCTATATCTATATCTATATCTATATCTATATCTATATCTATATCTATATCTATATCTATATCTATATCTATATCTATATCTATATCTATATCTATATCTATATCTATATCTATATCTATATCTATATCTATATCTATATCTATATCTATATCTATATCTATATCTATATCTATATCTATATCTATATCTATATCTATATCTATATCTATATCTATATCTATATCTATATCTATATCTATATCTATATCTATATCTATATCTATATCTATATCTATATCTATATCTATATCTATATCTATATCTATATCTATATCTATATCTATATCTATATCTATATCTATATCTATATCTATATCTATATCTATATCTATATCTATATCTATATCTATATCTATATCTATATCTATATCTATATCTATATCTATATCTATATCTATATCTATATCTATATCTATATCTATATCTATATCTATATCTATATCTATATCTATATCTATATCTATATCTATATCTATATCTATATCTATATCTATGTCTGTGATCTATACATCAACTGTTTCATATAAATGCATTCATAATTTCATCTCGACTGATGTAAATGTCTTTGAGTCACGTGCCGCATTGGTCACGTGTGGGCGTTATCTGTGGCCACACACTCCAACACACTCCAATCATACTAACACGCACACACTGATAGTCACACGAACTAACACAGAGACGTGAGCAATATTGCAATTGCATTTACATGCACCTCGCATTGGGACGTTAAATCGCAATTGCATGTTGATTTGGATTAGCATGCGTCGCCATCGCCGCCGCCTGTCGATTTGTTTGAAGTTAGTTTGTCACTTTATATAATGCGTCGCTTTTGTTAACACCCCGCAATTGCCGTCGCCGTTGCCGTGGCCGCCGACGCGTCGGCGCAATGTGCTTCCCCGTATCTCAGGGACTGCAAGTGCAATCGCATACACTTCGAATTGCGTATACGACCGGTGGCCTGTTCAAGATTCTGCAAATTATAATAATATTTATGATACCAGTTTCTATGATACAAATTCTGGACAGTATATTACTTTGTAAATAAAAAGTTGCAAATAATATCAACACAGAACTGCAGCAACTCCAAAATATGAGAGTAGAATGACAAAGTGAGCGCTAAAATCTTAAACATTATACGAATTAATTCAGTTTTTGATGGTATATTAGGGAATGGATTTTTTAAAAATATAAACTTTTTTAAATTGAAAATCAAATTGTACTATTTGATAAGTAGCGATATATGGCTTATCCATAGTAAACTATAAATTAATTGTTGTAATGTAATTTAGAAAACGTTTCTTAAACTACTTCTGAAATACTAGTTAGAGTTAATTAGTTAGAGCCTATTTATAGAGCCATAACCGAGAGTATTTGCGAGTCGGTTTGTGTAGCTGCGTCTTGTGCGTGGCGTGCAACTTGTTGTTGTGGCTTGGTGCATTTGTTATTCAAGTGTCACATTAGAATTGAAATTTATCGTTGTAATTGAATTGTCAATGGCTGACATTGTAATTGCTCAAGCGCAATTCATGTAAATAGAAGTGACTGAGATGAGATTAGCACTCGCATATACGTGCATACTGCTTGCATATAAGTACATTCAAATACATATGTGTATTCAATGGGAGCCCCATGGAGCATTACACAATCAAAATCAACGTTTCATTGAGAGTGTCAGCTAATGCGATCGATCCTGTTCGACATTGGCCAATGCCTAGTCCAAGGCTTGCATCGCTTACTTACAATTTCAGATTATCTATTTATATATATATTTGACGATCAATATGATAATTCCATATGCATACATTATATGGGCGCGTTATCCGATTCTCAAGTGTCATACGCTTGCATGCAAATATGTTGATCTTCAGCTGGGCTCAACTAATCGGCCATGCCCTCTGAGCCGGATGGGACGACATGGCCAACATTGGCCGCTTGTTTGTTGTTTGTCGCATATTTGTCATGTGATTGCCATGGTTGCCCATGGTTGCTTTTCCGGCTGGGTGGCTGGGTGACCTTCCAACATATTTCTACTGCCCTAGTAGGAAGCTAGGTCATAAATTGTACGGCCACATTAGCGACGCACACAATGAAACTATAGCCTTGAATGACTTTGCTTTTGTAATAACCTTAGCCCATCCAAGAATTTGAATTCCATATTAACAGCAGCAGCAGCACTTACATCAAAGATCAATGAACGCTTTCAATAGGAAATCGAAATCGAAATTGAAACTGAAAACAAAATCAAATCGCGTCGGGTTTTCTTTGTCATTTGCCTCTGCCTCTGCCTCAGTCTCAGTCTCAGCCGCAGCCGCAGCCCCTTTAGCCTCGCTGCTCAGCTCCAGTTCCATACGAATTTGTTGTTATTGATATATGGCGATGATTAGTTGGCGCGTTATTAGCGATTAAGGCGCTTAGATTCGATTCGAATCGAATCGATTTGATTCGATTCGATTCAATTCATTTCAAATCGGCATCGACATCGACATCAAATCGACACGATTCGTTGACCCAACCAATGCAGAACCTTGGAATTAGCATAAAACGTTGTTGCTCCACATAAGTCCGGCTGCGGCTCTCCGGCCCGAGCTTGAGTCGACTGGCCGACTTGGACTACACTATACTGCGAGACAACCATGCGGTGCAGTGTATTTGCTATTTGGTATCTTATTTATATGTAATTACTAATACGATTATGAACTTTATATAGTTTCCTTGGTATGTTGGCACTGCCAAATCTTTTGTGTGAATTCGACTAGCTTTCGAATTGTGCTGAATCATTCCGAATGGGCCACTACATTATGAAACAACCAACTAGCAAGGGTGACAAGCACTAAGCATACACTTCCCCGATCCACCTGAATTCCTTGTTAATGTTCGTGTTGTAACAACACCGAAATTTCACACTCTACCAGCTATTATGTGACCAACTAACTATCCATAAACAAGCTTTACGCACTTTATATTTTCCCAGCCGCGCTCGAAAGGATTGCGTTTAACATTTTCAAAACATTTTAACTATTTTAACCTCCGTTTTCAATTGTCTTTTTCTACTTCATTTCATGCTCAGCATCGATTTAATAATTCATTTTTTTAATTTTATTTCGCGGCTGTTTTGTTTTATTTATTTGTTGGTGCTTTTTATTTTGCATCCAGAAATTTGTTATCTAATTCAGACTTTTAGACCCAGTAGCGCATTAAATCGCTGAGGATACCACTATATACATAAATACACGCTTCTACTTAAAATCATATGGAATTGTTTAATATTCAGCAAAACGGGCAATCCAAGTTTTGTCTGTAATTCACCGTAGATTTCAAGCAACATTGCATTTGAAATAACCTTTAAGTCTTTTATTTTTCTTGACAGTTCGCGATGCTAGGCTAATGAAAATATTTAGTGTGCATTATAACTCTCTGTACACTCAGGGGAAAAACTCATTCTAAATCCAAAGAAGAGTATAATTCGAACCATTTATGTATTTGAATTTCCTTAAATAAAATACGAATTAATTAAAATAAAACAAAGTTCTTGAAAATTGTACAAAAACTCATTACAAGAGTTTTCGTATTTCAAATAAACCTAAAATGTTTGTTTTTTATTGAGTTTTTAATTTTACTCTTATATTTATTAATTTTGGGACTACAAAAAACGTTCTTGAGATCAGAATGTCGCACTCAAGTTAAGATATTTTATACTTGGCTCAATTTTATTACCGTTTGTACTGAGTTTAAGTACAAATTTCTTGGCTATTTTTGTGAGTGTACAGGATAAACCAGAAACCTTTACTTAAGGATGGTGTCTGTTTTTTCTTACAGCTTTTAATAGGCAACTTCCTGGGTAAAGAAATTTAATTTTTGGTTCATATAATAATCATTTAACTATTTTCGATTGCTTTTTATTTGAAAAGATAGAAAAAAAGAAATCATGAATTGGAATTTTTTTGGTTATCTATAATTTTAACTTGAACATATATAAAATTATATCAAGAATTATATTTTAAAAAATGTATCATTACTTTTTAGTATAGAATATGTAATTTATAAGTCTTATAGAGTTTAATTTTTACGATAAGTTTTGTAATTTGCATTCATAGTTTATAAACGCAACAAATCACGATCAAATATTCATACTCATTTATTTCTTTTGATGACTTCATTACAGCGCAAAAACGCCTCATCCAGTGTGTGTGTGTGTTGTGTGTGTGGTGTTTGGGTGTGAGTCTGTGTGCATATTGAGCAGGTGTCGAAACAATGTGTGGAGCGCAATTTAAATTAGAATGTTGCCACATTCATTAGACGATCAACAGCAACACCACCGACACCAGCAACAACAATAACACCAACAACAATAATAACAACAATAACAACAACAACAACATCAAACACTCATATGAAAATGTCAGAACAAGTTGAGTCGGCAATTTGTCAACCGGCAACAGCAACCGGCTAGACACACGGCTCGGTCTCTATTTTACATTCGAAATGCATTTTTCGCATACTCGCATCTCAAAAATTGAAAAATCCAAAAATCCCAAAAATCAAAAAACCAACATGCAACAAAAAAAAAAACAACGACAACAAAAATAACAACACACGAAATTTCCGTGAGCTCTTAATTTTTGATTAGAGCCGCAAAAAATGGCAGCGAGCTGACAACTTGGCTAACTGGCTACTCGACTGCGGCGGGGCTCTTGCGAAGGGGGATTAGGGAGCTTGAGGCTTGAGGGATGCCGATACCGATGCCGACTGCCAGTGAGTGTGTGTCCATGTCCATGGATTCGTTCATGCGCAAGGTTTTTGCCAGCACACAGCTCCGAATTCGATTGGTGCCTAGCATGGTGGCCCGGCCCGGCCAGGCCAGGCCCGGCCCGGCCCGGCCCGGCCCGGCCTGGCTTGGCCTAGACTAGCACCGGGCCGGCCGGTGGCATGGCCGCGCCCCCGCCTGCGCCCTGGCGCGCCGCTGCAGCAGCATAGCGTTAATTGTTAGAGCGGCGAGTCGGCTGCTGCAGCGGGGTGCATTGATCTTAAAATGGCGCAAAAGCCGTTGAACTGCGCGCCATTGCAACTGCAACAACAAATTGCGGCTGAGCTCGGTTCGGTTCGGTTTGATTCGGTTTTGGCTCAGACTTCGAGTCCGCTTCAGACTCCGGCTTCGTCTCGGACTCAGAGCTAGCCAGGCGGGCCCAGGTACTTCAACGCCGGCCAGAACTTTTCAGAGCCAATCAGTTGTATATTTACGTGTGTATGTGTGTGTATCTTATGCTAATTTTCGCAGCTAGCAAACGCTCAAAAAGTAACTAGCGATTACTTTGGCCCGGGTACAAGCCCCGTGCTCGTTGCCAGGGTCCGGGCACGGGCACGGGCACGGGCCCGGGCTGTGGCTGTCGAGTGCGGTGACCAGCCATCGAAATCGAGAATGAAATAAAAATGTGACCAAATGTAAATTCTATTAATTTATTTGTATTTTATTGTCGACGACGCCGCGACTACTGCTGCTGCTGCTGCTACTGCTACTGCTGCTGTTCTTAATCATAAAAAGTATCTAGTGGATACATTGGCGCTGGCACGTTCTTGTGGTTGCTGTTGTGGCCTCCCGGCCTCCCGGCCTGCTTGTTGGATGAGTTAAATGAACGCTCGCTTCGTCTATGAAAGATGTCAAGGTATCTGTAAAATTTTATATTTGATTTTGTACGCTAATCACAACTATTTTGCGCAAAAACTAATAAGATGCAGACTAGCAGCTACAGCTACAACTGCAGATACAGCTACAGTAACAAATGCGCATATGCAACTCGTTTGCTAATCATTTTCCACTATGAACTTGAAGTTTAAGAAAGAAAAACCCCTATTCATGGGCTAATTAGTTCAGAAATGATCAAAATTTTAACTTTCATTTAGAGTACATAAAGCAGGGCTCAGCGAAATAAATTTGATATATTTTATGAGATATCATAACGTTGATCAAAATAATAATAAATACATAAAATTATTATGAAGCTAAATTGCATGTGATCTATATTCATTAGTATTACTTTTCTATCGTCTTTGAATGAATTTCGAATTTTTAGAAAATAAGGAACCTAAAAATTAAAACTTCCATCCCAGTTACTTTTAGCAAATAGAAAAATAGATAAAGAAATGATGCATTACTATAAAACCCGGTTTATCAGTAATAATGAAGTTTATCGTTATACTTATAAGCTTTTAATATTTGTATAAAGTAAGTTCGTCATATGTATATAGTTGTGCTCGACCAAATGTCGTAATATCATTGTCGTAATACACATGTTTTAAATACGAAATAATATTGTAAGAAGTAGCATATGACTTGCAACATGACCAAGTACTGGAGATGGCTAATTGGAATATTTTTATTCAAGTCTTTAAGTGGAATTAACATCAATGCAACATAAAGTGAGTAATCAGGTTGGTTGACAAATGCATTACAAATATGAAATATGTAATACATTGGGTTTATAAGAGTATGATATAATAAACAAATAAGAACGTTGCAGTTGGGTGTAACCGGCGGCGCAAGACTCGTTCACAGTACCTTAGCATAATATGTACCCATACAAAATTAAAAAACTTTGCATTGGTGGTTTTGCACCCAGGATCCTAACTCCGTGTAAGATAGTTGCACCAACAACCAGTTAATCTTTTGTGTGACGAAACTCAAATGAAGTTATCCAGCAAGAGTTATACACAATCTTTAAAAACTGCAAACAAATTCTATTAATAATGATCAGTTTTCATGTTGGTTTTTATACTAATTGTGACAACCACAATCGATTAAAAATATAAATTTACATTTCTAAATTTTGAAAACAATTTTTTTTAAAATTAGTAAGGGAGAGTAAATACATTTTGTTTACCAAAAAATTAAAAATTTGTTATTTTTTATAAAGCATAAATTATATTTGCAAATTCAACATAGCCGACAAATCATGATCGAACATGAAAATCGATTCAGTTTTGACAAAGTTATGGGAGTTTGAAATATGGGGGTTAGGATCATAATTTAAAGATTTTCGCCACGCCCCTATTGGGGGTAGCCAACGACGCGGTTATACATAAGATCCAAGTTTCAAGTCTCCAGCTTCATACGGACAGACGAACAGACAGCAAGACGGACAGCAATAAGATAAAATAAAACAACCCTTGGAGAATATGTACCTGGCAGTAGGGAATGCACAAAAATAATTGAGATAGAAAGTGATCATATATTTATATAATTCCATATTTGCACCAAATTAATAGTAGGTAGACCGGCTACTTCTATTCGTTAAGCGTGAATCAAAAAAAGATGTATATAATTTCGTTGGAACAGTATTTTTCATGCAACCAAATGCCTGTGAAAACAGATATGCACACTGACAATTTGGCTTACTATCCAAAAAGGTCAGGCAGTAATGCAGTAATGCACTGCGAATGCGAATACAATCATGAATATGATTCTTCCACAACCTTGGACTTTGCGCGACTGCAATTCGAATGCGGGCGAATGCGAGATGCGTTCCATTAATGGCCAAAAATCTGACGTTGCATTTTTGCTGCCCGTTGGCCATTTGGTGTGAAATGTGGCACAAAGCGAGCAAGTGTGCATGTGCATGTGTCTGTGTGTGGGTGTGTGGGTTTGTGTATTGACATATGTACATAGAATAATGAAAACGGCAGCGGCAATCAAATAAATATCAATATTAATATCAATATAAATATAAATATCAACAGTAACGGCCACAGCAACGTGGACAGCAACTGTGAAGCGCAGTGTGAAAATTGGGTTAAGAAATAAAGCATGCAAACTACCTTGACACATTTTCCCGGCTCGTGCTTTCGAAATTATTTATGTACAAAGCAAACACATCGACTGGCGATGGGCAAAGAATGCTGCTGAGTGGGCTGGCGGGGTGTTGGGCGGGGAGGGGTTTCAGGGAGGGGGGTTGATTGCTGCTACCGAATAATCCGCTTGCGCATGCCATCCCATATCAGAAATTGTAGAGCTAGCGGAGAGTCTCAGCTGTTGTTGTTGCTGTTGCAATTGTAATAAAAATGTCTTGCATATGTATGTGTAAGCACATGCGAGCACACTTACTTTTCTAAAGAATGTTGAAATGATAAGAAGAACGCGCATACGCCACGTGAGTCGGACTAAACTGAAGCCGAAGCTGTCCCCATTTTCAAACCGAAAATTTTTATGCGCAATGCGCTGATTAGACATTAGATCATTGTGTCAACACGAGTGTGTATGTGTGTGTGTGTAAGTGTGTGTGTGTGACATGAGTGTACAAAATGCGTTTGCGACGGGTTTCAAAGTCTCAAAGTTTTTAAAGTTTATTGACCAGCACTTGCCGCTGATCACCGATCGCTGATCGCTCAAAGGCAGTCAGAATGAAGAGTTTAAAAATAATCCAGAATCCAGCACAAGCCAACGCATCGCGACGCAACTGTTGGCTAACTGGCTGAGGCGCGGGTTCATGTCCTTTTCATAGGATGTTGCCCGGCCAATGATCTCGCCGGTTTGAACCTGTTGCCACCTGAAGAACGTTGTGCCAGCCACTGCCCAGCAGTTGGCGTAGATGCTGCTACACCCATTTGGAGGCAGGCAGACGGCGGTCATTGAGTCTCGGCAGCTGCCTCTGCCTCAGCCTCAGTTGCAGCCTCGTTTTGATCTCGAAGCTTCAGCCCTTGGCAACAATCAAAAGGTTCAGCGACCGAAGGTTCTTTGCAATTTACGCTTGTGTTTACAAATCATCAACTAAAATGCCAAAGAAATGCCAGCTAAAACAAAAAACCGCTAAATACGCAAAATTTCTTAAAATCCCACTCATCTCTAAAGAACAATTCCTCCAGACTAATCAATTGCCAAGATATGATAAACTGAATAGTTACAGTTAAATATATTGGAATACAGTTGAGCCTGGCAGGTGGCAACCCTGAACAGTTCTACAATATTTAGGGAATTTTAATAGCTAGATCAGCTAGAGAGCGCACAAGTATGTGAATGTTAAAGTTAGTGTCAACTTTGCCAGGAACCTGAACAAAAGTAAGACTTATTTATTGCTGGACGACTTTTTATTGAATTTTATACCCTGTATTGCACAACGGTATAATTGTTTTATGCAAATGTAGGTAACAGCCAGAAAGAAAGCATCTGTAACCACACAATATATATATATATATATATTTATGATCAGGAAGCCTAGCTCGATCGCGGCAACTATAATATATATAAGAGCTATAATAAATATAAGAACAGGGACCTGACTTTTTTCATTATACAATTTTGTCATTTTTTTTACATTAGCCTATTTTCAATATAATGGTTTTTGTCATATCTCGCAGATTAAATAAGATGGGGCCATAAATATGTGCTCGTATATCCATATCTATCAATCCCCTCTCAACCCAAAATTAGAAAAAGGTTTATACACATATGCATTTGGATGCTTAGGTGCTGAAACATTCGGACAATGAACTTAAAAGTTACTTAAAACTGAGCAGCTGAGTTCAGGGTATTTGCTAGTCGGTCACACCCGAGTCTTACTTGTTGCTAACTAAAAGGTAAAAAGCCAAATACAATACAAAAGATTTACTTTTAATGTCACAGAGTTTACCCATTCTTTAAGGGTAAACACTTGCTCTATCCGTTTGGTATATAGAAATACTGAAATTTTAGACATGTTACTTGTGAATTTTTGTAATTGTTACGAAATATATTTGTTGTATTTTTTTTTTTTTGGCAAATGTATATATCTATTAGAGGGTCACAGAGGAATATATAACTGTGCGTTCAATGCGTGCTATGCCAAACTGCTAGCGATATTCTCAGCGATTTAGCAGAATTTAGCGGAAAAATATCATTAACTGATCATCTCAACTGGCAACGACGTTGGCAGCTGGCAGCTGGAGGTTGCAAGTTGCAAGTTGCAGGTTGCGGTTCATTCGCAGACATTCATGGATTCAGGGGCTACCGTCTGGCGGCGCGTCATTAAAAAATATAATGTTAGCGAAGCTACTCGTGAACGTTGATGCCACACAGCCGTGGCAATAGCAGTCGTACATCTTGTTGCTGCTGCCTGGTCCTTTGTGGCCGGGCCCGGATCCAGTCAGAAGTCAATGGCACGCGGGCCGGGTTCTATTTTAGCGCATGCCATCGGCCCTGAACTTGTTTGTGGTCCATTGTTAAAATCACCCGTGCTGGGCATGAATCAGCCTCAGCCTCAGTCTCAGTCTCGGCCTCTGCCGCAGCAACTGCCTTCGTCCGGTCTCTACCTCGCACTGGCTCAGTTGATGTCTCCGCCATTTGCGATTCGCAGCTCGCATTTTCGATGGTTCGGCACACATTATAATGTTCAACGGTAAATAATAAGTAACATAATCCAAAAATCGGGCCACACCAGAACTCAATCGCATTGCAAGCGTATGTGGTCGCGGTACAGGGGCAATAGGTGATAAACCAAATAATAGAACTTCTCGATCGTATCGTCCAGAAACAATAGATTGACCACAACCGGCTCAAGCGGATTCAAAACGCCATTCAGCGTCAACTGCTCCAGACTGCGGGCGCAGTGGAGCATCTCGATCAGGTAGTAGGCCTTCTTGCGCGGCATCTCGAGACTCTCCTGCTGCAGGTAGATGGTCAGCTTGGTGTACTCGCTGATTGTCGTCTTGTGGACGCGCGCGTCGTTTGGATAGTGCAGCTCGATGTAGTTGTTGACCGAGTTCCATTTCAGCAGCGGGGCATGGGCATTGTAGTACTCCAGCCAGTTGATGTGCGTCTCCAGATCCTGGAGGCCCAGGTGGAAGAGCAGCCGTGCCGCCTCCTGATACGTCGTCTCGCAGTCCTCCTGGAAGCTTTGGAGCAGCGAGCGCAGCTTCTGGCGCAGAAACTTGATGGCATGGTCCCGATGATTCACCAGCTTCATCGCTAAAGAATCGTTCTTCGTGTTTTTTGTGTGTTTTAATATATATTTATGTAACAGGTGTGTGCATGTGTATTTTTTATAGAATGGAATTTCCATGCTAAGGCGATGCCCGAAGTGTTTCCTTGATCGGATTTGAAGAGCATTGCATTTGCCGAGAGATCCGGCTGTGAGTAGGATTATGTGGAAAGATACCTGGGCATATTCATTCTTCACATTTGCAAATCGTATCTAATTGCTCAAGTTTTGGATTTTATAAAAATCTAACACAAAAATTTAATATTTCGATAGCATTTGAAAGTGCCACTAATGAAAAAAAGCTTGTACTTATAAATTATTGATCTTGTAGATTTCCCAGCATTTAAATTTTCAAATTTTCCATGGAATTTCCCATTCATACTTGTAAACATATACAAATACGTATGTTCATATGTATATATACATATACAAATACACACAACTACTCGTGTTGTATTCAACATTGAGAAAAAAGCAAAGGCAAAACACACAACAACAAAAAAAAATAAAAAAAAACTAAAACCAAAAAAACCCAACAAATTTGTTTGAAAATGAGATGAAAATGAAATCAGAATCATGAAAATGAAACGAATCCATGAAAATGATATTCAAAAGAAGCGAACAATTTCTTTCTTTTCGGAAATCCGATGGTACGATACCCTGCATCTTGCTATAGTTGATATCAAATAAAATAGAGGTGTTTTTAAGGCTTATTTAATTGGCATCTTTATAGTTATAAATAGATATAGCTATAAATAATAAAGCTTGATATCTTTAAGTACTAAACTAACTTTTAAGCAAGAATTAAGGTTTGCTCAGCTAATAAATGATAATGTAATACTTTTACTTGTTACGCTGAAATCGGCTTAAAACTGAGTGAAAGAAGTTTGACGCTATGTTGACTCGGATTCAGATACTGACCGAAAAAAGGGAGGTATATTTGTCCCTACTAAGTGTTACAAATTTCGTGACGAATTTTGTAGTGGAGGCAAAGAATTGGTACAATCTGCATTTAATATGCAAGAGATCTGGAGTTAAGCAATGGAATCGTGGAACAACTACGAATTGCACGAATTGCGATGCTTCCACGGCTTCCATGGCAAATGCGCACAACCATGTGTGTGTGTGTGTGTGCAAATATATGTACATAGCATTTCTCGGTAAAATGTTTCAATTTCAAATTTTACATTCGTAAGCCAAGGAAGAAGCGAACCCTCTTGTATGGTAGGTAGGTATATAAAATAATAGCGTGTGTGTGTGTGTTTCCGTATACATTTATGCATGCAAGTGTACATATATATATACTATATACATGGGTATACATATATGCTAGTGCTGTGGCCTTCGGCTGTTCCTGCTGTCCGTCGTCTTCAGTCTGCCGTCTGCCTGCGCGGTTTGCATTACATTGCGCTCCCGACACGTTTTCAAATCCATCGAAATTCCAGTAACTGAAGAACCTCGCTGTGGAACGGACGCAACCTGAACTTACCTGCCCGCTGCTGGTGTGTGGAAAATACTTAGAGGGGAAAATATGAGTGCGGATCGCACGGATGGCTCCGATCGCATGGGCCTGCTCGTGTTTGGGGTGCTGCTCGGCATTATCTTTGTGATCGTGTCGCTGATCTGCCAGCGACGGAATGCGCGGCTGTTCGGGCGCGCGCCGCCGGGCCCCTGGGGCCTGCCGCTGGTGGGCTATTTACCGTTCCTGGACCGGCGGGCGCCGCACAAGTCGCTGCAGGCGCTGGCGCAGCGCTTTGGCGGCATCTACCAGCTGCGCATGGGCAGCGTGCGGACGGTGGTGCTGTCGGATGCGGCGCTGGTCCGCGAATTCCTGCGTCACGACGAGCTGACGGCGCGTGCGCCGCTCTACTTGACGCACGGCATTATGGGCGGCTACGGTGAGTGGCGACCGATGTGCAAACGAATGACTTAAGACAGCAACTTTGCGCCATTTATTTTGTGTTTGTGTTGCATGCGGCATGTGGCAGGCATCATTGGGGCCGCCGGGGACATCTGGAAATACCAGAGACGCCAGCTCATCGACTGGCTCAAGGCGCTGGGCATGACGCGCAAACAGTGCGAGACGCGTGCGCAGCTGGAGCAGCGCATCGGTCGCGGCGTCAACGAGTGCGTCCAGGTGAGTCTCCCAGCTGCCAGCTGCCATCTGCCAGCCGGCAGCCACCATCTAAAAGCCACCGGCCACCACCTCCCATCTGCCAGTCACGTCGCGGGCCCGGTGTCTGGAGACTCTGACTAATTGGCTAACTGGCCCGCGCGAGAAATTCCAAGAATCATGAAAGTGAAGGTCCTACGCGTCATCGTCGTCGTCGTCGTCGCAGTTGCTGCTCGGTGGACATTCACTTTCCGTTGTGGTCATCACTCGACGTCCGCTGTGTGTTTTGTGCGGCGACGACGCATAAATTTAAAATTTGCTAATTTTGTTGTTGCTGTATGTTTTTGCCGCTTTGCTTTGCAATTTGTTTTTGTACTCGCTCGAGAAGTGAAAAGAGTATATTGGTTTTGTGCCAAGTCCGTGTGGGGTTGTCCGTCCGTCGAGAGACTTGAAATTTGAAAAATATACTAGTGCATGTACGCGCCAGATAATGTGTGCCGATTTTTGTCCAATTAGATTTAATCTATATATTTTCCTGAGTTTTGAAGTCCACAGATTACTGAAGATTTCGTCTAAAGATCGCATAAACATTTTGTGTCTTTTTGAGGCAGAGTTCTGATGACTTTCCCTAAACATCGCACAGTGGCTACGTCCATTGGGGGCGTGGCAGTTCGATAAAATCGATGTATTTTCTTCACTTTTAAAGATATATACCTACAATTTTGTAGTACTGATAACCTCCTCTTTTCACTGATCTTGGCCACGGGTAATCCGACAAAATCTATATCTCTCACAATTTTAGAGCTAGAGTCATCTAATTTGACGAACAGTTTTCGATATACATCCAAGCAAACAATAACAGTTAAGACCGTTATTGGGTGAACGAGTATTGCGCCGTCGGCTACACCCGACTGCAGCGTTCTCACTTGTTTCGTGTTTCGTTTTCCACCTTTCGCTTTTGGCACTTTTCACTGTGTTCTCGCTCTGACTGGCATCTGGTGTCTCGCTTCTGTTCTTTCCGCTCCCATTGACAGGCACTCGAGACGGAAGCGCAGGCGGCTGACGCACTGGACCCGCTGGCCGCGCTGCAGCACACGCTGGGCAACATCATCAACGACCTGGTGTTTGGCGAGACGTACGCGCGCAGCGATCCCGACTGGCTCTATCTGCAGCAGCTCCAGGAGGCGGGCGTCAAGCTGATCGGCGTCGCGGGCGTGGTCAACTTCCTGCCCTGGCTGCGCCACTTGCCGGCGAACAGGCGCAGCATACGCTTCCTGCTGGACGGCAAGGCCAAGACGCACCAGCTCTACGATCGCATCGTCGAGCGCTGCGGCCAGCGGCGCCGCGAGCAGCTGGCGGAGCAGCCGGAGCAGCAGCGGGCGCCGCACCGGCCGCACAGCATACTGGAGCACTTTCTGGGCGAGCGGCAGCCGTACTCGCAGCTGCACTGCGATGACCAGCTGCGCCACCTGCTGGCCGATCTCTTTGGCGCCGGCGTCGACACGGCGCTGGCCACGCTGCGCTGGTTCCTGCTCTACATGGCGCGCGAGCAGCGCTGCCAGAAGCGGCTGCAGTCGGAGCTGCTGCCGCTGGGCGAGTCGCCGGCGCTGGCCGAACTGGAGCCGATAGCGTATCTGCGCGCCTGCCTGGCCGAGACGCAGCGCATCCGGTCCGTGGTGCCGCTGGGCATACCGCACGGCGTCGACCGCAACACGACCGTCGGCGACTACCATCTGGAGGGGGGCAGCATGGTGCTGGTGCTGCAGTGGGCCATACACATGAATCCGGCTGTGTGGCCGGAGCCGGAGCGCTTCCGGCCGGAGCGCTTCCTCAACGCCGATGGCGAGTTCGTGGCACCGGCCCAGTTCATACCCTTCCAGACGGGCAAGCGCATGTGTCCCGGCGACGAGCTCGCCCGCATGATGCTCACGCTCTTCGCGGGCCGCATCCTGCGGCGCTTTCACGTCCAGCTGCCCGCCGGAGAGGCCGGCCACGTGGACATGGCCGGCGAGTGCGGCATCACCCTGGCCCCGGCACCCTACAAGCTCCACTTCACCCAGCTGGCGCAGATGCACAAAAACGAGTTGAATTTGGTTGATTGAATTTCCATTTCATTTTATTCGCAATGGTTTGCTTTTCTGTCTGTTTAAAATTAACAATTTGGCTAAGTTTATTTTTTTTATATTTTAAATATATTTAACAAGTTGGAAGCTTTTGGAGCAAAAACTAGCTGACAGCACATATATTTCAATTGAATATGATAAACTACTATATATATTCCTTTGTTCATTTTTCAAATTGATTTAATTTAAGTTTTTTATTTGTGAGTTGGAAAACAATTTTTTTAAGCGGTGTGTGTAATAAAAAATCCATTTTATATTTGAAATTTTATTGTTTGCTATAAATTGAATAACAATTGCAAGTATATGAAAAATAAATAAAACGTTTTCTTTTAGTATTTTATTTATTTTAAGAAATTCTGGAATTGTTTTTACCTATATTTGTGTGTTGTGTGCATAAAACTAAACCACAGTTTGTTTTGTTGTTTGTTGCTTTAAACTAAATTATAAAATAAACAAAAACATCAACTAGCTAATTAGGGCTAAAAAATAATAATTTCTGTATATATGTATATATATATTTGTTTGTGTGTGTATAAACACAGAATTTTAACTTGACTAATTACATTGCTAATTAATTAATGCATTAAAATTACAGATTAATTATTAATTAACTGAACACAGCTTCTTGGGGTTAAAAGAATAGAATTTGTTTGCTTCATAGTATAACTACAGATACAGATATATATATATATATATATCTACCGTTGCGAAAGGCTGTCGTTGTTGTTGTGCTTTAGCCTTGGAAAACTTTGAGCTTAGATCTAAACTTAAGCCGAACTTAACTTAATTCATATTTTGTCTAAAATATAAAATATAAAATATTACAAGAAATATGTATAGTTAAGGTAAAAAAAAAACAAAAAAGAAAACGTGTCTAGGAACAAAACCGTGCTCTGGCGAACCCGGAGCGCTCAGTTGGCGCCCACATTGCGCATCTGGTGGGGCTCGTTGGCGGTGGGCGCCAGCGGACGCCGCTTGAGGCAGACCTTGAACGACTCGGGCGTGATGGTGGCGCCCACGTTGCCCTTGAGGCTGGGCAGCGGCTGGCCCTCGGGCAGCGCAATGTCGAAGCAGTGCATGAACGAGGCGAAGAACAGGAAGAGCTCCATCCGCGCCAGCACATCGCCCAGGCACATGCGCCGGCCCACGCCGAAGGGAATGAAGTACTCCGGCTTGCGCACCTTGCCCTCCGTATCGATGAAGCGGGCGGGACGGAACTCCTCGGGCTTGTCCCACAGACTGGGGTCCATGTGGACGCTGTTGATCAGCGGAATGACGTGCGAGCCGGCCGGTATGGTATAGCCATTAAGTTCCACATCTCTGCGAGGGCGAGAGCAAAGACGGAGAGAGAGAGAGAGAGCAGCGGAAGAGATGCTGGGTTAGTCAAGTGCGGCTGCAGTTTTTTTGTTTTTTTTTTTTTTGTTTTATTATTTATTGATTTGTGGCGCGGTTATCAGCTGGCAGGCCTCTAATCAGCGGTATCAAGTGCGTAGAACCGAAACTGGGCCAAGCTGCGACGCAAAGGAAGCGCTGCGAATGAAACTTAAAAGCCAGCTGAATGGAAAGCCAGTTTCCCAGTTTCCCAGTTGCCAGTGCCAGTGCCATTCGATTCGATGCCCCCCAGCCCCCAGCCCCGCCCCCCGCGCTATTCGAGAGTGGTGTGAATGAACGAGCGAGTGGACCTCGCTGTCGTCATTTGCATTTGCGCACAATGCGCCGCGAATGCGTAAGCAGCTGGGCGTAGGGGGGCGTGGCCAGCTGATAACCGACCGTCGATAGTGGACTGATAGCTGCCGTCGATGCTTACCTTGTGGGCGAGTGTGTGGTGGCCAATGGCACAATGCTGGAGCGGCGCATGGACTCGAGTATTGTGGACTCGGTGACGGGCAGGTACTGCAGATCCTCGATGGTGGGCAGTCGATGGCGTCCAACGACCTGGTCGAGCTCGTCCTGGACGCGTCGCATCTCCTTGGGATTGCGCAGCATGAACACATTGATCCAGAGCAGCGTCGTCTTGATCGTCTCCATGCCCGCCGAGAACAGATCGATGATCACCTGGACCAGCTGCTCCTCTGCGGATCGGCAGGACAACGAAACAATTGATTAGCCCCCGGGCACTCAGCGCGCACTCCGGCTCAAGCGTACTCACCGTGATTCTTGCCATCGAAGAGCTCCGCATCGGTGCCATCGGCCTTGGCCTTCTCGATCTCGCACAGATAGTAGTCGACGAGATCGCGGACATTGCTGGGATCGAAGCTGCGCTTGTGCTCATCGATCACATCCTGATAGAACTTCTGCATCTCGGCGCGATTCTCGGCGATCTTGTTCTTGGCCGTCGAGATGCTCGGGAAGCACTGCAGCGTGGGTATATAGTCGACCGTGTGGATCTCGCCGAACAGCCGCATGCCCTCCTCGATCAGAAAGTTGAACCGCCTGAACTTGGGATCGTCGATGCTGAACCGGGTCGACATCATCAGGCTGCAGATCACATTGCTCACCGCCACCGAGATCACCGGGGACAAATCAATCGGCTGTCCGTCGCTCGCATGCAGATGACCGATGAACTCGTGCACCTCCGTCTGTTGGGAAAGCGGCCAAGGAATGCGAATGTGAGTAATTGTGATTGCCTGCATTGCTTGCTCCGGACTGCTTTTCTTTGCGTTGTCTTTTTTCTTTTTTTGCTTTTGGCCCGGCCAAGTACTCACCATAATGCGCTTCTGCATCTGCTGCTTGCCGTTGCCCATGTAGGTCATGCCGAACTGTCGCAGCTTGTCGTGCAGAAAGCGACGCTGATCCTTCCACAGTTTGCCGGTGCTATTGATGATGCCTGCGGGCGATAAGGTACGTTATGATAATGCCGCCAAATCGAGAGTTGCAAACTATATAAAGCCTTCGCACTAAATAAAACGCTTTTTGCTTGCCTTTAATTGTTATTTGCATTTTTTGTTAATTCCCTTGTTGCTGCTGCTTCTTGCATTAATTGAGGTAGGCTCTGGCCGTGGAGAGCACGCTGATTTGGCCTACTTTGCCAAATTGTTGAAGCGAAATAACCGAAATGAAATTCCCAACAAAAAACTTTGGAATTTATTTTCCTTTTTTTCTTCTTTTTTGTCAAGCTCTTATCATTGGTATAAAATAAAAGCGGCTTAAGGCCTGGTCAAAAGCAGCCGTTAAGCAAAAGTATAAAAAATTATATAAAGTTAAGCTGGCAACAAAGAAATTATTTTATTTTTTGGTTGGAATATTTTTAATTTCTTTTAGCAGTTTGTTGTTTTTTTCTTATGTTTTCTTAAAGCAGAAATGCATTGCAGCATTACTATATATAGAAATAACGTATATAACGCCCACTATTTATTGCCCATCTAGAAATATTTGCTGCAATTTTGTGCAGCCTCAGCTAAATAATATCGCGAGTCGGTTGTAAATTTCCATAGTACTCAAACTAAATAATACTCATAGTTAAAAATAAAAAACAAACCATATATAGTTTATAGTATAAACTGAGATTTAACAGATTTCGTGTATATAGAAGACTACTCAATGCAAAAAAAAAATTTTAAATAATCGTAAAAATATACAAATATTTTTCGTATGTGCTGAGATTTCAACGATTTTTCGATTAATCATTTTTTGTATTATTTGCCGTTCCCTCACTTTTCATATTTTGCGTGGCTTATTTGAAATTAAATTATTTCTTTTTTGCACTACGGAAAATTCCCGGTTGTATTTTTTCATTTTTCATTTTTAATTTTTAATTTTTTTATTTTTTTATGTACTCACCATATCCGTTTAGCGTTTGCATGAACGGCGTATCCGGTCGTCCTGTGAACTCCTCGCGGCGAAAGCACTCGCGAATCATTTTGTAGTCGCTCATGACGACCGTGAGCTGGCTGCCCAGGCGGGTGGAGAAGAGCGAGCCGTATCTGGTGGCCAGCTCCATGAAGCGCGTGTGCTTCTCGTTGCCCATGAAGAGCAGATAGCCGATGACCGGCAGGCCCCAGGGGCCGGGCGGCAGCTTGCGCAGCTCCCGATAGTGGCGCAGCAGCCACTGCAGCAGGCTGACCACCGTGAGGAAGCTGAGGAAGACCAGCAGCAGGTGCTGTGCGTCCTGCTGCTCCATCTGCAGCTGGCGCAGCACAAACTTTATCAGATACGAGTCGGCCAGCATGTTGCCGATTTTCGGGGGCGTCTGTTTTGTGTTGCTTTTTGTTGTTTTTTATTATTGTTAAATTCTCCTATTTTTCACAGGATGCGTGCTTGTGTGTGTGTGTGTTTTCCTTTAGTTGTTGTTGTTGTTTGTAGTTAATTTATTTGCTGCACTGCTGAGCCATTTGTTGTCACTTTTGCTTTTACTTGCGGAATAAAATACTTTGATTTATTTCGGGCAGTGTATGTGTCTGTGGCGCAGGAAACACGAAACAAAAAGTGGCGTTGTGTTCCTTATAATTTGATTTGAGTTTCTTTTTGCTGGCTTTCAATTGAAACCGTCGCTCGGCAGTTTGGTAACATTTGAACGCATTAAGCAGATCTAAAACAAAAAAAATAGTTGCGTGCTCGAGTCGAAGAAGTAGGCGGAGAGACCCGGAGACGATTTCGCGTCGAGCGTTTATAGTTTTCGACTAATGGCTCGAGCGTATGTCCTTGCCACTTTTATAACAACTCGGCCGCCGCTTCGCTGAGCAGCGCCGAACGCGAACGAGTGATCGACGGCAATCGCGGCTCGGCCGCTTCAAGCGCGCGCACACTCCCAGAGCCAGAGACTCAGCCACAGCCAGAGCCAGAGACAGAGCCAGAGCCGACGACGACGACCGATACGACGCCGCCGACGTTTGCGACGCAGCGTCTGCAACGTTTTTGAGCTGCTCGCTCGGGCAGAGCGCGGGCAGGCAGCGCCGCGCAGCTTTGGCTCTGGCTCTGACGCTGACGCTCTGGGACAGAATCTGATAGTCAAAAGCTGCTGCTGCTGCCGCTGCTGCTGCTGCCGCTGCTGCTGTTGCTGCTGCTGCTGTTGCTGCTGCGGCTGCTGCTGCCACTGCTTGCCGCCGACGCTGCAGTCGCTGCCGGCGGCACGATCACTCGCTCATATCAGTCTCCGTCTCCGCCTCCTCCGTCTCAGTTTGATGCGCTCATATCAGTCTCGGAATGACGACGACGACGACGACGCAGTCAGCTAGCGACCGCTCCGCGCCGCCCCTCGCCGCTCCGCCCCGCCCGCTGCCACCCGCTAGAGTTAACAGCGCCAAATCAACGAGTTTCCAATCAGCAGCGCAGTCGCTATTTCTCACTCAATTTCGGCGCGCGAAGCTAACATGTTGCCGCTGCCAGCGAACCCCATCGAACATGTTTGAGCTCAAACTCGCGCTCAGTGCGTCGGCTTTGTTTTGAGTGCATCGCCAGCGCTGCGTGCTCTCTGTTTATGTTTTTGGACCGCAAGCCAAGCTCAAGAGCAACTCCGGACGCTCGGCAGTCGCCAGTCGGCAGTCGACGGTCGGCAGTTGACGGTCGGCACACAGCCGTCGGCTTTCAGCAGTCGGCCGTCAACCGTCGGTTGTCGGGCTCGGGCAGGTGTGCTTGTAGTGCTTATCAGCGTTAGATTGATAAGAGCTTTAGACCTGTGCACTACATACACTACCCGTTTTTACTGCTGACACTTGCTGATCATGTTGACACTCTAAGCTTGTTATCCTTATCGAACTCACCTGAAAATCCGTCCGATCGCCACTGAACGGAACTCCGCTGCGTTGCAACTTTGCAATTCAACGGCGCTTGGCGCGTCTTTCTTTATATATGTAAAACTCAGCAGAAGCGGAAGCTGTTGCAGCGGACCACATTTGGCTTGGATCTGCAGATTCAAGATTTCAAGATTTAAAACAATACAAAGCTCGAGCGCACACAAAAACTCAACGGGAAATTTGCATTTGGGGTCAATTTGCTCAGCCTTCACAAAACGATCTAAGCGGAGCTGCAGCCAGAAAAAATGCAAATAAATTTTTAAATTATTATATAGTATATTTGAAAATGTTTCTTTTTTGTATATATACTTTTATTAATTTATGATTACGCTCCAGACACAATCTGGAGGTCTGGTATCTGGGATCTGGTATCTGGAATCTCGTACAGGGCATTGTTTTGATTTTTGAATGACGTCAGACGTTAGCAATGCATTCAAGTTCAAAAATGTTATTAATGAACAAGAAGTTGAACAAAAAAAAATATAACAACAAAAGAAATACGCAAAAAAAATATTTGTTCATCAGAAGAAAAAAGGTTTCGATTTTTGATTTCAAATTCAAATTAAAATGCATTTGTAATCAATTCTGCAGAAGTTTCTGCCGCTTTCGATCTCGTTTCGGTGCCTTTCGATTTATTCAATGATTTGGTTGTTTACCAACAACCGAAGACCATTTTGGACTTAAGGACAAGATGTGACCCTCAGCTCTGACGTCGGCAGACGTAAACGTAGATGCCGATGCAGAGACAAAAAAAAGAAAAAAGAAAAAACAGACGGAACCAGAAGCAGACGCCGATGGTGGCCAAGAAATTTCAAAATATATCATATATTTTTTAGATATATTATCATTGTCTTTCATAGATTGGAAGTATTATTTGTATTGATCTTGTTAATTTTTTATTATTACTGCTGTCCATTGAATGAAACTATTATTATTTTCTATGAATATCTATACAGAATATTTCATACAATTATTTTATAATGAACACTATTATGTAGACTTTAGATTAAATAAATGCAAAATAGAGTTCCTATAAATTGATACTTTAAATAACGAGCAAGTTTTAACTTTAACTGTAATAAATCTGTTAACTTTTTACCTTGCCTATACATATATTATATGTATACTACTTCCTCAGGTGTATTATAGAACACATTAATCAAAATTTTAAATATATTCAAAAGTTTATGAAAAACTATATATATGTATATGTTAATTTTAATTGGAATTCTTTTGAGGATTTGTGCAATGTGAAATCAAATAGAAAATTAAGTTAAGTTTTATTTACAAACGTGCTGCCGTTATTTTTTTAACTGCCTGCCAAATCCAGCAGTATTAAGTTTATTGACAATACTTATATGCGAAATGGCTTCGTATCCGTCTTAATAATATTTTTTATTAGTCGTTATTACTTGTTTGGTTCGTTTTATGTGTGACATGCCCCTTTATTTAGAAGCAATTATTCTAATACATACGATATGGTCCGTTTCCACATTAAATTGGTTAATTACCCAGTTTGTTTGGCAGCTACAATCTGTCAAATAATTAACCACAAGCGCATATTTATGCAGATTGTGAACGGATTATTTACAATTTGTTCGGTTTTGTCTTTTTTTAAATGGTGAGCGTATCGTTTATTGTGTATGTGTGTGTTTGTGCTTTATACCCTATACATAGAAAATTAGCTGAAATGGGAATATAACATATTCTCAATATTGAATATTTCAATTAAATATGTTAGAGGTGTCAATTTGGTGAGCCCCAAAAGGAAACTGAAAATGAAAATGATTTCACTTGATTATATTTAAAACAGCTGCAGGGTAACAAATAGTCGAGTACTCTCGTCTAAGGCATTCTTGCCCGCTCTGTTAGTATCAGCGGCCAATGAACTAATTTGCATCTACTTAAATTCAATTCAATTTTTATAATTAGTTAGCATCAGCAATCAGCAGAAAGGTGAATAATCAGAATAAGAATGAATCGTATACGACAAAAACGGGCATCATCCAATGCCAAGTGCAGGGAACAAACGACGTCCCAATCCCAGCTTCAGATCAAGATACTGTCGGAGTCCAGGCCACATAAAATTAGACTCGGCAACAGCACTAAAAAGCGTCAAATGCCAAATGTGAAGCTGGGGGATCAAGGCTGAGGCCAAAACACGCGCCAAAACAAAAACAAGTAAGAACGTTGCAGTCGGGCGTAACCGACTGCACTATACTCGTTCACAGTTTAATACAAGTTTAAAATACATAAATACGGTCTTAATTATAATTGTTATTTCGGAAAAATATGGAGTTTTGTAATTTGTGGGGATGGGATTTTTTTCGTTTGATCTCTGGAGGGGGTTATCAGAAAATTTTCTGCTAATTTTGGCAACGCTAGCTCTAAGATAGTTTTTTTTTAAATATATAGATGTGAGTGGCGTATAAAAAAATTGCCTGCGATGTTTAGAGGAGGTCTTCAGTAATCTGTCTGAAAAAACTTGATGTATATAATTTTAAAACTGAGAGAGATATATGTGGATTAAATAGTGCGCGTAAAGGAGGTCTTCAGTTATCACTCTGCAAAAATTATATATAGCCAGTTCTAAAGCTCCGGCAGATATGTAGATTAAATCGGATTACCGTACTTTATCTGACGCGAGTATATATTCCAAATTTTCAATTTCCTAGCTTTAAAAGCGGCGAAAAAATTGGGTTTATAGGAACAGCAAGACGGAGATTGGGCAAACCCAATAAACTCTTTTCACTGCATGAGCGAGTATAGAAAGATGAGAAAGAAAAAGTGTAAACAATGCGAACAGGCAGTAAAGGTAAATAATGCTGAGGATGCTGCGAGGAGGTAGTCAAAATAAGAGTGGAGTTTGCGGCATAGCAACAGCAGCAACAGCAGCAGCAGCAGCAAGTGTTGTTGTACAGCCGCACAGGCCAAGCTAAGTAGATGCCATTAAAGGGGATAAGTCAACGAACTGGCAACAGCAACAACTCGAGCAACAGCTGCACAGCTAGGATGCATCAGGTTACAGGCCACTTTGAACAGGCAACAGGCGATGTGGCATCTAGGAAATCAAAAACAAAGCACTTGAGACAATGGCCGCTGGGTCAATGCACCCGCCCTAGCACAGGACAACAAACTACACATGGTTGTGCATGTGTGTGTGTGCACTTGCACTTGTATATAGGTTGGCCACTTAAGGATTACACGGCTGAAAAATGAGAACAGGAAAACTGTGCACTGCGCGCGGCCTTGGACACGGTCATTGGCCCAGACACACAGATCCATAGTCAAAGCAGGGGCTGAGAGAGAGAGAGCGAGAGAGATAGAGAACGAGAGAGTGAGACAGAGAGTGAGACAGAGAGAGAGAGACACTGAGAGATGTTTCCAGGAACTGCTGCGCTGTCAAGAGGCTAATGACTGCTAGGCAAACCCCAGACCGAACTCGAACCCAAGCCCGAGCCCATAATCTGGCAAAATAGTTTCCCGCTTGTACAGTCACGAATGCGTCAAGGATGCCGGACATGAGTCAGTGCAGAAAAATGCCAGCAGTGGCCTGCGGCAGAGCCACAAAGGCAAAGGCAAAGATCCCAAGATCTGGCCAGGGAAGGGGGCAGCGACAGGAGGCAGGAGGCAGGAGGCGGGCGACAGGAGACAGTGTCAGATTCTGTTTCTGTTTCAGTTTCAGTTTCAGAGGCACAGTCACTGAGCTCCAGACGAACCATGTGATGGGTAACAGCTAACTGGTTTCCCGATCTCAATGGAGGTGCAAAGGCACCTCGCAACGCCGGCGTCGGCGTCTGCGCCTGCGTCAGCATCGGCGTCAGCTGCACTTGTAGACAAAAAGTTGAGCCCCATTAATTATAAAGTGATTCAAAGCCAAAATACAAAACTTGGCCATTAGCATGCACCTATAATACCGAATTCTATATACCATGTGTAATACCCTCTTATATAAAGACCACTATATTTATTTATGCGTATTATAAGTTGGCTGATTTCTACGAAATCCATTTGGCTTTCGTAACTGAATTTGAATTAATACACAAGGGTTTGCGCCCCACATTATTCCACTTATTATAATTATTCTGTATTTTTATACCTGGCCAAATCGTCTAGTTTGCCTGCACAACATAAGGGTTATACTATATACATGTACACATTATTCTATTTTTACACGCTTTAAAAATTTGGAATTTTTTCTTTTTACTAGAATTGATGATTTAAAACTATTTCAAATATTCAATGCATTTTTATGCATTTATGAATATTTTATTTCTTTAATGCTCACCCGTAACAAAATATTCATTTTAACTACGCATTATACTACATTATACTGCATTATCAACTATGACAAATAGAGATAATAGGAGAGGATTAATTCTGCAAAATTATGAATAAAATAATTTAAACGATAACAGTGATACGAAAACAATTTCGCTATGTTTATATTGTTTAGGTTTTTTTATATTATTGCATTTCTTTTTATTTTGTTTGGTAGTTAAAATGTTGAAGCATGGCAAATAACTCGTACTATTTTCCCATATAGCCAATATCTATTTTTACGGAATTTTTTAACACCTTGAGTAAAAGTCCGTTATTCATTAAAGTATGAGTGTGGTTGAATTTTAAAAACAAATCTAGAATTTTACTCCATTTAAATATTATTTATAGCTTGACAAATACTTGATTTAATACACATTAACATGATTGATTAAAAATAAATTTTAACTGATCTACCTTTAATCCGAACTTCTATATACTAACGTTTTTAGTTTCGGAAATTAAGGGATATACGCCTTGTATTTATAAATATTATAAATTATATATCTATATTTAGGTGCTCGCCTAAGCTTAGCTTAGGTAAACGATCCCAGTTTGTGTCATATGCAGCTATTGTAGGGTATTCCGGTTTCGTTTTGCGAATTCGGAGGCACGTGTGGGCTTCGATTGTTGTGTGTGTTCACATTCGTGATGCAATATTTAGAATTGTTTTTGCACACTTTTTATTGTGCGACCTTGAGCGGCCAAACAAAGCATCATTTGTAAAATTCTATAGCACAGGTAGATAGATATATGTACATGTGTACACGTATGGAATGTGTGCGTATGTGCATATGTGCATACATTTGCAATAAATAACAAATTAGCCAGCGACCGAATCACAAAAACTCAAATGTACCGAAATAATAATAAAACACAAAAGCACTGTCGACGGTCGGGAAGCAAGGGGGATCGGAGAGAAGCTTGTGCCATAGAGGAACCAGCTTAACTGCATGGCTATTGCTCGCTTTCTACATCAAAAGCATATAAAATTATTCCATAATTAATTGAGCGCGAGAACTAAATTAAGCTTTGATATTCGTTTACTTTAACAAAAATAACGCAAACATTATTTGGAATTTGCAATTAATTATCGTGTGCAATTAGCGTATGAAATAGTCGGCGTGCGGTTTTTTTTGGATTTCCTCTTTCATTAATTATTTATAGGGAAAGTACTTAAAGCGTCAAAAATTATTTTGAAATGTATTGATTGCGCGTGTTAATTCATATGTTCAGGTATTTAAATAGGTTATCGAGCAATTGTTTTTGCCCATTATTTACTTTTACGAATTATAGAGAATTTACGCTTATAAAGTTTGAAAGTCAAATGACGCTATATCAGGCGCTGATTTTCTAAAATTAATACTCACAGCTAAATTGATAATGATAATTTGTATATATTTATACATCATATATTTTTTATATATCAGTTGAGTTATTGAATTAACAAAAAATAATCATAGTTAAAATGCTGTTTCGTACCGTTTGTTCTTAAAATATAAATACATACAATATATTATAGTTCATATTCCAGCCTGTATACTCATACTCATACAGCTATAAAATCGTCTGATAATAATTATAGAAGGTAATACGTAATAAAGATGAAATAGCGATTGCTTTTAACATATTTGGAATGAGTCAGATTTAATCTTTAGAAATATATGACATTTTCCTTAACTGTTGCCATTGACGTATTTAACCATTTTTGAGTGAATTACATCAGGGAATATTCCTTTCGCACAGTCGACAAAAACAAAATGTTAATTTCGCTTAAAGTCAAGTTTATTTTACTATTAATTTTTTTGTATAAATCTTTATGCATATTTTTCGATTTCATCGCAAGGTGTAAACAATTTTTTGTGACTCCCGAAAGTTCTACGCACAAGAATGCGTAAAATAGTCCTAAGCCCACAGCTATGCTAAATAGTTGTGACAAGCCTACCGTGTTGTTGCTGTTGTGTCTTTTATCTTTCAGATGTGCTCTTGAACTTGAACAGCGTTGTGAATTCCTGGTACAAAATCGAAAACAACAAAAGCAAAAAAGAAGATATTTATATATAAATAAAAAAACAAAATAACAAATTGAGGCACATGACAACGCAGAATCGAACGAAAGAATTGGCGGCAACAACATCACCAGATCTGAGAGCGTAGTACCAAGCAGAGCCCGAGCCGGAGCCTCAGTTCCAGCCCCAGCCCCAGCCACAGCCAGAGACTCGATTTGGCCATGATCCGGACTTGGCCGGGAACGGGAATGGAATAGAATATTATGAAATTTACGACGAAAACAAAAATAAATCTTCCAGCTGTATTTCTCAGTGTCCGTCCGTGCCTGTCTATACGTTTATCAATTTCTAGCTACTTATTATTCGGCAAATACTATCTCTCCGTCTTTCTTCTCCTGTTGCTGTCTCGCTTGCACTCTCTACTATCGCTCATCCTTTTGGCCTTGAAAACTCATTAATTCGAACTCGAACTGACAAATCGATGTCGTGACGACGCAAAAGAAGCCGCCGCCACTCGAGACGGCTTGAGAATTTCACAGCTATCGAGAACATGAGAATAGTATGCCCGAGAGCTTTGCGCCGGCCTGGCCGTCTCTCGGATGCGCTACACTCCAGCCAGCGTGAACCCGCACCTAAGAGAGAGAGAGAGAGCGGACCCCATTGCGATTAAAGTGCCTACTCTATAAATGCGTTCGTACTTCCGCATCCATAAATGGTACTCGAGTAATTAGTGGTGTTTAACACGTACACCCATGGGGTCAATGAACCCGCGCACATCCTATTAGGAATTGCATTTGTATACTCGTATATATAAATTGCATATTACCTAATCGAAATTATTTGAGTAGCTGTTATTTGTATAAAATATACATATTGAAGAGCTTGCTTTAAGCGAAAGCCAAAACCGCCTTTTAAACCTATATGAATGAGAAAATCATAGTTCAATAGCAGTTTGCAAATAAATGATTAAGCTTTTTTCAAGCGAGTATTATAATTCTATTATGAACTTTGCATTTTTCTTCACATATAGTATATTCGTAAATACTATACAGGTATAAGAAACTTTTTAATTTGCGTTCGTTTTGTTTAATTTATAGAAAGGTAGGCACACATAGCTCCTATATATGTATATACATTTTATATTTATTTATGCATTTCCATTAATAAACTACGTAGTATCTGTTTAGAGCTGACGAAATGCGATACCTTCAACAGATCTTGAACAACATAATTGTTGTTTACGTAAGTGCAAGTCCCGAGCCGAGCCGATTCATGTCGGGTGTGAAAGGCCCTCCAACTGCAGGTCTCAGCGAAAATAATGTAAATGCATTTCTGCAAAAATGTTTTAAGTTCACATGCAATTAACGCTTGTTTAGTTTCGTATTATGCGATACCCTGTTGATTTATTATTATTATTAAAATTATTAAATTATTATTAAATTACTAATTATTAAGTTAATAAATAAAATTATATACTATCAACCTAACTATTTTTTAATAGCACTGGCTGTTAGGGCCTTCGGCTATGGCGCCTCGAACTTAGACATATAATCTACTAAATAGTACATGCTATTAATGTCATTTATCTCACTATAATTAATTATATCCGATTTATTTACATATTGTTTTAAAGGGTAGACATCTTGGAGTATTAACAAAAGAAAATAATATTATTCTCTTTATTTTAGGAATAGTAAGTACGCGATCCCTTAAAAGATTATGTTGCCATTTAAATGCCCAACTGCCAAACACTATGTGCCGTTAATTACAGGGTATACAAAACACAAAAAAGAATGAGAACCCAAAGGCTTTGGGTAACGTGTGAAAATGTTGGGAATTCATTGAACCCGTCGGGAAAATGAAGACAACAATTTCGTTGTGCTTGCCATTATGTAATTAGAGTAGGGGCCCAGACCAGTCGCCTAGATGCCACCATTGAAATCCACGCGCCTAAATATGCGAAGAATGTGCGTATTGCGGTGCTGCCAGCGATATCAGCACGAGAGTTCATTAAACTGACAGCATCGGCCGATACTTGTGGACTCGACGGGTGGCGAGCGGGGACAGCCCGTTACTTAGCTAAGGGCCTGGCTGAAACCGAAAACAAAACTGCGACATTTCGTTTTCTGTTTATGTTTTTGCTTCTGCTTCAGCTTCTGCTTCTGCTGCTGCTGCTGCCGCACGCCTAATTTATCGATAATCACAACAAATGATCAACAACAACAGTGGCAGCCAAAGGGCCCTCGGAGCCACCATTCAACCTGTTGCCGCACAGCCGAATAGCCGGCCGGGCAGTCTGCTCGTCCGTCTGCTGGTTGACTCATGCCAAGGGGGAGCCATCGGCCAACTATCGGCCATCGGCCATCGGCCATCAGCTATCAGCTATTGGCCAGCAGCAGCATCCCAGTTGTGGGCCCTACGCACACCAGGCACACATACGTCACACGGCTGTTTACTACGTGTGTGCGTGTGCGTGGTTAAGCATATGCGTATCTATTAGATACGGATACAACGTGTTTTCTTTTTATTTTTCGCGCCAAGCTCGAGCGAGTGGTAGCAATGAACTTTGCAGGCGGCATGCGATGTACGCATGTCCCATGTCCGAGTGGCGTTCATTAAAATGGCCAAATGAGCTCAACCTGACGGCGATTATATAATGTCAATCGATGCGCCATAGCCCGCGTCTCACCAGAGCCATAACCTTGAGCGCGTACGCTGACATCTCCAGCCCCCCCGAACGCCAGCACCAGCACCAGCACCAGCAACAGAACCAGCAACAGAACCAGCAACGACAACAGCAACAGCAACAGCATCAGGCCCCAGCTCCACAAGCTGGCAACACGTCCACGAGTCAAGTCTCGAGCGGTTTCGTTTAGCATTCTTGCTGCTACTGCGCCATAACGGCCAGGCTGGAATCAAGCTGCAGGCTGTCGACTGTAGACTGTAGACTCTATACTTTATACTCTATACTGTATACTGTAGAGTGTAGATTGTAGAATGTTGAATGTGGGGGTTCAACCACCTCAGCTGACAGCTGGCATCGGGGTGGGCTCTTAGCGGTTGTAGTTTTAGCCCCAACTAGTGCGCCACTTCCTCGAGCATAAATTTAAATATTCCAGAGCTGTAAGCTTTAGTTTCTATATTGCTTTTTTTTCGTTCAAGTTAAAACGCGTTCAATTTGCGTCAATTGGCAGAATATACAATCTGCATTTATAATAACGCACAAAACAATGCAAATTATTTCAAAACAAATGAAATTCTATTCCTGTTCTTAGACACAATAATCAAAATTTGAAAAAATAATAATAAATGAAAAACAAGCTTCTGCTAGCCACCTGTGAATGAGACAAGCGCAAAGATTTCCGGAATACGAGCCTCATCTGGGCCTGAGATCGCAAACTCGCCTCCAGATCGCCTCGGAGATCATGTCCCCCACCTCCGTTCCGCTCCCACTGCTGCTCCCATTCTCGCTGTAGTTCCCGACCATCTCGAACTTTATCGTTGATTAGATATGACTGAAACATCTCTGGGTTTTTTGCCATCTTCTTTGAATGAAGCGTAGCTGGCTTTAAGCAGCTTCCCCGCCCTGCCCCCCATAGCCCCATAGTCCCATAGCAACCGCTGCTGGCGGGCAGCTCCATTGAAATTTTGTCGTCTTGGGCAAAAGTTGTAAACAGCCACAACAATAACAAAAACAAATTCTTAAAGAGCAAAACAGAAACCGCGTGGTCGCGTCGAGTATCGATACCCGCCCGCCCCCGCATCCCCCCCAACCGCTTCGGGCCGTGGCCACTGACACTCTGGCGTGCTTTCTGGCGCGTATCCCAAGTGTTTATGTTTTGATTCTGATAGTTTCGGTATTGGTATTCAAGGTTACTCTTGTTTTCATGTCCATTGACCTATTTGGTTTCACAAACATCACCATGCAAATGAGCAAATGAGCCGCGGGCCGGGCGATCGTTTGAGTACATTAGTTGTCTATAACTGCTATATCTCTCTTTTCATATCTCCATATTTCATTTCTTCTATTTCTTTTATCTAGATAAAAGCTTTCTATTTGCCATTTCTTGCTGCTTAGTAGTTCTTAACTTTGATCAATATCCAAATATCTAAAGCGTTCTTTGTGAATTTGCAAATATTCACTTTGAAATCAAATATGCCTAATGTTCTCAACAAGCTAGTATTAGCCAGATTTTACCTTGCCGAGTATTAGGTGGTGATTCTAGTTGCCTAAAAATGGCAAAATGTAATTTGCATTTGGGGATTTGGAAAATTTTTTGGGCGGTCGAATGAATACTAAACTATTGCTTACAACTTTATTTCAAATTTGTTCACATCTCCAGTATAAATATTTTCAGTTAACTGTGGAAATTGACTTACAACCGTTAGCCAGGAACTGTGTAATGCCCATATTTCTCATCAATAATAAGAGTTGGTTTGAATAGTCGAAAAATTAGTTTTCGTTTGGATTTCTAAGCACCCAACACATGAATCAAATATGACTAATATCTTTACTAAAAAAATCGATTGTATAAAAATTAAACCACCAATAGGAACAATCGGTCGAAATTTTTTGCCTTTTTTTGCGTTTTGTTTGTGAAAACACAGTGAATTATTGTAATATAGCGCACATCTCTTATATGTCTGCATCGACTTTTTGACCTTTGGTATCCCAAAAATAAATATTTTTTCATTTTTGCCTTTTAAATAGTATCTTTAAAAACACAATCTTGACGTGAGCTTATGTTATAAAGATAAAAAGGCAATGACCGCTTCAGTCAGACAGCACAAGCAGTCCAATGTATTCCAATAGATACCGAGGCTCAATATAAATATTAATAAGGAATCATCAGTTTGTATTGCTGTACGTTATATAGATGTGGCACGTAAATCCCATTGATAAGTTGCCACACCAACATATACTGCAGCACGGCTGGGCAAAAGTCCCGCCCCTTGAAGAGAAATGCAACGTTTGCATATGCAAAGCGCAGCAGAAAATATTTCCGTTTTAGGGTCTGAGAACCAAGTAATCAGAGAACCATCAACATCAACATAAACAACGGCAACGGTAACTGGAATTGGAATTGGAACTGCACTCGACAGTTGTATGACAGACAGCCCTTCGCTGGGTCATTGTCATGAGCAATGGCGAATATCATGATGTTATGGTGTGCTCTGTTTGGGAGTTGTTTTTAATAAGTATAAATGACTATTCGGTAATTCAGCGATATCTTTACCTTTGAGTTGGCAGTGGTCGGGCAATGCTCGCACACACACACACACACACACATTTTTATCAGTAACTCGAGCTTTGTATTTGTGATAGACTTGAGTTCGTGCTTAATGCAATGCTTAAAACAAGTAAGAACGTTGCAGTCGGACGTAACCGACTGCGTATACTCGTTCACAGTACATTTTATCACATTATTTTGGAAAAATATAAAATTTTTATATTTCGTCGGTGCGGGTGTTGGCGTGGCAAACATTTTTTGGCTCGATCTTAAGAGGAGCTAACCCAAACACTATCCGCCAAATTTGGTGAATCTTGCTTTAAAATCGCGCCCGGTAAATTTTCTTACCGAACTGTAAAAGGAGTGACTAGCCATCTACGTTTAAAATTTGGATACTCTAGCTCCAAAATTGTGGTCGGGAAATTTTTTATGGATCTTTAAAAGGGGCGAGCACTAGTCTACATTTAAAATTTGGTTACTCCAGTTTGAAAACTGTGGAAGATGTAGCCATTTCCGATTTTTTAAGGCGGGAGCGCTAAGGGGCGTTTCAGTGGGCGTGGCCGGGAAATCAAGGTCGCAATTTTTGGAGGAGGAATATCGCGTTCTTACGGACAGACGGACGGACAGCATGGCGGACATTACACAAAACCAATATACTCTTTTCACTAGTGAACTAGTATAAAAAAATATTATTGGTAAAGAAATTTTTGTCATTCAATTTGTAAATTTTATTGCACAATTTTTTTTAATTTTTAATTTGATTCGCTAAATGACAATATGAAAATGCAAATAATTATTTTAAAATTGGAAGAAATTGAATAAAACAAGTTTAGAATCGAAAGCTGGGGGTCATGCATAGCGGAAAACCAGATTCGGGATTCGAATTGTTACATTGGGATACATTGGATACATTGATTTCAACTGTAAACCGAACCGCCGATAATTTGTTACGGGCTGGCACCCATGATAATTAATCTTTTTTAATTGATTGATTTTGAATCAATAGTTCAGACATATTTCAATTCAGTTTCTAGGCAGCTAGTGACGTTTGCTTACGCTTGAACACTGACCTTTGTTCAATCTTTTAATCAGACTTAAACGGAATTCGAACTAAGGCATGTAAACATATATGACAGGTGCACGAGTACTACGACTGCTCTACAAGTTACTTCAAATTTGATTATTTGATCGGGGGTCGTTGAAAAGCTAAATCAACTGCAAAATTTTACATCACATGTTTTTGTTTTTAATTTTGATTTTTTATTAATTTATTACGATTTCTTAGCCGTCGAACTACGAATAACAACCCTGAGATTACACATAATCAGATTATTATTTTAAAGTCACAAATCGCATCACACAGTTGTAGTAAAATTATCACTCATACGTATCATTGTACTATTCTAATAAGATCCGTTTCTTTCTAAAGATTTGAAAATACATTTTTTTGTTTTAGATAGATTTATTCTCGGCTAAATTTATTCATAATATTTAAATTATCAGTTACTCTATGCCTTTCGTAGATCAAGTTTATTGCAAATTATTCTTAAGTTTTGAAATGGCTGTGTATTTCTTCTTGGTTCTCTTTTTGTATGTGTTTACTGAAGTATGTTCGGCTGGGAGCTGGGTACAGGGTATTTCGTAGTCGCTATCTGCTCAAATTCAACCGATCTGCCAATTCAGCTGTGATTTATATTAACCCAAGGTTTCTAAATAATTTGTTTAATTTTTTGTTTAATTTAAATAATTAAATAAATGCAATTTCTATTAGTTGCAAACAAAAACAAGTCACAGTTACATGCAATTGATCGCGTTGGAAATCGCAAGTTTGATTTGTTTATAAAAGTGCTGTCAGATATTACCAACTGAGCTAAGGTTCTGTTCTTGGCTAAGTTTAGCTTGAGCTTGAGTGAGTAGCCGGTAGAGGGCGTTGACTGTTGCTCGTGGCAGCGACAACAACAAAAATGAAGCCCAGTGATTATTGCGGCCAGTACGAAAAGTTACTCAATCATTTCGGCAAATATAGCTGATGATAATTTATAAAATTGTTTTAAGCCTTTTTAAGGTAGGCTTAAAAAACTTTCACCACGCTAAATATACAATTTTAGGCATTTAAAATTCAAGCTGCAAATATAAAGAAAAAAATTAAATAAAATAAAAGAAATAATAAAAAGCACATGCGAACAAAATGAAGTCTCAACTAATTTCGCTGTGTGCGAAGGTCAACTGCATGAAATGAGCCGCGAAACTTCTCCAAATGGCCGAGCCACGTTTCAAAATTGCGACAGATAAACAGTATAATTAATATACAATACGAATAACCCGTTTCAAGTGAAGTCGAAGTGGAAGCCAGCGAAATCCAAGTAACGGCAGACGCAATTGTATAATTGGGCAAAAAGGGCGCGTCCGTTGCGCAAATCCGCCTTCAAGTCGCGGCCGCAGTTGCCATCGAAGACGAAAAAGTCACAAAATACATATGTATACAAAAGCAAAACAAAATATAAATCTGGTCAAGGTCGTCGTGCCGTTGCCTTACGGGCCCTCGGTGCGTATACTTGATGGGCAACAGGCGCAGACACAGTTAGGCATTCGCTTAGCGCCTTCAATAACTCAAGTAGCTGCAATTGTATTCGCTGTTTGTTGTTGTTTTCTTTTTTAAGTGTTCATTGTTGTAGTTGCCGCTGCCGTTGTCACTCAATTGAAACCGAAAAGTTAAAGTAATTACGATTATACAAATTGAGTTCAGTCCGCATGGCTTTTCGTGAATGGCGTAATCAGCTGGCCGGAGTAGAAAGCCTTCCAGTCCACCATCAGCGAAGCTGGATTACGTAACCACATGCGGACGCTGACCTCTTGGCTTTATGGCCATTATCGACATCATGCTCAATAGGGTATTGTGGGTGGCTGAGGGTATTATAATTTGTCACGAAATGTGTACCGCATCAAAGAAGGCCCATAAAGTTAATTTATTCTGGTTTAGTATCTACAGCCGATTTACTATATTCATGTTCGTCTGTCCATCCATCTGTCTGTCTGCCTGCACTACATATCTTGATTGTGGCCAGAACAGAAGACTATAACCTATGAGAATAGAAACAATATTTTGACGAAAGCCATCGATTATGCTGAATATACCTCCACAAAATGTTATTCTTCAGCGAAGCGAAACAGTTTTTACATGTTTTTTGTTTATTTGACACGTGCCGTCTAAATACTTTGTCTTAGATCTGTCTGCGTATGTATGTAATTGCTTGTAGGTATGTCTATAATTTATTAATAATGTTCTTTTAGTTTTGGCAGTAAGTGAAACAAAAGAAACGTGTCCACTGCCCTATTAATTAATGGCCCTTTCATACTTGGGTTCTGGGAAAGCTTTAGCAACATTACCGTTAAACGGACAGAACTTTTGCCCCAGCTCCTGCCGGCAGCTGGCGAAGGTCTGCGTAAATGCTTAGGGCAGCAGAGTGCCGCAGAGAGGGGCAGTGCAGGGGCAGGGGTAGGGGCGGGGGCAGGCGGAGTGTGGGTCCACGTCAGCACGAGTTTGTTAGCTGGCGGTAACAGTGCTTGTGGCAGATCCTGCCCATGCGCATGCCGCAAGCAATAAATACTTAATAAATAAATAAGTTAGTGCAGTTGGTCAGAACGAACGGCCGCCCAGCTTGGGCACGGGCAATCTTAACGACAGCCGACATGCCCATTTCGCCATCCCGGCCATTTATGTAAGTGGAGCATTATGCATGTTTATTTGAATTTGAATTGCTTGGGAATTTGCACAAATGCCGCAGGTAAAAACTGGGTCGCTTGCGTCAAACAGACTCGGTCCACGGACACCGCGCCTGCTTCTGGTCTGGCTGGCTGGGAGCGATCTTCCGCAACGACTTGTCCATGTCCACAAGTGCGTGTGTGGGTGTGTGCGTGTGCGTGTGTGCGTGTGCGTGTGTGCACTCGTCCGTGTTGACGGTTGCCCGTCGCTGCAGGTCGTGCTGGCCGTGATCTGATTACAATTCCAAGAAGGTTTCATCAGTGTGCCCAGCTGCAAAAATAAACACTAGACGGTTCCCTCGCCAGCCATTGCTGACGTCTCTGACACAGCCTCTGCTGCCGCCTCTGCGACCGCCTCTGCTGCCGCCTCTGCTGCTGCCTTCCTCTTCTGTTTGTTTGCATGCGGTGCCTGTATTCATTACGTGTAATAACTGTGGTAATTGTCACGTAGACCCGGCCAACAACTACAACAGCTAAGGACACTTGGCCAGCTGACGTAATGAGCTCAGATAGAGGCAGCGGCAAATGGCCCATTGCAATTGCGACAATTGAACGAGCAGGAACGTCGAGGCCTGAAGCTGAGGCTGAAGCCGAAGCCATGGTCTTTTATTGAGGGCATGCACAGAGCGTGCTTCTAGTATTTTCCATTAATAAACGGTCAACTTTTATGGAATGCGTTAAACATGACGGCGATAAAGGATTGCAATGCTTATCTTATCGCATAAATGACAGCCGGCAAATAATTAGTTTTGTCGCTGATGCTTATGTATAATAAACGCCAAGTTTCTTCAAGATGCCTTTAAAACTAACAAGCTTCTGTGCAATATAAACAAGCAGTCGGACTTTGTTGTATCAATTTTAAGTCAAAAAATTATTTAAGTATCGAGCAAAAAGTATCGACAAGCCGTATTATCTATTTTACGTCCTTCATATAATGAATTTCAAATTTACTACTTAAAAGTATTACCTATTTTATGTATGACGATGTTTTAAGAAGTAAACGTGTATATAGTGCAGAACATTTAAGATATATAAGACTTAAATAGAGTACTTTTTATAAGAAATATTATCGTCTAATTAAGTATGTTTTATATATAACATTACTTATAGAAGCATTTTGTACATAATTTAACAGTTTTGTCTCGATTCTACATCATAAAGGGGCGCTTTTAAAATCAAGAATGATTCATAGTTAATTTAAAAAAAATAAGAACAAATTTTTCTTTAAAGTTTTATTTATATTATTTTTTGTTTATTAGAACAGAGTTTTTCTTTTGAGTTTATGGTCACCATTAAAAAATCATTACGAAACCTTAATCTTGAGACCTTCTTCGTGGTGAGTACTCTTAGCAGAACCCTTCTGACTTTAATTTATTTTTGGCCAACTGGCTTAAGCTTCGGCTTTAATTTCTGCATCAGCATTGTTAATTGGGCAACATGTGGCGCCCAATCCTTTTGATGTATTAAGTAATTGCAGCTCCAGCCACAAATCAGCAGAAAGCATCCGCATATGCAACAGCTCTTCCTCACACACACACACCCACACGCACACAAGCCAACGGGTATACAATGCGATAGGCGAAAGTGTGGCACATCCATCAGGGTGCCACGCCCACTGGCAGCATGGCAGGCAAGAATCGCTTCCAGCTGGCTTGTGGCTAGAGATTGCATGCACCTCATTTGTCGTGGTCATGCGGTAATTGATTTCTTTTGACCACAACATCGCACACACACGCACACACAGATCGAAGCACACGCATGTAGTATCGGACCTCATCCTCATCCACATCTTCATCCTCATTGGCATCCTGTTTCACTGCCGTAATTTATGGAGCTGGTGGTGGCTTTGTTCGGCTCGGGCATGTTGCTTGTAGCTGCAAGTAGCTGTAAATGCGTCTGACAGTTTAATGGCTCCCAGAACGGAGGGACAGCGAACGCTTTTTGGGAAATCAGCTAACGGATAACGGCTAACGGCTAACAACAAGCAGCCAACAATTTATACGCCGCTCATTAACTTCAAATGGGCAATCAATTCGAAGCATTTGCATCCAGCGCAGCATATGGACGATGTATTCGTGAGTACTCAAATCGATGCACATTGAATATGCGCACAAAATTCAACTCAATTAATAAACTTCTGCCTTGTTGGCGATGTCAGAGTTGGTTCGTTTTGGGCCCGCCTGAAAGTATGCAATGTCTTTTGGCTCCCGTTTGGTTAGGGGCCATATCGAAATTATTCCGCCACTCCATTTTGTTTTGCTTTGTTCTGTTCTGTTATTTACATAAAACATTTATTGCTATTTTACATATGAATTGCATAATTTGCATTTCTTAAGTTCGTTGAGGTGTACAGAAGTGAAAAATATTGAAATATCTTCTTTCACACAAATTTAGTACATATGTACCATGTATAGCTATGTGAATTACATGTATATGTTTGTATATTGTTGAAAGTTTCTTGTTATTTTTTTTTTTGTGCAAATCAATGATTTGTCTGTAATTACATGTATATGTACTACGATTATATACGAACTGATCTACAATTGTGTTTATCTTAATAATTTGCTTTAAAATTCATATTTTACGACAATAGAAATTTGCATCTAAAGTTCTAGTCCCATTTGATAAACTCATGAATGTAGAGAGTTGAAATTTGGACCTGTTTGTTAAGCATTGAAAATGAACAAGTTCTAATTAAATAAGCTGCTTTCATTCTTGCCAATATTTTCCTATCAGTTACGACAAAATGTCAAATTCTAAATATTAATGAAGCTGACAAATTGTTTAACGGACGGTTTCAAACACGCCAGTTTCGGGTTGCTTTTAATTTAACAATATTAACCCAGAGGAATGTTCTGAAAAATATGAAGATTTTATATATTTAAAAAGACTGAAATTTAATTTGTAACTATTTGATAGCCTTTGGTAGATTAATCCTTTGTCTTTCCTAATTTTTTTTTTATATTTTTAAGTTATTTTTCAGTAATATATATTATATATAAATATAATTTGTAATACTCTTTGCGACATTGCAATAGAAATGAAAAAAAAACAGACACAAATATTATATTTGTTTGTGCTAAATACCATGTGAAACAGCTTCAGAGTTATTAAATTCTCGAAATGCATTGTATAGTTACAATTCAAAAGGATTTGCAGCTGAGTGTTCCGGTTTTCATACATTTGTATTACTTATAACTATAAAAATCGGATTTTAATAAATAGTTTCTTTACTTTTCTTTTTTCTTTTCTTTTTTTGGTAAATCTTATTCTTGATTGCTTGCACAGTTACACATATATCAAAAAAATTACATTTGTATAAACACTGAAACGCAGCCTGCAAAATGCTGGCCAGGACAAGTCTAACGATTTACATTTAACAATTAGATGTACAATAAAATACAAAGCAACTGCTTTGAAGTAATAGAGTATTAATATGTTCGAATAGGTATTTATTTGTTAGTTTAGTGTATCGGGTAGCTCTGCCCATGCAACTAATGCGCTAGGAGCCCAAACATTATATTAGTTATTTCCATACCAAACACAACTTACTTGTAGTAGAATCGTTGACAACCACAGTTTCAGTTACTTGCACATCACATACTTGTATTGGAGAAATGCGTCTACAGTGACTCCGTTTCCATAATTCCCTCGCCCGTGGCCTTTCTGCCCGTGTCCCTAACCCTATCCCTGTCCCTCTCCCTCTCCCTCTCCGTCTCCCTATCAAACATGCGCGCCTGCTGGTGCTGACGCCGGCTGGCTCAGAGCCGCGGACTCTCCAATATGGTGTGGCTGGACATGACCGAGTTGGCCAGCGCAATCGAGTTGCCGGCCACCGAGAGGTTCGTCTCATTCTTGGAGCGTCGTCGACAGAACCGAAAGCGTCCTCCATCGCACAGTCGCATGCCCTTGAAGGTGTCCACAAAGGCCCGCCGGAAGCTCGCGTTCATGAAGCAGTAGGTGATCGGATTGCAGCAGCTCGAGGAGTAGGCCAGCAGATGCAAGAAGCTGATGGCCGTATAATCCACATACTCGTACACCACCGGCCCGATGAACATGGTCATCGTGTTGATCACGTACAGCGGCGTCCAGCAGATGAAGAACTCCAGCACCAGCACGAACAGCATCTTCACCACACGCTTCTTGCTCTCCAGGCTTTTGCTCTCGTTGGATCTGCGTGATGCGAAATCAGAGAAGCTCTAAATACACAGGTACCTTCAGAGACGCCAGTCCGGTTGACTCACCTGCGCAATGTTGCCTCTGTGATACGCAGACTGGGCGTGGACAGCGACTTGCGTCGGTCCCCCTCATTGGCCACGCCCATGTAGAGCTGCTGTTGCTGGTGCCGCATGCGTTGTAATCGGCCACAACAGTCGCCAGGTCCGCCGAGGTGTTGTTGTTGCTGCTGCTGCTGTTGCTGCTGCTGCTGCTGCTGATGGCGCATCGACTTGACCGACGCACTGCGCATGCAGTAGAGATGCCGTCGGCCATCGCAGGAGCCGAACAAGCGACGCTTGCTGCCGCCATGGGTATACCCGTCCGCTGCAAGAGTATGCGGGAGAACAGATTAAAGATTAACCCACCAGAAATTACTGTTTTCTATGTCTTCATTTCTACTGTTAATTGCAAGGAACTGTGGTCTATAATTCTATATATTTTATTTATAAGACCTAATGTCTCATGTTAGTGCAAAAATTATGTCTCCCGATTTGATGATGAATGTACCATTATGACAAACCTAAATAAGAATAAACCTGAAAACTACAATTATTTGTTAAGGTCTCGTTTTATTAAAATAGTTTATTATCTGGAGGCTGCCAACATAATAAATTCTAATGTGCTTTCATATCTTCTATGCAACGTATAATTCAAATCACAACACTTTAAAATAAACACGAAGAAAAACTGAAAAATAATAATCAGCTTTTCAAATTGTTTTTCTTTATTTAAACTTATAAATATTATTTAAGAGTTAGACCTCACGCAGACTTCTGAAGACAAAGACTGACATAGATTAATCGCTTTTACATAGAATTCCATTTGACATGTTTCATATAAATAATATGGGCTATTAATTCGAGCAACTGGATATGATTGTCTACTTTAAGCGAAGAAAAGCCTCAGACAAACAGGTAAGTAGTATAAATGAATGCGTGATTTGTCGATTTTCCCGACGTTTTTTCTGTGGCCAAGATGATATAACAGCTAATAGTCGCAAGCTAAGAGCTTGCATGTTTGCTAATGGCACAAAATATTTGCATATATAATACAACAATTAGAGTGATGTCGTCGGGAGTGCTCGACCAGCAAATGCCCTGTTATCACTTTGTCAAATAGTAATTGAATATCATAGATATGCAAGTCGTTGTAAAACAATTCGATGGGAAAAATTAAAATCCGATTAATATCTGTTTTTGTTATTGAATCGTTATGAAATTTTCGGCACAGAAAAATTAAATGCTAAAGTATTTTTATAAATTATTGATTGAAGTCAACATCTTTGAAGTTTTTGTTTTCTTGGAGGATATCTAGAGAAACATTAAACCTTAAGCACAATTTGTTCAATGCTCAGAAAAAGAACTTTCTTTCATTTTTAGGGATCAAGATTTTTGTAATAATTATTACTTAATATTTATTAATTAATGAATTATACTTAATTTAAAAAGGGTTTTTTTTACGCATTACCATTCATATGCTAATAAAGAATATTTCAGAACGAATTTTTGAGATACTTGTTCTCCGACTGTACAGGGTATATAAACAAAGCTTTTGCGTGCGGTTGGCAACAATTTGAGCAGCGGGTGGAATGACATTGGAATTGTCTAATGCGAGGCACAACATAACCAATTTGGCCACCTGACTGATAGCTGGCGTGCCGCTAACGAGCCGCAGTTGGAGCTGTTTAGATGGCCAACGGGCGTTGGAATTGCGAGGCGGGCATCGCAGGCAGTTCCGAGTTGAAAGTCGTAGGCGATGCTGTTGTTGGTGCTGCTGATACCGCTGTTGGCCTTGATTGGCTGCTTGGCCTGGCAGGGCAGTCACTGGCAGCGCAGAGGCGTGGCCGGTCCGTGGGGCTGGCCGCTCGTGGGCAATATGTTGCACTTTGCACTGGGCTGGCGTTCCTACGGCGATGTCTATGCGCGTCTTTACAGGTGAGCTGTGCGCCCCTTCGACCTTGTGGAGTACGCTAGTGTGAAGTTCCTTTCATGTACAGTGAACACCCCAAGCTGCGCTATGTGGGCATCTACCGGCTGTTCAACGCACCCGCCCTGCTGGTGCGGGATCAGCAGCTGCTGCGCGAGCTCCTCTGCGGCAGCAGCTTTCCGCACTGCGCCGACAATGCACTCTACCTGGATGCGCGTCGCGACCCGCAGGCTGCCCACAATCCGTTTGTGGCATGTGGCGACAGCTGGCGGCAGCGACGTGGCGAGCTGCTGCCCCTTTTCACGCCGCATCGGCTGCGCCAGACGCTGCCGCACGTATCCGCCGCCTGCCTCCAGCTGCAGCAGTTCGTGGCGCGCAGCCTGCGTCGCGATTGCTTCGAGGCCAAAGAGCTGGCCACGCGCTACACCTTGCAGGTGGTCGCCTCGGCCGTTTTCGGCCTGGACGCCCAGTGCCTTCAGCCAGGCAGCGGCGCTGCTGACAGCGAGTGGCTCGCCCTATTCGAGCCTTTGTTCCAGCCCAGCGCCTGGAGCCTGCCGGAAACCATTGCCCTGCTGCACTCAGCCCGCCTCGGCTGGCTGTTGGGCCATCGGTAGGTATCATTCAAAAGCGCTTTTTTTACACTCGAAAACAGTGTATTGGGAAAAGGGTATATTGGGTCTGTCCAATTTCCGTCCGTCCGTCTGCCCGTCCATTGATGCTAGAGGCTTGAAATTTGAAATGTATACTCGTGCATATCCATATATTTTTGACTGTGCCCACTGAGGCGTGGCGATAAAAACTCGATAAAATCGATATATCTCCATCAGTTGTAAGCCAGATATATTCTGACAGATAACTGATGACCTCCTTTAAAAATCGCAGAATATCGATAAAACCATCTTGGGGACGCGTGGGCCGAGAAAATCCATAAATCCCACAAAATCGAGCTAGAGGCACCAAATTTGGCAGTAATTATACCCTGAACCCATTAAAAATTTTATTTTCAATAATAAATATATATAAAATGCAGTCAATATAGAGGACAAACCATGAATAAAATGTCATCAAACACAAAAAACGGGTCAGTTTTGGCCGTTTGAAATATGGGAGATATGGATCCGAGAGCTTTACCTGTCAAAATGTTTGTTACTTTTAGCATAATTTTTGACAAAAAATATAACACCCTCAGAACCATATGCAGGTAATGAATATTTTGGATTTTGGATACCTCGCCCCATTCGCCCCATACATGCAAAAATGAGAAAAAATTTGTATTCAAATACTACGACTTGGGCTTTGGTTTGTACATAGATTTCAAGTCTCTTGCTAAATTGCATTAAGATCATACTCTTAGTTTAGAAGTTATAAACGAATTTAGTCTCCATAGTGGGGGCCAAGCGCAGCAGCTGCTCACAGCTTGCCTTTACATGTGGGTGTGAGTGTGTGTATGTGTGATTCTGTGTAAGTGTGTGAAGGAACTGAAATATATGGAAACACTGGGTTCAGGGTATCCCCAAGTCGGGCGCTCCCGACTGGAGCCTTCTCACTTGTTTATTTGATAACCCCCTCTAAAAAACAAACCAAAAAATTTCAGCAGCGCCCACTCGCACCACAATTATAAAAATCGATATTTTTTCAAACTAACAATAGCAAATAACAGCGTTTTTGTTTGTTTTAAGCTGTTATTATACTGTGAACGTTTGACCGTATTGTGCAGTTGGTTATACCGGAATGCAATGATCTTACTTGATTTTTTGTTAACAATGGGGGCTTTTATTCAATAACTTTGGGTCTCTGTGGCTTTTTTAGCAATTTACGCCAAGAATTCGGTACCTCATAAACGAAATATGTGTACATGTATATGTATTGCACTGATTGTACATCATTTCCTATATTTTCGCTATATTTAAATTTCGTTTTCTTTGAACTTAGCTTAAATTGAAACGCTGATACTGCAAATTCCCTGCGGTTCTGTTAACTAAAAGTTCGTTCGAATTTTAAATTGATTGAAAACAAAACAAAATGTTGCGTTTAAATGAAACTCAACCCTTTCCAGAATCTAGTCACGGTTGAATTATTTTAAATTCAGAACAAAATTCGTATTCCAAGAACGTTTTTCATTATGCTAAAATTTCTTATTATTGAACTTAAATACAACACTCAATCTAGAAAATGTTTAACCTGCATTAAATACGTTTTACGACAATTCATTCAATCAAGAATCAATAATACTTAATTTAGTAATCAAAGCGGTTCACGAAGTAAAAGGAGTATATTGGGTTTGTTCAATGTCCGTCCGTCCACCCGTCTCTCCGCTTGATTTATTCCGCTGTTATTGCCAGAGACTTTGGATTACATACTCGTGTTAATCCGCATCAGAGACAGTGCAAAAATTTGTTGGCTACGGCCACTGAGGCGTGGAAATCCGATAATATTGATATATCGTCCTCAGTTTTAAAGCTAGATACATCAAATTTGTTCATACAGATTACTGATGACCTCCTATATAGATCGCACAAACATTTTCCAGATGCGCCCACTGGGGGTGTGGTAAATCGGAAAAATCCGTATATCTTGGGTGCGGGTAAGCCCAGAAAATCCACATCTCTCACAATTATATAGCTAGATGCAGTTTTCTGATGACCTCCTCTAAAGAACAAGGCGAAAATTGTTGGCACGATATTATTTCAACAAAACAATAATAATCTCGACCGTTTTCGACTGTTTAAGGTGTTATTATACTGTGGACGAGTATTGCGCAGTCGGTTACACCGGCAACGGTGCTTTTTTTATTTTTATTTTTTTTGCTATTCCACCCAGCCCAAGATGATGTTGTATATATCCGATTCTCTCCACGTTTCAGTTATGTGCCATTGACGGTGCAGCGCTGGCTACGGCGCATGGTGGCCGCGAGGAGCGAGGGGAACACCTTGCTGAACTGGCTGAGATGTAAGAAGAATCGCGAGCTTGAGGGACATGCCGCCACTCTGCTGCTGGAAGGTTATGAAACCTCGGCAATGCTGCTGGCCTTTGCCCTCTACGAGCTGGCCCTGAATCCGACCGTGCAGCGGCGCCTGCAGGCAGAGCTCGATGAGGTGGCCCAGCGCAATGCTGGGCAGTTGGTAGCGGGCCATGGGGAGGCTCTGGAGGCCCTACATTATGCGGAGGCCACGCTATACGAGACCCTGCGTCTGCATCCGGCAATGCAGGCACTGCAAAAGCGCTGCACTGAATCCTTTACGCTGCCAGGCCAGCTTGAAGGTGGCGCCGAGCTGCGTGTGCCCAAGAACGTCGTGATGGTTGTGCCTGTCCAGGCCATACACCTGTAAGCATGGTTACGGCCCTAACTGACCGACCGGGCATTTATTTTCTTCTCCCGATCTCCGCAGCGATCCCACGCTTTATCCGGCGCCCTTGAGCTTCCGGCCGGAGCGTTTCATGCAATCGCCGCCGCTGGGCTGTCGGTTCCTCGGCTTCGGAGCCGGTCCACGCATGTGTCCGGGCATGCGCTTGGGCCTGGCCCAGACCAAGGCCGCGTTGGCGACGCTGCTGCACGACTTCAACGTCCGCCTGGCGGATGAGCGCCAGCCGGCTATGGAGAAGTCGACTCTCACCTTTTTGACAGCCAGCAAGGGGGGCATTTGGCTCCAGCTGCAGCCACGCTAAGAAACTAGACGCTGAGAATCGAGTATTCCACTGATTTTCCGCATTCTTTAAAGCTATAAGCTTACAGATGCAAAATAAACCGTTTTTGGTTCTCTAGCTCTTTAAATTTCTTTGGGTGGATGAAGAAAAGTGTTTTATGCTCAAGAATATAAATGCCCTACCAGTGGCGTAGGCATGGGGGGGGGGGGAGCGGCAATCTGCCAATATCCTTGAACTGAAGTGTTCATATATTGAAATCTGGTCAGATATTAACTTATTTACTTGGAAACTCCCGACCCCTTCCCTGCGTACGTACAAATTACAAATTTGGTCAACGATTTAAATTTCGATTTTCGACGACTTCCACCCCGAAATCGATAAATAAACCTCGAAGATTGTAAGAGCTTGAGACATAAAATGTATGAAATTCAACTTTAAGAATATCTACCCAGTTTGAGTAGGCATTGAAAAAGGTACAAGCTAATGCTTATAAAGCTGCCAATACAGTTGTCGAAAAGTCTGTGCAAAATATCTAAAGTTTCAGAGATGTTTAACTGGCGCCTCTGTCTACAGATATTTCTATTCGTGCTAGTCGTTTTTTGGGGTAAGTGAGACCACGCCCACTTCCAGCTCAATTAAATGGCACGCCCTTGCCGCCTGCAGTGGGGGTTTGCGTCAAGCTGTCCTACGATGTTCTGGTAAAGCAACTACGCGAGCGCCATGGGCCAACTAACACGACTAACAGGGGTGAGTTCGATCGCATGGCTGAACAACACTGTCCAACCTGGTTCTGCTGTCTGCTTAGGGCAGCAAATGTTCCACGATGACTGGCTGAGCCTTAGCCAGCGCAACGCACTGCGGTATCGGGATCGCGTGTTCGACAACGGCTACAGCAGCCGCCTGGTGGACCTGGTCTACCGCAACGCCATGAGGAGCACCAACGACCGCCGCCGGCAAGTCGAGTTCGAGCGGCGTGTGGCAGCCGCTCGCCAGGTTCTCGAGCTGGCCGCGGCGGCGGCAGACGACGAACGGGCGGCACAGATTCGCTTGGTGGGCGTGGAGGACTCGGTGCCCATTAACTTACGGGGGGCCATAGACGCGGCAGGTGAGAATCGGCACCAGCTGCTGCTTCCCTTTCACAAAAGCTCTTCCATTTCAGAGCTCGTCGCTGCTGATGACATTAATTTGGCGCGTTGTAACGAGAAATATATGAAGTCGTGAGAAGGTGTCCAAGCCCAAAGAAATTTTTGATATTTTATTCAAGATAATTTGGTTATTGGCAATTTGATAAACTTGAGTCAAGAGTTTGTAAATATCCTTTCACTATAACGTTACGTAAATATAACATTTAAATATTAATGTTACGCCCTGAGCCCATCAAAATTGTTTATGTATATATAATGGTTTTGTTGTGTTATCAATCTATGATTTCCATATTTCAAACTCGCATAACTTTGTCAAAACTGAACAGATAATCACAGTTGATGGCATTTTGGTCATTATTTGTCCAATGAAATGAATTTGCATTATTGAAAATATTTTATTTTGAAATTTTTTTGTTAAAAATATCTTAACTTTCATTTTTGTTAGACTGTGCATTGACTGAGACATATTTAGCCCATCTACTTAGGATTAATGTGTCGCACAGTTACCAAGACCCAAATTTTATTCTGGATCAGCCTGCTTTTATGTGCTTATTGTAGGATTTTTCTTTAATATGCAAGCGAGTAAGCCTCATTCAAGTTTTCTGTTGAATTCCTTAATGATGCTAAGTCAAATTCTGCGAATATAATTTGAACAAATTCGCAGGAAATATTAAGCAATCATTTTAGCCGTACAAATGAATAAAATATAACGCGAGCTGCTGTCTTGGGCGTTTTTGGCGCCATAATTAAAATACGACAAAATTACAGACAGATAAAAGTTGCTAAGCTGCATATATAAGTATATACATATACATATAGCTATATATATGTACATATATAAGTGTAAATTATTTTGTAAATTTTTTTGGTTATGGAACACAGTCTTAAACCCGTGACAAACAAGATATCTTAAAGGGGACTTTTAAATACTCTATACTCTATATTTCTATACTCCTATTCTTACGGTATCTTAGATTATGATATATTTATTAAGTTTAGTCAACATCTTCCGAACTAGTATGTTGAACAAAAAATTAACAAACGGATGATTCATACTTTATTTAAAAATGTTCTTGGGATTTTTAGCACAAAATAGTACGATTTTTACACCGTTCGTATTTGATTTAGAACGGCGTTTTTCTCAGAGTGTATATATGTTTATGGAGTGGTCTGATCGTTTTTTTTTCTTTTTTTATAACGATGAAAAGTAATATCTGCAACGGGTTTACTTTCATGATCCTGACGCAGTTGCTCAGTTGCTCAGCAAGAATATTAACTTCACGCCTACTTCGTGACAAATGTGAAATACCCTATGCAAGGTTTTAATGAGGGTAGGCGGTACAGCAAATATTATGAGTTTAGGACTCTAATTATTAAAAACTTGGTTATGTAAATTGGCAGCGAGCGAGCTGAGCGTTGCGCGGAGTGTAATAAAATATTTTTTTTATCATTTCCCTAAGCGGGGCCTGGGTGGTGCCACTGTGTGGTGCCACTGGGTGCTGCCACCGGCTGGCTTGGTGGATGACTGCCTGTTCTAGTGGCTGGCTGCCAGTTCGCCTGGCAATTTATGGCACAAAAATGTTAAGTGCCGGCCGTAAATTGCATAGGTTTTAAAAATTTAATAAAATTTATCATCAACCGGCACTGAGGCATGTCTTCCTCTTTGGTGTTTGTGGCAATGTGGTGTGGCCATTTATGTGTGGCATGTGGCATGTGAAAATGTGTCACCGTTTGCCAGGAGTACCGATCCGGTCTTACTAATTTGTGCTGGCCCTTGTTGAACGATAAACGAGATAAGGGCATTTAACGAGCGTTTAAATGCTCGACCCCAGCATAATTCACAGCATTTAATTTGACCCTTTCGCTGTGAATAGCACTGCGAGCACTCCCGTTCTTAAGCCCCTTGTAATGCAAAGCGGATGTGGAAGTTGCGTGCGAACGGCGCCCAAGCTCCGGCTGGTAGAGCTCAATTCCGAGCGGAGCCGGGCCCGAGTGTCCTTTATGGCAGCACCCTGTGATAATTCATTATCTGCGTTGGGCTTTGCATTTAAAAGCTTTCGAAATAAACGCAAGTTTATGCTAATATGCAATTTTTGCTCACTTCCTTGAAGCCCCCGCTGCCTTCCCTCCCCCACATGCAAATCCGAGCGGGTGAACTGGGGATAGGGTTGCCAAGCGAACAGTTTCACTTTCATTCTTTATTCTGGCACGGCTGAGGGCAAATGGACAGAAGCATACTTCTAGGCACCCGCACAAAACTAAAAACGTCTCGTTTTATTTGCGCCTGTAATTTAACCCATTTCCAGCTGCGCCTAATTAACGCGCATGGATAAACGGACTGCCGACGGCCCAAGCGACCGTCTTAGCCCCAATCCAACCCCACTTAACCCAGCTGGCAACCATGAAAAGTTCTATTTATGACCTGTCTCTAAGCCGAAAATGATTGACAGCCAGCAGTAGGGCATTTCGGCTTCGAAGTGTCTGACACTGCCAGCAAAAATTCGAATATGCCAAAATGGTAAACAGGCTGGCAATATTGGTTAAGCTCCAGCTCCAGCGCCTGCTTCGGCACGTTCTGTAGTTGTGGATGACGGTTAACGCTATCGAAATGAATGCGAATGGAAGGCTATTTGAGTGGCTCACTTGAAGTTATCAAATGCTCGAAATCAAATTGAATTGAACGGCGGCGCGCTCCACATGCAGCGATTTATCGTCTCCCAAGCCGTACGGCGGCTGTCCGACGCGGCGTATGAGTAACGCGGTTAGATCGACTCGTTGGAGCCAGCAGGGCCTGCGGGGCATTGTCGTTGGCAGCTGGATGAAGTCGAACGCCGGGCAGAAAACACATTTTGCGCGTGGCTGACTTTCCCATGCAAATTGTGCGTGGGCCGACAAAGGACAAGTGGAAACGGGGTGGGTGGGGGGTGGGGGCTGGGGTGGCAGACTGAAGAGTCAGCTGTGGGCACAAAATTGCCGCAAAGGCAGCAATTGAAGCTGTCATCGCATGAGCCCCAGCCCCCGCACAAACTGTTTTCATTGCGAAACCATACAGAGTTTTCTTCTTCGAGGGAAAAAGAGAGCGAGGGAGGCAAGAGAGGCATCCAAGTGGCACATGATGTTTGGGCGTAACAAATTCAATCGAACCCGCTGGTAACCGAAACACAGCTACCCTATACTCACAAAAAGTGCATGTTTACTTACCGTAGTAGTATTGGGGTGTCCCGAATTGTTGCTGCTGCTGTAGGAGCATGTCCAGCTGGGCGGCGCTGTCGAGGGCCATGGCCTCCTGGCGCATCTGCAGGCGCATCAAATAATTCGAATTGGCGTAGGTGCGACGGGGTCCGCTGCAGCTGTTGTTGTTGCCGCTGCTGCTGGTGGTGAGGCCGACGTCCGGGCCGCTGCTCCCAAAGTTCATGGCGCGCTCGTTGCGCATGCTCACATAGAGCGTCCGCGTGATGAACAGATAGGCAAAGCTAAGCGCCAGCAGCGGCAGCACCAACAGCGCCAATGCCAGAAACACGTTGTACGCCCGCTCATAGCCGAGCGAGCCGGCCGGCCACTGTTCCCGGCACTTGCGCAGCCCTGCGTGCAGAAAGGCTCAGAAACGATACGATGCGACACGGAATTGGTTAACTCACCCTGACGACTGGTCGGCATTAGCTGGCTGAACGCCGCAATCGGAGTCATGCACAGCAGGCTGCCCAGCCAGATGAACGCTATGATCTTGTTGGCGTGGTTGATGGTCTGCCAGGTGCGGGATCTTAGCGGGTGACAGATGGCGTAGTAGCGTTCACAGGATATGGCCACCAGGGTCCACGAAGAGACGGCAACCGAAGCAGCTGAAAAAAAGATTATTATTATTATTATTACTATAAAAATTATTATTATTAATATATTATATATTCTATAATTATTACTGGAAGATGGACCACTAGGCGTATACATCAAATAAAACCCTGGGCGGGAAGGAAAGACGGAAACGGCTACTTTACCACTTTTCTGCACTTAATTCGAAGAAGTGAAGGGAGAAGCAGCGTGAATACTGACGCCGAAAATTATAGTGTCGAGCAAACCCAGGTGGAAGTCACGACCAAACAGTAGTGTCGTCAAATTGGTACCTGCGGAATTGATGTTCCAATGGGGCGCTGATTGACGTTTGAATCCTGTCCTTGGGACCGTCAGATTAAGCCATCGTGACAGGAGCTCACGTAAAACCACTTGACTTTATTACTATCTTTCACTGTAAACGATGGTCCCAAAGACGTTGTGAACTAGCTGTCAAAAATTAGTTGTACACAGCGATGAAAACTGACGGCTCTGAGCGCCCTTTCTTGGCGACATCCTGCGTCTAAAAAAGCAGGATTTGGACGCAAGAGGATAAAACAGCGATTAACGATGGTTAACTTCGAAGTAATGTGAAAGCAGTTCCGAAGTGGAGATAGGTTAGTGAAGTTCTAGTGGGTGGGGGTCCCACATACCTCTCTCCGTCGGCAGATCGAGATATGCATATGAATTTCCCCTTTTCAACCAAAAAAAATAATTTTTTGCTGTTATTATTCGTTTAATTATTATTATTATTTTTATATTTCCTTTTATTATTATAATTTTAATTGCAATTACAAGACTGTTTTCGAATCCAGCTACCATAATTGAAAACCCGAGCGATATGGAAAAACTTTCCGCTATGATATACTATATTTGATTCCGATAGCCCGCAGTTCAGTCACTTTCAGATAGATTATTTATCTTGTGCCACACTAAGCACACCACCAATTCATGCATCACTCGTTGCATCTCTTTGGGGGAAATGGGGCGCGTCATTAGGGTGCTAATTTATGCCGCCCACGGTTATGGCGTGGATCTGGTCCTGCACTCGGTTGTCGGCGCTGGGAATAACAAATGTAGTGCAATTGGGCCAGGACAACGATAACGATAATGATAATGATAATGATAATGATACGTTGGCCAACGCAAACTTATTTAAATGCTAGCTGGCTACTGGCCGCATCCCGTGTGCTCCTCGGCTCCATAACGAACCCGACCCATCCCTCTTCCAGGTGTGCCCAATTCATCATAGTCGAAATTGTATTACCAAAGGTAGTGCTGACTTGCCAATGCTGCCGCTGGTGCTGCCAATGCTGAAGCTGATGCTGATGCTAATGCTGATGCTGATGCTGTTGCTGATGAGCGGATGCCAGTTAAAGGTCAGACGGGGGTGGTGCAGAGTGCTTATCTATTTATGCTATCTCCCCGTTGACTTGCGTAGAAAGCCAAAAACATCTAGTATGAATGGCAGTCGAGTCTAACCGACGAACCAATGCCCTGTTCATAGATTCACAACAGCTTAGATCAGCCACGTGCATGTACAAGTATATATTTCGAGCTTCAAGTCTCTTACTTCAATGTAATACATTACACGATATGCATTGGACACAACCAATATACTTTCTACAGTTAGCAAACAGAGTATACATAAAGTAAGCACTTTGCGTCCAATCCAATGCCGTTTCTCATATCCCCGTTCACCGGGCGCGCAGATAGAAAGCAAACACTGACACCCACACACACGCGCGCAAACATTAAAATACACATAGGCCCACGAGTGTGTGGCCATCAGGCAAGTTGGGTTTAAGGATTGCCAGAGTTGGATTTTGGTGTCTGTGTTTACATGCGTCGCAAAAGTTGGAACTGCTTTTGGCGCTAAGTGGGAGCGTGTGCCGTTGTGTGTGTGTGTGTGCGTGTGTGTGTGTTGTGTGTGTTGGTGTGCGTGCGGCAACCCATTAGCTGAGCGTGGGTAAAATTGTTAAACAAGCCAAGCTCATTAACAAAGTAACAGAATTAAATTTAGCTCAGCCGCATCGCCGTCGCCGCATCTGACCATGGTCATGGTTCAATGAGTTCGCCCGCAAATAAACATGCAAATTTTATGGAAATGCTAAATATAGGAAAATTGGACTGCGGCAGAGCCCAACGCGGGCCAACTGAGAATCTAGGTAGCAATGTACACAACAAATCCCAAAGGCAATTCTTTGAAAGCACTTCACGGAAAATGCGGGAAATGAACTGGGCCCAAAAGATTTCCAAAGTGTAAATAAAATTTAAGTAATTGTTTTTTATTTCGCGCACGTCGCGCAATTCCACGATATTATTATTCCGCTACAAAATTGGAATGCCAAATCTGTGTACTGAAAGAAATTCCATAAAGTAAACTACGTGGCTTAAATTGTTTAAAACCACGCCGCCTGTTTTTTCTCACGTATTAAAGACTGCCAGTAGGCCGTTCGTTCAGAAGATACACCGTTTCATGCACCCTAATTAACCTTTTTTCTTCTATTTTTTTATATAAACTAAACCTAATTTTTCCCTTCTTTTTGTATAAAAAAAAGTAAATTTGTTAAATCGCTTACAAGCAGCTATTTTAAATGCATATTTCTATAATATTATTTATACATTCATCAGATCCTTTCAAGTGGCCAATCAGCAGTAGCCCTTTTTCCTCAGCAGTCAACTGGCATATTTATTTGGAAAGTGTATAGCCTTAGAGAGGCTATAAAAAATGTGTCACGAACTGTTCTTTTGTGTCACGAATACGAAGAAATAAAAAAAATATATAATGCATAATGATATTGAAAACCGAACTAAAAATAGATTTAATTTATTCGTGACGTTTCGTCCCTTAACTCTATTGTGGACTCCACACACCCTTTCAGATCATATCGGTCTTGGCCAATCGGCATTTGAGGTAGTGGAGCTAGTAAATATGGCTATGTGTAACATATAATACATGCAAATCATGCTTGGAATATTTTTGCTTCTAAAATCAACACTATTTAACCAAATTACATATGATTTCTTATTTAGATTTGTTGGTTAGTTAGTGTTCAACAAAGAGTATTGTATATTCGTCATTTATTCTTCTATTTTTTTCGCTTTATTGTTTCCGTAAATACATACATATGTAAGTCCGTGTCGCATGTCAAGTTTTGATGGTGCCCGAGACCATTTGACCCATAGGGACTTAAGCTTAACGTTAAAATATGCTCCAATTGGGCTCCAAAACAAAAATTGGTTTATTGGTTGAGAAATTTAGCTTATTTGCGACGACATGGTGTGCCGCCAGAAAATATGGCCCATTTGGATACTGTGCGGGCATTAACTGGGATTTACAATTCACCTCCAACTTGCACAACGAACACGTAGTGTCCTTTTTTGCTGCTACTGGCGGACAGGCAACTGGGATTGAAATTGTTCGGCTCATATGCTGGCTCATTGAATTGTAAATTATCCATGCCAGGACTTGTGTGTCGGCAGCGCCTGTGGCAGGTAATGCTAATGCAGCTTTCTCATTTTTCTGGCCGTTGTTGTTGTTAATTTGACATGCGTTGCATGGGATACGCCCGCACGCCCACACACCCACACGCCCGCATGCCCATACGCCCACGAATGTCAAACACCCGTGCATTCTGGCCAGATAAAAGTTTTGAGCATTTCATTTCGCTTCGGTCCATTTCAGGGCTGTGTCAGCTATACATTTAGCTATCTGTCATAATCATTGTGTGGAGTGGAGCTGCCGAACACATTCATATTCGTATTCAGTTTAAATGAGTTTTTTGGTTACTGGCATTTTATAAGCCCGTGTCGCAATAGCCGTTGCGTAATCAAATACGAATATGGGGAAAATGTGCAATAAAATAGGGGATCGATTTTGCTGTCGTCGTAGGAGTTATTAAAAAGCATTTGGTAGACTGAGCAGCTCAATTTAATTACAATAAGTTGCAATGCCTTGCTTTTTTGCGCAATTTTTTTAAATTCTTTCAAAGCGCAAAAGCGTTTATTGGTCTTGTGCAATATACAGTTTATTACAATGATTTGATTTTTATTTAGATTTTTGTTTCATGCCACATTCGCTTCCGCAAATCGCATGAATCTAAACCTCTCACATTTTTTTTAAATACTAGCTGAAATACCAAATTGTCTGTTTAGCTGTAAGTAATTTTGAAGGCACCAAATTTGATTTGTTGAGCCCCAATAAATGAGCAGGCTCTTTTCTAATAAATTCAAGTTCGGCCGGAATATTCCAAAGCATTTTATTCTTGACTATTGCCAAATTTAATACGAAAATTTTTTAAATTTTGTAAAAAATACAAGCAATCGATGAATTTTCTTACTTGAAATAAGTTAAAAGTTTGTGGAAGAATAACGTCTAGATTAAGTTCAATATTATTTATATTTAGTGTATATTAAGGAGTTTTATGATTAAATAAACATAATTATAATAAACGAATTTCCAACGTCCAACTCGAGCAGATTTTACAACATTCAATTTACAAGCCCTGGTAACAGAGTATTGCACAGTCCGGCACATCCAAGCCCAACGTCTACACTAAATTTCGTAGTTGCTTGATGTGTTTTGTTAGCAGAGCCCTTTGATATATCGTTCGCTATTTTTTTTGGTTATGAAAAGGAAAAGTTGTTCGTTGCAACTAATTGGTAAACAAATTTGGCCAGTGTGAAATGAAATTTGGCTAGGCACTGTTAAAAAGGGCGAAGCCAAGGAAGATCTGAGTTTGAATTTTCACCGAAAAACAAAATTAAATAGCTTTGAAATTAGTAAACCCGTAGCTTTGTAAGAACTTTTGGTAGTGGCTAATGTGTGCTGGAAATTCCAATTCACTTGTTGCCCTTTGCCCTGGGGCCGAGCCGTCTGAATAGCTGGTTACTGAATACATGTCAGGGCACAATTTCCAAGTTGTTCTCAACGTCGGCCAGACGCCGGAGAAATGCAACTGTGCCACCCACTGGGCTTGTCTGCTCCCCGTCGCCCAGCAACTACTGGCTTTTTGTGCGGTTGCCAAGAACCACGGACAATTTGCGTGCAGCATCCACACTGTCTTATCTTTCACCGTGAATCAACATTTAGACCGCATCTGCATCCAAGATTTCCGCTTCAAATGCTGCCAACAGTTATATAAACAAATAAAAGCCAGTAAAAGTTGAGAAGACTGAGGTAAACGTCGAGTTGGGCTGTGTCAATAAGCCGGATCAAGCGAAATTTGCATCGTCAATTATGGCATTGGCTGAGAGTTGCAGCTGCAATTTGGCTTATATGTTAACAAGCCAAGAAAGTACATCGAGAGCCAATTAAAAGTAGGCGGCCCAACCCCACACTGAACCCCACCGGATGTGCCCTGTCGAAAAACATAACTTTAAAGTCAAACTTAGCCGAAGTTCGACACCTGCTCGCCCTGTGATTGACCAATTGGCAGATCGAATGCGGTTTTCCACATTTTCATGCTTGAACACATCATCTTAAATTCAAAGTTATCTTTAGTGTGAATTCAAAAAATAAATAATACATTTTTGGGTGTACGGTATAGCAGATAGAACAGTTTACCGCAGCGAGTGCATTTCAAACTAGTTACTGAATAGTCCGGGGCGCTGTCCATGTTCATTCATGCGTTTTGCATGAAAATAAATTATTATTTTGTTATTTGTAATTCATTTTTGAGTTTTACCCGGCGGCGTAGCTAATTCCCCAGCCTACTTAATGGGTTTTCTGTCTACTGTCCTACAAATTATGGTTTTTTTTTAAATATAGCGTGTTTATGACAGGATGGTTATTGTTACACAAATAGTTTTAAATAATGTTCATTAAAGCTATTTTTTTTAGCAATTGTTGATTCTGTATCTCGATTCGGAGTGGGTATTGGCACAGGCTAGGCTTTAAAAATAGCTTAGTTTACAAATTAGAATATCAGGGACCAACAGATGGTATTGTGTCATTTTTTACTTTAACTAAAAACATCAACGTAAACGTATTAAGTTGAATTCAAAAATTGTTTTTATATATCTGAAATACATAAAATATGCTAATAAATAACTAATTTAAAAATTGTAAATAAAAGTGTCATATCAACGATTTCGCTTTGCAACAAAGGTTAAAGTGAACGATTTAATTTAAATTGATTAAAGTTGTGGCCTTTAGTACATATACTTGATGCCTACACACAGCCACCCGATATCTTTGTCAATGTCTAACACTACGATTGAAGGCACAGAAATTGGCGATGAAACTGTTGCACAAACAATGCGGCTGCTTGAAATGAATGTAGAAATGCACTCAATATTCGAACACGTCGCAGCAACGGTATCATAAATCACTTGAGGCAAGCAAAAAAAGCTGTCAGTGGGGCATTCAAATGAGTGCGTACATATCGACATATCGATGTCCCTTTGGTAGCCTCTACTCGTTGTGTCCTGGCGTCCTGTCGCTGGTCGTTCGTTTTGATTTAGTACCAGGCATTTCCCTTATAGCCATAACTGCGTTTTCATGGACTGAGTCTCAGGGTGGTTTCGCTTGTAAATGAAATCTCAGTCCTGGCTATGAAAAGCTCATCCAGTTACCAGTTTGCTTGTGTGCGTGTTATCAATAAAAATCATTTCAATTTGAGTTAACAATAAAAAATGGCAACGCAAAAGTTTCGGACGTTGCAGAATGTAAGAAACCGGCAATTGTCTGTCCCAACGGGCCGACTGAATAAGTGCCCTACAGCCCAATTCAAGGGGCTGTTCCTTAACTTAATACAATATATTTATATAACTGCCTATGTCTTTTTTCATTTTAACTCAACGCATCGACATTGATGTAGATATATGCCAATTGGGTACAGGGTATAACAGCGGGCATTGCTTCAACGTGGTGCACTGTGTGTGTGCGTGCGTGTGTGTGTGTATGGGCATGTGGGTTTTTTTTCCTTTTCGGCAGATTTTTTCCATTCCGGCTGTGATCAACTTTGTGCCCCAAAAATTGTGAAATTGTGAAATTATATAAGAAATTGGTTTCCATTGTTTTTTATTGACAAGGCAAGTTATTGCCGGGGCGGGAGGCCAGCCAGTCAAAAGAGAACCAACTGTCGCGCCATTTGCCGGAGGCTCAATTTTATTGGCTATATGTGTTATTCTTGCGGCCCCCACACTCGGAATGATGTTATAAAGCATATTGTAAAACACGAGAAATTAAAATGTGCTGCACAACACGAAAACACACGACATACAAATTGACAGAGACAAAATAATATTGGGCCAGACGTTGGCCAATGCTGGGGCAGGGGATGGCTATTTAAAATTAAATTTCTGCTAATTAAAATGCTCCATCTTTGAACTGTTGTCAAAATCTTTACAAGTGCTAAAGGCCAATTATAAATATTTGTTTGAGGTCGAGTTGAAAACAAGTACATGGAAAACGGCTACGTGTATTGGAAATGCCGAATTTGCCCTTGCAAATACAATAATTAGGTTGCTTCTATAATGGACCGGCCATCTTTTATTTTCCTATCCCGAAAAACTGTTACTTTTTATACCTTTACCACTTACATATTTCCCTAAACAATTTGGCTTGCATGAAAAACAAAAGAGTTGTTAGCTTCAGTTTTCCGCGCATTTCCAATCGTGGGGTCGATATTCCCAAAGCGGCGAAAAATGTCTTTATGAATTTTGAAACTGATCTGACAAAAACTATAAACAATGCAACCTAATTATCACCGCATCGCATAATAAGCCAAAGAGTTCCATTCAACCGTATTTCACCAATTTTCCACAATTGTTGAAGGGATTTCACGGATTGAGCATGTAAATGGCTAACAAATATATTTGAGGGAAACTAATGTCCAACAATACTTTTATATTGTTGTAAGTTTATTCAGGGACTCATTATTAAAGGTTTCCAATTTGTAATTCAGTATCTGTTTCAGGCACTTGCGTTTAAGTACTATACTCTTGCATTATGCCACCAAAATGAGTGTTTAAAACATATTGACCCAACTAAATACGTACTTAAGCAGACGTACATATATACCACATCTGTGAATGTGTGGGAGTATACGAAAACACAGTTATTATTTCAGTTGGAGCCGGGCAAGGGTCAAGTTGCAGCCGGACGTATGTTCGTAGGTAGCTTCTTCGTGAATGCAACTTCAGCTATTTGCTGGCATTCAAAAATGCTTCTTTGTTTCAGCAGGAGATTGATTAGGCGACACGCTATTCACAAGCTATCCTGTCTGAGCCGTGCACTCGGACTCTTGCGCAAGTATTTTCATTCCACACTTGGATTGCAGCTCATGAGTTGAGCTTTTAACTTTTGCCCAAGCGAATGTCGACACGGTATTTGCTCTCGCTTTTTATACTCGTTCATGAAGTGAAAATAGTATATTAGTTTTGTGCAATGTTCGTCCGTCTTTCCGTATGACAGGCATTTTTTTTGTCGCTAGACTACAAATTTAGAATATATTTTTGATATATTCTAAGGTTTAACGCTTTATATGGCAGTGTTGCATATCTGCAACATACCGTTTAAACGGGACTATCTTTGTACGTATTTACCAAAAGAGGCAAAACCTATTTTTAAACGGTTTAGAAACAGAAATTTCTTAATTTTTGGTTCTGGCTACACTGAAATCTCTTATATGTCAAATAAAAAAATACTTTTCCCGCCGATTTTGTGATATTAAAATTTTGTCCTCACATCATATTTTTGTGTCTTATATTTGTGATAAGAAAATTGAAATATTAAATAAAAGTGGCATCGAAAGAGAGATAATTAATTATTTTTTTAAATTTTCGTTTAAATTAATATCAAACCAATAATCAAAAATACATTTCATCTTATACTTTTAATTGTTTAAACACATTTAAGGCTTTTGATGGTCAACAAATTTGGCAGACAGTTTTCTGATTATCGAGCTGTTAATATTTTGACCACGTCAACTCTAACACAACAAATTGCAATAAGCAAAATTTAAAACAAAAAATAAAACAATAATTATTTAGAGCGTCTTCGACTGTTTTAAGCTGTTAATATATTGTGAACGAGTATTGCGGAGTCAGTTACATGCGACTGCAATGTTCTTGCCTGTTTCTTTTTGCCTTCCAAAGACAGTACACACCCCCGTATAAGTTTTTAGTTCCTACACCTGGGGTAAGACACGCTGCCAACAATGTCTGCGTGCGCGCTGTAGCTGACGGAAACTGAGAAGCGCCGAGCGCCGCGCATATAGGCAAACATTGCATGGGCGTGGCAGCCAATCTATTTAAGCCAGGTCGTAATTGTTGTTGTCATGACGCTGGCCGGATGCTTTGACGGCTGAACTGAGCTGGGCAGTCGAAACTTTTGCAATGATTTGCACGAAACTTTGTCGGATCACAATAAATTGGAAAACAAATTTAGTGCCAAAGTGGACGAGTTGTTGGCCATGTGGCAGCAGTGTCCAAGTGCCACTTGACCAGCCTTAGCTGGCATGCTTCAGTGGAATTCCAGCCCAACTACTCGTCGCTGCACTGACCCATTTGCTCATATTAAGCACAACATTTTGAAGGTCAAAAGTGACGCATATATATAGTGGCGGGATGGTGTTGGGGCCGCAGCTAGATCTGGAGCTGTGCCCCAATGTGGAGCAGATGTCGCCGTCGACGCGTTGCCATGCCCCGGCTTATCAGCATTCCCAGCCAGCGCAAGCGCCTTTGCCAGAGGTTGAGCCAAATCAGAGACTTGGAAAAGTTTAAATTGCCTTAAGGCAAATGTTGTCGTGCCTTTAAAAAAATGGCAGCTCATTTGTATGCTTTTGTGGCATGTGACAACAGCAAACACACGTCCGCACACTCACACGGTGACACAAATGGTGATTGGTGCTTCCTTTTCCCCCATCATGCTGTGTCTACTGTGTCTACTCCACCTGCCCGTCACATTAATTTAATTCAGCTTGAGGTGTATTTCATAGGTGCGAATACCCCTAGCATATTAGTCACACCTAAATGTCAACTGTCCACATATATATATATATAGATGTGTGTACATATAGATTAGGTTAGTGTGTGCATGTGTGCGTGTGTGTCGTTCCAACTCAAATCGAGTCTATTAAAAAAATCAAGCACAGGCTTTCGTCTCGAATGGACTCTTGTGTACAACTGCCTGAGGAAGGATGAAAGGAATACATATCTCGAGTTCGATTTGATACGACTGCAATTCAAATCAATCAGATAAAAGCTTTTGCAGAAAGTATGCAACATAATATCGAAATAGAAGCACAACTAACTCAAATTGCAAGTGAACAAAAACTGCTCCCTTCAAAGACAAAACATTCAATTAAAGTGCATGAATTATAATTTATAGCAGAAAAATAAATTAATAATTGAAATTTTAAGCTTTCGTTGATTTGCTTTTTTTTTAATTATTTAGTTTTTTATTTTGTAAACACGGTGGAAAGGAAATAATACATATAATAATAGACGAAGAACTTCCCTCCACACCTTGCACGAACAAAATAATTTAAAGATACCTTTAATTTCCTATGTTTTAAATACCGATATAAAAGCCCATTTATTTGTCTAGAAACAGTTAACTTAGTATACGTGTTCTTGTATCTATCCGGGCCGCCAAAGGTAAAAAGTGCATTAAAAACCGCATTTATTGCCGCACACCACTTTTTTTTGCAATGAATTAGCCATTGTATCGGGCTGAGGGAAGCAACAAATAGTGAAAAAAATGTTAATTAATAATCGATACTTATAGAGATAGAAAATACACAATTTTACCTAAGCGAAAAGCGATTTAATATTTGCACAGTCCGCATCGCTGACAGCTAATAAAAGAATTGTTTCATTTAAATGCAACTGTCAATTTGAGCTAAGAATATCTATACACACGTTTGTCAGCTAACATCCATTTTCTGGAATCTTATGGAAATTATTTACGATTTCGGAAAATTCCATAATTAACTGCACGCCTTTTAATGCGATTCGATAGAAATACGATTTTTAAATGAAATTTTAAGTCAACCTCACATAACAGGGAAATTAACTGTTAATGGATCAGGTATGCTTCAGGCGTGAACTCAAAATTTTTCACTAGAAATGAACTCATTAAAAATCAAATTAACGGGCTCTATTTGGGAGTGCTGGCTATAAGATACTCTGTAACCAGCTCCGAGTATCCAAACCACAAGAACTTCTCTATTTATTTGCGTATTTTTTTCTTTTGTCCAAAAAAGTTAGGGGAAATTTCGAGTTATCGGAAGATCAACGCTGTTTAAAGACATACGGATCATTACGGTTTCTTTAATATAGCCTTTTACTATATTTCATTATATTCGTCTTATTTTTTGTGTACGACGTACTTCGGTACACTTTTTTAATGCGATGTCACAAGTCTATATTTTATGTCTATTTTTTGCCATTTGCATCTGTTCGGTAATCCAATTTAATTAATATGACAAATTTCCAATAGAATTACCTGCAGCATATATTTTATTCCACGGGACAATGCTTACAAAACGGACTTTGTAAATCCCCAAATGATTCAAATGCCACACAGCAGAATTATTCACCTGACAAATTACAGGCTGGAGCAAGGACGCTCATGTTGGGGCAAAATAACTCTGGCAAATGCTATTTGATGCAGAGCCTGTGTGGGGGCAATGGGGATGGGGAGTGGATTTGCCTGTGCATCACAGTGGGCGTGCTGGACTGCTTTATGTTTGCGGTTGGTTAACTCTTAATGTAAACTAAGGGCAAACAATAACATATACGCTGAAAAAAACACGTTAGGCAAATACAAACTACTTACTTCGAGCTAAAGTTGAAATGAAAAACATGTGTTCTTCTTTTCTCTTGCTGTGCGTCCCAAGTTCTTCTATACACATATATATATAGACATGTATATATATATAATTGTTTGTGTTACCAAAAACACTGGGCCGCAACCTCGCTTAAGTACTGATCTGCATATTTTCAGCTTTGCAATTAATATTGTTGTGTAACGGGGGTAGAAAGGTAGAAACTTACTTGCTTTTGGTACCAGTCGAATCTCATTTGATTTTTTTTGTTTTTTTTCTAATATATTCGAGTTAATGAATAAATTCCAAATCTGAAAATGTGATTTGCTAAATCAGTTATGTGCATAGTTTCTTCCTCTTCTTTGCAGTCCCTTTCAAAAACAGCAACACAAATTTAACAAGCCCGAACTTTTCATTTGGATGCGACTGACTGCACAATACTCTGTTCACAGAGCCTTAACAGCTTCAAAGAGTAGAAAAATATTGGCTTGTATATTGTGACCTGTATCTGTATATGCCTGTATATATATGTTATATATTCCAAGCTAGAAAGTCGAACGCATGGCAATGCGGACAAAAACCAAAATAGACTTTTTCACTTTGTCAACAGAGTGTAAATAGTAAAAATGTAGCAGAAGATAGAAAAATCCAATTAATTATTAATTTGGCCGCCGCCAGAGCTTTCAATAAGGCCAAGACCTCTGCCCGACAAGCGCAGCGGGCAGCGTCTGGCGTAATTTGGTTTTTTTGTTATTGTATTTACTTCTATATAGTTAAGAAAAACGAATATACCTCACGCTGCTGGCTGGTGTGTATACATGATGTATATAAACAATTGACTACTCACGTATATGAGTGTTGGGATTGTCGTGTATTTAGTGAAAAATGTGTAGCATACATTTTGGGGCATGTGCCTGTTAGCTGCCTGGGAATGGCGCAAGATGTTCGTACTTGGCGTCTGACAGCCGTCAAAAGCCGCCGGATTGAGGATTTGATTCGAATTCAGGGTTGGCGCATTGCCAAACAGAAATTGAAAATTGGCAAGCAAATTGAATTTGGCTGTCGAGAAAGGGAATAGCCGCAGTTCCCAGAGCTGCAAACACAGCTTTCGCTTGGTTTGGCTTGGCTAGGGCGTGGTCTTGGATGCGGTGCAACGAGTGCACCTTGACATAATGATGGCCATAAATTAGTGCGACAGGCCGTGCGGCGACCAGCGCCGACATTTATAAATTTACGAGCTAGTGCAATTGGATGCCGTGCAACAGATGCGGTCCAAGCCAGGACAGAAGGCAAAGGCATGTTTGGCCAACAAATTGCCGGCGTCTCAATGTGTGGCTGTTGACACGTGGGGGGCTGTGTCTGGCTGTTGCTCATTCGCGGGATTGTCGTTATACTCTTAATAAGTCAGTCATGTGGATGTCGAGTTGAAAAATGAATGCCTGAAATGAACATGCACGTAATAACAATTTCATCTGCCAACCAACACAAACTTGAGCCGGCTAAGTAAACAACATTATAAAACATCATCATCGCAACAGCAGCAGCAGCAACAGCAGCAGTCCCGGAAACGGAAACAAGTCATAAAACTGCAGATGCCAACAATGGGACGCCGACGCCAGCAGCTCTGGCCAACGTTAGCAGCATTGTGGAATGCTAGCTTTATAAATTAAAACGATAAACTGTGAGCGGAAACTAAACTAAACCTAAACTATTTATGCATGAAAATATTATAAAATGTGTTTTAACACATCAAATAATAAAATAATAAAATTCAAATTAAGGAATGTCTATTTAAAACGTTGATATTTACCTAAAAACGAAAGAAAAACTTTAAATATGTAAATAAGCTGTGCCAACTTTTTGCTGGCACAGTCAACTAAAGGAACAGCGAGTGATTTGTGTGTTCAATTTCTTCGTTCCTTTGATAAGAAATGCGTGCCACTCTATTTCACAAGCTATCACGCTTATCTTCGCTCTATTGTTTCTAGTTGGCTTTTATGACATTCGCTCTGCTTTCCTTCTACCTCAACGACTTTGATGACGCAATCTATACAGAATATGCAAATATATGTATATATATGTATGCCTGGCTTAGCCCACCGTGCAACAATTGAAGCAGACACAAATACTCAAATCGTTGAAGCAATGCTAAAATATTTTTAAAGCACATACACTTGGAGAAAACACCAAGAATTTAGTACCTAAATCGAGGACAGACGTTAAAATAACTTAAATCAATTTCAATAATCAAAAACGAAACGAAAAAATCCACAAACTAAATAACAATGCTACTGAAAAGTATTAACAAGTTAGCTCAATAAATAAATAAATAAATAAAAACAGAAATCTCTAAATTTGAAAAAGCAAAAGCTATGCTTGTGTTCGGATGTAACTCCCTGTTTTTCTCTGAGTGTACACGCTCACGACAGCTACAGGCAACGACATTTGCACATTCGCACAGTCTCACATTTCCACATTTTTACAATCTGGCAGCACTCACGTTATGCTAAGACCTGCCTAATTCGCATTGAAAATAAGGATTTGCCTAGTATTATCTTGGAGTCATTGTTAGGGGCTTGCCATTTGCCTTGGCTTAGGCCCAGATGCAGGTCCTGGCCAGAGGCTTCAGCCGCTTCGCTCAGTATCTGCGGTCGTATCTAAATCTGAATTTGAATGTGTGTGTAGTGTGTGTGTGTGCATTCAGACACTTGAATTTATGTTATGTAGGCATACATATACTCTGTATTCACATTTACTCAAAGCCCGACTTCGCGTCCACATACATTAATAAGTATTTTGTTTGTCCTTTCTTCGTGGAACTTTGTTCGCTTGCAGTTGCCAAACTAGCTTCGCACTTGAACTTTTTGAGTGGTTCGCCAACCCTTGGCTTGCTTCGACGGCGCTGATACCGCTTTCAGCTAAGTAAATCAAGTTTACCAATTGATAAGCATTTGTGACAGGTGCCAGAACAAATTCCCTAAGCTCCTGTTAACATGCAGCAAATTGGCAACGGTCTCGACCATGTGACGTGGGCTGTGCGGTGCTGGGCTGAGTTGGGCTAGGAGTTAGGTAATCAAAAACGATGATCGACATTTGCTGGGTCACAGGCATCTCATTTTTGAGGGCAGGCTCAACATAACAGCACAAGGCGGCCAGCAACGACTTTGGCAACCCATTTAATCTCGAGTCAGTTGCTTTGGCGTAACGGCTTTAAATCTGCCTGCTCTTTGGCAGCTCGACACAAGTAGCCGGCTATTTCCGTGTGTATGCATATTTAAGCTTGTGGACCTTTGTTGCGGCCTTTGTGCTAACTTTCCAGAGAGGACTCGCCAGCACTCGTTTGCCGGGTGGGTGACTCTCTAGCTTCTTATGAGTTGTATAATAGCCAAGACAAAGTCTCTTCGCTAGAGTGCTCGACAAGAAAATACCCAGTATGCAGCTATGTTAGTCGTCCTAATCCATAATATTAAGATATATATAAGGTAAGGTATCTTATATATTCAACTTTTTCTAAATGGTATTTTAATAAATATTTAAATTTGCCATTTAATTTTAAGTTGCGGTTATTTGTCGTTTGAATACGCATTCAAAACTTAAGGCAATTGATTTGGGTTAACTTTCAGAAATGGCGGCAAAGGAAAAAAGCTGAAGTTCTATATTATTTTAATTGAACACAAGAAATTTGAGTAAAAAATTTATATAATTAAACTTTTATATAAATCGTAATAATAATAAAAAGAATTTGAGCGATCGGCAGACTTTGATATCAATGCAGATCATGAACAAACGCTGAAGAGAGAGAGAAAGAGACACCATTTTATCATAGCCACTTTCTGGGGTTAGTGGGTATTAAAAGGGTATAGGAAATCAGTAATGGCTACTTATGCGCGATGGCACACTTTATGGCGCCAAATGGCACTTACTTTAAATTATGAAGACGATGCCCTCTAGTTCTTGGGTAGAATATCGTTATGCATAAATAATACAGAGTACTGGCGATAAAAGAGTGGCCATAAAAATGAAATCAAATAGAATCAAAATGATATGCTGGATTCTTAAATAGTCTTTAACCTTCAAATAAATCGAAGTTTTGGAGTAGTCAGTCAGCCGTTCAAATCAAATTGCCTATTTGCTTATTTTAATGGATGCTGAAATTGAACGAAATTGAAAAAACGAAATAACACAGCTTAATCTGCATATGGTACAATAAATACATTTACGTAATGGTGTGTGTGTGTATGTGACCCCCGCTAGTAGCTGGCTTACATCGCTGTTTACTCATCGCTGTTGACGCTTATCGAGGTCGGCAATCTTCTTTATAATTGCAAATACGTGAGGCAAACTTAATGATACCCATTTTATGCACTTACACAGTAAATTAGAACACATTTTACACGATGGAAACGTTCCCAAAACATTCGTTTAAATGATATATAGTATAGATTGGTTCCAAACCTAAAAAAGCAACTTAAAAGTACAATAAATAATACTCAAAAATTCTGATTACAGTTCACTTGGGAATTTATTTATTTTCCAGAAAATAATATCAGAAAAAATATACAAAAAAGCAAAACTAATATAAACGTATGAATATGTATACACATATAATCGATAAATATAAGTAGAAGTTAAAATTAATAATTTTGTCATAAAATATTTTTATGTTATACGAATTAAAAATTAGAAGAATATTTCTATATTTTGTGTCTCAACTGTGTAACTAAAATTTGTTTAATTCTCTATTTGTTTAAAAATTATAATTATTTCTGGTTTGAAAACGTATTTACTTCTTGTAAACATGTTTCTAATTTATATAAATGAAGAACGTGAGTCAATATTTTAATTTGTTCCTTTTAGCAACTCCTATTTAAATCCTAATATGGCATTTGGCCAAAAAACAAAAACTGCATAATATATATACGATATCCGTGTGCAAATACAAGAGACTAATTTAAGCCCGACCACAATACCCACATCAAATTTGCTTCAGAGCTCAGATTACGGTACACACATATAAGTATAGATATATTGCATTTGTGAACTGATTAGTCGATTAGATAATTCATTCAATGCAGACGTTGTGGTAAATGAGCCACCTGTGCGCATTAAGATAAGCGAAGCAATAACCCATTTCACTAAATAGACCCACAAATTGCGGGTGCTGTAGTAAATATTTCAACCCAGCTCATTTAGAGTGTCATCAGGTGAAGCCCGAGGCAGACACACCCTGTTGTAAACCTAGATTGCGGCCATTAACATTGGCCACACTCTAATCAACAAACACACACGCACACATATGTATACTGTATATAAATTCTCGGCATGACATAAATCGGAGACGCTGTCCTTAGACTCCACACGCTCAGTTTTCATTCAAGTTGCAGCTAAAAACGCACGTCACGCCCTCCTCTAACCACCCGCCCACTAGCCCGCCCCCAAGCTGGCCAATAGTCGATTAAGGACACCGCCCAGCTGCAACGTTGTCGTTCAGTTTCAGTGTCAGTTTGAGCTCGTGTTCCATGGCTCACATTTACAATTCAAATGGCTGCCATGGCTTAATGTTCACACTTGAATGGCATAATAAAACTATGTGCACACATACATGAGTACTTAGTGGCAGACAGACGGACAGCTTGGGGCAGACGAGGGAAAAGACTTACCTTGAGCGAACTGGATGAGCTTGCAGAGGAACTCGCCAAAGATGAAGTTGCGCAGCAGAGTTCCGACCAGAGTCACGGGCATACAGAGCACGCCCAGCAATATATCCGAGATGGCCAGGTTGAGCAGAAAAACGTTGGTGATGGTGCGCATGCGGCGATTCTGCACCAGGGTGAGCACCACCAGCAGATTGCCCACAACGGCGCACAGCAGGATGATGCTGTAGCACGGTATCACCCAGATGGGCACATCGGCGCTGACGCGCGACATGCTCCGATTGGCCGGCGCCATCGGTGTGGTCAGAACCGTGGCCGATGCGGTTGCAGATGCAATTGTTGCCTCATAGCTGGCAGCTGTGGTGGCCGCCGCTGCAAGCGAGACCGATATCGATACCGATACGGATACCGCCGGCATTGGTGACCCTATGGAGGGCGGCGACTCCAGTTCGTTGCTGTAAGGGTAGAGATCACTGGCGTTGTTGCCATCGCCGCTGCCGCTGCCGTAGAGCTGTTCGGTGGCATAGCTGGCATTGAGCTGCAGTGCAGCATTCGTCGCCAGCGGCGCGAGCGCAGACAGCAGCTGGCGGTAGTTGTAGATGGCGCCAATCGTGAGGCTGTCTCTTTATCGGAATGCACCCACAGCACTCGCGTCAACTCGAAAAAAAAGTCAAGGAACGCACGAAGCAGTTGCCAGCAACACACCAACTGGTAAATCAGCGCTAGCCGCGCCGTGTGCCGCCGCCTCGTAGACTCCGTTGTGCACTGAATGCTAAAAGCCGCCAGCAGTTCCTCGAGTGCTTTTTTTTAGGCCAACATTTGCGGTGGCAGATGCCAAACTCACCACCGTCGGCAACATCGGCCCCCACAAATTGAACATGCCCACTGCTTAGCAACATGTTGCCAACGGACTTGTTGCTATTGCTCACGAATTCAAGCCAATTACAATTGAAATATAAAATAAATATTTACAATTCGCAATACTCATAAAAATCGATCGGAATAATGTGATATTATCAGCAGATAGGCATAGAGACAGACTCCTGGCTTGGTCCGGGTACAAGCGATTGACTGGGCAAACATAGATATTTCTTAAGATTTTTAAATACAGTTCGCAGTACGTTTTTAAATTAAGTTTAGTATTTTAACAATATACTTTAAAAGCGATGGGTACAAAATATATTATTTAGACTGAAACTTAGCATGGACAAGGAAAGTTCATTTTATTTGTTAAAAAAGTCGAAGGTTTCCGAATTTTTTAAAAATTACGAATTTTTTTGCACTTTTAGCAGAATTTAAAAGTCTATTTACTGTCATTATTAATGTCATCGAAGTTTTAAAATAGCTTGTACAGTGCAACTTGTACAGTACAAAATAAAATGTGATTCAACCCTGCAGCTCAAGATATTTTCAAATGTAAATCATATGAATTTCATGGTTGGATGGCAAGTCACATTTATTTGTACATCTCGCGGATATTTGTACAACTTTTGGCATTAATTAAATGATTAATTGCCGCAATATTTGGCAATCAGCTGGTATTTACTTAGCTAAGTGAGTTGACAAAATTTGCATGTCGCAGCGCCGAAGCGTATCCTGGCGCCGAAGCCGGCGCATTCGCCGCATCGTCCTCCGGAGCCGGGTCGCGAGCTCGACGCGCAACAACATTATTATAATCACCGACTAGCGGAGAAAAGGACAGCACATTTGTCAAGTTAATTAGCGCACCGGAGACGGCTTCCACTTGTTTACACCTTTTGCTCATTATTTAACCGCCGCTTTGCTTTGTTTGCCCGCTGACACCTTTTGGGCCGCCGTCTGTGCCCCTGTCCCGCCCTCGCTTGCCTCATATACATTTTTTTCGGGTTCATAAATCAAGTGGCAACTTTAAACCACAAAAAGTGAAGCTTAACATTTTGCACATCATCTTGAGCCAGCCAGAACTTTTGTTTCTTTTTTGTTTCTTTGTTTTTCTAAGAGTCACCCAAGTTATTTCGGACATTTAGGCAAAAGTTGATGTTTATTGTTGTTGTTTTTGCAACAACTTTCTTTCTTTTTTCATTTGGAAAAAGTGACTAATTCAATTAAACTTTTGGAAGGGCCCAAAAAGGCAAAGCTTGTCCGGGCACATAAATAATGCCGTTGCATTAATTAAACTTGGCCGAATCCGCCCAGATTCCAGCTAACGGCTCAGGCAACTTAGCCGGCCATCGCGCACTCCATTTATTTATTTACTTTGTGTTTTAATTAATTTTAATTATTGTATTTGCATTTGTTGCTCTTTGGCTGCTGGCGCCATTTCTCGTTGTTATTATTTTTGTTGTACGCAGCGGCTCAATTTCCATCATTATACACACGATAAAACCCACGATAAACACACATAGATCACCCCACAAACGTGAAATGTTATATGCCTGGCAAATATAAATTTAAAGCAATGTTTAAAAATCACAAAATAATAACAGCGTAATATTTTTATACAGGCACTTTTAAATCAGATTCATTTCAACTAACTGGTAACTAACTTTATCGATATCCTTAATCCAACATATTTAACGATGAGTAAAATTTAAAATAATCATTAGGGTATTGCTTTTGCGAGTAACGCACAACATTGTTTATTTGATGCTTAAGCAATTAAAGCCGCCGTAAATACAATTTCGCAACACTTAATGGCATCAACTGCCTATGGAGATCAACCGATAAAAGTAAATTTAATAGAGCTATTGAAAGAAAAATAAGTGGCTATTTATGGAGAAATTCAACTGCGTGGGAGGCGTATTCAATTGATTAAAAAATTAAAATATCGGTTTGACTCGACTTAAAGAAACGTGGCAACTAGGCTATTATCCTGATGAAAAGGAGAGTTCATTTTTATTTACTTTGTTATAAACTCTTTAATTATGTGTTATAGATACAGTTGGTGTGTGTGGACTGCAGAAACTGTTCAAGAGAAAACCCCAAAAAAACTTGAAATAGTTCCAAAACTTCGTTTATATTTTAGTAGTCCTTTTTAAGATAAACAGTCGTGAGACGTTTGCAACGCATCGAAATGGAAAAAGTTTGTTGGCTGTGCCAAATTTCAATTCGTCTTAAGTTTTTCGTTTAGCAATACAAACCGTTTGCACCGAAAAGTTTTAACTTTTCAAAATCTAAACAAAAATTTGGCATTAAGATTCGAATGCATTCAAGTAGCTATGTGGAAAGTGCGTTCATATAGACTGTCGAAGAAGCGACGGACAGCAATACGGACATTACACAAAACCATTCTACTCCTTTCACTTTGTGAAGTATAATGGGTATAAATAGAAAAATAGCAGTTATCTTCATGGTGCACTTGTAGAAGATGTGCCCTGTATCTATATCTATATTTATATCTATATCTATGTCTATGTCTTTATCTGAATCCATATATATCTATAGCTATATCAATATCAATATCCATATTTTTATCTATAACTATAGATTTTTTAAGAATACTCACGATTCCTCACTTTGCTTATAATATCTTTGAAAGTAAAAAAAGTTTTTTATACAAAAACTAATTTTTCCGATTGTTCTATTTCTCGATTGAATGTGCTAATCAATTTCAGAGTTTGGTCGCGATATCTTTACATAACAATAAAGTTTTTTAATCATTTCTAATAAGCATTAGCATTAACAAATTGGTTTTTTTAATAATTACAAAAAATTTTACCAAACAACAAATTATCAAAAAATGTTGAAAGATTTTTTCGCTTTCTTATGAGAAGTATTCACAAGAAATATGTACATACATCCAACATATTTAGCAGATGTGTCAGCCGTATGCACTTTAGTCTGCACTGGTGTTGTGCCACCTGCACACACCCACACAAATATAGATTCGGTTTAAAAATATACTCGCAAATGCTTTAGTTAGCTAGGGAAGTCACGGAGCTCAAACAATTTGGGATGCCGTAAATGGATATTAAATTATTTCAAGCTGCGCGTACAGCTGTGAATAATGGTGCGTTTTTGAGCGGACGTCGGAGGAGTGAGGGATTTGAGGCTGGCAAATTCAAAGCTGTTAATGTTTGGTGGAGCGCCAAGAATTTCAGAATTCGAGCTACTTAAGAACTATGCAGCTCGCATTTTTATCATTATGCTGTTGCCTGCGCTTGGCCATAAAGTCATTAGGCTTCATCCATTTCAGACAACAGGTGAGCAGATACTGGCGGCCGGCGGGGCAGTGCCGGCTAGCTTTAAGCCAGAATCCAGCGTTTGCCTCGGAGCTGCGGTGCCCAACGGGACCCGCAGTCCTGGCAGCTGCTCAGGTGCTTATTGCTGGGCTGTACTATACATAGAGTAGCCCCGACACGGCTGGTTGGTGCCTTGAGTCACCTTCGAGGCTGGTGCTTGCCTGGGTTCAGGGTTCTGACTTGCCCTTAGTTTATTGACTTGAGCGAAAAATTCTTTTTGGGTTTCACTGCAAATTTCTTAGTGGGCCCTTCCGAAAAACTTTTATTTGAGTTTGCACTGTGATTTTGTTTGTGGCACTTCTTTTCTTTCTTTCGTTCTTTGTTTGCAGCTTCTGGCAACATTTTATGACCTTTTATTATTATTATTGTTGCTGCCGCTGCTTTCACTTGCTGTAAGCTCGAATTATGTTGCAAAGTGCAGTGGTAAATTTGCTCTCCATTATGTTTTGCTTGGAGGCAAATGTGCTAAATACATAAATCGAGACAACTCAACAACAATAAAGAATTCGAGAATTCGAGCTGAGAGCTTAAAACAAAACCAAAAACCAGAAAATCCTTCCCCCCCGACCTTGACCGCCCCCTTAGTTAAGTTCATTAAGTGTCGGCCAGTCGCCGGTGGGGTCTTGACTTGGGCGCGGGATTAAGGTTAATGCGGAACTTTCAAGAGGGAGTCCTGATGGGTTAATAAATGAATTGAAAATGCGAGCTGTTCTTTGAAGTCCGGCTATCTCATATAATCGTATTTATCATAGAATTCCTAGTATTATCATTATTATTACTAAATGCATTAATTCCAGAAAGCCCTTGTATTTGTAGTATATTGCCTCTTCGAAGAATAAGTATCTACCCCGTCCTTTGCTTCACCCTCACCCTGTCTCATTTCCCAACAGCATTTATAGTATTTGCACAAAATAATTGCATATTTTAAAATTTTATTAATTTTGTTGAGAATATCTGATAGGTTTGATCATAAATTCGATAATCATGCCATATTATTCCCTTATAAAAATTCATTTTGTTCGAATCTTTTAGAATACGTTTTATATTTTTCGTTAGCAAACGTCCAAATATTGTCAAAACAATTCAGATTTTAATATAATCCAATTCCCACTTTTACTGCTGAATATACCCTGTACCAATTGCACACGGTTTACAATTGTCACTCGGCTTAGTGCAATGTGTGAAATATGCAGAAGGAAGCATCTTCGGCTCCATAAAGTCCGTTGGTCAGTTATCTGTAAGCTTCGATTCGGCAATGATCAGAGACGTGAAATTTTGAAAATATATTTTCGTATACCTACACCGAATAACATTTTATTGAAATTTTATACCAAAGGTCGCCAATCAAAAATATTTTTGCTTTCGGCCTCCTCCTACGAGCGCCTTGGTGCTTATATATAATTTATTAAAGTGAATTTTTTCATCAAGAACGGTGAACATTGACTTTGCTCAAAATTAAATTTTCCATAATTTGTGGCAGGGGAAGAAACAGTAACAGTCGCTACAGGATATTTTTATTGAGCACACCCGACTAGAGCTGTCTTATTTGTTTAAATTTGCAAATCCACTTTATTCAGTTGTGAAAAACATTCAATGTAAATATAGTTAGTTTAATTAGTTATGCTTTCGGACTTGTTTTGCCATATTTATGGATAAATGTTGACTTTGATACGCGTGCCTTGTTTTGTTCAGACTCGTTGCTGGCTTTGTGGTCTTTTTGCTCTGACATATATAATATTTGTACATGCGCTCAATCAAAGCCCATTGGGGCTTCTCCAAAATCCTCCCCCTCCACCCCGACACTTTTGCTTCGTCCACTGCAATGGATGGCCACATTAGGCCGTGTCCGGGGCTTGGCCCGGTGCTGCCCCAATGCGCATTTGACAGGCGTCGCACGTTTTTTGGTCAGGACAAACACGAACTCACCTAAATACATGAGCACGCACGCACACACACACACACACAGGCATAAAAATACTTGTGCGTATGCTGTGTATTTATATCCTGTAATCATTAAAGTGGATGAACTGGGTATACAGTGTAACAGACACAAACTGAACCTTAAGAAGTATTATTATAATTTTTAAAATATTTTTTAATAGAGCCGCGTGCACTGCGACCTCATATTATGCCTGTCAATAATAGCTTATATATTTCCTTTCCCAGTCCTGTTGCCTGCATGAATACAATGAATGCCCTGGCTTGTGAGGTCTGATTTCGCTAGTACTAAGAGTTACTTAGATAGTTGCACGGTATCTTCTAGTCGGGCACAGTCAACTGGGGCTCTGTTGTTTGATTTCGTTTGCTGTAGGCTCTTTAAATTGACGTTATGCATACGCCCCGTCGGCCGCTGTACGGCAAAATGTTTATGCTGAGGCGGTGACCATTTGCATTTTTTGTCCATATTTTGGAGCAAAATTACTACGTGTGTGACATCTTGTCCAAATAAATCAAATGGAGCGCCCCCTCCCCCCTTGCGCTACGCCGCAAAGGCATATTACTTATTCGCCGCTCAGATTTGTTGCTATAAGCTCAGGTTGGGCTCCCCTTGCCCCGTCTCCAATTGTCTGGCGAGCCGATGGCATAAGCTCGCTCAATATGAAATTGAAAAAGCGTGCAATTTCTGTGGCAGGAGGTCACGGCCATGCCCACTAGCAGAAGCAATCCCAAGAGTTGCTAATTCCATCACCTGACCGAAGCGGAGAGCAGACACCCATTCAGGTGTCATCTGATAAACGACAGCTCATCAAAAGCCGCAGACAAACTTCGCACGGCTATCGAATCAATCAAAACGGCGTCCAATACGTGCCGAAAACTTCAGTGACCGATTATCAAATACTGAGCGATAGCCACAAGGTATTTAAGGTAGCTTCTCCTCTAATACTCTACAAAATATTTACAAGGGAATTACATACACATATATACATACGTGTATATGTGTGGCACTCAATCAAAGTTCAATCATTGTATTACAGAATGAAGGACAAGTTCTCCACCTACTTACACAACTGTACATCTCAAACACTTTCTGGCTTATGAGCTTTGAGCAGTCTTTAATAAAGTATTGTGAGTATAATTGGATTCATGCAAATTTGAATACCAATCAAGTAAGAAGCCTGCAGTCGGGTTTAACCGACTGCGCTATACTCGTTCACAGTTAATAACAGCCTAAAGAAGTCGAAAGCTGCCTTAATTATTATTGTGATTTGAAAAATTATATTGGAAATTGGAACATTTTTTAGTTCAATCTTTAGCGAACGTCATCGGAAAACTCCACGCCAAATTTTGTGACTCTAGCTCGAAAATTGTGGGAGAAGTGGATTTTCACGGTTTAGCTGCCTCAAGAAATACAGATTTTATACATTTCTCACGTCCCCAGTATGCATATGCATAAATTTTGTGTGTTATCTTTAAAAGAGGTCATCAGTCATCTGTTTGAACAAATTTCTTGTATCTAGCTTTAACACTGAGAAAGATATACATATTAGATTGAACTACCAAGCCGAATTAACACTTTCTCTCTATCGCTCTCTCTCTCGTTAATACGGACACAAACACAATAAACTCTTCTCACCTCAAAACCTGTTACTAAAATCAAACAAGTGCTAGTAGAATTAATGAGTACTTATTGTTTTAGCGAGCTCTCATCATACTAGCGAGTAGTATTCCAAAAATGGCGTGCTAAGAAAAATGATTTTATTAAAAAAGCTTTTAGTTGCTTCTCGATTGAATCGCTAATCTTTGTGAAATTTTGCAAACTTGTTGAAAATCATAAATTGTGCGACTGAATCTGAAGTACAGCTATTAAAGTTGATTGATGTTTCTATTTGGGCACGTTTAGAATAATAATGCGTATACCCCATTGGGTAAGGCAAGCGCCAACAGCCGGCAAATAAACAAGGGACATTTGCGAGTGCCGCCGAAATGTGGCTTGATTTTAATTTTGATTGATTGCTATGACATCATTTACGGCTGAGCGCCAAATCAGGTAAGCGAAAGCGACTCAAATTCCCAGGCCTGATGAATGGTAGCAATCGCAGTGCGTCGCAACGTTTGCCCAGAGGAATCGAAACGGGAATAGACTGTGGCACCACGTGCGGCAAATTGAAGGCGCACACGCGTCAACTGCAGCCTACCCTCTCCCCTCCTCCTACCCCAGCCCCCATCACCACCCCCACCCCCACCCCCTAACCACTCGACCTACGCGCACTGGCAGCATCATCTATATTCTCCACTCTCGACTCCCACGCATTGTGAGGCGAGTTGGGAATGGCGAATGGCCCAACGCACACAGATTTAATTACAAGCGCAAAGTTATTCCGGCAGTCGCAGACAGACGCAGACAATGACAATGTCAGACGGAGCGGCATATGTGCAGACTCCGCTGGGAATAGGGACGGGATTGGTAGTGACTTCCCGGTTGAGCGCAATCTCATTCACATATTTCAAATTGGCCGTGTCACACAAATGTAACCACATTTCAAGCCAAATTACACAACCTGGGCATTTCCAAGCTTTGTCACAGATCAAATACCAAAACTAACTGGAGAGTTTTGTAACTTTTTGGGACAATGCAGATACAATACCCTGGCCGAGAGATTTATAACAATCACGACCTTGATAACATTTCAAAAATGAACTGAAATCCTGAAACAAAAAAAGGTTTTCTTATGAAAAAGAAATCGTTTGATTTAATTAAGGTTACTTAGGCTCAAATTGATAATTAGAGAGATTGGTAAATATATTGTTAAAAAAAATTGTACACTTGTTACATTAACTTGTTAAGCGATTGTGTCTAGACATATATTAAAGATATTCAAATGTTCAAAGCTGCATCAAGTGAAACACTAGATTAGAATAGCCCTTGCATAAAATGTAATGGGTATAATTACAACGCAAGTAAATGTATTATTATTAACTTTACTATAGTTTGTGTGAGTACAAGGAAAATGCCTGGCTTTCACAACCCTTGGCTTAGTTCGGAGTGGGTTTTCACTTAATCCGGCTATGGAAACTTTAAAAGTTAGCTAACGGATTAGACATCAGTGTGACATCAGCTAACGAGATACCCTAACCGCACTCGCACTCGTGATTCTGAGATGTAACTGGCAGCTGAGCCAATTCCTTCTGGCTTCGGAACGTGTGTAAGCCATGTTTTGATTGTTGACTGAGCAGCGCTTAGGAAATTGAATTTCCCATTGGGAGCTGCTGCAACGGTGCGCGCAATATTTTGCTTGGGAAGCAGAGGCGGGCGGTATAAATCGTTTTTGGTAGCGTACGCTAATGCGATTAGTGCATGCGCTGGCAATGCATCAGTCAAGTGATTTCCAAAATGATTTCGCGCGCAGCAGCCGCCCCACCCCCTCGCAGGCTCTCCCCTGGGCGCAGGCTGGCAACTTCGCAAAGTGCATTTCAATTCCTGCGTGATGTTGTTGTTGCCTAAAGTTGATGTTTGTGTTTTGTAATGCTGTATGCGTATGCGAGGGTGTGTGTGTGCGTATACACACATCCACGCACACACACACACACACACACACACATGGGAGCTTACACACGCGCGTACTTATTTCGCCTTCGCCTCATAACTTCCAAGTCACTTCCGGCTAACGTCACCTGCGTGGATTATGTTTGTTGAGCGACTGGCAACTTGTGCTCCTGGGCTAAGAATACTGTTGTCAGTTCAGTCACTTGTGCTCTAAGGCATCCCGCCATGCTCCTAACCCCAAAACACCTCACTTACCTCACTTACGCATTGTCTCGACAAATAGCAAAGACATCAAGTATAAAAGAAAAACCAACAAAAGACAAAGGTAAAAAGTAAAAAAATAAGGACAGTTGCCTTCGGAGTGCCGATTACTAAATACCCTTGCAGATATCAGACTCAAATATGTATCTATACTAAGGCACACAGTTTCCAACCGATTGTGCCGATAAGTGCTGTATAACATGTATTTTTTAAGTTTGTGGTTAATAATTTTGGTTAAGGGTTTCAATATCAAACCACGCTATATGGTATAGTGGTCAAATACAAAATATGTAGTGCCTGTAGCAAAAGAACAGATGCAAAGTTTTATCATTCGAAGAGCGACCCTTGTTAAATTACACAAACGGACCATTTCCGAATTTTACTTTAAGTTTACTGCGTTTTGAGAAAATTCTACTTCAAATAGAAAAATTGGTGAATTACAAGGATTACCTTTGGCGGACAGTTTGTCTGATGACTTTCTGTAAACACCGATCCGAAAAATTTCGGCCACGCCCACTTTTGCCCCGCAAATTACTAAAATCGATATCTTTCCAAAATAACAATAATAATTCACACAGTTTTCGAATGATTTATTACTGTGAAGTACTGTTCATCGGTTAATCGGACTGCAATCTTCTTACTTGCTTAAGTTAAAGTTTCATAACAGTTATTTTGGGTCCCTGATTTAATTCAATCATTACATTTTAAGCTTCTACATTTTTGAACTATATTTTTACCCATTTTTTGTGATTAACATCAAAGTTGGGCTCAACTGATTTATCTTGAATTCCAAAAAGCAATGCTGGATCTATTGAACTAAATTTTTCATAAGTGTATTATTATAATTTCAAAGTAATAATAATAATAAATAATAATATTATTTAAAGCAAAAATAAACTTGGTGATACACAATAAGTAACTCCTTACAAACCTAGTTGGTATCAAAAGTGTTACAAGTTTCGTGACGAAATGGAGGTAATGCCCTCTGTTAGGGTAATAGACACACAAGGCAAGGAAAATATTTGACGTACATACTCGTATATAAAATTAATGTCTGAACTTAGGTACATAAAATGTGAAATAAAACAGTGACCAGCCGCACATCCCTGGGGCCACTTGAAGACGCCTTGTTTCCTGCAGCCATTCACAGATGGCAGCGGCTTATCAATGTTTAAACAGCGCAGCAAAAAACAACAGCAACAGTAACAACAACAACAACAACAACGCCAACGGCCATGGATGTGCAACAGCGAGAAACAACAAAAATAAACTTAAATATTTTAAGACGCCATTTTATGATAATTTCGCATGACGCCCAAACAACAGTCGCAGATGGAGTCGGAGTCGAACTTGGGTTCGGGTTCGGGATGAAAATTATGCTGGGGCTGGGAGTGGGGCCGATGCCGAGGCCAGTTCTGGAGATGCGGGTTAGGTTTGGGGTCTTGTGTGGCAGAGCCATTGCCAACGCCCGCTTGGGTCTGGCCGCCACGTGTCGCCAGTGCTGATGCTCATTTGGCTCATTTGGCTGCCTTTGTGCCTTTTGCTCATTTTGGCCATTTTCCTTATTCGCAGCCTTTTTATGATTTTCCAGGCCATTGTAAAGTTTTTTGTGGTTTCTTGAGCCGTTTAAGTGCGTCAGTTGAAACACTTTTTAAAGGGTATTTGCGTAACGCATTAAAGGAGGCTTTACCAACTATACTAAGTGTGTATATATTCTAGATCAGGATCACACGATATGACTACATACTAAGAGCTTTTTTCAAAACAATTGTGGGAAAAAGATATTATATATACCCACCAATAAAAGTTAGACTATCTTGTCTAGGATCAATCGTCAAGAATTGAATTGCAGCGTGAACAACTCCCTATAAAAGAATATTAATATTAAATTTATAATAAAGGCATTTTATATTTATTCTAAATGTATTTTTATATGTATTTACATGATACTTATAAAAGTGCGTCAATGGCACTATTTGCGCTAACATAAATTTGTATGCACCTGTATTTATACTTTAATTAACTAGAAGCAACTTTCTCCAATTGGCAGTAGAGTTAACTTTTTCCCAAATTAAAGTATGGCGACTTTATATAAAATGTCCAGAGTTCATTGGGAACTAGCTCAAGTCCATGGCAAAAGAGGCGAGAATCAATTAAGCGGAAAAAAATGGAAATTGACTGACTTTGACGGAGGAATAGTTGGAATTTGAATCGATTGCCAGCACTGAAAAGTGTAAAAAGGAAATGCATTAGATCGATTGATGTGATTGCCGCTGCACTGAGCTTCAGAGCTCGTCAGGTGGTTTAACGGATGCATCCTTTCAGCTTTCGTCCGTGATACTGTAGCTGCACACACTGAAGCACCGTAGTTGCTCACTGGTCACTGGTCACCGGATATGAATGACGTGACAGCTTGGGTCACGTGGAATCCGTTTTTAATTAATGAGCATTTGACTTTTGCGCATCGGTCTGCCCGGCGAATTAATTAGCGGCCATCACTTCTGCATACTCACAACCCGCAGACCACAGGCCATGACGGCCAGTTAACACCTGGCCAAGAATAAAACCAATAAGCCACTGACCGAGCGACCCTGCGACCCAGCGACCCATCGAGGACCCATTTGCCCATTTCAATTACTGAACTTGAATTACTCCCAAGTCCCATCTGAACGGGTCCTAATGCCGCTTTCTCACACCCTCTTGATGTCGCTCTAGATTTCTTTCTCTCTCTCAACCTTTTCGAGGACCATTACTTTAAATTAATGTTGTTCTTGTTGCCAGGCCCTAGGGGCATTAGCGGCTAGCCCAATGCTGCACACGGCACTCGCTTAGCGCCAAAGCATTTCAATTTTGGCGCTAATCACATTAACAGCAACTGACCTCATGCACAAAGTACCCCTCGACCTCGCCCCCTTCCGCCCACTCGGGAAGCGCCCGCCACAAAAGGCAAAGGGTATCATGCTTGATCGAATGAACTCTTTGTTCTTTGAATGCTGCAGATCTCGACGGTCAGATTATATATTCGGCGCATAGAGGAAAACAAAAACGAAGAAGCTGGTGTCCCGCTCTGACCCAGATTCTGTTACGTATTTATTTAAATTTATATCTGTATATACACTCAGAGAAAAATATCAAGTATTCCGTACTTAAATCAAGTTCGATCGGTGTCAAAATCGCGCCTTGATACTTAATTGAAGTACGAAATACTGATTCCGAATACGATTGATTTAATACGAAAGTACTTGCGTACGTACGTTCTAAGTATATTTTGTATGTTATGTTATGTTTAAGCCCGTTAGAGATTTTATTTGTTCAGTTAAGTGCAATTCAGTTCAGTATTTCACCTTATATGAAGGTAAATTTATTTGTATATTTTATATTTGTTTTATATTTCTTTAAAATAAACTGCTACCAACATATGAAGTGGGCATCAAAAACGATATAAAAGACATAGCTCCCGGAAACAACACAAATTCGGTTATCTGTTTATCATATAATAATTTTGGCAGTCTGATTGCACTTGAAAAGTTGCCCGCTTACAGAGGCCCGTACTCTATGGTGTCCGTGGTTGAGGTTCGGCTTATTTACGGGCGCGTGCTAAGCAGATTATCCGTTTAATGCCCAGCGCAGACGAATGCGCAATGGTGTTGCACAAGCCCCCTCCAGCATGCGCCACCTATTTAGGCTAGAGATATGCTGCATGCAGCCACTCTGCTGACGCATGGCTGTGGACATGGGCTCTGGATCGATGCCGGGTCCAAGTTGTCAGTGCGCTCGTGCGCCTCGCCAACTGCGCGTCTGGCGCTGTCGGCGCATAATTGAACGCATGTAATTAAATCTGTAATCAGCTTATGGGGCTTCTGAGCATCCGCAGCCAAAGCCGAGGCCGACGCCAAGCAGAAAAAAGGCATGAGCCTCTCTGCGGCGCCTTTGTCAGGCGGCACACGCCATTTCTGCAGTCGCCCGTCACGCTGCCCCGCCCCGCCCCGCCCTGTCCCGTGGCAAAAAATTCGGCGGTAACGCTGACTAGCTCACGAGGGGGAAGCCGAATTGGATTTTCGAGCCAAAAGCGACGAAGCAACGGCCAAGTGCAAGTGTTAGCGATTCCTGAAGGGCTATGATTTCTCTTTTGAAGCCGTCAGAGAGGCAGCTTCAAAGCCATCTGCATTTGACACTAAATGCAAAGTTAATTAGCTGCCATCGTGTTCGGTGTTGCACTTAGAGAAAAAACTGACAATATTTATAATATCCTTAATATAAGAATATAAGAATACAAGAATATTCACAAACGAAATGTTTTTGAAACCGAAAAATAAAACTTTTCAAAATTTTACCCTAGCAAACTTGAAGTAAAAATCTGATTTTTTCTGAGTGTAGCGTCGAAGTCAACATGAACGTCAGCGTGCAAGCGTTAAAGCTTTAAGACAATTTAAAATTTTAATAATCTGTACGCAGAAAATAAAAGAATTAGAATTTTTCTAAGACCGCAACGTTCTAAAATCTAATACGGACACTTCTTTAATCAAGAGTTCCAATACTTAAAGTAAGTTTTTAGTTTTTCATTCAAGTAATATTAAATATGTATCACTATGTAATTAATAATTCAATTTCGCTGTTATCTGATTGTAGTTCAAATTATATTTAATAAAGAAACAATGTTCTTAAATTAAAAGTGAAATTTGCTTACTCCCACATAAAAAACCTAACCCCTCTATCCTGATATCATTCTGTTTTATCTTGTATACAAGTACATACGACGAGTTTTAAATTAAAGTGATTTTATATTTATAGACACTTAAGCGCATATATGGTATGCGTTCTGGTTTTTTAGCCGGCCACTTTGACCGAAATTTACCAACCTGCTGAGGACTGACGTTGATTTTTATACTCGCCCACGAAGTGAAAAGAGAATATTGAATTTGTGCACTGACCGTCTTGTAAGAGACTTGAAACTCGGAATATATGTATACTCGGTTTTAGTACTATAGACTCCGGATTGAGCAGATCGACTACTGATGACCTCCTCTAAAGATCGATCCACTCCCGCCCGCACAAATGACAAAATGATTATTTGATTACAGATTGAAGGCATCTGATTTGAGGCAACAACAATCATAGGGAATATTTTCGACGGTTTGAAGTTGTTCTTACACTGTCATTAAGTATTGCGTAATCGGTTATACCCGACTGAAAATTCTTGTTACCTTTCACAGTTTGAAACCCGTTTTACTTGCAATTTGAACTAGAGTTCACGGCGACTACACTTTAAGAAATATTTTATACAAGAACAAAATAAATTGTTTGTTTTGATAAAATGATTAAAATTAAAAATTGGTGTGTGCCACAGTTAGTTTTTGTTTCAATACAAATACTCGGTAAAATGTAAAATGATTATATTGGTTTACAAAATATTTTCGTCGCGCGAATTTTGCATTTTGACCTACAATTTTAGTTAATTGGGTTAATGATAATATTATAGAATTTTATTTACCTTTCAGTCGATTTGTATGAACAAAATGTAATCTACTATTCTATTCAACCATTTTGTTCTTAAAAATCTTAAGATCATTGAGTTGTTAAATATTCTTTCACCAAGTATAAATCATTTTGGATTTTAAAATCGATAGTCCAATTCTTGAATTACATACAAAATAGTGAGTGGAAAGTTTTTGTACTTGAAATAACCATAAAACGTTCAAAATAGTAGTATTTAGTCTCATAATAAATGCTTATTTGCCTAAAACAAATACATTTATTTTGGCCGACATTTTCCATACTTTATTTAAGTTCAACGTTTTTGCTAATTTTGTCTGTGTGTATGAACTCGCCCCTTGGTCCTTAACGCGAACTACTGGCATACTTTTTAAATGGAAGTTCTTTTATAAATACGCCTAGCAAATTTGACCTTTAATTTTCGAAAGAATTTGCGGTTTGTTTGTTGGCTTTTAATTGGAGTACCAGAAAATTCTCTTGCACCTTTGGGGGAAAATACTTTCAGAGCCGTGCGCAGCGTTTAGCGATTGCATGTGCAGAATATGTGCACTTGTGTATATATAAGTCTGTATATGTATGCACATTGTATATTTATACTTTTTGCCGTGTGTCTGTGTGTGTGCGTGTGTGTGCGCTTTCGTGTTGTGCACCCACTTGAGCTGTTGGCTGCCATGGGGCTTTTGGGTGTTTAAATGCCAAATTTTCAAGAGATTACGAATATAGTGTCGAGAAGTGCAGTACACTTCATGCAGAGTATTTGCAGACCGTAAATGCGGTTGCGGTGCACGCCTCCTGTGGGCGTGGCTATTACTAAGAACTGTTACAGCGGTAAATTTATATTTGTGCTTGTGTTTCCGTTATTAAACTGTGTTTGGTCAGGACTTCACAGCGTATTTGCTAATACTTGAAATGTTGCAGTCGCATGAACCAGACACACTCTAACACACTCTAACACACTCTAACACACTCGCACACACCCACGTGCACAACGGGTGCGCATTTGTGAAACATCAGTTCAGATTCAAACTCATAATTCTTAAACCCTCTTACGTGTAGTTGCAGCTCCTTCATTCCCCTCTAATTCCACGCACACTCTCGCTCTCTCTCTCCTCCCACTCGTTCTCTCCCGTGCTGAGCTGCAAATATGCTTCGCCACTTCTGCAAGTCTGTGAATTTGTGTCAACTAGTCGCAGATTTCTTCATAATTTGCTGCTGTTATTTAAGGAAGCGAAAAAGAGTATAATTTACATATGCATAAACCTTTAGTGGCGGATTTTAGCCAGCTTTGTCCGGAACATGTGATTTTCTTTGAATTCCATCCTTGAGTTTCTAAATATATTAATAAAAATTAGATTAAAGTCGAGTAGTTGAAATACAAAATGTTGGCGCGTATTCTCTAAATATACCCTGTGCCTTTTGAAAATGGGTTTGTGCAAATGTGTGTAGCAGGCAAAATAATGTATCTGACCTAAGGTAACCAAGAATATATATGGTACTTATAGTATTTAAATACTCTCGAACATATACGAGTATAATCATGTCAATACTAAACCAGCTAGAACTTACATTACATTATTTATACGAGAACTATATTCTTAATCTTATTTTTGTCAAAATCAGCCTCGATTTTATAAGCCCCAATATAATGTTCGCGTTCGTGTTCGTGTTGTGTCGTGTTAAAAAAACCGACACGTACCCAACTCTACATTGTATACTGTATCTGTTATTTCAACAGGTTCAATTGGTAAAACATAAATTTGCTTCTTCTAAGCATTTGAATGCTGACAGCTTGAAATGCCTTCCGTTTATTTCCAGTGCATTTTCAAGGGTCATAAAATGTTGTTACAGGAAATCGATTGGCCACACAGAGAAAACGAATAGGAGACAATATTTAATATTCAACATTTGAATATTCAATGGATAGTAAATTGGGTGCGGCATAAAGTATTTGACGTGTGAAAAATGTCACGTGCTTGAATTTAAAATCTGACCTTTTTAATGCTGAGAAAAATCCCATTTCCAGAATTGACTTTAACCAGATAGCTGCTGAAAATTATTTTTGTAACTAAGCAATCAATAATAAATAGTTAAGATACCGACAAGTCATAAATATAATCATACTATGATTATTCATTCTGTACAGACACACAAAAAGATTTTACCCAAAAGAAGGTTTCTTCCCCACATTTTCCTGTTCTGCTGTTTAATTTACAAAATTTGCATCGTTCTGAGCCAATCTTGGTGCTCCCATGTGACTTAGTGTCGTTAATGCGCTTTTTGACTGACAAACCCATTAATGCCGATCGGTTAAGTACTTTGGCAACCCTTGACAGTTCCAATATTTAGTTTATTATGCTGGTCACATATGAACATATGTATATTGCTTTTCCTGCAAACATGACAAAAACCATTTCTAATCAATTAAACACTCGCAAACTTTCACAGACATTTGCACAGCGGTTGCGGCTTTGTTGACCCTCTCCACTTGTCTGCCTTGTGTCTAGCGGCAAGTTCGCTGACACGCAACTGAGGACCCAGAAAAGCCCAAGAGTTCAAGGACCCAACACATATTAACATATGCACATATCTCCAAGCATGTGTGAATGCTGTTTCAATTGCCGAAATTGGAAAACATATTAAATATTTAAGCGCCGCATTTGAAAATGCCAATTTTAAGAAAGTAGCTGTAACTTGGATGCCGAAGCACGAATACGCTTGCAGACATTTAAATCACAGTGCACCTTTACAAAAGTGCGGTAAGTTCGATATATGTATAAATAGAAGGAATACAGAATTTGTATATAAAATAAGTCAGCTTTAGGGCTTTGAATAGGATAAATCTGGAATTGAAATTGGTTAGTTTGGTTAAGTGCCCAGCAAAATAAATACAAATAGGGTATAATAAACTTCTTGGAAGCAGTAGCAGCAGTGGCAAATGCCACTTCGCACAGCTCACATACCACATGCCACATTCCACTGATGATGCTGATGATGATGAGGGTATGTGTCGGATTCTGTTTATTTGGCTAGTTCACGGCTTGTGTTGTTGCTGTTGTTGATATCATAGCTCTTTGCAATTCAAATTGATACGCTGCTCAGTTGCTTCATTGCGGCATGCAACAGTGTTTGCCATTTGGCCCATACATATACTCAACTTTGCAGCTTGTTTGGCCAAAAATATGCAGCGCCTTACAACAATGCCAATTCGGGCCGCGTCTCTGTCGAACATTCAGTCCTATTGACATGCCAATGATAGTGTTTTGCATTATTCAACATTAGTTAGCCACGCAGTGCGCGAATCTGGCCAGGAAACAACTGCTACAAACTTGGTCCAAAAGTAATCTGGCACAAAGGATACTCGAGCTCGTTCTCGTGCCTGTACTTGGGTTTGTTCTCTTGCTTTGAGTATTGTAAAAAGCCTGCGCGACAATAAAGCTGATCAGCTAGCGTACATTCGCCAGGTACCCAACACACTCGCATACACAGCGATTTTAGTAATAACGGTAAAAATGGCAACAGGAGACATGTCACAAAAGTGCCAGAGGTAAATACAGTTACAACAAGCAAGGATATACTCAAACTCCGAGTAACCGACTAGGAAATACCATGTACCCAAGCCTCGAATACCATAAACATTGGTTTTAAATAATGATATTAAAAGTAATAATTAAAAATAAGTAATAGCAGGTTAATGCAGAGGTTGTCTTAATTATTATTATATATAATTTTTAAATTCGTTCACGAAGTGAAAGAGTATATATGTACATATATATATATATATATATATATATGTACAATATACAATATAATAATTTTTGAGCGTATTATCAAATTTAATAAGGGCCTTATAGATGCTTGTAATAATGTATGTACTTTAAAGTATTGGATATGCCTCCTCCACTTTTCTTAATAAATTTTTGATGGCTACAGGGTATTTAAGGGCTATTGTATGAACTTGTTTACGCAAGAGGAAACCAAAGTGTGGGTGGGTCGGGGGGAGGGGGCGGGTCACTTGTGGTTCCGTTGACTTGTCAGCTGTCATCGTTGTGTGTTGATTGGCTTTTTGTCGACAATTGTTATAACGACAGCTTGTATCTGACGTATTAATAAACAGCAGCGGCTCCATTGCTGCACGCCACATCCATGGTCACTTTACACACGTAACTAGCCATGACAAGCAACAGGCAACGCTCCGGCGCATTTTAGCCAAATGTCAACAACATAATAACAAGCGCATGCCAACCCAAAGCGTGTAGTGTGTGTGTGTATAAGTGTGGGTGTGTACGGATGTCCTGCATTGTGGAAAGTGTTAAGCGGGGTCAAATGAACAGGAAAAAATATAAAATTCAACTTCTTTTTATTGTCAGCACTCAGAGAAAAAGTTCATCTAATTTCAAGTTCTAGTAGCGAGATAAAATTCGTACTGATTTGTTCCTAAAATTTCAAAAAATTATCTTACGTATTCTTAAGTTCAAAATGCATCATTGTTGCTTTTAAACCCGACTTTATTTGTTGCAAAACGAACTTTTGTACTTAAAAGAAGCGTAAAACGTTCTCGGTGGACGAACAATGTTTCTTAAATGAAGTGTTCTTTAATGTACTTTTTATATTTTTGGGATATTAAAGTGATTTTATTTTTAATTAGGAAACTCCATATCCCCACTTTCGCTATCACTTGTACATGATTTGGATACGATGTTCCTGGTATTTTCTCTCAGTGAGCTTTCTGCATCTTGTCAGCATCAATGCGGAGGCTTATATTATCACAGCGAAAGTAGTTAGATCCAATGACTGACATAAAATGGCCAACAATGTCTCAAGGGAGTCTTAACTTTATTCTATATATGTTTCATAGGTTTCAAATTGACAGCGACTTCAATACCACAACTTGGTCACGGGTTAAAACTTTTTATTCCCGTGAAGCATAAAAAGAGTAAACAGAATCGTAAAGTTGTGCACGAATATACAGTAAAAAATATACAAATGCATATATAAGTTAAATGTGCACTTAATGGTCAGGCTATATGCTGAACGTGTTAATCCCAGTTAATGTACCTGATAAATTTATAAAATGTTGCATGCGGCTTAAGGCAAAGTTTACCTTATATTGTGCAGTATTAAACGAAGCAACTACTTAAATCGAAAAAAAGAAAAACAATAAGCAAAACAACTATGAACGTTGCAGTCGGGTGTAACCAACAGCGCCATACTCGTTTGCAGCATTAGAATAACCGAAACATGTACCCTAGCATTTGTAAACAGAAAAATGAATAAAACCAAAAAATATCTTGCCACTGGGCGGGCGAGGCTTCGAACCCAGGACAAAACCAGAAATCTAAACTACGTGTTAAACAACAGCGACACTAACCAGATAATTCCTGGTGCGACGAAATTCAACTAAAGTTATCCAAGCAGAATTTTATGCAATGGCTAAAAGCTGCAAACAAATTCTAATAATTATGCACGCGCACGCAAGAACTACTTGCACTTCCCTGTTGGAAAAATATCGATTTTAATAATATGTGGGGTCGGGAGTGGGCGTGTAAGTGAGCGAAACAAATGTTGACAGAAAGTTGTATTTTCCATGTTGCATATATTTAGAATTCAGAATCAATCTAGCATACAAAACCATAGCAAACATGCCATCAAACGTAAAAAGCGCTTCAGCTTTGACAAAGTTATGGGAGTTTGAAATATGCGAGCTATGGATCCGAGAGCTCAATATGTAAAATTCAATTTTCATTTTAAAAAAAAAATGTTGTCCCCTCAGAGTCTGAGTTAATGTTATTGTTTATAAAATGTAAGTCGGCAATTTTAAATTTAAAAAAAAAGTTTTTTGAAAATGAGTAAAGAAGTGTACTTAATTTTTGTACCAAAAAATACAATAAATTGTATTTACAATTATGTATTTATATATTTTGAATGCAGAACCTATATATATGGCAAGCTATGACCAAAATGCTATCAATCATTAAAAATCGATTTAGTTGTGCCTTGGTCACCTTGGTTTAAAATATGACAGTATCGATCAGCGAGCTTTCCACGTCAAAATTGTGCGTTAAAAAATTGCGTTCATACGGACGAATGGGCAGACGGACGAACAGCAAGACGTATAGTGCACAAATCCAATATACTCCTTTTACCTCGTGAACGCGCATAAATACTACAATCAACATAATTTAAAAAATTCGGAACATAAAAGTACCTACTTGTAAAAGCACAAAGTCTGCAAGTTTAATATCCTGCATAACACTGAAGCTATACAAATAACAATATGCTTCGACAATATGCTTCAGAATGAGGAGCAACGGGACTTGGCTGTTGTCTGAAGCGTTTAGCTGGAATTCGTACAAATTCGTGTGTTCGTGCATACGCGCGTATTTGTGTGCATAATAGTGTTGGGTTGCTGTCGGGCTTACCTTCGTGACACGAGCAGGCACGACTTGCCACCATAGAAATCTAGATTCGTGCGCGTTTTGACGTATTTGACCTATTTGAAGGTTTCTAACGCACTTCGAATTATCATTTCATTTGTTAAATTTTTTTATTCTACCACATATATTAGAGTTTTTCTTTTTGACGAATTAAAATAACATTTTGCCATTTTCTGAACAGCAAAGGTTTAAAAATGAATTATTCCCATTTTGACAACTATTTTTAATGTTGGTTCCAATAATTATTATAGTATTAATAATATTATTATTATTATTATCAATTATAATTGATCTGTTATAATATTGGGAGTTTTGTATATTACTTATGTTTTCCACATATAAATAATAATATTATGTAATAAATAATATTTAAATATGTAGTAATGTTCTTACCAAACAAAATGTTAAATTTAATTTTTCGATTATTTTTGAACGTGTTTTGGTCGTGTCACTCTAAAAACAAATGCAACACTCGCTAAAAGCTTCGTATGCATGTGCATACATATGTATGTATGTTCATATTCGGGCAGACAAGTGAGTTATTGCTTATAAAATGAATTCCTGATTGCCTCGAGTATTGTCAGCTCAAAAACAATGCATGATAGTTTCCCATATGTTGTTATAAGTCCAATGTATCAACGTACCACAATAGGGACTCAACCCAACGTTTCACGCTCATGTTCCAGTTTGCTTCAATGCTTCATATTTGCCGCGCAAACTTTCAGCGCAACCGAATGCGATTAGGTGCCCAGCCAGTTCGCGTTCCCCAGCGTGCAAGTTTTGCCAAGTCCAATATTTGGCAACAATTTGCGGAGCAGCAAAACATCAAATGTTGGCAGTGATAGCCTGCCTCAAGGACGAGTCGTCACCGCTGCCTGCCGCAAAAACTTCCAGCAAAATGAATAAAATTTCATTAGCGGCGCACAACAAGCGTTATTAAATGGCATTAATGGTTGTCAAAGAAGTGGAGCAAGGGAATGAAAACGTGCTGACAGTTCAGGTTTTTCATATAGTTATCATGTCATAGTGCTATGATTATGTCGGTTGCGGGCGAATCTCCAACAGGGATAATAGTGAGAGTTAAACTAAACAGAATTGAAATATAGAAATAGTGGCCATAAATGATATTTTTAGTAATGCCATTCCAACAATAAGAACAAAATTCTTTAATTGGGTACAAAATACTTTAAATACTTTACTTTGCGCTCTTGTAAAAAGCGTGAAAGCTCTTAATTGAAATAAAACGCTATTCATATTTTGTATTGTATTTATTAATATTTTTATATTTAGAAGTTTTCAGATTTTTAAAAATGTTTTGGAATTTTATTTTCAAGTTAATAAATGTTGAGTTTGGCTGAGTTTGGACAATACTTGTACTCGACTGAAGTATATTGATGATATATTTATATATTTAATCATATTTTCCTTTTAAATGTGAACTATTACGCTTTTTATGCTTGTTCGCAAGTAACACGAGTCCGTGTGAGTCTCCGTCCGGCTGTTCGTTTGCCCGACCTTCCGTATGAACGCAAGAGATTTGGAATTTTCCCAAAATTAAAATTAATGAATTATAAAATTGTTATCACACTGTAAACAGAGTATTACGCTGTCGATTTTACCCGACGTTCCTCCGAGGTTCCTGTTGCACTTCCGTTTATCGAAGATGTGTTTAAATTGAGAAATATAGGATAGCAATCGGCTGTCAGTTTGCCTTGCTTGTAAGCTCGTTCAAGTCAACATTGTTGTTACTTCATCAATACTTGAACGGAAACTCACAATCGTGCCCTTTACCAATTTCCGATACAATGTACTCGCAAATAGTCGTCTGCCTTTGTTGTTGCCCCATCATAAACGTAGATGAGCCGCGTTAAAGCCTTGCACGTTAAATAAGAGAAGTATTAAGAGCCTTTATATTTAGTGTTACATGATTTTGGGGCTGGTTGTGTGGGGAAAACATTAAGGGTGGTCGGCATCACGGTCCCATGTGCTGCTGTCGCCGCATTTGGCTCAAAGCATTGGAATTCGGAATTCAGAATTCGCTCTTAACGCCAAATCAGAGAACTGTATACAAATCCTTTTGTGGCGGAGCAAGGCATTCAAAAGTCGTAAATTTTTTGGTCTTCCCAGTCCCAGCTGTGGCCCTTTTTGATGCCATTATCTCTCTTTCACTGTCGCCGTCTCTTTCACGCTCTTGCCGGCATTCTGCTTTCTTTGTTGCACGCATAAATTGGCAAAATTTTAATTTTCCACTAGATTTGCGTGGATTTTTGGATCGTGTTTTATTTTGTTTGTTCTGTTTCCCTTCCGGTTTGCTTTGGTTTCCACACATGGCACTGTGTGGCTGTGCATGTGTGTGTCTGTCGACAGAGGATGCCAGAAGCATGAGCAACATCTTTTCCGAGAATTCGTTTATTTTTTATTCGTATCTTTATAGTGTAGGTTCTAGTTGCATCCTCATTGTTGTTGCCATTGACCAACTTTAAAGTCTTCCAAGTGGAATCAGCAACAGATTTGGCTGCTGTTTTCCGTCTAGAGCTTCCTTTTGTTTGGCGTTGCCAACGCTGCGGTATGATGAATTTTACCGACTTCTCGAGTGAAGACAGAGAGCAACGTCACCCTGCGGCAGACAGCAGGCTTGGACTTGGCGGAGTTGATGTCCAAATGAGGGGACATTGTTCTATCTTAACCGCAAGGAGCGGCAATGTTGAAAATATAATGCTATTATATCGTTATCAGAGTTGCATTCAATGCTATAAACTTCATTACGCTCATTTTCACGCTTTGCCTTCTCTACGCTTGCCGCCTTCTTTCTTTCCTCTTCATTTCGGGGAAGCAACGTGCTTATCCGCGATTTGATTAATTCTCGGGCTCTGCTCAATGAGTTGGAAGACAACCACAATGGGTCGGTTAAGAGGGGAGGGGGCAGAGAGGCTCATGATTTATGAATGAGATCAAAAGACCAAGGCAAAACTTTCAAAGACAGAAATTAAAATCAACGTCAAAGACGAAGGCAAGATGAAAATTGTTTTTAACTACCACATACACATGAACTTTAGAAGCAGCTCAACTTTGCCCCAATCCCTCTTCCGCCTAACCTATTTACCAGTCTTCATAGAACACACACAACCTTGCAGCACATGACACTTGAGTTTTCCGCTTTCTTCCACTTGGCAGAGCGTACGCAAAATGTTTCCATTAAGGAAAAATTAAATGTAATTTCGCTTAAAGCTGCGAGCTGCCTGCATCTTGATTAATTGCTTGGTTAATTGTGCGACAATGGCTCGCTGACATGCTCACCTCAAATTTCCGTATGCCCAAAGCGATGAGTGACGGGCCGACGTGGCCTGCGGCATGTGACATGTGGCATGTGGCATATGTCTGACGGCGTGCAGCATGCGGCTTGTGGATCGAGTGGAATCAACGTAAATGTAGATGTAAATGGGGCTGCCGCTCGTCACAACTAATTACAGTTTCAGTTTGAACGCCAATTCACGGCCATAAATTAAACACGCACTGCAATTTCCTCCGAGCAAAGGATGCCCTTTGGCGTCCTCCCTCGCATTAAGCCGCCCTTTGTCGGGCACAAAATGATGTGCAAATATGCAAACTGCGTGCGCATTGTCGAAAGTTGGGAGCACGTTGCAGGGTGCTAGGTGTCTGGTGCCTGGTGCTTGGTGCCTGGTGGCCGGTGGTAGGTGCTAGGTGCTAGGTGCTAGGTGCCGTAGCCGGGAGCTCAGTGTGCTCGGTGTCCTCAGACTAGTCGCGCAGGGCATTAGCATTCGCTTGACAGCAGGATGTACGTGTATGCCCCACTCGCCACACGCCACGTTTCGCATCGCCTTGGAATCCGTTGCCAGACCAGACGACTATTGGCCTTATAGCTCACTTAAATTATAAAATAATATGTGTAGATTCTGCTTGTTGCTTCTGCTCTTTGGCTTTTGTCACGACTTTTCTATACCCAGGGGTTTTTAAAAGAGTAGTTTAAAAACAGATTAAACTTCGATGCCATACGCAAAATTATACTCTGTCTCGATTTGGACAGTCTTGGCCACAACTTTTTCACAGATTTAGAGAGTTATCTAGCAACCAATTTTCCTGTTTCAACTTATTTCGACAACAGCAAACAGAGGAAATAGAACAAATGCAAACATCTTCAAGTCAAGCATTTTCAAAATTAATATTGTTAATTGTTATACTCGTTTATGAAGTGAAAAGAGTATATTCGGATTGCTGTCCATCCATCCGTCTTTGCGATATTGAAACTAGAGACTTTAAATTTGGAATATATGCTCGCTTAGGGGCTTAGCAATTCAATAAAATTGATATCTCTAGCTACATTTTTTTTCAGACAGATTACTGACGACCTCCTCTAAATATCGAGTTGAAAAATGTTACTCTTGCCCATTCTCACTGACAAAAATTTCTAAAATCTAAAATAACAATATTATTTAAGACCATTTTCGTCTGGCTTAAACTGTTATTATACGGTGAACGAGTATAGCGTAGTCGGTTAGACCCGACTGCTAAACTTTTACTTGTTTTATTTGTGTTCTGCCAAGTCATTGGCTTCAAAACACGGCAACAGGAGACAAAACTAAATGAAAACTTCCTGAGTCACCGTGTTGCCTTTTATTTGCATGCCACAAAATTTGGCAATGAGTGAGCCGCCAAAGCACATGACATAGAGAAACTATTTTCAGAGAGCCGAAGATATAATACCCTTTCAATTCAAATTCTGTCCAAGTAAATAGCTATAGAACACACACTTGCAATATTAAAAAACTTCAACTTCATTTGCTGCAGCCGCTTCCAAAGATTCTTTTGCTTTCTATATAAAAGAACATCGATAGGATATTGAAAGCAGAGAAAATAACGTCAGTCATGACATGTATCTCTGTATGTATATATAGGTACATATTATTACATGTCATTTTTGCATATAGATGCCTTAAAGCCGGCAAAAATATGTAACCATCTGAAGGGTATTCTCATAACAATGTGCCAAATAAGTGACAAGTACTCATATATACTCTCGCTTAGTACATACATGCACACATATTTATTCGTGAAGGTGTGTGTATGTGCCATGAATACAAATGTCAGGCACTGTGGGGGCGGCAAACTGACTTTTTGAGCTCAGTGTCGTGTCCTCAATGTTGCGACTTTAATTGCACAAAAGCCGTAAAATTTTGATTAGCTACTACAAAGGACGCAGGCGAACATACAGCACCGAACTGTCATTATACCCTGAACATATACAGCGTCCCAACGGAGTATGACATAGTTCTGCAACTATTAAGGATGCATCTCCAGGTGCATCAACGAAAAAGCGAAATTACTTCCAATGTTGCTCAAATATATATGTACATGTATATGCATATAGCTAACAGGTGTAGTGCTGCTTTTCATGTATTTTTTATTTAATCATGTCCATTAATTTTCTTTTCTACGGTGGATTACACCAGGGCATATGAATTTCCAAAAATATATGAAATACGCCTGAAATAAATCTTCGGCGAATATTTTGAATTTGTTTTGAAAAGCAATCGCATAAAATCCAAATATGTTACTAGCAGCAATTTCGTACCCATTTCTTGACAATGATCTAAACATCCCTTGATAAAGCTCTCTATAATCATAAGATAAATGAAAACTATATACAAAATACCATATTTCATATCTTGTGTTTGGGTGTTCCTCAGTATACAGGGCATTTCTCTGTCCACCATTCTGAGTTCCTTTTGTTTTCGCCATTTACTTTCCCTCGCATTTGTATGTTAATGAATGGGAAGTCGTTTAGAGGAAACGGATAATATACTTACATATATACGTTGCATAATGCGAAAGTCAGGTGCTGAGTGTTTATAAGTAGTTGATGAAACATTAAATTGGTATATATATTTAACAAACTCATTTGCCAACCTTGGCTGGCGTACGCCCCGAATCGAATGTCATGAGTTCCACCGTGCTTTGGAAGCCGTATAATAATAAGACGATGCTGATTATGAACTGAATTTTGGGTATATGTCAGAATAATGCGTTGACTCTCTAATTGAAAACTGAATTTCATATTTCCAAACGAAACAAGTAAGAACGTTGCAGTCGGATGTAGCCGACTACGTAATACTTGTTCACAGTACACAGTAGTTACTCATTCTCGAAACAATTTTTTTTCAAAATTTAGAAATTCAAATTTACATGTTTAATCGATTGTGGTTATCACAATTAGCGTAAAAAAGAACATTAAAACCGATTCTGAGGGGTCAATTTTTTTTTGCCAAAAATCATGCAAAAAGTGACAAAATTTTGACATGTAAAGCTCTCGGATCCATATCTCCCATATTTCAAACGGCCAAAACTTTGTCAAAACTGAATCGATTTTCGTGTTTGATGGCATTTTGTTCATGGTTTGCCCTCTTTATTAACTCTGCATTTCAAATATATTCATTTTTGAAAATAAAGTTTATTGAATTTTTTGATAAAATATCATATTGAGCCCTTGAGTTTCTAGCATCAATAGAGGCGAAAAAATTGCACAAACCCAATATACTCTTTTCACTTTGTGAACGAGTATAAAAATATAATGTAGTGGCCGTAAAGGCAATTTAATTTAATTTCATTAACAATGTATGAGGAGAAAGTAACGTAATATAACGTAATGTGCTTGCTACGTCATCAAGATATAAGTCAGGAGCCTAATTTAGGGCCGTAATACCGCACGTTTTACATGATTTACATACAAGTGCAGCCCCATGAATCACACAAGTACAATATTAATGCGAACATTGAACTTATTTGTAAGGAATGTCAATGAAATACCAGACGAGGCAATAACTGTGGTTCAAATGCTTTGGCTTAATGCAATGTGCAGGGCGCAACACGTCCAAAACGCAGCAATACATAATACATGGCTTATTGAAATGCTTTCGATGGCAACGGGTGCAGATGGAGTGGGGTATTTGCCAGCAGGAATCTGCCAATTAAAAGCAGTTAAGTCTTAAGATTGCCGAGTTGGATTTCAAAAGAGCTGTGAATGCGATTGGCACCTCATTAAAAACGGAATTGCAATTAAGCAATGCGTGAAATGCGAAAGTTCGTAAGTGTAACTATTAGTGTATATTGATTATTGTTTGAGTTGAAGATTGAATTGCTGCGCATTTCGGCCGGTCGTGAAGTTCTGACAGCGCCTCCATCGAATTTTTGTAACTGATTTGCGTTGGCCGGAGTCGAGTTGCCTGCCATATGCACTCCCTTCAACGTAATCTGCTGTTTACCATCTATATACAACATTTTGCGTAGATTCATTTGGCAATTACTCATACGCAGCGTCAGCGCTTTGACACTTGAGTACATACATATATGATAGCATGACGGGCCAAGGCCAAGTGAATGCCAAGGCCCTTGGTATTCATAAGCTCGGCGAGCAGAAGTGATGCCCCGGAATGTGCACTGATCATCGGTGGCATACGCCGGGCCGGCATTGTTGTAACCATTGTTTCGATTACACTCGCGTTTATGTGGCGCGGAAACGGAAGCCACTTTGACGAGGCCTCGCACAAAAGACAAATTGACAAAGGGGCCCGTCTCAGATAGCAGACGGCACATGGCACATGGCACACGGCACATGCCACCTGGCACGTGGCACGTGGCTGACGACATTGCGTGTGTGTCACGAACTAAAAATCGAAATTTATCACGCATTTGCCGAGCCCCCGCCTTAGGCATTTATGCGCCTCTCTCCTTCTCGCATTTCCTGTGGCATGCGCGGCCAATTACCTTGGATAAATCATGAGAAGCTCTCATAAATTATTCACTTTGATCTTTAATATCGAATTTGCTCAGGTAAATGCAATTACACGGTATCAATAATACACAGCTCTATGTTAATGATTAACAGCAGCTGGCGCTAAATTTATAACATTTTAAAATTTGACCAGAAATAACATATTTGCATTTAAAGCAAATTTGCTATAATCAATCGACCCACTCAAGAAATACGTTAGAAAGTCTGATTTTGATGAGCTTAACAAGCAAATAGCAACTGCTGAGTTAGCTCAATATATCTTATACAACATTAAACCTTAACCAGGCAATGGCCATTTAAAAATTGATTTTCCTTTAGCAAATATAAGGGTTGATGGTCAGACAAGGCTAGAATACAAAAAGTAGTTCATTTAGATTAATAATGTTAATATTATTAGCATTTAAATTTTCATTATATTACATTTTATACAAAACTCATGTTTCTTACCAACAGTTTTAGTAGCACCAAAGTATATAGTATTGATATATATCGACTACATTTATGCAAAACCTTTGCAAAATTCCACGAAGATAGCTTGAAAACTTGTGGAGAAATTTACATAAACAGACAGTTAAACATGCCTTTATCGCCTAGGTTGTTGATACTGATCTAAAATATACATATTTTATTCTTGATGTCTTGTTCTATGCGTTACGCACCTAACGGGAAAATGTTAATAAACTTTGTGTGGATATAAAAATGTGAAAAAAAAATTGTATACAAAAAATGTGTGTTCGAGCGATAGGAAACTTCGAAGCCATATGATACAGTAATCCGACCCAATCGGAAATCTTTTTGATTAGTGAATGCTATACGCGAACCAACAGACCAAATTTGATGCTTCTGGCTCTTTAAAGCATAGTACTACAGACTATTATTTATCTCGTGTTCAGAAAAAAATAAATTTGTTCTTTGATAAACCACCTCGTTCTTGGTTGGCACCATTTGTACGAGTTAATTATACCCTCTTCACAATTTTTACACGTGTTTCAGTGAACTCAAGTAATTCCTGATTCTGTTGCTGATGTTGTGAGGCAGTTTCTCATATTGCTGGAGGCCGAACGCTGCTGGCATTAATTACTATCTTGCCACAGGGGCGTTAACAGTGGCAGGAACAAAGCCAGCGACAAGGACAGCAACAAAAAACCGAAGAAAACTGTTGCAAAGTGGCAACAAGCAAGTAAATTTGCCATTGCACCCATTACGCATACGTATCCACACACGAAGGGGAATATGTGCATGTATGTGTGCACCCCATTGTCATTTTTACGCCAATTCCTTTCATTCGAGCCATTACGTTGCAACTTTGCACTGTTGCAGCCAGAGGCGTCAGCATGATTTCAATGAAGGGGGGCACGCCAATGTTCCTCACCCGCTTGCTCTTGTTAACGGAAATCTTCCATTGAACATGAAGAAGTTCACAATTTTTATTGTAAAATTTATAACTTTTCCAAATTTTAAATATTTTCAAAAATTTTGTTTGAATTAATTTTTTCCTAAAATGTCAAAAGATCTTTAATACAAATTTAAGTTTGAATTTTGCTTTGTTGTTTAATTTATAAGAAACCTTTAACAGAAATACGTGGCACATTTTTGTATCGGGCTGTTGATTTTTACTATTATTAAAACAAAGAAAATCGAGCCCCTCGCTGCACTTTCTTGCGTACGCCCATGGTTGCAGCCGTTAGTTGCCCAGGTGGCATGCGCCACGAGCACAACTTTGACTGTAAACTTTGCTGTTTTCTCATACCGTCGCACAAAGTTTTCACGGGCTTAGTCGACGTTGAGACTTTTCTTCGTAGCCAAATTAAAACTTTACTTAGACTCGGATCCTATTTTCTTTAGCAACACCTCAAAATGGGGCAGCGGCAGCAATATATGAATACTTTTGTGGCAGCGTGCCATTTGCGCAGCAGTTGACCATCCTGACAAGTGTGCCACTTGCGGCAGTTGCAAGTGTTGCAGCTGCACATCGACTGACAACGACAATGGGACAATTCCAGCCACGTTTATAGTGTGTCAAAGTTGGCATTACCTTGCGGCAAGTAGCAATCTCAATTGGAATGTTGTTTTCGATCGCTTCCTTTTTAAAGCCAAGCCTAACGCTGTAAAGAACTTGTCGCTGGCCTACCAGAGAATGTCTTGCATCATATATTTTAAATGTCATATCGTCATCGTGGATTAAATATTCAAGTACGTATACTCACGTATTCAGGCATATTTATATTCATAAGAGCCAAACAATTCGATTGCGCCCACTCGCATGTAAATGCCAAAATCACATATTATAAATTCGAATTTAATTACAGAAACCAATTTTAAGTCGTGTTTGCTAATTGAAGTCAAGTTGGGCGTTTAAAGAAAACCAAAAGATACTTAGCACACACACACACACACAAGGGTTCATAAAATTGTGGGCAGGTGTAAGAACAATCGAAATCAGAATAAAGGTAGAGCCCCACAGCGATGCCACGCCCATAACGAAATAACCCAGAATGTGAACATGCCATTTACATTGTTGTTGCTATTGTTATTGTTGGTGCTTGGCTTCGCTTTGTATTTGCCGTTATTTAAAACAAATGGCTCAAATCAATTAAACTCAAGTGAACTTTTGCCATTTTGTTGGCGTCGCCGGGGGCTAGGCGGGGCTGGGCGAGTCTGGGCCTGGTCGGGCTGGTACTTGGGTTCATTAGCAAAAGGCGCATGAATAATGCTGGTATAATTAATTGAAAGCTCACCAGCACCCATGAATACCCCCGGCCAACGCCTATTTGTTTTCCCACCTCTTCCATCCGTTGGGCTTGCGCATGTCCCCACGGATGCTTCGATTACTTGTTAATCATTCGCATTTAAGTTTCGAGTAAAACATTTTATAGCCAGTACACCCCCACTCTCGACCGTTCCCCCCGTCGCTCTGTCCGCTGGTCATTTCGACCGCCTTCTGTCCGCATTTCGGACAAAGATGGGCGCCTGGCGGCCGTAAAAGCGATTTTAATCGCCCAGTTTTAATGCAAGACGTTGGGCGCACAGCGGGCCACGAGCCAAGTTTCCCACAGCCAAATCCAACCTCATTACCTACTTTGAATACCCACTCGGCCACCCAGCCGCCCGCTCTCTCAGCCTGCACGACATTCGACAACAAATGTCGTATATTTACGCGTAATAAAAACGAAATCTCCGTTGAACATTGGCCGCAGGGCGGCTTTGCAGCTCGCGGTCTTTAATGCCCATTACTTGTTGTTGTTATCCCCGTTCCCATTGCCTGTCATACCCTGTAACGCCGATTGGTCGCTACCCGACAATTGACCTGAAGCCAAACGGAATGCAAAACTAAAAAAGGAGCGTTGAAAGAGTGAAATGAATAAGTGAATATTTTTTACCGAATCCTTTAATAGACTATGGATTTCCTTTTTATTTAAGCTTTTTTCATTTGGCGCAGTTTTAAACAGTTAGTTATTTTTACAGGGTATGTGACGGCTGTACATATCGTTCTAATACATAGCCTTTCAACTTTGTCTTGTTCTTTTTTGTTATTCATCATGTCTTACCCTGTAGCAATAAAATGGTTAAGAAAGGGTGTCACGCAACTGTCCTAATGTAATATGTATGTGATAGGAAGAAAAATTGAGTTCCAATTCATTTAATTTGTCAGCAAATCACTTATTCAGATAATATATTAAAGCAGCCGACTTTCAGTAAGATATGTTCACTACATAGAGTACCTTAATATACTCTAAGTAAATGCAAAATTGTATAATATAATGCGTAAATGTTGCATAAATAAAGCAAATACTTTTGATTAAGTACACACATTACACACATAACAAGAATTATAGTAATTCTTACTTTGCTTAGATTAAGAGCTGTGTCTAATATTTTGGAATTTTTTTTGATGATCCACCTTAGTTTGACAGCACTCGTACTTTATTATGTCAAAAATAGCCTCCTCTATCTTATTATTTATTTCTATGTTATATGCTTGAATTCTCATTGGAATGGTATTGTGCTGTCCTGAACCGATTTCAAAAGCCAATTTTTCCTCGTCGATTGCTTGTGCCAGCATATAGAGCATCTGCTTGTCGAGCACTCTCGGCGATGACATTCTTATTTGGTATTTTGTGTTTGTAACTGTGTGTGGCACTTGCTGTGCGTTCGCCTCGGTTTGCTGCCTCAAGAGTATTTTACTTTATTTTGCATTTAATTTACGGCCACATAACGGTTCTTTCTTGTTCAGCCGCCTCCCGAGATTCTCAAATTTGGCATTGGCCCTGGCAAATTGGTGTGCCTGTTAATGGTATACAATACGTGCATGGGCCACGCATGTTGATTACAAGAAAGCGCGCTTAAATATGCATGAGGCGAAAGCATATTGAATTTAAGCGCCACAGCTCAACGCCGTGACCCGCCCCACCCCGCCACGGCCACAGCTTTTACACCCACACACCAACAGCTCGCTCTCTCTCTTAGGATGCGACTGCAAATGCAGGAAGCAGCTGAATCCATTAATTCACGTTTGCCTCAATTGACATTTTTTAAAAGAGCCAAAAATAAAACACCACGCGTAATACAATCTTCACTGACTTTACCCTCATTATTAATGTGCAAATTACAATTTTAAATCTGACATCTGGTGTAAGTAATATGTGTGCAACATTTGTTCAGCGTATACGTTATTTTTTTGCCTTTATGAAGTCGGAGACCTCATCAGCCAGATATGAGAAATTTGAAAAGTATCCAAAAAAAATTCCTGATTTAACTTATCCTCTTACAATTGCTAAAGCCAATTAAGCAATTAAAATGTGTGTACGTTTATCCAATAAATTTACAAAAACTATCAAACGGCAACCACAGCAAGTGACTCCCCTGCTTAATAACTCTGGAGAATGGTGCAAATCATTTGAAGAACAGGCGACAACTTTTGCGGAGCACTTAGCCGAGCGATTTACGCCACTGGACACAGCCACAACAGCTGATAAAGAAAACACCGAGGCAATTCTTTCAAATCCGTTACTAACGTGTCTACCAATCAAAGCCATCCGTCTAGAAGAGGTCAGCAAAACAATCCGTAAGCTTAAAAACAAGAAAGCCCCAGGTCTTGATCTTATAAATAATACAGTACTGAAAGTCCTTCCAAAACGAGCAATTCTTATGGTCGCGATAATATTTAATGCATGCTTAAGATTGCAATACTTCCCCACGCATTGGAAAGTCGCAAGGATAACAATGATACTTAAACCTGGGAAACCTGAAAGAAATACCGACTCATATCGACCTATAAGCCTTTTACCCTTCATCTCCAAAGTCTTCGAAAGACTAATTGCTCCGCGGCTACTTGATCACTTAAACCAACATAAAACGATTCCCGAACATCAATTTGGGTTCCGCGCTGGTCATAGCACAATAGAACAAGTGCATCGGGTAACTGATCACATTCTTCAAGCGTTTGATAAAGGCGAATATTGCAACGGATATACAACAAGCATTCGACCGTGTTTGGCATCCAGGATTACTAGCCAAAATTAAGCAAGCCACCCCAGCTAATATGTTTAAACTACTAAAATCATTTATGGAAAATAGAAAGTTCCTGGTACAAGTCCAGGATAGTCAATCGCCAATCAACCCAATACTTGCTGGAGTCCCACAAGGCAGCGTTCTCGCTCCTATTCTATATACAATATTTTCAGCTGACATCCCACAAATTAATAATTCTGGCATGTTATTGGCTTCTTACGCCGATGATGTCTGTGTTTTAAACTCGAACACATCAGAAAGTGAAGCAACAACAGGTATTCAGCGATACCTCGATGAATTTGGTAATTGGGCCAAGAAGTGGAACATGGGCATTAACACCAGCAAATCGATTAATGTCTGTTTCACATTACGACGTAAACGAACTCCACCAGTTTCTCTCAACAGGGAACCAATACCACAAGCATCCTCGGCCAGATATCTGGGCATCACCCTCGACCAACGACTTACTTATCGAGAACATTTTGAAAAAGCTGCGACAACCTGCTATCTGAAGAGAGACAAACTTCACTGGATGTTGAACCGAAGAAGTAAGCTTCCATTACGGTGCAAAACTCAAATCTACCAGCAAATCATTGCGCCAACTTGGAGATACGGCATCCAGATTTGGGGCACAGCTGCCAAATCAAACAGAAGACGTTTCCAGACAATCCAAAATAAAGCTTTACGCCTAATAACTGGCTGCAGCTGGTATGTCAGTAATCTGACCCTTCACAGAGATCTGAATATTACTCTAATAGAAGATCAGATCTCTTTCTACTCCAGTCGCTATAACGAAAGACTGATAAATCACCAAAACAGATCTGCACAAGCCCTTGTCGGATCTATTCCTATAAATAGACTGAAGAAAAGACACTTCGGTCTTTTACAAAACAACTAAAAACAATTCTTAAGACGACAGCTTAGCCTTAACCTTAAGTAGAGCAGGAGAAAATAAACTAAGAAACAAACATTGGTAAATGCAAATTTTGAAGCATGTACATGTTTAAAAACTCATATTATCTGTTAATATAATAAAGATTTTCATAATAAAAAAAAAAAACGTTTATCCAATACTGGACAAAGAAGCCATTCAAGAAACAATTCTGTGTAGCATCTGAGGTGGATTAAGGCAACTGTGGTTGTATGTGTATTTGTGTACTACTACTACTACTTTTACACTCAGAGAAAATAACAAGAATTTTCTACGTCATTCAAGTATTTAAGCAAGGTGAGAATTTCTTAATCAAGGAATAAATACCAAGCATCATAAATATAATATTCAAATAAAGAAAAAAATGATTTATGATATTCATAGTTTTTATTTAACCTAAGTATGCTGTTCCTATTTCCTAAACGAATAAATATAAAATCAAGAATTATTTTTACTCAGCTGAATAATATTCAAGAACGGAAGGTTCTTTTCATGGGAATAATTTCCATAAATTTCATAACTTAAATTTAGGATGAATTTTACCTTGTTCGTTTACTGTGGTCGTTGCATCGGAAGCTTCCTATTACTTTGCATAAGTTATTATAACAATCTATTAGGGTACTCTAGACCTATATATTCCCCAAATATTTGGTGTTTATTAGACTTAACTTGACTTTTTTAAATATTTTGGTGAAAATAAATTTTTCTATTGTTCTTAAAATTATTGCAACATTTTGTAATTCCAACTCGCAATATGAAAGTGTAATAAATTTTTATAAAGGAAAATATGAAAGAATTTCAATTGTTTCGTTTAAAATTCAAAAAAATATGCCAAACCAAGAACCAAAAGTTGGGTTTATTGTTGGAAAAGTTAGATTCGCGAACCAAACCCATTGTTTCGAACCGTGAACCGAAACATCGACAATTAATTTTGGGCTGGCAGCGAGTCTGAACAATTTGAATGCCCTTCTTACATGCCAGCAGCCAAACAAAGTGGAGCTGCGTGTTTCCACACTCATGTGGAAGCGAGTTTGTTTACTTGTCACGCCATAAGCTATCGCGAGTGCCACCAGAAACAATCAGACGACAGACTCACATGTGTGTTTGTGTGTGTGTGTATATGCACCTGTATATGTGCGACACAACAATTGGGTGTGACAACATCATTTGCAGCTGCAGATGCCAAAAGCTTGGCTAAATGGAGCATAAAATTACCGACAACAGTTTGGACATCCACTCGAATTCACTCAGCTCGACGTGCTTATCCCCAGACCTATCATGGCCGTGGGCATATTGTGTCCGCAACTCATTCACAAATTTGCAAGCGCATTCCCGCTGCAAAATTACTCGAACGTGCACTGGAAATACACTATTCGAGGCTGCTCGACCAGGACATCTATTGTGTCCAGGCGCCTTTCCCAACTATACAAACTTGGCGCTCAAATAAATTTTCCAACAGATACAGATATGATAAATGGTCGTTCACGTGGCGAAGAACTTAAACTAGCTTTGTTATGTGTGACTATTTTCTCTAGTTGAATAGGATCCAACTTCTGTCATTTACATACTCTTCCACAGCCTTAATACATACCCTATTACGCATTACACATGTAAATCAATTTTATTATACAATTGCAATTGCGCTCCGGGCTTGACCATCTGTAAATGAATCTGAATCTCAATTAAAGTGCCGACAGCTTTTCGAACAAACGAGCAGCCGATGTCTGTATAAATATATACCTGTGTTTATGTGCATTCGAGAGGTGGACGATAATCCTTATCTGACAGTTAACGTGCACTTAAAAGTCATCACATCCACAATATCTTTTTTTCATATATGCATATATATACATATATATATATATATATAAATACATTTTGTTCTGCTTTGTAACTGTCAACATTCAGCTTATATAGCTGGTCAATGCTTGGCAAGCAGTTAAGAATAAAGGGCCATAAGCCAGATTCAAATTATACGCCTGTATCAACTGATTCAAATTTGACTTGATGACAGCTGAAAAGAAAAAGATGTAAAGGCAATATTGGCTTCAAATTTGAAGTGCACACAGCTGGCGCTCCGTTCGCCGTCAAAGTCAGTCCAGAGAGCAATGGAATCGAAGCTTATAGTTAGTTGAAATTTCAAGGGATCTCGAGTAAACACACAAATTTTAAATAAAGCAACACACATTTTCACTAATCCCAGTAAAAGGTGAGTTTTCCCACTGGCATTCGGCAGCTAGTAAGCGCTTTCTCCTCGCAGCAGCGGAAGCATCCACAGCAGCAACATGGCCTCAGGCATTGAAGTGTCCACGGAGTGCAAGAGCGTATTCGAGCAAATACGCAAGCTGAAGCAGCACCGTTATGTGATCTTTGCCATCAAGCAGGAGCGCGAGATCAACGTGGAGGTTGTTGGTCGTCGCGACGCCAGCTATGACGACTTTCTGGATGATTTACGTAAGGGGGGGCCGGAGGAGTGCCGCTATGCGGTGTACGACTATGCATACCATCATCAGTGCCAGGGCGCCTCCTCGACCTGCCTGAAGGAGAAGCTCTTCTTGATGCTGTGGTGTCCGATGCAGGCCAAGATCAAGGACAAAATGCTCTACTCCAGCTCCTTTGCCGCGCTGAAAAAGGAGTTCAACGGTGTACAAAAATATATACAGGCCACCGAATTGGACGAGGCCTGTCGCGAGTGTGTCGAGGAACAACTGCGCGTCCTCGATCGCAATTGAGAAAACAACTACGACAACACACACACAACAACAACACCCAAATTGACATTCAAATTGTTGAGTTGCATATTAAGTAATTATCCTTAATCTTCTCGGTTGTCAAAGCATTATTCCCGTTACACATAAAGTTTGCAAGCATCAAAGCAGCCATCTTTGCATCATTTCTCGAATCCTTTTCATATTTATTCAGTGGCACGGGCTCGACATGTGCCACATCTGCAACAGGATCCACTTGGTGGCAATTTGATTTGATTTTGCCGCCTCTAATGAGCCCATTTAACATTTGGCTGAGCGGCCACTGACTTGGCGCCTTAACTTTGCCAAGCGCTTTAGACGAATATCATTTTCCAGCGCCAACTGTAATTTATTTTACCCCAACACCATCAGCCGTGCTTCATAGAACCGTGCCGTACAGCCCCGACGGCAGGGCTAAAAATAATTTCGTTTGGCGGCGTCGGCGGCTCATTCGCTGGGGAGACGGCAAAACTTTTGCCATTGAGACTTTTTATCTCATTCATAAATCATGACCGAGTTGCGAGCGACGCCTCCATCCTGCGCCACTCTTCCATTTCATTTGGCAGAGCACTGGAATTAATCAAATCGAGAATGAGCACGTCGCCTGCTCCAATCGAGTATGGGATACCAATTTCTGACACCCTTGTTTGACGACTGCCATAAGTAAAATAGTGACAGCAAGAACCGACTGTTAATGAAAAGGCCTGCCAGCTGACAGGGAGTACATCAAATGCAAATAGTCAAACGATGCAATGGCATTTGGTCTGTTTCTTGCTGTTGTTGCTGCTGGGCCAACAACAATGACAGCTCGTTTGGCCTTCGATTCCCATAGGGCCGACGTCTCCACACCAATACCCAATGTCCCCATATCGTATGCTGTTCGAGACGGGGTCACGCACAGCTCTGTCGCCTCTCTGGAGCTCACGAATATTCATCATACGCCGCGCTGCCAGCCTAAGAACAACCAGCCAAATGTCGACATTACCAAAGCTGATTCCACTGGCGGGACTCCAGACTTGGTCACTGGCAAAGAGGAAGTCGATAACGATGGGAATACAACTGAAGCTTGCGCCACGAACAAAGGCAAGAACAAAAATATACACAAAATAGAAAAAAATGGTCCTTTAAATATACACTCAGCGAAAAACGACGTTCTATATCAAACTGCGAACGGGAGTGTATAAGTATACTTATAATAAGCATTAACCATTCTTGAATCCCCTAAAGTGGTAAGGCATAAAATTCTTCAATTAAGTACACAATTGCCATTACAAGAATTTTCGTACATACTTCATTTATAGTTAGAAATTATGGAGACTTTTAGAAAGTTCTTAAAACACAAACTTCTTTTTTCAAGTCAAAAAATGTTTACCATGGTTTGAATTCACCCCCCCACCCCCCTCACAACAGAATGACAAATGTAAAAATGTAAATATTAATGTTAAATGTAAAAAATAACTGTCAATGTTTTGTTATTAAATTTAATTATTGCCCAATAAGCGGACAGATCTTAAATAAAACTTGATTGAGAAATAAAAAAAACTGGTTGGATTTAAGAAACCCCTGTGCTTGATTAAAGTACAAAACTCTTGGCTTTTTTCTCTAAATGTATGTACATATACAGCAAAGACAACGTAACAGACACAGTACACACACACCCACTCACCCACCGAGTGCCGAGTGTAAAAATCAAAGCAAACTGAAAAGGGCACAGAGCAAACAAAACACGAGCCAAGAAATCCACGCAAATCTAGTGGAAAATTAAAATTTTGCCAATTTATGCCAGCAACAAAGACAGCAAATGGGAGTCAGAGCGTGACAGAGATTAAGAGAAAGGTGAAAGCAAAAAGAGTGCAACCGAAAAGGGGATCCCAAATTACGACTGTACAACAGAACAAATGAATTTTTTTGCTCTTATCACTTGGGCCTGCTTAAAGTAGAGCAAAGGTCCAACATTGAACAGCTGAAACAAACAGTTCCGGCTGACCTTAGGTGGTGGAATATTCGATTGAATCTATGATTAGATTTCACCATTTGGTATTTTGAAAATGTAAACGAAGGATCCATTGTATGTTTTGTATCGCAATGAATGTAATTTGTAAGTCTGCTTTTGCGTTTTATTTATTATTTAATTAAGAGAAAACATAAAACAGTTTCCGAAATTTACAAAGTTACCGCCCACGATGTCAGTCAAAGTAAGTGAGAATATTCGAGTCTAGGCGTTTGCATAGGAAAAAGCGCGTGCCGAGGTATTAAATCCCCGACTATTCACTTGCACTCACCTCTGAAATAAATCGTTTATTGAATACAAAGATGACTACCAAAACTTAAATAAGGCAAAAAAATTTGTTATAGTAGGATAAATTGGTCTTAAAATAACAAAAAAAAGCAAAAAAATAAATGTACTAAATACCTGGTACTTGTCTCAAAATTTCTTTAAAGAAACACTCGTTTTGTGTGAATATAGCCACCACGAAATAGGTAGCTTTATTCAGGAATGCAGACGCAATTCAAGGAATTTAAGGAAAGTGCCGCCATAAAAGGGCTGATAAATTATGGACAGATTGAGATTAAAGGGATTGAGTTAATGAAGAGCAAGACATACGAATTTGTTAACTTTCATAATTGAATAAATGAGTATTTTGAGTAGACCAAATAATATTGAGTTACAAAATAACTAATCAAATTAAGTAAATATAACAAATAAACGAATTTCGAGACTATAATTGCACTCCATAATTTTATTTACCATCATTAAAACATTCCGTTTAACCGCAAATGGAAATATTGTGCATATTCCAAGAATCATGCTAAATACTATCATTTGCGTCACTATTCTGTGAGCTTGTAAATTTTTCAATTTAAATATTTCTGAGATCAGATACTTTTGAATCTGGTTCAAACAATTTGTGATTGTAACCAACTAATCATAAAACATAATTTAAGTACGCTTAAGTTAAATAATATTTCAAAAATAAGACAAAAATTTGCCGTCGAGTGTTATTGACTGCACATTACCTTGTTCACCTTCAAGAAGAGTCTTTGAGAGGCTGGCCTCTAGTTCAAAAAGCTTGTAGACCGAAAATCGGACCACTTCTACATTCATAACATAACATGGACATTGCACAGTACCACTTTGAGAACAAAGTATTATAAATTGCAATTATAAATATATATAAATAATATAGATATATATATGTATATATATTTATAATTTAATTCATAAGATTTCACTGGCAAACGGATCCATTTGTATAAGTGCACACATATATAAGTGTATGTTTATTTGCTCAAACAAGAGTATCTAGCAGTTGCTTGAACAGCTAGGTATACATATGCCACTAACTAAGTGCTACTGGCACTACTGGTACTGGTGATCATGGTTATTTGTCAAAATGGCCAACTGGAAGGTGGCTGAATGTGCTGTGCATCGCCTAGATGGTGTACGTGATGGAATGTGGATGAAATGGTCGAACTGTGTGTTTAGGTATTTGTGTTGTGTGCGCTCTCCATATGAACGGGACGCATGCCGAGCAGCAGGGGAGGCGCGGGCTGGGGGACCAGGTCGCGGCTGGGGGGCTTGCCCGATTGACGACGTGAACGCTGCCGCTGGCGCATGTTCCAGTGCAGGCGATAAAATTCCTCATCGTCGGACAGCTGCTCGTCCGATTCGGTCGGTTTCGTCACCTTGGTCTTGGACACTGAGTCGCCCGGCAGTGCGCGCAGCGTTGACATGGTCGTTGGTATGCCGTAGCTGTTTGGGCTGGCCTTCTCCTGCTTCACGCCAAGCGGCATAGCGAGCGGCAATTGTTGTCGCATCCGCTTCTTGACAACGCTGGGAATATTGCCGAGCGCTCCACGGGCATCTGATGAGCCGTCCAAGCTGCTAGCTGGCGACTCCATGTCCTGTTCGGCCAAGCCCAGCCTATGCATACGCTGCTGCAGCATAGTGGCGATGTCCGGACTCTTGGCGCGCACAGTCCTGGCCATGGCGGGCGCGCCAGCTTGCTGCTTCTGCTGTTGCGCCTCCTGCAGCATTCGGCGCGCATTCAACAGGGATTCGGGTATCTTCGGCGTGACCCTCATGGTGCCCATCTTCTGCAGTGGCGCTTGCTGCATACGCTTCAACACCACACTGGCAATGCTGCAATCCGAATAGCCCTCCATGCTGCCGGACGACGGCTCAGTGACGCCGCCTCTGCGTGCGCTTTGACTCAGGCGCTGCAGGACGTGTGGCAGCTGCTCGACCTTTTGCTGCTCCATGCGCTGCTTGAAGATGTGGGCAATGCTCACATCGGACTTCTTGGCAGCCACGTCTTTGCCGTCCGACAGCTCCTTCAGCTCCTGGTCCGGCTCCAGCTCCTTCTGCTGATCCGTGCTGTTCGCCTCGTCAAGGAAGGCAAATTTATCGATGTAGTAGAGCTTCTCCGGTTGCTTCCCGGTGGCGGGGCTCATCTTGTACTCAATCGTCTGAAGCTTGTAGACGTTTAGCCGGTAGCGCAGGCTGCTGATCCGGCTGCGCACAAAGGAAGGCGTCAGATGGGCGCCCAGTGCGCTGCTTATTTGCTGCCAGGCCTGGCGCTTCAGCTCCGCATCTTCGTACTCACTCAGCGACGTTTTCCAGAGGCATGGATGCTGCCCATAAAGATCGATGAGCCGCAAATTAAACTCCTTGTCCTGTGTCGATGGCAACGTTCCCGCGGCACTGCTCTTGGCCGAGTCTCGGCGCTGTCGGTCAAGACGCCGCGCTTCCATTTAGCCACAATCTTCGGAAGCCAAACTCTAATGGAAAATAAATAACTACTTGCTAATTGATTTCTCCCAAATTTCTGTAGCTGTCTGTTTGTCAAATGTTCCCTCAATAAAAGAGAAAGCTGTCAGTAGTAAATATCGTACGTTGGAATACGAATCCTCTGTAAAACAAGTAAGAACGTTTCAGTCGGGTATAACCTATTAGCCTTACTCGGCAATAGCCGTTTAATAACAGTTTAAAATGGTTAAAAACTATCTTAATTATTATTGTTTTTTTTAATTTTTTTATTATATTAACAGATAATATGAGTTTTTAAACATGTACATGCTTCAAAACTTGCATTTACCAATGTTTGTTTCTTAGTTTATTTTCTCCTGCTCTACTTAAGGTTAAGGCTAAGCTGTCGTCTTAACAATTGTTTTTAGTTGTTTTGTAAAAGACCGAAGTGTCTTTTCTTCAGTCTATTTATAGGAATAGATCCGACAAGGGCTTGTGCAGATCTGTTTTGGTGATTTATCAGTCTTTCGTTATAGCGACTGGAGTAGAAAGAGGTCTGATCTTCTATTAGAGTAATATTCAGATCTCTGTGAAGGGTCAGATTACTGACATACCAGCTGCAGCCAGTTATTAGGCGTAAAGCTTTATTTTGGATTGTCTGGAAACGTCTTCTGTTTGATTTGGCAGCTGTGCCCCAAATCTGGATGCCGTATCTCCAAGTTGGCGCAATGATTTGCTGGTGGATTTGAGTTTTGCACCGTAATGGAAGCTTACTTCTTCGGTTCAACATCCAGTGAAGTTTGTCTCTCTTCAGATAACAGGTTGTCGCAGCTTTTTCAAAATGTTCTCGATAAGTAAGTCGTTGGTCGAGGGTGATGCCCAGATATCTGGCCGAGGATGCTTGTGGTATTGGTTCCCTGTTGAGAGAAACTGGTGGAGTTCGTTTACGTCATAATGTGAAACAGACATTAATCGATTTGCTGGTGTTAATGCCCATGTTCCACTTCTTGGCTTCACTTTCACTTTCTGATGTGTTCGAGTTTAAAACACAGACATCATCGGGGATTAATAATGCATGTTTATAACTTCATTATTCTTCATATTTTATTATATTTAATCTATGCCGGCAAGGCAACACTCCACAGTCATATGAATTCACTATATATAATATTTGTTCATATGACTTGCTTTGCGCGACACCACTCCATATTTTTTTTAATTTCGATTTTTTTTTTTTTGGGAAATCACCTGCAATCTACATACCAAGTTTGGTATGCTTTCAGATTGTGGCAAATATTCACCTTTTATCGATTTACGATCGTCATGTTATCGAATTGCCAGCCTCTCAGTGGGCGTCGCACAGAAATATTAACACTTTGTCTGCCAAGGGAATACACGATTATAATGCAAAAAAAATTGAGTTCATTCGGACAGACGGACGGACAGAAAGTCAGACATTGCATAAAGCCAATATACTCTTTTCACTTCGTGGACGAGTATAAATACTAATGCTCGGAAAAGGACTTTAAAATTATGAAACAATTTCTTAAGAGCCCGCCTGGGAAACATTGAATAAATTACGATAATTAATACGTCAGAAATGTTTACTGTAGTAATAAGTGGTTGTAAATTAAGCATTCATAAATAAAAAATAAACAAAGAAATTTATAATTCGTAACGTAGGGTGCATTTGCTGGGACAGGAATTAGAGACCATGAGTTGCTTGCCCATTTGGCCAAACTTTAAACTCTGACCTTTACTGTCAGTAATTGTGCGTTTAAAGCTAGCGATGGCCCAGAAGCGGCCAGAACTGGCAACAGGACAACACTAGACCACACACGTCAACACGAACTGGTGGGAAAGTCAGGAGCGGGTTGGTAATACATCCATCGTGTAGTCCGGATCTGGCACAAAGTATTTTCCACCCTTTTTGTCATTACAAAATTTGCTTGACGGCAAAAAAGTAGATTCAAGTGAGGACAACCGCTTGGTTTTTGACAACAAGGACCAAAGCCAAATGGGACGTAGTATTTGACATAAATCGGAGAGCCCTAGCCATATTAAATGGATTTCTTGTTCACCAACCTAATATGTAGAAATCACAGAAATGGGGGCGTAAAGATAAGTTATTTTTTAACAAGCAAGAACTATTTTCTTCGGACTGCCAAAGATCAAATAGCCTTGCAGATATATCGAAGTGTCCTCTACATTTGGACCTCTTAATTTTGGACCGATAGGCGGTTGAATGTGTGAGGTCATTAAAAATTTTTCTTCAAAAAATATATATTTACTAACTTGATGTAGTAGCCTATCACCTTTATGTCACTCTCCAATGTGTGTACGTAAATCTCTGCTGTAAATAGCTCAGTTTTTTTAATAGTCAAGCTCACATCGGACACATTTTATTTTTCCTAAAATTTTGGACTGCAAAAATACAAGTAAATCTTCTAAGAAGCTTTTGTTTTTGGTACATTTTTTCGGCCAAGCAAAAACCGTCTGATTTTTAATATGAGTGACAAGGTTGACCCAAAAATACCGCCACGGTGCCCTGGCAAGAAGTCGAAGGGTCGCGAAACAGTTGAAGACATTTTAAACAAGATCTACTGCGAGTCGCCCTCTGACGCTTCTAACTCAAAGAAGTTGCCGCCAGGCACAGGATCACTCAATCGGAACACAAAAGTTGCGTTTCCAGGCCGGTATGTGACGCGAGTGCTAAGGGCGCATCCTTTTGAAGTGGCGAAGCGCTTCGTCAGGCCCCAGCTGACTTACGACGTTTTTAAAGAGCCGAACGCGGATAGCGTTGTAGCCAAGCTCTTTAGTACCCAGGACCTGCGGAACGTACTGCTTGTGATAACGCCCACTGCGATCTTATCGGAGAAGCACATCGTACATGGCTATGCGATAGATAGACAGCAACATTTGGGCGTGACAAGTTTGACTATAGACGAGAGGGACCTCATCATGCATAAGCAGCGGCCGGACAACTATACGGTGATCACTTGCACGGAATACATTAAGCTGGAGAATGCATACAATAAAACGAAAATTAAGGACAAATTCTTTGACTTGCTGGAACATCAATCCCACAAACCTCTCTCCACCACCTTTGAAGGCAATCACCTTAGTCTTCGAGACCGAACCGTCAGGGGACGACGCAACGACATGTATTGTAGGACTAGAGCCACGAAGGCACCGCGCACTGATTTGCACATACCCAGCTCCCGCATCAAATTCATGCCCAAGGCTCAGACACCACATGGCCCCACACCCGTTCGCAACGAATGCAGCAATGGGAACAGCCGTATGGTCGGAAATAGGTTGGGGTCTCCAGCTGCAACGCGCTGCAATTCGCCAACCACGAGGAGAAGCCCTAATCAAATGGAAATGCGCTGCAATTCGCCCGTCATCAACGACAAGGGCACCACAAAGCGGGTCCCGAACACTAGCTGCAGGTACATGCCGAAAACTCAGAAAGGCGCTGCAATCGATTCCCGTAATACCATCGACAATTGCACTTCCAAAGCTATTACCTCGAAGAAAATTCGCACTGATTCCCCAGTCACCAACGAGAACTGCAGTGCACTTGGCAGGTCTCAGTCGAGAAGACGCGATAATTTGCGCCCGGCGTACGGATGCGTAAACGTGGAGATGAGAGCCGATGAATATGACAATAGCTGTTCCGCGACTGTGGCTTCGATACAAAAGCGTCCTTTATCGAACCTGAGAAGTCAGTCCAACTCGCCGTATCCGTTGAAAAAGTCTATAAGTAATGGGCCTCTGATTAGCAATCCGACCCATTCGGCACTGGGAAGTCGAGCTAGTTCCCCAGTGAGAAACGATAGCCATGGCTTCGTGGATAGGTCCCTGCTGAGAAAGTCAACGGATCCAAACAGTCCATTCGGCGGCAGCGATGATACTCTGAAGCAATCTATGGGAAAGAGCTCCCCATCGCAGGAAACAATTATTATATGCTCTTCCGGGACTAGGTCTCTACTTAGAAATCAAAGCCATTTGGTTCGAAATCGTTCCATTTCGCCGGCAACATACAATAGCCATAGCACCTTTCTAGTGAAAAAGTCGGCTAATTCGAGCGCTAAATTCGGCGGCAGCGACAATACTATGAAGCTGTCAACGGAAAACTGCTCCCAATTGCCGGCAACAGAGGACATCTACAGTTCCGCGAATAGGCCTTTGATTAGGAATCCGATGAGATCGCTATCGAGAAGTAGAGCTAGTTCGCCGGTAAGAAACGATGGCCATGGCGGTCCATTCGATGGCAGCGATAATACTCTGCAGCTATCTACGAGAAACTGCTCCCCATCGCCGGAAGCAAACGACAGTTGTGGTTCAAGAAATCGAATGAGTCGTTCCAATATACAGGCACCGAACAAAAGGCGCAATATTGTAACTCCAAGTGTGAGGCAGAAGCGTACCAATTCAATTTCAGTCCGTTCAAATTCACCGTTCACATTTGACAGCTGCGGGTTCATACCTGCAGTTAGAAGTAGTTCCGTGCGTAAGAGTGCGGAGGGAAGACGTGCCACTTCGGGTGATACCCTTAAGAACGAGACACCAATGGGAACGCGCTCTAATTCCCCGATCGCAAGCATTAGCAGCCATTTTTTGCAGAACGAACCTATCGAAGAAGGCGATTGCACCAACAAGAGAGATATACGAACTGACTCTAATTCTTCAGCACATGACGGCTCGGCAGTATCCATCGATAGTAACACTCTATGGAATAAAAATCTAACCCCTACCAACACCAATAAGGAAAATTCGGCCAATGATCAATGGAAACTGTCAGGCCAGTCAAGCTGTGAGCATGTTGGCGATGGGATGGCTCAGGGAGAGATGCCGGAACCGAGAAATATAAATGCAATGCAGACGGACCATGATAAGATCAGCAGCGTGGTGACTACGCAGGACTTTCAGTTGCCACCCAATGTAAATTTGAAAAGTATACTGCAAAACGAGCGTAATTCAGAGCCAGGTCCACAACGTGAAGCAATGGAGCTGAAAAAATCCCCGAAGCTAAAGGCGCCGGCGCCACGGCTGGCCAACAGTCGGCCCAAGGTCATAAAGAAAAAGAAAGCGAGTATGAGTCTCGATAAGGAAAGGCTTTTGCAGCGAGAGCGACTATGGGATATATGTACACGGTTCACCTCAATGCGGAAAGTAAATTACAAGGCAGACCTCCCTAAAGTAAAGAAGCCCGTGGTTAAGACACCCAAATTTAAACCCGATGGCATAAAGGTGTTATTAAAGCCGCAGAAGCTGCGAGAGTCCGTGGGTTCTATACATCCACAGAACAAAGTGTCAAAGATCCAATTTGATGATTCGGAAACGATCATACGGGCCGATTCGACATTCTTTGAACAACTGTTGGAGCCTGTCAGGGTACCCAAAAACTTCTCAAGACGTGCCATCGAGAAACTGCAAAAGAAACTGAGCCGCATGACCACCAAGCAAGCTTTTCAAAATTTGGGTGCGCTAGTCGAGAAAATCAACAAGCGGCCGATTCCGAAGAACAGGCAACTGCTCGCCTTCTTCAGGATTGCCGAGCTCCTCGAGATCAAAATGTTTATCAGATCTGAAAACCACTGGCCCGACTTACCGTCAACCATATACCCACGCTGTCGCATCGATTGTTACATGTTTGATGATCGCAAAGACTTTATTCTCTCGATCGGTATGCTTCAAAAACAATTAAGTCAATTTGTTTATATTTTCCCTGGCATCAAGCCCAACATACGCCATATCGATAATGCTTTCGAGCTGACTAAGATGCCAACTATTGTTACCAACTGCATAAAATCGGTGATGGAAAAATTGCACGCACGAGGACTCTTCGATGTGCTGGCCGAAATGACATACGAATTAATGCATCCACGGCCAGGATCCTTGGTCTTATCCCAGCCGATGCCAGAATCCAAGTGTAACGAACAGAATATAAACGAAATAAACTTGCAAAAAGTGCTGAAAATGGAAGAAACCATGCGACAAGTCAGGAAGAAACACCAAACAAAAATAAAAATGAATTTGTCAAACCGGAACTATCAGTCAAAGGGAAAATAATTTGATCAAAATTTAACGTATAGAAGCCCAGTTAACATTAATTTCGTAAGTACCAATCATCTATAGGGAATGCACAACAGCTAGGTAAACAACGTTAAAGAGAGTTACATACTAAAAGCCAAGCCAGGCTAGACAGAAAAATGATGAAGATGGACAGACAGCCAGTAGGAAGCAAGTCGAGCGCTTCATGTCCATCACTTACACGCTTCAGGGCACACGCATTATTTGCACTGCCAGCAAGACAAGTTACTGGCATAACGAAAAAATGGTAGTCGCATAGTTTAATCATAAAGCCTTTACCAAAACGGCGAACCTAAAATATTTGCATACTTCGTAGCTGCAGAAGCTGCATTTTACTACAAAACACGGAGCGAAGCTAGGTGGGAAATATATTACCCAGGTAGGCAGAGGTAGGAAGTAGGAAGACTGTGCATAAAATGTGCGCCAAGGAATTGAGGGAACTGTTGACGTCTACTGCTCCTGGCAGACTTGAATTTAAAGTACAAGATGCAGAGCATATCAGCGAAGCTTTAAACAGGCTTTGGCTTAGCATAATCCCTAATTCTACGCTATCATATATAATATATAAAATACTAATGTGCGGTTTTTAATCTTGTAAGGTGGCGATACAATGCACAAATCATCCATATCATACAAGCAAAATGTATAGTCCGCACCTCATTGTGATCATGGTTGAAGAAAAGAAAATCCATGGAAGAGGAGGCGCCACTAACGAAATTAAACAGTAATTAGCCATAATTGAATACAATATTTTCCATAGATTAACATTTACAAATTTTTTTCAGAGCTTGGCACTGGATATCTTTCTGAATATGCATATGATCACAAACCACTTCAAATGTACCAAACTGGGATTATTTATTTTAATATAACTTTTAGCATCTTTTTGACGTAAATTAAAAAAAATGTGATCGCAAATCATACTGTATTTTCTTAAAGAGAACTCGACTAACTCGTCGGCTTACGCACTCTGTATAAAAGTATGAATATTTACTTCCGAGATGCCTCATGTAGGTTACATATATTTGCATATAACCAGTGCTCCCTTTTTCAATGGGAACGGATACGAATCCGTAACGTTTTTGGACCCGGTTCCGAGTACTTAACTATGTGCACATTTACAAGTGGCGACACTAATTGAATAGGCTCCATTTGGAATGAGTGGGACACGGAAAGTAGAGTGAGCGGAGAGAGCAAATGTTGAGCCTCAGCAATTTTGTATTTTATGTGCCCATAAAATGCCCTTTATGATATATGGGGCTCAGTGGGCGTCCCAGACGGATGCTGCTCAGCCGAGCAGGGTCTAGGGCATAAATCAGCCAAAGTATTTATTGTATATTAGCTCATCTAATCGCCCAGGCTTTCGGCCTTCTTCTGCCGAGAACTGCCGACCGTGCGATAGAGCTCCAGATGGCCGGAAAAGTGCCCGCCTGCCAATAATTTGCCAGTTGATTGCCATTGCCGTTGACAGTTTCCGAATACAAAAGTAATTAATGTTTTTTATGGTTTGTTGGCCAATGACTTTCCTGCCACGTTCAGTGTTGGAGCTTAGAAATAGATTTAGTGCTGGGTTGGGGGCGGGTGGATGGTACATCAACTTGACCTATTGGCAGCAGTTTGGCAGCTTTTCCAGGAGTTATCATATTTGATTTATTGATGTACAACTATTCGCCCTTTCAAGACGCACCTCTACATTTTTTACAATTTAAATTACTAATGCATAATGAAAGCAACAAGTGAAGGAACCTCTTCAGAATCGACAATCGAAGAAATAATATTGATAAGCCTAGTAGTAGGCTTATACACAACAATTCTCTTTAACTATATTTTGTGGTGGGTGTAGTATTATTATATTTAATATATTTTCAATAAAGGATCAAAAGTACAACAGCCCACACAAACGATATATATATTAATAATATATATAGTATATACAAGTTGAATTGCAGATGTCTTTTGGATAATTGAAGTCATTTGTCCAACATTTTGATACCCTTTTGTAGCCATTTTATTTGTACATTTAAATGTCATTAACATTAAGCCGACATATTTTATATGAAATTTGCGGTTAACCAATAAGAATGAACCAGTGCCATATCATCGAGAGGGGGCCAAGTGGGGGCTTACTTGTGGTTTATTTTGTAATTTTTTACATTAATTCATTTAATAACAACTGCCAGCATACATAAGCTGTTAATTCTGCTTAAACTTGCAAATAAAACGAGCAGAGTTATTTGTACACATTACATTATTAACAATATAGCATTAAAAAAGCTGAAAAAACAGCAGTGAAAACTTTAATGAATTGAATCCACACAATTGATATCTAATAACGATTCTAAACTAATATATGGGATAACAAGCGTATAATAAACATGCAGCCCACAAAATCAAACGTATGGAAATTGAGTATTTTAAAATGCTTAAATATATAATTTATTTATTTGATGATTTCTCCTATTTGATTGCAATTCCTGTGAATCCATTAACTTTGTTACCCAGAGGCAACATTGCATTGCAATTGAAACTTATTTAATTGTATTAAAAGATATTTTTAACTGGCTTCATTGCGAATTGTTTTCAAAACTTTCAACACATAAAAACAGACGCACATTTAATTTAAATCTAAAAACTTTTGCCAAACTGAATCCCTTTTATGCACAAGACACTGCAGCACACGCTCGCAGGACCAACAAGGATTACCACATTGCCTGCAAGGCAGACTTTATCAAATTTTTGCATGTAACAAATTCGAATGTCATCGCCAGAACTAACGGAGTACTGCACCATTAGTGTTCAATTCTCAGAAAACTTATCCGTTTTCTTAAAAATACTTCATTTTTGCAGATGGACTCTCTGTTTAAAAAAGCCGCTGGCTGAACCAACATCTTTTAGATTACAATTTACACAGCCGAGTAGTCACTCAATATAAACACAAAAGTTCGTGTGCTTTTAAACTGTTTTAAGCTGTTGATGTAGCATAGGTTAATTTAGGAGCGGGAAAAGTGATTTCCTTCAGCTTTAAAATTTATCCATTCTACCTTTACATTATACACTTCTTGCCGCTTTTCTGTTAATATCAGTATCCCAAAAATGTATTTGATTTTTTTAGGGCTTTTAGTGTTGCATTCAACGAGAGTACAAAAACTGAACTTTCCCTCATACAAAATTTCACAGGTTGAAAGTTGAAAGTTTTTGGATGGAGCCCAAACATATTTAACATTTTTGGGGAAGGGCGATGGCAAAAGCCCGTTTTTGTTTTGCACTTACAACTCATAGGGTAACTTCAGTAAATAATTAAGCTTTCGAACATTAGTTTAACTAATCGAAAGGTAATCAGGAAAAACTTTACTTTTGTATACAAATATACATATGTGGTCACATTATATTTACTAGGTATACAACATTAGCATTCGTTGCTGTCGGTTTTTATGGTAACGTTGATAAATAAGTAATTTGGCTCAAAATGTCAGCCTAACGTCGACAAACGCTGGCGCTGCATTTCCATTGCAAATCCCTTTGCAATTTTAAATGGATTGGATGCTGTTTATACAATCCGAGAGCCTAAGAATGGGCCATTGAATAGTACGAGGGCGAATGGGGAAAAGAAACTTAGAAAAAAACAGGCGGTTAAACGCGGAAGCAGTTGCACTTGGCGCCCGTGATAGTCATTTGCCTGGCATCCTTATGCGCATCCTTCGTCCTTAGTGGCGCATTGTTGCTGCTGCTCCGCACGCATTTCCGTAAATATCGCCATTTATTTTATGCACTTGTCACCTAAAGAGAACGGCAGCTGTGTTGGTTTTAAGCAGCTTAAAATGTCGCCCGACTCCACCGAAGGCGTCTTGGATATTTGCCCGCATTGTTGAGACACTGCCTGAGCCGCTTCGCTGCTGGGCTAGCTGACTAGCTGACCAACTGACTTACTGACTAACTGACTGTTTGTCTATTTTCCTGGTAAATCAAATTGCAATTGGTGACGACCACTAAACAAAGCAATTGCCGCCGGCTGTTCTTCACAATCAGCAGCAGACAGTTGGACAAGCACAAAGCACAATTCCAGCAGCTGCAGACAACAAAGACCACAACAGCAACATCTACTACTACTGTTACAGTCCACTTATCGCAGAGCAGCTGCTGCTGCAACAGTGTCAACTCGAGTTGCAGCAACTGACTTAATGACTTTCAGCATTAAGTTTTGCCCGACTTGTAAATTAACCACAAACTTTTGTTAGAGAAAAAGCCATGTCCTTATATTAAACAAAAATAGGGCCATCGCAGCAAACCCAATAAAATACAGATCAAAAATAATGCCACTAAATTTACATCTATAATAATTGATATCCATAATATTATTTACAATTTACGAGTTGAAAATGTGCAGCTCTTATGAGTCAAGTAACAGAGTATTGCGCAGTCTAATCCGTAATCAACGTTCTTAGCTGTTATTCTTGCCATAAAAATGCAATCTGTGGAAGTTTTGGGCAGCCTTTACAACGTTTCCTACGAATTTCAATTAAATTACATTGTCTACAAGTATTCAGTCCAGTCAGTATATCGTACAGTTGAAGCAATTTTGCTTAGCTTGATTTATTAATTAAATTTTATATTGTTCAGTCATACCAAATGGCAAAAAATTAAACGCGTTTATTTACATTTAATATTCAGTGTAGCCCGCCACAGTGACCACAATAACCACAGCCACCCACAGCAGTGTGCACCCAACTCGAATAGATGCCTCCAAATGTTTTCTCAAAACCGAATAAAAATAAACATGATCTTTTCGTGAGTGCCCGACTGGGAGATACCCTGTAGCTCCACATATACGTGCACACAAAGAAACCAAAGCGCAAAGCTAGACTCCATTAATTTCATTTTTAGTTTAAATATTAAATATTGAGTACTATAGAAAAAAATATTTCACATTTTAAATCTTTAACAGTTGAAGACGAATTGGAGATCCCCCTTTCTGCTATTTCAAAGATTTGCATAAATCCATTCAACCGTTTTTAATCATTTTTAATGTGTACAGGGTATAACAAGCAGAATGTGCAGTAACCGACTGAGCAATACTCGTTCACAGTGGAATAACAACTAAGAGTGGTAGAAGAACTCGGCTGGACTTACCGACTTCCCCTATAAGATGGACGCATATAACATGTAGCAAGGTGCACATTAAAAAAAACATAAAACAATACAGTTGGATTCGGACCAGCGGCACAAAGTAAACTTTGGCAGCAGAATAGTAAACAGTCGGAGAAAAAATTCTACAAAAATGTCGACAAATAGAACACTCAATGTTTGTTTGTATGCACATTCATACAAAAACTGTCAGCGCTGGGCGTGTCAAATTTTACCACCTTTATTTTAAAAACTTCTGTCCTTCTGAACCAAACATGGTAGAACTTTTTCCAATATAATATTTAAGTGCTAAATTTAATGTTCTTTTGAGCCAAATTTTGTGTCTCTAGCTGTAAGAGCTAGTGATTGACGGACGGACATGGCTCTTAATTTTGGGCAAATGTAGATTTTTATAATTCGTGGAGGGAAGGGGGATGTAGTAGGTGTTGCCGAAATTTCATCACTAATCTGTCTGCAAAATTTGCTAAACTAAGGAAGATACAGATATAGACACGGTCAATCACAAGTATATCTCCGAAGCTTCTTTCTAGCTGAAAAAAATAATTACATACAGACAGTCGAACGGACATTGCACAAAACCCATATGTTTTCGACCTTAGTGAACGAGTATACAGAGAGAATGTCTTGTAATAGAATCGGGAACAAAAGCTGGAGCAGAAGCAGTACAATGATCACTTTCACGCCGTTTCATCAAACGTGGCCACCTAATGCAGTTTCCACAAACGTGTTGCAGCCTTTATACCACGCACCCTTTTGGTTATTAAAGGGTCGATCATTGTTATCAGCCTTGTTAGTTTTCGGCACTACAGATGAGCTTCTATTATTTTGATTTTATTGTTAATTATAATTATTTATTACGACATTATGTGATTATATTCCAGAATGTTTTTGCAATTAATAAGAGCTAACTAGGCCTAAATACTTTTGTGCACATATTAGAGAATAAGGCAAACGATTTCTTTGCCTCAAAAACAAATGTAAACCCAACTCGATTTATAGTAATGGATAATAACATAAGCTGAAGCACATCTATCTCGAAATACTGGGTATATTGTCAGCCTGTTGCGCTGACTGTCGCTTTTGTAGTTGCAAAAAACCATCATCGGCAACATCAAGGAGCTTATGGCTACTGCCACGGCCATGGCCAAGTGCCGCAAAACAATTTGCGGATATTTTTTTCTCTAGTTGTTTCTTTGTTTTCACAAACGACATTGTCCGCAGTATTTTTTTTTTGTATTTATTTATTTTTTTTTTGTTATTTACCAATGTTTTCCATTTTGTGCGTTTTTGTCGCCTTATCAACTGCAACTTTTGTTGACAATTTGGCCGCAAGGTGTCGCAGTTGGAATATTCGTTGTTTGGGCTACAAACACAAAAATGTAATAAACTTTGTGTTGAAGCAAACGCCCGGCTCGAAAAAAGACAAAGACTGGCCACTGGCGGACTCGAACCCCGCCAGGGCCCGAGTAATTGAGTTTTGATGGACCTCGATGTCGCTGTGGGCAACGCCAGCTGCCTTCTGGCGGCGACATCTGTTCCTCATGCAAATGAGAGGTCCCATCGAAACCATCACGAGCCGACAATAACAACAATAATCCCTGCCACACCAAAGCCTCGTGCGTTGTGATCATCTGCCTCATGCCCCCCACATTCAACGTCCCCCAGCGCATAATTGACTGCTCCACATAATGTTCAATGTGAGTCTATGTGAGAAACCTATGCCAGAACTCTTCCCCAGAGCCCATAAGCCGATTGTGAACTGGTGAAATAGTTTCAAATTGAGTCCAATTCACTTTTCCAGACAAAAGTCTACTTCATCCTTTTGGGACTAGCTACTCCAGTACACTAGGCACTTACCTGGACACTTCAACAAATAAGTGCACCCACAGCCCTTTGCCTTGGCCAGAATCAATAACTGAAACCGATGCCAAAACTTTGACGCCAATCTTATGCAAGTAAATATTCAGGACACGCGTCTGCCAACTATGCGAGCAACTGGCTAAGCAGGTGCCAGCATAGGCCAAGATGAGGAGGAGGAGGCCAACTGCATATATATGAAGCTTAAACTTCCCACAGTGGCTGAATGCTGATGCTCTCCTCGCTCCAACAGAAACTAAAGGAACGTCGAAGATAAGCCGACCTGGCTGGCCGAACTTGATATAGAGGGTGTATATAATGATGATGATGTCCCTGATGCCAAATGCAGCCGCAAGGGTTGCTCCATTGGATTTGTTATACTCGTTCACGAAGCGAAAAGAGTATATTGGGTTTGTGCAATGTCCGTATGAACGCCACTATTGAGATTGAGAATTTGGAATATAAGAGTTACGATTTTTTCGTTACGGCTACGTTAAATCGATAAAATCTATATATCTTCCTTTAATTTTAAAGTCAAAGAAATATCAAAATTTATTTGACGGATGACCTTCTCTAAAGATCTACGAGATACGAGAGCTACAATCACAAAATTTGGCAGACAGTTTTCTGATCAAGCACAAAAATGTCGACTACGCCAGCACCCAGCTCAAATAAGTCAAATAAAATAATTAATTATATAGTTTTCAAGTGCTTTAAGATATTATTATACTGTGAACGAGTGTTGCGCAGTCGCTTACACCCGTTCGTACTTGTGTGTAGTTTGCAGATTGCCAAGTATAAAAATTGAATTATCGATTGGGAAGACGCCAAGCCAGTACTTGACCAGAGAATCCACCTCACAGCTCGTCACTGCCTCGAGCAACAAGCAGTTAATTTGTGTGTCCTGGTCATGTCATTTATATTTGCTGTTTTCGGGCAAGCACGACTGTCCCCGTCAGACGAGTGGGTGTGAGTGCCTGTGAATGGGCGAATGTAAATAATATTGGACCGATTGTGCATGAGCAACAATTTGGAGTTGAGTCCGCACCCAATTTGCCCGCTGGCATTTACGAATCGTAAAGAAAACAGTTAAAAGTAAGGCTAGATTTAGATTATTCATAAACAGTTTGGCCCATCTCCGCAGACATCGTGACAAATGCTTTGGACACCAGGGCACGTACGTCCTTTGACTGGGGTACGTTTTTGTGGCAGCGACAAATATCGCCGAGTAGCCCAATAATCGATGGATTTATCATCGATGTGACGCTGGCGACGTTGAGCATCCTCGCTTCACTCCTTTTGGACGTCGCCCCCACTTACATTCAGTTTGGCTGTCGCCCACATTCTTGGCTGGAAAAATGAGTCGCCATAAAATCTTATGAAAAATTTTCATCTTCCCCAATGCAGTCTGGGAATCCGCGCCAGCTCTTTGTCTAATCCCCTTGCCGTTCTCAAGGTCCTTGAACATTCCTGGCATATTGCTAATTTATTTTTATCTCACCCCCTGCGGTCCATTAGTGGGTCTCACCCGGCCCACTCCGAGGCCCCTCCACAACGGCCTTGCGACATCCGCCAGCGAACCAGCCTTGGGACGCATCCGACGATTCCTAGTCTGTAATTTGATTGTTCCGAGCGCTGTTGTCGTAAGCGTCTGCTGTTTATGACACCACAGCTGGCACCACTTGACGCCAAGCCCACAATATTGCCAGATTATGAGCAAATGCTCAAATAATGCGTCCTAATCTCCTAGCCTGGATGCCTATTCATATGCTGCCATGCCCGTGGCAGGAGGCTCCAGTTACGTCCCAGTTTATTTTGGGCAGTCAGGAATGCCAAATAGAATAATTGCAATAAAATATAACCGACTAGTTTCGCCGCTTTCCTCTCATCCAATTGACTTCAAACGCATTCCCTCCATTGGATGCAGATGGGCATTAAACAAAGGCCCAGGGCTCGGACGGTGGCCAATCTAAAACATTTGCCTTTTATTTCGTTGCGGGGCCAACTAAGCCTTAATTGAAACCCTTACAGATGCAGGGTCGGAATTCCCAAAAGCCAAGTGTAGTCGAAGGGCGTGGGGTGGCTCCTGGGGAGGTGCCGACAAGTGCATTGTAGTTTCCACAATTATACAATTTGCAATTCGAAATGCCAGAAATGTTGTCCACATCTGGACGAACCAAGAGGCTCATGGACAGAGCACGGAATGTAACTGGGCAAATGAAGCTGCGGACTGTTCCTGTCTGTTTACCATTTTGTGTTGGTTTTTGGCTAGAGCATACAGGACAAGAGCAGAATCAACTGCAGTCACATTTTTCCATTACTTGAAGAGCGTTGCTTGGGGCCAGCAGTTGAGACCGTTTTACTCCACTGGCTTTCACGGGTACTTTGACCTTTTCCCAGCTGTTAATTGTTATCGCCGTAACCGCAGTAACTGCTCAATAATCCGAGGCGTTATTTAGTGTCCGTTTCGCACCACCGCACCACCCGCAAAGCTAGTGTCATTGAACGCCGATGAGATTTCATTGACTTCTGCTTGCGGCCAGATTCACTGCTGACCACATATTCAGTTCAATTGACACTTCGCAATAATGTTACCAGTTGTCAAATGGTTTAGGATTGCTTATACTCGTGATTCCATATTTTATTTCAAGCCCAAGTTGTGATTGAAGGCCGAAACGAAGCCGTCGAACAGTTTCCGGTTGTCAAGCGGCCATAAACATGGTCCAAAGGCGGCACAAAGAATTCAATTTAAGTCAACAAACAAATAGGTACACAGTCGCCAATTTGAGCGTGTGTGTGCTTTGTGTGTGAATGTTTTTGCGATTCGGAAATTGAATCTATACTAAATGCTAAGCAGTGGATAGAAACTGGGGCCCGTTGCAACTGCATTCGGCTGCAGGATCTCCGGCCCCTCGATCCACGTTCGCCGCTCACAAATGCGAAAGTGTAAATAGAATAAAGAACGACGATGCCCAACACGCGCCGCCATAAGCCCAGTTCCCAGCTGCACTGCAGCCCACGAAAAGAACATCATTCAACTGGATCAACAAAATGAAAAATGCATGGCAAAGCGTAAATAAATACTCGCTTGTGCAAATATCCAGCTGTTACAAACGGTCCGCAATGCGATTGCAATCGAAATCCAATTAAATCAAGCAACAACAAGCAATTATCTAAATATTGCAAATCTCACAAGAATATTTGGAATGGCTAATCCATAACATTTTACAGTTCATGCGAATGAGCAAATAGGTAAATATTAAATAAATATTAAAGCTAGCATTGGTTACATATATGTCAGTCAATAAAAAAATTAGGCTATCAACACAAACAAATATTGCTTGACTGGTTAAAATTTGCAACGAGCATTAACTGCAAACTAATATTACAGTAAAAATTACACTTTTATTATTATTCATTATAGAATAGAGCTATAAATATGAACGCCATTTTGTTGCAATATTCAAATCAGGCAATCCTTAAAATTAAAGATTTTATTGTGCCCAGGTAGCGTGGAAATTTCAGGTCTGATTGCAGCTTCTAAATGAAATCTGATAAAGCCACAAATATATTACCTACATTTGCCAGAATACAAAAAATCACTTAAGTTACCTGACGCAAATAACAGCAAAGCAAAGGAAACGTAAGTGATATTCTTTTTCCTTTTTTTTTGGTTTAAAATTTCTTTATTTATAATGATAAATTCAAAAATATGTAAAAATATATAATAAATGTGTGTGTTCGCACGTGCAGCAAATTTCTATTTGTATCGCTAGTGCTGCCGCAATGATACCAACTATGTAAATAAATATAAATAAGCAGCAATTTAACGCCGTGGGCGACCTTCTGCAGGCATTGGCAACGGTGCGTATACTTATTATGAATGTACGTGTGGGTGCAGAGCTCCATTTTAGTGCGCGATGGCAACGAAATGAGTGGCCATTGTGGGCACCTGTTACGCCTGGTTATTGATATTGTACAGTTAATAAGTACGCAGTATCTGTATACATATATATATATATATACATGTATTTTTATATTTATATATAAATATACATATATATATACATTTATTTATATATATATATACATAAGTAGTTTTTGGCTGAACTCGTTTCCGAATTTTTAATTAAAAATTGTGGATACACGCATGCCCACGCACCTGCTAGACTTTAGCAAGTGGGCGGATTGGTGCGAAGATGGCATTTTGGTAGGAAGTCTTGAAAAATCATAGCAGGAAATCAAAAATACACACAGCTGGCGCCATAAATGAGATAACAAGTTTGTAATTTCGGCATAATTGCCCCCTCAAAGGGCAAGAATATGGATTCTGTAGGTTAGCTCAGGGTGAAAGTTGACTGCCGCTGTACATTTGATTCCACTTTGGCTTATGCTACTGTGACTGCTGCTGCTCCTGATGCTGCTCCTGATGCTGCTGCTACTGCTGCTGATGCGGCAGTTGCTGCTCGTTTTTATTAAAATCAAACTGGCATATTTTTATCCTCTGGCTCTTCACCCAAACTTTGCGAAACTCCTGAATCGCTTAGGCTGGGGATGCGCCCATCCACACACTCGCTGCCAAATGCCAGATGCTCCATATGCCAACAAAAAATGACAGCCACATCCCTCTGATGCCAACGACGGCCTCTTGTCGCTTATCTAATTAAGTTCGCCTGAAATTTATAACTGGCATTCGTTTAGCCTCCTGTGCCAAGTGTCAGCCAAGCAATGATGCAAGCCCCTTGCCCCTGACTGGCTTGCAACTGGATCAGCCATTAAAACTCTAGCTAAAAATAATGTTGAAGTACTTGGCTTACGAGATATTAATTGTTGTGCTTAACGGATTTATGTGCATGTGTATAATCAAGTGATGCAGATGGAAGTCGACCTCTTTAACTCCATACACATATATACAAAATATATGCATTCATAATATTTGTATATTCATATTTGTTCGTATATTTGTTGCTCTTAAAATACCACAAGTATATTTTGAGTTCTTCGTAATTATGAATTCATTTTAATTAGTTCTTACAGTCAAACTGCTCGCACTTGTTTGGACAAAGGTTATTTGACATACTTCTGATATACATAAGTTGTTGATTGTATCGAATTGAATTTATGTTGTCATGGCTTTAATTGCGCTTGCTTATCCAATTTATAATGAAATTAACTATTTAATACGCCATCGTCTGCCTTTACCCCCTGCTGGTCTGAGGGCAATGGCAGCTTCAATTTAATTCAATTCAATTAAAAACCTAATGAAACGAGAGCTCAGCTGATTTGCTGATGGTTAAACAAACAAAGCAATAAACATTCCATCAGCCAGATTTTCTTGTCTTTGTCCTTTTCCATTCCTTTCATTTTTTTTTATCCATTTTTTTCTTATTTATTTTTTGTTTTGTTGTTTGTCCCGTTCATTTTGTGCTTTCCTTGGTTGATTTTGCCCCCGGAATCCAGGAGTTCGGTTCAGTCCAAGAGAATTTTCCCACAAAATATTTATTAAATTGTAAACATAATAAATAGCAAAGTTCTTTGTAAGCACTGTCCACAAAATCAAAGCGAATATTCCCCCGGGTCTCGAGTGCACCGACAAGAACAAAATATAAAAGGAATTTATTGACATATGTACTGTGTTGTCCCCCCAGTACAGAGCTTGAATTGATATGTTCTGGTGGATTTGTAAGGATTAATTAAATGCTTAAAGGGTGCACAAACAAAAAGTGGCGACTCCACCTTTAAAGATCAACCGAAGCTTGGCCCTGCTGCACACAGCATTTATTTAGTTCACCTTAAAGCTGGAACTGTTGATTTAACCTAATCGATTTTCTAGATGTCCAATTACCCAGCACACAACTAGCCAAGTCAGCAGCAATTGGGCAGCTGTTGACTGCTATTCCTTATCTTCATTTATTTTTCCTGCTCCACTTTCACAATATTTTCCTAAATTGAGCAGAATCAGCTTTTGCACGCCCACGATGAAAGAGCACCAAATTGTGGCACTTATCGCAATCAAAAGGCGCTCAGATAGCTGCCCAAATGACATACAAACATATATACGTGTACACGTACAGACATACATATGTAGGCTGTAAGTTCAAGTACTTGCAGCCATGTAGTTGCCATTATCAGCCTGTCCAGACTGTGTGGCGCATCCTGCGTATACGTAACTGGCACAACCAAACTCGACAGAAATCCAATTTTAATTCTATTGCAATCCAGAGAAAGAAATCCAACTGAACTGAAAGCAGCAAAAAGAGTATACTTGGAAACGACCCTAAATACCTGAGGAAACAAAACAAAAGAATCCTTTATTGCCAATTTAAGGACAAGCAAGGTGCAAATTGCAGCTGCAAAAATATTTGCATTGCAACCCGCATTCACTCTTACATCCCGGCAGCAGTATCTTTAGAAATAAACCCAAGTGCTTAAAGGATTTGCAGAATGCCGTCGATGCAACTTAGCCTGGCTACTTGTCTACTTGGCCTATTATACTCTCTAAGTCTCGACTGCTTAGCTGTTTCTCAATATATATTTATGTAAATATTCACATTTTATATTACGATGAAAGCTTTTGCACAACTTTTTCCTGAATTTGCCTTTTTCAAGCCGGATCTAGCAGCTATTAATATTTTGGAAGCCTTGCATTTGCTGCTCTTGCCAGAACCAGTCAAAATATAATAAATCATATATATATATAAAATGTTCGATGAAAAGCTTTGGACTTATATCAGATTGCATGACAAGATGTGTTTTTATTCAATTTAATAAAAATAAATAAAATTTACCACGTTCGTGATTTTTATTATGTTTACCATTTTCACCATGGTTTTACCTCTAGATTAATTCGCCATTTAAATTTAATTTCAACTTGAAAATACAATTATTACTTTCTTTTTTTATGTAGAGTCACGAAGTTTTACTCTTAATCGATAGCAAGTACGAAAAGAAGTATAAATTGGAACTTTAAAGTGAAATCTTGCCAAAATTGACAAAAATTTTGACAAGTAAAGTTCCCGAATATATACTTCATAGATTTTATGTCCCATAATTTTATCAAAACTTCTGATGTCTGATTGCACCTCTAGATTGCTTTAAAAAAATTTTAAATTTCCATTCGCGTAAAACATTATTCTAAAAAAGTGTGAATATTGATAAATAAAAAGTTTCCTGTGGGTATTGAAAGATAATAATATAATTAATGTGTATCTTAAATATGGGACTTAAATATGCAGATGCATTCCTGTGGAACCCTTCTCAGTTTTGAGGAGTCATAATTGCGCAAAACTCAAATTGTGTATCCCAGACGTGTCCTGGAGGACATGGCAGCAAGCTCTTTAGTTCGCCAACTGTCCTCGGGATGTAGACAGTGGCAAATGCGGCATCCTTTTAGTGGTTGTGTGCGTTGGGCTATTGAAAATTCAATAAATAAATTTATATGAAATATTTACAAACATTTGCCGTCGACCATGTGAATGCCATTTAAACAGTAACGAACCGAAGGTCACTGGACGCAACCACCCAACCACAGGTCCATACCGAACTCTAGGGCACTACCAGGAGAATGAGTTACTAGGAACTTAAAGCGCTTTAAGCAACATCCCTGACGAAAGCGAACCCAACGACGAAACCGAGCCCGAAACCGATGACGATACCAACACGGCTATAATTTCAGTTTGGGGTGGGCGCTCGTTCGCAGTGCTCAAAGTTGATGTTTGTTGTTGTTTTTGTTATTGTTGTTGCTGTTGTTGTTGATGCATTGCCACAAAGAAATCAGTGGGCTGTAAGAAACGTCTAATGTGGCAACGTTGACAATTTAGCTTTTGGGCCGGCTTTTTTGGGCGTTGCAAAATCGGCATTTCCACTGCTATTTCCACTGCTTGGCAATTGCCTGATGCTAAGACTGCGGAGCCTGCTGAGGTCCTCGCTTTGGCTCTCAAGGCGCTTCCGCTTCCGTTTCCGCGTCACTGAGCTCGGCTGTGTGAAATATTTGCGGACCGAAACGCATAAAAATGTTGTAAAACAAAGTGAGCTCCAACAGGAAAGTGGCAAGTGCCGCCCGAGCCTACAAACTAAACTTTTCAAAATGTTCTAACGTGGCAAAATAAAAAAAAAGATATGTACATATATATAAAAATAAATAAAAAATAAAACAAATACGGTTTTTTATTTTATTTTATTTTCTACGTGTGTCTGTGTGTTTGTAGTGGCGAAAGAGCCGCCTGTATTTTTCCATTGGGAAAAGCAACCCGTAAAATGTTGTCGTTTTGGCCAAATCCAAAGCAAACGTTAAGTACGATTGCAACAACAAAACCGGCGCAAGAACTCTTCAGATAATCACACACTCAAGTGTATTTATAGACGTGTATGTGTACAATGTGGGCCATGTGCCCTTGACTTCGGATCAACCAGATGGCAAACGAACTTATTCCCAAGTGGTTACCACTGTGACAACAACAAACCGCCGAACCAATTGATGTTTATTGCTCTTAAAGTTGGCCCATAATTGCCTCTTATCATCTCTCTGAATGGGTTAGATTATACGTATGCTCGCAGGTTAAAGTGTATCAAAGTTTATTCAACTTATTTAATTAAGACATGCCTATTATATTCAATATACGCTGCACACTGTATTCATAAGCATATCCCACTGTGACGCGTGAATTTAAGTACACTGCACACTAACTACACACATAGCTAATATTTACATTTTTATTGAATTTTCTATTTATACCCAGTGTACGCAAGTGGGTAAAAAATTAAGTCGAAATGATTGACTTTATCTTCTATAACGTATATTTAATGACTCCTGAACAGCGAGCTTGACATGAGGCACTATCAATTTATCTTTTCGCTAAGGTCCCGCGAGACAACAAAATACTAAGGCAGACATTGCGGGGCTACCCCATATTTAATTTGAATAATATACTCATAGGGAAAATGCCTCCACGGTTTTGTGGTTTAATATTAACAACATTTTGTTGTTGAATATTCTTAAATTAAGTGTGAAAATTTCTTAATTTCATAATCAGCCAATATTGCTATTAATACCAATATTCTTGACTTAAGTACAGTTTTAAAATGTAACTTTTAAAGATTATTTGGAATAATTTTGGAATTTTAAAAAGAGTTTGTAATACAAAAATATTGTACCCACATTTTAAAATGAGCACCTTTGCCGAATTTGGACAAACCTCCAATGTTAATAAGGTACAACAAATTTGAAAGTTTGTGATGTAGTTGTTTGTAAAATTAAAAAAATTGGGCACTGTGCGACATTAAGTGAAAGATTGCAATTGCTATTATAATTGCCTACAATTTCAATCGAATTGTGGCCAGACAATTGTTTCAATTATTTGGTAGAGACGCATTGGTTTTGTCCTGCCGTTACCTGTTTTCCACCGGGCATCTGTTGAAATCAGTTGGCTTCACAAAAGGAATTTCAATATGCTGGCTACCAATGGCTGCCTATTGGCCGTTCGCCAGCAAACTCACAGATACACACACACCGCATACTTGGTTGTGTGTAGAGCGGTAGCTGAAAGTGGCACAGACGGCAGTCATTTAAATACAAACAGCAATTTACGTGCCGCCAAAGCTTTTGGCCATTTAACTTTCAAGCCGAGCAATACAAACAAAGGAAAATCGCCCCATGCTCGACTAGCAGATATCCCCTATTCAGCTCTTATTAACAGCAAATCTGTTATGCGTGACCATTCTATATAATAATTAATCCCAAATCAAATTTCACTATACAAACTTATGAGCCAGGTACCGAAAATAATTGTTAACTTTAACTATGAAAATCATTATTAAAAAAGTTTGCTAGAGAAAAAAGGATACGACCAATGTAATGTAATAAAAATTATTTAAACTCTTAGTTTTTTAACTAAAACAATAAGTACATTTTCCATTTATTTTAAAAGGCCATGAAATATCTCTTATTATAAACAAAATCAAAGATAATAACTGAATCTTCTTTTTTCGCTTAAACGGCTAGCGTTACCTTTTGTTGGGCCATACCCTATGAAAAGTGCAGAAAGTGCATTAAAGCCCAGACCGTGCAGAACTAGACGGCACTTTGGCCATGGCCCGAAACATAGACTAGATATTCTGCTGGCTGTAAGTGCAATCAATGCACAGTCACGTTGCAATCAGGCCCCAGTGGCCAGTGGCTCAGCTGCACTGTGTTATGTGGAGGAACTCGAAGCGTGGAACCGCTGCACTGGAGCGAGCTGTCAGCGGGTTTAAGTGGCTGCTTTCCGGAGGTCCAGGGGACCAGGGGCCAGGGGACGAGGCCTTGTTTGTGGGGCCACACACTGCAAACACAAAATAGTTTTCGCTGCTTGCCTTTAAAGGCGAAGGGGCTCTGAAGATCCAGTTAGTTCCAAAAATATTTGCCCACCAGGAATTTCATATACTGTGCTCGAGCTTGACTATGCGACCGCCCGAACTATTTGACAAGCCTTCACAAAGGCAACGCGTGTTGTGGGCAACCCGTTGGCAGAGTCCAGTGCCAGTGTTGGCTGAACTGAAAATGCAATTACAGTTTGTCTTCTGGCCGCTGATTAACGCAGCCGACTTTGGGCAACTCCAATTGGAATTTGGTAGGCCCCAAATTGCAGCTAAGCAGTTTATGGCCCAAACTTTCAATACTAAAGCAAATATTTTCAAATTAAAAGCTCATTTTGCTCTGCCTGTCTCTGTATCTGTCGCCATCTTCGTCTCTGTCATTGTCTTTGTCGTCTCCCTTGGCCGGTCATTGTCCTTGGCAACAGTTTTGGCCAAGCGACGCAACCAACTGGAAGGTATTGGCCATTCCAACGTCTCCTAGAGCATAATCAACAAATGTGAATCGAATTGCATGGCGTTCGATGATCCCGGCCCAACGCAAGTCCAATCCCTCTGTCACATTTTTGAGTGCATTTCGAGCAAATGCAATCCAATCATTTCTAGAACTGCACGCCGGTCTATTGAGCAGCTACTGCGATTACAATTAACCGCTGGCAGAGAGTGGGAACAAAGCGAATGCCAGCTCAAGTGATTGGCGCTGAGTGGAACTTAGTTGAGTGGAGCGAAGTGCCTTGTGGTTTCACGCGGTGGCGCCAAGCAACGTACTTCAAGTATTGGGAATTGTGAGTGCAGCTGGTGCTGCTCTTGTTCTGCATGCCTTGGCCGAAAACCAAACCGAAATGGAAAACAAACACAAGTCTCCCGCTGGCCGCAACTCCTTTTCCCCAGTTGCTTCTTGGCCGTGTCCAAATTTGGACGACATTTCGAAATGCAAAATGTCTAGATTTCAAAACTATAATGCTCTTGTCTGCGCCCACCCCACTCCCCCAAATTAAACTTGGCCAGAACTTGACAACTGAAATTTAAACAGTGGCTAAGCTTAAAGTAACGTGAACCGGAATCTGTAACGCTTCCTGGATTATCAATTAAGGAATGCACGGAGTCAAGCTGCCGCAAAGTTAACCTAATCGCCACCGGAAGAAGGCGACGCGGAAGGACCGCTTAGTTGGCCACGCAACGGAATAAACGGCAACGAGCGGCTCGGTTCGACACCCACCAGGCCTTAAGTGCTGATGGCCGTGGTTACCAGAGGATCGGAACAATCCAATTACAGATGGGCAGTTGCCGGATGAGTCCCAAGGCTGGCTGGCAAGCTAGTGTCCCAAGGTCGTTGTGGAGAAGCACGGTAAAGCCCCCAGATAAAAAAAAACTAATAAGTACGTTGTTGTCGAGTGTAACCGACTGCGCAATACTCGTTCACAGCGTAAAACAGTCGAAAACGGTCTTAAGCATTATTGTTGTTTTGAAAAGTACCGTTTTTTATAATTTGTGGGAGTAAAACTGGACAATGCTGTAATTTTTGGCTACATTATTAGAGGAGGTCATCAGAAAACTCATTGCCAAATTTGGCAACTCTAACTCAAAAAGTGTGGGAGATATACCCGCCCCAAAGTGGGCGTTCTAAATCAATTATTTCTTGATCTTTAGTGGAAGTCATTAGTAATCTGTCTGCAAAATTTGGTGTATCTAGCTTTAAAACTGAGGGAGATATATACATTTTAGCGATTTGCCACGCCCCCAAGAAGCGTATCCAAAAAATCTTAACAGCTTATCTGACACGGGTATACACTAGTACATATTCCAAGTTTCAAGACTCTAGCTTCAATAGCGGCGAAAAAAATTACGTTCATACAGACAGATGGACGGACATTGCACAAACCCAAAATACTCTCTTCACTTCGTGAACGAATAGCAGAACATAAGGAATACACCAGAAGTGTGAGCAGACCTGGAGAGAGATTTGCGAGAGAAGTGAGGTGGGGTCGAAGAGGGCAAATTGTTAGACTGCGGGCAATAATGTGCGTAGGTAAGAAAATCAGGAGGATAGAAAGAGAGGGGGTTCGAAGTCGCCAGCTCACATCAATGATAAATCCATCGATTATTGAGGTAATCGGCGATATTTGTCGCTGCCACGAAAAACGTTCCCAACTTAAAGAATGTACGTGCCCGGGCGTCCAAAGCATTTGTCACGTTATCTGCGGAGATCGCCGGGGGGTCAACTGGCCGGGATTGCTGTAACTATTTATAAATAATCCAAATCGAACCTTGCTTTTAACTGTTTCCTTTAGGGCAAATTGGAAGAGGCCTTCACTCGAACTCATGCATGTCAAGTTGCGTACGCACAATTAATCCAACATTCACACGCACACTCATTCGCAGCAAATGGCAAGCAGCTTGGAAGCGGGCCGGACATGGCCAGGACACACGAATATACTGGGGCTGGGGCTGGGGCTTAGGGCAGTTACGAACTATGAGGTCAATTCTCTTTCGCAACGCTCTAAGTCATGTTCATTTGATGATTGCAACCCTTGCCTATCCTATAAGTAGACCCCTTAGCACACATTCGGGCCAACTGCAGGAGCAGGAGGTGAGCCGCGTTTGATGGGAACTATCGTGCATCTGCAACATCATTATCACGGTCATCATTGGCGTCGAAGTTAGGCCAGCCTCCACAACCTTCCTTCCAGGTCGGCGCTCAAGTGGCCTCATCTTTGACGTTTGTTTATTTAATGATTGACCGCGGGGAGCCGATGCCTCTGCCGGAAGTACGCTAGCCAACTGACTGAATAACCCCGCACCGTTCCGCCACCCAATCCCCCCCCCCCCACACCCTACTCCCTTGCACACTTCTGCGCCAATTGGGTCGGGGCCTGTAAGTCACTAGTTCGTGATGCGTGTCCTGAATATTTATTTGCATTTGATTAAAGCCTCAGCTCCGTTTGGGTGCTCATTTGATTGAACAACAGCCGGGTGAGACAACAATCTTAAGAAACGGGAAAATGTTTCACGGGACATTCACTAAGATGCAGATACACTTAGACGCTGGCCGAATGAAGCTGGATGCTTAACGACCGAAGGTACTCTTTAAAGCTGCCCGAGCAACAGGGAAGACCCACACCGATAAATCATGTGGCCACGGCGTAAAGACTGGACGTAACTTTGCTATAGATCAATTGTGGCCACGACCAGCCAAAAAATACCTCATGAATAATGTCACCTGATGCCAACAAATAGCCTCATTAAGCTGCCAATGAGCTGTTGTTTTTCACGCCCCCCCACCTTCATTATTGGGACTGTTTAGATATGCAGCCGTGGGCAAGGCTTTGACTAGGGTATACAATACTTCCAAAGATTTAATTGTGCCACGTTGTGAGTTCAGACACAGGGCTCATAACTCAGTTATTGCAGATTTCTCGCACTCAGATTGAGTCCAATTTGTTTGATATGTACGCACAATCCACACAGACTCGTTCATCCGTGGCCCCAACCCAAGTTCGAAAGCAAACGCAAATCCAAACCTCAGAATTTACTACCACGCTATGAGCCCTGCAATTTTCCTCTTTGTCTTTTTTTGTGTACCCTTGCGACGGGTACTAAAAACTGTTGTGACAAAATGTGACACTTCTGTCTATATGCTGTACAATTTGGAATTGGAACATTACCTCTTATAGTTGATATTTTGGATTTTCAAATTTCTGTAAAGTTTCTTTGTACGATTGTATTATGATATCGCCTGTCGATATAAATGTCTTCAAGTGTATTTAGACTTCGGCACTACAGATTTTTTTTGTATTGTTTTTGCCAACGCCGCACAAAATGCCATGAATAAAGCAATATGAAGCTCCGGCTCAGGCGTCGAGGGTATCTGCCTCCCATTCGTTTTGCGGAATGTCCTTGTGCGGAAACTTTGTTTGCTTGGAGGAGAGGAACGGCAGATGCAGCAGGGCGTAAGGGTAAGTTATAGGGACTAGAATTCCGAAGGCACTTTTTGTCACAGTGGCAATGTAAATAAATAGAGAGTAAAGCAACAACAACCGCAACAACAACAACAACGAAGATGACAATCACTACATATGGCATGGCCAACATTTTTGGCCACCATGTGGCTGTGCCCATTTCTTCCTTTATTATGTGTACTCGTATCTCTAGTTTTTTCGCATTTCTGTGAGTGTTTGTGTGTGGTGTGTGGGGAACACATAAATTAAATTACTTAAGGCACAAAGAAAATGCTGTGCGAAAAACTAACAACAGCTCGTTTGAACGCATATTTCCTTCATAAGCTGAAAGAAGACAGGAAGCCGCTTTACTTCTATTGCTCAGATACGAGGGTTGACCAATGGGTTACACAAGTCATACCACATTTTTTAGATTCGTTTTTAATACACAGATTGTCCCATCAAAAGTTATTGGCAAGAGGCTTGGAATTAATTCTATTGGGTTTTTTCCGAAAGTGAATTTTAACAAATCTAATACAACAAAATTGAAAGACCTTAGCTGAATTGTTCCCACTCTTGGTAAGGATAAGTTAGCTGAAAGTTGGGCAAAAGCCTTCGTTTGAGACGACAAGCAGAACTAATACGGAGTTGTGAACAATTTTAGATAAATTAGGGAGAGGAAAATTTATTATAAATTATATTTATACTTTTTAGTACATTTTTACTATATATTATATATTCTTCGTATACTCTTTAGAAAGTAAAAAAAAAATAGTTTGTATTTCATGTACCTCAATATAATATTCAGGTTTCGGGAAAATGTTCAGCTTATGAGTTGAGATACTAAAAGAAATGCTGAAATCTTGCTTAAAACAAGAACATATTGGAGGCAGATGAGATTCAGGTACTTCTTAAACTACCCTCTCAATGGGACGCCACAGTCAATGGAAAAAAATTGACAAGCTTGAATAAAACAAATTTCAGTTAGCCTTCCTGCTCTATTATGGCCCAACTTTATATCCATTCGCGTCGCCAACTTTTTTTCTTCTCGCCTTGGCTGACAAATTAGATGGCATGCAAATCGTGATGGCGCCTCTGATGATACGACTAATGATGCATTCGATGCTAATGGCATCTGGTGCACACTTTTGCCAGACTCCAGCAGGTTGGTCTTCTATGATCCATCGTGCACTGTGGTTAGTTAAATATTCCAGAGCATTAGCTCTTAATTTAAGTAGTTAACACGTTCATTCACAAAACCCTTGAAAGGAACAGTCAAAAACTAGCCGTAACGTATAGTATATACGCACTTTAACACTCATTTCGGTACAGTCTAAAAAGGGGTTGTAGCTCTATTTGCAAGCGCCAGTGGACTCAGTGGCAACATTGTCGAGTGCGGACGTATCAAAATGGAATCAAAGTGTCCGCACTCTCTGCACTTAACTCCCACTGCAAACAAGTTAAACGAGCGCACAGTGGGCCTAGGTCAGAAAATAGTGACATGTGTATACGTATTTCTATTACACTCATCAAATGCTGCTTATATATATAATAAAACTGTAGCAAGATCTTTGTTAAAAATACATTACATTACATAATGTTATTTAAGATAACATACATAACATTATTTAACATAACAAAACATAATATTGAATAACATAAGATAACTTAACAATCTATTACGTCCCTTTACAATAATAAGGCGTAACAGAATTTTATGTAAGATTATATTTTAAAATTATATTACGGAACTGATCAAAGCATTGCGCAAACTAAACCCTATCATGAACAACATAAATTATCATAACATATAATTTAGTATATAACTGAACATTACAAACATAACCTAACAACAAGATATGATTAATCATTATATATCATATTTAAATTAAAATACAGTAAAAAAAGTTATGTACATTTCAATATATGTTATGGTACTTGACCTACGATGCGTATACGTTATTTTACCTCAGGGAAATTACACTCAATATATTCTTTTACTTTTTACCTTAATTTTTGTGTACATCACCGAAACATGCGTGGTTTTCAAATCGATCCCTTGGCACACGTTACATTGTTCGCAGCAATTAATGGCACTTACACTTCGAGAAAAAGAGCATTTTGAATTCAATTACAAGCGAGGTAAAATAAAAAACGTTTAGTTGTAAAATTTCTCAAAATTTCTGTTATTTAATATTTTTAAATATTCTTGAATATTGAGTAAGTTAAGAAAAAATAAAACGCATTTTAGTTCTTGAAATAAACGTAAAACGTTTTTGGTTAAACTACCATGTTTCCGAGTCGAGATGGGATACTGTCTTATATTAAAAGAATGCTTTTGAAATATAATGTTATGGACTGAATGATGACAACGTACAAAATTCTTGCTTGTTGTGTTACTGCACCTATATTTTCATGTAACCTGTGGAACTTATTTGTTTAAGATACTTTAATACGACGCAAAAATGTAACTGTTTCATCGATATAGCACAGTGTGCAAATCAGCTTAAATTACTGTTAAAACTCTTAGCTGAGTGTCCGCTTTGGGGGTTTGGTTCGCTCTACTTTGTTCAGCTCGCATTTATAATTGATGCAGCCCAAATGAACGTTTTAATTGCAAGCTCAACGATAGCAACAAAAGCAACCTTCAGGCCCAAGCCGCTTACGCTCTGGAGAAGGGTCGCCAGGTCAGCCGGCTTGCGTTGGAGAGCCAGCACTGTCATTGGGCATGCAACTGAGTGGAGGGTCGGTGGGTGTTGACCACCTCATGAGGCGGCTTCGTTGGCTGCCTTGGCCCGTCGCCTTGTCGAGCTGCAACTGTGGTGACAATTAAAAGGCAACAAAGCTCCTGCCCGGTTCTGGCCTGTATCAAAAATGATTACATTTTAAGTAACAGTCCTTTGCACAAGACAGGACCACTTGTCAACACTATCCATTGCCTGCCCACAAGCGAAGGGACCCGGCAGAAATTGCCCACCACCGGCCACATCCCCTTCTTAAATAGCTACACCTAAAGCACTCAGTATTTTGGACACACAATTCCTTATAAAATACAATTTCAATTGTGTTGATAATTTTTATAAATTTATATTTCATCTTTAATATTACGAAGGTTTAAATGAATATATTAGATTTGAGCAGTGTATTTTGGTTTTGTGTGGTATTTATGTACGTCTATTATCGCATCAGATAATCGCACACAAATTAAGTGTCAATTATTCAACGAGACAGTCTGACTGAAAGCAAAGCCAAAGTAGTCTCTAGTCCCCTTTGTGAATAAAGTATCACAAAAAAAAAAAAATCATATCCCAACATCCCTATTCTCCTCTTTCCTAAATACATTTTTTTATCAATATTTATTTTTTTATTTAGTTTATTGTATCTTAGAAATTAATTCTAGGAAACGAAAAGTTAAGCCAGAGAAACACAGGCCCTCAGGCTGTTTTCAATTAATATGTTTAATGTAATTAACACTTTAATTTGATTTTGGTAAAAAGATAATTCGAAGTGTTCATTAAAATTGTAGCCTGATTTAATCTGTCCTGGAAAAAAAGAAGCCACATTAAATTTAAGTTCGAGTGAAAAAGAATTCGTACCGCTATGTCCTCAAAATTTGAACAACAACTTAATAATTTTCGTTTTTGAAATAAGCTTAAACGTTCTTAATGGGAGTCCCAGTTGAAAAAACAACTAAATTATGAAGCTACAAAATTTCCAGTTTGTTCCGATTTAAATAGCGTATGTTCATCAAAATATTGATTTTTATTGGACATATATTTTCCGGGAAATAAAAAGTTGACGCACTCGTATAGAATTGTCAATGAACTTAAGCAGATTGTTTAAATACATTGCTAATAAACATAATAAAGGTTTTTTTATGTATATATAAAATACAATACCTATCGATGCATGCATGCATACAATGAGGAGACTTTCTGTCTGCTCCACAAATACCCGAGAGACACCCAAACGGCACTGGGCTACCTTAGAAAATGGATGATTTTCTTTCAATATAATAAAGCCGTTGGTCATGAAGCTGTTAAATAAAGATCACAATCTAGAAGAGCCACCAGAGAATGGGAATCAATGCTTTAAAGAGTTATTCGTGTATTAGGACGAGTATGCAAGGGAATTTGGTGACGGATTCAATACTGATGCCTTTCACGGGAATAATGGCCGTGCTGGCTGGATTCCGGACTTCTATTACATTCCACCCCAATGCAGACCTGCTCGAATATTGGCTATCCACCATCTGGAAATGGGCTCCCTAATAACATATTCAGCACGATTTGTATCATTAGTTGATTTCGTTTATTATTGTTTGCAACCTTGGAAAGTTTAATTGAAACATCAAAAGTACTTAACTATAAATTTGTTATGTAAAAAAAAAGCTATAAAAAAAAACACGCGACATTTACATATTTACACGTACACGTACACATAGACAAGGACCCAGTCCCTTCCGATCCTGACTGATTTATAACTGGGGACTGTCCGCGGCGGCGGCGCTGTTCGTGTACACCACCGAGTTCAGCAGCTGCTCATTGCGGGATCGCGTCCGCCAGGTGTCCATGCTTATGTTCAGGCCGGGATTGGCATTGGCATTGGGCGCATTGGGCATACCCGCCTGGCTGGCCGAGAGGCCGCCGACCGTTGTGCCGCTACGCTTCCACGGCAGGCCCTTGAACGTGTCCACAAAAGCACGCCGGAAGCTGGCGTTCATGAAGCAATAGGTAATCGGATTGCAACAGCTCGAGGAGTAAGCCAGCAGCTGCAGGAAGCTGATCGTTGTGTAGTCGATGTACTCGTACAGTGCCTGTCCAATAAACATGCTCAGCGTGTTGATCACGTACAGTGGCGTCCAGCAGATGAAGAATTCCAGCACCAGCACAAACAGCATCTTCACCACGCGCTTCTTGCTCTCCAGCGTCTTAGCTTCATTTGATCTGTGAAAAGTTACAGCAAAGATCGATCCTTATTTTTCTATGTGTACTTTATAATTGTTCTTTGAATTGCAGGTACTAATACCGAAGTTTAAATGCCCTTGCAGAACTGTAAAATGATTCTATGCTTCGCCTTACATTTGATGTTCCTATTTTCGTTCCTATGGATCGTGCCTGAAAAAGTGTTCCAATGCTACTTTAAGTTGACGGAACTCATTTGCCCACAAATATATCTCGTCGTCGTGATCAAGATATATATTTATTCCACACCGAAATCATTGGTAGTACAAATCAGGTATAACCAAAGAAGCCTCTAGAAGCACACTCTTGGTTGGGTAGGATGTTTGAAATATTTTGAGAATTGAGCTAAAATAATACGACAATGTTTGTGTATTGGGAATATTGAATTATCAAACTTTGACTGGCAAATAAAGCTTAAAATTTCATCGTTGCACACTGCTGTTTAATTTAGCTATAGATATGTACTTCAAATACACCTAATTCTGTTTTTCGACGATAGATACATGGACTTTAGGCTAAATGAACAAATAGTTTCCAGACTAAAAAAAATAAACTTAAGACTACAGTTAAGAATATTAAAAAATTCTTTTTAATGTTCGCCTGTGCATTTATTTCATTTCATTAAATATAAAAAAAAGAAATTATGATGTGGAAACAAGAAAATATCATAAGTTCATGAATATAAAAACTAATATAAACAGAACAAAATTTTATTCATTCTCACTTTTGTTTGGTAAAGACTGCAATATCACTGGAATCATTAAAAAAATTTTGTTCATGCTGGGCAATTATTTCGCTATTATTATCTCTACTTCCCATTGTTAAAATGTGCAATTTGCGAGTTATGAGAAATTCAAAGAACATAAAAAAAACATAAAAAGGATTCATAGAATATTTAAGACCGTAGAATTCGTGTAAAAAGATAAAATGTGAAGGTTGTAACGCCGTGTAATATGAGAATAAGTACAAAGTTCGTTTTAAATAATGCTTTAATTGGGTCAACTGGTTGAAGATTCCAAAGATGATTTCGAAGCTGTAGCTAAATAAAGGATGCTGCAATTTAAATTAATTGAGGACCATGGCTAATATATATGACGATGCGGAAGTGGGCGCTGGTTAGTTGGACAGCTGCCGGTGCCTGTTGCTGCTTGAGGTCAGGGGTCATGGTAGCTTACCTGCGCAGGGCCGCGTCGTGTATTCGTATGCTTGGTGAGGCAGTCGAAGACTTTGCCAGCGTCACCGTTGTTAGAGTTGTTACCGTTGTTGTTGTTGACGTTGCCGCTGTCGTTGTTGCTGTCGTTGTAAGTGTCGTTGTTGCTGTTGCTGTAGCTGCTGCTGCTGTTGTTGTGGTGCTTGTTGTTGCGCCATTATTGTTGTTGCTACTCTCTGTGGACATAGGACACAAAATGGCCATTTCTTGTAATCCAACCTGACTGGGCGTGGCCCGTGAGCGTGCCCAAGACTTACCATTGTACTCAGCGGCCGCATTCAGGACGAGGACACAACTGCTGCTGCCCGGCGTTGCGGCTATGGCCGCCGTGGCCACCGTCTGGGCGCTGCCACTGGCGCTGCCACTTATTGGCGGCATCCTCGCATCCTTGCCCACGCCCATGCCCACGTAAAGCGTGCGCGTAATGAGTATGTAGGCCACGCACAGCACCAGCAGCGGCAGCACGAGCAGAATTAGATCCAACATAATGTTGTAGAGCCGCTCGTAGCCCTGGTCGGGCCAATGTTCGCGGCACTTGCAGAACCCTGCGACAAAGTCATGGCTAATAATCGAAGCAGGCCACATACGCCCCTGTCACTCACCTGGCCGACTCGTTGGTATCAATTGACTGAAAACAGCAATCGGGGTCATGCACAGAATGCCGCCGAGCCATATAAATCCGATTATCTTATAGGCATGGCTTATTGTCTGCCAGGACCTCGAGCGCAGAGGATGGCAGATGGCGTAATACCGTTCGCAACTGATGGCCACCAGAGTCCAGGAGGAGACGGCCACTGAAGCCGCTGCAAATGGCATCAAAGTAAATGCAAATCCGTAAGCATCAGTGTAAGCAAATATTTTCTCTATGTATTCTAAAGCAGTATCATAATACCCCGTTTCGATTGGTGAGCAAGGGTATCCTGATTTTGGGCAAGTGTATTTAAGAGACCGAAGTATTCTGTATGTATTCTTAGTCAGTATTAAAAGTAAAGTATAGTATACAAATTTTGTATTACATATATGTAAGTATAGTATATTCATTTTTTGATACTTCCCCTATTCACACAAAATAGAAAAATAAAACCGTTTTTATAAAGACCGGACAGTTAAACAGTTACTTGCAGATAGATTTCTGATAACCTCCTCTAAAGATCAAGAAAAAATGTATTTGATAAGCCCACTTGGGGTCGGATAATAAAAATAATAATAACTAAGACAGTTGTCGACAGTTTTAAGCTATGAATGAGTATTGCGCAGTCGGTTACACCCGACAGCAACGTTCTTACTTGTTATTATTCTTATTATTATTATTATTCGTATCAGCATGTCCTATGTTGTAGTGATAAGCTATGAACCTTACTTTGTTTTTATTAGCACTGACTACTTAGGCTTTTGGCTAAAACCACATAAAGTTCGGACTCGAGGACCGCCTTTATATTAACGTATAGTGTATAGTGTTTAGCACGTACACAGGAACAGGAAACTCATCAAGTATTTTACTAAGCACCTATTGTGCTTATAATTATCGCTGTACATATATTACGCAAGAGGGGCCCCTCAGCGGCATCAGCGTTAAATGCCAAATTTGTTGAAACTGCTGTGAAATGGTCGACATTAAAATTGCCTGGCGTGCAATGTTCTATTAAACCAATTGTTGGCATATGGGCGAAGACATAAACTTTAGCGCGCACGAAAGTATTGAAGGAGCGGAAGGGGGGGGGGGGGCGATGATTGGGTGGTGTGGAGGGTGAAATGAAGGATTGGCTGCTTAAAGTTGTAATCACAGAAACGTAAAGAGGCCTTAACTTAAATAGCACGCACACATTTAGGCCATATGTCATTGGGCTTGGAATTTAGCTATTATTGTTGTTGTTGTCGTTGTTGTTGGCATTGGAAGCGCCGTGTGCGTTTATAATCGGGTACGTTTGTATTTCGGCTGGCTAAACAAATTTTGTTGTATTTCTGTGGTTGGCTCCTTCGTGCTCGTTGTGCTTGTTTCGAGCTGTCATGGACATGCCCATGCCCATGTCCATGTCCATGGCCACGCTCCTTCTTTTTTTTTATTTGCGGCAATCAAATTTTATCGCCCAACTGACGCTTATAAATTTGGGGCTGTCACCGCGTCTTGCTACGCATATTTATGTTTCTCTGCTCTCTCTCTCTCTCTCTCTCTCTCTCTCTCTTTCTCTCTGTGCTGTATGTCGTATACGTAATATGCTTAACACGTCGACCAAATCAGGCGCCTAGATCAAAATCTGATGCCGATGCCGAGGCTAATGCTGAAGCTGAAGCAGCGGCTAAGCCGAAATCCGAAAGCCTGAGTCGAAACTTTCGATATGTGGCAGAGAGTTTTTATACGCCTTTAAGATGCTGCGTGCGCTTTCTAAAAACAAATTCAATCAACAACAAAATACTTATGCACATGTACGTACATATGTATATGTATAAGTAAATAAGTAAATAAAGAAAACATGAAATTGAATTTGTGTTCAGTGTTTATTCTTCGTTTTTGCTTCTTTTTTTGTTGCCGTTTACCGTCCTGCTCGCTGCTGCCAGTTTTACATTTGCCAATTGAATTACACACGCATGCACACACACACACACGCACTCACGCCTACACTCACACTCAGAGCCACACACTAAGGCGCTTACAAATTGTGTTTGTATTTTAAAATGATTTAGTTGTCATGGCGCTTTAGGCCAATCAATCAAACTGTTGAGCTGCCGCACTAAAGTTAAACAGCAAGCATTTCTCACACTAGCACCCACACACACACACAGACACGCGCACGCAGATACACTTGGGGTCTGTTTTATAGTTTATTTGACATGCTGTGCATACATATTTCAGGCTTAAAACTTCTGGCACTGTCAATATGCGGTGTCAGGAATTGCACGGTGAAGTCCAAAAGTATGCAACACATCAAGCGCATGCTGCCAATAACTGTTGCAAGCTGTCGGGCGCAGCAAGAAAATATTTACTCGCGGTGCGGAGATCAATTGAAAAATTGATGATGCCAGCTTTCAATTAATACTTGCAATATTTATATATGAATATAAACATATACTCTATATATACATATATCTTAAAGCTATAAAATATAAATACAATAATATAATAAAAATATATAGAACTGTCTACCAAATAGTAACAATAATACTTCAATTAATGAAAATTTCTTTCAACTAAAGTTTTTCATTATAGTATTATATTGTCGTCAGTCGCTCAATTTTATAAAGAAATTAAAAATAAAATGGAAAACTTTCATTATTTTCATTAAAGAACCCGATTAACATTTCACTAAAATATAAATAAAGTTTATTCATTAACATATCAAATTTCAATCCAACAACAAAGAAAACTATTTTGGACAGCAGCTTATCTGTTTTCTTTGAACGCGTGTTTCCGTCAAGTCTTTCACAATCTTTAATCATTGCGCTTTATGCATGCACATATTTTTATGTATAGTCTTAGTCCAGAATTTGTGTTGTGTGCTCAAGATAGATGTACTATAACTTGGGCCAATTTAAAGTTGCACATAGCATGAAAAAGTTTTCGTTCGCTGACACTTGAGGCGCTCGAAGCTTGTTTTTTTATATATATACATATATATTATTCTAATAGGTTTCATTCATTATCATTCACTGCGTCGTTGCGAGCTCGTGTCCAAGGACTGTCAACGGGATGCAGCTGCTGGTAGAACAATTACAGGAGCAACGTTGCTTCTGTGCTCAATCCCCTGACTCAAGTCTTCGGCACGTTCCCCGGCGCCTTCAGACTTGTTTCTCCAAAGTTGGCCAAGCAACATGCTGACCAGTCCATGATTAACGACCCGTTGCGCCTGGTGCTGGCCACAGTCGAACTTGGCCAGCAATATTTCTAAGCAGAGCAATATGAATTTCTCAGGTATCGATGTGCTATTATATGTATATGCATTGTTTGATGGCGTATGGGAATCGTTCGTCTTTTTGTACTTTCTTCACAATGTGCATTTTGCAGTTTTTTTTTTATATAATATAGAAAACTGACAAATCGCAGCCTTACATGTTTATTTTAAATATGACCTTACAAACAGTTTAGCTTAATTTATAGAGTCTTAAAACTTTTCTACTGTCAACAATGTTAATTCCAGTATACTACAATATTTTTGTTTTATTAAATAAATAATATTCGGTTTCCATTGAAATACAGAATTAATCTAGAAATAAACCTATAAACAAAATTTTGTATCTCATGAAAATCTTTTGTGGTTTGGCAATGTTATGGAATTGGAAATGAACTAAAAAATGAAATATTCTTAATAATGTCTACGGATTACAGAAAACAACAACTGGATTATTTGAATGTTGTATGTTGAATGCTGCATACAAAACAAAAGCCTTTAAAAGGAAAATAATTAATTCACTTTGGAAAAGTGAAATTTGGAATGTCAAAATGAACTAAAATGTGAAATTTTCTTGAAACCTACAGATTATTGAAAGCAAAAACAGGATAATTTTAACTAGAAACGATTTGAGATCTTTACAATTTTTTATTCGTCCGTTTAATGTCGCATACAAAAGAAAAGCCTTTAAAAGGGAAATAATTGATTATTTTTGGAAATGCCACTCTAAGTCCTTAAATTCTGATTGGAATTGGAATTCGGAGCAATCATTGATGAAGAGTGCCGATTGACATCCTCACAGCTGGTCACTTTTCGCAAAAATTCTACAACACTTTAAGCCTGCCCCGTTCGTTCAATTATATTGCAAAAGTTCAAAATGCGTATTGCCACAAACAAAACAAAAAAAAAACTTTTTGGTTGTTTGTTTTTTAATTTTATTTGCGTTATTTTCAAATCTACGGGCTCAGGCTGGGTAAATTTTAATGCTATTATTGAAACTTTGTGCAACAACAAGCTGGCAAATTCGTTTAAATTCAATGGATTTAACACATAAGTAAATGCCAGTATTTAAGCGCTACAATCGCATCGGCTACGGCGGGAATGCGGATTGGCCGAAGGCTACGCCGAAAAAGTTTGCAGCATGCCGAAATTTAAGTCTTGGCACGACCAAAAATTCTATTTAACTGAAAAGTAAAACAAACTTGGCAAAGTGCTTGACGCCCGCCTTTTTATCAAATTAAATAAGTATTTTAAAGTGGCTTCGTAAGTCCGTATATATATGTGTGTATCAAAACTTTGATTTGCCCATCAGCTTTGTAGACCAAACTCATGTCTATCTAGAGGCCTGCTGTCATCCAAGTGATATTAAATAGAGCTTTGTTTACTCTGTAAACTTAAAGTGCACACACAATTTTTACCATACACGCACACACACACACACAGCCAAGTGAAAGTTTGCGAGCAAAGTCTGCACCAAATGTGCATTCATTAAAAACTTCCCTCTAAACAAATCCCAATGGCATCAACTTTTGCCAGGCGAATCGAGAGAATATGGAGATAACAATCTCGCTAACAGTACGCCTTCAGCCCTGAAGAGACATTAGCCAAGACAGTCGGGATAATGCATTGTGTGGCCCCAATGTGAACTACTCGTTTAGAGCCAGAAAAAAACTATATTTAAACTCGAGCACATTCAAACTAAAAGCCGTAAATGCTAAGTGGATTTTTGTACTTGCCACAAAACACATTCTGTTGTATCTGTATTTACAAAATAATTTACAATTTTCAAGGAAAAAGTATGTTAAATTAAATTTTTTAAGTTTTAAAATATGTAACAATAAAACCGAGTTTTATTTTCATGTTTTCTCTTCCATTAAATTTAAAATAATTTATCCAAATAAAATAAAAAAGCAGAGACAAATTTTTAATAATATTCAAGCATAGAGCATCATTTGCATATGCTGGTTGATGTAGTTTAATACCATTGCGAAGGGTATTATAATTTCGTCAAGAAATGTAATGTTTCTTATAAAATATATATGATCTTGATCTGAATCAACAAATCAGAGATAATATATAATATAGGCTCCATTAGAAACGATTAAAACTTTGCGCTAAAATATACTCAAACTTCAGTATCCTGAAGATAACTGGAAACAAATTATATGTACTAAAATTAATATGTATGGACTAAAGCTTATTAAAAGACTATTGAAAAAATTAAAAAATTGGGTAAAAAATACAGTATAAAGTATTAGTTTTGCTATGTGTGTACATTGTTATTAAGTAGTTTTCTATACTAAATAAATATTAATAAACATTAATCAATTATTAAGGGAAGTGCTGTCAAAAGTGATAAGTTAACAGAAAAATGTCTATATCTACATATATTATTTTTTCTATGAATTTCACTAAACTAAATATAAATTTGTTATTAATGTTTACGGCTTATTGTTTCAAAACTAAAATACAAAACAATACAATACAAAAAAATATATTGTCTTAGTGTTGCGAAACACTGTACGTTTTAATAATACGTTAACATCTTTTTAGTTGGTTTTGAACCGAATAACAAGCAATAAGTGTTACTGTAAAGGAACTGGCACAAGCAATCCTGATTTTCACTGGTTACATTTGCAATTAGTGAATATGAATTTGATTACACTTAAATGTATTGATATTCAAGAGATTATACGTTTAAATGCAATAAAAATGCTAATGCATTTGTGAAATACTATAACATATATATATTGTACTGATATAAAAAACAATAGATATGCTTTTAAATGTCATATGTACTTGCTATACAATACATTACTGAGAACAGGAAAAGAGTAGAATGTGGGAGGCTGTGGGGTGATATAAAGTGAGTTAGGCCAACACTAAACCAACCTTGGCATGTTACATAAAATTCCATTAAGCTGTGTTTTTGCTATTGTTGTGGTTGTTGGAGATGGTATTGTTGGTGTTTTTTTTTTTTGAAGTGAAATTTGTTGCTTATGGAAAGCATGTGTTAAACAAAACTTTTAATGCCTAGCAACGTTCATATAAAATGGAAAATGTGTTGTTAACATGCCACACACACGCGCACACCTACACACACTGGGAAATGTGTGGGAAAAGTGGACATATGACATATGCGACCAGGCTGAGTACAAGGATTTAGCTATGTGTGGACATCAACTTGGACGATATTCTGGCTTATAGCCATAGCTGGATTAAACTGTAGTGCGATGACAAGTGCTCTAGGCTCAGGTCTTGTTTGCTTTTGAAAATTGTTGTTGTTGTTGTTGTTGCTTTTATTACCGCTCGCATTGTGTTCCCAAAAAGGGACGAGGAGACTTGGCAGATTGCACAATTTGCCTAATGAGTTTTTAGCTAGGGGCAAACGCTGTTGCTTGGACTCCGTTCGTCCTTTACCCCAATATTTTGCTCGCACTCCCCCACATATTTTCGGCAGCGCCCACGTTGGGCACCAGCAAATACACGTCAAAGCTTAAGTCCTGATTATGACTGCCGGCGACTGTGGCTCACTTAAAGGTAACATGCATTTAGGTGCCACAACACACATTAACAGTAATTAAATGGGCCACTTTTTTGCCCAGCAAGGGACATGAAATTAAAGTACAGTCATTAGCAACACTGACGAGCTGGCTCAAATCGAAGCAAGCCAGTCAAACGCCGGTTAATTCCCAGCGATAAATACTTAATTATCATTAAAATGTATTGCCAATGAAAACGAATTCAGTGTTATCAAAAGAATATCTTGGGCTATGCCATAAAGTGAAAAGTATATCAAATGTTATTTTTCAACTTTCACACAAAAATAAATGCGTACAGTTTCCCTTTTTAATTTGCATGCGGCCCACAAGGCTTAAAGGACTCAAGTCAACTTTATTAGTAGACTGTTAGCACTTAACGACCGGCCCTCGGCTGCCAAATAGTGTAACCCAATTATAATAATGGGCTACTTAAATACAGTTACGATAGTTTTCTAAGCATGTTTAGGCTTAACTCCAAAGGATGCCTTCAATTAGCCCAAGTTACAAATATTTAGACAGTATGCCAAAACATACATTCAGAGAAAAATTCCGTACTAAATCCAATGGCGAGCGACATACAAATCGTATCCTTTTCAAGTATATTTTGTTCATTAATATTCTTGAATAAAGTATGCATCATATGTTGCATAACTGAGAATAATATTCTTAAACTAAATACAAAATTCTCATTATAAGAATATTTCTGCTTAAAAGAAAGAAAAAGTTTTTAAGTACATTACCTATTTGAGAACTGTATGAAATAAATGAAATACAAAAACGTCCTAACAACCAGAATTGTCTTCTTTGTGTAAGAAATTAAATTATATAAATAAATAAATATAAATATTAATATAAAAATTACTTCATTTCAGTAAAACATTCTTGGGTTTTTCTTGAGTGTACCCTATTACGATTTTTGCGAGTATGTGTGTGCGTGTGTGTGCTGATGTGTACGCTAATGCGTGCCTTAAAGTATATATGTGTGTGTGTGTGCGTTTGAATTTTTCCACATATGCGGAGCACATTAAAATCATTTTTTATGATTATCTTCGCATATGAATCGTTTTATTGACTTTTGCTGGCACGAACTACATTCGGATGCCAACAACAGTAACAGGACTACTAAAAGCAACAACAAGGACACAACCAGTCAAAGATATATACACATAAGCAAATATATATGCTTAAATGCTCACACACACACATGTACAAATACTATGATAATCACACAGGCGGAAAACTTGGAGGCAACTCTTTTGTACTATTCTAGCATAACTTTTTATTTGAATACATTTTTTTATTATAAAGTTGTGCCTGCAACATAGTCTATGTAAATTGTTCTTCCGCTTAGCTGGCGATCTCAGTAACTTAAATATATTAAATTTGGTATTCCTGTTTATGCTTGAGCAAATGCCGTTGAACTAATCAGCGACTTGGTCTAGTACCAGTAAATAAATGTTCAGGCCAAATGTTTTGGGTTAGCAAAAACAAGCTCTGAAGGTTACGTTTTTGTATATATCGAAAGATCTGTAATGAACAAATAACTTATCAAACTAACTGTGGTCCCTAATAATTCAACAATATATATTGCAAATGCCATCTGCTCTGCTTTCTGTAAACAAACCAGGTATTATAATAATAATTATAAAAATAAATATATAGATTATAACTAAATTATCTTTATTATATCTAAACCATTGAAAAGGAACAACCAGATTGCGCAATTCAGTGTTCTTAAAACATTAAAAAAATGTACATAATAATAACAAAAACACATTAACTTCACATATAACATACTCCAAATAAACGATATAATTTCAATAAGAACAACATAAGAACACATATTTTACGGTTGTACTGCACCTAATAATTTTATCCTATCCCATTACCAAAACCTGTCCCGATTCTTTTCCTAAAAGCATGAAACCTTAACCACCTTCTCCAAAATAAATAGGCTATCAAAATAGTTTTAAACAATATTTTGATTATCATTAATAATATACTTTATATTGGAACACAAATTTTAAATTTCTTCGACCGTCTGTCACTTGCAACTCTCTCCCTTATCTCTTGCGATCAACTTAAAACTATCGAAAATTAAGCACTTCATTCTTCATATATCAATTACAACTATTCATTATATTCATATTTAAAGAAACGGTACTTTTAAGGAAACGATATTTAAGAAACGAAATAAATAACATTTTAGATATCTGTTACTTTCAAATGTTCGGTTACTTTTCAAATTTCGCAATGTTTCTGCAACAAGGGCTGCAAACCCAAAAATAAATATCACTGGTTCGATTCACGGTACGTACACATGTGTCTTCTCTGGGTTCGGTTCATGAACCTGGTTTTTCAGATTTATGAACCCATGTTTTGGTTCGAACCTGGGTTCAGCACCCTTACTTTATCTTTTATAATTTCTTCACAAACAAAACTCAACTATTTTTTTAAATATGGTTTGGTTCGGGTTCAGACTCGGATGTCTTTCTTTAAACGGGTTCGGTTCAAGGTACGGTTCAAAAATTAAAAATAATGGATAATCCGGGCTCGAACCGGTTCGATTCAAACCCGGTTTGCAGCCTTGTTTTAAAGTATAATAATATATAAATTATAAACTGTCAATCCCTAGCCTGGGATTCGAACTCGAATTTTCGTTGTTCAGACCTTCCTTTTTTATATGTTTATTGTTTGACGTTAAATATACAAATTTAATTGTTTTTTTTTATATACTTTTCATAGCAACTAAAGTTAATAAAGACAGCGTTAAGATAGCACACAAGTAAAAGCCGAAGGCCACAACAAACATGGATGTTGTTTTTTGCCTACGGCTATAATTAAAAACAATAAGTAACGATAGGGAAAAAAATTAAAAACGTCCGTGAATAAGTGTTACGCTATTTTACAGGGTATCTTGGTGTCGGGTGCTCTCAATTTTGACATTGTTATTTGTGTTATTGCGGAATTAAATGCCGGCCAACTTTATTATCCCTCTCCAACTTGTGACTGTGACTTGTGGCGTTAAGCCGGGCGTGTGTCGGGGTGATATATTTAGAGGATAAGCATGTGGACTTATAAGCATGTGTCCACAGGACGAAATAGCCATCAAATAATTTCAAATCAAACACTTGTCAGGGCCGGGCCCACACAAAACCAGCCCGCGTCGGATTCTATTAAAAAGACATTTGCCACAGAACTCTCGTTTTGCAGCGTCTTCTGCCCCCCTCCACGAGCTCCGACATCTTCTAGTGTTGCGTAGGAGCAAAGTAATTTGGCATCACACTTTTGTCAACTTAAGTCCGGGCAAATGGAAATGAAATATGGATCGGGAGCCGAGAGTCGGAAGTCGGGAGCTGGACTGTTGGGACTAGGCCTGTGCTGGGCAGACAATTAGGCGGAATTAGGTCGCAGCTCGCTGCTTATTGTTGCTTATGTTTATGATTATGTTGTAGGCGCATTAGCAGGCATACACTTGCACACACACACACACACAGGCACATACAAACTTAAGACAGAAATTCGTGGCTGCCGTAGCTGTCCAAGGCCGACGGCAAATTTTATTTAGAAACTTATGTAAGCACACAGCTGAACAACAAAAACAACGCGAAAAACAATGAAACTGTTGCAGTAAGGCATACCCGACTGTGCGGTACCCTCCACTCAATATTCGATGCCACATAAATCAGAGATATTCAACAACAGCATAATTAATGCGATAAACTGTGTGCTGTCATTATAATTTAAATAAATATTATACTTAAATTTTAAATTTCCAATTTTTTTCCGTTATTTTTAGCAAAATTGCCGATAAGTCAAATTAAGTAAAGGTAAGGTAAGGTAAGGTAAGGTAGAGTAGGTAAGATTTGAAACGATGAAATTTGCACATTGCCTAAATACAGCTTAATTTCTATTTATAAACGTTGAAAGTTCACCTTGATATATATGTACAAGTATATTTATATATATTTATTCGTATCCGGAGACTCAATACCTTGAAATATTTTGTTAACACAAGACTTAAATGTAAGCGGGATATTTACTTCGCAATAAGCGGATTGCAATATTTACTTACCTGATAAAGCAAAAAAGTATGCTATGAAAATTACCTCGAAATATAAATGCACAATTTAATTTCGTAAAACAAATACTTAAATTAAATGTTTGATGAATAATCGCATTAAATAAAATATTTAAAAAATGTTTAACAATTTGCAAAAAAAAGTATTTTAAAAATGTAAAACGTAACTTCAACAGTGGCTAAAACAGGCCGTAAATTAGTATTATATGGATAACTATGAGAAGTAGCCAAATATCATAATATATATAAGGAACTCTTGGCATAATATGCCCACCACGTTAATGAGGGAAAATGATTATAATTCTGGCAAGGTTCGTGTGCCGCACGCCAAAATAATGCAAAAAAATACGCGTCCAGATTTAATCTGGGGCCAAATTATGGCGTATTATAAGCGGAATACAGAATACAGCACGCATTTGTGCAGGAAGCGGCACAACTGTGGCAGGATCTCCGAATCGAGTAGACCAGACACGGCACACGGACCATGGGGCGAGGGGCACGGGGCTGGGAGCACAGAGAACGGGACACTGGCCACATAACTGCCAACGCCGCTCGTCTCATTCTTTTCAATTTATCATTGTTTGCGTCTACGTTTCTGTTTTTGTTTTCACTTTCATTTCGTTTGCATTCACGCTTGCGTTTTCCTTCGTATGATTGTGTTACATGTTGCTTGTGTGCCGCCTTCGCTTTCGCATTCGCTTTGCATGTAATTTGCATGACAAAGAGCACCCAAAATAAGAAGGAGCACCGCCAATCGAGTGGGTGGGCCCGACTACTGCCAACAGCCAGCTGGGGAGAGTCAAAAAAACAAGTAAGAACGTTGCAGCCGAGTGTAACCGACTGCGCAGTACTCGTCTCTAAAATTGTGGGACATATGAATTTTTGCGGATTACCCGTCCCCAAGATACAAAAGATTTGATCGAATTGCCCCCCAATATGAAACAAATTTGGTGTGTGACCTTGAGAGGAGGTCATCAGTAATCTGACTGCATAACTGTATGAATCTTGCTTTAAAACTGAGTGAAATATATAGATTAAATCGAATTGCCAGGCCCCTAGTGGGCGTAGCCAAAAATCTTAACACTTTATCCAACGCGTGTATACACGAGTTCATATTCCAAATGTTAAAACATTTCGTTTATTCGGACAGGCGGACGGACGCACTGCAAGACACACAAACCCAATATACTCTGTTCACTTCGTGAAGGAGTAGAAAAACCGCAGCCATAAAATGCCATCGTTATACCCTGGTGAAACTCTGTATCCAGTTTTAAGATATACAAAATCTATTAGGACTTTTGCCTTTTGCTATTTCAGTTATACAGTAAACGTCCAAATTTCTAAGTCTCCATATTATCGCCGAACTAGCACATAAGCAGTGAAAGCTCCAAATTAGGACTAAAAGCTATGTAATAAATAATACGAAAAAAATTTACTTATGTACGTTAGAATATAATTATTATTGTTAAAAAAAACAAAACAACTTCCCCAAACAGTCCATTTAAATAAGAGAGAATTTTATAATTTAATAAAATATAAAATAATAAATTCCAGTTTATCCACTTTTTACAGAATTTTTAAATTAAAGCAATAGTTTCAATAAAAATAATTAAATAAATAACAACATTAATTAAAATTTGTTTATAAATTACAAATAATTATAAATAACACTCGGGATCAAGTTGTACTAATTATCGAGTGATGTAAGTCCAATATTATAATGAAACCTAATCTATGTATGATAAAAGGTATCTTTTTACTAGACATGGCCAGTCTACCTTCTGCAAACTCTGAGTTGCCGAGAAACCGACAGCAAATAACGAATAAACCAAAAGTTCTTCGCATACTTTTTGCATGCAATTTAAATACCGAGCATTAGAAATTGAAAAGCGCAGCATTTGTAAAAATAAGAAAATGAAAACAGACAGCTTGTTGAATGTGAATCATTGTAATAAGTCTGTGTATAAATTGTTATTTAATTTGAGCAATTTTAATAGAAGTCGCAAATGTGTCAGGCAGCAGCCACAGGCGACTGTCACAGAGGCCAGGACGATCCACAAGGACAACGCTCGGGCGCAGATGGTGGAATATAATTGTAAAATTACATGCCCGACCCGACATACTTAGTAAAATGATACATTCAATCTGGTGCCAGCTTATAGAATCCTTGTTTGTACTAGTAAATCCACCCAAACACCCACACGCACACACACCCAGCTATACCTGACTATTTCTGCCAGTCTCAAATGTCAGCTTTGTAAATTTGTAGCTGAGGGATTTAATGTCAAAGAAAGATATTAAATAAATTAAATTGTAATTTTAAATGAAAACATTGCTTAGGCCTGTTTACTATAAACAGCCATTAACAAGATTTAATTTCGAATCAAAGCACTTGCCATAATCCAAAAATAAATAATCGATACAATCATAGAATAAATTCCTTCTGTAAACACATTTTAATCTTCTGTGCACTTGAAAAAATCACAAGAGCCAAAGCACTTGAGTCAAAGGAATTGTGCGGACAGCACACTCAGAGAAAAACGCTGTTCTTAAGCTAAGTACGAGCGGAAATAAATTCGTTCTTAAATCTTTTGAAATTGATTGCATTATTGACCGTTAACGTTGCAATAATAGTACAAAATACTTCGATTATTGAAATATATACATATATGTTCGTTTGTACTGTATGTACAACATATTCAAAATTTTCGCCAAGTGTATGGTTTTTTATTGGCTCTTATTTCTTGTCTCTTATCTGTTAACGTACCCGTTCCAAAGTTATTCCCATTTAATTCTTAAGGCTTATGCAGCTCATATAACATTGAACCTTTTTATACCCTTTTTTATACCCTTTTTATACCCCTACAGAGCGTATTTTAATTTGTTTTCTATGAATTGTACATATTCTTGGACAGTATCAACAGTCGAGTCCACATAATAGATATGTCTGTCATTCAAGTTCTCCGTCTGTTTGATTCTATCCAAACTAAGCTTTTATGACCTTGCATATGTCCGTCTTTTTTGCAGGTCCGGATCGGACAACTATAACATACGGCTCCCAGAGGAACAACCGGTCTTTTTGGATGGACAATCGCTCGAATATTAAGTTTATGCATGAAAAATATTTTCTGTTTTTCAATTGAACAACATCAAACTACTATAAATATATTATAGCCTTTTATCATCTATATAGGTACTATCGGTAAAAATAGTAATTTAATGTTAATAGTTAATAACTAATAATAGTTAATTTAACTATTGATATATAGCACATATGTGGCACTAGTCTGCAAGCGTATTAAATCAGCGCCCCGAAGAAAGCATCTCTTTCTGGTTTCTATTTCTAATGGGTCAACGATACACAAAACATAGCCACAAGATTAATTACATATCCTTCACATTCCGTGCACAGTTGTTATTCAACTGATTTCAATTAACAGCAGACTGATTTATGATATTAACAAGTTCCATCTATGCAAAGGTATTTAATGTAACTCAAAAAGTATCACTTTTTTCGTGTTCTGTTATAAATTTATTTGTCTGTTAATTATATACCATATACCATACACTATATATTATATATATTTCAACGTATTAAAAGTTCAGTTGAGTGGTCGTGAAACTTTTCCTGAATTTGTAAAAGTTGGTTCATTTATGGAGAATGAACAATTTTCCTGCCAATTTTATGTATGACACACTTTTTGCCAGCTAATTTGTAGTTGGATGAACATGAGTAAAAGTTTTCATAATGAAAGCCTTTTCTGCATAATAATAAATGTGGCTTGCAATTAATAAATATTTTAAAATGTAATTAGAACATGTGTGTTCTATTGAGCCATCTTTCTCTCTTCCTCCACAAACATTGACTTTTAATAGTACGGGAAGGACCTTCCGTTTCCGATTCAGGCTCTATGGGACTGCCGAACAGTTTTGGACGTGTTTTCGTGCAGCTGTCAAAATTTTGCATGCAAATACACAATTTATGCCAAGCGCAATGGGCGAAAAATTCGACAGCTGCCTGTGAAATGTTAGCCAGACAGTTGCATTTTACAGCACTGGCGTAAGAATATACAAATGAAAATAAAATATAAAAGCTAACGCATAATTTGCCAACTATTGGTTATTAATTTTATGTAAATACTTAAAGCTTTTGCATAAAGTCTTCTTTCTGGTAAAATTTCTACAATTAAGTTAAACAAATTTAAGTCTCTAGCCTTGCATTATGAACAGCGTCATATTCAAATATAAAATTTAGCATATTCATACACTTTAAATTTAATAGGTAATTCTAAACATGTAGCGAGCTTAAATTACAAATTCAGTTAATTTAAAAACCAATTTGCTTAAAAGTTGCCATCATATTTTAAATCTTGTCGGAATACGTATCCACGCGCCTCCGTTTTCAGCATGTTTATAAAGGATATTCTCAGCGGACCCTGAAAAACGAGCAGCCTTCGCTTGAGCCTCCACTTTTTTCTTGTAGCACGTTAGATACTTAAGTAAATGCAGGCGCATTATATTTGAAGACTAGCCTTGTACACCCCCAGCCACACACGCACACACACCCACACACACCCACACACACACACACACATACACGCAAAAAAAAACCCCATCAAGGTTGTTGTTGTCCTCGCTGCATGCTGATGATATAATCAAGGAATCAGCCGTCACCACACTTAACTTTAAACAATATGGTATATTGACTCTAGAACATTTGTATTGAGCTAATTTAAGACAAACCAACCCCATGAATACCAAAACTTAAACTGAACTTAAAACGAAACACTTTTATGAAGTTAAAGCTTGAAAAATCAAGACGAACTAAAAGTTCGTCACCTATACTCAATTCATTCGCTAGTTGAATTTAATTTAATTTGAGAACTCCGAACTTAATCTTACTACGATATTAATTAATGATCCAATCCCAATATCTGCATTTTTTTAGATACACTAATTCGCTTTTTACACGATATATACGTTCTCAAAAAATGCATGTGAAAAAAATTGACTAAATTGAAATATATTATATTGCAATTAAAAGTAAAATGAAAAATATTAAAAAACTCCTATTTGTGTTCACTTGAGAATTTGTTTTCCATGCATAAATTAAAATTAAAAATTAATTATAATTTTGAAACAAGAAAAAAAAATTAAAAAGTAAAAAACTTATATAAACACAAAAACATATTATTCAGTCACTTTCTGACAATAATAAGTATACGTTTAGGTAAGATACCAATATCACAAGAATTACTTGGCTCAATACTTTGATTAATTATTTCTCTATTATAAGCTATATTTCCCATTGTTGTTAATTCAGTATAATGTGTAATGCGAAATAAAAATGTAAAATTGAATTACATTTTAACTTTGTGAGGCGTAGTATTTCAAAATCTTGTAAAAAACAATTGCTGTAAAAAAAGAATTAGGTGTATTACAAATATAATTTTTTTAATATTTTTCATATTAGAGTAATTTTTATTGTTTTGAACAATAAACATATATTATTATTCGATTACAAACGATGAGACAATCAGGGAATCGAAATAGGACTTACCCTGCGCGAACTGGATGAGCTTGCAGAGAAACTCGCCAAAGATGAAGTTGCGCAACAGCGTGCCAACGAGGGTAACGGGCATACAAAGGACACCCAGGAGCATATCCGAGATGGCCAGGTTGAGCAGGAAGAGATTGGTGATTGTGCGCATGCGACGATTCTGCATTAGCGTTGAGATGACCAACAGATTGCCCAGCACGGCGCACAGCAGGATCACGCTGTAGCTGGGTATTAGCCAAACGGGCATCTCAGTCCCACCACCGCCACCGCCACCACCACCACCGACTGCAGCTGCAGTTGCAGCAATGGCTCCGGCTCCAGCGCTGGCTTCGGTTGCCACACTCTCGGTGATCACAAACAGATTGCTGGCGGCGACTGCATCATCCTCGTAGCTGGCGCTGCTGCTGTTCGCATTGCCGCTGGCATTCCCATTGGCGCCGGACTCGGCGAGCGTCTCGTTCAGCGGCGACAGCGTCAGCGAGACAATATGACTGGCCGCACTGCGTGCATTGGCGTAATAATCGAGGAGCGCCTTGTAGGTGGCCGCCGCGGCGATGGCCGTGTTGGCCGCATCCTCGGCGCTGCTGCTGTACATGTGGCGACGGGATTCGGCAAGCACTCACAACAATATGCGATATGTGGATCTGGTTGCAACAACAAAAAACAACCAATGAAAAAAGTACCGTTTGCACGTTAAACTCGACGTTGGGGCGCGCGCGCGCAATTGGATGCCAGGAGTAGAAAACGCTGGCGACAATGTTTATGGTTATGAATAGCGGTTAGCGTCTCGGACGACAACGACGCCCACGACGCCGATGTCAAGCGGCAGCGCCGTCGTTAGCTGGCGCGCTTCGCTCTGCCAGTTTACCGTTACGTTGAACGAATCGTTGGCAACTGGCCGGTGCCAAAGGGCCACTGCTGGCGCCTGCGTTTCGTGTGCGCCAAACTCACCACAGGCAGCAACAAGCGGCCGCGCAACATGCCGCCCAGCAACATGTTGCCACTCTTTAAGTGCGTGGGTCCACGTTCATATTCAACTCGTTGGCTGCACTTGCTGGACCGCAAATATAAATTAAACGGCCACTGCGGCTATTTTTAGAACAGTCCAAAATAGATTTCAGCTCCCTGTGGCTACAGAAGTACAATGCATATTTGTGGATATATGCATTTTCTTAGAAACGTAATAGTTATGCATGCCTTTTTCTTTAGAATTGGCAGGATGCGAAAACAGAAAGCACTTCGAAAACCTGCAAGCAAACAACGTTTCTTTAATTTGGTCAGCTGGTTTATTGCTACAAAGAGAAAAGAAGCAAATAAGCCGTACTTAAATCAAGACAACGAGATGTCGTACGTACCATAAGTCCCGGTTTCCTTCAACCGAACAGAAAATATGGAATTCAAGTACGTTTTTCTCAATCCCGAAATTGTTTGAAAATAGTAACTTAATTAAAAATTTCGCTTTTTGCTATTTGCAAGTAAAACTTCATTTGGTATTTTCATTGTGTATATATGTAAAATTGACTTATTTTAACGAATAGAAATACGCAAATATAATGCAATTAAATGTTTCCAGTGAAATCGTATAAAGTGGTGCATGGATGCAAGCCAGGTACACAAACCAGACTTTATGCCTTTCTTTGGTGCGCACCTATGCTTACAATTATTTGGAAAGTTTATTACTTTGTATTTATTAAAGAAAACTTGGCAAAGTTGTCGACTACAGGCAAAGTGCATTGTATCTGTTTGTTCGAAAGTGAAATGATTTAACATGAATTTTGACCTTAAAGTTACCTTTTTTGATGGCATATTTTACCAATGTTGATATCAACAATCGATTAAAATTAAAATTTCAAGACATAATTTAATTATTTTAATTAATGAATATAGATTTATAGTTAAAAAAGAAAATTGTTTGAAAAAGTTCTGTTAAAATTAAAAAAATGCATCAAACAATTGAAAATTGGCTTAGTTATGCAAATTTCAATGTTGAGAACTTACTTAATGGACTTATTAAAATTGTTGTAATTTTTGACATGATTTTTTACCGTTAAATTAACGACCTCAGAATCAGTTTTTCGATAACTTATTTAACAAATTTAAAACAAAATTCCAAGATTCTAAAATTTGAAGGAACAAAATTTCAAGAAAGCTTTTAGTTCCAAAAATATATTTTTTCAATATGCCTACATTTTATTAGCAGAATTAATCTAAAGCAAACTGAAATGAAAATTTGGCAAGCCATATACAAATGTCCATACATATGTACATTACATACGTTTTATGTGTGCACATAATGAAGTGTTCAGGGTATCTCCAAGTCGAGTCCCCTCGTCTAGAGCATTCTTACTTGCCTTTTTTGCAACTGTTATGCCAATTGCTTAAATGCGAAAACAATGTGTATTATCTTCGTTGCTGTGCTCTGATAACAGACAAAACAGCTTTGCCATTAAGTTTGGTATGTTAAAAGTTTATAAATATTTATGTTCGAAGCTAATCATATCAAATATCAAACAGTACACAATTCTTGATATTTTATTTAATATTCATATTTTATAATGTAGCATTTTGGAAATTAAAGTTTTTGAAGATATGAATAAGCTAAGTTTCGATTTAATTATATAGTACTACCACCAAATCAAATTGGTTAATATTCGCTGCTCTTCAAAAACGCTTGTATTTCTAATGAATATCTTGCGTTTATTCGTTTATCTTGTTTCGTATTTAATAATTGTTGCCTTTTTCTTTGCGCCAGCACTGGGTAATTCAGCAAACTGATTGCTTGATTCACATTGCGCTGCCCGCCGCCTGATAAACGACGTGGATGACGCTGGCGACGATAAGCTCTGCACCGGATAAGCCTCAATGCCGCCCCCCTCTCATCCCGTCCGACCCGAATTGCATTGTACATACACACACACTCACACACACGCACTCTCACACGTACACATTCACGTCTGGCATTGTCGGCTAGTACGTGCGCACTTGATTGCAACGTGCCCGGCTTCGGTTGCAGCCTCAGTCTCAGTTTTATGGCAGAGATGACTGTGGTCTAGGCTGGTCCCGTCAAGGCTGAAGCAAGGCTGATGCGGCACTGATTGCTTACCGAAGATTCCGTTAAACCTACACCTGAACTTGCAACTGACCGACCGGTTGATTGGGAACTGGCTGCCTCCAGCTAACAGTGTGCAACAAAAACACAACTCAATTATCGATCAAATATCCTCACAAATACGAAAATATAACTATGCAATGTAAAGTGCCCAACATAAAGAGTTATTTTATCAGACAGCTTTTTTAATTTTTAATTACATAAAATATTTTTTAGGTTTAAAATAAATATTTTGATTAGTCTGAGGATATCGGCAAATTGCCTCTTTGTTTTGACAAACTTACAAATATATATTTAGATTGTGGGGGACCCCTCCGTTGACTCCCAAAAAAACCCCCCGGCTTACGCCATTGGCAACACGAATGTTTTAAAAATATTTATTATCAATTGTTATTTTTGAACCAGTTGTTCAAAAATTCATCCGAACAGAAACATATATTCATTTTGGCTTTATTTTTCGTAACCTATTTAAGTGTAAGCCAAAAAGAAATAATATAATATATAATATACATAAATAATAATATAATATTATTATTAATGTGCAAATCAGGTTCAGGAAACGAAAACTAGCTTTATTATTTTTGGAAGCCTTTGTATTTCATTTACTCTGTACAAATAATTAAAATTTATTTCAAGATATATGCACGTATTTATATTTGACAGGGTATAATAATACTGTATTAAAATTTTTATAGTTTATTAATTTTAGAAATAAACCAAAAAATAATCTAATTTTCGTAGATTATATTTATTTCAGTAGTCAAACAAAAGATTTGGAATATTTTTCAGGATTAATTTAGAATCTACATATAAGAGTGTGTATGTTATGTTGAGTTTATTTATTGTACTCCGGATGGGGACTTCTCTTGCCCCATGTTAACTAGTTCAATATTGATCTCATTGAAAATCTTTATATGTATGATGGCTAACTGCGCTGGCGTCGATCAATATTGCTGTTGCACAGTGCTGCTGCATCCTCAAGTATACCCCCACACATATACGCACACACAGACACACGCAAACCAGACGCTGGCGCAGAGCAGTGTCAAACATTTTGTCAACGGCGCAGTCGACGTCGCGACGCGTCGCTGCCCGCGCACTTTCAACTCTGAAACTGAAACTGAAAATAAAACCAAGTGCGGTGGCGGCGCCGTCACCGTTGCTAACTCTATCTCACTCGCGCTGCGGCATTGGTGCGCTCCAGCTAGCTCCCACTTGCTCGCTCGCTGACAGCGCTGCCCGCTTCGTTTTCGTCGTTATGCTTTGCGCTGTTTGGCGCTGCTTCTGCGTCAGCCACTTCGTTGGAGTTGCACGCGCTGCCGGCCCGCATTCGTGAGCAACAATTCGTGCGAGTCGGACGGAGTCGGTCGGCTATTTTGGTCACTCCCGATTAAAGCCTGCGCCTTTTGCCTTTATTTTCGTTTATTATTATTGTAAATATATTTTTTTATAAATTTTTGTTGTTGTTTATCGTGGCATTTGCGAGCGTCGCGCGTTGTGTTCAAATTGTTGAATTTTTTCCGAAAGTTGCACCAAAAGCCAAGCGGCAGAAATTCATTGAACTCTCACTTGAGTTGCAGCAACAGCCGCCACACCAGAGCAGTGCAGAACAGAGCAAAGCAGAAGCAGAAGCGTCCCATCAGTAGCCGCAGCATCCCATTCAGCAGCCAGCAACATGTCAGACGGCATTGAAGTTGAACAAATTGTGGAGACCAAGCCGAGAAGGGTGAGAGACACTTTAACACATGCACATGTGTGTGTGTGTGTGTGTACATAAAATATTAAGTGCGGCCAAAGACGAAACAAAAAGAATTAGACTCGTAAAAGATGCGACACCAGGGTAGTCAAACAGCAGCAGCAGCAGCAGCGCAAAAGAAAATCTGCAGAAACGTATAGAGCAAGAGAGAGGGAGAGCGAGAGCGCCGTGAGCGATTGAGCGCGCCAAAAAGGAAGAGGAAGAGCGCGGCGAAACAGCCTCGCTAAAGTTGGAGCCCAAGCCCAAAGTCAAGTGTGCTTATGTGTTAGTGTGTGTGTGTGTGTGTGAACTTTAAATAACTGTGACTCCACAAGAACCGGCCAGGGCCAGGGCCAGTACACCGGCGATGGCAAAACCGATGCCGGTGCCAGACAACGAAGAGAGAGAAGCAAGAAGACTGAGAAAAAAAATAATAAAAAAAAATTATATTGTGCTTATGCTTTAAGTGCGGGGGAGGATGCAGCACGCAGAGCAGCAGCCGAGGGGCAGATAAGCGGGCGTACGTGTGTGGGCGTGGCTACGTTAGAAAATAACAACAACAACAACGACTACGCATATCAAGTTCAAGTGCGCAACGGCAACGCAGCCTTCACTTGTGCGCACAGCAGTTAAAAATATGTGTACACACACGCACACGCATGCATGCGCATATTTCTATAGATACTTTTGTATCTGTATCTTATCGTGTACATTGTTGCGGTTTCACATTGTATGCCAGCATATCCCTCAATGGCAAAGACAAATTGTTGCTACTTTAACAGTATTCCGATTGTGCGACTGATGCACTACTGTGATATGGTGTGTGAATGAGTCACTTGGTGATTCGATTGATTCACTGTGACTCACAAACAAACACACTCACACACAGACGTACACACACACACACATACACACAAACCAGCTGCAGTTCAATTACCTACTATATTAAGCAGCAGCTATTGGGATCGACATGACTCAAAACTTAATCAAAGAGAACTGTTTCTGTTTGTTCAGTTGGTGCAGTCGAAAGCAAATTGAGCAAATTTATATGGAAGATATCTGATTAGAGCGGGATATTTTTCAAACCCGGCATTCTTAAATGCATTATATATTTTTCTTTAAGTTGAAATGAGCTTGCTTTAAGCAGAAAAGAGCATAAAAATGAGCCTCACTTAAGTTTTTCTTGTTCCCTAATTTTGTTTTTATTTCACTCTTAGCAACTGTGTTAATGCAGCAAACTGGTTCGGAACCGGTTCGAACGCGGAAGTCCAAAAATTCAAAAAATTCAGACGCAACTAAACCCAAACCGAACCTTATTATTTTATAAAATAATTTGGTTTAATTAAGTGGAACGGCTAATTTCAACCCCATAAATATATATTGGCTACCTCAAAGGCTACTTTAATGAGAATTTACTAAAAGTTTCTCGACCCTTTTATAAATAAAAAGAAAAAATGTTAGAGCCTTTAGTTAAGAAAAACACTAAATCCGTAGACTAGCCAGGAATTCGAACCTGAATTCTTAAATTTTTTAAACTTTTTTTTTAGTTTACAGGCATGTTTTTCAGTATTTTATGAATTTTTGATATATATTGTATTGCACATTTTTTCCCAAAAATATGCTTTTTTACTACATTATAATATAAGTTTTTTATTAAAATTTTTTCATTTTTTGCTTGATGTAATATTTTTTTATTCGCATCGATTAGCGCGCTCAATGCAAACGAGTGCATTTAGCAGGCAATAGCAAATAACATAGTATATGTTTGTATGTGTATACACATGCAGCGTGTAGCCTAATTTGTCGGAACAGAGACGAACCATTTACGGTTATAACTCAATCAATAAGTCAAACAAAGCGCGCACAAAATCCATGAAAACTGAAACGAAATGCGTTCAAGCGGATGCCACAACAACGGCAGCACGAAAATAGCAATGTTATCAATGCCAATGGCAATATAGAAAATAATATTCAATATCAAGTGCGCCCCCCAACCCCAGACCCCCTTTGGAATTGCACTCGATATCAATGGCATTACCGTTAGAATAGGTAGCGCGCGAATTGTGATTGCAGCCGTATTGTTCTTTAAACAATAACTTTAAAGTGAAGTACATTCAGAAATACCCTACATTTTCTGTGCCGCTTCATTGCTTTGGGCCTGTTCAGTTGCCTGCGCGCCAATTTTGGATTTGCGATTTTTTTATTATTATTATTATTTTTAATTTGTTTGTCGTTCGCTAATGAGTCACGCACACAAATCAACAACCGTCCGGCGCATAAGCAACGGCAACAACTCCCAACAGGACAAGTTTCTTTGTTCCATTGCGAAAATACGCCGAAAAAAACACGAAGAATTATTAATACATACAGCCAGAAAAAAATAATAAATAAAAAAACACACAACAGCCACTGAAGCGACGAATTCGCGACTATAAAAAAAGAGCTGCATTGCACCCCATAGCCCCACCCCTGCCCCATACCCCCTCCCCCCAACACACACACATACTCGCCGTTTCTTCCGCCTGTCAAGGGGGCAAGCGAACGAGTCGCTGATTCATTTACTTTTGCCGTCAGTTGCATTTTCGAGCACTTAAAGCATTTGGAAAACGTTTTCGACAAGCACAATCCGTATGCAAAGCACAAGCCAAAACAGATGTTGACCGCCTTGAACCAGCGCGAAAAAGCAACGACCATCAAAAGCAACTGCCAATACTTGGGCCACAACCTGCCACTTGTGCCCAACAGAATCGCAACACACCGAAAATAAACACGTTATTTGTAAGCTGGTCGAGTTTTTATCATTTACCCATCCGCATTTGCGGATCTTCATATCCCGTTAACAACTAGTTGGTCCCAATTAGGCTAAAAATGCAATCAACTTGATGAGCTGTTAAAGTATTTAAAGGTATTTTTAAAAATTCCCTAAATTTTTTTGTGAACTTTTGAATTTAATATTGTTTATTGTATTATAGCAAAATAACAAAAAAAAGTATCTGTCGTAGTCGAAGGAAATTAATTTAAGTTATGTCAATAATCTTTCTTATATTGTTTTAGTTTCGAATTCCCAGCTAAATATCCTGTTTTAACTACAGCTAATTTAATTGAATTGAAAGCGGTTGACAAGTCGAGAATGCCCCACCACACGGCTGGAGGGAAACTAATTTCTTAAGTATTTAAAGAGGGATTCAAGTTTGATAGATGTTTTTTTACTCCTTCACAAAGTGAATTTGGTTTGTGAAATGTCCGCCCGTCCGTCTTTTCGTAGAAACGCAAAGTTTTTCGCCCCCATTGGAGCATGAGACTTGATATGTTGAACAAATACTCATGTATTCCCGCGTCACATAAAGAGTTCAGATTTTTTTGGCTAAGGATCTACTGGGGATAGATTTTAAAGCTAGATGCATAACATTTTCAGACAGATTACTAAAAGCCTCCTCTAAACATCGCATACAAAATTTTTGAAAACGCCCACTGGGTCGTTCCAATTTGATCGAAAATCCATATATTCCACAATTTTAGATCTAGAGTATTTTGCATAAACTGTTCGGATGACCTACTCTAAAGATCGAGATCGAACAATTTCGGCCCCCTCCCTTAGAAATTACAAAAATCGAAATTTTGCAAAATAACAATAATAATTAATTACTTTTTTTAAATTTCCTTTTTAAATTACGGACTGATTTCTGATTTTCGGTATTATCCAGATGGATTCCAATGTTATATACCTTGTAAGACTCAATGACCTTCACTTGCATAATTTAACTGTTACATACATAGGAGCTTATTTAGAATACCCCACTTCGGCCAGTTGCAGTGTACAGGGTATAAAAAACTTCCTGACGAGCGCGCTGTCTCGCCTTTGCTGAATTAAGACTCAGCTGTGACTCACGAAGTTGGCTGCCAATTGATGATTCTCGTCTGCGGTTGCTTTCGCATTTTCTTTTATCCCTGCAACATACACACACACTCATTCTCACACTCACACACATGACCCAAACGCATTTGTGTTTGTTGTTGTTTTGCATTGTTTTCAAACTAAGTTGTGTTAGATTTATGTGGAATTTGATTAAGCAACGCCTATCGGAAAACATTAGTCAACAATAAACTATTTTAGTTTTTAAAAAGAAATACTTATGTATCAGTATAAATATCACGCGACCTTTCAAGTTTTGCTGCCATTCGCGGTTTTTTTCAGCTGTACATTCTTTTCAGCCACGTTAAAGCAATGGCAAAAAAGAAACAATTTGCTGATACAGATACCGTAACTGATATCGGTATTCGTAGATATTGATACGAATAATATATATCATTTATATGTACATACATATGTATTTATTAGCGCATGCTATTTAATTCATTATCAAAATCAACTGTAGTTTGCAAATAGAACACCTGCAATGTTTGCAGTTAAAATTGAGTGTATTTTTATAAAACATATACAGCTATAAATAAAAAACAGATATGCGACTAGGTATGCAAATTAAAATGTTTAAATATTCATCTAATAAAAGATAAAAGCAAAATATATTTTAAAAAAACGAATATACATGTATGTGCATAATACTGAAAAGTCTTTGCTGTTTATAATACACATACAATAATATAAACAAACAGTTATATCAATTATAATTATAATATATGTATGTATATGGCAACTTTAATTTTAAAAATTAATGTTTTTCTTTTTAGAAAAGAAAACTCAGTGACTCTAAAAACTATGCCAATAGCTTTGGCCATGCCAACAATTTCATACGTTACGTTTTATACAAAGCAAATTGATTAGCTTAACATGTAATTTGCATTTGCAGTTTTCTGAAAAAAGAGAAGCTCGTTTAATTTCTAGAATGGAATCGCTGACGTTCTCGACTAAATCGGTCTACATAATGCAGTAGCTGCGGACTTAAGATTAGATAAAGATAATAAACGACTAGCATGATGTCGGATTTAAAAAGCATGCACAGACATACTTACACATATACTATATAGGGGACATGCACTTGGCAACAAATCTGTGTGGCGATAACGAGGCAATCAATAACTGTTTGTTCGCTTCGGTGATATGATTACAAATGGTGTAACGCACATTATCGACAACTTTTACTTTCTTGCGCCGGATAGGAAATGTAGTTGGGGCGAACACTTGTTCCATAATTGGGAAAAGAAAACAAACAACGGCAACTGAAACTATTTGATTTGTCAGATTGCTCAATTTGGACACCATTAATGCCCATGAACAACAATCAGAACAAGCACAAGTAGAAAGAAAAGTGCAAGAAGGGTAAGCAGAGTGGGGCATAAATCAATTTCGATGTTTGCGTCCTCGTCGGCTTATCTCGAGAATACCGTACATATAGACTTTGCGGAGATTACGTTTGCGTCAATGCTGCACCCGCTTACGCACCCACAGACGGCACCCTTGCATGGCTAAAAGCACTACAACTACATTGTAATTGAGGCCATATTTGATTAGTTATCAGACGCGCCCAGTCGCCCCAGTCACAACTCGCATCCCCAGTCTCTGCGCCAATTTATTTTTTTGCACATTCGCCGCGAAACTTGAGCGAAATGTCTTATCAGCCGCATAAGAACGAAATGAACAACAAAAAAGCCGTTAATTTTCGCTCGAAATTATGGCAGCTGGCAGTGTGTTGATGGCCATAAGACTGTGTGTGTTTGCTCTCATCAGCGTTTGTTCTCAGGTTCAGTTTGGCGCTTCTTTGTTTTCAGCTGTTTCCTATTGCAAATTGACTAAGCTCACAAATTATGGCAACGGTTTTATTTATGTATTTTTCTTCGTTTCTCCTCGTTTTGGCATTTTGGCACAGTTTGCATCTGTTTTTTTTTATTTTTGGCTTAATTAATTCGGTACAAATCTGTGAGTACGGTTTTTCGTCGTGAAAGTCAAACGTTGAAATAAATGTTGTTCTTTCATCTTTCTAATTGTTTGTCTTTTGATACCATATTTCGCTTTCCAGAGCGCACTTTTCTAAATCGCTTGGCGCTTTTCTAATTGATTTTTCACACACACACACACAAATCAATTTCGGTCAACGAACGCATTATGATCTAGCTCCGCTCCCCTCCCGCTCTCTCTCTCTCTTTCTCCCTTCTCCACTGCTTTATGGAGACATTTTCGTTGTTGTTATACTTTTCGTTTGATATCACTTTTGGTGTTGGCTCTCCCAAATAAAATACACACAGACATACATCATCTCCCATGTCGCATCCAACGTCGGCTGCGACAACAAAATTATCGTGGACCGTTTTTTCATCTCTTTTTTATTTCCAGTTTTTTGTTGGTGTTGGTATTTTTGTCGGCAGCTTTGCTGATTGAAAATTGTGACGCTTAAATTGTTTCAAATGGAGCACACACAAGAAAATAATGCATAAATCTTGATTGCAGCAGCAAGATCAGCTGCTTATAAGCCCCACCAGATACTTTCAAAAATAGCTGTAACTCTTTGGAAAGTGTGCGTACCCCTCAACATCAGATACCTATTTCTATATGCATATCGAAACCCAACCCACATATGATTTGATTAATGCAAACATTATGCAACACTGATAAAGATTAAAAAACAAAAAAAAGAGAAAAAATGAAATGCGGGCAATTTAAACAATTTAAACAATTCATTTGTTTATTGCCCTTTGGCATAAAACGTGCGTTATTTATAGCAAATAATATTTCTGTATTTGCGTATGATATATAATATTATGCATTCAAGCGTTTTCATTTTGCAGTCGAACTTACCACAACATTTAATACACATTCATTAATTTTAAATGCATTTTGACCACAAACACTTTTAATCCACATAAACGGTTTAAGTTCTACTTTCCTAACGGTTTTCCTTAGTTGTTGTGATAAGAAGAAGAGGTGTAAAATGGGTCGAGAAATGATTAAAATTTTAATTAAAATTCCTATTAACACTCATAAAATAATTACATCGGTTTAAAGATTGAGTTAACGTTGATTTTGATGAAACGGTCAGAAGTTCAAATTCAAGATTTTTTTTTATAATATTCTTTAATTTCTTTTATGTACAGTCTCTATTTAATTAAAAGGAATTCGAAAGATTTGCGAAAGATTCACATCGATTGGCAATTATAATAAATTATATAAACTGAATATCTCTATATTTATTATATGTACAAAGAGGAAAAAATAATTGCAGATTTCGCTTTTAAAAATCTGTTTATCTATGCGCAATTGATATTCAAATTTATGGCGAGTTCTTGTTACTTGTTATTTTTATTAAAACAAAAAAATTCTTAATTTTTCACAATTACAGTTGAATTTAATGAAAATACTTCTCATTCAATAAAATAAACTTTATTAATAAACAAAAAAAATAATGTTACAAAAAACATGTTCGTATAGAAATGAAGTTAAAAAAATCGAATTCGACTAATTGACATATATTTAAAATTAAACAAATAAAATTAAAGTAGGAAATAAATATATCAGTAGCGTAGTCATGTTAAAAAATGAGGATATTGAAAAGTTACCGCTTTGATTTAACAAAGTTCCAAATATATATTTTGATGGGGGTTGGCTTAACCCCAAAACAACCCCCTACCTACGCCACTGAACCATAAATCCAACTAATTTGAAGCTTAGTTCGACGTGTGAAAATGTGCCCCAAACTACACGATATTGACATAAAAGACATTATTACCTCCCTTTCTCTATCTTTCTCTCTCTCTCTTTTACTCTCTTCTTCACACTTTATATCTATTTGTATCTTGAATCAGCTCCTTTCCTCCATAAGCCCAAATATACCAGATAAAAAAGTTAAGATAAATATTCTACAACTATATTATCTTTAATTAACTAAACAAATGTTAACAATTTCCGCTGACTTTTAACACTCATAGCTGAATTCTCGTCTGATCCTATCCTCTCCTATCTGTAGCACACAATATCATTAAATTTAAAAATAAAATAAATTATATTGGTATATAGTTCGTTTTTGTGTATTGTACTCTTGTGTATATGGTTTATTTCTATTCCATTTTTGATTGTATTTTATTTATGTGAATTTGGTGTTTTGTTTTCTTGCCAGCAAACAGACAACAAATATAATTTATGCAACATTTGGAGCTGAACAAATTGAAGAGTTTTGTGCAAAATGCATTGGCGTGATTGATTTGTAATTTTATTGTTATTGTTAGTGTTATCGTTGCCGTTACCGTTATTGTTATTGCTTCGGCTCTTGGCACGGAAACGAAAGCGAAAGTATCTGACGGATACGTGTTGCCGCTGAAAGCACTGGCGTTGCCTGAATGCGCAGATGCGCCACATAAATTACGCCCAAAGCGGTTAATCCAACACGAAACTCCAACACCAAAAGGCCACAATTACGTTACACAAATTAAATGAACTTGAAAATTAAAAGCAAAAGTCAGTGTCTAAGCGGAGGAGGGGGTCGGGATTGTGGGAGGGGCGGGCGCTGCTTCCGGACTGCAGCTAGCTGCACTGATTACAGCAAAGCACAACACACACACACCCACACGCACACATACCTATGCACACTTCAAAAGTTTTGATTGCAACTCATGTGACTGCTGTTTGTTTTGTTTTTAGATGCCACTGGCGACGTCGCTGGATAAGGACGCCATACGGGAGGCCTACGAGGATGTGCGCTCCGATCTCACAGACACCGAGTGGGCGGTATTCAAATTCGATGGCGCGCAGATAATTGTGCATGAGCGTGGCCAGTGCTTCGAGCAGTTTCGCGAGCAGTTTGGCGACTCGGAGCGCGCCTTCGGCTATATCCGCATACAGATGGGCGATGAGATGTCCAAGCGCAAGAAGTTTATCTTCCTCACGTGGATTGGCCAGGAAGTGGGCGTCATACAGCGCGCCAAAATGTCAACGGACAAGGCGCTCATCAAGGATGTGCTCAACGTAAGTGACATCGCCTTTGGCCGTAACCCAACCGTGGACTAATCTCGTATTCAATTTTCCACCATGCAGAACTTCGCCGTCGAGCTGCAGGCGGGCGTCGAGGCCGAACTGGACATTGAGCTGTTCCGCGAGGCATTGAACCGTGCCGGTGGCGCCAACTACGGCACTGGCATCCGGGATAATTGAACAGCCGACCAATCAAACGGTGGATCAATAATCTTCTTAATTTTTTTTGTGCACCTCTTCAATTGCTGACTTAATCCTGATTTTTTTACTTAATTATTATGAATTAATTATATGCGATCTTAAAATATTTACTGTACATTTTTATGTAATATGTAATAAATATTAAACAAGAAACAACAAAATCACAAGTTCAACATTAATGACTATAACCGATATACCTTTGAGAGTATATCATGCATATATTGGCAAGCCTTTGTGCAGTTCAATAGTGATTTAAATGCATATTTATATGTTTAACAATATATCGTTTAATAGCAGGTATAATCCGGCATTGCCCAGGCCAAGCATTCTTAATAAGCTCATCATATTTCCATACATTTCTCGTAGGTGCAAAACTGGCCGATTTCTAAGGGCGGGTGGCGCTGGCGGGCGTTCCAGTGGGCGTGGCCGGGAAATCAAGGTCGCAATTTTTGGAGGAGGTCACCAGCAATCTACGTACCACATTTGGTGACTCTCTTTTTAATATTGTGGGAAATATTCACCATTTATCGATTTGCGATTTGAGGTGTATCGACATGTTATCGATTCGCCAGCTTTGAAGTGGGCGTGGCACAAAAATCTTAACACTTTGTCTGAAGCAGATAACTACAAATATATATCCAAAATTTCAAGCCTCCACCTTCAATAGCGCCGAAAAATATTGCGTTCATACGGACAGACGGACGAACAGCATGGACAGTGCACAAAACCAATATATATATATATATATATACATATATATATACTGTAATACTTTCGTAGTTTTTAGATATTACTTTTTGGAACAGAAAAAAATTAAAACAACGAAAAACTAGGGCAAACTTTGCAAAGTTGGCGATATAAGAATATATTGAAATAACTTGCTTTAAACTTGACTAAATGTTTATTCAGCGGGCGCAGTGTCATTTGTTTGTGGCCAACGCATACAAAAAATGTTGTACAGCAATGTAGGCTTAAGTCTAAGCAAAGGGTAGAGTTGATGACCATATAATAGATGCGGAATTGATGCATAGATAATTGATGTTATGTGTCTAGATTAATCTTTCATGTAGTAATTGCCTAAGTGCATTTATGTGGCGTCTGTCTGGATGGGACGTCAACCTAGCGATCTCGGAAGAGCACTGAGTGGAGAGCATCAATGTCCACCTCCACACCGGATGAGTTTGTGGTAACGGTGCGAGAGCTGAAACATTCAAGAGGAAGATGACAGTCAAATATTTAAACTGGAGGAGCTGCGCCCACAGAATACCCACCTGACCGAATGCGCGGACCGATTGGAGGAGTGTGGATTGACCAGCACACAGTGCATCGGTTGGCCATCGAACTCACGCTGGTGGTATGCATCCACAGCCATCTCGGCGTGCTCCAAGGACTTGTAGATGACCTCCGCAGTACCCGGCCGCACCACATGCGCATCGTACATGGGCCCAATGTCATTGAACAGCTCCCGTATGTCCGACGTAGTGACGTTTGTATGGAGATTGCTCACCAGCAGCCGATAGCCCGGCTTGTTGTTAGCCACACTCAGCGGCAACGGCATCAGCATGGATGGTGGACTGCGACGCTGGTGCATGGACACCGAAGACATAACTGGTGCGGCCATATGCGCCTTCGACTGCCCGCTGCCATTCTCGTTCGCATAGATGCCATGAGAGACGCGACGATCTGGCTCGCTGCCAAAGAGACGCGCACGCAGCGAATCCGGCAAATTGGAGGTGGCCACCATGTTGCGCTGTCGGCGCTCGAACATCTTATCGACGTTATCCCCATGGCCGCCGAGCGGTGGCGGCGGCATCGACGGCCGCTCCACACGATTGCGTGCCACCTCGTAAATGGCAAACGGATCCCCGGTCAAATTATTGCCCGGTGCGCTTATCTCCACACCGTCCATATCCAAGTCGTAGTTGTCAAAGCTGTGCGGCATCCGCGGACGCTGCCCACCCGACTGCGACTGGGCGGTATTGTAGCTACCCAAATGCAGCGTGCGTGCAATCTCCTCTATAAGCCGAGACAGGGGTGGGTCGTTAGTTGGCTGAGAGAGCGACTGTTCCAGCACACTTACCGTCCTCCAGCTGCTGCATGTTGTCATAGTCCACATAGCCGCGTGGCACGAACGGCTTGGCGGAAGCATTTAATCGACTGGGCTGGTACTGCGCCCCGGCACCACCGCCGGACTTGTAGCCACGCGAGGACCGCTCCTCCTTGGGGTCCCAGAGTGTTTGTATCACGCCGCCCGGCCGATTGCTCATTGTAATAATACGCTGGCCAAACCGGCCCTTATGCAGGCCACCACCGACGGAGCCCATTCGTGTTGGCGAGCGGTGCGCTTGCGGCGGCAGTGGCAGCGGTAGGGGCATCGGCATGCGTTCCTTTTTTCGCTCCAGCAGCACATTGCGCGCATCGATGCCAGACTCGCGTATGTTCTGGTTGAGTATGTCGCGTGCATCCACGATTTTGGCCCGCGTCTTCTGGATGATCTTGTTGCGAGCGTCGTAGGTCCGTGGGTGCATGCCCGGATTGTGGAGCGGCTTGCGCGGCTTCATCTGAACGGCATGACTGCGAAAATAACGGCAAATATAACTCAAAACGTTAACAGACCAGCGCCATTTTCTTTTAGCTGGAGTACTTACAGCTTTTTATCGTTGGTCCGCGGGGGGTTGTGTACGCGCTTGCGCTCGATTATTTCATCCAGACTGAGGTCTACGTCCATGTTGTTAGATTTGCGCGTTGCGCTCCTGTAGTTATGAAATTTTTTAATTGTAGCTATCCATGCGAAAAACTCGTTGAGATGCTACAGCTACTTCCACAGATGCGCGTTGCCGTGTCGTTTTCTGACACTGTAAAGTGACAAGCCGTAACCAGGGCTGCGAAGCTATCAGTTCATATATCGATAGTATTTCGGGTGCATTTTTGAAGCACTATCGACACTATTTTCCACAATCGGTTTGAAAGGTATGTGGCTAGGTATTTTTTAATTCAGATAATCAGGCAAGAAGCACGACAGCTACTTTTAAACTGAGCAAACACATGTGCATAGTTTTAAATTTGTAATATCAATTATGTTTGTTATCAATTACCAATTGGCCGATATATCGCTTGTACTTTTTCTCTCAAACAATGTTTCAAATCGATTGTCAATGGCATTGTACATGTCAATTAAATTTCAAGAGTCAGCTCAGTCGTTAAATTTTTACTGAACGACTTCGTTCATTTGTTTTTTTTGCGCTTAAATCCAATATCGTTCATTACGCTTAAATTACAGATATAACATAATTTATTTATCTGTCAATGCATTAACCTTTATCATCGTGCTTTATATATACAATTTTCGTTTCTTCTTGTTAAATAAATTGGTAAGTCCAGCAATTGGTTTCATATATAAAGCAATCGCGCGCTTAATGGTTAACAATAAATGCATTTTGAATACAAAATGTAAAAATGCTATAATATACGATGAAAGACATGGCACGTACTTTGTTCGTTCAGTTAAATAAGTAGTTCAATCGAACTTGTTCAGAACGATGCGATACAACTCTAATGGGAATGTAGATGTGCATCACTAACGTCGCCGCTATTTTGTGTTGTCAATTATTCTCTTGGTTAAAATTATTTTCACCTGCATTTGCCAAACGAGCTCCTTGGCGCAACTCATAATAAAGGTGCAACTTTAACTGCTGCGGTTACCCGCTGGCAACCGAGTTGACTAATAACCGTTTCGTTTCCGTTAACAGGCTGCAACAGCGTACACCGCATGCTGAATACAACAAAACAAACCCAACAACAAGAACCACAACAACAACAACATGAATCCCTGCGCTGTGCCCACATTCGTGCCCGATGTTGACGGCGATAAGCGCTGGCAGAGCATACATCGCCGTTTCATATCCGATTGCCGCGAAAAGGATCCGGACGTGATCTTCCTCGGCGATTGCATATTCGAAACGTTGCAGGACACGGACACCTGGAACCAGTACTTTGCACCGCTGCACTGCCTCAACTTCAGCATTCGCGACGACCGCACCGAGCACGTGCTGTGGCGCATCGAGAACGGCGCCCTCGACAGTGTCAATCCCAAGATCGTTGTCCTGCACGTCGGCACCAACAACGTGAACAACAGCGCTTCCGAAGTCGCCGAGGGGCTGCTCGCCAATGTCGCCAAGATACGCGAGAAGCTGCCCGGCGCCTACATTCTGCTGCCGGTAAACAAAACGAAGCGAAACTCCCAATCAATCTTGATCATTTATTGTGTTCACATAATTACAGTCGTTGCTGCCACGAGGCCAGCAGCCAAATGAGCTGCGCGATAAGAATGCCGAGATCAATGCGTTGGTCAAGGAGCAGACAAAGGGACTGGATCGCGTGCAAACCGTTGCCATTGACAAGGGACTGGTGCAGGCGGACGGCAGCATTAGCCATCACGATATGTTCGACTATAAGAATCTGACCAATACCGGCGCCAAAAAAATACTCGAACCATTGCACGATTTGCTATCGCAAATACTCAATGAAAATGAACTGGAACGCGATCTCACGCCATCCGAATAGTTTACTCAACGGGCATAAAGCAAAAAGAAAGAAAGACCCAACCCAAGAGTAATCCAAAACCGATCCAACTGCTTGATATTCAGCATTAAAAGTATTCACTCACGTATTAATACAAAACTCTTTTGTTGTTTCTAAAAAAACGCAAGTTTCCTTACACAGCTTCGAAATTATATTTATCCCATACTTTTAAGCTGAACGCCTATATAATGTTTCTGCATATCTCAATTAATAGGCGCAACACGATATACAAACACGCATGAAATTTTGTATTTTGCATTTATACTAAATATAATTATGATTACATACATATATAACTAATAATATGCATATTAGTTTCATGGCCAAAAAAAAAAAAAAGTTACATTCCCTGAAACGCTTCAACGTATATAGGTCTTAAAAATATGAATATGCTCTTAAATGTAATATTTTTATATCACAATTTTAAATAAGCTATAGACACAAATCCCACTAGTATATTTGGTAAACCATTTGGCGTCACGTGGTGAGAAATGTGAAATATGCGTGAAATTGAAATTTGCGGCAGCTAAACATGAATTCAGTTACTGCTTAAGTTCTGCAATATGTTCTAGAAATTTATTTATGTGTTTGTACAAATAAATAAAGACATTTGATAATGTGTTTTTCAATGCTCAAAGCAACCAACTCCCTAGCCTTTTTATGCGAGTTTCATAACGGCTTTTAAATTTCTATGTGAAATTTGTTGGTTGAGATGGGGGTGTGAGGTAGAATAAGAGGGAAAGATAATGAATAACTGAGAATGCGTACGGGAGAGAGTAATGAGACAGACATCTTTATTCAAGAAATTAGCATAAGACTTAGTTTTTAAGACATAATTTATACATATGTATATGATAGCAACTTATATTTGTTACGACCAACTCCGGAAATTATGTCAGTTATTATTATAAATACATATAAACAGCACCTAACTTATTAAAGTGATAGCATGTAAAAACAAATTATAATTTGTTAAACAGTTTGAATGCGACAGTTAGTGCAGACAATCGAAAATATCGATAGCATCGATACACAAAGTATCGTGAGTCAGAGCTTATTTCGTCAAAAAATACGCCTTTGTTTACTTTTTCTAGCTAACAAAAATTCCCAATAAGACTGTTACTATTATTATTTTCTTTCTTTGTTAGTTTGTTGCGTTTTTATACAATGAGCTGCTACGGATGCAGCCGTAAGTATGGACTCTTCTGCAAGGAGGTAGGGTTGGCAGGAAATTCAGGGTATGAGAATACATTCTTTAATTGGTTTTTCTCAGTACGGTTGCCCCAACTGCGGCTACTCCTACTGCGCCAAGTGCCTGAAACGGCCCATGGCTGTGCCACGTCATGGTAACAAGGTGCTCAACGTATGCCTCATCTGCTACGACAAGCTGTCGAAGATGCAGGCCAATGCCGATGCCGAGAAAGTCGTTGACTGTGAAGCGCTGCCCGGCGAGCTGGTGACCAAGCTGCGACTGCCACAGAAAAACACAACGCCACCGGACGCCGAGGCAGCTGATGCGCTCTTCGAGTAAGTAATCCAGGCAGTCATCGGGCCAAATATATCACAACATATTTATCCACTGCAGCAATGTGCTGCCCTCCGAGGAGCTGGCCGCCGTGTTGGCACCCACCAACACTGCTGAGGCTGGGAATGCGGCAGCTACCACAGCTACAGCCTCCAGCGCAGACGGCGAGGATATTGACAAGAATCTAGACAGCGCAATTAGCAAGCGCTTGCAGAATCTAAAGGCTGTCGAAACGACTGATGACGAGATACGTGCGCGTCTTTCCAATTTAAGCGGCATGCCGCATCAGAAGAATTATGATAGAAAGGATCTCCTCTTGTCCACGGACCAAAGGTCCGATCAGGAGAAAATTAAAGATCTGCTACAACAATTTCTGGGTGAAACGCAGCTGGACCAGCGCGTTGACGATGAGCATAACGATGCCATCTCCGATATTGAGAGACGTTTGCGTGCCCTGCGCGATGCACCCATCGTTGGTGCTGAAGGAGCCGGAGCAGGAGCAGCAGCGAGCTCAGAGGCAACCAATACTCCTAGCGATAATGAAGACGAGAACGACGAAACTGTTTTGCAAAACATTATGAAAAAGGTGCACGGCATTTGGAACAAACTCTTTTCACTGGCGCTTACTCACAACATTATCATTGCAGTATGTGGCTGAGTCCCGTTTGCCGGCAGCGGCCGATCCCCTGGAGGCCGAACTGGGCACCACCATTGGCAATCCTAACAGCACCATAAACGAGGAGTTGCCCTGGTGCAACATATGCGACGAGGATGCCGTCTACCGTTGCCTCGGCTGTGACGGCGAGCTCTTCTGCGCCCAATGCTATCGTGAGTGCCACGACGATGAGGAGTACCGGGCGCACCTTAAGGAGAAATACAGTGCGCCACCCAAATTCAAGGAGAATCACTTCTAATCCAACTTGTTACCCATGTTTGTTGATATATTTTTATTTTATCATTTTCATTGTGTATGCTTAAGTGTTTTTCTGTGGTTTGTCTTCGTTTTTTACTTTAAGTGATCCGAACTCCTGTTTCCAATAAGCTTACATTAAGATTGTTTAAGTGAATGTACAGAAATTGTCAATATTAAAGAGAGTAGCTTTACAAATATTACCTTGTCTACCTGATTGCCCTAGCATTGTCGACAAACGTATGTACATATCTGTTTGTGAGTGCTTTGCGAGATAGAAGACATGATAAAGACAGAGACAGATATATAGAAAACTGTGTGCAAGGCGGTTTCGGATACAATTAAGCAATTCAATTAATTACAACAATGACCTTCATCTGTATATATAGTACTTTTATACATCGATATACATATAATCCAAATGCATTTAATCTCCGACAATATAATAAGGCATTTTAAGGTAAACCCATTTATAATCATTAATATAGGGACACAATTTGAATTTATAACTAAATGCACATGTGATGACAACAACTTGCAGTTAACCTGCTGCTAACAACTGATTATCAAATTAACAACTGTAATAAAAAAGATAATTGGCAACATTTGAAGGAGTTCTGCATTTCAAACAATTTGTGAACAGACCTTGCATTAAGCTAGAAACTTACATTACATGCCCTACGCATATGCATGGCTTTCATCTATATAGTTATTTTATAAGTATAATTATTTGTGGTAAATTGGTCAGTTATCTGTCGCTTTGCTTAAAAACTAAATTCGACGCTTATTGCACAAAACAGCAATTGGAATTTCAAATTACGTTGACGATGATGTCTGTAAGGCCCCGCTAAACGGAAATGTGCATCTTTTCCATATACTTGGGCACCAAATGCTGCGCCGAGTAGCGTTCAAAGGTAAAATAATCGAAGAATTTGTCACGATGGCGGCGAAAGATTTCCGGATTGCGGCACCAGTTGTAAAGCATTTTGATTAACGAATTGGACGTATTATAAAGATTCTCCTTGGGATAGATCTCAGGATAGACGAGCTTATTCGGCGCAATCGGATAACAGCCACAGTAGGTGGCCTCCAACATGGCAACACCGTAGAACTCGTGACCAGCCGTCGAGATGACAATATCACCGGTTAGCAGCGTTTTTATGTACTCCTCGCGCGTCAGGTGGCCAAAGTTGATCAGCTTGGCGCCCAACTTTTCCTGTATACCGTCAAAGGCCTCCGGTACCGCCTGGTAGCTCTCACCGCAAATTGTCACCTTGAAGTCGACCTGCCGCTTGACCAGCTCCATTAGCACCTCTACCAGCAATTTCGGATTCTTGTCGTGTTCCCAGCGATGTGGCCAAATTAAATGCAAAGAGTCCAGCTCCGTGCTGATCTCGGCGTCCATAATGTGTCGCTTATTGGGAAAGGCATGGAACTTGATTGGAAAATACAGCACTTCGCATTTCTTTTCGATGCGCTCTCGTATGTGCTTGAGCTTAAAGTCCGGCTGGATGTTTAGAAAGGGCTGCACATTGTCCAGAAAGGACATGCGATTGAAGTTGGAATTGAACAGCACTATATCGGCGGCCAGGCTGAACACGAAATTCGAATTGGAATTGAAAACAGTCAAGCAACAATGGAACCCACTCACCAGGTGAGAATCTCGTTTAGCCCGTACTGACAGTCGCGCTCCTTGACCTCGCGCACCGGATAGACCAGCTGGTTCTCGTGAAAGTAAACGATCTTGCGGCATGTGACCAGGTCGGGACGCACGCCAATCAGTTCGGCCAGGTTAAGGACGGAGCTTGTGAGCAGCACCTTGTACTCATGCTCCGGCGGAATGAGCTGCGAGAAATACAGCGCGGAGGTGCGCGCACGCCAGTGCCATTTCTTGGCGGGCAGACTGAAGATCTCATAGTCGGCCAAGTTCAAACCTGCCGATAGAAATGTCGCCTTAAACAACTGCAGCGAAATTCACAGACTTTTTACCCACATTCGACTAACGTGTCTATGAGCTGCTTGTGGCTGCCGCCGAAGAACGGCTCGATAATTAAAATCGGCGGCTTGGCTGACATTGCACTGGACTGACTCGATCTGATATAACTGGGTTAAGTGAGAGGTTGTGCAATTATTAAATACTTTCCGTTCAACCTTAACCTTTGGTTAAGTTAGCAGCACATGTTCTTCACATATTTCACTTAACATATGTGCATGTAGTTAAACACATTTCTTTACACACCGCGAAGTGATTACGTACTATGCAAGTGTTTATTCATTGCATTTAGGTTTGCTGCAAGCAAAGATTTTGCCAAAAACTCATTAAGGTCGTTAATGTAGGGCTTTAATCGACGGACTAGCTTATTTTCAATTAACCATTAGTGTTAAACAACAACTGTTCCACATGTGCAAGTGAGACACAACACAAACAAAGCTGATCGACAGTACCATTGGTCCTCGAAAACATCGATAGGTCAATTTATGTATATATCGGTTTGGTAATTTCACGTTTTAGTCACGTTTAAGAAGCGTCCTAAAAATGGAGTTTCGGTTAATTTTACTTAGTTTTCTACTAGGATTCCGGCGGCGGAGCTTGACATTATTGCGTGGTTTTTAAATATAAGCAAATTTAAGCTACCGATAAATCGGAGGCAGCACGATGCCATATGTTGTTCCGTATCGATAAGACTTGACGATGAATATTGGATAGATATGGAATATCGCCAACGGTTTCGAGATGAGCAAATGAGAGGTGCGCACTGTCGATGAAAATAATTAAAAATAACGTATTTTTAGTTTGGCGCAAATTGTTAAGTATTTAAATGCAATAAGATTGCAACTAGTTTTATTATTTTTTAAGATGAGTGTTTACAAATGTCAAAAGTTATCTATTAACACTCAATACGGTGCGTGTGATAAATAAACTGCAATAAATTTAAGCTACGCTGAAAGCTCAAAAAAATTTATTTATTCAATTTGCGTATAGTTGTACGGGATGCGTCTACTCTATGTTAGCTAATTTTTGCGACGTACTCCTTCCTGCGCTTACGTTACGCTTTTATGCGCTCACGTTACTGTCCGTTAATCAAGTTAATTTCCTTTAAATATTTACATAAACATTCTTTGGAACAAACTCTTTTGCTTTGCTGAAAAAAATTAAATTAGAAATGAATTTGAATTGTTTTTTGCTTTTTCCTCATATAATTTTCTTTAGTTTATTTGCATTTCTTTATAGTTACACAGCGTACATTTTTTTATTGGTTTTTCTTGTTTTTGTTTTATGCGCAAACATCGAAACATATTTTCTTTTTCTTCGATTTCGTTTGATCAATTTCAAGTTTTCGCTGCAAATGTTGTACAAGTATATATATGTATGTATATATATGAATTTGTTACTTAAGTTTATATTGATTCGCTAAAAACTCAGTTTTAAAAAAGTATTCTTGGTATGTTTTGAATATTTTAATTGGTTTTTCATTGTTTAGGCCATTTGGTTAGTTAATATTGTAATTATTATATATTATTTGGTTGATTTTTCTTTCTTGGAGTTGGATATTGGGCATACAAATTTTTTTTGGAATAAGTAAGTACATGTATTTATAATTACAATTTGTAAAAGTTTTTTCAATATGTAGTGGAAAAAATATAATACCACATCAATTGTCGGGTTATATCAATATGCATGTATGTATGCATAGAGTCGATAGATAGTAATTGTATTATTTTTATATTTTCTGGTTTTTCTGTTTAGGAATCACAGTATTGTGCAAATAAATTGTTCCATCTGCTTTAAAATACCTTTACTTCCTTGCAACATTGCATTGAAATTTTTAATTTTGTTTTTTAATATTTAACCGTTTTTCGTTAGCAAGCGCATGCATTCTTGTAAATTGAACCCGACAGGCAGTGCAGTTTTGTTTTTATTTTTAAGTTTTTTGCTATTTGTTCTCTCCAAAAACAGGTTTGAAAAACATTTGAAAAACATTTCGCAAAGACCAAAATTCTAGAATCGGTTCTACCGATAGCTGCGCTATATATTCGTGCGTCCTTCATTTCAAAACAGAGGGAGAGAATTTCTATGTTATGCCCTTAAACCTTTTTATTAATTCTGTTTTCGATTTTAATATTGACTATTTTTGTTTAAGAAATCACAATATATATGCAAAATCTTATACACTTCCGAATATATATATGTATATATAAATATATATAGATATATATTTGATGCATGTACGTATGTACATATATAAGTATATTCATACATATATATATCGCTTTCTCATGCATTTTAGATCGTTGTCCGCTATACATGTAAATATATATTAATATATATGCATGTATATAGATATTTGTATCCGTGTATATATATTTTATATGTGGCATGTTATGTAAGTATTATGTAGTTTTTTTCTGACTTGTTTATGTGCCAACCTTATATTTTTTATCATGTATTTTTTGTTCATCTTTTTTGTATACTTTTCACATTGCCAACTTGCATGCTCTCTCTTGTTCTTTCTTTCTCTCTCTTTCGATTGTGTTTCTCAATAATTTGATCCTTGATCTTCTTCATCCTCCCTCATTTCAATCGTTGGGATATGCGTGGTGTTGCAGGTGTTATGAATTGAATTTTGTGGGTTTCGTTATGGATAGTTTTGGTCTGTTATATATTTTTGGGCTGGTTATTCAGGCTGATTTCATAATACAAAACACACATTATGATTAAATAGCTAATTGAAAGAACAACAGAATGCTGTGCAGTGCCTAATACAAAATGAGTTTAAATTTTTTCATTTTTTGTTTTCTTGTTTTTAATAATCTAATGCAAAAATTTGACTAAGCAACCCTGTATGTTTATATAGAAATAATCCGAAGCTTTTAGCCACATAATATACATATACGTTACCATATACATTCATAGCAAATTAAGCAGTGTACTTTGTTTTTGTTTTTTTTTTGGTTTCTTTTAAAGGGGTAACTATCTCTAAATTTATAAAGAACTATATATATTTATGTATATAGAACAAGTTCAGTAAGCAGAGCAACATAATTGATTAGAGACTCTATAGTTGTTATAGCTTCTATATTGTATGTATATAATGCACATTTTAATTTGTACACTTAAAAAAAATACATTGTGTTCACTATACGCATAATATTATATGTGTATTATGTTATTATATATTAAATATATATTCTTTTTGTTACAAGTGCCAAGCGACTGTTTAAAAAGTCGCTTAAAAAATGTTTTCGAAATTGTTCTTTTTATGTGGTTTTTTATTTATTGAAATAAGTACATACATATAATCGCATTGTTTATTCTAATTCATAAACGAAAATTATAAAATGTTAACTATTGCTCAAGTTGACAGATCGAGAATATATATTTACCGTAACGTACACACCATAAATTTATAAACGCAATTAAATTGTTTCGCATAGTAGTGGAATATTAAACAAAGTACAGATCCTGTTTATCGGAGTGAGTTTCTATAAAGGAAGCTGTTAAAACTGTATCAATGGCAGTATGTTTCGGCGCTTCAATTGTGTATATTTATGTTGTATTTGTATTTGAATTAACTAATTGCTTTACTTAAATAATTATAATTAGTGGACAAATTAATGATGTTTGCCAAATCATTGTAGGATATCTAGTTAGTTATACATAGGTATAAACATAGGGTTATCTGTGGGTACAAATATTATTACACAATTTAATTATGCTATGGACGTTTTACAAAATGAATTAACTTAGGTATATAATAATTAGTACATACAGACATACAAAAAAGCATCATATTAATTATTCTTTTTATTAATATTTATTTTATTTTAATTTTTTTTTGTCGTACATTGATGGTATTTGTTGTAAATTTTTACTTTTAGCTGTTTTGTTTTTGCACAAAGTTATCTAAGAGTTTTGTTTTTTCGATTTTTGGCGCTGTTCAATAGAATATTTGCTTTGTACAGACGCATTTTATCTAGAGATTACAATGGTGCCTGCTCAAAATGAACAAAGTAGTCAATTTCAAATTCTTTACTATTTGCTTTGCTGGCTTTCTCTCCCTTTTTAAATATGAACACATATCAATGTTGTAAACGTACAAAAAATTGCATAAATAGTTTGATTGCTTAGCCAAGACGTTAGTGTACATACATATACAGATGCATATACATTGCACTCAATCACTGGGCCTGGTTACACAGTGCGAAATTTACATTCAGTTTTTCTCATTTATAATTTAAATGCAGCAAGCAAAAGGAAGTTTTTTTAGGGTTTCCACTCTTTTGAGACTTATGTAATTCCAGCAGTTAAAAGTTAATTAATAGATTTAATTTTATGAACCACTTATTTATATAATATAGTATATTCAGAATCAGATCGCAATTATATATGCATATATATAAATATATATTTTTATTAATGTCAGACTATTTCCAAATAAAATAAGAAACTAATTTCTAACTGTTAAAGAGAAATTTTCAAATTTCTATGGATCAAGTATTATGTGTTTTTATTACAATAGGTATATATTCAGTGTATACTTGAAATCAAGATTATTAAGAACGAAACTCTTAAACGCCTAGTAGCACAAAGATATCAATTACATATTAATAAATATTTCTATTTATTACACTGTAAGATTCAGATTATTTAGCCTTATAGTGTTATATAAAAAATTATTATTATTTAAGTTTTGTAATGTGCATAGCATTACAAAATTACATTATTTGAATCCAAAAAATCTGCTATTTTCAAAGTTAAGTTTCGTTTTATTATTATTACAATTTTAGAACCGATTTATATTACTCAAATATTAGATATATAATTGCGATTGATCTTCTAATTTCTTTAAAGTTAAAGCATGTCTGTAGAGTCCACATATTCAGTTCTGTTTTTATTAGAATGTCTTTCATAGAGCAAATATAATCATAGCCTGTGCTTGCTTAATCCAAAAGATTCATGATTAAAGATTTCATTACTGTTAAATGCAACTTTAGCACTGTGTATCTATATAAGTGGCGAGTGGTGTATGTATGTTTATGTACGATTTTTGTTTGGCGCGTTCATATAGCAAAAATTTGCACTGTTCAAAATTCATAAGATATTTTAGTTTTGAAGCTGAATTGAAGACATCTGGCCATATAAGTTGAAGCACTTGGCATATTCCACAGTTAAGCATACGACTACGAGCACATAATATTATTACATTTAGTTTTTCCAATGTGCAGTAACAACTAAAATATTAAAAGAAAAAAATTTATATTTAAAAAAAAACACGCACATATGAATAGGCATAAATTTTAACTTGCAACGATTTCATTTCAATAGTTTTTTTTTCATCAATTTAAATTGTTTTGCTTTGCTTTTAACAAATATAAAATGGACGCGTTTTATATGAGAATTCTTATCAATGATGAATCATGATTTTTAACAGTGATCACTGATTACTGATTACAAATTGCAATGCACAAAATTGCTGTGATGCATTGATAAAAATTTCAATCCTCAATCTTTAGAATTCTCCGCTGAACGCGCCCAATTTTGAAGAATATTTTGTTTTCATTACATCGAAAAAGGCTGCAGTTATTCTCTTAAATTTCTTTTACGATACCGCTTGCTAAAGATCTATTTTACATACATTTAAGCAAAAAAGTTAAACGAAATGTTTTTAATTCATGCGAGTTTCTATGCATTTTTACCTGCTTCTTTTTTTTCTTTTAATATAAATTTCGTTAATTGTTTTTGTTTTCGCAGACACTTAAAGCAGTTGAATTTTTTGTTCGTTTACTCACGCACACAAACACACACACACACATACACACGACACACAGATGCACACACATACACACAAAATTAGTTAATAAACTTGGGCGTAGCTTTTGAATGCACAAATCGAAAGGTATAATCGGGCCGTTGCTGCTGCCACGCCTCTTAGACGTAGGTGGCGACGGCAGCAGTGCTCGCCGTGCCAGCGCCGCCGCCTGCGCTGCTGTTGCTGCTGCCAGCTCCGGCCGTATTAGCTCCTGCCCCAGCATTAGCGCCTCCAGCAGGCTGCGGCTGCGACTGATGCGCCGCGGCAGAGTTGTTCAGCGGCTGTGGACTAACCGGCGGCTGCAGCTTGCCAGGCACATACTGTCCAATAAAGGAGCCGTCCTCGGTGAACTGACCTGTGATTGCAATGAAAAAGAGGAAATTAATTGAAGCTTTAGTAGATAAGTGGGATATGTTTATGTTATATATGAATGAATGTGTGCGTGTTAGCCACAACCAACACCAGTATGTATGAGCGTAACGTTTTAGTTGAGTTAGTTCCGTTCCAGTTTTGATATTATATATAAATATATAATTGTTATCATTTAGTATTTGTTGTATGTAGTTTTTTGAGTTAACAGCAGGATTCGTGAATCAGTTTTCTTAGTTGTTTTGTATTTGGCAGATTTTTTTTTATGTATAGCAACAACTAAGCTACAACTACAGGGTATCTAAACTACAGTATACATCTACATGCGTCATAAACATTACCTTGAGTTAAACACGTACAAACTTAAGTAGAGTATCGGGGATTCACAGCTAAAAATAAGGCTCTTAATGCAAAATAGTCGACACAAATTAAAACTCAGTTATTAAAAATAATCGGGAATGCACTTACAAATTTTTTTTTATCATATTTGGAGAATTACTAATTTTTTACTCCAAAAGATTTACTAAATTATGTTGGTTTAGTTTCACACTCGCAAAAGAAAAACAACAGATTTTAAGAAAAGTTTGCAATACATGGCTTAGAAGCTGAAAAATAATCGCAAATCGAAAAATAAAACATACCTTTTCTATTATTTCAATATTTTTAAATTTTAATCCTTTGTAATACACATGCGTTGTTGAAAACTACTTACGAAATTGTAAAGAACTAATAAACCTGAACTGGTTCTTCCGTGAATCAAAAAAAAAAATGGTAGAACCAGATTTGAAATCGTGTCTAAATGATGAAATATATGGCAGATACATATGTATGCCATATATAATTCATATCAAATATTTATGTACAGAACCGCATTTGACCTTGTTTATCGAATTAAAACCTGCTTGATAAATAAATAAAATAGAACTGGAAATATTGTATTCGAAATCAAATTCAATTTAGCAAACGTTTTCCAAATTTTATAAGTAAATGAAAAATTTTTGTTAATGGTTTTTAAAATTTTGGTGAAGTGAAATTTTCTAAATCAATTTCAGGAGAATTTGTTGCAAATAAATGTCAAATAAAATGATTTAATTAAAATGTAAATTTTTTGTTCACTTTTCTTTATTTCGTTTGTTGGTTTTTCTTTCTAATATAGTTATATAAAAATTCAATATTTTTATATAGTTTGTTTTTTAATATTAAATAGATCTACTACACACAAAAAAATAACCATAATATGTAAATTTCTCAATTTGTTTTTAGTTTTTTTATGCAGAAAACAAACCGTTTACAAAGTACAGTTTACAAAATTTTTTTACATGTAACTGTCCAAGCGAATTGATAAAAAAAATATATATATTTATATAAGAAATAATAAGATAAAACATATTTCATTAAAATACATAGTACACAAAATTAAAATTATGAAACAAAACTAAATAGCGTTGAACAAAAAAATAAAATTAAATACACACGTAGGCAATTTTTTTCAAGGAGGGAGCTAAAAACGGAAAATTTACATTACGTTTTTTAAACAAAATTTTTTAAATTAAGACTTATGTATATATATATTTATATATATTTATTTATATATGCATTACATATTAAAAAGAGTGAGGACAGACTGTAAGTGACGGAGAGAGCGAGTCCGATAGATAGCAAGCGTGTGTGTGTGTGTAAGAGAGATAGAAAGAGGGCGAGCAAACAAAACACGCAGCTGCTTTATTGAAAGGGGCGTGGCTTGAATATTTTTTTCTGTTTTCTCAGCTGCTGCTCTTGGTGATCCTTAATGAAGCCAAGGTTTTGTTTTTTTATTTTAAATTAATTTTTTCCTTTTTGTTTAAATAGCCTTTTTGCTGCATCGTTGTTGTTGTTTGTTCATCTTCTTGTTTTTTTGCTTGGCAGTATTTTTTTTGTTTTTGTTTAGTTCTAGCTTTAGTTATTTTATAAAAAATATTCGCTTTCATATAGAAAATTAACTCGTCGCACTAAAAATTAACTTAAAAAAAACTTTGATTTTCATTTAGAATTTTGGGCGCTGTTGTTGTTCATGTTGTGGGTGTTGTTTGTAGTAGTATTAATTGTTGTTGTTGTTGTAGTGGAGGGGCTCGGTTCGAATAGGTTCGGTTTATTTGTTGCTGCTGTCGAAAGCGGCGCTGCTTACAAATTAAATCAAAGTCCTTTGCGTCCATATTGGCCAATAAAGGAACCATCTTCGTTCATGCCTGAATTTTGTTATGTTTATTGTATTTTTTCGGGTTTTTTTTAAATTTATTGATGTGTTTTTATTTATTTTTTTTTTTTAGTTGTCAAGTGTTGTTTTGTTGGGTAAAAAAAAACGTTTTGAAGAAAAGAAAAAAATGATACATATAAGTAAATTAAATGTTGTGCAAAACGAATAAAACATTAAGAAAAGGAACGAAACATAAATATAAATAACAAAACGCAAAACAACAAGCAATTAACGTTGAACTGGGCCCACTAGATAAATACATATACAAAAGTAAAGCAAATACATATGCAGATATGTATAAACATAGGATCATCCAATTTGCTCCGCACAGTGTCACAAGCGTAAATTCAAAAATATATTAGGTCCATGTCTGTGAACTAGTTTGCTCTTATTAACAAAAAATAAAAATATAAAGTATATAAAATATATAATGTTTATGCAGATTGGGCATTGTATATTATGTCACTTTTTGCAAGAAGCATTATATAAATTTGGCACAATTGCTGCCCACTATTCGCCAGATTGAAATACTAAATAAATTATAAATGGCATAAGAAGGTTTGGACTATGGGTTAATTGTTTAAATGACTATTTTATTGATTTTCAATATAGAATTTCCATGTCATAATGATCAGATATAATATCATTTCATGACTACGATTCAAAATGGCCATTCATGAATGCGAATGTTGTCTACGAATTGAGCGTAATTCAGATAAATAGGGAATACCTTAAATTATATTTAGTGAATTTACAAATGCACAGTTTTGAATCTGAAAAGTTTGTGAATGAGAATCATTCAGTAGCTAATTGGGTATAATTTTAAAAACCAATTCATGAATTCATTTAATTTGTTTCTCAATATAATGTGCTATATAATTATTTAAGTGGGCCAATAATTTAGGCAACAAAGTTTCAGACGAAGGTGCTCTTTAAATGTTAGGTTAGGTTACATATGCTACTGATAATAATAATAATAATAATAGTATCTTTTTCTTAAACATTGTTATCTATTTTACAATTTTATTTAACTTAACTGCGAGTCAGGGTTTTTCGATGAATTTAATTTCAAATATCACTTGAAGTATTTTTAAATAGACAAACCCGTTATTTTAGCTACAATTTGATATTAAGTTAGGTTTCAAATGAGTATTAATTTAAACATAGTAAAGATTGAAATTATTGACAAAAGAAATGCCCTGAAAACTCCTGTCATGTTCTGCTCCCTAAACACCCATCAGCTAATTATCAACTTCGCTAAATGTATTGCTTGGCTGTGGGAGTTGGGAATGGATGATCCTAGCCCACATGCTGGTTATGCATATGCATATATTATACCTATATATATATATATATATATATATATATATATATATATATATATATATATATATATATATACATATGAATCATTATGTATTTGGGGCACGTTTGCAGCACCGATGCCAGTTAGTCGTAACAAGAGAGAGAGAGAGAGAGAGAGCATAGTGAGAAGGGGAAACGCGTGCAAACAAAGTATAACAAAGCGAAGCGCGACGCAAGAAGCCAACCAAAAAAAATAATTGACATATATATATATATTTTTTTGGTTGAAAAACAGCCGCATAAAGAATGCAGAAATGTCAAAAGAAAATGCCGGGCAAATTGGCTACCTGGGCGAATTGATTGAAGAAAGATGAGGCCAATGCCGCCACCGACGCCGCCCACAATAACAGGTAAATGGTGTGTCTATGTGTGTGTGTTTGTTTATGTGTGGGTGTGTGTATGTGTATGTGTGTGCAATAACAAAAACTATTAAAACATGATTGTGAGACTAGGCTGCGTGAAACTGTGGCCGCATGGAGTTGTCGTAGGGCGGCGGCGACGACGATTGCAACGGCTGCGACTGTGGCAAGGTTGATGGCTGCTTGATGCCCACCTTGCGCGCAGCGGTGGCGGCATGGCCGGCGGCTGTGGTCACAGCTGCAACAGCAACAGCATCGGCATCAGTACCAACATCATCATCATACACCACCATCATCATCATTAAAAACAAAAAGTTGACAAAAACAAAGAGAAATTTTTTTTTAAAATGAACAAAAACAAAGGAAAATTTAAATAGACCAAAAGACATGGACATGGGACACTTGGGAACACTTGGAATGAACTGGAATCAGCTTTTGCCCTCACCTGTATCGCCATCGCCGTATTCGGCCATCGAATCGGTATCGCTCTCTACGCCGGGCTTATTCGCTGAACTAACGGATTGGCGACCAGCGCTCTTGTTGTCCAATCTGTAAAATGTGAATACGTGAGTGTTGGTTAATCGCAGCAACCAATCAATAATATGGCATTTGCTTACGGTTGCGAGTACTCATGGAAACCGCCCTCATCCGGATAATCGCGCCTGCCGTTGGCCAGCTCACGATCGTGCACATCGTATTTGCCACCGCGATTGCGTCGTATAATGCAAATGATGATGAACAGTATAATGATAAAGGCCAGGGCCAACATCATGCCAATAAACCAGCCGGCATTCGCCAGACTCTCGTTGCGCACCATTATGGGTCCCTCGACGCTGTTCGTGTCAATCTCCCTGATGGCGCTCTCCGTGTGGTAATGCCCATCGACGGACACGACGCGGAACTCGTAAACGGTATCCGGATCCAGGCTGCCCACCTCCTGATAATCGAGCATCTTCTCCGGTTTCATGCTGGTCCATTCCGTTTCACCCTTGATTCTGTAAATGTTGGCAGTTTTAACATATTTACGCTCACGAAGTGAAAGGCGTATACGCCTTGGAATATATATAGCTGCGTCAGATCAAGTGCAAATCAACTTGATCGATATACATCTCAATTATTACTCATTTTAAAACTGTTCTCGCGTATCGCTGAGTTATAGTTGTATTTGTTAGTTGAGCAATTGATCTGAATGTTGAATTGTACACATATAATGTTTACTTGAAGAGTTTGCTAAAACCATTTTATGATTTTTTGTTACATTTTCGGAACTAGTTCCGCAATACGATAAAGATAGTTTTACCGGAATAGTTTTTCAAATATGTTATACTTTTAAAATCCATAAATGTTAACTAACAAATATAATTTCAATTTAAAGAATTTTTCAACTAGTGCAAAATAAAGTGTTTTGAGTAATGAATATAAATTCGAGCTAGTATTATGAGCCCATTTCTCTTTTCTGACAACTGAACCATTGTATAAAAAACAAACTGCAGATTATTTTAGTGTGGTTAGCTTTGTTGCGGTGAATCAACTAGTTCTATTAAGTTAAAAATGGCAAACACAACGTTGCTTAAACGAGTTGAACTAGTTCATCGGCCCATCACGCACCTGTATTTGGTGAAGAAGTGTGAGCCCGAACGGCCATCAGTGCTGGGCACCCAATTAATCCGATAACTGGGCATTCCATTTGCCGACGGCAGCTGCTCCCATGTCAGAGAGGGCGTCGATGGCGGCTCAACATCCTCGCCCAGTGTGGTCTTCTCAATGTAATGCCTGTAATAGAACAAAGGGGATGGGTTTCAGAAAAAGAATATGTAGGGGATATATATATATATATATCTTACTCGGTGCCCTCGCCCATTTTGGTCGTGGCTGTGATGGAGATGCGATACTTGGTCTTGGGCTTCAGGCCAGCCATTTTCATGCGGGTAGTCTGAGGATTAGTGATGTGGGGATCATATTCGCGTCGCTCGCCCACATAGCTGCCCTTGACGATCTCATAGTAGATTTTATAACCGGTCAGCTTGCCATTGGGATTGAGCGGCTTTTTCCAGACGAGCCAGAAGGCCGACGAGCCCAGCGGGTATGCCTCGAACGATTGCACCGACGACGGCACACCCTCGGGCGTATCAAAGTCGATCACAGCGCTGGGCGGACCGTTAAAGCGTCCGTTGTAGGCCAGCACGCGGGCATAGTTCTTCGAATCGGGCTTGAATTGTGTGACGAGCGCACTATTTTGGATTGTGTGTATTTCGCGTAGGCCCTCCTCGCCCTCGAGATCCGTCCACGTTTGGATCTTGTAGCCCTTGAAGTGGCCGCGAACCGACTGCTCGCTGACCGGATTCCAGCCGACATAGGCATTGGTCGCGCTGGTCACCTGCTGCATGCTGAAGTTGGTGGGCGCCTCTAGTGGACGATCCTCGCCGGAGTAGCCAATCACCTCCTCGGCGGCAATATTCGATTCGCCCGCATCGTTGATCGCCACTACCTTGATGTGATACTTGACGAAGGTCGGCTGATCGGCAATCTGTAGGGTGTTCTTGCGCCAGTCGTAGATGCTCTGGCTCTGCCAGGCGGCGGCGGGTATGTCGCGTTTCCAGCTGACGCGATAGTAGAAATTGGGCGCATTGTGTTCGATCTCCGGCATTGGGGTCCATGTGATGACCAAATTGTTTGGCTCAGTGCCCTGGCCGACAACGTTGTCCGGATTCTTGTACGGCACATCTGGCTGTGTGGTGCACGAGTCGCTGTGGCCCGACGGCGGCGACGGTCCGATCTTGTTGAACGCGATCACACGGTATGTGTAATTGGCCCACGGCGACATTTGGACGACAAACGAGAAGTCCGTGCTGGGCACCTTCTCGTACGCCGTGTCCCAGGAGGCGGGCGTGAACGATGTATTAAACTGGATCGTATAATGCAGAATGGGCGAACGATTATCGCCCTGCGGCTGCCACGAAATTTCGGCCTTGTCCGCCTGGCAGTTGATGCCAATCAAGCGCGGCGCATTCGGCACATCCTGCACAATCAGGTTCGCCTTGGCGGTGGCCTCGTCCAGTTGGGTGCGCGCCACGCACGTGTACTCGCCCGAGTCCAGCTCCATCGTCTTGGCAATTGTCAGCGAATTGTCGTTGGTCTTCACGAATCGCGCCTCGGCATCGAAGTCGATCGTTTGGCCATCCTTGAGCCATTCGATCACCAGGTCCAGGGTATCGTCGTGCGCCTCATTGCAACGGAATGTGGCCGATTGGCCGGCGGCGACCTCATAGTTCTGTGGCTCCTGTGTTATCCGCGTGCGCTCCTTGACCACCAGCGAACCCTGGGCGGACTCGTTGCCAAACTTGTTGACCGCCAAGCACGTGTAGTTGCCATTGTCGGCGAAGGTCACCTCCTGGATCTCCAGGTCGCCCGATGGCAGCACATTGTAACGTCCGCCGGTTAGCCAATTGCTGTTGTGGCGCCATTTCACCTGGGGCTTGGGTGCGCCAAAGACGCGACACCGCATCGTAATGTTCCGGCCGTTGACGGTGGCCTCGGCGCGCGGCGGCTCCTGGATCTCTGGCGGCAAAGCGAGCACATTCAGATACACATCCTTGTAGACATAGCCCAGCGAATTGGTCGCATTGCAGCCATAGTTGCCCGTATCCTTCTTCACCAGATTGACGATCTTGATGTAGTTGTTGGTGACGGTGCGTCGCGGATTTGGTTCGCTCTGTGCGATCGGTTTGCCATTGTGTATCCATTGGATGGTCGGCTCCGGATGGCCAGCGGCCTTGCAATTGAACACCACCTCCTCGTCCTCGGCGGCATTCTGTATCTCCGGCTCCTCGGTGAAATAGGGTATGGCATGGATTTTCAAATTGATCGAATACGACTGCGCCTGCCCGACACCGTTGGACACGTCACAATTGTAGGTGCCCTCGTCGTCGAAGTTCGCCTGCCGGATCACCAGCGATTTGCCGTAGTTGCCCTGCGTTATCCGGTCGTTCCACTCCACCCGCTTGCCATCCTTGAACCACAGGGTCTGCGGCAACGGTGTGCCGCCATAGATACAGTACAGCTCCACACGCTTGCCACGCAGCGCCACCTCGTTCTTGCGGGTCACGTACTGGCGCTTGGGCGCATAACGGTTCTGTGAGGCGCTCACGCCCATCTGCTTGACGTCCAACAGTATTTTGTTGCCGATCTTGTACTCGTTGCGGAACACAGATGTCGCCGAGCAGGCGTACCAGAAATCGCCGCTGGCATCGTCGCGCGTCACATTGGAGAACCAGAGCGTGCCCTCCGGGTCGAGGGTCATGCGCGAGTTGTTGATCGATTTGATGCCCGCATCGATCGTCTGCTGTATCAGCCAATTGACCGTCGGCTTTGGCCAACCATCGGGCGCCTCGCACTGCAGCGAGAACGGCTCACCCTCGACGGCCTCAACGCTGCGCGCCGCCTCGTCCTTGAACGCGTTCAGCTCCGCTTTGCGCACGAACACCGAATTCGATGTGGCAATGCCGAACTCATTGGAGGCAAAGCACTGATACTGTCCCAGATCCTCGTCCTTGGGCGATGTGATCACCAATGTGCCGCGTCCAGGCTGGCGCAGCATACGATTATCGTACGCCTGCCAGTCGAACTTCTTGCCGTTCTTAATCCAGTTATAGCTGCAAATAGATCAAGCAAATGCCAATTGGCATAAGTAACCAGTAAAAACGTTGGCAGTCGGCTTAAAACAGTCGAAAGCCGTCTTATTTATAATAGTTTATTTGGCAAATTATCAATCAAAAAACTGCCTACCAAGCGAACATGTGTACACCCTATATGCTGAAGAAGTAGCTGCAGTGCCTTCCCATTTAGTTCGTTTCGATTTGATGTCGAACATTTTTCAATAAAAATAATTTACTTTTGGATATATATATACCTCTTTTATCTATCTAAATTGATTCATTTAGTAAGTTCATAAGCCGTAAAGCTTACTAAACAATTTAAAATATATATTGTTAAAAACGAATATTTAGAACGAACTTTTTTTCATAAAAGTAAAGCTTGTTTAAACCAATCTATTTCTGCAATCTTGGATAACTTGTATACCCTAGCAGAATGTAATGAATGTAATTGAAAAAAACTTCTTTATGGCAATCGAACATTTATATTTATTACATTTATTTAGCTTCGGCTCTCTGGATCAGTCGAAGTCAAATAAAAATATTAAATTTTTTATTTTTAAGTACAAATATTTTATTTGTTTTTGGTTTACTCTTAATAAGTGTAACTGATACAAATTTGGTTTATAATTTAAAAACATGTTTTTATCGGAGTTCTGGAATAAAACAAGTTCTATAAAATAATTTAATATCAAAATAGGCAAAATTTGCTAACTCCAACTATATTTAGCTGTAAGAATTTCTAATAAACTATCGTATGCCTTACGTAAGCTTCCTTCACCACACGCCTTGTTAAATTTGCCTAGTTTATTACAACTACCCGGCAAATAAAGAGATAACTAATTAGCTAAAGCAGCATAACAAACATGAGTAAGAGTTTTCATTTATGTTTCCTGGTTGGGGAATTGCGACTCATTAAGCGTCGGCGCCTCTAACAAGTTGATTTCCACATTTAATTTGACTTAATCAAGAAAATATTTTTTTTTTTTAGTTTGCTTTTGCTTTTTTGTCTTAACGTGATGAGACATTTAATAAATGTATCTACATAATATAATTATGGCAACTTGTTTAATTTCCAATTGCGAAAATGGTTCATTCAAGTGTGCGGCAAAGTCTAGGCACTGCAGGGGGGCCGGAGGAACTGCATTTTGTACGCCTCTCAGCTTGACGTAATTGCAATTAAGCCCGGAGGAAGTAAACGAGAGCAGCAACTCATCCTATATCCAATTTTTTATATATTTTTTCTTCTTTCTTTTTCGGAAATTTTGTTCTTTCTATTTGTGTCGATGTATATATACATATATATTTATATGTATATATGTCACTCAAAAGCTTAAGTCAATTATGTGAACTGCTCGCTGTTTGAGCTTGTTAAGAGCTGAATTTTTTATTTTAGTTTTTTTTTATTTTTATTTGAGCAGCTTAAGCAGCTCCCGAGACATCGAATCGCTGTTCACCTCTCGCCCCGGCCGCTGCCAGCAGTTGCAGGTCATGGAATAGGTCAATCATTTGAATTGTTTTTAAGTGTTGTAAGTTGCAGCCCATCGAGTAACAAGAGGGGATTGGGGGCATGTGCAGCGTTTGCAGCAGTTGAAAACTATGGCTGTGGGTTTGTTGAACTTGTAAATGTGTTCGAGGCTTGTAACTGATTGAAAATTTGCCCACAAGGCCTCTATTAATGGCATAGTTTCAAGTACTAAAGTTTGCTCTTTTTTACTCAAACAAATCTTAATTTTTTTCTCGTATAATGTATATATGACTATATATAGCATATATATATTTAGTGAGAGCACATATTTAAATGTGCATTATGGACACTTTTTAAATTAGATTTTAAGCATTCCCTTAAAATTTATAATTGACGTAAATTTATATATGACTGTGTTGTCAGTTTATATAAAAATATAAGGATTTTAACATCAAACTATCTTTGAAAAATGATAACTGAGCAGCTTATTATTCTACTGAATGCCAAAATATTGAAAGCTAAACTTAAAAAGAAAAATGATAAAAGTTATGATAAAACTGTCCATTATCGAAATTATCGGTTGAATCAACAGTTCATTTTAATATATATAAATGCATAAATCCATATTTAAAAACCTGTTTGATCGCACTTGGGGGCGCTTATTATGTATGCCAACACTCAGACACAAGCTTTCCCAAAATCTGACCAAGCTGGAAAACAAGTTTCCACTTGAAACCAAAAGTCTTAATTAAAGAGAGTTGTTTATACTCCCAAGATCCCTGGAATGTAGTGCCCAAACTAGGTAACGTTGTACTTTCATTAAGAAGGTTTTATAGTTGTTTCAATTCTAGTAATAAATAGTTTGCACTCAAGAACCTAAATAATAAATATTCAAGAATATTATGATTACAATTTGAAAACCAATTGTTTACCACTTGTGCTTAAATATAGAAAGCTACGTTTGCTGAGTGTACAAGTTGTATATAATTTATCGCATTTATGGTGGATGACATGCAGAGATGGTGTCTGCTAGTTCCCACATAAATCCATAGCTAATGCTTATGCCATGGCACGACAGGACTTGCAACATAATCGAGTGTTGCCGTGTTGCACTTGCATGCTGTAAATATAGCTCTTGTCTCAATTGCCGCTGCTGCTGTTGCTGTTGCCAGGGCAATGGCGATGACGTTGTGCCAATGACACATTAAGTTGGCGGACAAGCCCATGGGTTAAACTTAGGTTAACCCTCAGTTAACCCCATGCCATGAGGCAGTCAATAAATACAACTGGCCGACGCACTGACTCAACCACGCCCTACCCCCGTAACCGTATCCATATAGCCCATACCCATACCCATGCCCCTAAACACGACTACACTTCTGTTCGGTTCGGTTCACTCAACCAAGTCGGCGTCGCCATCAGGCAACACCATCAGCATGTAGGCAGTCAAGCGGGCAGGTGCCGCCGCTGCTGGCCAAAAAAAAAAAAAAGAACGTTGAGCAGCCCAACTAAACCGGCTAAATGTGCAGCGAGCCCAGACACGGAACAGCTGCCGGCGTCTAGAATCCCTTGCGTAATGCATGCAACTTCCTTGAGCCGATTGTCTGTGTGTGTGTGGGGGTGTGTGTGCTTTTTTGTTGTGTTGCCTGCTTGACTGCCACTTAACCCTAGCGACTTTGTGATAGTTTTCCCTGCCAGCTATCTAACCAGGCTGCTTCTGCTAAGTAAATGCGATTAAAATCTCTATAGAAATTGCGATGAGGCGGCAGCAGACGTCGACTGGTGGCGAGGGCGCAACTGTATGAGTCATCACATGTACACACACACACACACACACACACACACACACACTGCCAGTGACGGGTCGTCGTATTTTGCATAGGGGTTGCAAACACGAACAGCAAAAAACACAAAAAAGGGGAACGAATTTTAACAAAATGCCTTAGCATACTTTTTTGCGCATTACTGTTCGGCTGTGTGTGGGCCTTGGAGTGGCACGCCCCTTGCGGCTGCTTTCATCTGCCTGTGGCATGCGGCATGTGGCATGCGAATATAGCGCCCTAACCCAGTTATATGTACGAACAAAATGCCAGTTGACTGACTGCCGCTTTGAAGTAAAACAAAAGTAGAGAAAAGAAAATAAAAACCACAACGAAAAAAAGAAAAGAAAAGGAAGACAAGAAAATATATAAAAACTTGTGTAAAATGTAAATACATAGAAAAGAAAAACATCTACACGCTGCGGCGCTACCGCAATGAACCTATAAAAGAAAAGAAAACTGCAGCTACATTTCGTATGTACATACATATTCTAAACATTTTTACCAAAATGCATTTCTCCTATCTATAATATTTGATGTACATATTTGCGAAATACTCTGTTATATATGATTTTTTATCGAAATTATTTTAGTTCTTCCAATAACAATAATATTGTTTATTTTTGTTTTTAGCTTTTTGACAATAGATATTTTTAATTAATTGAGGGTTCAATTGATCTCACTTATGGTTATTGGAATTTGATTCTTAATAATTTTTTATTTATACATTTTTAATGCATTTTTAAGATATGTTCAATCTATCCTAGAATTTATTTGTAGCTTTAAATGATTTTTTGTTTTACTATCATGTGTGGATTATTATATCCATAACAAAAATCTTATATTGTATTTATTTATTTTGATATTAGATTCTTGTGGCATTCAAGATCAGGAAAATTATTAAATTCTAAGTATTTCTAAGCTTGTTTTTCCGACTGTTTATTATAATATAAATTATAGCATTAGTTTATTTAGACTAATTACATAGTCAATCAGGGCAGGCTTCGGGTAAATTAGGTTCATAAAAGGCCAGTAGCTATTCAGAATGTCAGGGAGCACACAGAAAACGCAACTAATTTCTGATGTTGTCGACAGGAAACGCTAAACTTTAAATGGTCCACCCGCTCCAGTCGGCTAACTTTATCCGGATAACTTGAGCCGAGGGGGTCAGGAGCGGGCAGGCATATGGCATATGGATGGCGCCGCGAAGCAAACAATCGTTAGGTGGTTAAAACATAGAGCGAGAAAGCGAAAGAGAGAGAGAGAGAGAGCCGAGGGCAAAGCAAAGGGAGTGGATTTGTGGCTCAAGGGTTGACATTGCGCATTGTACAGCGAAAAGCTTTTATGCCGTAGTTGTGCAGTGCAAAGTGTGTGTATATCCTTCAAAGTGGAGCACAATAGAATTGTCAAAAAATATATATTTGTATATAAAACAAAAAGAAAGAAAGAAAACGAAAAAATTGTTGGGAAGGTGCGGCGTTTATAAGGGAGTTGTGACTGTCACGAAGAACTGGGCGTGTCCGGGGTCGCACGTTGACACTTTGTGCATGTCAAACGTGCAATGACACCGAAAACGCCGACAAGGACCCCAACAAGAAACCGTCTCCAAGGTATCAACAACAGCAACAACAACTGCAGAGCGTTGGTCATAAAAATGGGCCAAAAGTTTTAGTTGACATTCTTGTTGGCCATATTAATGGGTCGCTAACATGCAAACAGGTTTTATACTTCCGAGAAGTCCAATATACTCATCGCGAAGGACAGGGAGAGGGAACAAGAGGGAGGGAGAGAATGAGTGTAAATATAGCCAACAATTAGCCCAGGGCTTAGCAACAGCAAACATAATTCCTGCACAGATATAAATACGGAAATTAACGATTTTTGCTGCTTTTGAAAAGCTTCGTCGATAGTTTTGTGATAAAAGAACAATATCGATCAAAAAATATGATTTTACAAATAATACAATGCGAAAAGATAGAAGAAAATGTGGAAATTATCTTTAAATATATATATATAAAATAAGTACCGACATTTAATGAGTTGTGAGAACTAGCATATATCAAAATTAACAAGATTGTACAGTATTTCAATTTTCAATTTCTGTATACTCTCATAAACAAACAATTATTATACTCTTATTAAATTCAAAGTCTTTTGAAAGCAAATAATATTCAAAATTTGAGTTCAAAGACACAGATATTGCAATTAATTAAATTAATTGACACAAAATTCAAGCTCTCTGTTAGGGGAAATTCCAGCAAATTTAAGTATTTAACATAGCTAATCACGGATTTTCATTGTGAATTCCTCGAATTGCTGAAATTGGTAAAGAAAAACCTGCTAATTTATTTGGTAAGTAGTTGAGGCAATAATTCAACATTTTTGGTATTCAATTGATGTATTTTTAATTTGAGCAATCAATTTGAAGGCGGCTGATAAACGAAATGTGCAAACACTTGACTCTCGACACCTTAACAACCCCAGGTTATGCCAGCATCCCTCCTCCCGCCACACATCCCATCGTGGCACTGATAAGACAAACTTTTCGAAATAGAACTAGAGCTGCGTGTTTCTTTTTTCAGTGGAGTGCGGAGAGGAGACGCTGCAAGAGGAGGGCTTGGAGTGTGCCTCAATTATTATTGGACTCACACATTGTCAACGGTGTCAAATGTCAGAGACTGTTGTAAATATGATTTCAATTGCTATCACCATTACAACATTTACAGCTTTGCTTCAATCAGTTGAGATGATGAACGACGAACGCCCGCACATGTGTGTCTGTGTGTGTGTGTGTGTGTGTGGGTGTATTAAAGTGTTGTTGCCATTACTCATTAGTTTACTGAGTCAGAGCCAAGTCAATTAAGTGAGACTCATTAAACAACAGCGGAAACAAGCGGAGGGCAAATGTGTGAGTTCTAAGGCGAATCTACATATAGAATATATTCACAAACATATTTGTATGTATATATACATATAAGATACATATAATTTTGAAATCAAAATTCTATTGCAATGTTTCAAGCGGGTTTAAAATAAAACAAACAACACAAAAATAAAATCTGGGATGATGACTCATCGAGATGCGCATAGCTTCACTGACTGACTGAGGCTAAAATGAATGAATGCCAGACGGCATGATGATGTACAAACATACATACTTAACATCTGACATAAAAGCCATAGGCTCAGACGCAGGAGCCGGACCAGGATCCGGCAATAAGCACAGGCGGATTGGATTTTCCCCGACCGAAATACTCTCAGGGGTTGTTTATGCTCAGGCATTCCGCTAGACACACACACACACACACACACCCATACGCACAGTGAGCACTTGACGCTGTGCGCCATGAATGAATCAAATGAATAAAAGGCTGACGAGTGAGTGTTCTTGTTGCAAGAGGCCAGACGCTTGGGCAGGTGGATAGACAGCCAGCCAAGGGCTGAGCTGTGGCAGGAACTGCAGCCAGCCACGTAACGACTTGCAAATATTGTCTGCACGTAATGTAAACATTTACAAAAAATAAAAAGAAATAAAAAATCACGAATCTCTCTGAACATTCCAGAGTTGAGCCAGCTCTAGGGAGATGTTGCACATGCAAGCTTTGATTAATGTCAATTTAAGAGCCACAAAAGTTCAATAAAATACTAATCGATAAATGAAATCGAAGAAATGTGGACTTTAACAAATGTTAACAATTATTACATTGATTTAAAGCTAACATTAAATAATAGAAAATATTAGGAATAAATATTGCGAGAATACACGTAGTTGATATTTCTATTGTTCTTTGCGCAACTCCTACACATTTTTTTTTAAATAGATCGATTAATACATAAATTAAGTAAATGATATTTATAGATTTCATGTTTAACCTATATACTGCCCAACGGATCGATATATATATTTTTAAGCAGAGTTACAGTTTTTAATAGTTTAAATATATCGATCAATCCTTAAACTATGTTAAAGATATTTATTTATTTCGTGTTCAACTTACATACCCCGACACTGGGCTGAAATGTGTATTGTTTTGGTACGTTTACATTTTAAACATTTATTTATATGTTATTATGTTGTTATGTTAACGATATTTATAAATTTCTTACTTGACCACCGACCAACATATAATGCCAAATTTTGTAACAGCTATCAAAAGTTGTTAATTTTCACAAAATATTTCGACTAGTACATGCATAATGTAATCGTTGATCAAATTTATCTTTCAACTGCATTTCCTCTTCCCACATAAATTAAGAAGCATTTTAATATTTGCTAATGTGACATAGATCAACGTACGGCCAAAGCGACCGTCATCGATTTAAGCACCTGCACCGGAAACCGGCTAACACAATTTTGGATATGAGCGCGACGATCGTTTTTATTGCCCGCTTCAGGGAAGCGACATTGGACATTAGAATGCCTGCAATGCTCAGCGGTCATTAAAAAGCCGAAAAAGATGCAATGGGCATACACGATGGAGTTGGCCCATAACTTTCTAGGCAACATTGTAAGCCGGCAGAACATGCACATAATTATAATGAGTTGAGAAACAAGTAGAAGAAAGCAGCAAAGGCGGCAAAGTACACACGACAAGAAACCAGAGAGAGAGTGAAGAGAATGAGGAAAAGGTAAAGGCAGAGCTGGAGGGTAAGGCTAAAGTGCTGCCTTGCACAACGTGAGAACTGTTACACAAAACGTAAGTAGTTAAAGTCAGCTGGAAAAACTGACTACTGGGATCAACAAATTTAAGATGTCACGATCTGCAATCGGAATAAGATCTTTACTGTGCACGATTTCTGACTTTTAAGTAACTAAACAACAGTTTATCTCTGCGACATATGTGAGTGATTTCACATAAAAGCATTTATCAGCCGTTAACCATCTGTAAGCTCAACTTTGGAACTATATTTAACTAAAGATTTATTTTTAGGCCTGGAAGCGTGCCGATCTGCATGGTCGGATAAACAAATAAAATATATACGTTAATGAATTGAGCTGAAAGAAAATACACAAAAAAACCAAATAGTTGCGGCAACGATTTGCAGTAAGGTTATTGAGAGCAATAAATTTGCTATTATCGTAAATGGAATTATCGCGCAAAATGCTTTAATATTCCCAAGACATTTCCCTTTCGGCAAAAATTGTGCTTGTTTGTTTTCAATAATAATGCCTTACGCAAATATGTCACATTACGATTCGTAGGATATTATTCATTATACACATAATTTAAAGCAGCAAACTAACAAGCCAATTAATGAATAGCTCCGGTAGCCTGGCATTCGAACGCGCATCCTAATTGTTCAGTTGCCCCTCACACCCCCGCTTGGACAGAGATCTTTAATCTTTAATGTTCCCATTTTTATATGCAACCCAACTCCAAACTTTTTTTCTTACTTTCACTTCGTATCTTTGTATCCAGATAACCACAGCTCCCTGTCTTAAGCTGCCGCCTTTGTCAATTTACGTCGCAGTTCATCGATTTTCTACTTCGATTCGCAGACAATCGGGCACAAATGTTGAACAGAAATTCAATATACTTAATGTACACAGTTTATGCATACATAAATGTGTGTGTATATACCATATATATGATATATGCATTATATGGTAGCTTAACAGCCCCAATTACCAAAGTCGAAGCCAACAAAATGACAAATGGCAGCGACGTTTGTGCAGAAGTTTGATTGATACGCATGAATCATGTCCGGAAGTAGTGGAAGTAGCTCCCCTCCAGACAGGGGTGGCTCTGTCGTCTGCATTGCCATTTAGACCCTGCATCACGAAGGGTATATGCAGTTTTTATAAGCAGGCAGTTTGCCATTGCCAGAAGGTTGTGGCTCCTCTACGATACTTATTCTTATCGTCAATATGAAATGGTTTTTTATTCCCCCATCTGACACTACTTTCTATATTTCGGGCAAATTACTTTTATTTCTCCATAAAATAGTTGCAAATTCTCAAAGGTATGCCTCTCATGGTATATTCTAACGCCTTGTAGAGCATCTGTAAGTCGAGTAACTCTCTTCGCTTGCAACATTTGCCCCCAAAGTTGTCTTCTTTTGGCTTTTGTTGCGCTTGAGGCGTTCCAAAAATGGCAAAATGCGCTGATGAAGTTGATTTTAATCACGATGACGACGACGAAAACGGACTAAGCCCATTTCATGGGTGGTGTACAATGTGTGTGTGTGTGTGGGAGAGAGTGTGTGTGTAGTGTATAATACAATCTCTACGCTGGGGGCGCTTGCCACTGAATTTCTTATTTTATTTAAGGCAAGTTCTTACTTAAAGTGCGCAGTTTCTCAACTGCAGTTTTCTGTGTAATAGAAATTTCGAATCAAATTTTTGGGCGCCAGTTAGTCGAGACCGGGCTCATTAATAAACATGAGGCGGCTATAAAAACAACAATAACAAACAACGGCACCAAACGGAGCAAAAATAACAACCAAGGACATCAGCGGCAGCAGTTGGAGTAGGAGTAGCAGGAGCTCGCGTTTAACGTGGCATGAAAAATCAATGAAGCTGCCTTCTACAGGCAACCACATCAGCAACAGCAACAGTAGAAAGAGAAGTAACAGCAACAACAACAACAACAACGGCAACAACAGGAACTACAAACACACACGCAAGCCAGAGTTTACATACCCTATAGCTATGCTCTTTTGGTTTTAAGTGGGTTTATTAAGTTTATGGAAGTGAAAAAAATATATATAAATAAAGCTCACCGAACAATTTACTCGTTCAAAAATAATACAAAAAAATGCTCGACTTGAACATATCCTGTACAAAGCATTTAACGATATATTATACAAAATGTGTGCTTATAAGGAAAAAATGCTTTTAATTTTTAACAGTCTGTGTTTTTTTTTATTTTTTACACACAAAGCGCACAAAAATATTTAAATATTTGCAGCTCATTTTGACTTTCGAAAGATAACTTTAAATATGCAAGCTAAGAGCTGTGTAAAGGGTATGTCCGTAGTTGTTGTGGCTTATTGTTGGCCGTATTTGTTATCGATGCTGCCGTGGCGTATGCGTAATTCATGCCACCGATGCCTGGCGGGCAAACGGAGCATTACAAAATTTTCATCGTCCGCTTTTGAAGCGGCGCCTCGACAAAAAAAAAAAAAAAAATCAATGCCTACCCCATGAGGCAGAGCAGGGTCGCAGCACAGAAGTTGAGCAGAACATGTGTACACATGTTTAAAGTTTTAACAAAAGTTGTGGCTCTATTGCTTCACACTCTTTTTGTTTTTGCGAGCGCGCGCCCACACAAAAGTCAACTCGAAACTAGTTTTTCAAAGTTCAGCGCAGACAACTTTGGAGAACTTTTGAGACAGACACAGATGCAGAAAACATACACAAAATACGTGAGATACAAGATACAAATACAGCGGCACATAAAGCTGTCTAGTTGAACGGACCTGTAACATCTGGTTTTTGTTTCTTCTTATTATGTTTAGTTTAATTTTTTTGCACTTGACTCTGAACAATGCTGGCATTTTTAGGGGCGACTAGTATGCATATGTATGTGTATGTGTGATTTTCTATATCAGTTTTGATGGCCGCAATGTATTTATTCTTTAGAATTATTTGTGTGACAAGTCTACAGCCTCAAATAATCCAGTAAAATAGCTAGAAAAGCGTGAACCATTTTATTGAAAAAAGTATCAAACACACTTAATTTGATTTATTATTAATGCATTTAATTGTAAATTCAAATAATGCGTATTGTAATTTCATTTACATTAATATTAAAAGCTAACTAAATTCAATCCAACTGTCGCGAATTCAGTTAAGTTTTAATACAAAATGAAAACATAAAACTTTTACAAATTATTTGTAACGAAAGTGTCAATGATTTAATTAAATTGATTATAAATGCATTTAAATGTTATATATTTAATCAGTAAAATTAATTTATTGAAGTATGCAAATTGCAAATCCCTAATTGATTTGTATCGGCTTAACAACAGAAGAATAATTGCTTCACAGACGTGGCGCATTTCATTTTAAAAAACGCATTTATACTATCGATATTGCGAAATTATGAAAAGTTTTCTCGACTGACAATTTCCATAGTCAATACCTGGCACTATCGAGAACTATTGCATTTGATTTTTCTGAAACATTTCCAAAGGAAATTTCTACATTTTGTCTATAATATCTAAACAGCAATTTTTATCAGATAATCACTTCATTTAAATTAATAAGAGGGAATATTCGATATATGTATGTATATATAAAAAAAACGACTGGCTCACAAAAAGTAAGTTCATATTGTTTTAAAGCACATTTGCTTAAACATATGTATTGGTGTGATCAAGCATTCTAGATGAGTTAGATATAGAAATGATTTATTTATACGTAGCTTTAAATAGTTTTTATGTATTTACATATTAATTGTTTAAATTTTAAAATTTACATATTTATTTTTTTACATTTAAGAACAATATCTATTTTTTTTAAATCTTTTTGGCGTATTTAATAACTTGTACCAAGTCTGTGCGGTATATAAAAACGAAACTACTAAATTCAAATCACTATTACATAAAAGATTTTTAGCCAGTATTCTTTATTTTTTAACTGTGAAGCCCAAATTGCATTTGATTAGCATTAATCATCGCATTGTTTCCGCTGAAAGTTAGGTGCCCGCTGTTATGGCCTATTTGAGCCAAATCAAATTGAGCTGGAAATTCCTCAACGGCCACGTTTATTACTCGAACGCGTGATAAACTTCGATTGATTGAAAACGTCTATGACTATACATACATTAGCTGCACTACTACATCTATGTACCGGTGAATGGGAACTAAAAAAGCCACGCCCACCTGCAGTTTACACAAGGTGTGCAGCAATGCAGCTGTATTATTATTTTTATTATATTTTTATTAACATCAAAGTGCTAAAAACCAAAAAAAGATTGAAAAGAATATCAACACTTGGGCGTTCTAAATTTAGCTGTGCACGCATTGCGCCGCTATGCAGCAGTGTCAGCAACAAAACTTGTGTGTGTTGCACATTAGAAAACAGCAGTAACAACAACAACCACAACAACAACAGCAGCATCAGCAGCCAATGACAACAATAAAAGTATGTCACGCTGAATCACAGAGGCGTATAGTTCGCCTAGAGAGATACGAAAGACCAACGAGTCCATTGTGAACTAAATCATGCGCGACTTCATTGCGCATACGCCCCGTCCCAGCTACAAATACTTTTTTTATTTATTCAAAAATTAATTATACTTTTTGAGAACACCGAACCACAAACAGACAAGTCAAGCGATCTATTGACCTTAAATGTATTTAGTTTCTTAACAAATGCAAAATTATTAGTGGAATTATAATTGAATTGAAAGTTGCTCTTTTGATTCTTAGTATCTGTTGATCGCTCTTTTAAGTCTTAAGCATCGCCAAATACAAGTGCCCAATTATTATTGTATTAAAGTTTCCTATATTTAAATTTAATAACTTGCATAGGACTGTAAGTCTACAGCGTCCAATCGCATCCATTTCCCCACTAACTTTGTTGATCTTTATAATATTTGCATTAATAGGCGATGATATAATTTATTTTAAGTGTATATTGATTATATGAGGTAAACATCATATACTAGAGATTACTCAGGTTTTTAACATAATTATAATTTTGTTTAATGTAAAAAGGAAATATAGATTTTACAAGTTATATATATATTTTTAAAGTGATAATATATAAATTTTTGTTGTCGCTATCCTACAACAGTTAACGCAGTTTTGTAATAAAATAGGCTTAGTAACTGTGTTTTTTCTTTTTACTTAATTTCATTATTTAACTGCAATTGGTTAATCAGTTGGTTAGTTTAACCAATTAGCTTAACTTTTACTTATTGCCGTGCCGCAATTCTCTGCACCCATTCACCCGTTCATTCATGATCTGTTTTAATGGGCTGAATAAAATGCAAATTGCAAGTGATATGCGCAATTAGCTTATTAAAACACATTTCCAGCTGAATGGACTGAAATCAGAGTGCAGACAATTCGCAGTAAAACAAATAAAAAGAGAAATAAAATTGAAGAAGTCATTTCCATAAATGCGTTGACAGGCGACAAGTTTATAGGAAGTATGACAGCATAATAACGAGCGCCAGATGGCGCTGCAATTGCCAGGCACTCGTGTTGATCTTCATGAGAAACAATTGAGGGGGTCCGGCGAATAAGCCAAGTGTACAACAGTTCGACCTGGGGGCATTACGTAATGCCCATGGCTTGTATGTACTCCTATATATAACAATATATATCTACATATACGTAATCGCATATTCTAAGCGTGCCGGACCATCCGGTCAAACTGGTTATCATTACTACTACCTGCTGCTCGTTTAGTTGCCAACATCATAATGCTCATCAACATCATCATCATGATTAAGAACATTGTCGTCATGGCCCAAAAAGCGAGCGCGCACTCACACACACGTATTTCCCACTATTAACCCATTTGACGAGCCGTTGTAAAAATAAATAAATAAAAAAAAATGCGTGTGGAAATAGTGTTTTTACACATTGCCAACTCTCGCAGAGGTTACGAACTGGGTCTAAGAGACAGATAGACAAAAAGAGAGGGCGAGAAGGTGCGAAAGAGAACGAGATCTCGGCCGTTCCATCTGACATCTGTTGCTGCTGCTACTACTTCTGCTGCTGCTGCGTAGGAAAAACTATTTTCGGTCAGCTATTTTTCATATATATTTTTTATTCATACAGCACGTCACGCACTTCTTGCCGAGCCAACGTGTTTTTCGGATCGCAAATGAGGTCATCGTCCAAGCACGTCAAAAACGAAATTCCGCATTTCGAAATGACTGAATGCAATTGACGGACAACAAGTACCAGCAAGGCACATAATAAGAACAACAAAATAACAAAACAAACCCTATAAAATTTATAAAAAAAAAGTTCATACATACGTATATATAAAAAATAAAATGAAATAATGAAACGTGTTTCTATTGCAAACAGGTTCTAATCGACCATACAGACAGAATCACACAAAAAAAGCTCAACTTGAGTTTCTGACATTTGCAGACATGTGAGTCATTGAAATTCATATGATGTCTCATCATAATCATCGACATCATTATCATCATCATCGCATTTGATCATCAACCAAAATGGGCAACAATGTCAGCAAAGTTCAAAAGAATCTGGAATATTATTTAAGTATAATAATTTATTATTATAAAACCAGCAACTGTAGCATAATCATAAATATTTTGAAAAGAGCTGCGAAAAATCATTTTGAGCACATTTATAAAACGCCCCAGCAACGAAAATTGTGAACAACTTGAGAGCGGGATAATTTTACACAAACAAAAAGAAAACAAATCAACAAGTTTTTAATGTGCCCCGCGGCTTTAAAAAAGCGAAGGCACCGCGTAGCGTATAATAGATATAGTTCAAGAACGAAAACAAGTCAATAGAATGGGCTATATATACTAAAATATGTATTATAATATTAAAGCAAGCCATTTTAAATAAGAACATATTATATTTCGATACATACTTCTTGCCTTACAGCGCCATCCAGCGCACAATAGATTTAGCATACAAAGTAACTTGAGAGCAAAAAAATGAAAAACGGAAATTTTATGCAAAACCTAAATTTTCTTTTAAATTATAATTGATGATATAATTGCCGCAAAAACTCAAGTTAAAATTTTACTGCAGATAGTTTCTTAATTGGTAGTTATTACTTGTTATTAATAAATTTATTTTATAACTACCATATTTTAATTCGAATTCTTCAACCGGTTAAAGTCAACTTTTTAATTACCAAAAAATTTCGTTCACCAAAGTTGTTCGTTGGGTTACAAAGGTTAGATCGAAAATTTAATATATTTTGTTATTTCAGACTTTGTGGCACTGTGAATTCTATTTAAATAAAACCCCATTTCCCGATAGATCGAATTAATGACCTAAACAGTCGGGTCACAAAAAAAAATTAATACAACTTTTTATAATTTTTATGCTCTATATAAAAAACAAATGCAAAATTATGACAATCAACAGAATTCAAATATTTGTCATTTTTACAATATTAAAGAAACTGAAGAACATTTTTTTTTATCTGATTTAAATAAGTTTATTCAAATATTTGGCTTGCTTTTGTTAGTACAATTCGCATCTTATTTTCTTAATAGAAGTATTTGGTAAAAGAAAAATATGCACAGTATGTTAATGTATTCAAAATGAGAGGGGGCAAAAAACAAAAAAAAAAACTAAACGATTTTTGATTCAAATTTCAAATGGATAGAAACAGATGAAGAATAAAAAGCCGTCTGCTTTAAATTGATTTATGTAAATTGCCGAATACTTTAACTAGACTAAATATAGATTCAAAATGAGTTTCGGCCTATGTAGATCCGAACTAAAATATGTTGATGTGTACTTACTCCGGTTCCGGTTGGCCATCGGCCTCGCACTCAATAATGAATGGCTTGTCGCTCTCCTTGTTCTGTTGCGCCACCTTGAAAAGCAGCTCGTCTGTGGGGGGCTGTTTGATGATCCGCGGCGGGGAATTGTCTTCAAAGAATGAAATTAAGAAAGAGTCAGTTTGACGGTGGAGGGGGAATGGTACGAATGGACTGGGGACAGACTTCACTAATTTGGCACATAAATTAGGGCGTGAATCTCTCTGGCATGCTCTATTTCTATGCGTTTTAGTCTACTTAATAAGTTGTTTTCAATGTGTATTTTTATCAACTGCTGTCGCGAGTCAGTGGCTATTTTTATGGATCTAGTTGTCTTTTGGGAACTGGTGCTTGCGAGAGTGGCTCAGGTGGGCTTTATGTGCCGACAAATTTCTCCAATTTTAACTAAATGTTTTGTTGATTTGTAAGTCCCTGGAGGGCATATAAATAGGTTCTAAAAAATGTACAACTCTTATATTGAAAAGGCCTATATTTGATAATGTCTAAGGCATAATGAAGAATTGAAAGAAATTCCAAGTGGATAGAGGCATACATGTGGATAAAGTTTACGGATACGAGAGAATTAGCATCAGATAAATTAAAAGAGTCTTTGTGAAATTTGAAACGGTTTACAGATAAAACAGAAAGAACTGCTAAAACTAAAAAGCAAAAAGTTTGCGGATAAGAAAATCGAATTAAAAGACCTTTTAGGTAAAAATTTAAGTGCATAACAGAAAGAAGAATTTAAAAATTTTTAAGAAAACTTTCAAGAATAAAAGAGTATACATATTAGTTGCATAACGCTTACAGCTGCTACATTTAAAATTGAAAATTAAGATCTTAACTAAATAAATGCTTGTGTGCGTCACAAAAAAAGCTGAGACAACTCTCCAGGATTTAACAAAAATATAATTATTAAGCTGAAAAATTGTTGCACACATGCAAATGAATAAAACAAAAATTTGAATGCGACTCAACGGTCGTTTGGATTGCTCTTTAAATTGTTTTAAATATGATTATCTTCAAGATCTTCCGTAACATAAAGGTTTGAGAGATCGTTACTAATTGTCTCAGCTGATAGATGAGAATACAGTATATGCTGTGGTTTCTCAATTGCGCCTATTCTCAAGATTATCCAAATAAACGACAGAAAGAGAGACCGAGAGAGACACTCTTTGCCCCAATAGACATGGTTTCGGATTTGGAATTGAATGAGTGGACTTTCGACTTACTCATTGCCGTTGTGCTGCCCAAAATGGCAGCCACTAATATCGCGGCCAGCATTGTTGACTGCCGCCGCATTTTAGTTGTTGTTCAACTGCGATGCAATTGTAATTCTTATTGTTTTTGTTGTTGGTGTAGATTCACACACACACACACACAATGTGCGCCGTTCGTATGGCACACTCTCCTCTGGACCTTGGGATCTACAACTATCTGTGCAATTGTATTATCAATTTCGTCGTGTTGCGATTGTACTGTCTGGAATGTTTTTTGTTTTGTTGTTTTACTTTTCTTAGGTTCTCACAATTTTCTCACAAAATGAAAATTGCATCCAAGTGAGCGTTTTTCCTTTTGCATGCACTATAGTTGGCAAGAAGAAGAAGAGGAATAGGTTGAGCTACTTTTCACACTTAAACGGCAAACGACGCGAAACGGCACAACAAAGTTGAGAACACGTTTTCGTTTGTATAATAGTATAATTTGTATAATATAAATATATATCTGATGTAGTATGCGCTTGGCTGGTAGCAGTAAAAGTTTATAACTGTCTGTTTCTATTATTGTTGTTGTGTCTGCAATTAGAAGAAGTAGAAAAGAAATATGTAATGGTTATTATAAAATGTATAATTAATATTATTATCATTACGATGTACATGATTTCAACAACGAAAGTCTTTAATAGTAAACACATGCCCTCAACTATATCATATCACACGCAATATAAGAAAATGCGTTGTTTTTCAAATATATTTTCTGTTTTATCGAAAATTTATTTTAAGCATTTACAACAGCCAGCTGGCATTATTGTTTTAACATACATACATACGTATTTACATCCGAAATGTTAAGTAAATAATAAAAATCGTGATATGATATGTGCCCAATAATAATAAAAACATAAATCATATTATGAAATATGTAAGCAAATCAATTTTGAACTACTAAAGCTCAACATTTTTTTTTAAATATATATTCTAAATACAAACAATATCTGTGCTTATAGAGCAGAGTGATAAAAAAAATTAATTTATAATTTTTCTTAAAACCTGAACACCCAGATATATTTAAAAATATCTTATATTTCAGATTCTTTTATACTAAGGAATAAGTAATAGTAATTAATAATAATATGTTATAAAATTCTATTTTTAAAATAAAACAAAAATCCTAAAAAAAATCAACACTTGAAAGACTTTTCTTAATTAAACACACATATTTATAACATTTTGAACATTCCCTTGAATGTGCGCTTATCTGAGTGTATCTAGGTGATTCGTGTAATCCCTGATTTGGCCTGCGGTTCCACACAGTATTAACGAAAGTCGAAATTTTCGAATCACGCACCGAGCTTAGCAAAAGCAAACGCGCAACATGACAAACAAATAAACGGCCCGACGAGGTCGACGACGACCGTCAGAGCCCCGACTTGAGAATCGATTATTGCAATTATTACTTTGCTGGGGGCGATGAGAAAACAAGAAATTGACAGCGACGGCTGCCATCGGAAGTGGTCAACAACTGTCACGGCGGCACAGTGCCAGACGGAGAAGAGAAAATAGAACACACAAAACAAGTGTTCTTTGCGGGTGTGCCCGACTAGTTGGCACCCTATTACCACACATTCGAACTTCCATCGATTCATCTGTGTTTCTTTTATAGGGGTTTTAATGTGTCATATGGTATGGAACCCCGCTATATTCTTACAAAACCTCGGCTTAAAATCGACATTGATTGATATAAGGAGAATGATAAGAACTATTGAAACAAAACACAAAACTTGTTTTTGGGTATTGTATAATATATATATTTTAAATTTCAAGTCTTTAGCTCAAATGAATTGTTGCTGGCGGAAATGCTGGCAATTATCGATATTAATCGTAAGAAGGAAAAGGCAAGAATTATTGAAGAAAAATATAAGACTTGTTTTGGATATATTTACGTAAAATTTTAAGTCTCTATCCATTTTTATATATTTAATATTCTTTATGGAGTTGAATATGTCTGGTTCTCCCAGTTCTCCCACAGAAGCATCAATCCCATTTTTTCCCCCAATTTTCTTCAGGTACAGGGTATAGAAAGTGTCAATGAATCAATTGCAAAATGCGCACAAAGACACTAAAAATAGTTGCGACTAGCGGCGGCGAAGAGGTTGGGTGCAGTGCATCGTCATAGACCTAATTTCCAAATGCCATTCAATGGAAAATGTGTCAAGCGAGAATGCAGCCACAAAAACTGTGACTGTGACTGTGACTGTGACTACAACTGAGGCAGAGACTGCACCGAGACAGGGCCAATACGAGACGAGGGCCAGTTAGCAGCATTGGAATGCCACAAAATGAAATAAAACAAAACAAAAACGAAACAGAAACAATAACAAGGGTTAGAAACGAGACGCTAATTGAATTAGCATTAGACAGACGGACTCTCCTCCAGTTCCGAGCTGTCTGTGCACGCGCCCAACGTGCTGGACATCAAACTGGCAAAAATGCTGCACTGCAACGGACGTTGATTGTTATTCTCGCAACAGCACCACTGTGGCACCGCCAATGAGCCATCTACAGCATCAGCAGGACTTACAACAGCCACCGGAGTGGAACGGACGGAATAGTCATCACGGCATTATGGATTTACGAAATTTCTGCCAACGTCTGGATGTGGACAGTTTGAGGGGTAAGCTGACAAAAGTGCTAAAATGGCTCAAAAGTGATGAAAACTTGAAGGGAACAAAATACAAATCTCAAATCATATGAATATAATGTACAGGTTTACAGGTATAGCTATTCTAAGCACCGATTTTTTCATAATTAACAGCTTCAATAGATCGGAACTAGTTATACGAAACAACAAAGAGATAGTTCACGTCATGCAGTTCAGTAGCAGAAAAAAGTATTTCACCTTTAAACTTCTTTCTACAAATAAAACGCTAAAAATAACTTGTTCACATTTTGTAGTTTACTAGCTGTTTCAAGCTTATCAGTGTGATTCTCGATATGTCTATACAAACGTAATTACCAGCTTCAAAAGAACGGCACTAGTTATTCTGAAGTTAAGAAGAACTAGTTCAAAAGCTGCACTTGACTAACAAAAAATTACTCAAGTCTTTGATTTTTAAACTCGTTCTTAAAAACTAAATTGCCAGATTTAAAATATCGAATATAGTTAAAACGAACTAGTTCAATGCTGTAGTTTACTAAATTGTCTAAACACATCATGTTTGTGCCTCACAAATATAAATATATTATTTTTTAGTCAACGAGAAATGTAGTTGATAATTTAAAAAGAACTAGTTCCCAGGCTTAGTTGTTAATATTTTTAAGCACGCAATATTTTAACTTTAGATTTTATTGTATATGAAGCTCTTTAAATAAAACCAATGGAACTGGTTCCAGTTCATGCTAAATGTTTCAGATGAAAGCTAATGCGCTACAACTTTTAACTGCAGTAGTTCAGATATTGTTTAGTTACAATTTTTAATAACAATTGTGCTGTATGAAAATTAACAAATTAGAAGAATTCAAGGCTGTGTGAAAATTTTATATACACTGGGAAGAAGACAATTTAACTAAAAGAACTCAGCATAAGCACAAAACGAAGTTGTTGCTATAGTAATAGTTCACATAAAGCAACAAAGACATACATAATTCTGATAAATATTTATAAATATAAAATCTAAACAAGAACGTTGCAGTCGGGTTTACCCGACGTTCGCAGAATAATAAAGGTCAAAAACTGTCTTAAATATTATTGTTAATTTGTGGGGGTGGGATTGGAAGTGACCGGAATTTGCCTGTCGATCTTTAGAGGTCATCAGAAAACTGTTGGGCAAATTTGGTGATACTAGTTCTCACAATTTTGGGAGATATAATAGATATATTTATCCGCCCCTAGATATATGGATTTTTTTGACTTGCTAGGCCTCCAGAGGTCGTGACCAAAAAAAGGTTGTGCCATCTTTAGACGAGGTTATTAGTAATCTGTTTGCAATATTTGATGTATCTACTGTTAAAACCGACGGACATATAACGATTCAATCGAATTGCAAAATCATAACACTTCATCTGACACGAGCACATATTGGAAATTCAATAGGATGAAATTGCGTTCTTACGGGCAGACGGACGGACAGCAAGACGGAGATGCCACAAACCCAATACACTACTCTTTTCAGTTCGCGAACGAGTTTAAATTGTATGCCAAATTTTGTGTTTTCTTGCTGCACAGCCAAACTGCCAACGATGCCACAACTGAAGTTGCCGAAATCGTTGCCGAAGCTGCGTGCCGCACGACGCTTCTTTCGCAGCTCGCGAGAGAACGTTAGCGGCAAGGCGGGATCAGCTGCAGGGGCTGCGCTGCCGCTGCCGCCGGCGCAGGCGCAGTTTATCAATCGGACGCCGCAGCGCATCTCCACAATCAGTTCGCTAATGCACGAGCAGCAGGCGGCGACGGAGGGGGCAGCGCCGCAGCGCCATCTGCAGTCGAATGCGGGCACCTACCGCAGCGCCGGCAGCCTGGACGACGACTACTATGCACCATATGGCAGCGCGGCGCGCGTCTCGCGTCCCATTAGTCCCATTAAAATGCCGCCGGAGATGACGACGACGACGCCGACATCGACGGAGCTGCGCAGCAGCAGCGGCGGCAGTTTGCAGCAGCGGCTGCAGCGCGGCTGCAAGAGCCTCAGCGAGCTGCGGCTGAAGCATCTGTTTGCCAAGCAGACGACCGTGCGGCGGGACGGCATCGAGGTGGATCGCTACGTGGAGCAGTACGAGGCGGAGCGACGCATCGAGCAGCTGGCGCAGGCGCGCCGGGATCGGGAGATAGCCGACAACTACGATATACACATCAGCACGCTGCCCCTAACCAGGCAGAACACGCTCCAGGAGCAGGAGCAGGAGCTGGAGCCGCAGCCGCAGCCGCAGCCGGAGCATAGACGCAGCGTGGCGGAGCACAGCGGCGATGAGAGCGGCATGGAGGAGGCATTGCCACAGCCGCCGCAGCAGCCGTCGCGCAAGAAGCCCGGCATAGCCGCAACCAGATTTGCCAAGGTGCGACAGCCGCCACTGCAGATGCCCGTGGAGGAGCAGGAACAGGGGCAGGGGCAGGGTCAGGTGCAGGAGTCAAAGCAGCCCATGCGGCAGGCAATGCGTCAGAATCTGAAACGTCTGCGCCGATCCATCAAGCGGGTGCATCAGCCGGTCAGGCCAGCCGCAGCGGACACTGACGATGAGGAGGAGGCGCCACGGCAGCAGCCGGAGGAGCAGCTGAAGACGCGCGCCGGCACCGTGGGCACATTGCGTGCGCGTCTGCGTCGCTTCACCTCCAGCGAGCAGCTGCAGCAGCGCTGGCGCAAAAGCTTCAAGAGCAGCAGCGAGCTGCAGCCAACGCAGCAGGAACAGCAGCAGCAGCAGCAGGTGCCAGCTGCAGCAAGTGGCGCCGCATTGGGACTGGGCGTGGGTGCGCAGCTGGAGCGTACGATGACCAAGCTGAACGAGAAGATGCAGCAGTTCAGATTGTTTCAGCGCGACAAGAAGCCGGCCGTGCAGGTGGGCAACAAGCCGGACACCGTGGGCCGCGAGCCCGTCGAGATCGATGACGAGGAGCTGGAGGCGACCTATCATCGCAGCGATAGCAGCGAGGACAGCGATGACAGCGCGGACAGCGATCAGGCGTTCGGGCAGCGCGAGCGGGACGGGGAGGCGGAGCGGGCAAGCGGGGGGCAGCTGGCATCGCCCGTCCTGGTTAAGCGGCAGACAATGACGACGCTGGCGCAGCTGCAGGCGCACTCGACGACAGCGTGGAGCAGCGAGTCCCTGGAGGAGGATGCAACGCTGGAGCAGCATCTGTCGACGGACTATCCGCGCGTGCTCATCCATCAGCAGCACACGGATGCCTACGAGTCCACGTTGATCATAGCGGTGGCAACAACGCCGCCGCCGGCGCCGACGCCAGCGCCGCCGTCAAAGTCACCAGAGCCAGCAGGTGCTGCAGAGAAGCAGCGCCACCAGTGGGTGTCCAATGAGCAGATCATCGCCGACTTCAGGGCCACGCCGCCGGTGGTGTCCGGCGGCGTCTGGCCGGCGCCGACGCTGTACAAGCCCAAGAGCATTGACATCTTCGAGAGCGACGGCGGCGCCGCGGCCGCCTTCGCCGATTTCGATGAGGTGCTGCGCAACGCGCCCGTGCTGCGCATCAGCGCAGGCAGCGCCGGCAGCAGCGGCGACAGCGGCGAGGATGCGGACGACAGCAGCTCGCGTGTTACCAAAATACGGCTGCAGATGCCGCAGATTGGCAACAGCTGCGAGAGTCTGATGGAGCAGCAGCCACTGGAACACGATGAGGACGACAACGAAGAGGCCGAGAATGAGCTAGAGGATGCGGATGTGGACATGGACTTAGATGATGCCGCTGCTGAGCAGGCGCTGGCGGAGCGACCGCCGTCGGCGTCACCGCCACCGCCGCCGCTGCCACAGCGTCGCCCACCGCCTAGCATCGTGGCGCCCATCTATGATGCAGTGCCGCCGCCGCTGCCCGTCAGCAAGCCGCCAATGGCAGCAGCGCCACCGGCTGCACCGGCTGCAATCCCATCCGCACCTTTGGCCAATGTGCCGCAGCGCAGCGTCTCGATGACGCGTCCATCGAAGCCGCTGGTCAAGACCAGCTCGCTGCGGCTCACCTACAACGAGCAGATGCGTCCTGGCGATGTGGGCAAGGTGAACAAGCTGATCTCACGGTTCGAGGGCAGGCCGCGTCTGTGCGGGCGGCGACTCCACAGCGAGGAGTTGACCACGTGCAGCGACGCGGACGACGAGCCCGAACTGGCCGAGGAGGGGCAGCGGACGCCAACGCCGGCAAATGTTAAGCGCAATATCATACCCGATATTGTGACCACGCAAGCGATAAGCAACAACAACAACAATAATAATAACAACAACAACAGCAGCAGCAGCAGTCGTGACCTGGCTCAGGATCAGCTGCAGCTCAGCCTGGATCGCCAGAACTCGAATTGCAGTCGCAGCGAATACGGCTCTCCGCTGGCCTTTCCCTTGGCCAACAGCCGGCGACGCAGCTCCACGCCCACCATGGCCAACACGTTGCAGGCCAGCGGCACGGCCCAGGCTCTGGCGCCGCAGTCGCAGTCGCTGCTGTTGCAACAGCGTGCGCAGGCGCGACGCAGCCGACGCTCCATGACACGCGACGATGACAACTTTTACAGCTTTGACAGCGATGAAGGTGCGTTCAGAGAAAAATTAACAAAACACATCTAAGCCAACTCAAATTTATTCGTTTCTTGCAGAGAATAGCTATTATTCGATAAGTCCGTCCAGCAGCAGTCGCTATGTGGTGGAGATCTGATCTGACAACCAAGACACGAAACTTGAGTCAAGATGGCGAAAAAACGACGAATCTTAAATTTACAATTACTTGAATTAAAAAACACATAATTAGAATATAGGAAAAAATTTTAAAAGATAGCAAGAATTCTTTTAGCTAAGAATTGTATTGTTTTAGCTCTAAAAAAATATTTAAACAATAACAATTTCTTCTTTTTTTTTAAGTTTAAAGCCTAAGTAAACACGAGTCTAGTTTTAAAAATTGAACAGCAATAAAAAAATTCCCAAATAAAAAGGAAAAAAATTAAATTAATAGAGGCATTTCTTTGGTTTGGAATTGTTTTTTTATTATACTAAACTTTGAACGCTCAAAAAAATGTAAGCGACAGAGCTTGGGGATTGTGTTGAATAAGATAAAAATATTATATAAACTGTTCATTGATTTTATCATATTATGCTTCTCAATTTATCCGACTTTTCATTTAATATTTTGTATTTTTTGTAGACGGTTGTTGATTACTCTATCTTCATACATAAAACATTTTCTAATTTCAACTAATAAAACTATGACTAAGTCTCTTACTTTAGAATATGTAAGAATTTAATTCATGTGTTTGGAATGACACCTTTCTTAAGTATAGTTAAACAAGTATTAAAAACAAAATAAATTCAACTATAAAAAGTTTGACAACTATAAAATTGAGATTATGTGGGATTCTTTTTAGGGCTTTATGTATTTTACAACTATAAATTTAGAAACATGTTTTTATTGTTTTTCAACAATTTTATGTTATATGTTTCTGAGGATTCGTGAACCAAAACGTAAATAATAAATACGTATTTATATAGAAAGTCAATTCCGAAAATGCAGCGAAATTTTAGCTGGTATGCCATTTGATTAATGAGAAGCCCTAATGGGGGTAGTTCGAGGGTACATACGCCAGCTGACGCTTTCCCCTGATCGGGGGTTGCATGCATGCGATCGTCAGAGCCATGGGATGGCAACCCTGCAGACAACCCCCTATCCTAGTGCCAGCACCCCTATACCAAAAAGGATTCCTGCACGTCTGTTTGGCTAACTTTGACTGCTTCAGTGAGCGCATTTTAATTGATAATTTATGCTAATTATTTAATTAATGCTACTCGCTGCCGTCATGCCTGCCCATACTAGAGATATATACAAATCTTTATATATATATTCATAGGAAGAGGGTAGCTACTTGGACTCAAAACAAGAATACAACACATGTCTATAGATACTGCACTTATAGATACCCTATAGGTGGTGTCAAAAGAAAATTTTATGTTTTTACTGGGTGCCCATTAAGTTGATTAAATATTTTTATTAGACTTTCCTGTATGTGCATGTTCCCCACAAGGCTTTAAATTGAATGGAAAATAGTTTAAAAAATAATATAGTTTGTTTTCATTCGATGGGCTTCGTATATAATTTTTAAGATCTTGTGGAAAAACACTTTGGAAGCGTGTGTTCCCCTCTTTGGAAAATGAGACCTAACGTAATATAAGCAATTGTTCAATTTTCGGTCCTATCAACTTTAAATATTTTTTTTTGCTTAGCTCAACATACAAAATTAATGAATACGTGATTAATCGATTTTACATAATCCAACCCCAGAGTCGAAATTTAAACAGAAAACTTTTAAAGCTCAACTCGTTAAAATTATCGAATACGTGTTTTATACTGAATAAAAAATACCGGGCAAATTGTATAAACGTGCTAGAGAAGTGTATTTAAGATCATATTTGCACATATTTTTGTGTGAAAGGAAGTGTGTAGTACAAAATAAAATTTTTTTGTACAGCTCATATTTATATTCATTATATATTTTTGGGGATTTTAAAGTCCAAAAATGTTGTGCGTTATGTGATTAGGGAATGAATTGGGATTTTCTGCGCTGTGAATGATTATAAGTCTTTTGTTTCAATTACGTATCATGACTAAATAACATATATAAAATATTTTTCTTAAATGTGCTGCACAGTGTTGAATATAAGTTTGTATGACCTTTTCTTTAGTCCTTGCCGCATTTACTGCATTGGCGTCTGATGACATATTGTAGACCCCGCCGTATTGGCCTTGGCCCTGCGGCAGTAATATGTTGCAAACGACCCTGATACCCCCTACCCGCTACCCTTACCCTACGCTTCGTTGCCACTTGAGGCAGCTTAGTTCAATATGGACTTTTTCCGTGTCCCTCGTTGCATCGCTTTTACTGATTTTTCACAGCTGCGCTTCATTATGCAGCTTAAGTAGCTAGTTTTCCTGCTGCAGCTGAACTAGTAGCTGCTGGCTCGTGTGGCAACTAAGGGTATGGGATGGGTGGGTGTCAAATATTGCGCATACGCTGCGTATGACTAATTCGATTGCTGCAACTGCTGCAGCGTTAAATGAATCTCTAGAACGTGCCCAATTAAAAAGAAAAGAAAATAGCTTAATAGTTTTTCCAGCTTGCCCGCATTCAAGCGCATTAAATGCCAATAAATTTGGTAAATTAAGTCAGGAGGCGGGGAGGGGTGTGCTATAAACACACGCACACACACGCATACTGAAAAGTTGACCAGCAGTTTGGCAGGCACATTCATTCACATCATCGACATTTGAGCAATTAATTTGAAAGCCGTTTATCAAACACAGAGCAGAGAACAGTAGGAAGTAGGTGGAAGGGGCAGCGGTGGGGACGCATGGTGTTGCATCTATGCCTAAAAGCAGATGCTGAGCTCCAGGAGCAAATAGATCAAATGGATTGCGCTCGACCAGCCGCATTTTGTTTGTTTGCCGGCCGAAAACAAATATGAAAAAAGCAGGAGCTCGACACAGGACGCAGCAGCAGAAATGCCACCAACAATTGTAATAAGTCCATATAAATGTACACCCTGTAAATACATACACATAAACGTATGTATACACACATATGTAACTGTATTCGTTGATATCCTTTTGTATCCTGTGTTCAACCCTCAGCTGCAAAGTTATTTGACACGCGACTGGGAACAGTATACTAGGCACTGGGAATTGGGCAACGGACAACGGGTCGGACATCGGTGCCGGGTGCTGCACCTACCCCTCGTTGTCGTCATGCTATTCCCCTCAGTGTGCCCCGTGCTACCCCGCACCCAGCTCACCGTGCGGGCCAAACGTCTGCTCGTCTAATCAAACTGTAGCGCACAAATATACAACCACCACCAGCACCACCAGCACCGCCAGCACCACCAACAGCGCCGCCGCCACGTTTTCGGGTCGGTGGTTTTATTCTTTCTTTTTTGCGTTTTTTGTTTTATCAATTTGCTTTTTTGCGGTCAGAAAAACAACGGAATGAACTAATGAATTGAATTGGCATGAATCACAGTTTTGGGCTAATTTTTTATGAATGCTCGGGGAATAGTGTTACACACACTGCTCTCTCTTTCCTTCTACACCTTACTCAGTTTATCATTCAAGGGTTTATATTAACATGAACAGTCGAAATGACATTATACGGCTTATATTACAAAGTGTTAAATGTATTACAATGTGGAAATTAAATTGTTGAATAACTAAACCAAGCGTAAGAACGTTGCAGGGTGTAACCGACTGCGCAATACTCGTTCGCCGTATAACAGCGTAAAACAGTCAAAGACGGTCTTAATTATTATTGATTTTCTTGGGAAAATATAAATTTTTGTAATTTTTAGAGGTGGTAATCAGAAACTGTCTTTGGGACAGAGATATAGATTTTGTACCAAAATATATGTATTTTATCGCATTGACACGCCCCCAGGCAGCACATCCAAAAAATGTTAACAGTTCATCTGACGCGGGTATTCACGAGTACATATTCAACATTTCAAGTCTCTTGCTTTAATAGCGACGATATAAAATGCGTTCTTACGGTCGGACAGCGGGACGGATATTGCACAAATATACTCTATTTACCTTAGGAACGAGTATAAAAACTAGTTTGTTTTAATCAAATAAGTTTCTAATATTTACGGTAATCTTATATTTTCCGAGTGTATGTATTCAGGTCATATGCCATGTGTGAGTAATTCTTTTTCCTGTGAATACTCACTGTTTATTTATTTTTTGCAAGCTTAAAGACTTAAACAGCACAAGAAGCATTGTGAGCCAAAGTGCACAAATACTTGTACACAGATTTAATATGTGTTGACTTTAAAGGAGGTATTGTGTTCCATTCAAATGAAAACAAACAAAATGTTTTACGTGCCCTGCGTTGAAAAGTTTTATTTGCTCAAACATGTATAAAAGACAATTTCTAATTTAATAATGGCAAATGTTGAAATGTTTCAATAGTTATTGTTATTGCCACAACAACATATTAAATAGTGTGTCAATAACGGAGCACAAAGGAAATTCTAATGAGTAACCCAATTGAATGGCATTGCATTCCACGTAAATGTGCATCAAGATTTGCCTATGACTGTGACTCAACAGACCCACAAAGCAAAATGTGTATATATGCATAAATATATATTGTAGTATGTATCTAAATAATATATATATGCATATAATATATGTATATGTGCATTAGTCACCTGGCATTTAACAGTCTGAACTAAATTTGACAAATGCTGTCAAACACCGCCCCAAGGGGGCTAGTGCTGGGCGGTGGGGAGGAAAGGTAAGCAGCTGGGGGAATTTGCTGGTTTGGTTTCCGGACCGCATCAAAAGTTCATTGCACTGCAACTGCAACAGCTACGCGCTAATGCAATTTATGAAATGGCGACAACTGCCGGTGGAAAGTGCAGACATAATGAACATAATGATGATGATGGTGATGACAAAGCTGATGATGACGTTGGTGATGGCAATGATGATTGGTTTGGTTATCATGTCGATGCTTATAATTGCAGCTGTGGAACGTATCACATTTAAAAGTCAATGAAAAACCCACAAAACGGAAGTTTGAGGTTGAAACTAACTGCAAGGCGGCAGAATTGAAAATAAAAATGAGAAGAAGAAGAAAAACAAACCGAGATATCAACAACGTCTTCAAGATCAGAAAAGCAGCTCAAAGTCGAGTAAAATATTTATAATAAATAGCTTTGGGGGCCATAATATCAACACAAGGTCGCGGAAATAAAAAAGGTTGAGAAAAATAATGCAATACTTAAATAGATTAGAATTTTAACGCAACTGAATCAAAACTGAAAGAAAAACAGTTAGTTAGAGTTCGATAATATTTTTTTTTTTAGATTTTTATACCCTGAACCCAATTATTAATCCAAATGTTTGTAATTTTATTTTCTATACCAAACGCCGCACAAATTTATCATTTTTTTTCAATATATCGCCCCTTTTTTAACGTCGATAAATAATATTGACGATTTTTAGTTTTTCATAGTGGGAGCTGAGGGGAGAGGCGTATGTGTGTTTGTAAATCTTTAATTTTAAAGGTGTATGTTGCAACAGCTCGCAGCTGCGAACAGGGTATATCCTTATCGGGCACTCTACTAAAGCACTCTTATATTTATTTTTTACTTTTGCATTATCCGTTAACTTTTTATTAATCAAACTTGGCATATACTGGCTTATTTATGAAAACTTTATTTCTTATTATCTTCGTATAGACTTATAAATCTCTTGTTTAACATTTGCCTTCTTTAAATGCCCATCTGTCTACTTTTAATCTTTGATCAGACACTTTTCTTAAACAAAAAAAGAAAAATTCCAGGATTTCAAGTTTCTTTCCTAATCTTCTTATAATTAATTTCTCTGACATACATTAACCTTGAAATCTTTTATCAATCTTACCCTCTTCTTATGTTCCTCTTTCACTTTAATCTTTAATCTTTACTTCTCACATTGAAACTTAGACTTTAGTTGAAAGCTCTCGACCTTTGTTCGTTTGGAAAGAGCTGTCCAAAAGGGCTTAACTTATTTTCAATAGCTCAACTTTAATTTGGGTTTACATTTTTTTCATATTTGTTTAATTCGTTGGCTGCTTTTAAGCCCAAAAATAATATTGAGAAAAAAATTGAGTGGATGAGTAAATGAGCGAGTGAGTCAAAGCTCTGTCGATGCTGATTTTTTGATCTTTATGATTGTTTCTGTATCTGTATGCCTATCTGTGTGTTTGTGTATCGGACACACCCATTAAAACTGACAAGCTTGGCGTGGCTTTTCTTTATTTTTTTTTATATTGTTGGCGATTGTGCCTCTTCTTTTGACAGATTTTGCTGACAAATTCAGTTCTGGGTAACCTAAGCAGAGAATTGGAATTAATTGTTAACGGACAAAAATTTAAAAGTAAAAGTATCGCTATCTAAAAGATTTCTTTATAGAGATTGAAAGCGAAACAAAAGTTAATAATTCCTATTAACAGGGAAAACATTTTTGTTTTGTTTTACTGTAACTTTTGTAATAGGATTGGTTTTTTAGTAGGCGCAAAAAAATTAAAGCTGAGTCAGTAAGTTAGTTACGAACAGTAAATCAAAATAGAAAATACACACTCTGTTGAGAGCGCAACCAATTTGAATTTATAGAAAAACATATGCAACACTCAACGAATTGCAATATTAAGTACACTGTAGCCAGAGAGACAGAGAGAGAGAGAGAGTGTGTGTTAAGTAGATAATTTAAATAAAAGTTTTAGTTTCATGAATTTGAAGAGAGCGTGATTTATATAGATATTGATATGCATGTATGAATATGCATGCAAATTGTAATTAAGTTATTTCTTTTTAGATGAATGATAAACCATTTTTTTTTTGTTTAAGTGTACATACATATGTACACCGAAAATAATATGCCTTGGAAAGCTTTGCAGTTTAATTCCAATGCAGATTAATGTTCCCCTCTCTCTCTAACATTTAAAATGCATTTGGTTTTTAGTTTGCATGTAGATAATTTGCACGGCGTTACATTGAGTTGGCCACGTTTTAACCTAAATGACAAGTGGGCAAGTGGCAATCGTTGGGCGAAGGGAAACGAAAAAAACCCACAAAAAAAATAAACAACAAGGCAAGCTTTGTTGGCGGCGAATGCAAATTTCTTCTTTTAGCCATGTGATGTGTGCAACTGTGCCACATGAATGGTTAGTGGGATTTGAGTTCCGACCCAGCTCTTAGCCTAGCCGGGCCAACCCGACCACTTGAGAGTGCAATGCACTCGACGCCGGCATCGCAACGGTAATAAGTGGTCGCAAATGATAATAAAACATGCGAAAAACAACAACAAAAACAAACAAACAAACATTAACCGGCAACAACGGGCCAGCTGCCTCTAAAACCGCAGCTTCGCAAAAAAAAAATAGAAGCAAAACAACGCACAACGCGATTGTTGTTGTTGCTGCCCTCACAGACGAGGTCGTCGTCCAACTAGACACCAGGTGGGCAAAACCAAAGCACTAAAGAAAACTGTTGCTCCGTTTAATAAACATTGGAGGCTAAAAGCCTAATTAAGATATATGCGAGTCAAGTAAATCACATTTATAATTGTAGCTATTGATAAATGAGTTCAATCCGGGCTCGAATCCCTACCTAGTGTATGATATAATTTATGTTGATAGCTTAAAACATTTTACAGCTTTTTAATTAAATTCGCACTTCGTAACAGCCTTTATGATTTATAAATATTATTATTATGAGTTTTGAGTAAAGCTCTTAACTTTCAGTTTCAGTTCAATTTTCTTTGCTCACTCGGCTTTTATTTAAAGCTCTATTTAAGGAATACCTCTGATACAATCGCTATTACAGATAAAATTATCAACTTGAAATTGTTATAATTTAACTTTGGACATACTTTTTTATAAGCGAATAACTTTATGCTTTTATTTATTTTACTTTTGTAAATACATATTTAAACATACATTTTTTTAAACATATAAAGTTTTCACATTTGAATCCAAAGCAACTCATTTATCAGGCCCTTGAATTTGAAGAAAAACATGAAAAATGATTTACACTTCAATGGTTGCTTTAAGATTTTGTTTTTAATGCTATTAAAATGGGCACTAAAATATTTAAATAAGCTATATGAACTTTTATTCCTTCAAAAAATACATATGTATAAATAAAATACTTTGCTATATTGCCCAACTTTATGCACAATTTGCAGTACCCACAATTGTGCATTAAGGTAAAGGGTATTATTTAGAACAAATTGCAAATAGTTTTCGTTTTTATCTTCAATTTTTTTTTTTTTGCTCATTTAAGTGAAGCAATAAGAAAGAGAATAAAACAAAAATGCAGAAAATTAAATAAGAAACACACGACGTCGAGCGTACCAAATAACCAGAGATGATGACGCCAACGTTGTTGTTGTTGTTGGTGATGTCATTCGCCGAGCTGACATTTGTTTATGCGCTCTGTTTGTTTATTTGTGTTTGTATATTTCTTGGTGCCTGCATATTTCCTGCTCCAAGGCGAAACTGTTGGCGCGTTTTTATCGATTTATTTTGTAGGCCGGCAAAAGGATTTGCTATGTGGGGGAGTTTGCTTACATTTATTTATTTCTCTTTTTATTTGAAGTGTGGAAGGGATGTGGGAGGGAGGTGGGGAGCATGTTAGGCGTGTCGAGCATGCAACAAACTGAACTGAAAAATGACATCATTAGCAACGCAGGACTTTATTTTTGTCATTCCTGCTTTTGACGTTGAGCAAAAAGTTCATTTTGCACTTTTTGTGTTCTTTTTATATACCCTGTTGCCATTTAAATTGGCTGAAAACGGGTGAATAAATTTGCGAATATATTATATATTTATGTATAAAAATTAAAAAAACAGCTCAAGGTAAAGTCGTGATTTTTGTCTTTATGAGCTGCAAATTGCATAGCTTTTGCACACAATAAACACAAATTTTATTTATCAATTTTTCAAAGTGTGAAACAGAAGAAAGAAGCAGTACAGTAGCTATTTTATTTAATTTTTGTTTTGTATGCCCAGCTAAACACAGGGTATCACCCTTTCGCACACATTCTCGACAAGAACTCGCCAACTAGTTTGTAGCTACCTTTTTGACGCGAAAAAAAGCTGCTGCCGCTGTTTGTTGGCCAGCAAATGACGCAATTTTCGGCTGCGTGGCCAGCTGTTTTGGCAAATTGAATCGAGACAAAAGAGAGAGAGAGGGGGGAAGAGATGGAGAGAGCGCGGCAGAACGCGTGTCTAAAAATGAGCCGCTACCAGCTCCACATGGCAGCATGAAAGATACACAGATACAGAGCATCGGATACAAATGTATCTACAGCAAGCAACAGCCACAAATACAGCTTTAGCTCCTTAACATAAACACATCAAAATAAGCACTCAAAAAATAAAAACAGCATAAAAAGAAGAAGCAAAAATATTCACTTATTTGAACAATTAATAAAACGCAACAATTTTTTTGCAAACAAAAAAATTAATTTTGGGCGTTTCTTTTTAAATAAAAAAACATTAACATAAATCTTTGAAGAGCGCGAGAGCTAAATCATGAGGCCACCGCCGCATCGATGATATCATAAGCTCAACAACAGCATCAGCTAACGAAACTATAAAATCAACCGAACAGAACTGAGAAATAACAACAACAACAACACGGGAAATGATCAAAAATATAAAAAAAAAATCCAGGGACAATCGCAGTCAAGCGAATCAATTCAAAAGGAAGAAACCATAAAAAGATTGATAAAATTATTATTAATAAAAAAAGTAAGGTTTGTTAAATTAATATTTTCATGTATCAATTGTGTAGCAATTATTAGCATAAAGTGAGATGAAAGGGTATTCTGCACCCTTGCTGAATAAATAAAAGGTGCAAAATATTACGTTTAGTTTAGGATCATAATCACTATTGCTATAGGATCTAACTTGTAATACTGAATATATAAGCCAATTAGTCCCCCACCCGGGGAAGTGTTGGGAAGTGTTATAAAATATGTTCTTTATGAATTGTAATTTTTCATTTAATAAATCATTTAAGCAAATGCTATGGGAATAAATTACTAACTTCTCTTTTGAAGCATTAACTAAGAGTTTGAGCTGATATTTCGCTGAATCAATCTGCTCATATACAATATTTTGATTTACTATAGATATGTATACATGCTTTAAAAATTCCAAATTCGCTTTCAAATTAGCACTGAATTCTAATTCAAAAAATATCTTTTTTTTTAATTTAAAGATTTTAGTCAAAACAGCTTCAACAGTAAAAACATTTATTAATGAGAAACTAAAAACAAACGCAATTCTAATAAGAGCTGTTTTATAAATTAAATCTTGTTTCAGGACAATTTCAATTTCTTGAAATATCCAAATTTTGGAATGTTGCAATGTTAGGGGAAACACTGTATCAACAATATTCATTGGAGGGTTGCATTGAATAGCAAAAAAACATAGAAATAGAGCAACATTGAAAAAAAAATTGGAAAAAATAGAGAGAGAGCATGCTGTGTAATGTCAAATGGCAAATAAAAAATGACAATAATAAATAACCGAAGCATGACCATCAACCATGAATATGCCGAATGCGTGGCACTCATTGGCCCCTTCCCCCTATCCCCTCGTCTTAATTAATAAGTGTATGGAATGTCTTCTCTTTCTCTCTCTCTCTCTCTCTTTTTATTAGAATACATAGATCCAGCATTGCCGAGTGCGCGTGTGGGTTAAATAAATAATGAACAGTTTTAATTATGCTGCCGCTATATAGACGAATATATATAAATACATACATATATATCTGCAGTAATTGGAGAAATTCTCTTAGTCAAAAGATCGACTTTGGCTTTTTTCTATTTCTGGATACTCGCTCGTTCGTAATCGTAATTTTACTGATATCGTTTTCAATTGAAGGTCGTTTGGAATTCGTAATTAAGCTTAATGGGGGCACCAGCAAATGGGAAATATTGAGAGAAATGCCATTAACATACCGCACAATTCAACAATTCTGTTGATAGGAAGTTACTCAAAAAATATGAGAAAATACAATAAAAACCTTAACACGATTCAATTACCATAAGTATATATTTTAAATATTTCTTTTTTATATACTTTATACTTGCCTATTTTGATAAACAATTTGAGGAAAATAAAGAATTTTATAATGTTAAATCCCAAAATTTCCGTTACTTTAAGCATAACCAATTTTTGAAATAAACTTTTTAGCTTCACTAGCTTTTATAATATAACGGGAATCATAGATAATTGAGAAAATTCAATATTTATTTTAAGTACTTGAAATTTTGAGTGCGTAACTGGGAATACGAAACGGCGTTTTCTTTCAGTGTACGCAGTCGCAAAAATGCGCTAAGCTTTGCCCAGGTTCAGGTTATATCGAATAAATTTCTTTTGTATCTTTTAAACGAAATTCAACCGCGCAGAGGTCGAAAATATGTATCCAATGATGATGTCATCAAAATTGTGGGGATAAAAACAAGTTTAAGTTTAAGTGCATCGGTTCGACAATACCCTGTCAACTGAACGAATATTTTTTAAGGATCAATTTGAGAAACTCCTGGGTATGTCAACTAAGCACACACATACAGACGCAGGTATCTAATACCATGCTAAAAAAATATGGAAAAACATAAACTGAAAATCCTAATCGTATTATGTAGGGAAATAAACGAAAAAAAATTATAGTTTCTAAAATTTGTTTAATGTCTTAGTATCTAAGCTTGATGTATTCATACCAATCAGCTGTAGATGCTGATAAAAATGATTTTTTATATGTATGTAAATATGCCCCTTTCTGTCTGTTACACATCCATTCGCATTACTATATTAAACTTATTTTTATTGGCTAGAGGGTATATCAACAAGTGAATTGTTTTTTTCTTTCAACGAGTTAACAGCTCTGTCAAAGATCTATGCATATGTAAAAGCATATACATGTACATGTGTATATTTATTTATATACTCATATGTAAATCAATTGTTGACTTCAATTTAGGCAGCTGACATAACCCTAAAAATGATCGCTTTAATATATAGTATAAATATATGCGTATATGTATGTGTACATTTCCAATTGAAGAGCTTTTGTAGACCAAGTTATAATTGTGACCCTCAATACAAAAAATAAAAAAACAAATGCTTAGCTAATTTTGGGTCGTGGCGATGTGAGCGTCGGCGTCGGCGTTAGCTGCTGACACCGCTGGGGCGTAACGGGCGCGCAGAAAAACGATGACGTTGTCAGCGTTGCTGCGAACGCAAGAAAATCATTTTTAGAGTTATGTATTTTACAATAAACAACAACAACAGCGAACAATAAGCAATTGCGCGTGCGTCGGCAGCGACGCTGACAGCGCTGATCTCTAGCTGATGTCGTCAGTCAGCGTCGGCGTCTGCGCTGCTGCGGCCCCACCTTAGTGGACGCTCACACACATGCACACATATGCAGACAAACAATGAGCGCGAATTAAGATTGTATGCATGTGAACTACAGCCGTAGCTGTGTATGTGTGTTGTTGGCTTGTATTATTTTCGTGTTTGACAGCGGCTGCTACTTTTTTTATTTTTTTTTCTAGCAAAACCAGTTTTGAGCCAGCAACAACAACAAGAAAATGTCTACCCAAGCTTGTTGTTTGTGCAGCAATAGAGCGAAAGAGAGAGGAAGAGCGTGAGAGTGTTGCGGAATGTCTATGGTTTTTTCTAATTAAAATTTGTAAAGTAAAAACAGTGTTGCAAATGTTGTCAAACTTACCTTAGTGCCAAGTGCCGATTGTGTGTTTGCCGCAATTACTTAATGAGCTCAGACAGCAGCAATGGAAACAACAACAACAACAACAACAACAACGAGCAGCCAGCAAGTGCCGCTCAAAAACTAAAACTTCCGAAAAACCCACAAAACAGAGACAGCGCACAACTCTACCAAAGCGGCACGAACCAGGTAAGTCGGCAAGAGAGCGAGAGAGAAAGGCAGAGAAAAAGAATGGGGACCAGTGAGAGAGTGCAACCCACTCAACTCAACTCGGAGTCGAAACGGTGGCTTTGTATGCATGTATGTGTGTTACACACATACGCACACATGCAAGCGTGCAAACAGCGCAAAGCTGCCTTGGCTTTTGACTTCGACTCCGACTTCGACTCCGAATGCGAGTTTGGCGAGTGAGTTATTTTAATTTTTTTTTGTTTTTTTGTACAGCCAACTGAGCAAATAAACGTAAAGTTTAAAGCTTATTTATTAAAGCATTTGTTGTTGTTGCCTGTCGCTTTCGCTGCTGCTGCACTAGTTGTTGTTGTTGTTCTTGCAATTGATGCTTCTGCTGCCTGGCGTCCTACGCGTCGTCGTCGCCGTTATTGTTGTTGTTCACTTGAATTTGCGCTCATTTTGTTTTTTAGTAAATTGACAATGTTGTTTAAATAAATTTTGGGCGCGGTGCCCGCTCACACACACATACACACACAAATTACAGCTTGTTTTAAATAAATAGTAAATAATTAATTTAAGGTATACAAAAAAACAAAAAAAAGATGCTGTTTGGCAAATTCGTTTATTGATTTCGCTTGAGTTTTGGCCAATTGTTGTGTTGTTTTGTTTGTGCATGTATTTGTAATATGGCCGCAAATTTAAACAACAAACAATTCTCACACACACACACACAGTCACACACCGCACAAGAAAAAAATGTGAAACAAGTAAATAAGAAAATTTTCTATGCCAACAACTAACTGCACACGGGCGTCAGTCTCTCTCGCTCAGACCGGCGCTGCTGCTGCTGCTAATGCTGATGGTGCTGCTGCTGCTGCTATACGAACAAGGCGAAGCACAACCGCGCGCAACAAAAACAAAATGAAGACTGCTCATTGCCAGTGTGACAGCAAGAGGGCACACATATTTTGGTCACACCGATTGGGCGAACAGTGCTGCCAGAGTTCATATAAACGAGCTGTCGTCAGCCTATCGTTTATCGATTGCGCACAGTGTTGCTTTCATATTTCAGTATTGCGTGAGAGCGTGTGTGTGTGTGTGTGAATGTGAGTGTGAGCTTTAAGCCAAAGACCAAACCAAAAGAAAATTCAAAAAATAAACATCGCTTTTAGCGGCACAAGCATAAATTATTGTTGCAAATTGTTGAAAACAACAAATGCTGGTCATTTGTTTATTGTAAAACGTTTGCGGCGCCCGACAGTCAAATGCATAGCTTTACAAACAGCAACGGAAAAATCGAAGTGCTTTAAATGTCAAGGACAACAAAAAGCATAACAAAACAAACAACAAGAAAAACACAAGGCAGCAGCAGCAGCAGCAACAACTGCATTTAAAGCACCAACTGACCGCAGCCCAACGCAGAGGTCGAATGTAAAGCCAAGTCCCGCACAGCAACAGCAGCCATGTCCAATAATCCCGCATATGCAACTCCCGCCCAAAAGCCGCCAAATAGCGGCGGCAACAATGTAGGCGGCGAATTGAAGGTCGCTACCGCCCACACATCGTTGGATGTTAGTGGGACGGCGGCAACAACGAATGCGGCGGGGGCGGCAGCGGCAAAGGGGATGCCTACGCTTGCTGCGCAGGCGACAGGACATAACAGGGCGGATGCGGTCGACAGCCCCCTGTGGCTGTCCTCCTTGCACAGCGTTATTTTTATCATCACTTGCGCTTTGGCCGTTTTCATATTGTTTCGCAATGTGCTCACTTGGTAAGCGTACATCAGATATATCAGAGTTATCACGTACATCATATGTATGTACATTCATCACTATACCTACATACGAAAAGCTTTCCACAGTCTGTACAACAAAACATTACTCAAAACTTTGACTGATGTAAATACAAAAGCTCTAGTCACCAACTAGGCGGTGCTTTAAGCTTTTAGAGTGCCCACGCTTGCGCTAACGGTCTAGTGATCAAACGGTAACCTCAGACAGCCGGCGTGACGTCAGAGTTTGAGTTAAATTGCTATCAACATTAAAGCTCGGTTTATTTAAAGATTTCAAAATGAGATTAAAATCGATTGTGTACATCAGTTTTTATCAGTTTTTGGTTAGTATAAATTAATTTTAGCAGCATATAAAGGAACATAGTAAAAGAAAAAAATGTTGTAATTTAATTCTAAATTAAAAAAAAAGAGTATATTTTTTTTGTGCTATATCCGCCCGTCTGTCCGTATAAACATAAACGCAATATAAGCTATTCAAGCGTAACTAAAAAATATAAACTAATCGCTGCGACACCAATTTCAAAAGTGTGCAAGATCAGAGCTTACGTTTCCAAAAGCTAAATTAATCGGTTTTTAACTAATTTAGGCTTTTAAAAAATGATAAATAATAACAATTGTATAAGATTGTATGACAGTGTAAGCCAAAATATACGACATGTCCATGGCTCAAGCTAGTTGATCTTCAAAATTTTAATGTAATGCACAAAATAGCTGTAAAGAACCGTATAAAAGCTTTACTTGGAAATAAGAACAGCGCTAATATTCCTTGTCGATCGCTCGTTCTCTCTTTTCCATTCTCTTTCGCTCGCTTGCTTTGTGCGTGCGGCCTGAGCTGCGCTTTCCCATTCCCAATTATTCCCCAAATTGTGCTGTTCAGTTGCTTGGCGGCCGCTGACTGAGTGACAGCTGCAGAAAATTTCGCCGAGATTTAAATACACATTCATTTTGGATCACCTGTATATTGCATGGGGAAATTTAACGAGTTTTCTTACCTGCCAACTAGGCATTTGCAGAGCTTCTGGGGCGCCTCCGGTGACTTTTGGCAATCGCAATGGGACAAGTTCATTGACAAGTTTGGTAAGTTGGCCCAAAGCGCGCAGAAAGAGCGCCGAAAAGCACAAAGAAACAAAGTAAAAACCAAATGGATAAATAAAATGTAAGAACATAAAAATATACGAGTGCGCATGAACTCAGAGCTTCGCATATTATTTATATGCGAGTGTGTGTGTGTGTGTGTGTACGAGTGTGTGTATGTGTCTATCTTTGCGTTTGTCTTTTAACTGAACGTTATCACAAATTGCACTTTTGCCTCCCATTCATAAGCAACAACAATTGCAAACAAAGTCAACAATAAACAGCAAATGTTTTGTTTACTAATTCACACACACACTCTCACAGCACTTACTGTCAGGCTGAACTACGCTTAACGTTGATTACACTATGCAACACAATTATTGGTTTAAAAAAAAACAACCCAAAATGTATTTATATTTTTTTTTGAATCGCATTGAAATGTTTTTTTATAACTAATAAATCCAATTAGACCACATAAACAATGTCACGTTTTTGCTGTACAGTGTTATATATGTATATTACATATGCAGCGCTGTTCTGCAACAATTTCAGTGACTTGATCTGAAACAAAGTGATTGTTCATTCAAGTCAACGTTTAATTTACACCAATATTGTGTGCATGTGAATAAAAAATAAAAATTTAACTGGAAGCCAGAAGAAAGCAGCGTAAAACTATAATTCTTCAACTTTGCCCTTATTGAGAGTATCTTACAGTTTCTATAGTTAGCTAGGTATTTCTAAAAAAAAAGTTATAGTCAAATTAAACAAAAGATTAAGGTTTAGTTGCAAATAAAGTTATAATTGGAGTTTACTGTCAAGTTTAAAAAAAAGTGTGAAATACCATTTAAATTAAAGATAAAGTCAATTTAGATATTCTATAATTTCTTTATTAAACACCATTCAAAGTTATTTTTAGCTATATTCTTGTTGTTGCATTTTAAATCTAATTGAGATATTGTGAGATATTCTTATGAAGTGGTATTTACTTAGCGTGTTTATAAGAAATATGGAAAACTTGCGTAAGATGTGCTGAAAGGCTGTATCAAATATTAGTATTAAATATATACGTTTTTTATACTATAAGCACATATCATATGCACATTTCATATACACATATATATTGATCAAGGGTCACTTAACTTGTGCTCCCGGGTCTATTAATATTTATTGCTACTCAAGACGTGAATTACGTGATATATTTCACAAAGTGTGTAATTCGTAAACCTTTCGACAGGTATTTAGAAAATAACGTGTACACTCTGAGAAAAAATCAAGAATAAAGCTGCAGAAATCCCGTTTAACTTGACAGTAAAATTTTAATTTCAAGAACGTTTTTGTAAAAATACATAATTTCTAAATATTAAACTCATATTCAAAAAAAATGTAAGAATTAATTAATGAATTAAGGATAATCAAAAGTCAAATTTAATAAATTCAAGTTAGAGAAGAAAAGGCTTCGAATGCTGTTCCGCTTGTGTTTTTCTCTAAGTGTATATACCAAAGCCTTTTGTTGAATTTCTGCTACTAAGTGTCTTGATATTATATGTTTATCATATTTTTACAGGCGACGATCCGATGATGCTTTGGGTCTTTGGCACCACCATATTTACAATGATCGTTTACTGGACTGTGGGTGGCATATATACATTCATGGATCTGACCAATCGACCGGCCTGTCTGCGCAAATATAAAATCCAGCCGGGCACCAATGAGCCCGTCGAGGCCGGACGTCTGCTGAAGGTGACGCATTTCCATTCCCATTCCCATTCCCGTTTCCATTCGCATTCACAATCAAAATACTATATCATTTAATTGACCCCGGGACTGGACACCGGGAGTCGCGAATCTAAAATTAAACTTAAATTGTGACACTCTCTTACAGGTCATTTGGCGTGTGATCTGCAATCAAATATTTGTGGGCATACCGCTGGCGTATCTCAGCTATAAACTGATGACGGTGCGTGGCCTCAGCGATATCCGGGAGCTGCCCACCTTCCATTGGGTGTGCTTCGAGCTAACCGTCTGCATATTGATGGAAGAGCTGGGCTTCTACTATTCGCACCGTTTGCTGCACCACAAGCACATCTACAAGTTCATCCACAAACAGCATCATGAGTGGACAGCGCCCATATCGGTTACGGCCATCTATTGCCATCCCATTGAGCATATATTCAGCAATCTATTGCCACCGTTTCTTGGCGTATTCCTGATGGGCAGCCATGTGGCCACCGCCTGGCTTTGGTTCGCCCTGGCCATACTCTCCACACTGAACGCACACTCTGGCTACCATATGCCCTTCTTTCCCAGCCCCGAGGCTCACGATTTTCATCATCTGAAGTGAGTTTTTTGTATCAGCCTAGAAACATTTTAACACCCTCGACACTCTATCAAAAACCCATAAAGTATATAAATATTAATGCGAAGTCGAGTCGAACATATGCAGAAAGTCTCAGCTTACGTCTTACAATAACGACTACCGGTCGAATATTTTTATTTGTTGTAAAAGAACTTTTTTTGTTTTTCAAGATATCCTAACCAACATTAGCAACCAGAAGCCGAGTCTCATGTCAATCATTGAACTTATATATCATATAGTTTCAATAGCAACTATGGGTAAAAAATTATAAATCAGATAAAGTGTTAAGATTCGCGAAAGTCTCTACATGTATCTCGCCCAGTTGCAAAACTAGATAAAACATTTTTACAGACAGATTAAATTTAAAACAAATTTGATATGTAAAGCTCTCGGATCCATAGTTCCCATATTTCAAATTCCCATAACTCTGTCAAATTTTCATGTTTGCCATTTTACCCATGATTTGTCTTCTAGATTGATTCTACATTTTTGAAATCAAATTTTGTTGAATTTTTTGGTAAGCAAATCATCAATTTCGCCACATTTGGACTAATATATTATATCGAAAATTGTTTACGTCTGCTAAAAATATGAAATTATTTGCTTATTTTTGTACATACTTTCCCTTAAGAAAATATGTGAATTTTTTCCAAATGCGTATATTCGCCCCAAAACTTGGAAAGAAATATGTAAGATTATTATCAACATTAACAGTTAATATTATTGTAGAAGGTGATCGCAATTTCTAAGTGGCTTGCAAAATATTTCAATCATTAGATTAGGTTGTCAAGGATTAGGGCGACAATAAATTAGTTGGAAAAAAATGCAACCATATTTTGGTTTTTCATAGATAAGTTTTTATTATTATTTATTTTTTTTATTTGACGTAGCGTATAACGAAAAACAAACAAATTATCTGTCCATTTTTAGACGAATGTCATAAATGTTGACATGAAAATAGACTATAGTGGCATTTTATATATATTTATAATAATGTCTAAAACATTGTCATATGCATATAAAATATCATGGCTAAAACCAAAAAAAAAAAATTATCAGTTCTTTAGGTTCGTTTCGTAAACCTGGTATCCACTTGAATAAACACAGATTTTGGTTCGATCCTTCCCTCAACCATTATTTAAAATAAAAAAGGCAAATATTAATTATTTGATTGAAAATATACAGTTTTCTTCATTTATATACAAATTTAATCGTGTCAGATAGTGTTAAAATTTGGCTAAAAATCCATATTTCTCACAATTTTAGAGCTAGTATCAGCAACTTCCCCGATAAACTCTGCATTCCCACAAATCAAAAAATTCTATATGTTGTCAAAATAATCTTCATTCGGTTTCTTCGGCAATCCGAAGGGAATTCTTGTTTTATAATTATATGTACTATTTATTGATATATATCCCTTTTGTGCTTGCAGATTTAACAACTGCTTTGGCGTGCTGGGTGTTCTGGATCGCCTGCATGGCACGGATTCCCTATTCCGTGCCACCAAATCGTATGCGCGCCACATTATGATGCTGAGCTTTGTGCCGCCGCGCGACGCCTTTCCCGACTCCACCATGAAGTGAGCGTCGTCGCTCTCTTTTGTGCAACATCTCACACACATTCAAACTCAATTTGGCTGGCAACTGTTGTCGTTGCGGCACACGTTGAATCTCTTCTCTGTACTCTTTCTGTTCCTACATATATGTATGTGTGTACTATATACAAAATGATGTATTGCTTATATTTCCTTTAATTTTTTAAATGGCTTTCTATATGTGTATACTTCATTGTGATAATAACAAAACGAGACATAAAGTTCAACCGACAACATGATAAATGATGAACGACAAACTATAAAAAATATATATTAAACCAAAAAAAAGTTGTAAATGTGTATGTCAGTAGCATTAGCTAAACAAAACCCAAATTAACTAGAAGTAAGCATTGATGTATGTACACTGATGTATGTTTGATGTATACTTGATGTATGAATCCATTTCTCCGCACAGCACAAACTATGAATAATAATACTACCAAAAAAATATATATACAAAAACATAATAAATAAGAAAAAAACACACACACACAAACGCAAACAGATTTGTTGAACTTTGGGCGCAAGAATTTGTTGTACTCCCTCGGACCAAAAATAAACCTAATCTATGACTTTAATAATGCCTAGCAATAGTTAATCTTTTATAAATTGACCACGACAATATGATAACAATTTCAGTCAAAAGCTGAACCGAACGCTAATCAGCTAAAAAGCTTAAATAAGTCAAATACCAGAGGGCTATATAGAAAATCCAATGAGCTATAAAACCCAAAGATCGAAATTTTAACAAACGAAAAGTACAAAAAAATATTTGTATTTATTGACAATTTGAATTTGGTCTCTACATGCATGAGCCCAGTTTGTGGTTCGAACCTCCTTTTTTCAATTTTAAATGCAAATTTTTATTTTTATTATTTATAAGATATTTATATTTTTTCGTTTATTTTCTATTAAGCAGTAATATATAACTTTTAAAAAATGTTCATATTTGATGTCTTTGAGGTGTAATTAGGTGTTAAAAATAATTCGGTTCGGATTTGAGGCAGCTGCATTTGGTTAACCAACTTTGAGCTGTGCTTAAACATATCTCTCTAATTTGTAGCAGTTTTTCATCAAGTTTTAGTTTTACATATTTGGTCATTTATTTAATATTGGCCAATTGGTAATGCAGATTTGACAGGAACGTTGCCAGGTGCCGCTGCAAGCTGATATGCCCGTTCGATTGTAGCGCACCGTGGGCAAAACGCATATATTTGACGAGCTTCGCGCCCGCCAGTTGAGATTGTGCCATGGACGCTAGCGCAATCCTCTCTAGCTTCGCTCTGCGCTGGCGCTACGTCGGCGAACTGCTGCAGGCGCGCTGGGTGGCGCTGCTCGACGTCATCGGCGATGATCCGATGCGCCTGTGGGTGCTGGGCACCACGGCAATCATCTTTGTCGTCTATTGGCTGTATGCGGCCATCTTCACGCTGATGGACGTCACGAATCGGCCGAAGTTCCTGCGCAAATACAAAATCCAACCGGGCCAAAATGAGCCCGTCGATCTGCAGCGTCTCTGGCGTGCCGTCAAGGTGGTGCTGTTCAACCTGACGGTGGTGAATTTGGTGACGACCTGGTGCCTCTACTGGGTGGTCCTCAAGTTCTACAATAGCCGGGACGTACGCGAATTGCCAAGCTTTGGACGCGTCGCACGCGACTTTGCCGCCTTTGTCGTGCTGGAGGAGACGATGTTCTATTATGTGCACCGTTTGCTCCACCACAAGGCCGTCTACAAGTATGTGCACAAGAAGCACCACGAATGGACCGCACCCGTTGCGGCCATGACCCTATATGCCCATCCCGTCGAGCATGTGCTGGCCAATTTGCTGCCCGTGGGCCTAACAATGTCCATATTGGGCACCCACGTTGCCGTCGCCTGGGGCATGATCTCGTTGGCCGTCATTAACTCGATGAGCGATCACACGGGCTACAGTTTTCCCTGGTCGGGTGGATCTGTGCGTTTCCACGACTATCATCATGCCAAGTGAGTGGCAGTCTCATACAAAATGTTCACATATAACGTTTTTCTATACTCAGATTCAATTATAATTATGGCGTTACGGGCTGGCTGGATAAGCTACATGGCACCTATAGATCTACGGACGACCAGAAGCAGCAGCGAGTCAAGCCCAAGGCTGTTAAGAACAAGCGCAAGTCCAAATAATGGCACTATAAGCATATATATAAAAATTCAAATAAATATCCCTTTTTTTTACGTTTTATTTAAATTTGAATATATACACCTGTGCGGCCCTGCGTATACATCTGTCGCTGCAACCCTCAAATGTTATGTAATCGATAAATGAGTCGAAATGTTTTTGCGATAGTATGATGAAGCAATAAAGAACACTATTAAATGCGAATAGTGTGTGCAGCGTTATGCTTTTATATTGTTTGCAAACATTTCATATGGGAAAATGGACAGGCAACACATATTTAACATTCGCAAAAAAATTGACGAAATGTTGGTAGTGGAAACGCGCTATAACTGTACTACATCATCGATAAGTCAGCCGATAGTTCGATACACTTCTATTTAACCCTAGTCTGGCCTCATCGGCACATTCATATCAACATCAACAAGAAAAACGCATTTGCTGGCAGAAAATGCGAACTGATTGCAACATAGAAAAGTGTTAAATCCCAAATAAAGTGTGGTGTGTCTATGTGTGTGTGTGTGGGCGCGCAGTAAATAAATGATGCCCTACAATATGCGTGCCTGCGGCAGCAACGCCATGGTACGCGAATACGCTGGCGGCAGCCTCAATGGCATTCTGCGCAAAACAGGCGCCGCTGCCGCATCGGCCGCTGCATCCTCCGGCGTGTCCAACAACGGGATGGGGTACGGCGCTGCGTCGGCGGATCCGCGCCAGCCCGCCGTGGAGTTGCTCGTCTTTGGCTATGCATGCAAGATATTCAGGGATGATGAGAAGGCGCGCGAGCTGGATCAGGGCAAACAGCTGATACCCTGGATGGGCGATGTAAATCTCAAAATAGACAGGTTAATAATTGTTGCCTGCTAGCGGCACTAAACTTAATTATATTATAATACGCTATACGACATGCATAATATATGTGTACACTTATATATGTATATGTATATGTGTGTCACGCCTTGGATCCCCTGTGTACCCATATACCCTATGTACCAATGTACCAATATACCCTATGTACCAGCAAGAACTACTGCCACATTTGCTAGTGCTATAAGCACCGAATTATGCGGCATACACACTACCATATCTAGTTTTATGTTTGGAGAAACTCAGACTGCGCCATCTACTGAAAATTTACCCGAACTGAATACGAACTGCAGTTGAAGACAACACTAAACGAATACCCTATAGACTGACAAGTATAGTCAAAAAAAAAAAAAAAATTCCGAAATTTGTTAGGTAATTAACTGCTAAAAATCCTGACGCAACTATATCCAACAACCGACCTTGACTCTGCAACTGTAACAGCTCTCGTTCTCTCATTGTAATAACAGCTCTTTTCAGTGCTTCTCAAACTGTAATATAATTTTAAAAAATTTTAAACTGTAATTGTTAAACAAATAACTTTTTTTTAGCAACCGGAGCGGTATGTATGAATGATTAAGACTTAATTGATATATACACCTAATTATATATAAAAATATCAACATATAGACATTTATATAATTTAACCAAGCATATCTACAACGATTTATTTAACTACTGTGTGAAGCAATTTTTTTCGAGATGTTCGAGATACATATATTTCTTTTCGATCGAAAGATCTTTTTATACCCTGAACCCATTGAAAATGCGTAAAGAAGGGTGTAATCGTTTTGTGCAAATGTGTGTAACAGGCAGAAGTAGATCACATCAAGTATATATATTCTTGGTCAGCATCACCGTCTGTTCGTTTGACCGTCTGTGCAGCCCTGAGAGATGGAAACTTGAAGTTTGGATCGGGTTTGCAAACCGGTTTTAGAGCTACCAAATTTGGTATGGGCGTACTCGTCTAGTATACACATATCAAGAATTTACACTTTTTGCATACTATCCCCACGTTTCCACGTCATTCCAATTAAGATCGGAAGTCTTCTCAAAGTGTGAGTGTGTGTGTAAGAATGTTAAGCTCGGAGCTGGGTTCAGGGTATCGCCTAGTCGGGCACTCTCGACTGGAGCACTCTTACCTGTTTCATTTGATTTTGATTTGATTTGATTTGTGTATATGTGTGCGTGGCTTTCACGAGCGACCCGTCCTCAATGTCGATTGCGTTGACTAACAACGTTCTCCTTTCTGTTTATATTTCTCTTGTTCTTTTCTTTGAAACACATCCACATACACGCATACACACACACACACACACACACATACGCGCGCGCGCTGTATATAGATATGACGTGCGTGGAGCGTTGTGCGAACTGTCCACGTATGAGGCGCCACCAGGTGGCTATGGGAATCGTCTTGAATATCTGACCGCCGAGGAGCAGCGGGCGGAGCAGCTGTGCGAGGAGGAGCGCTACCTGTTCCTTTACAACAATGAAGAAGAGCTACGGCTGCAGCAAGGTAAGTCCAGTTGCCGGCATCTCGGTGTCACAGCCTTCTCAATGCGAATTGTATGTACTACTATTTAAATTCTAAGTGCCGAGAAATACCAAAACATTAAGATCAAATCGAAAAACAAAATCTAAAACATAAAAACCAAACAAAAACGAACCAAGAACTAAAATCAAGAACAAAGATTAACAAGACCAAGCACAAGTACAGGCATAGAAATCAAGTCAAAACCAAGTAGCACCAAACACAAAAACCAATCCAAGCCACCAGCAAACGACAAGCAGAATCAACGTAAGTTTCATCCTGTGCCTTGTGGGGTGGTGCCGCCGTGGTTCAGGTAAATAGAAACCACTTGACATTTAACAAATTAAACCATTTTTTGCAGATGCCGTCGGAGCCCCGTCCACATTGGGAGTCAAAACTCGCTCTCTTTCCCCCTCTTTATCTCTGTCTCTCTCTCTGGAGCCTGCATATAAAACTAAACTCAAAAAAAATGAAACAACACAAAGTTTTTATAAAAAAAAAATGTTAAAAAGGGGGAAAAGAAACTAACCTTTAATCAAATCAAAACCAAATGTCAGAAACCAGATTCTTTGATTCTTTTCTCTGTATTCCGTTTGCGTGCCTTTTGGCATTTATTGATGTTGTTGTTGTTGTTGTACTAAAGTCGTGCCGTTTGTCTTGTGTTTTCTTATTTTTGCCAACACTCATACTCCCACACACACACACACACGCACACACAACAACACCAACACCCACAACCACATACCCACGTGCAGAAGAGGATCTGAAGCGTCTGCAGCAGGAGACCTCCGGCGGCAACTACAGCCAAGTGGACTTTCATTATGACGGCCAGTCGACGTGCAGTTCCTCTGGCGCGGATGCGGCCACATCGCCAACGTCGGACTCATCGGCCTTGGCCGAGGACAGCGAGCTACCCTACGCGCTGCCCAATAATCTTCTCGTGGCGCCCGCTCCGGGCACACAGCTGGTAAGCTGGCAATTTGCCTCTCCGCTTGATCCGTAGCATAATCCTGCGTGCCTTTTATCCACAGCCGGAGACAATGAAGCAGCACGCAATAATTGAGAAGACAGCTCGTTTCATTGCCACCCAGGGCGCCCAGATGGAGATTCTGATCAAGGCCAAGCAGGCGAACAATGCACAGTTTGACTTTCTGTCGCAGGGCGGTCTGCTGCAGCCGTACTATCGCCATCTTCTGGCCACCATCAAGCAGGGCAAGTACGCGCCGTCACCTGAGCCGACGGCGGACAAATCTGGTGCCCAGGCCGAGAGCAGTGGGCTGCCGGGCAGTCCGAAGCGTAGCCAGCAGATCATAACGGTGCCCACCATCAAGTACAAGCCGTCGGCCAACTGCGCCTACACGCAGCTGATCAGCAAGATCAAGGGTGTGCCGCTGCAGACGGTATTGGACGACGAGGCCGCCTCGCAGCATTCCGCCGGCACCGCCTCGCCAACGCCCAGCTGCAAGTCCGAGGGCCAGAGCCAAAGCAGCGCCAACGCCGCGCCGGGCAATGGCAGATTTACGCCCGTCCTGCTGCAGTACAATGGCAGCACGTTCGCCCACGAGGCGGAGGAGGAGAACGCCAACGATGCGCCGCCCAAGGTGGAGCTGCTGAAGAACACCAGTGCTTTGGCGCTGGCCCAGAACTACAGCTCCGGCAGCGACGACGAGGAGGCAACGGACGACGACACTTGCGGTCCCCAGACGCATCCATCCACGACAGCCGGCACCGCCAGCTCTGCAAGCACCGTCCCTGCCAAGCCCGCTGCGGTGCTGGCGCCGCCACCTCTGTTAACTTTCCCCTTGCCCGAGGAGACGCTGCGTCACATCATCGACAAGACGGCCACGTATGTGATCAAGAACGGCCGCCAGTTCGAGGAGACGCTGCGCACGAAGAGCGTCGAACGTTTCAACTTCCTGCTGCCGGATAACAAATACTACGCGTACTACATGTACAAGATAACCGGCGATGTGGACGCCGCTTCCAAGGAGGAGAAGACCCGCAAAGCGGCCGCCGTCGCCGCCGCCCTCATCAGTAAAAAGGGCCTGGGTGCCGCTGTTGCCGGTGCCGCGGCTCCAGCCGCAGCCTCCACAGCTGCGAGCGAAAGGGTGTGTACTGCGCGGATATACCTGTCAAATTCAAATATCCGAAAAACGCTCTCTCTTTCTCTCTTGCAGCGCCCGTTTGCTTTTCCATACGCACACGCGATGAGAACGCACCGCTGCAGCCGGCGCTGCCGCAGGAGGTCAGCGATGAGGATGAGGAGATCAAGGCCAAGGCAAGTGCCGAGCAGGCGCGCCAAGGCATGCCGGATAGCGTGCAGCGCGCCATCAAGCAAGTGGAGACACAGCTGCTGGCCAGAACAGGCGGTCCAAAGGCCACAGCTCCCACTGCGGCGGCGGACATCACTTCGCCACTGAAGGAGCAGCGCCAGGGTATGCCTAGAGTCAATTAGAACGAGACAGAGAGCCGATATGGAACTCGATTCATTGCTAACTTTTGACTCTTCCAACCAACACAGCCGAGGAGCGCGTCAAGGATAAACTGGCCCAGATCGCACGTGACAAACTGAACGGCATGGTGTCGCGGGAGAAACAACTCCAGCTGGAACGCAAGCGCAAGGCCATGGCGTTTCTCAATCAAATTAAAGGTATGTCCGGCTGGCCAATTGGAATATGAGTTGGTTTAATCACAAAAATACAGGAAACGACAAATTTTGTTGCCTTTTTAGAGTATATTGGGTTTCTGCATTATCCGTCTGTCCGCATGAAGCTAGAGAATTGAAACATATATTCGTGTATACCCGCTGTTCAAATTTACTGGCTACGCCCACTGGGGGCGATATTTCCCTCAGTTTTACAGCTAGGTACGACAAATTTTACAGTCAGATTACAGTTCACCTCCTCTAAAGATCGCATACGTCAGATAAGCTGTTCAGATTTTTTGTTTGCGCCGATTGGAGGCGTGACAAATCGATAAAATCCATATATCTTGCGGACGGGTAAGCCGCGAAAATCTATATCTTTTACAATTTTACAGTTGGAGTTAGCAAATTTGGCAGTGGCAATGTTTTTATTATTATCTTTACAGGTAAACAGCATAACTTTAACTGATACATCAAATTGCATTTAACGTCTGCATTTAAATGCAGTTTCGCCCTTTAGGGTTCACCAAAATTCAAGTTCCACATTTGACCACGGCAACATCAAATTTAGGGCAAATGTTGCGAGTTCTAGAAATTATTTGTTCCGCGCTGAGTCATCGTAATTAATAGCCTCAAGGCTCGAAACATCACTTTCAATATTTTGTCACTTGATGTGATAGGTGATAATTGATATTTTTTTCGACTCTGTCAGTTAAAACAAGCGAGGCGGCTCTAGTCGGGAGCGCCCGACTAGGGATACCCTGTACCATTGAATTGTAATTTTTAGTACTTAATAAGAGCATTGGAATCTAAACAATCCAAGTCTGCAGTATTTGGACATGCTTCCTTCTGCCTGTTACATACATTTGCACAAAAGCAATATAACCTTTTTACCCATTTTAAAAATGTTGGAAACATATATGTTGTATAAAACTATTTTTGTTTTGTAATATAATAGACGGAAGGAAGAATCCCTGCAAAGTTTTTAAGCATATCTATCATATATATATTTATAATATATTAAGGTGTGCAAACCAAGTCTAAATCGGAATTATCAAGTTAAATTTTTAACATGATTTTTGAGCTAAAATTGTGTTACCAGATTTAAATATTAGATTGATCTAGTGTGCTAAGTAGAGGGTATCTTTAGAGGGTATATTTTCGCATCTATGAGAAGGTTTAAGCATCGATTGATAAAAGCAATTCCGTCTAAGCGAAAAATGAATATTTAAAGTTGTCTGGGTAAAAGTTGAATTTGGGGCTGATCTGCTTTACATACATTTTTGAAGCTCTAGCATAATATGTCTATGAAAACTGATAGTTAAGAATTAATAATTTGAATATGCGCATATTTTTAAATAAACTATTGTACTTGTTTTCATATTGCGCATCAGGTGAAGGCACTGCGATTGGTAAAGCTACTGGACCGGAGGCGAAAGCAGCAAAAACGGCTGCGGCAAGGACGGAAGCGGACGTGGCAGCCGCCAACATCAGTGGTGACTCTAATGATTCGGTACGTTCCATACCCATCACTTACTTTGGACCTGATAACGATGATGACGACGACGACGACAACAATGATATGCGTGTGCAGCAGGGACCAGTGCCGGCGCCGCAAAAAACCGCAAATGTCGAGGTCGAAGATGACGAGGAGGATGATGGCGATCTGGAGAAATACAATTTACTTAACGACGATAGCACCAATACGTTCACCAGCAAGGCAGCGGCAGCTGGAGCGCCCGTACTGCTCTCCGACGATGACGACGTGCAACTGGTGTCCGCCGCAGCCGCACCGCCGACACATTCGTCCGCACCGTCGGCCGTGCGCCACCGTAAGGCCGGTCGTCCTAGTCGGAATCGCAGCAGCAGCAGCAGCAGCAGCTGCTCCTTGACGCAAGATGCTACAGTGACCTCATCCAGCAGCAATGTCAGTTGTCGGCGCAGCCGGAGTCGGAGTCGCAGCTCCCATCGGCAGCGACACAAGCGCAAGGCCAGCGCCATATCCAAGCATCGACGCCGCCGACACAGTCGCAGCTGCAGCTCGTCGCGCAGTTCGCGCCACAAGCAGCGCAGTCGCAGTCACAGCAGCAGCCACTCGAGCGCGCGACGCCATCGGGGCCACCATCGAGACAAGGACGAGGCGGCGTCACGCCACAGGACTCATCAGCGGCACGTCAGCAAAAAGAGCCACAAGCGCCACAAGCGACGTCGACGCAGCAGCGGCGGTTCCGCCTCCCAATAAACTGTGCATTGTCTTAAGAATTTTAGATGCTAAGCTTAAAGATTGTACATTTCCTCCTTTTTTTTTAATGTTGAGCGAATGTTTTGAATGCGATCCATTGAGTTTGGTCGTGAATAATAAAGTTTAAGTCTAAGAAATGTCGACGAGCTTTTCTTGTTAAGAAATTGTTACTAGGATTAACAAGACACTCTGCTTAGGCGTGCAGTCCTATTGTATTGATGAAGTAATGAAATTAATGAAAAAAAACCCGCTAGAGAATGAAATTTGGTCGGTAAACTATAATCCATAAGCAGAAATTCAAATAATTCAAATTTACTCAAGAGAAACTATTAACTCTCTATTTATTATATCAATGACTTAGGACACCTCGGGGAAATCTTTAATTTTCTCTCCTTGACCAACTTATTTTCCTCTTTAAACGAGCTGTAAGTTGTAATTGTATAATATAGTTTGCTTTAATAGTATTATAGTAGTATATGTTTGCGTTCTTATATATGAAGTAGGTATAAGTATTGGTTAAAGATAAGCCTAAGTATTAGGATATATACAATATATATATATGAATGCATGATTTTGGCCATTCAAAAAGTCTAGAATTCCAAGACGCCAGGCAAATATTTATCGATGAGCGTTTGATAATAGGGCCACAGAGCCTCAATGTCGGGCACCACCTCGCTCTTCGTGTACAGATCGTAGCGGCTAAAAGTAGATCGACAGCGTTATCGCTAGTCATATATATATATGTAACGGTTCAACTCACTTGAAGATCAGCACCCATTTCTTGGTATCCTCGTCCTTGGGCGCCTCCAGGTGCTTGTAGTCGCCGCCATTGTGCCACGGATAGAACGAATGGAAGCGTATTATGTTGCAGGCCACGTCGGGCAACCTGGTCTTGTTGTGCTTGAGCACGGCGTACATGTACTCGTCGTGGCCCCAGGACATGAGCAGATTGTCGACGCCACAGTTGGGCTCGTACATGCCGTATTCGGTATTGTATTTGGGATTGTCGCCGTCGGGATTGCCCGCGAAGCTCTCGTTGCGATAGACAATGCTGTCGCCCCAGCGGCAGCCCACGGCAAAGGTGTCGCCCACAACGGCCCACTGCGGCTCATCATAGAAGGCCATAATCTTGCCGAGATCGTGTATCAGGGCCGTCAAGTGGAGCCAATCGTGCTGTGGGAATTCGGTGCGGGCGCGCTCGGCCGCCTGGAAGGCATGTATAATGTTTGGCAAATCCAAATCGGGATCGGACTCGTCAACCAAATCGTTGAGCTTCTCCAGCGCCTCGCGCACCGTCATCCGAATGGTGTTGAACTGCAGCCAGCGGGCGCGACGTCCTGCAAAGGACAGCAATGGCTGAATGTAGACGGCACACAGCAAGGATTCAGTTCCATCGCATTTGCTTACCGTTGACAAAGTCCACAGTTTGATTTAGGTGCATCTGGCGATAGGTGCGCCGAACGCGTTCCTTCAGCGGATCATCCTTATCCACGGTATAGTCACGAAACGTGGATGGATTCTTATCGGCAAATGTCGGCTCGGGACGCAACAGCTCCGAAGGATCCAGCAGACTTATTTGGTGCTATACGCAAATACGTAAATATAGTATCTTTTTTTTTTTGATCAAATCACAAAAGTTTTACCTCCTGCAAAATTCTCATGTTTGCGCGTATTGAAAGGAGAAGCAACAGTTGCGAAATGGAATTTAATTGGAATTGGAATCGTTGTGGGCTTCAAGTACCGCACGGTTGGCTGTACGAGATGCTATTGAATCGTTGGCTTGTCAGGGCGCACATTTTTATAGATCGCCGAGCTATATAATGCTCACATCTGGGGTATATACAGTATTCATATGGTATAGTATATGATTTATAGCACTTTTGTTGTTTTTCAAAACACACAGACACACACACACACACCAGAGCCACCTAATCAGTTATCAATATGGGACCCCAGTCAAGTCATCGCTCGTGTAGATGTAGGAAATGCCTCCGATCCAAGCCCACACAACGGTTCGGCTATATATGAAATCATGCAAGCGTTTTATCTAAGGCTCTGAGCCACATCCGCGCCTCGATCGTGAAAGGCACTGCCAGCTCGCACGTGCTGGCCCAGGCTTATCTTTGGAATATATAGCAAACATATACATACATATATTTTCATATGCAACTTAAGGGTGCACTTGACCGATAAGGCCGGAGTATAATGCTTGTAACTGGAGCAAGTGCAAGTCCATTAATTGCATCATAAGGCTGCAAAGAAAAGAAAATGCGTTTTCAAATGAATCATTTTATGAGATCTAGGAAAGTTATTTTAAGCAAATTCGTTTACCATTCGAAACTATAATTTATTTGAATCCCAACTATTTTAGAGTGCATGAGGTTTAAGGTATAGATAAAATGAAGCATTTCGTACTTCATGCCCCACATTTAAGTCTTGATTTCTTACGACGATTAAAATTACTGAAGTCAAGGAGTTCCAACTTAAGTCCAAAAATTCAAGTAGTTTAGTTATTTAGTATTTTAAAACTTAAAAAGTGAGTTTAAAACATTCTTGTTGTAAGAAATTCATATATCTTAATCTAAGGTTTAAATATTTGGATTTAAGTTTTTACAAACTTGTTCAGAGAGTGTTTCATGTGAATTTTAATTTCCAAATTTGTTAGAAAAATTTTCCCTATGAAGTATTCTGTAAAATAATATAAATAAAATAAAATACCAAATTTATAATTATAATATTCGTACTCTTTTCTAGTTAAACGAGAGATTCAAGAGTCTTTTCTCTTGTTTTAAGATATTTTTTACTTGATTGTGATGCTTATTCTCAGTAATCCGTACTTATATCGAGTATGTGTTTCAAGAATGGCAAATACTAAATTTTTGTGCATTTGATATTTTTCTATCTGTATATACATGTATATATATTAATTTATTATTATATATTTAATATTAGAAATATAAATAAGTGTGTTAGTTTGTTGTTTTTAGTTTATTTGTTTGTTTTTTGTTTATTAGACATTGATTAACGTCGAAATTTAAAAATGATTGCTGAGCTCCGATTATTTATGTAACAATAAACAGAGATGAGATGTTTTGAGGAAGTGCAAGGATGAATGAGAACTGATAAAAATTTTATTATATTACCATTATTATTATTTTTTCAATCATTGGGATTACAAATACGAATCTTCTAGCTAGATTTACGTTTCTTGTTCTTCCCAATTTTTAAAAGTTTGACAATTTTTTAGTGTGCTTTGTATGTACTTAGGTCCGTTTGGCTTATTTTAAAAATAAACTTCAGTCGGCGTCGTCGATAGCTGTTGGCATCACCTTGAACAAATCTCAGGCAAGGGCAAGCGCTCCAGATTCCAGCGTACATGCGAACCTCCAAAATCGCAATAATGCCGTCTAATCTAGGTACATCGTCATCAAGCGCAGAAATAATGTGCCATCAAGGGGGGATTGCCCAGAGAAAAGTTATCAGTCGGCGCGGCAGCATCGACACATACGTCACGTATGTCGGTCTCGGTCGCGGTTTCGGACTCGGACTCGGTGTCGGTGACGGTCTCCGTCACCGGATTGCGATGCCTTCGAGCTGCACGCGCCGCAAGTGATCACAATTGCTCAGAAACGGACGGACGGGCTGATCGAACCGGCAGCACACGATCGATAGTTGGATCGAGGGGCTCGCTTCTCTGCGACGCAGTTCCGTTACTGGCGACGCTGTCGTAGTCATTAAAAAGGTCAATTTGTGGCGATCGAGTGTGATGTGTCAATAAATCTTATCAGTTAATAGAGGAGTACCGATGAGAGATGACACTGCGCAACCTGTTGAGCCGTAACTTTCGAATTTTAATTCCATACAAAATTTCGAATTATGACAAACAAGAAATTTAAATTTAAATTCTTATCGCACAAACTTTATATGTACAAACACTCTTAGACATTTTAAATATTTGTCACAAAAAAAATATAAATAGTTGAAATAAATGAAAATATAAATATGTAAAGACATATAAATAGAATATGTATAAATATCAGATTATATGATATCATTTTTTTTTTGAATTGTTTGTTGCATAGTGTTGATGCAAGCGATACGTAGAACGACAATTTTATATTTGGGGTGTTAACGTCAGTGGAAATGTTTCATAATATTTGTTGTTGTTAGTTAATAGAATGAAATTTCTGTAAATAAAACAGTTCTGAATGCAAATTCAAAATATCAAGGAAAATGGCCGAGTAAGGGCAATAAATAGAACTAATAGGCTAATTGCATAATAGTGCATACATAACTCTGGTTGTCCGTTATTGAAATGGAACGGGGCAATGAATGTGCTCTCCGTATCAGATGAAAAAGACATCAAATAGGAAATGGCAATCACATACATTTTTATTTTTTTCAAAAATGCGTATAAAAGTTTCAATTGCGAAACACTTAAATTCCTTTGGCAAGTTTTCGCCTGACCTTCGTTGCCATTTGGGGCCATAACCATATTAATCAATTTAATGAACACGGCATGCTAATTAAATGGTCATAAATATAAAGCGCTGATATAAACGAGAGATCGCACGCAAGGCTCAAAGGCCGGGATGACATGGAGTGGCCGCAAAAGCGCAAACAAACAAGCGACAAATAAACCGCAGTCATGATGTTGATGCAGTTGCCGTCGTCAATCGGTTTGCCGGCAGCTGGAAAAGGAGAGTCTACGCCGAATATTTGGCAGACAAGCACAGTGCGCTCTGGCCAGAAAGAATTGAGCCTGCAGCTGAAGCAAGATTTAAATTCATGTTGTGTCCAATCCTTTTTGTACCCGATATAATTCGTGAACAAAGAGAATTATATGTACACGCTTTAAGAAGGTGAAATTTGTCTCTTTTTATACGAATTTATACATACATATATGCATATTGATTTTCCTTTTTTTACATTAATTAATTTCTGATATTATTTCCTCCTCTCCAAATCATAAAAATTTTGTTATATTGTTTATTGCACTTTTAAGTTGCTCTTTTAGGGAATCAATCTACTCTTTTTCCATAAATGTTTTTGTTACTTTTTGGGAAGATAGTTGGGTGTACTGTGGCTTTGGTCTGTCACAAGGTCGCTTCACTGTACCAACCGAGGCTTAAGTATACACATAATTATCAATAAATCATGCTCGTCTGCTCGCAGTTTGCTAGACGCCGGTCGAACTCTTCGACTCTGTGTATAATGTATTTATAATTTTTGATATTTTCTTGATAGATTTTTGCACATGCTTGCAATAATTCATGCCATGGTCAAGTCTGACAGCTGGGGTCGCCGCCTGGTCGCTGATAGTTGGCATTTCAGCGTGTGCGCCAAATATGTGTTATATGGCCGATGTATAACAGTTCAGTGATAGCTGTATAACAGTTATATAGCAGTCGGCAAATCATATATTCTAGGATTGTAACGTGCCAACAGTGTATAACAGTTGTATAACAGTAGTATAACGCTTGCACAGTAATTACAAATGCACATTGGTTGACAGCATAACATCTCACGGCAACTTTGTATGTTAAAACACATTTTGTTAGTGCCAAATTCGAGATGTCATCTTTAAATATTATATAAAGAGAGATTTCAAAAACAAAAAGTTCACATAAATGCATAAAATTTAATCAGTGGCTTCGTTTAAACATTACAAATAGGCAAATGCAAGTGTATCTTATCTAAGCTAAAGTTCATGCAAATCATAGCGGTATAAATAAATAAATAAAATGCAGATATCTACGGCTAGGATGATCAGTACAGGGTGTCTCCAAAAACTTGCACCTTCAACTTAATTTGTAGCGCTCTAAATGCTAACACGCTAAATGCTAATATCAATAGATCAATCAATAGATGGGTGGCCTAGACGAGCCGCCCGGCCGAACAGGTGGCCGCCGACGCTGCACTCTGGGGCTCCGCGTCGCCGGCGGCAATGCCGACGACCAGGCCGACGGCGCCGGCGGTGGCCAGCACCCGTTTGTAGTTGCTGCTGCACTGCGAGTCGGCGACGGAGCGTCCGTCGCCCTCGTCGCGCCGGCAGAGCTCGGCGGCGAAGGGTGCGCCGGACACGACCGTCTCGAGGCGGCGCTCCAGTATGTCGGCGGTGGTCAGCTCGCTGGCCTGCACCAGGCTGCTGGCGGGCACGTTGCTCAGCCAGGGCTTCAGCGTGGCCTTCTTCGGCATGGTGGCCGCCTTGCAGCGGCAGACGACGTCCGCGTGCTCCCCGCAAATGGAGCAGGTGGGCGCGCTATCGCCGGCGCCGATGCCGGCGCCCGGATTCGTTTCCGGCTCGCCGCCAACGACCGTTGGTATGGTGGCGCCCGAGGAGCTGCCGCTCAGCTCCAGCTCGTTGACGGCATCGACCAGAGTTTTGATGGCGGCCGCATTGCCGCCGCCGCCGCCACCGCCGCCGCCGGCGCCGGCTGGGCCGCCCTCGGTCATGGCCATGGCCACCTCCTGCTCCTCGTAGTTGGGGCTGAGCAGCAGCTTGGAGAGCGGCGGCGCCAGGCCCAGGCCCAAGCTGCGCTCGTGGTACAGCTCCGAGATGCTCGGCGTCAGCTCGCGGTTCATGTGCCGCATGATGCTGTCCTGGATGCACTTGACGCTCGGCTTGACCGGCGCCTCCTCCAGCGGCTGCTTCGGCTCGCCGAGCAGCTCGCTGTCCGGCGGCGCAAAGTACAGGCTGCCCGGACTGAACGCCACGTTGGCCGCCTCCTCCTCGGTCAGCGTCAGCGGCTTCCGTTGCCCACCGCCGGCCGCCGTGCCGCCGCCGCCGCCGCCGACGCCGCCGCCGCCCGCCGCCGGTCCGCTCAGCTCCGTGCGCACGCTCAGTCGGTCCATGAAGAGGGCGTGCTCCTTGTTCACCCGCGCCGCCAGCGAGCTCTGGGCGCTGCCCAGCTTGATCTTCGGCTTGCTGCGCCCCAGGTTGTGGTAGACGGGCGGACGCGGCGGCGGCAGCGGCGGCTGTTGCTGCAGCTGCTGTTGTTGTTGCTGCAGCTGCTGCTGTTGCTGCTGCTGCAATTGCTGCTGCTGCAGTTGCTGCTGCTGCTGCTGGGCGCCACGCCGCAGCACGGTCGCATGTCCGGAGCCCTCCCAGTCCGTGGTGGTGCTGCTGGCCGAGCTGGAGCTGTCGGGCCGCCGGCCGGCGCCCGTCGTCGGCAGCGCCGCGGCGGCCGTGGCGCCCGGCTGCGCGTAGAGGCAGCGGATGCGCGTCTGGTGGGCCAGCGCCAGCGACAGGCTCGGATCGGTCACCGGCGGACTCGGCGTGAACGCCGCGTCGCTCTCGCCGCCGCCGCCCGGCCGCGAGACGCGCACCGGGCCGCGCAGGCTGGCGTAGCCGAGCCGCGGCGCCGGCTGTCCGCTGCCCGCCTGCGTCGCGTAGCCGTCGGACAGCGAGTGCTCGCTGTCGGTGGTGTTGGCCAGGCTCGAGTCGAGCCCGCCGCCGCCGTCGGGCTCGCCGCGCCGGCGCACGTACGAGATGAACGCGCTGCGCGGATGCAGCGCCAGCGGCGACTGCGCGACCGCGGCGGCCGCGCTGCCGCCGCCGACGCCGATGCCGACGCCGGCGGCCGCCGACGACTGGACGGCGGCGGCGGCGGCCAGGTCGGGCTCGGCGAGCGACTCGCAGCTGCTGCTGCTGTGCGCGGCGGCGTCCAGGCTGAGGCTCCTGGGCGCCTCGTGGGTGTCTGGAAGAGAGGGGCACGTGTTAGGAGCGCACTTGGCTGGGGTCCGTTCGGCCGACTTACCGAAGAGGGCGAGCAGAGCCTGGAGCACGAACTGGCAGTGGCGACGGTTGGCCTGCTTGCCGGTGCGCAGGGTCACCTGGTCGGCGCCCACCTCGGTCAGATCGAAGCCGACGGAGGCGAGCAGCTCGTGGCAGCCGGGCACGCGCCAGAGGCGCACGCTCAGCGGCATCTCGATGCAGGCCTCCGCCTCGGGCTTGGCGGGGAACTGGGCCAGTATGTTGCGCACGACGGCAATGATGTCGTCGGCGTGCTCCGCGCTGTTCACCAGCTTGGCGAGCGCCTGGAGCGTGGCGGGCGTCAGCGCCAGCAGCGCCTGCAGGCTGGCCGAGCACTGGGAGAGGCGCTCCTCGGGATCCGTTTGCGGGAAGAACACGCTCGACGGTATCCCGTTGGCGGCCGGCTCGAACCGGAAGCCCACCGCCATCAGCAGATCCTTCCAGCCGGCCACGGGCCCGGCCTTGTTCTCGATGCTCTGCTGCGTCGTGTACATGGCGTTCTTCTGGCCGCGATGGATGCGCTGCAGGCTCTTCTCCACCAGGTGCAGGCACACGCGCAGCGCGTCCCGGCAGCGCTCCGGCGTGCGCAGCAGCTCGCACAGCGCGTGCCCCAGCAGCGCCACCTTGTTGGACAGACGCACGTTGGCGCCCACCAGCAGGAAGCCGGCCCAGTTGGCCGGGTGGGCGAAGTGCTTCGTGTGCTGCACCGTTTGCATGGCCTCCGCCAGGGCGCTACGGGGGAGAGGGAGAGGGAGAGGGAGAGGGAGAGGGAGAGAAAGAGAGAGGGAGAGTTTAGTATGTTTTCTACCTAAAAGCTTTTGATTTGAGCTAAGCGAAGGTTTGACTGCATCAGAGAAAAGTCACAGTTTGTGCTAAAGTTATCCCTACTAATTAGGTGATTGCAGTCGGGTGTAGCCGACTGCGCAATACCCGTCCACTCCATAATAACAGAAACACGTCGAAAACGGTCCTATTTATTATTGTTATTTGGGAAATATATTCAGATATCTGAAAAAGAGGTCGTATGTAGACTTTTGTCGGTCACTGTACATTTTCGTAATGTGTGATTCTCAGAAGTAAACTGAAAATTGTCTGCCAAATTTGGTGATTAGCTCTGAAATTGTGCCACATTTGATGTATCTGGCTTTAAAATTGAATAAGATTTGGTCCGTTATTATTCACTTTGTTTATAAATGACCTCCCTTCTGCAATAAACCACTCTCGGGTGCTGATGTACGCCGATGACGTAAAACTGTGCCTGTCGTCTACTAACTCTCTAGCTGGACAAAATTTACAATCCGACCTTGACAGTTTCCAAACCTGGTGTCAAGTAAATTTATTAAATCTTAATTACAGTAAGTGTAAATTAATGTCCTTTTATAGACCCTTGCCCTTTTTTAATAATTATTTTCTAAATGGTGAACCTCTAGAGCGTATTGAGTCCGTTAACGATTTGGGCATTCTTCTAGATCCCAAGCTTAAGTTTGACAAGCATATTTCTACTGCTGCTAATCGAGCGTTTGGAGTCCTGGGATTCATAAAGCGCTGGTCGAAAGAATTTGACGATCCCTACATTACTAAAACCCTTTATACTTCACTTGTTCGTCCAATTCTTGAATATCGATCTTGGATATGGTGTCCCCAATACAAGATTCATCAGGATAGAATTGAATCCGTGCAAAAACAATTTCTGCTTTTTGCCCTCCGGGGTCTTAACTGGAATCCTAATTCCCGCATGCCTTCTTACCGTAGTAGACTCTTACTAATTAATCTTCCCTCTCTTTCTAATCGTAGAACCATGCTAGGTGTAATCTTCTTACACAAACTAATCAAGAAATTGATTCTTCAGAATTAATCAGCCAAATTAGTTTTGCGGTTCCGTGCAGAAATACGAGGAATTTTTTACCGATTTCTCTTGAAATATGTATTACTAACTATGCTATCCACAACCCTTTTCGCATCTTATGCGCTACTTATAACAATCTTTTCCATATATTAAAAAATGCATGTTCTGTCCCTGTCATTAAAACGTTAGTCCTTTGTCATCTGTCCATTTGTTTGCGATCTTCGTCACCGCACGTTATGCGGTCGCGCCCCTCGGTCGGTTGGGCGGGAGGTGGGTGGCATTTTGCCTGGGTCCGCGCGTTAACAAGCCCGTGCTTGGTATCGTTGGGCCACTTGAATGTACTGTTCGTTAGTACATCTACGTCCAAAAGAAAGATATATACTAGACTAAAGCGCACAGTGCGCGTATCCAAAAAATGTTCATGGGATATTTAAAAAAATTCATCAGTAATTTGCCTGCCACTAAAACAGAGCTATAACTGAGGCAGATATATAGATTAAATCGATTAAGTAAGTTTATAAATCGGGGGCATTAACGAATATACATATATGTATTCCAAGTTTAAGTCTCTAGTATACTATATACACTTCGTGAACGAGTGTAGAAAGTTTATAGAGTATAGAAATGTTGTCTTTTAATCATGCAAAATTCCAAAATATAAGCACTTATTTAGTTAGGGTATTTTAGGCAGTACTTTTTTCTGTACTGAGTATATGGTAATTAATCTTGTTCTTATTCAAAATCCAGAATTCGCACCTAATAAAAGAATATTCATATTGAAATTTGAATCTGATCTAAGAGGGGACTCTGATGGGACTTGGGTTAAGTTGCAGTCGGGTGCTGGCTGCTGGAGGTGGAACTTACCGTGCCGCTCGTGCACCTTGGAGCAGGGCCGAGTAGAAGGCGCGCAGCAGAATCTTGGCGGCCGTCTCCGGGACGGGCCAGAGCGAGATGAGGACGGCGCCGGCGCCGGCCAGCAGCCAGCCGCCGGCCAGCTGGGCGACGCCCGCGCCGGTGATCGGCTCGACGGACTGATAGGAGCTGAGCACCACCAGGCGGGCGCCGAGGCGCAGCTGGCGCAGCTCGGCGGCGGCGAGCGTGAAGTCGGCCAGCTGCGGCTCGTGCGGCTCCTTTTGCTGGGGCTGCTCGGCGGTGACGACGTCGCCCGGACTGAGCACGACGGCGCCCAGCTTCCAGCTGAGATTGGCCGCAAAGTGCACGCACTCGGCGCCGGGCAGCTCCGCCAGCACGGACTCCTTGGTGGCATTGCAGCCGGCGAGCGCGTTCGCCTGGAGCATGTCCGCCACCATGGCGGCCTCCTGCAGCGCCGCCGGCGACTCGGCGGCCGCCCAGCCCCAGCGCTCGGCCAGCGCGGCCGGCACACGCGGCCCGCCGACGACCAGCGCCGTCGGCAGCCGGCCGCGCTCGCGGCGGCAGCGCGTGCGGCCGCGCAGCGCCTGCAGCGAGGGCGCCGTCAGCAGCGCGCAGCGCTCCGAGAGATACTCGCCGTCGTCGCCGGCGGCGCGCAGAATGGCGAACGGGACCAGGTAGAGGGCGCTGTCCAGCACCAGGATGAGCTCGCGCCGGCCCTGGCGACAGACGCTGGCGCCGCTGGGCAGCAGATCGTCGAACGGCGCCAGCAGCAGATTGTAGAGCGTGTGCAGGCAGCTGGGGCCGCGCCAGGCGGGCGGCGCGGGCGCGCGCCGCGAGCTGCGGCTGCCCACCGAGCGCGTCGAGCCCTGCAGGCTGGCGACCGAGCCCAGCGAGAACAGCGAGCTCAGCGAGTAGTTGGACGAGTTGAGCAGCTGGTTGCGGCTGACCATGCGCAGGAAGCCGCCGCCGCCGGCGCCGGCGCCGGGCAGATCCTCCAGCAGCTGTTCGCTGCTGGCGCGCCAGCCGCTGCCGTCGCCCTCGTGCAGCAGGCTCTGCGAGTTGACGCCCAGATTGTCGCGCACCATGTTCACGTAGCGCTCGAGCAGCTGCTGGCCCGCCGGCTCCGGTTCGCTGTCGCGCTGCGCCAGTTGCTGCTGCTGCTGCTGCTGCTGCTGCTGCTGTTGGTGGTCCTCCTCCTCCTCCTCCTCGTGGCACTCGCTCAGCGACAGCGGCAGCGGCAGCGTCTGCGCATCGATGCGCGCCGCGTGGAAGCGCACGATGCCCGCCTGCGGCTGCAGCAGCCACGCGTAGAGCTGCTCCCCGGCCAGGCTGTAGTAGAGCACGGGCGTCCGGCCGCGGTTCACGGCCTCCAGTATGGCCTCGATGTCCGCCAGAGCGCCGGCCGTGCCTGCTGCTGTTGTCGCCGCCGCTGCTGCTGCTGCCGCCGCTGCTGCTGCTGCTGCTGCTGTGGTTGCTGTGGTTGCTGTTGCCGCTGTTGCCGCTGCGCGGGCGTCGCCGCCGTTGCGCGCCTTGCAGCGCTCGGCGGCCACCAGCGCGTCCTCGTTGCGCTGGAGCGCCACCAGCAGCTGCTGCAGCAGATGGTAGCAGCTCGTCTGCAGCTCGTAGAGCGCCAGCCGCGCCTCCGGACCGCGCTGCTCCTGCCGCACCGCCTCCAGCAGCTGCGCGGCCGTCTCCAGCTGTATGCGCGCGCCCTCGGCGTCGCCGGAAGAGCGCAGGGCAAGACCTGCCGGAAGGGGAGGAGAGTGCTGATTAGAAACTGCTCTCTGTACCCTCTGCACCCGGAAGAATGTGTGCAAATAAATATGTATTCTTGGCCATATCGGATACTACAAAGGCCAGAGACCTTAACTGTTCGACTGTAGTCTAACGAGTCTACAATTCTTTTTTGGATGTCTAGCAGCGTTTTAAAATGATCGATAAAAATCGATTGTGAGACTTGCTTGTGGCTAGTTTATTTTCTTGAATGCCTTCCCCCACTTGGCATATATAATCCATATATAATCCGCCCATTGGGGGCGTGGACAAAAGCTAGATTTAAACAATTCACTCGGACAGATTACTGGAAGCCCCCTCGAAGAATCGCTTTTTCGCACTTTTGTTGGCGACGCCAGCTGGGGGCGTGGCAAATTATCTACATATCATATACCACAATTTTCGGACCAGACAGTCATCAGTGAGATCCTTTAAAGATCCCAGCCCACACGGGACGTGGCAATGCTATTTAATCTGAATATCTCCCTTAAATTTCTTCGGACATATTACTGAATCATCAGTTTTCTGATTCTGATGATCGAGGCGAAAATTGTCGACCACGCCCACTTCAGCTGCCACAAAAATTTATATTTTTTGCCTAAATAGCAATAATAATAATTATTATAATTATTATTTAAATAATTATTATTTAATTTATTATAATTATTATTTAAATAATTATAATTGTGACCTTTTTCGACTGTTTTAAGCCCTTTTTTAGGGGGTGAACGAGTAATGCGCAATCGGTTATACCCGGTTATAAAGGGCGCCATGTGGATTAGGGGGACTGGGGTACTCACCCAGTTGATGTCTTATCTTGGCCTCCTCCTCCGACTTGCCGATGGACTGGGCGCTGGCCAGGCCCTGGCGCAGGTACTCCACCGCCTGGGCGTGCTGGTCGAGCTGGTGGTGGACGCGGCCCAGGGCGCCGCAGGCCAGGGCCTTGCCCAGCCGATCCGCGCTGAGGGCCAGCTGGCGCTCGTAGCACTTGAGGGCCTCCGCCAGCTGGCCGAGGGCCTCGTGGACGGCGCCCAGGTTGCCGACGGCGCGCGCCTGCAGCGCCGGCGCCGCCAGCTCCGTGCACAGCTGCAGATCCTGTTCGTGCAGCTGGAGCGCCTCCGCGTGCTGGCCCATGCGCTGCTGCACCTGGCCGAGCGCGCACATGGCGTCCGACTCGAGGGCGCGATCCTGCAGGCCGCGCGCCAGCTCCCGCTGGTGCTCCAGGCAGTTGAGCGCCTGGGCGTGGTTGCCGAGCGCGGCGTGCACGTGGCCGAGGTCGCCGTAGGCCAGCGCCTTGACCTCGGCGCTGTGCAGCTCGTGGGCGACGACCAGCCGCTTCTCGAGACAGACCAGCGCCGTGGCCAGCTGGCCGAGGGCGCGGCGCGCCTGGCCCAGGCCGCGGTAGGCGCGCTCCTGATCCCGATGGCTGGCCAGGCCCAGCGCCAGCTGCAGCTGCTGCTCGTGGCACTTGAGCGCCTCCTCGTAGTCGCCCAGGGCGGCATAGCAGTCGCCCAGGTGGCCCAGCGCGCGCGCCCGGTCCGCCTGCGTCGAGGGCAGCGAGACGCGCTCCAGCGTGCCCAGCTGCGCCTCCAGGCAGCCAATGGCCGCCTCGTAGTGGGCCATGTTGAGCCGGGCAATGCCGAGATTGCCGTGCGCCTGCGCCTCAACGGCCGCGTCGCGCTGCTCCTGGGCGCGCTCCAGCTGCTCCTGATAGCACTTGACCGCGTGCGTCCAGCTGCAGAGCGCCATGTGCACGGCGCCCAGGTGGCCGTGGGCGCGGCACTCGCCGGCCAGATCGCCCAGCTCCTGGCGCAGCGTCAGCTCCTGCGTGTGGTGGCCCAGCGCCTTGTCCCAGCGCCGCAGCAGGCGGTGGGCCAGGCCGAGGGCTCCGCAGGCGGCCGCCTCCATGGCGCGCTCGCCGGCCGCCCGGGCCAGCGCCAGCTGGCGCTGGTACAGCTTGATGGCCTCCTCGTGGGCGCCGGTGCGGATGAGTATGTCGCCAATGTTGCCCAGCGCCCGGAACTTGGCCGGCAGCTGGCCGGTGGCGTGGGCCACCGCCAGGAACAGCTGCTGGCACTCGAGCGCGGCGGCGCTGTGGCCCAGCGCCAGGTGGGCCAGGCCCAGATTGCAGTAGGCGCGGCCCATGTGCGGCCGATGCTGGGCGTCCTTGGCCAGCGCCAGGTCCTGGTCGTAGTAGCGCACGGCCGCCCGATAGTTGCCCAGACAGTAGTGGGCGTAGCCCAGCAGGTGGCATGCCTTGCCCTCGGCGGCCACGTCGCCCAGCTCCTGGGCGAGCATCAGATAGCTCTCGTAGTGCGGCACCGCCTCGCCGTACAGCTGGCGGGCGCTCAGGCAGTTGCCCAGATTGAGCAGGGCGCACGCCTCGCCGGCGGCGTCCTTCAGCGACCGGGCCGTGGCCAGGTGGGCGCGATAGTGCGCCAGGGCGGCGTCGTGGGCGCCGAGCGCCTGATACGCCACCGCCAGATTGCCGTGGGTGGCGGCCTCGGCGCTGCGATCGTTCACCGCCTGGCTGATCGCCAGCTCCTGCTTGTGGTACTTGACGGCCGCCTCGTAGGCGCCGGCGGCGGCATGCGCATTGCCCATGTTGCCATAGGCGCGTCCCATGCCCGCCCGGTCGCCGAGGGCGCGCGCGATGCCCAGGTGCGCCTGGTGCAGCTTCAGGGCCGCATCGTGGGCGCCCAGCAGCTGATAGACGATGCCCAGATTGGAGCAGGCCCGGCCCTCGCCGAGCTTGTCGCGGGCGGCCAGCGCCATGGCCAGCTGGCGCTCGTGCCAGCGCTTCGAGGCGGCCGCATCGCCGGCACAGCGCGAGGCGTGGCCCAGGCCGGCGTAGGCGCGCGCCTCGATGCTGCGATCGCCGAGGGTCTGGGCGATGCGGAGGACCTGCTCGTGGCAGGCGGCCGCCTGGCCGAACTGCCGCCGCTGATGGTGGGCGGAGCCGAGATTCGAGTAGGCGCGCGCCTCCTCCACCTGGTCGTGCAGCTTGCGCGCCAGCCGCAGGTGCTGCGTGTGACAGTCGAGCGCCGCCTCGCACTCGCCGAGCGCCAAGTAGACGGCGCCGACGTTGCCGATCTCGCGGGCCTCCTGCAGCCGGTCGCCGAGCTGCTTGAACAGCTGGACGCACTGCTTGTGCGAGGCGAGCGCGTTCGGGTAGTCGCCGCTGGCGGTGTACACGTGGCCGAGCGAGGTGAGCGCCGAGGCGGCCGCCTGGGTGTCCTTGCACTTCATGGCGAGGACCAGCTGGTAGCGGTGGGCGGTGAGCGCCTCCTTGTAGGCGCCCTGGCTAAAGTACGCGGAGCCGAGATTGCCGTGCGCCCGACACTCGCCGGCCGTGTCGCCCAGCGACTTGGCGACGGCCAGATCCTGCTGCATATAGCCAATGGCCTGGTCCAGCTGGTTGAGCGCCCAGTGCGCCGAGCTGAGCGCCGAGAACACGGAGCCGCGCAGCTTCAGCGAACAGCTGCCGATGCGCAGCGCCGCCTCGAGCACGGCGACCGCCGCCTGATACTGGGCCGCCTGCAGCAGCTCCTGGCCGACCACGGAGCTGACCACGAACGGCGACTCGTGCAGCTGCATGGCGCGCAGCTGCTGCAGCGTCGGCTCGAGGGCCGTGCGCAGCGGACTCTTCAGCGAGGCCTCGACGAGGCCGGCGAGCAGCTGCTTGTGGCCGGGCTCCTGGGCGAGCCCGGCGGCGAACGAGGCCAGCGCCTCGCCGTAGCGGCCGAGGCACTGCAGGGCGACGCCCTGGCGAAAGTACGCCTTGGGCCACTGGGGGCACAGCTCGCGCGCCTGCGTCGCATCCTGCAGCGCCGCCGCGAACTGGCCCTGCTTGAGACGGGCGGCCGAGCGATTGCTGTACAGTATGTGGTTGCCCGGATCCAGCTGCAGTGCGTCCGTGTACAGCAGCACCGCGGTGGCAAAGTCGCCGCTCTGGCAGGCGGCGTTCGACTGGCGCACCTTCTCCAGGAAGAGCGCGCGATTCGCGGCGGGCAGCTCCGGCGTGCATTCCGGTTCGTTCTGCAAAGAAGCAACTCCCGTTAGACTCCATCCGATACAGTGGCATCAAATACCGATTGGGAACGAGTGAACGATAAAGGGTATATTGGGTTTGTGCAATGTCCGTCTAGCTACCTGTTCGTCCCCCTGTCCTTATAATCAGATTTTGTTTTTGCCAGAGTAGACTTGAAAGTTGCAATAAATATATATAGATTCCTCAATTTGTGCCAAACTTGTAGATTCCATGGGTCGTTGATGCGCCAAAGTGATAACAAATCATGGAGTCACAACAAAACATTAAAACAATCCATTTATTTCAATAATTTGAAGAAAAAACAACTTTTTTCTTAGTGTTAAGTGTTTGTTTCTATTTTTTTTCCAGGCCCAAAAAATTAAATTAATTTTCGTGACGATATAAATTATCGTAAAGCCAATACTTTTTTGTTTGTTTTTTAACATATTGGAGTAAACATTAAATATAAAATATATCATTGGAATCAAAATAATTTTTACAGAAGAAAACTTACAATTTACAAAAAAAAATTGCCGTTTCTATTATTTTTTCCATCACTGTATGTAGATAGTGTTCAGCTTTTTTGGGGATGTGACAATTCAATTAAATATATATATTTCCCTCAGCTTTAAAGCTAAATATATAACGTTTTCTCAGACAGATTACTGATGACCTGCTCTAAAGATTGCACAAAAAGTTATTTAAATTCGTCTATTAGGGGCGTGGCAAATTGATAGAGTCATACGAGAAAATCCATATCTCCCACAACTTTATAGCTGCAGTCCTCTAAATATCGGGCTGACAAATATCTATATGTATATATCTACCTGTATAGCAATAACAATTGAGGCCTTTTTCGACTGGCCTAAGCTGTTATTATACTGTTAAGGAATATGTCGCAGTCGTATTAATTCTTTTTTTTTGTTTACTTTTTTAACTTAAAATTTAAAGACTGACAAACTACATTTTAAGTATAAAGTATTATTAATTATTAATTTTTATTTATTTGAAATTTCAAGCTTTCTTTTGATCAGTTCAGATCAGAATAGATTGCAAATGGAATGCTTCACATTCTGCTTAAGAGCCAATATTTTGTTTTTTGTGCGACATTCTCTGCAGCGTTTGACCCACTGTGCAGCCTCTGCGTTGCGCTGTAATTATGTTAAATTGCCGCCGCGCTCGACGCTACAACTGCAGTCGAGGTCCAGGCTACAGGTATGTGGCCACTGAGTCACGTTTCCCGGCCAACTGCCAACTGGCGACTGCCAACTGGCAACTGGCGACTGGCGACTGCTGAGCAGGCAGCCGCCACCAATTGCTGTTCCGCCAGCAGTTCTGCTCGTCAAATGCGGAAGCAATTCCACGAATTCGTGGCCCAAGAACTGAGCCACGACGGGCAGCGGCAAACGGCGAACGGCGGCAGCCGGTGGCCAAGTGAAGTGTTGAAGCCTGAGCCTTTTTTGGCATAAGCCACGCCAGGCTTGAGACGAGCGAAGGTGAACGTGATCGGGAACGGGAGCGGGAACGGGCACGAGGATCAGCTCGAGGACGAGCCCGTGACAAGAGCGTAGAATTTTTACATATTTTTGCAGCAATTAAATGGAATGAGTATGCAAATGCATTAGCCCAGCTTCAAGACACAAAAGCCAAAGCCAAAGCCAAAGCCGAAGCCAAAACCGAATCCGAGACCAAGACCAACAGACGAGATGTTTCCTAGAAAACGTGCACAGCAAGTGCCAAATGCCAAGTGCCAAGTGCCGTTGTCGAAGAGTGACGGCGGGGGGCTTGGGGGCGGGGGGGGGCCGTTGGGGCGTGGGTTACGGATAACGTGCTTAGATTAGCCTTCTGGCTCGCTGTCGTTGCCTTTGCTGAGGTTGTTTTTTTCTTCTTTTTTTGGGAATAAATCAACTCGTCGATACACGCAGCTACACGTACGAGCACATAGATACTCGCACAAGTGGCAGCCGCAAAATGCATCTGACAGATGCAGAACGAAATTTATGTTTTAGGCAGCCATTAAAGCGCCCGTCCGAGCAGCGGCCGCTCGCCAGATAATCCAAATGAAGTGGGCGTTACAATGAAGAAGAAGCAGTGGAATATAGCAAAACAATCAAAAATAAAAACAAAAGCAAATACACACACACACACGCACACACTCACATATATCGAATAAACGTCGAACAACTTTAAAAAGCACTCGCATAACTTAGCAAAATGAAATTTTTGCACAGCGTTGGCGTTGCTAGCGCAGATCTCAGCCAGCAGATTGGCCCAAGACAGCCGGCCAGGCGGCCAGCCAGTGGTCAAAGTCAAATAAACACGCACAGAACATGCCCGGGCTAACCCAAAGAGAGACGGACGGACGGACGGACAGTTGCCCCGTCGAAGGCCAAGCCGAGCGGAAGGGAGCGCCGTTTCATATTAGCAGATATTATCGCTCCCTCTCAAAATAATAACGTAGCTCGCTGCGAGAGTCCCGAAATGCGAGCAGCCTTAGCCTTTATCCGAGCTTATCCGGGCAAACGCATGGGACTTACATTTATCATTTTGTCTAAAAACGCTCGAGCTACATTGGAGTTAACTATTTGGATTGTGTTTAACTTGCGCGCAAATCAGTTATTGTATTATTATAAATCAATTTTGACGAAGCTTCAATATTTTGATGACGTATTTTTTTTTAAGAAATCTGAACTAAGCCCAGGCTATGCCATGCTCTGAATATAATGATGTAACAATAACAAAATATAATCTAATAATATAAAAATAAACTACAGCTTGTTGATGCAATTTGTTCTTAAAATAAATCTGCAGCTGCTTTATAAATTCAAAACAATTAACCTTAATGTTTAATGTTCCGTAAGTTAACGTACAGTTAAAGTAAACAAATTTTTATACTTGTTCACGAAGTAAAAAGAGTATATTCGATTTGCTGTCCGTCCGTATGTACGCAATTTCTTCCGCTGTTATTGAGGCTAGGGACTTAAAATTTGGAATTTATATTATATAAGATTTTTTGGCTACGCCCACTAGGGCGTGGCAATTTGATTAAATCTATATATCTCATTCAGTTTTAAAATTATATACATCTTAAAAAAATTTAAAGTGCGAAATTCATATATCTCACAATTTTAGAGCTAGAGTCAGAGTTTTTATACACAAATTAAAAAAATCACAATTTTCTAAAATACCAATAATAATGAAGACATTTTTCGACTAGCTTAATCAGTTATGATTCTATGAACGAGTATTGCGCTATGCAAATGCAAATGCAAATGCAAATCTAACATATTTATAACATATTTTTAAAACCAAAATAATCAACTCTTGTCATGCATTTGCATAGGTAAAAACTGTATGTTTTAGTTATTCCAATGCCAATATCAATGAACCGACTTGTTACTTGCGGTCCAAACAGTTAACTTCTATGGGACGGACCCTTTCGCATCGCATCGCGTTGCATGCGTCGTGCTGTGCATCAATTTAGGGATTGGCGCCCAAATGCCACATAGAGAAGTCATGTAAGCTGATACGTCTGCTATCTCGCTCCAACAATTCCAACTAACAACAACAACAACAACAACAACGGGAACAACACCAGCAAAAGAGCCTCTATTTAGAAAATAGTCAAAGACGCGCAAGAATTTTGTAGCAAGAGGCTGCCTGCGAGAGATACAGGAGAGACAGGAGAGACAGAAAGTGAGCGCAGAGATTGGGCCAGGAATGTTTAAGCAAAAAAATAAAAAGAGGAAAAAAAACACCGATTCGAGAACTGGTCGCGCCTGGGCTGCCTGGGCGGACAACAGAGCAAAAGAACAAAAAACGAAAAAAAAAAAAGAAAAAAAGTGGCACCCAAAGACGCAACCAGGCAACAGCAGCAGAAGTTGGCTGCAAGTTGTTGCCAGCGCTGCCACATGCAGCATGTTGAGGTTGATGTGTGTGGAGTGGCGGGGCGGCCAAGTGGCCAAGTGGCCAGAGCCATATGTGAGCCGGAGGCACCGCATTCGTCCCGACGGCCCATCGATAAAGTCGCCGCAACGGAATGCCAACAATTTCACGATTGCTTGTGGCGCACATTGGCATGTTTTGCGCTTAAGTCAAGAATTTTGTTGCAATTTAACGCGTAATAAAATAATTAGCTGTTGCTTTTCGTTCACGGCCTCGCATCCGTCCGTTGTCCACCCCGGTCCACCCCGTTGTCACTGTCGCCTAACCGGCAGCTGCTGAATGAGCTTAGCGCAGCGGATAACAGGCTCTGGTATAATCCATAAGCTGAACTGATCTGCCCCAAAACAGCAGAGAACCAATTTGCTGTCATCTAGTTGCGCAAACCCAAAACCCAAGCTAAAGCCCAGACGGATCAGCCAGTCAGTCCGACGGACAGGCAGACAGATGGACAGAGACGGACGGTCGGACACATAGAGAGACAGCAGAAGGAAGTTTCTAAACATGCGCCAGAAACTTATCCAACATCGTTGACGTTGTCGTCCTCAGCCTTAGACCCAGTCTCAGTTGCCGTCGCCGTCGCCGTCGCCGTCGCAGTCGCAGTCGCAGTTTCGACGTTGTCGTTGTTGTCGTCGTTGTCGTCGTTGTTGCCCATGACATGACAGCGCGGAATATGATGAAAGGGCCTAGGGTGTAGTCAGAGCTGGAAATGGTTTTGGCGTTTTTATCTCTGCGCTTTGTTTAATTTGGCGTGTGTTTCATTGTTGTTGTTGTTGTTGTTGCTGTTGCTGTTGCTTAGCCCTTTTGTAGTCTCGCCGCTCAGTTAATCAACATTGAAATCATTTTGCCATCTTTTTGATTATTAGCGCTGGCTTCGTTGATTATTTTTGTTTTTCTCTTCTTGTCTTTTTCTTCAGCATTTCTGCTGCTGCGGCTGTTATCCGTTTTAATTTTGAAGCGCACTCGATGATTAAGTTTCTGTGAAGGCCATAAATAATTGTCATGGCGCATAAATTGGGAACTTGAAATGCATGCATGATCAACAGCAGACATGATCAACATGCTGTCAGTGGATAGAGATAAGTCAAGCCGACGTTCACATCATTTCAAATTTTTTCTGCCCAGCTAAAGCATTGTTGGGCCTGGCAACTATAAAAACTGAGGACATCAAACATTAGCTAGTCAAATATGTACATTTTTGCACGGATACATTCATCTTTATCCGGATTTACCCATCTTTGGCCGACACTATCTTTTGCATATCAAATGTGTACCATTTTTCTTTTAACATAGACAAATACAAATATAAATCAAAACGTCTCCAAAACTATCCAGGTCTTTTTTTTCTTTAAACAATAGGAGCTTTAATTCTATAAGTTGAACTATAACTGACTTTTTGTTGCTATTTTAGCAACTTATGCCAATGTTGATCATTCTCATATTTTACTCTTCCAAATCTGTCCACATGCACGCATTGCGCGCTAATAGGCTATAATCGTTTGCCGTCCTGAAACCGGTCATTTTACATTTTCCATTTCCATTCACACTCCATTCCAATTGTCATTCGCATTCCCATTACGATGCCCATTCCCATTCCCATACTTACCTCGGAGAAATCCCGCTGCGACATTTTATTCAATAGCTGCTCGCCAACAGCAATTTTGCCATTGTTCTCATTATTATTTGCATGATTATTTGCATTAAAATTTAATGGCAAATTTATAAGATTCTCATAATTCGTCATTTGTATGCAAAAACCATCAAAACGCCTTCAGCATGCCTCTGGTCTGTAAAAACACAAAGAGTCAGAGAATTAGACAGAGATGAAAAAAGATTTTGAGAGAATGTTTATAGTATGTGCGTATTGAGCGGCCAAGGCATGTTGCAGTAAGTCCGCCATGGGACAATGAAACAAAACTTTCAAATGCCTCAGCCAGAGAATTCTAGAGAAGTTCGCCTGCTGCTGCTGCTGCTGCTGCTGCTGCTGCTGACCAACGTCAACGGCTCGAACGGCTCTTATGCAAATTCAGGCCCGGCCGCAGTCACATAAACTTGACAATTGAATGTGGCCATAAATTTCTCGGGACCCAGACGTGTCGTCCGCGCCAGCGGCACAGTGGCCACAACTGTGTGCGAATTCTGCCGCTAACTCAGCAGCGGCGCCTCAGTATCATGACCATCGGCCAGCCCCAGTCTCCGACTCGAGCCAGTCCCTCTCATTCATTCTGAATACCAGTCGCTGAGTCGCTAGTCGCTGAGCAGCTGAGCGGCTGTGGCTTCTTGTGAAAACACATTGTATATTTAATTTGTTATCATTTAATTGAGTCTGGCGGTAGCTGTCGACGTTTTTAGAGAAAGTTCGCATTAACCAATTTAATTAAAAGCCAAATGGTCGTAATGTAAAATTGGCCAAATCAATTCAATCTCGTTCTCATAAGCAGCGGAAATTGTAGCGCCCGAGGAATCACAAATATCACAACGATCCCAAAGAGTGTTAATACTGCTTGTCTTTTGATGGGCATCAAATGGGTGTTGCTGCGGTTCGTGGTTGCTGGTTGGGCGCACCACACAGAAGCCCTAGCTGTGTGTATGTCGGTATTTATGCAGTCGAGCCTCGCATTCGACATTAATTGAAATGTTAGGCACAATGACAAGAGACTTAAGCGACAAACCTGAAATGCCGCACACTTAACAGAAGACTTAGGACACAAACTTGTTGCGGTTTCTTAATGGCATGCAACGCATGATAAAGAACGGCTTAGGGGCCAACATTATTGCTCGGTCTATCAATAGTATTATTCAATATTATATCATGAAGGCATTCATTTACATATACATTCACATGTGAATGTGAATCTCCCTAAATAATATATTATCTAATAATCTTTCGCTTTTTTGCGTTGCGACTATTTCCGTTACAGAATCGCAATCAATGAGCGCTAAGCTATAAAATATTCGTTTGGCATAAAGTAATCTGTGGCTTTTTGTTTGTTCTGCCTCTATGGGACGGGCGTTAAATGCTTATCAATCGCGCTGCCGTCTGCTTTTATGGCTGTGATTGTTTTTCGAGTCTTTGCGGCGGCCTTTTTGCTGTGTTTTATATATTTTTCATATTCCTTCTTTTTTTAACGATTATGAAGCCCGGTTTCATTACAAATGAGCTAATTTAGCCGCAATAATGGTTTTATAATTGTACTTTGCCCGCTTGTCTTTTTTATGGCAGCTTTGATATTAAAGACTCGGAAAAGCGGAAAGAGCGCCGAACAGCTGAACTTATTGTAGCGCGCTCTTTGATTGTCTCGGTCAATGTTGATCACGGTGATTTTTTGCTTGCTGTTCCTCTTTTTTGTTCAACTGCGTCAGCCTGTTCGTGCCCTAAGTGTTTCACTGTTTTTATTTGCTTACAGCGCAAAAATGAAGTCATACGGGAAATGATTCCCAACGATGCAATAAATCTCATTTTCAATACTTAATTTTTTATCTTTTTTATACAATGCATAAAGCAAAATCCTAATGCCAAAGCATCGCAATAATACCAGCGACAAAAGTAATTAAATAGTATATGCTTGCTTATTGCTAAGAGCTAACTTTTCAAAGGTTTTTCAAAACTATACAATCATCTGGCAGACTCTATTTCATTGAAATATATCGTATGCCATTAATAAATCTAATTTAAATTATATATTATTTATGTTAAATATTTACTTGATTGTTCTTAATAATAAAAAAGAGACTTTCTGATCGTGTAATTCCAGCCCCAACAAATACCACAAATGGGTTTTTGGGTCTTCGCTTTTTGATGCTGTCCACCCTCATATCTTTTTACCTGCATCTGAGTCCAAAGTGTGGCAACAATGTTGCGCATTGGCAACTTCGTTGGCGGTCGTTCAACGAATATAAAACACGGCCCTGGGCCACATCAGCAACGGCAACAGCAACAAATACCTTGCGACTTCGAAGAAGAGCATGGACAGCCCCAAAACATGGAATTGGTTGGCAGGAGCAGAAGAACGAACGAGCTGGGTCTTTATTACAACATCTATAAATGATTTCCGCTATTAAAATAAAACACTTTTGCATAATTTTTCACTTAGAAGGACAACAACAACCACAAGAGAAACAACATCGCGCTGCGATAGAGGCAGAGGCAGCAGAAGACGACAAAAAGAAATTCCTCACGCTTCATAACGCCCGCAAGGCATGCCCGAAAATTCCGCAAGACAACGCCTACCCCGACCCAGGCGGAGAGCCATCGAGATTCAGAGTGCCCAGCTCCAAGCTGGGGCTAAGTCTCATTCACAGTCCCGGGCCGCCAGTTGAGGAGGCTCGTTGATCGTCGTCATCAGCCGCGGCCTCAGCCCCATCGTCATTCTCAACGTCGTCGTTCGCTTTTTGATGATGCCTGCTTGCAACCTGTTGAAATGTGTGACAAATTGGGCGTAAACAGCCGATGTGAAAAGGGTGCCCCTTCTGCCCCCCGCCTCCCCCCACCCATCAACCCAACCCTGGAGCATTTAGTCAGAAACGTGGGCGTGACGTGCAGCGATTTTGTTACGTAGTTTTTTATTTTATTTTTTTTTGCAGCACCAGCAAACGATTTTTTCGGGGCAAAAAATTTGCTTAAGCACAGTCAAAAATTGAGCCATAAATTTAAAGTTGATTAACATGCAGCCCACTTTTTATGCACCAAGAGGTGAGACGACAGCGAACGAATTAATTCTGCTGCTAAAATGAGAGTGTATGAAGGTGCTTAAGTATTTGGTGATAATTTTCAAGCACTTTATTTGATAAGCAGTTGAATAATGAAACCCAAAAACAGACAATCAATTTGTTGATCATCATGCCAAGCGAGTGTGTGTGTGCTGTCCAAGGTAACTGAAATTGTAGCGCACTTGGAGCTCATTTCGACCTGAGTTGATTCTGTTTGTTAAATATCAATGAATTCGTTCGAGTTCGTTGCCTAAGTCTTTTGTTTGTGTGCGCAGAGTGAACCAAAAAGATGTGAAATGTGTGCTGCGGTTATTGCTGCGATTGGTTTGTGTGGCCTTTACTTGGTACAATTTCATTAAAACTCATTAAAATTTGTTGGCCATTTTGTTATTGCTGCTCTTGCTGCCGTGAAAAAAGCCAACAAACCATGCACGAAAAGCCAAAACGAATATGTTAGAAAGACATGGACCGAAAATGAAAAGCAATTTTAATGAAGCCAAAGTCGAAGTTGTAGTCGAGTCCAAGACACTTGTTGCTAGTTGTTGCTGCTGCCACTGTAGCCGCTGCTGCTGTTAGCCACATTGTTGCTGCCTTATAAGTTGGCATGCATTTGTTGTTGCCCACAATGCGAGTGGCACGATGTAATTGACATCATTAGACTAAAGCGCGAGCAGCAAACGGCAAACGGCAAACGGCAAACAGCGAGCAGCGAGCAGCAGCCAAGTCGACCAAAAGGAGCGCTAGAAAGTGGCCTGCCAGAGACCCGTTATCAAAGCTAACTGTTCTCGTATCCCATGCAATGGCAATGACCCACCGCATCGAGCCGATTAGCAACAGTGGCTCTCCCCAATCTCTCACCCCAACTGAATTCTGAATTCAAAATCCACAGAGCCCTTACTCATTATGCATTATGATAACATTTATGTATGCATCTGCATGCATTTGTATTATTGATGCTGTGTCTCTGGTTTCTCTCATTTGATTTATGCATCACATACATAAGCGCGTGCATTAAAGTTTTTAATTTCTTTGGCTTTGTCTAATAAATTTCATGTTTAAGCATTTTCGGGCTACAAATTTTCACTGACAATTTATGGCCGCCACTTACCATGGAATGTGGCGACAGCGTCCGAATTGGAGTCGCCGACGCCTCAGAGTCGTCGTAAATTTTGTGTGTTGTGTTGTGCGCCTTTCAGTTGCCCATATACATATATATATATATGTCTGCGTAGCGGTGTGTATTTGTTTTTGTATTTGTATTTAATTTGCTTAGGTTTCTGGGTTGCAATCGGCTTCTGGTTACACGTGAGAATTTTCATTTGGTTATTGAGTTTTTGAGTAGTTTTGAAAATGTGTGAATAGGAGATGGAAAAGAGAGAAAGAGAAATAGGGAGAGAGAGAGAGGAATAGAGAGGGAGCGTGGATCATGGCTTGCAGTTTCTTATACTTTTACGCACTTACTGTTTAACATGTCATTCACAACTGATGGCTTTTTAATGTCCCTCGGCTATTTCTGTTATCTAGGCCTGAACTTTGTCAACTGTACATAAAACTGCGTTGGGATTTAGTTTGATTGACTGCAATCAGTGCTGATGCTGCTGCTACTTGGCTTATTATCATACAAATGACTCGGGCAACGAACTTGTTGTATACACACACACACACACACACACACATATGCACACACACGCACACGCACGCATAGCGGCGGTCTTAATGACCGCATTAATTTCACTAATTTCAAATATTTGATTGGCTTTTAAAATGTTGCATAATAATAATTGCTTGAGTTGTTATTGCCTGTTTGTGGATGCTGCTGCTTGTCTTCTGAATTTAAATTTTTTATTGCTGATATTTATTAAAATTTATGTGTGTCGTTTAAGTTGGTGATATACTTTTGTAGAACCGACCGCTGGCTGCTGCAGCAGCCGCTGAGTTGGCCAGAAAGGCATCTGGGCATGCCCAGAGTCAGCCGTCTTAAAGCAATGCACACACACACACATACACACACACGCACACTTACAAACACCAACTCTTCTACTCTCTCGACACACACGCACACACAAGTGTGGCTGAAACAAGTCAAGCAACTTTTTTATTTTTTCACATTTTATTGGAAGCGGCCGCCGCTTTGGGTTGCCTTCCTTTTTCTCTTTACTACGACTACTACCACTATATATTGTTGTTGTTGTTGCCTTTTTGTTATTAGTACCATTTACTTTGGAATGCAACAAAGCGAGAACGTTTCGAAAAATGACGACGGCGACGGCGATGTTGGCAGCGCCTTTGGCCATTGACGTCTTGTTGCGAAAACAGAAAAATGCATGGCCTGGTTAGCACTCCGCAGAGTGACAGAGAGCGAATTTGAGAGAGAGAAAGAGAGAGAGAGAGGCAGAGAGAGAGAGAGGGAGATTTTAAGTGAGCGAGCGAGAGTGTGAATGACTAGAATTATAGAGAGTGGGCGACCAAAGCTCCAAAACGATGTCAAAAGCTGTCAGAGTTCAAAGGCCACGGTCCGTTGATCGTCTCTTTAACACAATTTGCCAGCTGAACTGGCCAAAACCAAAACAGAACTTATCAAAAAACAACTCACGCATTAGCACTAAACACAACAAAAAAATAGTAAGCACTTTGTTCGCCGTTGTTGTTGAGGGCCCGATTTGGCCAAGAGCCAGTAAAATAACAAAATGCAAAAATGTAAAAAAAAAATGAAAACCGAATCGCTTTGCGTTTTTTGCTTCGTTGTTGAACGCGCCGCATGCAAAACTCAACTAAGACAAACACGAAGAACAAGACGGAGACGGACACGGAGACGGCGACTCGCGAACAGAGTGAGAGCGCGATTCGAACTCAAGCGTAGAGCGCGACCGAAAAAGAAAAACAGGTACACAACTATAACAAGTATTGCGACCCGTTTACCTGTTTGAGCCGCTCAGCCTGCGCTGCCAGATGCGCCGATATGCCAGCGATCTGGCAGCACGCTTTGCGGCCGTACAGCTGAATAAACTGATCGAGGTATCTATGTGATCGATAATGATCGATATTTGTTGCGAATATCAAAGAAGAGTAGGCAAATTTCAGACCAATTTCAAAGTAGAATAGAATAAAATATCACTAACGCAATCAGATTACACGTCACTTCCTATTTTCACACAATTTACCTACTATCATTTCAGATAGATTGTAAATAATAAAAAAATACTTAATATAAATATAAATATAAATATAAATATAAATATAAATATAAATATAAATATAAATATAAATATAAATATAAATATAAATATAAATATAAATATAAATATAAATATAAATATAAATATAAATATAAATATAAATATAAATATAAATATAAATATAAATATAAATATAAATATAAATATAAATATAAATATAAATATAAATATAAATATAAATATAAATATAAATATAAATATAAATATAAATATAAATATAAATATAAATATAAATAAAATATATGTTACAGGCAGAAGGAGGTATCTCCATATGTATGTATAAGTGCAAGGGGTTGAAATGTATGCACTCGTAGCTAGGAACAGGGTATCTCCTAGTTGCGCACTCCCCATTGTATAAACTTACTTGATTTTCAAATTTTTGTTTTCCTCAATTCTATAGCATACTTTGCGGCTTCTCCCATTTATATGCTGATGTGTGTGCAGGTGCTTCCCCAGCGGCTGATAAATTCAATCTCTTCGGACACACATAAAAACACGCTTGATTCAAGCTAATCAATTTAGTAGTCGACAAGTTCTACAACTGGAATCATAACTGAATATCAAGAAGCGTAAGATGTCTGCGAGTAAAATGTTGAATGTGTGCCTGCTGCTTTTCTGTCTCCTGGTTTTGGTCGCAACGCAGCCGCCCATAAGTGAGTTTTGATTGGAAACTTTTTCCTTTTATAGTGGCAATTGCAAGCCTTCTTCAAATCCTTTGCAGCGCCTCGCACCTGCCCACAAAACGAATCGTATCTGGCGTGCGGACCCAGCTGCCAAACGGAGTGCGCCACCTTGGGCCAGCCCTGCTTAATCAATCACATACGCTGCCCCGACGGCTGCTACTGCAACAAGGGCTACGCCCGGAATTCCTCTGGGAAGTGCATTCCCCTGGCTAGGTGCAGCAAACGTGGCTAGTCCACTTAAGCATTGTAACTGAATATAATAGATTGAACGCTGATAAACAGCTGCTTATTTTTGTGTGCTTTAGCGCTTATTAATTTGCACATGACGAGTTTTAATTGTTAATACACTTTATAGTCAAAACAATAATTAAATGGGGTATATTGTGACTAAGCAAATGAAAACATGTGGCTCATACGCTCATACGCTATGGTGAAACATTTTTACATAAATTGATATATTTAAATAAGTGTATGTGTACACATATGTATATACATATATATTAAGTATACTAAGTCGTTGGCTTAATGATATTTTAGTGAGATGTCAGTTGCTTTGAAGGTCTTAGTGCTGCTTAAACTGTGAAAAGAAAAAAAATCAGAGATAAGTAAACAATTTAGAATAGCGAGCAAGAAGATGGGGATAACAAAATATAAAACCTAACAGCTACAGTTTGAGATGCTCTGTGCTGTGGCTTAGTGCTTTGTGTCTTTGATGAACTTCGATCGGCGGCTCGTGTCTTGGCTTCGGCTGTGTCTTACAGTTTGAGTCACTCGGTTGGCGTATTGGCTGAAGCTGTGACCTTGTAAAAGTTTAAAGATCGAGATATGGATAAGTTGGCAACTGCATTTTATCGGGTCATTTCCAAAGTTTTTATGTATCTATATATTTTATATATAATATTAATAATTGTTCGTAAAATCTCAAAGGCAATTTTCCGCGCGATCTTTAGAGAGGGTTACTATCCGAGAGCTTTGGCTATTTTGTCAAATTTGGCATGATTTTTGACAATAAATTGGATTCCCTCAGAATCCATTTTAATTTTGTTTTAATACTGATTGTGCCAACAATTTTTAATCGATTAAAAACAATTTAAATCTGCAATTATTTTATTTACTAAAAAACAACAACATTTTATTTATTTTACATCAAAATCAACCAGAATCAGAGAATAAACCATGACTAAAATGCCATCAAACATGCAAATCGGGTTAGTTTCCACAAAGTTATGAAAGCTTGAAATATGGGATCTTTACCTGCCAACATTGTTGTTAATTTTACTCTGACTGCCAAATTTGGACAATTAGATTAGATTAAAACTGAGAGAGATAAATAGATTTTCGCTAATTTACATGTCGCCCAGTCGGGACCAGCAAATCTTAACAGTTGAACTGAGTATATATTTCAAATTTCAAGTGTCTAGCTTCAAATGCGGTGAAAAAATCAGACAGACGGACCGAAGGCAAGACGGACATTGGCCAAACCCTTTAGTCTTTACACTTCGTCAACGAGGAAAAAAATGATTCATATTCGTTTAAAGAACATTCGAAATTTGTTTAATAAAACGGAACGAATGTTACTCCGCTTGGATTTAAAACAGAGTTTTTCTTAAAGCATTGACGGAAAAATCGAATTTAAGGTATTTCCATTTGAGTTTCGATTCACGTGTTATGCATTTCATTGTTGTAGAAATTAGGTGCGTTGACGCCTGAATTGGTTTGCAAAATATTGGCTAGATGAAAGCCATTAGCCGCTTAAACGCAAAATCAAATGCAAGGCATCTTATCAATTGACAGGCAGCAACAAGAAGGTGCAAGAGCGTCAAGGAGTTTCTTGCCAAGCAAATCAAAATCCACAGCTTCAAAGCCAGCTAACGTATAAAAGCGAAAGGCATGGCCATATGGATCGTGGGCAATGTTAGATTGGGGTGCGGGACAAAAGAGTGAATCGAGCACTGACAACATGCAAAATGTAAATGTTTGCTGTCATTGAGTCGAAAATGTTGGCTAGAGCCCAAACCAAACGTTAATAAACTCACGTCAACCGCCCACCGGGGTGCTCAATTTACAGGAGCAAACACGACGACAGACAGGCAGGCAGTCGGGCAGACAGTCAGTCAGTCAGTCAGTCAGTCAGTCAGTCTATCCATCTCTCTTTCGCTGTGAAACCATTCTCTTGGCCTCTTTTTCTATACGTGTATTCGTATCCGCATGTGGCATGCAATTCCATTCGCAGTCTATGGTTGGAATGAAAAGAACGGGCGCGCTTGAATTTGAAATGCAAACATGTTTGTGCGGGCATGGGTTGACTATACACAATATACCTTATACCATATAGCATATATCTCGCCTGGCACCGACCATGACTCCCACTATTTGCTTGTTTGTGAATTGTGCTTGACTGTGTCAAAGACGCAGCACGGCTTTGCTCTTCGGATTTGTGTATTCCTCAAATTCATTGAATTTCGAAAAAAAGCGAAGATGAATTGCGAGTTGGCGGGTTGCATACATAGTCATAGCCATCTTTGGACTACCTGTGCATATTCAAGCGCAATCGACATGAATAAGAACGTTGCAATCGGGTGTGACCGCCTGCGCAATACTCGTTTTTAGCTTCGATAGCGGCGGATAAAATTGCATTCATACGGAGAGAGGGACGGACGCACAGACGGACATTGCACAAACACAAAGGGAGTGATAAAAACATGAAAAACGAATTCACAAACAGCGAACCGGATAGAATTCACTTTTGTCAAGTGTTTCTCAATGATATACATTGCCACACTAGCAGTACTTTGTTGTTGTTGTTTGATAAGTTTTTCACATTTGTCTAGCAGTTTCGGCTTCTATCATCTTTAAAACAACTATTCGAATAGTTGAAGAGTTGGCATTTGTTAGAATATTAGGGGCCAATCATATTTGAAAACTTTTTTAATTTTTTTAGTTTTAATTTTTTTATTTTAGCTTTAAGCTAAGGATATGTCATTAGATATGTCATAAGTTTAAATTACATATAAAAATTTGAGTATATACATATTATATAAATAATGTATATAATGTATAATATGCGCACTTAACAGAAAAACAACCCATTGTGATTTTATTTGCAAAAATATTCATTTCTGAATTCAGTGTTGTATACGAAAGATACTAAACTAAAAAAAGAACTATAAAATTGTTGAATAAAGTCGATAGTGAATGGTTACGTGAATACCGAGCTGAATGTTCAAGTGGGTGCCGGGTGCCGTCTGTGTAAAATATACAAACTCATTCGCACATGCTGCGAGCTTTCTTTGACGTCGGACCAAACACACAAAGCCCACTCACAAAGCACACTCATAAAGCACATACCCAGAGCACAAACACACAGCACACACACTCACACACCCAGCACACACACACACACACACACGCGTACGCATCAAACGTATCATATCAGAACCATTGACAGCCAGTCCTTGAGCTTGTGTGATTGCTGTGCGGCATAAAAGCCAACCAGTTCCTCGGCGAAGCGACGGCTGCTGCGGAGTCCGTCGGACGTTTCAATTCACACCTGACTGATTTTCGGGGGCTATGGCTATAAAATGCACAAATAATTTGACTTTATCAGTGCGGCCAACAGTCAAACGATTGGCTTTGAAATGGGTACAAAATGTGTTTAATGCTAAGTTTTTAATACAATGCGATAAGTCGAAAGTTGATTTATGGCCAAAACACACACGCACACAAAGGCCAACAAATTTTGCTCACACTACGTTGCTCCAAGTTGACCCGCCACGATATCTGTTTATACAAATGCATTATATTCGAACTTGGAATTTGATTACGCAACGTGGGTACTTGCGGAATTAGCTTGTTGCAGTGGTGTGGCAGGGTTTTTTTTAGCAAGGGGGTTGACAAGAATTTCTTACAATATTATAAAATATAATACTTGAACATATTTTATAAACTACCGGAAGGCCACTTCGGTTTTTAATATAAGGAATTGGAAGATTTCCGCTTTGTTTTTTCAAACATTCAAATATATATTTAGATGGGCATGTCTAACTCCCAAGATCGCCTCCCCCTCCCAAAGCCACTGGCTTGAGGTATATTTCAAAATTTGACATTTGTATGTACCATATGGCCCATCTGGGGCCAATCTGGACTCGATGCCATGCCAAGTTTTGTTATAAAGGACTTAATTTTTTTACATGATGGCAGACGAACGTTGTTGGTAACAGTTTTAGTTCCGCATTCCGAGTCATATGGCAGGATGCTTCTACATGACTGTGTTATGTGAGATCCCAGTTAAGAAATTCAAATCGATCAGATTGGATTAGGTGCAGTTAAGTGCAGCAAATATTCAAATATGTTTAGAGGAGCTTAAGAATTTGGAAGAATTTTTTGTTGGGTGGGTGTTTAAATAAACATTTTGATTAGTATGAGGATCTGGGAATATTATCGCTTTATTTTTACAAACTATACATTCAGATGGGGCTTAACCTCCAAACCCTCACCCCCACCTACCCATTTTTAAAATTAAAATGGCCTTACTGTAGGTTATAAAAGATGTGCAAGTATTATAAATTATAATACTCTGAAAACAAATTTTTTTATTTTTTAAAACCACAAAAAATCTTGTCAAAGACATTGCTGCAGGTACTACCATAATGTTGACGTGTGCCACAATAAGTACCTACCAGCTACTCCTTCGATATCGAACTGCAATATCCTAATCGTTGATTAGGCCAATGTGCTTACACCTCTCGCAGTATCGCCAAATTGTGAATTCAATTTTCTGCGGCAAGTGGCAGCAGTGTGAGCTGATCAGGATGGTCAGCTCGCGGCGACCAAAATGTCCATCAGTGGCGACAATGACATCCAAGTGACGATGCCATCATTATAATGATTACCATCCACAGCAGCTATTGTTTCTTTTGCCGTTGTTGTTGGGGCACTGGCCCACAGCAGCAGCTTAAAATCCCTGCCATGTGACAGATACCAAGTTGCGTGGCATTTGACACACGCGCTGCCATTGTTGCCTTTGTCGCAAGCTGCATTCACAAAGACATTGGGACGGCCGGGAGCTGGGGGCGGTGGGTGGCGAGCGCGGCTTTGATTCTGTCGTGTTGCAAGCGATTTCAAGTTGCTGCCTGCCAGGAAAATGCAATTGGTTTCAACAGTTGTGGCACTCAGCCTTTTGACACAATGTTCGGCAGTTTATTGATTTTGATTTTGATCCCTTTTCGTGTCACGCGCACTCAACTATCGTGAACACAACCCGGACCCGTCGTCCCTCAATGTCGCTTGTCTCCACAGCTTTGACGCGTGTTATGAATTACCTTTTGTTTTTTATATACCCTGTAGCATGGGTTAAGCAGGTTATGTCTGGTGGTCCTTGAAAGTAGACCCATAACTCGCTTTACGGCCGTTTTTGCTTATTTCATGCCAAAGTTCAATTAGCGGTCTGTTTTATTTATTTATTTTTTAAGTAATTATAATTTGAAGCCTTTTTTCTATTGTGAATATATATATATGTAAACAAAAATCTTAGTTTTATAAATTTTTGAATGTAATTCAATTGTCTTTTCTGTTTCGATTAACTGTATTTCACATTACGGCCAACATTTCTGTAACGAGCTAAGGCCGCAAAGCGAGCTATGCGTGTGTACATATTCCTGCATGATTTGGGCATTTCATTGGAATCCTTTTAATGACGCCTGTCTTTTTCTAAATTCTAAATTTAAACTTAGAGAATTCCTGCCATAGAGGTCCTTAGGGTATCACTTAGTCGATAACGCTCGCTCAGGCAATTTTTGATCGTTTTACATTTTTGTTGTATTTTTTGGTTTACGAGTTTGTTGCGGTTCGGTTTTAGCTATTGCAATTCTTACCGCAATGTTTTTATTTCTGTTGCAAGTGCCCGACGCGATGACAGGACCCCTCTCTGCAGCGCCCCTGCGCTCACATGCGACAATTGGTTTCGGGAGGCAGCCTTCCATTTGCCCCATTTATCAGTTGCCATTTGAAATTTGGGATTTGTGTTTGCGGTTCGCATCCAATTTAATTGCAGTGCGCTCCTTAATGGATTTCAGCTGTACCAGTTTGCCATTGGGCAATAATTACTTGATCATCAAAGGCTGTCACGCTCAGGAGTTAACGCGAAAGTGCTTTCAAAAGCTTTTCATTCAACTTTCAACTTTGCATATTTAATTTTCAATTTTTTTTTGCCATTCACTTTGAAGAGTCAATTGTCAGAGCTTCAAGTTCAGTGCGTCGAGCGTTAAGCTGAAAAACATGCGCAAACAACACCTCTACCTATGCAAATATATGTATATCTAATTATATCTGTCATTTGTATGCGCAATTGTTCTCAAGTTGGGTTAATTAATTGCGCACAGTTTGTGCTTTTGTTATTAAGCCGGAGACCTTTAGAATCAATGTGTAAGTGGCCCAATATTATGCATGTTTGTGCGTGTGTGTATCTACATGTGTGTGCATATCATTATGAATGTATATACGTACAAACATATATAATGAAATTCCTGCGTGCACTTCAATTTGTCGCTTTTGCAGCGCTTGATTATGAAAATGAAATATTTGCATTGAAGTACACACAGATGCAAATACTAATACGGGTGACGTTTGCCCGAAACAAACACACACACACACACACACACAGCTGTTGGATATGTGTGCGTAACAATACAACAACTTAATTGCCAAATGATCATCGTCATCATCATAATCATCTTAGTGGCATTACACGCACTCCAAAAACGGAAACGGAAACGTTGAAAAAGCAATTGGCAAATGGTGATGCTGGCGTTGGCGTCGGCGTCGACGTCGACGCTGGCTAAACAGTTGCAATTTATTGGCAGCTGCAATTAGTTGGCCGTACATCCGAATTTGGGCCGGCAAGGGATTTGGCAAACTTGCTTCATGCCAATTAAGTTGCAAGTTGGGCATTAAAATTATGACATTGCCCCCCGCACAAAGCAAAGTACGTGGCATTGCAGTGCGAGACCCACGTCTATATGTCGTCTATATGTAGCTAGGTTGAAATTGAGTGCTGCCACAAATCACAAAATTTGGAAAGCTTAAAGGCATTATTAAGTTCATTTTTGCTGTTGGCCAGTGGATCAAACTGAGCCCTGTCGGAATGCATTCGCGAGCCAAACAGCCAAACCTAAGCCAACAGCTGTCTGAAATGGCTGCGCGTTTCAGTCGGCACCACACTTGCCATCTACTGGGCGGGTTGGCGCTGCTTCAACTTTGATAAATGCAAATTTGCGCTTTCTGTGAAATGCAAGCGCACTAATTGCTGGCAACTAGTTAAAGCGCTGCCATCCAATCCGCTTGCGCATCGCTAACGCCAACACAAACCCCGGCCCCCTCCCGCCCCCTCCTTGCACACACTCGCTAAAACCAATACTTCGCGCGCTGCCACGCCCAAAGCAACATCAGCAGCAGAAACAACAGCAACAATTAATTGCCATCATTTTTTAGAATCCTTTCATGCGCTTCATTTCAGTTCCCTCGCCCATGGCCGTGCCCATTGCGCTCCTTGCCCTTTCGTCTCGAGGCGCAGTTAGCTCTAATTTTCTGTATTATTTCAACCCAAAATTCTTTGTGTAATGCACCCTATGTTTCCTGGCCCATTCTCGAGTCACGCCTCCTGGTCTACGCCTCCCGTTGCCGTGTTGTTTATTGCGTTGCAACTTCCGTTACAAACGAAGATAAATTGTTGGCTTTTTTTGTTTTTGTTTTGCTGTTTGCTGTTGTTGCTCCTGTTGCTGTTGTTGTTGTTGTTGTTGTTAGTTGTGTTGCGTTTTTCTATTTGAGTTTTGCCAGCAGCTGTTGCTGCTAAAATTTCACCTCCATTTTGGGCCCGCACAGTGGTAGAGCCACAAAAAAAACGTATCTAAAAACAGAACATGTGAGAACAATAAACAATTTGCAGTCGGGTGTAGCCGACTGCACAATACTCATTCACAGTAATATAACAGCTTTAAGTAGTGGAAAACTCTTAATTATTATTATTATTTTTTAAAAATTTCTATTTTTGAAATTTGTTGGGGTGAGAGTGGGCGTAGCTGAAATTTTTCGGTTAGATTTTTAAAGGAGACAGTAGCTGTAAAATTGTGGAATATATAGATTCTTACGATTTAGCTGCCCCAAGATATATGTATATGAAGATTTGATCGATTTGTCCACAAGCCCCAATATACCCTTTGTACTTCGTGAACTAGCGTATAAATGTAGAACTGGTAAACAATTTGAGCAGCTGGCTACTGATAATCGCTCGAGTATTTGGAAAATCACATAACTTCCTTGGGCTTAAGCGGCTGGCTATCAGCGTTCGATTGAAATTGAACTATGGATCAAGTTCGATCCGAAATAATACACACTCAAAGTGCCGTCTAATCGCGGCTGATTGTACATAAGTGACCCGGGGTCATAGTCTGCCCACATTCATTTATTCACTTGTTGACGGCGTGAACTGCAACTGCAGTTTTTTTTTAGCACTAAACTAAGAAGACTACAAAAAGTTTCAAAACAGTTAGTACTATAGATAAAGCTGGTTAAGACTAATTTATACAGGCAAATACCATAAAGCTTAAACCAGCCAACTTGTTTACAATTAGTATATACCCATATTTAGTAAAATATTTAAATAAAGAATAATAATACATAGTACATGAAGCCAGCAGTAAGTTGTGTATACATAGTTATGTAAACTAATTTAGCTTTTGTTTTTTTGTATAAAAAATATATAATGTAAGATAATATAAGACAAATATATTATTGTTGTTATTCAATTATGATTAATTATTTATTTATTATTATATAAAAAATGTGCTACTGTTGTCATTTTGTGGCAGATTACGCTGCACTTAACCAACTGTAGTTGCAGCAATTCAAAATCTTACGAAAGTTGCAACTATTTCCGCCCTGACGATTTATGCAAGCATCCGTTCCCCATCCGTTCCCCACTCAGTGGCTCCGTTCTAAGTCTTGGCGCTCAGCTGCGTTGTTTCAAAAATGTTGGCTTTGCTGCGCCGCATGTTTTGATTAATTGTTTGTTACACACACACACACACATTATATATTTATATTATATACAGTTTCATATGCGAGTGGGTAATGGTTATGGAAGTGTTCAGCGAGCTGGCAGCGTGATTATCTCGTACATTGACCGCAGCGAGTAGCTCGCTGATCGCCAGACGCAGTCGCATCGGGCGAAGATTACAAGCTGTGTCGACGGCAGCGATGGCACCAGCTGCTGATAAGATAAGCCCGTCCCAGCGCACAGCGGGCGATAGCCGCACAGCCGACCAGCTGGCAGTCATGGCAACAACGCTGAACGGTACGCGTCAACTGCTCGCATTCTGCGTGGCGCTGATTGGCTGCTGCTGCTGCCTGAGCGGGGCGCAGCTGTTGGTGCCGCAAGATGCGGCCAGCATCAAGGATCTGGGTGAGCTGGGCGCCCACTATCTGCCCGCCGGCTACGCGCAGCCGAACGTCAGCCTGGCCGATCTGCAGAGCCTGCTGCAGCGCAAGTGCGAGCGGGCGAACGCAGCGCTGCCCGCCGGCGAGGTGAACGCAACGAAGCTGAGCGAGGATATTCAGCTAGCCGCTGGCCGTTTGATGGAGTGCGCCAACGGGCTGGCCAACATCACCGTCGTGCTCGACGAGGTGGAGCAGGCGCGACCGCGCGGCGATCTCGATGTCGTCTTTGAGAAGTACTGCCTGCGCATGCCGCAGGCGCGCACCTGCCTCGCGGAGTTCAATGCGGCGCTGTTGCCGTGCCTGACGCGGGAGGAGCGCCAGCACAATGCGATGATGCAGCGCATCATGAACAAGCTGCTGGACTTTGTGTGCTACAAGAACGGCGATCAGATAGCGCTCTTCATCGCCGAGCAGGGGCCCGAGTGCCTCGAGCAGCACAGGGAGCATGTGGGCAACTGCATGCAGAGCACCTTCGGCCACTATCTGCCCAGCCAGCTGAACGTGTCGCAGATGGAGCTGCCCGAGCTGGTGCTCGGACCGCGCCAGTGCACCGAGCTGCATGAGTTCGAGAACTGCGTCGTGCGCCACTTGGAGACGTGCAGCAACATCACGCCCAGCAACATTGTGGAGTCCATGTTCCGCTATGTGCGCAAGGAGTCCAACTGCCAGGAGGTCATCATTCGCCAGGCCAGGGAGCGCAGCGAGGCGCTGGCCCCGCGCTCCGGTGCGTCCAGCGGCTGGACGGCGGCGGGGGCGACTCTCGTCTTGGCTCTGGGTATTGCCTTAATTACGGTTTAGTTACTATTTAGCCTTATCTATAACTCTGCAAGCCCAGCACACACATTAGCTATATATAAATATTATGTAAGAGTATCTGAATGTTGTGTTCGTTTTTGTTGCCTTTGTGTTTTTTTTGCTCCCTTTAGTTTCGTGTGTTTATTTTATAATTATGTTTAATAAAGTCCACGCTGCGTATGCGCAATGTGTCCCTAAGCCGCTTAACGGCTTCGCTTTTAATGCCCCGCCCGCAAGCTGAAAGTCGCAAAGTGTTAAGTTCCGAGCTGCATAAACACGAACCTGAAATATGAACAGCAGCCAGCAGCCACACTGCAGCGCTTATCGGCCAGTTAGCAGCCGGGTCAGCCGTCCGTCCGTTCGTCCGTCCGTCCGTCCGTTGGCTGGGCCGGTGTCTTATCAGCGAGTCGGTGGCAACAAAAACTGAGTGTGGGCAGGGGAAGCCAGCTGCAGCAGCTGCGAACAGCTTGGGGAAATTTGAAAAGGCTTAGCCCAGTGAGGCGCACTATGGAGCTGACCAGCTGACCAGCTCATCACTCTGGCAAGCAAATTGATTTGGCAGCCGGGCCAACTAGGCGGCCCAAAGATTACCTCAAATTACGTTGCTCTGCTCTCCACCTCGTAAATCATAAAAAATTGCGTATAAATCTCGGCGAGAGCGGCGAGAAAAAGCGCAACTGTCATCGTTTCCCTGGCGACAGAGACAACGGCGGTACAAAAATAAAAAAAAGTTCAATACTTGTGGCCGGACGATGACGAGGACGATGACGGCGACGTCTTTGGGGCGCGCGTTTGGGAACCGGAGCGTGAAATGAACGGAGTTTTACTTGGCTTAGTTGAGTTTATGGACGCATTTTTCTCATTTGACTGGAACTGGAATTAAATGGATTGGCATGGCATGAAGTGAAATGAAATGGAATGGAACGGGACGGTATTGATGCGAAATTTGTGTGTTAGCTTTTGATTAGCACACTTTTTGAGCTTTCGCTTGATGTGTGAGATGCAATCAAACTAAATGATAGAAATTAAATTTTGTGGATATTGATTTTTACATTTTAGCTGCAGTTCGGTCCAACATGGAATGGAACAAACTGATAGGCAATGGAATGAAGTGAATTTATCCGGTACAGCAATTACTTTCATTCATTTTTGGTGCGTTCTTGTGTGACTGTGAATTAGATACTGAGAGCCGATGAATTCTTAATTAAGAGACTTTTAGCTTTCACATTGATCTCAGCATATTTTTCTTGCTATATTCGTTTTCTGTGGCACATTTGTGAGACTCAAATTGGCAATTCCGTTTATGCAGTTTTATTCAACAGATTTCATTTCCTATTAGCTCGAAACTCAGTGTTTTGAGTGGCAGCAATGGGCAATCGCAATCAGAAGGGCCTCGGACGGTGCGGGGCGGGGCGGGGCGGGGGCGGAGGCCAAGCTGCAACTGTTTTGCCAGTTAGTTGGTTAGTTAGTCAACTGTTTGGAGCACAGCTAACAAGTCATAAATGTTACAAACTTAATTAGGCTAGCGGACTGCTGTCTGTTTTTGCCGCTGCTCTGTTTTCAGTTCTGAGTTCTGAGTTCTCAGTTCTTAGTTTTCTGTTCTCTGCGGCCAGTTGAAGGAGTTTGCCAATGGCCATTGGCAGTTTAACGGGTGCCGGCACTTTATTATTGATGTGAAAAATGCGGAAAATGAATGCGTTTCCGGTACTTTTCACGACTTGGCAGCTAAATTGCAGCGGCCATGAATCATTCGACTTCGACTTCCACTTCGACTACGACTTCAACTTCAACTTCAGCTCGCATTCGCACCGAGTAGACAAACTTTGTACGTGCCACGCGAACAGTTGCCAGCCAAAATGTACGGAAACCGAGCAGAAGAGGGCGCCGGGCCGGGGCCGGGGCTTAGGGTCAGAGGCGGAGTTGTCTCAAAACTTGGCTGGGCGAATAATTGCACGTCATTGGCCAAATTATTGGCTCTGCATGGGGATTGCAAGTTCAGATTTGAGCAGAGACTAAAGTGCAAGTACTTATGAATACAACGAATAAATGAATGCGACTCTAACGATTATTCGTTGTGTTGCCAACATTTAATTAAATATTTCAATTTGCCTGCGAAAGCAGCTGCAACTAACTCTAATTGCGCACGCATTACACAGACAAAATGTGGGCGTGGCGAGGGCAGCAGGAGGAAAGGACTGGTGCCCCGAACTGGGACCAAACTGATGGCACCTGAGGCGTTTGCGGTGTCTGGTGTCCCACGCTTCAACGCTCATTTGCAAATGTTTGTCTACGTGTGCGGTGTGAAACGCGCAATGCGCGGGCTGCGGCGACATGTTTGTTTGCCAGTGTGCGTGCGTCTGTGTCTGTGTCTGTGTCTGTGTGTGTGCGCAGACTTGCTCTATGCCAAGGAATGAGATCCGCCCGCTGGGAAATTTTAGTGAATGCGTAACTGGCAAATTGACAGGTTTTTAACCCACGTTTCGCAATCAACGTCAGGAATTGCTAAAATAAATGCTAAAAACTTACCTCTGTATTAAATAATATTGCCAGCCGCTGGCTAACTGTATTCACTTTTCATAGGATAAGTTATCAAAAGCTTCTTCAAGGCGTACACGATATATCAATAAAATATGATTGAACTAAATCAAATATCGAAGTAATTTATCCTATGGTTATTCAGATTAGAGCTTATGGTAAATCACTTTTTACTAAAATATATACAATATATACGTAATGCACTCTTACAATATTTAGGTGAGGTCCGGTGAGATATAAAAAATGGAAAAACAAGAGTTATTTCAGATCTTCACTTAACTAATGTTGTAAAAACAGCTGATGTATGTCCTATAAGAATATTGCAATAAAAAAACAATTAAAAGCATGTAAGAACATTGCAGTCGGGTGTAGCCGACAGCGCAATACTCGTTCATGGTATAATAGCAGCTTAAAACACTGGAAGTTATTGTGGAGGTTTAGATCTTTAGAGGAGGTCATGGGAACACTGTCTGTCCAATTTGCTGACTCTAGCTCTAAAATGATGTTTTTTGCGCCTCCAAGTGAACGTGGCAAATAAATATATATATATATATATATATATATAATATTTTCTTGATATTTAGAGGAGGTCATCGGTAATGTTTGCTAAATTTGTTTAATTTAGCTTAAAAACTAAGGACTATATATATTAGACCGAGTTGATATGCCCCCAGTGGACGTATACAACAAATCTTAACCAAATGTGTAATACTATAATCGTAATAAATCGATTACGTATGTGTATACATATTAGTCACAAACTAAAAGTTTATTTGTAGTTATCGATTATATTGCTATTTTCTATCACAAATCGATTAGGCACACACGGATACATATCGGTTGATTGATAACTAACTGTAATTAGATGCTCCCACGTTAAATCAGCCCCTGCGGGCGACAACAAAGCGGTTAATAATCTAACTCCTAATTCCAGCCCGATTTGCGTATTTAATCGGTCTTGTTCTGTCCGTGTGTTTCTTGCCCCAACTTATCGCTCTTCAACTTTGTTACACTTTGAATATATGTGCTTGGGTGTGTGTGCGTGCGTGTGTGTGTGTGTGTGTCAGCGCCTTTGTCTGTGTCCGTGTGAAACGACATGCGTGTGCATGTTGGTTTTACGCATGAGTGTGTGAGCACTGTGTGTGTGGGGGTTTTGCCAAAGTGTTTGTGTGTAAGCTTATGGCTGTGTGTCTGCATGTGTGTGTGTGTGTGTGTGTGTGGCCATATTTGGCATCCACAAAATGCGCATACTTTGAGGTCTAATTTGCGGTTGCTGGCGCAGCTCAATTTACAAGTGAGAAATTAAGATGTCGAGAAAACTTTTCTCCAAACACCTCAACAGCGAACGTCACATTCGCACACACACACACGTACACACACACGCGCGCAGCCTTCCCGCTTTTGGATAGCGCCTTTTAGTGGAGCATAAAAACCGCAAAGTCTCAGCTACCACAAAGTCTGAGTGTTATTGCCACAGTAACCAATGCACTTTGCAACTTCTGCTGTTTCTCTTTCTTGTTGTCGAATCGCGTTGAAAAAAACTGCAGACACAGCGACCAGTTGACCATGCCACACACACATACATATACTTAAACTTAGGTAGATATCTATAGTATGTAGTTTTGAAGTGCGTTTAATTGCTTAAAGTTCTCAAAACAATTTCAAAAACAAAGTTGTCCCAAACAAAATGTTGCCATACCAAACCACAGACGGGCTGTCTGCCAGCCACCCACTGTCGCAGTGCCACAGGATATACGTATATATATAGTATACAAAGTCATTAACTCAATATAATCCATTACAGCATTGTTAACAGCACTTTAACTATTAACCACATGAAACAGCAAGAAAAAATTAGCAGCAATTTTTTTATACTAATTGCACATATATACTCATGAGTGCATTGCGTACGATGCTAACTTCCCTAATTATAATTATCATTAACAGCCATGAACTGGCTAAGAGGGACATACATTTTGTTGGCCATATAGCTGAAAAGTAAGTACATTTACCTGTCGGGCACAATTATTACCATATGTTTAATTATACGTACAAAATATATGTATATTTACAAAAATTGCATAGCTTCTCTGAAATGTATTTTTTAATGTTGTCTGTTTAGCATACTCTTCTGAATAATTTACAAATATTATGGCACTAGCTGCAAGTTATTCTTTAAGTTTTATATGAATAATATTGCAATATGAGGAAACGACATTTTTAAATGATTTGAGCTTGAGTTTTATAATGCTTTGAACTAATGAGTTTTGTTCAAAACATTTTGAAGGAGTTCTAAGCTTTCAAATACTTTATAAGCTTCTTGCGTTGCTCAGGCGTAACAAAAGCTAATGAAAGTCTTTTATATCCATTATGCAACACTGTTTCAATGCATGCGAGCTATATTTCAGCTTGTGGCATTGTATCCTAGCTGGCCGCTCTAAATTTGATTATAGCTGCTTAATAAATCTGTTGACAGCATTCAGACAGAGTTTATGTGGTGCACAACATGGTAGCTAAAAAAATTAAAATAAACCAGTCATGATGAAATTAAAGTCACCCTCTTGTGGTGTGTGGATTGTCTAAAAATTATGTATAGATACATGACGGGCCGGCTGGGTACTGGTTTGATGTCACATGCGGCGTATACGCAATGTCAGCCATTTTCCCACAAATTGCAAAAATTTTAAACCGAATCGCACCACTGTTGTTGTTTTCGCCGATTTTCGCTTTTTACGTTTTTTATATCAGTGGTTTTTGTTCGACGCAAACTTTATTAATTGCGACAGTGAAGTTTGCAGCCGCAAGCGCCCCTAATCCAATCCCAACAACCCTTGAAACTATTAAAACGCGCGATGTTTAATTTTTGCTTTTATACCCTGTACACTTTGTCTTAAATTGTGCAGGCTGTGTCGTTCACGAGGAGTCAGGTTTTTGCCAGCATTCTTACTGCAATAACGTTTTCAAACTTGGAGTTTTTCAGATATATATTTTCGGTTCCCTGATTGATGCTGTCGTTATTTTAATTATTATTTTTTAAAAAACATAGTTTGACTTCTTCGAAATTTAAAATTTTGTTTTTTAAATTTTTAATTTTTTTAAATTAAAAACTTTTATTTTAATTCTATGTTGTTTCGATCATAAATGCTTTTAGTGCATCATACGTTACTTTATAGCCAGTTACAGGGAATTGTTTAGTTGAGCCCCGTTTTTATTATTAACCTTTTTTTTATATTAGATTTATTTTTGCATATTTAATTGAATTCCTCTCACACATGGTGCTTGCCTGGTTGTTGTTGTCGTTGTTGTCCTTATGGGGTTTTGTGGGTTTTTGGTCAGCAGTCAACGAACTTTTCTAATTATTTGCGCGCTAAGCATAAAAGTTGACAGCTTTTAACCATGTGCTGGCAAATTTGCATAGTCTGGCATTCAGCAGGACATTCATGAGAATTAGAGGGTCGGGGCCCCGCGACGGCTCCTAAGGGTGCTTCTGAGGGAAATAGTTGTACATGTGCACTTTATCTACATAATAAATTCCACATTCATTTATTATCTCGTTGCAAATATATGCAATTTTTATATGCATATATTTGCGAATAAATAAGCAAATGTCACAAGTGCATAAGTAACGATTTGTTCGTATTTTCTTTTCAAATGTCAAGTGTCAATCGATGCGAACACAATTAAAACGCACAATGAATGAAAGCCGAATAGCCCAACTAAAATATGCACAACACAAGAGATGTAAATTGCGGTAAAGTTGATTGCGCAACATTTTTGAAATCATTAGTAATCATTGAAAACATTGGTAATCATTTCCAATCGAAACTTCGCCCGATAAAATCCCAATTGTCGTAATTGTCGATTCAGTGACAGCAGTAAGCGCACCCAGCCCGTCAATTTACCCGACCAGTCCCTACCAGTACCCAGTGTGTGTGTAGGTGTGTGTGCGAGTGTGTGTGGCAAGGACGAATAGGGCGGGCATGTGGCACGTGCAGCATCTCACTTGTTTGCATTTGCAAAAAATAAATTACAAAACGAGTAAGAAGAAACAAGTTGGAGTCGGGTACAACCGACTGGGCCGTACTCTGTTCACCGTTTTAGCTGAAATCAATTTGTGGGGGCGTGGCCGTAATAGTTGGCTTACCTTACAAGGGCGGTCATCGTCAAATTTGCTGACTGTAGCTCTAAAGCTGTGGAGCACATTGTTAGTCACTTTGTGAACAGAGTATTGTAAACGAAAGTAAATGCATTTGTGTTGAGCTAAGAGCTAGGGCATCGGGGCTTGCAGTTGCAGATTTGGGGTACCGATGGCGGTAGCGTTTGCGGTTTAAGCCAATCGAGAACTAGGCCAAGACCGAGCCCCGTTTGATGCCCTGCGTCAATTGACAAATTCGTTTTGACTCGTTGAGGATGATTTTCTTGCATGCATTTTTCTATTTCCAATTGCAGCAAGTGATTTGCTGCCTTTCGCCACTCCTCTTACCGCTGTCTGTGCTTGCACATTGGCTACGTGCTGCGAGAATTTGGCAAGAAAATAAACCAATTTGGCATTCCGAACAAAAATGCGGTTGCAATTGTTTTAGGATGAGAGCAGGAAAATGAAGGGGCAAAGCTTGCCAATAGTTGCAATTAAATGCAACATTGTCGGGTTTTGTTTGCACTTGACAGCCCTAAAACCGGCCCTCTGAGCCCCAAATGCGTGTCTCTTTGGGGTTGCTGTGGTCTTATTCTACGCGTTTTGTCCGATGGTTCAGCTCGAAGGCTTAGTTTTTCAATTAGTTCGATGTGTGGCAGCCGTATAAATGGTTCTCACATTGTGGTTACTGCCCTTGTGCTTGCTGGTCCTGGAAAAGCATACTGGCCATTAGTTTCCAAAGGCCAAACAGGATATGGTAAGACTTGAAATAAGTGTTGCTCTAATTGTTCCCACATGTTGAGTGTAATATTGTTAGCAACAAGTTCAGCTCGTCATCAATTGCAGCAGAGTTTTAATGATATTATCGCATTTGCAAATTTCTATTACATCTTCCTTTTCTGATAATTCTACTGTTTAGTTTGTGCAATGTCCGTCTTGCTGACAATTGAAGCCGTTATTGATGCCAGAGACTTGAAACTTGGAATACATGCTCGTGCATATCCGCGTCAGATTAAGTGTTAAGATTTTTGTGCCACGCTGGCAAATCGATAACGTGACGATCAAAAATCTATAAAAGGTAAATATTTCCCACAATATTAAAGAGGCTCCATATTTGGAATATGTACTACTGGAAAGCGGCCACGCCACGTACATGATAGAGGACAAACTATGAAAAAAATGCCATCAAACATGAAAATCAGTTCAGTTTTGACAAAGTTCTGGGCGTTTGAAATATGCGAGCTATGGATCGGAGAGCTATACTTGTCAAAATTTTTGTCAATTTTTGCATGATTTTTGACAAAAAATTGGACACCCTCAGAATCGGTTTTAATGTTGTTTTTTATACTAATTGTGACGACCACAATCTAAGAAAAATGGAAATTTGCATTTTTAAATTTTGAAAAAAAAATTTTTTTCGAAAATGAGGAAGGGGTGGGGGCGTACATGACATTTTATCATGTCAAAATTGTTGTCAAATTCGGCTACGTCCGACTGCATCGTTTTTACTTATTTTGCTTATTTTTTGAGTTCGGAGAAAGTTATGTTTGCTTTTTGCATAAGTCAAAATATAACAACTTATTCAAATGAAATAAAACAAAAAACACTTTTTTAACCAAGTCTGCCTTAAGAGCGTATTTAATGCGCTTAACTTTATCAAATGCCTTTAATTTTTGTTTCGATTGGCAGCAAAGTTGTGAGCAATATTTAAAATGTAAAACAAACTTTAAATTAATGATGCAATAATTTATACATTTTAATTTGTACAACCTGTTTTGGGTACGATATATAATATGTAATAGGTCTTAACCATTTTTCACTTTCATGGGTAATATCACAACATCGTTGCACTGCAGGCTATCAATTAATATATGATTGTTACAGCTATGTGAAAATGAGAGCTTCAGTGTAGAGTTAAGTTTACTTCGATTGTCATTTAAGTAACCACAGAGTCCAGGTTGACAAAAGCTTACTAACCACACCAACCGCAAGCAGCAATTACCAGCTATTCTACCAGCACAGTTCGCACCTCGTTTTAAGCACCTTTTCAAATCAAAAATCGAACGGCATTCGAGTTAAGTTATTCGTCGTCCTCTGTGTGGGCGGGTTGCTTTGTGCTCAGTTGAGTTCTTTTTTGTTGGACTTGTCTTCTATTAATTGCTTTTCTCTGTAACTGCGGTCGAGTGGATGTCGCATTGTCTCAACTTGCCAACTCTTGCTCTCTGAACTGCATTATCAGGCGAAATGAGTATGAGCAGCATGGAAATATCATTTTTTTTTCTCTGCTGACAGTTTTCAATTGAGTTTCGACTGTTTTACTTTCCATATGTTTAATTTAAATAAAGCACACACCGGGTTTTTAATAGAAAAATGCATTTGTGCCGCACACTCGTCCATGCAAGTGTGCCACTTGTTGGAAACTCAACAGCTCCACGGTGTCCAGCTGTCTGTCTGTCTGTCCGTCTGCCTGCTGTGGCATTTGGTATAAAGCTTGAAAGGGAATAACTCACAGAAATATACGTTGCTCAAGTGCAGCGCTGACACCTAAGCAGCTGGCAAAGAAACCTGGCAAATACTTTAAAGCCCTAGAAAGGGATGGCAACAGAAATGGGCGCCAAGAACGTTTTTGCCGTATACTTTCAAGTGTGTGCTTGTGTGTGTGTGTGTGTGTAAGGCACTCGAGAGTATGCCCGCTCGCTTGTGTCATTTTTGGGGGCGTGGCTGGGACATGGCTGCTGGCATTTAGCAGTTGTTGAAGCCCGGCTACACTTGGCTTCACTTTGTGCTGCTGTTGCTGTTGCTGAGCTGCCTTTTGAATTGCTTTTAGTTAAATTATGCGCCAGTTGGCTAAGAGACACGCTCGCACACACAAGCACACCTGGCTGTTGCCCGACAGCAAATGATTTAAATATTTGTCAAGTAGTTGGCCAGGTGGAGCCGACGTGGCTAACAGGCAGCAGATGTCTGGCTGCAACTGCAAATGTTGCGCATACGCCGCATAGTGCCGACCCACCAACGCCAATTATCAACATAATCGTTGGCAGACGCAACTCGCAGACAACACGAAAGTAACACCCCAGCAGCAACAGCAGCAACAACAATCAACAAGCAACAACAAAGCAGAGCAAAAAGTGTGCGGTAATTAGTTTATAGCCGGCAGTTAGGTAAAACACGGAAAAATAGCGCCACGACGTGACATGCAGTAGCAGTAGCAGCTGCAACACTAACAATAACAACAACAACGGTAACAAAAACAACAACAGCCGCTGCTGAAGGTGGGTTAATAACAAAAACAACACGTTAACGCCGAAAGCAACTTTAGCACCCACAACAAGAACAACAATAAACACACAAAGAACAACAAAACAGAGAATGTAACAAAATTAGCTTTCTGGCTCACAAATATTACGCCGAAAGTTGACTGCACTTGGCGCCAAAGCAAATGAAATGAAACTCCCCCAAAGACCGCGTTAGGCCATCAATTCCCTGCTCCCAATGAAACAGCTAAACAATGTTGACCCACTAAAAAGTAAACCAAATTCTGCGGCTCGCTTTGGCCCATTGCCAAATAAGTCGAACGTCGATAACTGAAAATGTTTGCGCGGTTAGAGTACAGCCATCTAATCGAAAGATCAACTTAACGACCACCCCGAATATTTAGTTAATGCCTCTAGAATTTTCTAGCAACGCATTAAAAACAATGCTTGATGCATTAGAGAAGACATATTTGATCACATGAATGCTATTTACCTCTACTACTCAGTTCGGGGTTGGGACAGCTAAGTTTCTGATGTTCAACCAAATTGAAATAGTTTTTCAGCTATGAAAAATTATTTTATGCTTTGTTATTTTTCGAAATGTTTTTAAGCAAATTAAAGCCATGAGTGTTCCCTCTAAAAGAGCTTACACTGAGGACATATTGATTTGTATCAATAGACGACGGCTGCTCATATGTAAAATATAGTTTATATAAAGTCAATAGACCGATTTAAGCCTCTATATACTAATTGGGATGATAAGTTGAAGGTTAAGCTTACACCGTGGTCCAGCTTCGAGGCTGCCCATCGATAACCAATGTGAACAAATGGAACAAGAACGTTGCTTGGCGTTCAGAGCGCATATACGCGTTATTCAATGTCCGTACCAATTTATTCATACTTATTCACTGAACGATTTCAAAACGTCGAATGTTGCATGCACGAATATAATTTTACTTCGAGAGTGTCGCAAATGCTGATCAGTAATGGGTAAAATAATGAAATCAAATCATTATCATACACACCAGTTTGTTTAGGCTTGGTTCTTTGTCGTTTCAGTAAAATTTCGTATTTATTTTGAATTAGTCTAGATATAAGTTTTTTCAAAAATTTAGGCGATTAGCCGAAAGTTAAGTTCCGAAATATTTGGTTGTGCTCGAAACTCCAATTAAGTAATCGTAAATTATATCCAGAATCGCGAATCATAAATGGAAATACCTTGAACACGGTGGCTCAGATTCTGTGCTCTCCCCAGAACCTCTCAATGCTTACTTCTTGGGCTTGACCAACTTTTTGCGGACCATCTCCTTGTGGAGCAGCTTACCAATGTGATTGGGATTCAAGGCAATCACGACACCCGCATCCTTAAGGGCCTTCAGCTTTTCGGACGCGCCGCCCTTGCCGCCGGATATGATGGCACCTGCGTGGCCCATACGACGTCCCGGTGGAGCAGTTATACCCGCAATGAATGCCACCACCGGTTTCGATTCGCAGCCCGAGTTGTTCTTCTTAAGATAATCAGCTGCTTCCTCCTCGGCGGAGCCGCCGATCTCGCCGATTAGCACAATGCCCTTGGTTTCCTTATCGGGCAGAAACACTTCCAATGCATCAATGAAGTTGGTTCCGCTGAAGGGATCACCGCCGATGCCAATGCATAGGGTCTGTCCCAATCCGACGAGTGTCGTCTGATGCACAGCCTCATAGGTGAGGGTGCCGGACCGGGAGACGATGCCCACCATGCCGCGCTTGTGTATGTGGCCGGGCATGATTCCAATCTTGCATTGTTCCGGGGCAATGATACCTGGGCAGTTGGGTCCCAACAGACGCGACTTCTCCTGGCACTTGAGCATCTGCTTGATGCGCACCATATCCGTTTGCGGAATGCCCTCTGTGATGGCAACGATCAGACCGATCTCATTCTCAATGGCAGCGCAAATGCCTTCAGCTGCACTGGGCGGCGGAATATAAATGACGGTGGCATCCGGCTTTAATTCCTTGACCGCCTCCTTAACATTCTTGAAAACTGGCTTCTCCAAATGCGTTGTGCCGCCCTTCTTGGGCGATACACCACCAACAATCTTGGTGCCATACTTGCTCGCCTCCGTCGAGTGGAAGGTGGCCTGTTTGCCAGTGAAGCCCTGAACCATCACCTTCGTCTCCTTGTTGATCTTTAGATTACAAACGGTCTTTGAGTAGTCCGCCTTGTACCGCCAGAATTGAAGGGAATTAAGCACCGTACGCCGGGCCGTGTGACTGCATCGAGTCCAGTTGGAAAATGACATTTTTTAAATTTTAATGTTTTACAGTGTTTTGATTTTTTGATTTTGTTTCGAGCTATCGAAATGTGTGTGTTATTATGAATGGATTTTTTTTAAATACTGGACCCTACACTGCACAGCCAACTTTTATTGTTTCGAATGAAATTTTTTCACATGAACAGTTGATAAATAAAGGTAAGGAGGAAAAATAAGTAGGCCACGCATGCTTGAATTTTTAACAACATTATCGATTTAGAAAACAGAGTAGTCTGTAATTAAAGTGTATATAGATTACAACCCGACTATTCACAACAAGTCTGTTTTAATTTTTACTCTATTTATATAAGTACATAAAATTTAATTTTTGGAAAATTTAAATATTCTTTTCTTTTTTTTCCGACTGTCAAATATCGGTATATTGATTTATAATAAATTAATTTTAAATTTACCAGTTTAATATTTATATTGACATATTTACAAGCTATAATATCAATTGGTATTCCAACGCGCCCTTTATCTATTTCCAATTATTAAAGATAAAACTTAAGGTATGTGAATTGTCTTGCCATTAAGCTGTTTTTGCGATGTATACTTCCGTCTTTTACTTATGTACCTATATAAAAATATATGAATATATGTACATGTATATGTATGTAGATGTGTGTTGGTGCATGCACATATAGACGTGCATAACTTGGTGCTGGGACGTCGGAATAAATCATTTGGCAAGGCTCAGTAGCTGGCCTCCTGGCAGGTTGGCTGGCTGTGAAGAAGTTGCCGTTGCAGCTGCCGTTGCAGTTGCAGTTGCAACTGCAATGCACGTGGCACTAAATGACTTCATCGTACACAAATAAAATATCAATAACGTCAAAAGTGTAATAAATCATCGGGTTTGAGCCAGGCTTCGAGCGCGGTTGTTCGCTCCGGCAGCCTCATTTTTTGGCTGTGACCTGAGCTGGCTCTTGTGCATTCATTGACTGGCTCTGGCTAACTATCTGGTGGGTTGTGCAGCGGTTGCCGGGTGGGTGGGGCGCAACGCTTTTCATTTGACGCGAACGCCTGCCGTGAAATGGAAAATGCAAATTTTTCGGTGCCGCGCACAAAAGTATGCAAAACTGACCCAACAAGCCAAGAGCCCAAACCGAAAAAGAGACGCGCCAAGCAGCGTTGGCGCTACACCTCCATTCCTCCCCTTTTCCCGCCATTCATCCGTTCTGTGGCTTCATTGCACCCGCTAGGAATGAGGCTCAATTTCTTAATCTTGTTCTCACTCTTTTCGGCTTCTCAATTATTTGTGCTTAACTCTTGCCTCACCTGATGAGCTTTCTTAACTTATTCGAATGCTCTGCTATTAAGAGCTTTTGCATTTTTGGTGCTTGAAATTAGGCCTTTAAATACCGAAATATGATATAAAATATGAGCAACTATATAGACAAGAAAGTTGTTTATTGCAGTATTCCAAGCTGTTGTTGTGCGGCTATATTCAAGAGTTATTCCATTGCAATATTTGCTGGCTATATGTAAGTTAGCAAATATTATAATTAATTATAATTATTATAGTACTAAAAAGCTGATTTTTTTCCAATTCCCAACGAGTTTTCCCTTTTAACGCATGCATGAAAAAGTTAGCTATATCGAGAGGCTCTTTAAAAATTCTATATTTAAAAAAAAAAGCAACTCTTAAATCAACCAGCTTTATAATAGGTAAAAGCGAAATGTTTATTTTGCTTTCGGTTGGGAGAACAAAATATGTAGATTGCTAAAACGTTTAAAATGCATAACTCAAATTTAAATGTATGAATTTTAACACGGCAATAATATCGGCATAAACCTAATCCAATTTAAATTATTGTTATTTCTATTGAATTATTTGATTCGTGGTTTTTCATTTAAAGGACAATTGGATTTACCATTGGGTCAATACTTTATGCCCGTTCGCCCTCCGGGTGTGCTCCATTTGTTATGCATTTCGTTTCGTTGAGTTTTTTCAGTTTCATTTTTAATTGCAAATACAGTAATAATTGTTGCTGTTGCTGTTGCATTCGCGTAAATTTGTCTATGTGCATAAAGTATGTAGATCGCATATACTATATCCATCTACTACACCCAAGCCAACCACAATCACAGATTAGAGGTGGACAACACCAAGTGTCAGGAACACGACCCTCAACACAAAGTAGACGACTTTTCACAAAAAAAAAAATGCATTTGCATGCGACGACAAATATATATCCCTCGATTAACCGAACTTCTGTTAACTGGGAAAACCTGTTAACCGAGATGCTGAGTGGTTGATTTTATAACACAATTAACCATGATTTACCTCCTTTATTCATGTATATACACATAATAAAATTCAGATTATATTAAACGAATTTTTGAAATAAATGTATTATATTCATTTAATTTAAAGGGTTTTTTCCCTTTTAGTGAAAATGAAAATGGAAAATATTAGCATCATAACCATTAGCTTTAATAAAATAATGTACCTTAAAAAGGTAATAAAGCAAAGAAAAAAGAAAGATATTTCAAAGAATAGAATAAGATATCTATAAACATACATATGTATGTTTATAGCTACAGAATCAGGTTTTTGACCTCTTATAACCGAAATTTTTGATTATCCGTAATGTGTATGTGTTTTATATCAAAATTTTGTAATTGTACTAACCAGTTTTTCTGTTTTGTCGAGTTTGCGGGCTCACGAATGAACACTGGCACGAACTTAACACGCTCATCTCTAACATTAAATTATTTTGTTGTAGTTGTTGTTGCTGACTGCAGGCATTGCCCATTGGCCGTTGACAATTGGCATTTATAAATTTCGTTTTCAATTTTGGCGCCTAGCCCCTGAACGAGCGGCTCGCACAATGATTGTTGATTTTAATTTATTATTGTTTATTGATAAAATGTACGCAGAAATTTGCATAAATCGATGAACAATGGCACAAACAGAGCCGTAGCCATTGCTGGCGCCCGAACGAGGAGCCGTTGCCAGAAGCCACTGAGAATGCAAATGCAAATGCCATGCGCCAATTTAGATATTTATTGCATTTTGGGCAACGGAGGCGCTGCACGGGATCACAGGCATTTCCGCTCCAAAACGGTGATGCCAAATGCAACTGGTTTTAACTTTTAGTGGCGCTTCTGCCTCTGGTGCTGCCACTGTTGCTGCAAACTGCTGCTGCCGCTGCCGCTGCCGCTGCTGCTGCCTCTGTGTCGCTGTTTGTGCTTTTGCTTTTGCTTTCAATTTCCGCACAGCATTTTACCCAATTAACTAGATTTTGCTTTTGTTTGTTTTGATGCCAGCCCCGTTGCAAGCCCATCAGCCGGGCAGCCAGGACGTCGGGGGGCGGGTGTCTGGGTTAGCGTTAGCACAACAATGGTCAAAAGGGATAGCCCAATGTTTGCTGCTTTGCCTGCCAATGGAAGCATCTATTTTCTAGTTGGCATTTAGCGGAAATCGTGTGGTTGTTACTGCCCAAAATGAGCAGAGTGGGGTAACAGCAACAAAGCTGTGGACGGCACTGGGCGATTATGGTTATTGTATTTGGCTCAAACCATGGGCTATGCGTATGGATAAATGGCTTAAAACTAGTATTGACAGCTATTTTATAGGGGATGATTGGCATTTTCTGATAAAAGCAACCTAATTGCTCAATGACACTGCCTGAAAATCAAGCTTAAGCATTTTATTCTACAAAAGAACAGTCGTAAATTCGTCAGGAATCAAAAGATCTCTATAAAACCTATTAACAAATTAAAAGTGGACTTCATGATTTGTTACCAAATAATTCAACATTTTATTTTCAATAATGCATATATTTTAAATGTAGAATCATTGTAAAGGACAAATCATGAGTTTCACTTTCACAAAGTTATGCGAGTTTGAAATATGAGAGCTATGAATCCGAGAGCTTTACATGTAAAATTTTGGCATGATTTTCGACAAAAAATTACACCTCCTCAGTATCACTTAATGTTATTCTTCATACTAATTGTAATATACAACAATCGATTAAAAATCTAAATTTGTAATGCTAAATTTTGATAAAAACCGAACTTTTTTATTAAAAAATTCAACAAAAATTATTATTATTATTATTATATATAGGTTATAGTTAAGACTTTTAACCTAACTTAGATTTAGCATGGCGTCAGTGGCCTTCAACTAAAATTAAATTTCAATAATGCATATATTTTAAACGCAGAATCAATCTAGAGAACAAACAACGACCAAAATGCTATCAAACATGAAAATCAGTTCAGTTTTGGTAAATTAATGGGTGTTTGAATCCGAAAGCTTTCCTTGTCAAAATTGTTAATTTTAATCTGTGTGGAAAAATTTGGGTATTCAGCTTTAAAACTCCAACAAATTTTAAGCCTCTTTCGCACGGACAGCACGACGGACATTGCACAAACCCAATATCTAATTATAAAATTGGTCACCTGTAGTATTATTAGCTCTTGTGAGCGACTTTTCGGTAACTTCAAGCTGAATCGATTCCACTGTGCCGCTGACTTGGCGATTTTGCTCATTTAGTTGAATTTTTGCCAGGGCTGATGGTGTTCCAACGATACAGACAATTTAAACTTTTGCATTCTTGGAGCTTTGTTTGGCTCTGCGGCTTTTCACACTAGTCGTAAATATGTATGCGCATATATCTATATGTTTGTCGCTGCGAGCTGTAGCACCTTGTTCTAGTTCTAATGTTCAAAACTTTTGTTTATCTCTTAACGTTGTCGCCAAGCACCAAAACGCCAATCTCGGCCCCAGTCCCAGTCCACATCCAAACCATGTTTCAGTAGCATCCATTTACCCCGTCCGCTTGTTGAAGTCTAAGTAAATGGCCAGCACCAAACTCTTTTTTCCGATATCCGTTTGGGATTTGTTTTGGGCTAAAGGAAACTTGGGCAGCTCCGTTGTATATACTAGTGCAATATATAAGTCGGTTTGTACATACCTGCTCGACCCAAGATACATATACATGCATATATGTATATACACTTATTATATACCCTGAACCCATTGAAATCGGGTAAACAAGGTTATGTGCAAATATATTTAACAGGCAGAAGGAGGCATCTCTGACACCCTAAAGCAAGTTTATTTTTAGTCAGCAGCAATAGCCGAGTCGATTTAGCTACATGCATCCGTCTGTTCATCTGTATATATATATATATATATATATATATATATTTCTTTTACCAAAAAATTTCAAAAAAATTTTTGTATTGTTTGACAAAGTTCTGAGAGTTCGAAATACAGGAGTCTGAGATGTAAACATTTTTTGTCAATTTTAATCATCTGTCTGGAAAAGTTTCAACTTCTACCATTAAAACTGAGGGAAATACGTAGAGTGTACATAAGTATATTCTCCAAGTTTTCGAGTTTCTAGCTTTAATAAAAGCTAGGGGGAAAAAATACGTTCATACGGACGGATATTGCACTCATTTCACTTCGTGAACGAGTATAAACAAATTTAATTACCAACAATTTTAAGAACCATTGGAAAAGTTTCATAAACAAATTTAAGAAAGTACACAAATTAATTTTTATTACTTTAATTTCAATATGATTTAACATTACCTTGGGAACATATTCCCAAATAATATATAAAAGCTTTATTCACTTCACTTTATAAACAACTTTCACAACTTAAACCTTCTTGGATTATTTTAATTTTTAAATGACAATAACTTATATAAACTATAAACCATTCACGAGCTTGAAAAATGAAGTCGAATGAGAGCTGAAACCAAATATTTACACTCATATTATTGGTTTCAGAAATGGCCCGATTTTGGCGAAAGTTATTTAACATTTTTGGCAAATTCGGTCAAAATTTAGAATGCTAATTTTGGCATGCTAATCGATAGTTCCGATCCGAAGGAGTATATCATTCGAAGATATGACCTTATCTGCCCAAGATATGCAGATTTTACATTTTATCTTTATATATATCTATATCTAATGCTGTCTATCTTGTAAATTCCCTACATTATTAATGGTGTTGAGCTCTGATGCCACGCCCAGCTAGATTGATACACGGCTTGTCCTTTAATTCAGTTAGAGCATTTTTGCAGCGACTGCTCTTGTGTTCCATTTATTCATGCACTTTTGCCGCTATACCTTTTTTTAAATTTTTCTGTGTTTTGTGGTTTCCGTTTTGTGCTCTTCGCTCCATTGTGCCCCGGGGTGTCCTGCGTCCGGGGCCGCTCGGCTTTTGTGTGTGTGTGTGTGTGTGCCCCGCTGCTTATGCATAATTCTTTTATCTCATCCACGCCGGTCCCGGGCTTGGGCATATCCCATTTCTCCGTTCCGCCGCCTGCCGCCTGCCGTCTCGCCATTTCTCTGTTTCTCAGTTGCTGTACACTCCTTTATGCTATTGATGGCTTGTTTACATTGCGCCGCGCGCAACTCCCAGGCCATTTGTCTATAATTGACTAATCGACAGCAGGAGCAAAACGTGGCAGACCTCGCACTCGATCCCGTCCTGGCAGCGGCAAGTGTGAATAGTGAATGTTAAATGGGCAAAAGGAGCAGAAGGAGCAAAAACTGTGTCACTGCCTGCGCTGGCAAGCGGCAAGCAGTGCTTTAACCCCATGTTCAGAGCAGCTCTTTAAATGCACACTCTTTAAACCGCAAATGCCGCCAGCTGGATGAGGCTCTGCTCATCCCATGCAAGGCTCTGCATATAAAGGCACCCGAAACAAATTGAATTACCGCTGAATTCCGTTCTCAATTAAGCATTCAGCTTCGACTGTGTGTGTGTGTGGGTATGGGTGTGAGTGTGTGTAGCCCCCATTTGGATACGCGTTAGGCATCTGGCTGTTCTTCAAGCTTGAGCTGGCAAATGCCGCAGCCAATTGAGGGATACCAAAATGAGGCGCAAATATCGCCAGCAAGGATTAGCAGAGCAAAAGTAGCCGAGCGAAGGAGTGCCCAAATGCAGGTGGAGTAGCACGGCTGCACAGCAGCTCTACCCCGCCCCCCGCCCACCACTCAGTACGGTTAATTAGATTGCGTGCAATAATATTGCACAAGTGTGTCGGGTTAGCCTGTTGGTCGTCAAGGGGAGGTGGGAGTGCAGCTGTAATCCACCAATTGCTATGAACCACGATTGAGGCCGCGACTTGCATGCACATTGCCTAATACGCACGCACACATACACCCGTACACAGAAATGTTGTTATACGTCTACACTTCCATGTAATTAGCATTTGCTGTTTGGTCTATCACACACAGCCAAAAATTAACCGCCCTGTGCATGTGAGAGAATATGCATATGCGCATGTTCGTGTGTGTGAGTGGGTCATAATTATAACCAACTGGTGATATCCTAGCGGTCGATATGCTACTGTTTAGATACTTTTAGTAAGAAGACAGATGCAAGACTTTGTTTGGCTATAAATATGAATTTGAATATGAATGTGATATTTAACATAATATTAATATATGTATTATAAATATAATTATTAATAAAACAATGAATATGATTATTTACATTCAGATGAAAATGAATATGAGTGCGCATGTACATCAATACCAATACAAAAACCAACCAGCAATTCATTATACTTCTTTAATTTCAATACAGTTTCCGTTACTTTCAGAATTTAATCACTGACACAGTAGCTGCATTTTACCTTTGCTTAATACCAGGTATCATAAAAGTGCACTCAAACAAGCGCGCGAGGCGGCCATGCACATTCATATAACCGCAATTGGCTCTATTCGCATCAACCAACAAATCAACCAACTGACCAACTGCATGGATTTAATGCGGTTCTCGTTTTCAACGCCAAAAGCTAGCAAAAAATTGTGTGGTCCCAGCTGGAAATACTGCGTACCTAAATAGAAATTTGCAAGATATTTAAAATATTATCATATTTAAATTTCTTTATCTTTGGGATGACTTTTGCATTAGAATTGTTCGCTGCATTGCGGATTTAAAATTTAAAATAATTAAATAATATTGTTGCAGGATTTAATTGAAAGCTATGATTTCGTGGGCCTGCATTTACTTTTTATGTGATCCTAAAAGTATGCAAGACAATTGCAAAATACAGATTTTGTTCATACCTTAAATAACGTAAATACGTCAAACATCCCATATTTTGTTTTTTGTTTTTTTGTTAAAGAATATAGTACTTTTTGTACTGTAAATTGAACTTTAAATTTTAAAAAGCTTATAGTTTTCATTTAAAATTTATCTGGCTAAAGAGTAAAATTGAAAACTTTTGTTGCTATTATTTTGTTTGCTTTTTACAATTATTATTGCATATAAAAGTCAATGCAAATAAGACAGGAATCCAAAAGCAGAGCAGTTGAAGGGCTTAAAAATTTTCCCACTGGGTAATTGGCTCAATTTAGCGGACTCTCTATACAGCCACACACAGACATACACTTGGAAATTGCATCGTAATTGCACATTTTAATTTTGCATGCTTTTTAAGCCGAAGCGCTTAATTTCAGGATTTATATGCATGCATTATAAATATGCTCCCCGCCGATCCTACAGTAGATTTTAATTAGTTTGCCAGCATTTGCATTTGTCGTCTGCCAAACCAGCGCTCTAAATTGTGTTATTAATAATATATAAGTCGTTGTGCTCGATGTCAACGTACTTGTATAGGTGTATAGGGTGTTCGAGGTACAGTTGGGCAGATCCTGATCAAGAAAGAGGGCCAAATACTCATTAGACTTATCTGAAAGTTTTAAATTGTTTGCTGCTGCAAATGAACAAAAATGATGGTCTATAAACTCAACAACAATACTTTGACCCAACAGCAAATGCATTAGGAAGTTGGCTACGGGGTACAAAAGCCCCAGCTTCTGAGCTGTTTAATAGGTACATATTCATAAAAGGATATATAGACTTACTTAAAGCTGCCTCATCATGCAGCCATGAGATTTCACTTAACGACTAACGCACATGCAAAACCAAAAGGGGTTTTCATCTCAGACTCCATCAGCATGCTGTGTGTGTGTGTGCCTTGCTGTTGCTGCTGCTCCTGCTACCATATAAATAAACATAATCGTGAAACAAGGCAAAAGCAACTAAAATGCTGCGGAATTTTAATAGTTCACGTAAATGGTTTTTGTGGCGTTGGTAATGTTTATTAACCAAGTTAAGCGCCACCGTTGTGAAAGGGACCTCGCCGGCCGGAGTCCTTCAGTGGAGCGTATTTAATGCTCACTTAAGTTGCGTTTATACAAATTTCTTTGGCTCCAGTTACCGCCCCATACGCCCAACAGCATCGCCGGCACGCTGCCTGCCTGCTCTGCCAACCCCCAAAATACCCTGTAACTTCATCTCTCTCTTTATTTGTAGTTTGCATCCTTCCGTCGCTTCCTGCCGCACAACTTTCTGTATGCAGTGGCCTTAGGTATGCCTTGTGCCCGGTCTTGGCTGCCTGTCTGGCCTAAGCATGGTCGAACAGAGCCCAGTTGTGCCTGCTGCCGGGCCTCTCCGATTGTTGTGGCATCTCTGGCTGCTGCTGCGCGTTCCTCGCCAAGTTGTGCGTAAGTGGATTCATTTATGCCCGAGAATAAATGCTTTGTTGTTTGCATTCTTAGAAGTTTTGTATCTCACGTCTTGCCACGCTGGACGCGCTTTAAGCAACGATGCCACGTTCCTGCCAAGGTGCCTGCGTAGCTAACCACTCAACTGGAAAAAGACTTGGGTTCTGTCTCTATTCAAGTGTACGTGTGCCTGTGTTTGCATGCCTGAATTTCGGCTATCTTAAATGGGCTAAATAGTATACTTGTGCTCAACTCCAGCCTTAAAACCGGCTGGCCCAGAGTTAAATTTAAGTTAAAACGAAGAATCATCCGTAACAGCTTAGCCGGTTACTTAAACAAGTGAGATGGCAACAATTTTAACGTATCTACTGCCTAGTAACTGCCGCAAGCTACTTTGTATTTAGGTTTCGCTTTCCAATAGCTTATTTAAGAGTCAAACGTATTTTGAAACTGCATTAAGTCAAAAAGTAATTAGAAACAAAATAAAGACGCTGATGTAAAATACCACTCACTAACGAATTGTATCTGTGAGATACAAAAGCATTAGTGTTTAAAAATGTAATCAATTAAATATAGCCCACAACAAAAATCACAAAATAAGATATGCTGATAAAAAAAAGCACACAAGATACAAACATTATGTTAGCAAAACCACGTGAATGTACAATTTTTAAAATTTTATTCTTCAATCACTTGTTCGCATATCAATTGTTATTAGCTATGCAAAAAAAAATTTGGGTTTCATCATATAATTATCAACTAACATTAATACATTTATGTATCTATATGTATACATATATTGTAAGTATATATTTATATGTATATCTATATATGTATATGTGTATCTATGCATGTATATATTTAAATGTACTTGTAGATCGATGTGATCTAGTGCAATAGTTTAAGTATCTGCAACCTGGTATATTTATGGTACATTCCATTCAAATCAACGCTTATACAAAATGCAAACAATTTTTGTTTTTGTTCCAACAATTTGACTAAGCTGCTAAAAAAAATTATGAGTTCGATAAGGAAACAATAGTTATAGAATAGAAAAATTCATGTGTTGAAAGGCTTAAATTTTTATGTACAATTGAGCAAGAGAATGAAGCTTACAATTTATAGGAAAGAAATGGTTTGACACAAAAAAAACTCTTAATAGTACAAAAGCAACTTTGTTCGTTTGAGCAGCTTGCAACTGTTTAATTTTATGATTATTTTAATAATTATTTTTGTATTTTGTTGTTGTTTCTGTATGTATGTGATTTCATTTTGCTTCTTTTCTCGCTGATACTTGCTTTTTTTAACATATGCATATATTTTATAATAATTAATTATTTTTATGTTTGTTTAACAATTTTACTATGTACAATTTATGTATTTGTTCAGATGTTTGCTTAGCATTTAGTGATATTTCATTTTCGTTAGCTAAGTACTGATAGAAGTGGCTGTCAGCCTGGCAGCCACATCAAATACTAACTAGTTAGGTAATACATAATATCAATTGAAATGTTCTCTGCTTACGCACAATAATTTGAAATAAATTTTTAAAATTTTTTTCAATTTTACATAATTTCGTTTCATTTATTTTTTTCAAGGGCGTTTTGCAATTGTTTCTAATTATTAATAAACATCATCAGTCTTGAACTTAGTATAGGTTTTTTTTGTATTTAGTTTTGTTTTTGTTTTCATTTGTATGTTTATTTTCTTGTTTATTTTGTTTTTGTCATCAACTCAGGCATTGGGTTTGTATTTTGTAACGTCTTTTGTGAATACAGTATAAACAATTGATTTTGTTTTTGTTGGGCAACTTCCCAATAAGCAGTTATACATGGGCATACATATACTTACATGGGTATAGGTACATAAATATGTATGTATGTATGTATAGTCAAGTGCTTAGTACGCGCAGCCAAACACATGGATAGTCGCTGTTCTAAAACCCTATACACTACAATTTAAAGTTGAAGGCACAATTTCAAAAGTGTTTTCATTCGCTTTTTTACACTAGCCATACGAAAGTGTGTATATATGTGTATATATATGATAGATAGTAGTTGATAAGGGCATACATTTATCAAAAATAACTTTATAATATAATCTAACTAAATATACATACATATATAGTAGGGCAATTCAAAAATACAAAATACTAGAACGAAAAAGGTAAAAATAAAAAAAAAAAAATTATAAACTCCCTATAATACAGAAAATTAACGAATCGAGCTCTAGGCTAAGGGGGACGGGTTCAAGTTTTGGATTTGAGTACAATTGCGGGTTCGGTTACGTTTACGGTTTCTGCTGCGGCAAGGAACTCTCTCTGTCTCTCTCACTCCCTCTCAATGTCTGCTTCTGCTGCCTCTCGTTCTTACGCACTCACTAGACAAAAACTCCTCGTTGCCCAGTGCGCCAGCTGCCGCCGGTTCGACGTCGGGCGCCACGGGCAGCCACGGCCAAGACCAGCCGCCAAGAAGCGCGAATCACCGTTCCGTGGAGTGCGTTGTGGCGCCGCCGCCGAGGCCGCTGCTGCTGCCGCCAAAGGCGCCGCCGCCGCTGCGCCTGAAGAAGCCCAGCGTCTCGAGCGTCTTGATCGTGCGCCGTATGAGCTCGTCCTTGTACTTCCATATGGTCTTGTCCTCGACCGAATTCTCGCGATACTCCTCGCAGCTCTTCTTCAGCGTCTTCACGCAGTCGGCGCGATAATGCTGCAGTTGCGCATCCTGCGTGTCCACCGGATACGATTTGCATACGCCGCCCAGGCAGCTCAGCGGAAAGTGATTGTGGAGCGTGAGCACACGCTCCGGATCGTGGAAGCACTTCACATACTGATTGGGCTTCGTGTAGTTCTTGGCGCGATGCACATGCTGCAGCATATGCATATACTTGGGTATGTCCTTGTGCCAGCCGTGCTCGTGCTGCTGGTCGTCCAGGAAGTAGACGTTGCGAAAGTTGTAGCTGTGATAGCCGTCCGGCTTGAATTTGAGCGACTCCGGGCGCACCTTCTCCATCAGCTCGGACCACAGGATCGAGTTGCCCTTGGGCATGATCACCTCGTCGATGTCCAGGAGCGCAATGTAGTCGTACAGATAGAGGTTCTTGTACAGGCAGTCATTGTAGGGTATCACCTCGTTCTGTCGCTTGTGGTTGGTCTTCTTCGTCAGGTAGAGATGCTGGAAGCCGGGCACATTCGGCTGGCCGCCGGGCAGTGTTAACGGTATCACCTGCACCTTGCCCTCCTGCTCGTAATGGCTGAGCACCTTGGTGATGTTCGGATGCACCTGCAGATTGTAAAAGTAAATCTTATCGGCGCCCAAGATGTTTAGCATTTCGATCCATTCGATCAGCCGCACACTGAGATCATCGTACAGAAAGTCGAGACCCTTGACACAGACGGCGAAACCCTTCTTGTGATCATCGGGCGGACGATTGTAGATGACGCGCAAATTGTTGGTGGCCGTGTCGCACTCCTTCTCCACCATCGACACCGAACTGGGAACGACGCCGTGGAAGGGCTTCGGTATCTGGCAGGCAATCAGATAGGGCTGATAGATGCCCTGCTTGTAGTTACCCCACTTGTTGTACCAGATGTACTTGTACTCGAACGTCTTCACAATGAACGGCTCCTTCTGTCCATCGAACCAGAACTGGCAGTAGGTCTTCACCTTGGGCTCGATGCGATCGATCATGCCCAGAATGCGCACCGTCGGCCCCAGCAGCGAGGTGCGACGTATATCGTAGTAGGCGCCAAATAGCTGAAACGTTCCGTTCGAGGTGCGCAGCGTCTGCCAATAGATGTTGTTGAACTCCAGCTCAAAGATCGATGGGTATTTGGCACACGTCGCTGATTTTTGCTGCAGAAAGTTCTTGTTCTTGCTCCAGTAGGCTATTGGCAGGGATGGTATTCTCGATTCCACGTCGCGCACCAGCTGATCATCGTCCATGGCTGCAGAAGGGGCAGAGAGGGGCGGGCGAGAGAAATGTAGAATGTGGCAAATGCTGAAAGAGTGAAGCTGTGGCACTCACCTGTGCGATTGTCGACAAGTATCTCGCTGGGATCGAAGTGATCGGTTGTGGTCGATGTGGTCTCTGCATAGCGCAGCATATCCTTTTGCAGCAGACTGCGGCCGTTGAGCGGCAGCTGTTGGTAATCCGGTGGCACCTGGCGATAATCCTGCGGCACCAGGTTCGTGCCGTGCATCTTGAACAGCCCAATGATCACAAAGGACCACACGCACAGCGAAAACAGAATCTTCAGTATGACCTTCGATTGCGCCATTGTTGCAATTTGCTGGTCGACTGTCTCTGTCTAAGTAGACTCTCTCTCTCCTTCTTCCTTTCTGTATCTACTTTAGCTTCTTGTGCGTTTTTTCTGCAATGAAAGATACGAAAAAACAAGCAGTTAGGCGACAGACAATATCAAAATTGTTGCCTGCTTTTGGGCGCCACAACTAAAATTGATGCCACGCGAAGTTGTGGTGTGGCAAATTACTTTGCATTTCTTATCGAAATCGAGGCACCCCCGAACAAGCCCCGACCACTCACTAATGAAATGCCGTCATTCATTTTTAATATGTCGGCCAGCCGCGCAACCATTTCCGCTTGCCTCAGCATCAGGCGCAAAATGTCAACTTGAAAATTGCGTGTAATATTTCTCACAGCGCAAGCAAACAGACCCCGGGACAGACAGGCGGCGTCCGTCCGGCCAGAGCGGGACATCAGTAAGGAGGACAAGGACCGGGGCCATTGCCTAATGGAAAACAATCTAACGGTGCGACAGTGGGCGTCTGAGTTGAGTATTTGCTCACAAAGTGCATCATATTTTAAAGCGTAAGTTCCCAGGTGGAATCCAAATGTCGAGTATTAAGTAATAGACAATTTTTATATAACGTAAATTCATATATATCCTGCTAACCTATCGAAATTGTGCAGATTAAATGCAAAGAACTTATTATTTTATAATTTTCTTCGATTTATTTTAAACAATTTTCATATATCCTGCAAACTTATTAAATTTGAGCAGATGTAATGCAAATAACTTACTGTAAAAATATTTAAATTGTGGAGATTAAATTCATAACTAATTCTTCGATCCTTCCATTTATCGACTTATTTAAAAATGTGTTATATATATAGCAAACCTATCGGAATTGTGCAGATTAAACGCAAATAACTTATAATTCGATCATTCCATTTATTGATTTATTTAAAGATTTGTCATAACACAAACCAAATTGAACAGATTAATCGATGTATTTACAAATTTGTCATATTTCCTGCAACCTTATCGAATTATGAAAATAACTGATAATTCGATCTTTTCAAATATTGATTTATTTTTAAATTTATCGGCAATGTTTAGATTTCCTGATATCTCAATTTGTTCTTCGTTCGATTAGTTATCGCTTTATGATACGAGACTTATCGATAAACTAAATGCATCGCCGCAACCATTGTGGCCACGTTTCATGTTGTTATTTGCAAGTTGTCAGAGACTCCAGCTCCAGCCCGATTCAGCCAACTGCACCCCATTTCTTAGTCAAGCGATTGCAGTCTCCACAGAGGCAGCAGCGCACTGCCATCTCCATTTCATCTGCGCTCTGGACACACGACACTTCAGGCGACAATCTGTTTGTCTATCTGCGCTTTTGTATCTTTGTGTGCCGCACGACGTCGACATCAACGGCGTTGGCTTTGGCTTAGGCGTTGGCGTCATGTCTGACGGCAGGCCCCCAATATTTATGACACTGCAAGGGCTTTAGCCGCTGCCCCGCCAGAGCAAATGGGGCAGTTGCGTGCCGATGCTGACCTGCCTCGAGGCGTTTGCAAAGCGATAAACAAAAGGCGTGCCCCTGGCCGGCAGCTGGGTTCCCATTCATAGCTCAATTTTGTCTACAAATTGCACGCAGTGGCAGCGTCTGTGGCAAATGGACGACAATGGCCAACGTCGGACATTCGAGCTGCCATTGTGACAGAAGAACGGGCGACGGCCACAACTCGTTTCGTTCCGTCCCGTTCTGTCTGCGCATTCAATTGACGGACCGGGCAGCGACTGTGCAGCCGGATGTCCTCTGCATGTCTTTGGCCAGCAAATTGCATGTCCTGTTCATTTCTTTGCGCCGGCCAACTAGCCGCTCTAACCTCCACTCCCGTTCCCCCCTGGGGCCACTAAACAGTTTGTTGGCCCTGCTGCTTAAGCAGCTCATGCAGTTTTCTCTCTATGCACATTGTCTGTCTAGAGTTTTGGCACACCTGAGACTCCATTACGATTGCCTGCCCGTGGGATTGGTCATTTGAAAGGCAACAGCAGCAGCGCAGCGGCAGCAACAGCAGGCACTTAAAACCCTTCAAAAAGCCCCGACCGCCCGCAGCTTTAATGCAATTTTTACATAATCAAAAACTTTGTGCAACATTTGCTGCAGCCCAAAATCAGGCAAATGCAAAGCACACACACGCACACATACACAAGCGAATGCACAACACTCACATACACAGTCCCTGAGCCAGGTCGCATCCTGGCAGCTTAGAGTTTTTGCTCAAGTGTTTTCCATTTCATTTGCATGCGCCGCAAAAACTTTGCCCAGCAAACACAAAAAAAAAACACACACACACACACACACACAGACAGACAGACAGACAGACAGGCAGTCAGTTGAAGAGTTAGCGAACATTATACAAAATATTTTGCAACATGCTTTCAACAAGCTGCCTTTTTTTATTTTTATTATTATTTTTTTTTGTTTTTTTTTCGGCAACAAACACATCCTGGAGCTGGTTGGCTGCTGGGCTCCTGAAAAATGCAAGGACTACCTAGCTACAAAAGTATCTGTGCCAGCACACATATACATATATATATATAGAGAAACATGGTATATATGTGTGTCTGTGTTTACGCCTGAAGTTGTTATAAATCTCTGATGATTTGCACTCAACTCATCTCAGCTACATTCAAAACTAAAGTCAACAGTTTTAATACCCTGTACCTAAGCACATACACCAGAGTATACGAGTTAAGCCCTCAGTAACCATGTGAATTGGAGCAAGTAAATTGCGGAAGCAGCTTAATATTTAAATTTTGTGGATATGCTGAGTAAATACAGAATAATAAATACTTGCTTTTCGGCAAAGAAATCGTGCATATTGTCATTAGCAGGGTTTTGTATACAAACAAATTTAACAGATTTTGCACATACATACATGTAATTGTATTTTCCAAAAATACTGATTTTTAATTTTAAAAGATGGTTTTTGCCTGGGTATGCGTACTTCGTATATCGTTTCGTACTGTTTTTGATACGGCATTACTTTTGCTGTTTTTGCATATTTGAGAAATCTTAACGAAATTTATATGTACATATATTTGGCTAGTGATTTGCTTCTTCAAAGGTTAAATCAAAAATACGACATGTCAAATTGGCGACTACTGAAGTAACTTTCACACTGAGCTTAGAGCATCCAGCAGTCCGGTTGATTTCTTTGCTTGGCAGTACAGTGGACAGTGTGCACAGTGCACAACAATTGGATCAGTCGAAAGGTGGGGACACTAAATATTAAGTGGTGGCTCATTAATCAAGAGTCTCTCTGTGCGCACTTAACCCAAATCCATATCGGGCAACGTGTCAGGCATTAGCATTTACATGCTATAGTTGCCCTGTTTCTGGCTGTATAGGTGGACTTTCTCGCTTTTGCTGTAACTCTCTTTGATATTTCAAGCACAATTCTAACACCCAAGCGATTTGGGTCAATTCGCTATTTAATACTCGTTACGGTTATGCGATTTTTTCGCTTTGTTGCCATTGTTGTTGCTGCTTTTTTTTTTTTTGGCTACCACAAAATATTTGCCGCAGCAGCAGTAGCTCTTGTTGCTGTTGTTGTTGTCGCTAATTTGCTAGGCAAAACAGGTTCGATCTTGTTGCTGGCTTTGTACCGCAATGTGTGTTGCGCCCAAAAGTCAAAAAAAAAAAAAAAACTTGTCGTTCGGCCATTGAAGCTCCGTCCGTGTATGGTGTATATTTTAATGATGCCCAACTATTCAACTACCTATTCCACTGTTCACCCGGGCAGACAACAAGCTGTCTTCGAATTGGGTCAATGAGCCTCAATGACTTTTACAATTTCTAGACGCGTTCTCCTCGGCCAACAATTAAAAATGCTTAACTCGCTCTGCTCTGAGATTCGATAAGCAGCTGCTGCCGCGTCCATTGATCTCCACTTGGTAGCTGCTGAGCTAACGGAAATGTGAGTTGCGCACGCGCAAAAGCCACCAAACAAGTTCAAAGTGTGCATGTGTTTGTGTGTGTGTGTGTGTGTGTATCTGGCAGATATTCTATAGACAGGAAATGCGTGTCACAAGGCGTTGTTGCTGCAAATTTCTTGGAAGCAACTCACCAAGTTTCCCACTGCTGCAACTGCTGCCCCCAAACTGCAATTTGCAAGCAATATTTATAGAATTTTCTCCTCTTCTCTCTCATTTTTGCTTTGCCATTGCATTGGCCCCAGTCACTGGGGCTGATCGGTCGCTGTCTGGCATGTAATCAAAGCTTATCACGCCGCAAATGTCGAGTCTTGTCGGCTGGCTGAGGGGAACAACAGCCAGCAGCCACAGCAGCAGCAAGACCCTTAACAAGGGACTCTCTGACAGGCAGCTGCTGCCCGCGCACTTGCACAAAGGCGTTCCATTGTTTATTTTGAGACAAAGTTGTGCCCGAGGCCAAATGAAGGATGGTTGCACAAAGAACTGCCACGACTCTGTGTGCTCAGATCGTGTGAAACTTATGTCTCCCTATAGTACTGCGAGTTTACCGTGGGGAAGATGTTCGAAGGCGAATAAAAAGCCCAACGACACCAGCTGAGAGTATTCAGTTCTGAAGAGATCGGAACAAAGCAGTAATTAATAACAATCAGGCAATAAATACTGAAGTTTCGAATACTTCAACATTTGTTTAAAACTTATAAATAAATATGAATATAAATATTTAAGCAGTCAAGCTTAAGCTAAAAGTTCATTTCGCATAACACATTAAATCACTTTAGTGCTTTAATAAATATTTTTTGCTAAACGTTGTGTGTTCAATATATAATTATTAAAACAGTAAAAATATAAAAACATTAACCTTTTTTTATAAAGGACTGCTCAAATCACAATGTTCTTTAGCTGCTTGCAACACTGGTTCATATTGATATTTTGGATTTAATACTTCTTCACAAAGTTAAAAGAGTATATTGGGTTTGTGCAACGTCCGCCTTGCCGTTCGTCCGACTGATTGCAATTTTTTTCGCCTCTAGAGACTCGAATTTTGGAAAATATACTCGCGTATACCTACGTTAGATAAAAGCGATGGAAAATCGATCAAATATATAAATCTTTGGGGCGACTAAGCTGTGAAAATCCATATCTCCTATAGTTTTAGAGCTAGCATCACCAAATTTAGTTTTCTGATTACCTCCTCTAAACAAAGTGCCGAATAAATTCGGCCACGTCCATTTCTGTCCCTACAAATTACAAAACTCGTTTAAAAAAAGAAGAAAACTCTATTGATTAAGACCCTTGTTAACTGTTTAAATCTCTTATTTTAGTTATTTTATTTCGTTAGTGAGTATTCCGTAGTCGGTAACACCCGACTGCAAAGTTCTTAACTGTTTTTTTAATCAATCGCAGTCATCTGCTAGTTTTATAATTTCTCATTAAGAATTCTAGGAATACAACATGTGAGTTGGCATTCATATAATGATTTCTGACTCATTTAGTGCCCATTACTGCTTCGGCAGCTTGGGTGTTTTTATAGAACAATTCCCATTTCATTTCTTCGACAGCAGCGCAACTTTATGGCCGCCATTGATTGAATTTTATGATGGCTTTCTCGACTACCAAATGAGCCGCTTATAAGGTTTATAGAACTGCCAAACAGCGTTATAATTACAACTGATGGAGCTGATCTCTCTCTCTCTCTCTCTTGCTTCGTTTCAATCTCAAATTCACGAGTGATTCAATAAGCTTTTTGGGCTATTGTCTTAAGTCATGGGCGTATATATATATATACATAATTGTACCGTACCTAACATACATATCTCTCTATCTGTCTACTTACATCTGCATATTCATCATATGTGGCCGAAGCGAAGTGTAAATAGAAAATAGAAATGAATTGGAATTGCTAAACTGGCACAAAGAACCGTTCGATTCTGTGTGTTGACAAACGCTGCAGTCGTTTAACTTTGAAATCCATTTGTCTCTGACAGCTACATAACTTTCTAGCATTGTCTAGGCGACTTGACGTTTTTATTAAAAAAGCAAAAAGAATGAAAAAAGTCACACGCACTTATAATGCACAGGCGCAAAGTGGCGCAAATGAACTTAAGTATCGTGCGTGCCACCGATTGCGACGCGTATCTGGCGGATGCGTCTTCGCACAGAGCACACCAACATATGTGAATATTCTGTTGACTGCCGGCTGTATCGGTATCTGTATCTGTCGCTGTATCTCCGGCTGTATCTCTGGCTGTATCTGTGTCTGTATCCGTATCCGCTGCTTGCGTTTTTAATTCGCATCACATCCTTCTATTTGCGTACGTGTGCGTGCCAAAGTCATGTGTCGGTTTAGGAGTACGTTTTAAACTTCTAACGCCTGTCGATATCTTTCTCACGATTGACGAGGGGGGGGGGGGAGAGAGAGAGGAGGGAGGTTTCCCGCCAGCCATTCGATTGATAGCGAAATGATTTTTCGTTATGTCGCCGAAAAGTTGATTTTCGTTTTTGTAAATGACATTTTCTATCTTTATCTTTTACATGACTTGTGTGCCTGCCGGATAAATTACACACACACACACATTGCCAAATTTAATTAGAAATAATGCATTTACCCAGAGTGAGGGACAGAGAAAACGGCAGAGAGAGAGAGAGAGAGAGAGAGAGAGAAAGACGGAATGTCAGAGGGAATCAATATCAAAGCCACTGATGTCGTTTGCATTTGACAACATTTTCGAAACTCAATTCTCGATTTGCAATTAAAACTCGCTCTCCAACATGATTAACGATTTATGACCTGTAGCTGGCGCCCCAATTGCAATTTTTTTTTCTACTTTTTGGTTGGTTTTTTTTTTGCCACGTATCTGTACCTTCATGCAAATCGCATTTGTACATTTACGGCAGCCACACGTTTCCGTGTTGTGATTCTCAAATCAAATGATGCCGAAATTGCACAAAAATAAAGAAAACGTAAAATAAAATCGCAAAACAATCAACCCGTCGTCGATATTCGTTGCTGTTTAAACAGCCACCCAAAAAAAAGAACAAAAATGAAGTCAAGAGAGAGTTATGGGCAAGTATTTCATAAATTCAGCCGAAATGAAACAGCAAGCGCAATTGCAATCGCTGTCAGTGATTTAAATGTTTAACAATTAACAAACAATGCGGCAAATGGTCAAAAGACATGAAACGGGCGTTGGTCGTTGTTCGTGGGTTGGTTATTTGGTTGTTGGCCGACGACTGTGGCCAAAATGCAAATTAAAAATTGCACAAAATGTCGCAATATAAATTGCGCAAACTGACCCGCCCCAAAGCGGCCCCTCCGCCGGGCCTCCCGCGAAAGCCGACCTATGGCCGGCCATCAAACAGAATGTATATCGTTAATACAAATGTTTGGGCGGGCCAGCTCGTTGTCTTGTATCTGTATTTGTATCTGTATCTGCCGCTGTGTCTGTAAATTTAAATGTATATGTATGTTTTTGTTGGTCGCGACGGAAGTGCTTGCCAATCAAAAAAAATGTTAATATTGTCGAAAAACTGCGAGAAAAGTTCACAAGATGCATAAAAGCATTCAAGTATTTAAGCTACACGCAGATACACGTTGAGCCTACTCGATGTTTTATGGTTTGATCTGATAAGCAGCTAATATTTTATACAGTCGATTTTCAAACAAATTCAAACTTTGTGAGGTATTTGCCTTGCTTACGTTACCTAAGAGCATAAATATGTACTCGTGTTTTGCTAGGTATTTGTAAAACATATGATTTCTTACGTTTCTTTATAAAGTCATATCGTACATTGTGTTTCGTTAAACCATTTAGAGGTTAACTAAACAAACTTAACTTTATTGCGTTATGATGTAGCCAATATAACGGACATGCTTACGCTGCGATGAAAAGCTATAGAAGTAACCTAAAATGTGTGTTGAGGTCGTCAGTTGATAATACTTTTATCTAAATTGTTTTACGTTACAACGTAAATCAATATTTAATCTGAAAGTGTTTCTCATAATCTTGGGCTAATATTGTTGAAAAAATCGCAAATCTCTCAGACCATGACGTAACTCACAAAAAGGAATTACAGACGGGCTATAATTAGATTAAAAAAAAAGAGTAAATTTTTATATATTAAAATAAACAGCTGTAGAGATTCACACTTCATAATAGTTAACACCTATGGGTCTTAGGTAACTCAGTTACGTCAATGCTTACGTTGCGCTGCGCTGACGAGCTAAAGAGCCAACGGCCCAAATGCGCCGGGCCAACCACGAGGGACAGCACATCAATCAGCATCAGCATCTGCATCTTGCAAGCTTGCAGCTAGCTGCTTGGCTCTTCCTGCAACTTGGCAAGAGCGACTGCCAACTTATTATGGCAATTTACAGATGGCACACAAGCACAATACACACCCACACACACACACACACACACACACACGCATTGTATACGACGACTCGCCAACTAGCTGGGCAACGAATTGAGAAACAATTTTACGAAAAGCAAATCAACGTTTAGTCCATGCCAAAAAAAGCTAGAAAAAAAACTTGTGGCACGTTGTCTATAAATGCGACACGAAATGTTTAGCTTCGGCTTTAGCTGCATGCCACTGAAATCTGCACAGCGAACATGCAGCTAACTAACTGCAAGACATGTCTCTCTCTCTGTCTCTCCCTCTCTCTCTTCAGCTCTCCAGTCGCCCGTTTCTTTTTATGTGGTTGTGCGCCTGTGGTTCACTGTGTGCTGCCTAGTCCTATGGTGTTATCATGGGCACCAGGCAGTTAATGTGGTTGTTGTTGTCGTTGTAGTCGCAGATTTTTGCGTGTTTGATTTTCTTGTCACGTTTCTGCTAACAACATAAGGAAGCAGTCAAAAGCTGGCTGCCATCCCCAAAGCGGCAGTCACTCAGCGCTGCCTGCAGCTGGAGTCAGAAGCGGAATCAGAAGCAGAGGTAGATGCAGATGCATCGGCTGAGGCAAGGGGAGCGTGCTGGTCTCACGGAGTTGTCAACAGCATTGGAATGACATGCACCGCGAGAGAGAGAGAGACAGAACGTAAACGGAAAGCAGCGTATCTGCAAGTTCGTCCCGCTGTCAGTCACTGCGCTGACTTTGATTGCAATGCGCCAAGGATGCTGCCTGACAGACAGTGCTGCACCAGCAGCAGCAGCAACAGTGACGTCGACATCGGCGGCATAGTGCAATGCTTCAACGCACATTGCCGAAATTGTCAAGACGTCGACGACGAAAACTTGGCAGCCCTGAAAGACAGACGGACTGGCTGACAGCGTTGAGCAGATTTTCAATGCATTTCAGCAGCTCAGCTCATTGAAGAGCAAAAGAGGCAGAGAGAGAGAGAGAGCGAGGGCCAGTAAATTGTGGCACATCAATTTCTGATAGAAGACAAACGCATTGAACCCCCCTCGACGCCCACACTGCGCATCATTCGCTTATCGGCTAATGTGGCGGCAAAAAGTCAATAGTTGCTGCGGATTGGTCCTCAGCTAGTAGGTTTCAAATTTAACATCTTTCGACACGATTTAAATAATTCAAAACAAAGTTCACTGCATTGACATAGGCAAATAACGTAGGCAAATTTGTCTTCTTAAATATATTTTGCTCTGAGAAGTTGTACAGTTTTGTTATATAAGCATTAATTTATCCAAACGGTGAATGGATGCATATGTGTATAGTGTAACTCAACGTTAGGTTATTAGTTACGTAAGCCGGGTAAAGCTGGAACGCAACAAATTTCTACAACACAATATAATGAAAAGTGCGAAACTGTCAGTTCCAGAACAACAATAAAGGGATATGTTTTTTTTCGCATCTTAATTCTGCGACTAAAAGATACTTTGCGATTTAAGTTCGCGGTTAAAACGTTCCAGACGCCATGATGATTTAAATAGTAGAAAATACTACAAGTTGCATCAAAAAATCATTGTGGAATTTTTAGCCAAAAATAAGTAATTTATAAATATATGTATATTTTACTACAACTTTGTTGGGGTGCATTCGAATATCCCATTTACAATTGTGTGTAGGGTATACCACAATGGCCAAAGTCCTAGGAAACGGGCTAAGAAAAAGAACGCAGCTTTTACAAAACGTGTGTGTGTGTGTGTGTATGAAGGCTTCTTTGTATTTGTATGCGGGTATATTGTAGGCCGTAGCCATGGGTGGCCATTTTGTTAACCTGCAGCGGCCGCTGTTGTTGCTGTTCTTGGTGCTCCTCGGCACAGTTGGCTATTTGACATCAGCGGTTTCTTTTTTACACACCCTGTGCATTGGTACACGTAGCGGGTGTAAGTGACAGACGGTAGCCTCTTAATTATTAAGGCTTGTCAGCACAAGTTTCTGGGTATATGATATTGCAATCCAAGTCAATATTTCAAAGATAAACCCCTTAGCCACAACTTTTGCATATTTCCAAAATTACAAAGGTGATATTTTGTGTATTATTTGAGTTTCAGTTCAAGGTATTATTAGGTCGCGCACCCTTAACTGGAGCACTTTCAGGTTTTGTAAGAATTTTAACTTTGGGAAAAAATGAGAAGCAACGCTTAAGAAAAAAAACAGATCTGAGCACAAAGCGTGGCTCGGCTGCGGCTTGCCCACTACCACCCACATTGTACTGTGCGATTTGCATGTGCAATTTATGCTTTTGATGGCCGTCGTCGTCCCCGTCGCTGGTGCCGTTGCCGCCTGAATGTTAATGAAAGGCAACTGCAGATGCAACACTGCGCCTTCAGCAAACGGCTGCTGCGGCATGGCCGAGTTGTCATGAGCCGCTAAGGCAGCAGCCGCCAGCATCAGCAGCAGCAGCAGCAGCGGCGGCAGCAGAGAACGGATTTTGCATGCCTGTATGCATATTGGAAATGCGAAAAGTTCAAGGATTGCTTGCTCGTCGACGTCGTGCGCTTAGATTCTGTGTAGATTGTGCTGCGGCAGTCATTTGTTGGTTTGCTGTTGGCCAGGTAACCCAAAGAAAACCAACAACAACTGCAGCAGCGGCAGCACGGCCTAGGGCCAAATGCGATGTGGCACATGAGCGAGCAATGTGCACTACTTAGGTAAGTACACACAAACACACACACACACACACTTATATTTATTTAAACATATATATGCTTTTAAAAAAATATCTGCACAAAAGCCAAGGGAGCTATGTACTCTGTGGACTTTCCACAAAACGAGCCATGGCAACGTTGCCAAACCTAAAAAGTTCGTGTTCTGAGAATCACATAGAATGAACGCAGCGAACTTATGAGAGCGCAACAATGAATGCGAGAGTGCAAAGAGAAAAATGAATGTGACTCCAACAAAGAGGTTAATTAAAAACTGCACAAAATTAAATCAAACAAAGAGCTTTTCATAAGAGCTGTGGCAAATTGTGGTAAATTTGTCTTGGCATAGTTCAAGAAGTTTTTAATTGTATATACCCCTTTACTTTTACTTTTTCTACCATAAAGAGAGCATAACATAACATGAGTCATAGATCGGAAGACGTGTATATCATCTATTTAGAGCTGCATAATGTTATTTGTTTTTTTAAGCGCTGGTAATTATATTGAAATTATATTTTTGCTGCAACAAATTTCACAAATTTTTATATATATTATGATTATTATTTAATCTTAAATATTATTTTTTTAATAGCACTGGCTGCTGTGGCCTTCGGCTAAGACAAACACAAAAAATTTAATTAAATGCTTGCATTTTATCAGAATTAAATATACTTTATTAATAAACTGTAGTCGCTTGAAACTGTTAAAAACACCAATTAATTTAAATATATTATTAGCTATGATGCATTCATTAAATATTGTGTTTTTTATGTAAATGCAAATCATATCTGCCAACGACAGAACTATCGGGATTATCAATGGTAGCAACCGAAGCGTGAGTGTTTTGCAGCATTGTTTAATGCTTTTAAAAGTATTTCACATGCATAATATATATATATATATATATATATATATATATATATATATATATATACAACGTACACATCTCGTAAGCGAGGTGCTCAGAGAAATGTAATAAAGCATTAGTGTCTAGTTTGCTAGTCCGACCTGTGCGCAAGACTCGCATTATTGTCAATTACCGATGTTTGATAGGCTTGGCCAATGACCAGGCCAGGCCAAGAGTCTGCCACCCCCACGGGTGCACAAGACTTGTTGCCTTTCACTTGGCGTTTTGCTGTTGCGGCAAGTTGCTTGTTGCAAGTTTCAAATGCAACTGGCCATGTTGCCCGTCAGGCTAGCTGGCTGACTGGCTGACTGGCTGGTTGGTTGGCTGACTAGCAGCAGGCGAGCATTCATCAGGTTAGTACGCTCGGCGCCCGACAGCCATCCAATTAAGCTATAAAAATCTTAATTTAATTATTTGCCACACGAACAAAGCCAGAACACACATTCAACACACACACACACACACACATAAGTCGCACACATTACATTTGCCATTCACATTCGCATTTGCAGTCGCATTCGTATTTGATGCAGTGACGGGACGTAGACGACGATTTATGGTGGCCAGTTTTTCTTCATTTGCTGGGACACGCGGAGCTGGCAGCGGGTCGGGGAGCAGCGGCATGCATTTTTCATGAATTAGTTCATATAAAAGTCAAATGCACAAAACGTACGCTGCCAACTTGGCAGCCCACACGGGTGAGCGGACGGAACCGGGTGCATTTGAGCTCTGCAGGCTGGCGAAGGGTTGACCCAAGCGCGGGGTAGCTGTTTAAGGGACTGCTGCTACTGCTGCTGCTGCTGCCGTTGCTGTTGTGGCGACGCCAGCACATAAACAGATTTGTCGCCGCAAAACAAAATAAGCCGAAAACAAGTAGGACTGCTTTGGCCAAGAATGTCCAACTAGAAAATACCCTGTATCCAGTTTTGAGCTGCTGCAACAAAATCTTTCTATTTGTACTTGCACACATACACACATACACTTACAAGCACACACGCCTCTACAAGTACACATAATCAGTCTAGAGGAGAAATCATGACCAAATATCGAATCAATTTCGACAACGATTTTGGAGTTTGATTTGTATGAATTTTAGTCTGTTTGCAAAAATTTGGACTATCTACCATTACAACTGAAGGAGATATATAGATTTTCACAAATTGCTACCTCTTAACACTTAACTTAATACTTTTTCTGACGCGGGTATACACGTGTATATATTCTAAGTGTCAAGTCTCTAGCTTCAATTGCGGTGATACGGGTAGACGAATATACTCTTTTCAATTCGTGAACGAGTATACAAAGGACATAAAATCAATATCTAACGATTTCGATGAAACGAAAAAAGTTATCGAGCATTTAAAATCAACTTTCGCCTTTTACATACACTTGCGCGAGACCATTACACCCTTTTTACACATTTCCAATGAGTACGGGGTATGACTTAATACAAAAACCAAACAAAAGCAACAAAAATTGAACCCTTTAAAGCTGCTCGACTGGAAAATATGCTCTATGAAAACCGAGACAAAAACACTGAAGGAAATATTAAACTTAAATGCGGATCATTGTTCTTTTTAAGCGTTAACTAACTATTTCCTGAATTTGAAAATATCGTTTAGATAATTTTAGTATATTTGGGAATATACAAATTTGAATGTGACATTTTAACTATTTAATATTCACTTTAAAACCAAATTGAAAAATGTTTTTGTAGATACAAATGGCTTATCTTCAAATATGTCCAGCTCTAAATCTACTAATCTTTGATTTAAACTCACATGCTTGTGATACTTATAAGTCTGTATATAATCATTCGTTGTCATAAGAGTACTGGGTATGTCGTCTCACATTTTCATTGTTGTGCTCATGTGGAGAATTAAAGGGAGCTTTGTATAGGACCCAGGCACTCTCTACACCGAATCCGCATAGGTATTTGCGAGCTCTGCGCCTCTCTTGTTGATTTTTCGCTGCATAATTAATGAAATGAAAGCATTTGGCGGTGATTCGCTCGTCTCTTTCTCTTCCTCTGACTCTGAATCCAACTCCAACTCCAAATCCAACAGCGATGCCAACTTCTCATTCGCTTCTGTTTGTGACTATTGCTCTGGCTTTGGGGCCTGGGTTTGTTGATGTGTATTCTGGGCTGGCACATAAATTAGATGCATGAGGTCGGGGCCACAGATAATACGCCCGATTATGCGAAAGCGTGCCGGCCTTAGAAATCTCTTGGCCGTTTCAACTTGGCCAACGAAATCAAAATCAAAGGCAACGGTAACGGCAACGGGAATGGCAACAGCTTCCATGCGAGGAATGCAGTCAGCAGCTTTTTCGGGGGAGGCGCTGCCTCAACTCAAAGCCCAGTCAGCAGGATAAAACGAGTCGTTTCATCTTGCAACTGTTGTTGTTGCCGTGGTTGTTGTTGTTGTTGTTATGATGGTTGTTGGTGTGGGTTGTGCCTGCTGGCCATTTCGGGGCCTGGCACTTGATACGAAAACAGCAACAGAGAGAGGGGGAAAAGAAAAATAAGAATTACAGTGGACAGCTAAAACATCAAGGAGAGAGAGGGTTGTGGAGTGGGGCTGGTTGGCTTTACGTGCTAGCAAAATTACCAAAAGGAAAGCATACAACAAAAACAACAACAACAATTGGCACGGCACATTGAACAAGTTAAAATATAATAAGTAGACAGGCTCAAATGTGTGTGGCTGGCTGGTTGTGTGTGTGTGTGTGTGTGTGTGGCTCTTATTGAACACTGAAATTGGCAAGCAGCATAAAGAACAGTAATTTATTTTCAATAGCAAAACGAGGAATAAACGAGAAAAACGTGAAAACAAGCTAAGCAAATTAAATGGCAACGGATTGGGAAATTTTTGAAAAGTAACAAAATTTCATTGGACAACGCAATACCCAAGCAGAAAATAGTATTAATAGAACTGACTCTGATTGGGATTTAGTACGAAAATTTAATTTTAATAAAAGTTTGAAATAAAGCTGAAGTTGATTTGTATACAGAGCATATAGATATTTTAAATTTTATTGATACAAAATGAAGACAACTCTGTAAAAACCTGTATCGATATTTCGCTAAATAATTTTTAAGGTATTTTGCATATTTGTTAAATTGAAAACATTTGCAAATATGCGTTGATTTATGTTTCAAATGCAAAAACAGCACCACTAATTGCACATCGATGGCACTATAAATTACGCGTCAGTATAAATTGATTGATGGATAATAATGTATGAGGTTAAACATAATGTTATTATGTTTCGTTGAACACTTTTGTAAGAGAGCTTCAGAGCACACAAATTATTTGGTAAGCTTCCTGTTATTAATATCAACAAAATCTAAGCTAGGAATTTTCGACAAATCTTGGTAAGATTTATTTTCTCAATGCCATTGTTTTTTGCTTTATATAAAAATAAATAAAAAATGGAATATTACCTTTTAAATGCACTTCAAAAATGTCTGTTGTTCACCAAGGATTTCAGTTGCTGCAGTTGTTGCTGTTGTTGTATTTGCTTTAGTTACTGTAGTTGCTGCAAAGAGAGCACAAAGCCAAAAACAAAAAACAAGTGGTTAGATGTAGAAAATCACTTTTGTTCGGGCTTTAAAACCGTCGTCAGACAACAACGCACAATTTAACATTGAAAAGGAAGAAATTCACAAAAATATGGAATGAAATAAAAATGTAGTCTAAAGACGACTTTCGGCTTTGGCTTTACCTCTAAGCTCATTAATTTTATTTGAACTTTGCGGTGGCTGGCGGAAAGCTGCTGCTGTCTCAAGTGTGCGACTCTAAAAAATTGGAAAAAAGGAAGACATACAGACAGCACACATTCGCACACACACACACATATCTATATACACACACACGCACACTAAATCTCACATTCGCCTATTTGCATGCAAAAAGGCAAAGTCAAGTGGCAACAGGCCACCGAGGCCGTGGCTTAGCCCAGTTCCAATCCCAGGCCCAATCCCAAACGCTGGCCCACAGCTTTGGCTTGCAACAGCCGCCCCGAGTCAGGCGCAGAGCCAGCTTTACGGCCCACCAGCAGTCGCCAGGTGAGAATACAGAAATGCGGTTCAAGGTTTTTTGGGTGTGTGTCTGTGTGTGTGGCCGAGTTTGTTTGAGTGTGCTTCGAGCCACGAGCCGTGGGCACAAAAGTGAAAGTGAATTATTAAAAACAATTGCAATTGGCGCTGATAAGTGCACTCACTGCCCTGGCTCGCCGAACGGGTTGCCGGCTGGGGGAGGGCGGTGGGTGGTGTTGCTGCCGTGGTGGCGAGCGCGCAACCAGGCCACGCTTCAGTGGCATATTGTTGTCGCCTTTGCACGCTTCAAGCGAGCGGCGCCCCACTTAAATGCTTGTCATCCACAAAAAAACAAACAACAAATAAACTGGCACAAGCCGCACGCCGAATGTCAATAACTGGCCTTATTGAAGGCTGATATCGGTTATTGGGTGACGATAATTATTACTAACAGGCAGCCATTGTTGTGGGGTTCACGGAAACAAAGTGTGTTTGCATTTCTCTTCATCAATTATAATATACCTTCAATTATATGTATACCTTGAACCCATTGAAAATAGGTAAAAGGGGTATAATGGTTTTGTGCAAACGTATGTAACAGGCAGATGGAAGCATCTCCGACCCCATAAAGTATATATAAATATCCCTGATTAGGAGTCAATTTACTCATGTCCGTCTATATGAACGCAGCGATCTCGGAAACTACAAAAGCTAGAGACCTATACTTTTAGGCTATATACAGAGAGCAGGAATATTTCGGATTTTAAATACGTCCCCAAACTCGCCCCAAATTAAAAAAAAAAAACGCAATTCATGTGCTATGAAAGCGCTTTTGGTTTGTACATAGATTTGAATGCTCTTATTAAGTGTCAAAAAAATTTTAAAGATCACACTTTTAGTTTAGAAGTTATTCACGAGTTTAATTTTCATAGTGGCAGACAGGCGCAGCCGCTGACTAAAGTGCACAGCAGCGTTTGTGTGTGTGTGTGATTCTGTTTACGCATGTAAGAATGCAAGGTTGCTAAAATGTCGCAGCGGGGCTAAGGGAAATCTCCTAGTTCCGAATACAGCCCCTCAATTGTTTCTATTCAATTTTATATCTGAAATATTTAAATATTAATATACTTAAAATACTTTATATATTGTTCAAATAAATTACTAACAAGAGAAGAGTTAGTTATTGGCCTAGCAGCCTTGCAGCGCTGGAGCCGATTGGAAATTATAACTCTCGGAAATTAGAATTGTTTAGAACTTAGATTTAGCATGTGCGCCTTAATCTTAAATCCAATTTAAGTGAAATTTTTATTTAATGCAGGAAGGTAAGGTAGGTAGGTAAAGCGAAAAAGACAAATAGTCCAAATATACTATTAAGTTGTGCGATTTGTCAAGTTGACATTTAATGATTTGTTATTTGGCCAGACTTCAAGCGTGTCTGTTGTATTTATTGTGGTTCGAAAGTATCAAAGAAATTAAAATAAATTCGTATTTTCAGCAAACTCTCAAATGCTTTGGTTGTGTTGGCCGACTGAGCTGAACGATTTTGTTTTTGATTAATGTCTGTGCCAAGTGCAGCTGCAGCCAAGCAGCTCAGCGCTGCCATAGCCAGAGATGCCACCCCGATCCAATAATCCAGCATACCATTACCATAAGCATGCAAAAGTCCTAGTTCTAGACCCGGTTCCCGTTCCAGTTCTTGATGCATGCAAATGTCAGTCAGCTGGATACTGCAAATTGCTAGAACGGAACGGCTGCTCAGTTTCAGTCTTGTTGAGTGTTTGTTGACTGTGGCTCGGCACTCGACATTGCTCATACGCAGCGTTTGCCTCAAGCCAAATGAAGTTACTTGCGGTTGCTGCTGTTAGTTTTTAAACAATTTTTTGATGCTGCTGTTGCTGCTGCTGCTGCTCATGGTTCTGTTGCTGTTACTGTCAGGCATCGTTTTTATGCACATATATGTGCGTGAGAGACTTGATTTATGTCGCTTTATTTCATTTTAATTGAAAAACTTGGAAGCTGAGCGACCAAAGCCAAGTGGAATTTACGCCCAGCCAGCGCACAAAAGAACAAATATAATTAAAATGGCATTTAAAATGTTTTCGGCTACCGGCAGCAACAACAGCAACAACAACAATAGCAACAGCAGCAGCAACAGTTACAATAGCAGCAGCAAAAGCAAATATGCAAGCTACAAATATATGTAATGGTATAAAAAAGTAAATAAATTACTAAACAAAAGCACAAATGTAAATAAAATGACTTTATTAAAAAGCTGGGCGCACCAAATACAACACGGCAAATGGGAGCAAGGACGACAGCTAGAGAAAGAGCGAAAGGGAGGGAGCGAAAAAAGGATAGGCGTGTTTATAAACTTTCAGTGTGCAAATAATAAAGACATTCGCATGCCCTATGGCCGGGCGAAGTAGCTAAAAGTAAATCTGTCTGGCAGTGTAGGCAACGACCCACAGATGCAAACATGCCTTTTCACCTCCTAACCCTACCCCTAGCGCCAAGTTCATGCGACCTTTTTCTATGACAAATGCAAATGACGCACTCGGAGCTGTTTTCGGCGTTGGCAACTTTAAAAATGGGCGCAGCAGAGTAAAATAATATTTAAAAAATAAAATAAATAAACCAATGCAAAATTTGTGTGCACAGTGGTACCAAAGCAGCTGACAACAGCTGTCAATTCGCGAGTGGCAGCTGTAACGCAGCTGAAGAGCCAACATCACAAAGATCGATGCAAATCCTTGACTCAAATGTTTCTAGAGCAACCAGTAGGTGCTGGCGTTGCCAGACTGTCAAAATGCAAATGGCAACTCTTGAGACAAGCAGCTATATTGTGCTATTAATGTGTAATAAATATATGAGTGTTAATTACTGATTATTTATGCTTACCCTGTATGCGAGAAGGACTCTCAAAATAGGAATAAAATAAGCATTAGTTGTTTTTGTTGATAATCGAACCTAAAACTTATTCTGTTTTCATAATTATAACGATTTTAATGCTCTTTACACTTAGTATAGCCATGTGGTATCTCGTATTCAAGCAGTTTTTTGTTTGATCAACAGCATCTCCTCTCAGTTTGTTGCAACTATGTCCCATTGCGACATAACTTTCAATTGCACAGCTACAAAATGTCGAGCGGGCAAACAGACACCAGCACTTGGCATAACCACAGTGCAGCAGCATCGGCAACAACAGCACGAGCAACAGCAAAAAAGCCGCCAACAACGTAAATCATGCGACCAGCATAAAACGGCAACAGCAACAACAAGAACAAAACAGACAACCAGCACGAAAAACGCCAACGTAAAACGGTAACAGCAACAACAGCAACAACAGCAAATACAGCAGCTAACAAAAAAAAGTGAAATTAAATAACAATAACAAGGTTAGCTGTGTTTTTGTGTTGCTTCTGCTGCTGCTGCTGTTGCGATAACGTCGCCAATATGCGATGTTTGCCTAGCGAGTGCAACAGCAACAATAGCAAAAACAACAGTGACAAGAAAATATTTCGAATGTGCAGCCGCAAATTGAGTGTTTTTATTGCATTAACATAAATAAATTAGAATGCCAACGCGCGCGCTCATGTTGCTGACTCACAAGTTGGACAGCAGCAGTAGTAGCAGCAACCAGCAACCAGCCACAGCAACCAGCAGCATGCAAAAGTTGGCCCGGCAGCAGCAGCATAAGCATCTGACGCGTGTTGGCTGTCAAGCAGTGTGTGTAGGTGTTTGTGTGTATATTTCTCTCTCTCTCTCTCTTTGTTTTTCTCTCTCGCTCTCTCCCCGCCATGTGACAAAAGCTGCTGCTGTACGGCGACTTGCAACGTCAGCAACATTCGCATATTACAGCCGACGCCTGCGAGACCAATTTGTTGTTGCTGTTGCTGCTGCTGCTGAGTGTGACCGCATAACGGTGCTTCTAGCACGTATGCACATGTTGCTGCACATGTTGCTGGTGCGCGTCCTTCACAACACGGCAACAGCAAGGCAAAGAGCACGTTGCCACGTCCGGCAATCATATGAATTGCTGGCAAATCATAAACAAATTCTATATGTTAACCGTTAGGCTAAACATTTAACAGCCAAAGCTCTTAGCCAGATGCTGTCAATAATGTTATTTAAATTGTGCACAGGTAGGCCAACGTCAACAATGGCAACAACGCGCACAAAGCCCGACTTGTTGCCTTTGCTATGCGTGCGGATATCGTAATGACAGCTGCCGACTGCCTTTGGTTTCGGCCAGATGGTAGGGCTTGGCTTGCGAATCGTTTGCCTTTGTGGGCAACTGTCAAGAACAGCGGCAGCAACAGCTGAAGCAGAAGCAAAAGCAGCAGCAGCAGCAGAAACAGCAGCAGCAATGACAATGGCAACTATAATGGCGAAAACTTGGAGCAGGCTTAAAGCCTGTAGCGCTGGACAGAGTTGCCAGCCAGTGTCAATAAAATGAAATTAAAAACTTTAAATAACAGCCAGCGAGCGAGACGGCAAGTGAGCGGAGTGGCCAAGACAATTTAATCAAGCAACTGCAAATGAATGCCCAGAGCAACACGGAGAACAGACCGGAGAGGCCCGGTGTCCAAAGATGAGAATTCAAGACCAAGAAGACGCTGTGGCGCCAGAGCGTAAGCGCCCATTTGCATGCCACCAACATCAACAAGAAGAAGAGCAGCAGCAGCAGCAACAGCAGCAACAACAACAACAGCAGCAACAACAACAACAACAGCAGCAGCAGCAGCGAAACAATCAAAAAGTTTTTAAAACAAATTAAAAGTTGACAGCAGGCAGCGACGGCGCAGGCAAAAGGGGCAGCTAAACTGCAACGGCCTCTCGCAATGACTCGCAAATTTATGATGCGGTCAAGTGCAATGCACTCAAGTGGGCAAGCGGGCCGCCGAGGGGATAGGGGCTGGGGGTAGCTACTATGTGAAACCAACTTTATTAGCCGAAAATTTCAAACAGGAACTGAACCGTTTTACGGCCTAAGGTGTCGTTGACACGGCCGCCTCTTTACTTAACGCCGCAACATCAATAAACAACAACAAAGCGAACAGCAACAACGACAACAACAAAGCCAAATGCCAGCTCGGATTAATGTCAAGTTGAGTGCCAGCTCACCAGAGACAGACAAACAAAGTGCACAAACGTTTCAATTAATTACAAACTGTGCTTTATTAACAATTTGCATTTCAAATATTTGCTTTTATGTTTTATGTCCACCAGGAAATCATATTGTAGGTTCGAAAAAATCAACAACGATAAAACGATCAGATATCATAATAATGTTTTTTTTTCGTATATTATTTAAATTCAGTTTTCACAGCTTAAATTTATTACAGTCATAAGCAGCTTTGTAAGCACTTGAAAGCTCTAAATGAGCTTAAATGTTTGTACCGAATTAATTTATGCGAGCTTAATTGAAACAATTATAATATTTCATATTCATATATTCACTTCAAAAGCAACTTTGGGGCACATGTTTTTAAGCATATGCAAGTATTTTAAAGCTTTAACTTAAATGCTGAAAGCTTGGAAAACTTATTTTTCATTAAAACTTTTAGTGCTCTAAGGTTTCATTGAAAATCTCAAAGTTCGAATTTAAATTGAGAATATTTATTGAAAATAGATTGATGAATACCATTGAAAGACGATGTTATACCATTATATATGTTATAAATGTACATACATATAGTATATACCAACATACGCACTCCACTGGCGACACTGACAAAAACTTGTGGACCAACTGCTGGCTTACAGCTGTGATGTGGGTGCCCCAAAATCGATTGGAGCCTTGTGCAAAGAAAAAGTTGCTCGAAGGATCAACAGCGTAGCTGCAACAGCAACTGCAACTGTTCTATAGAAATTGCAATTGCGAACAAAACTTAAATCGAATACATGACAAATGATGAACGATTTATTTATTTGCCTTTGCGACGCGCTGTGCGGTGGGCGTGTCACTGCCCACCTGCCACGGCATTAATTTCTGAGGCGACGCCAAAATCTCAACGTACAATTGGCAAAAGAGGAAGTGCGACAAGCGAAGCGGCAACGAGTTACAAAATTCTACGGTTAAGTCAAGGTTATATGCCATGGTTCAATTACCTCCACTTTTGGGGCTCGTTTTTTGTGTCTACATCTCATGACTGTAACTTTTTTTCTAGTTGCTGAGCTTGCTTTTTCTATTTTTCTATTTTTTTTTGTTTTCGCTTTTGCACCCTATGGATAATGGGAGTTGGAGCTGGCTCTTTGGCAAAGGTTAAAGCCAAATTAGAAAACAAAGTCTTATGCTTGAGCGCACAGGCAAGAGTCTTTGGTCAAGAGTTGAGCCCCCTTCGCATTGCTCAAGTATGCAGCAATCATCATGATGATGTTCATGATAATGTTCATGATGATGTTGATGAGCATGATGATAAGTTTGCTTGCTCTTGCTGGCCAATGGCCACACTTGAAATGTAATTAGAGTGCAGCCAAATGCATCCGAAAAAGAATGTTGCAAAAAATGGAAGGGCGTCCGCTTTTCAAGTCCTCTGCCAAGTGGCGTTTGGTTTTTTTTTTTGCTATCTTGTGTTGTTGTTGTTGCTGTTGTACTTATAGTTGTTGATGTCTGCCATGAACTTGGCAGACAACACATACATAATGACAGCCAGCCAACAACAACTGAGCTTACTTTAAAGGTATTTGTTAGTTACTAGTTGGCTGCACATCAGTTTAATGACAGGCCCTCTCAATGTCTAATAATATTATAAGTTTGTGGATTACAACATTCGATTATTTTAGAGAAGTTGGCCGTAATCAGTTTTAATTAATTAATTAGACGATTAGCTTCTTTGTTAAATGAAAACTTTACGCAAGTGTTTCTTAGCTTTTGAATTACAACTATCTATAGTTGATTGAAAGCCAATTTAAAGTGGACTGTTTTTCGATCAGGAAAGTATCACTTCATGCAAATACAAAATGCTTAAAGTTTTAAGTACTCAAATCGAAGCTGGCTACAATTTTGCAAAATGCTTATCATGAATATTAATGGATCAGCTTTGCTTTCGCTTTGCCAACACTGACAAACGCCCACACATAACACACACACGTACACAACTTACGAATGCATTTCGTTGTTGATGTAATTTGTATAAGATACAAAGCGAACAATAAGCTGAAACAGTGCTAAATATATAAAACGACATCAGTGAAAACAAAAAAAAAATTAAAAATCCATTGATTTTTCTTGCGAAATACAAAAATCATTTGCTGTTGCTGTCTTTGTTCAGTTTCCATTTCAAGCTAAATTTTGTAAACAATTAATCAAATAATTTGTGCTCAGTTTTAGTTCAGCTTTGCATCGGTCATTCAACGCTTTTGCTCCGAAGAAAGTCACTTGGCCATCGCGAGCTCAGATGATCATCGATCAGCGCCATCAGCGAACGATGCGACGATCTTTTGTCTTTGGCTGGATCGCTGACTGTGCTCTGGTCTGCCGTGCTGTGCTAGCCAGTGCTAACGGGTTTTGATGAGTTCGGCCAAAACGCTTAAAATGGCAACTCTTTTTTTTGTGGCACTAAATCGTTGTCGTTTATGCGAAAGCTTTGACCAAAATTGACAAAAGCCGGAGCGTATCCAACTTTCGCTCTTCTGTGTGGCACAACAACAACAACTACAACAAAAATTATAACCACACAGTGTCAAAGTTTTTGAGTTCATTACACTTTGTCATGGAGTGGTCAAACCCTACTAAAAACCTTGCGCCTGTTTTAATGAATTTTAATATTATCAATAATTTTTTTGTTATATTTTGCTTTACGGTTTACTTTTCGAATTTCGCTACAGGCACATTTAAAATGTTTAAATACCGTAAAATCATTAAAATTTTGTTTTTAGAGTCTTTAAGAGAGCGACCAGATATTGTATGAAGGTATTCGTATAACAAACGCAGGTCAAGTTTATTTCTAGATAAAAATAAACGCATTTTTAAATGTGTTATTAATATATTATACATATATTTAAATTTGGAATTTAATATATCGTCTGAGTAAACCGTTGTGCGGTTGCTTGTAAGGGCATTTTGGCACTCTTTTATATGCTTGTTGAGGGTATTTTAACTTTGTATATGTATATATATATATACTAATATAGATATAGCCATGTCTGTCTGTCTCTTGCTATGCAAACAAGTTTCGGATTGAAACACTATTGAATATATTTTCCAGGGTGGTTCGAATCAGGCGTAAAATTGATTTTTTGTTTATTCAAAATAGCCCGACCAGACTTTACAATATTGTCAAAATAGGACTAATATAGACATCGAAAGTTAGAAGCGGTTAAAGATGTAATTTTTGTGCGAAAACACAGTAAGCTATAGATATAAATATCGCATATCTTCAATATGTCTCGAAGGGTAATTTACATTTCTTGCTTTTTATTATAATTTATTTATGTAAATTGTGTTTTTGTTTTTATTAAGAATTAAGCCCTCGTCATTTGTTGTTGAATAAATTAACCACTTGGACCAGCAAGAACTTGTAACTTGAGCTGCTTGGACTTATTTCACCTAAATGCATTTCAATTGTTACTCGATAATGTTTATCTTGCAGTTGCAGGCATGGCACTCAATCGAAAGGCTGGCGCTGACGTTTATTGCCAAATAATTCATGAGCAGCTTAAGACCGGTACTGGTCCTTAAGCTAAGACATGTCTTCAATGTCAACATTTATGATAGTACTTTGAACAGTTGAAGCAATGCTCCACGCAAGACCCTCAAGCACTAAGCCAGCCAAGTAAATCTAACGAATCCGTTTGCAAGTTTTGCACAGGCTGAAAACCCACAGAGCATGTCAAGTTTTGCAGCTGCACTTGAAAGTTTTCAACTGAGCTGAACTTTCACAAGCCTGGCCAACTCTGAGTATTAACTACCAAAAGCAACTACCCACTGGCGACTGGCAACTGGCAACCGGGCAACCGGGCAACTGGCAACTGACACCTGAGAATGGCCACCGCACCCTCACTTAAATCAACATATGCAGATAGGTGTACCGGAGTTTGGGGTTTGCTTTTGGCTTGGCCAATGGGTCAGTTTACTATGATCGTCACGACCCCACCTCCTTTCTCCTACTCCGTTAAGCTGCTTGGCCTGCTGGCTACAAATTGACACACACACAGAAGCTGTGGCTACGCATCGCCTGGCAAGTTCAAGTTTAATAAAACGCCGCGTTGTAAAAGTCGCCTGCGAAACGCAACAGCCAATGGCATTTGAAAAAAAATGTATATACAAAAAAAAACAACAACAACAACAACACAAAACTAACTTTGGCAACGTGTCAAGCCGGTTTCTCGCTCCGCGCTCAGCGGCACATGGCCGACACGCCGGTCAACATATTTGATTCGACGCACGATCCAATCCGGTCTGGTCATAAAAAAATGTCGATTGAAACTATAACAAGGCGACGGACATTGGCAGCGGCAGCAACTGGTGAAACTGCAGCTAGATAATTGAATAGGAAAGACATTCACAAATCCAGTGCGTGTGCCCGTATGATTGTTCACATTTGCATCCAGAATAACCTTGTCCTCAATTGCAAAACGCTCAAGTGGAGTTCAAATTTGGAATGAACCGTTAAAATTAATAACAAGTTCACACAGAGGAAGCAGAAATGCGGCAAGACGAGACGACCACTGAATGTATGAATAAAACGAATTCAATGAACAAATAAATAAATGAAGCAAACATTAATAACAATTAGCATTTGTATTCGTAGTTGTATTTGTATCATGTTATATTGTGTTGCTTGTAGACAACGGCTGACCGGCAGTTGCTGCTATTTCATATTAATAACTAAATATGGTAACAGTTCATATATTACCATCATTATTATCATCATCATTGATTATGCGTTGTGTGCTGACTTTTCATAATCAATCAATTGATTGAAGACGTTGAAACAGATGCTTAAATGGGCCAACAGCAGGCGGTGCACTCACAATTACAACAATTGCTCAATGCACCAGCACATAAACACACACACACACTCAAACATAACGGTTAATGCAACGGCAGTAGAAGCGGCTACGGAGCATCTATAATTTGTCTTAGTCAGTGGTCAAGCAAATCGATACACGATAATCAGCATGGACTTGTATTCTTATTCCGAACAGCAACAAACATATATTATTACCGTTCGCGGCTATTATATATCATGTACTCCATTACTCACTTCCAAAAAAATTTTTTAATTTAGAATCTCAAGCTTATATTTTTAATCGATTGTTTCGATTTTTAGGGATTACGTTAACGAAACTGTTTACATATAATTATTTAGGAAAATACCGTAAAAACAAACTTAAAGCATTAAAGGTACGGGCTCTGTTGCTCCGTCTTTTCATACATTTCAACCCCTTTAATCACACACACATACACACAAACTCACGCCGCAATCTGTGCGTTTTCCTCAGCCGCTGCGCTTGGCCCCCACGATGGAAACTAAATTCCTGAATAACATCTAAACTAAGAGCATTAGCTTAATGAAATTTGTAGTACGTAATAAGAGCATTTAATTCTATGTACCAAACCAAAGCGCAAGTCCGAAATATTCCTGATCTATTATATAGATTTCCTGTTTTACGAGAACATAATAAACCAAATTTGGTGGCTCTAGTTCTTATAGTCTTAAAATTGATTTTTATCAATAATAATAGAACGGTGTAAGATATCGAACTTGTACTGCGAATGGTATTGCAGAATCTACAGTCGAATAGTTTATCTCTCTAGCTTATGTAGTTTCCCAGATCGCTGCGTTCAGACAGACAGGGCTAAATAGACTCAGCTCGTCGTCCTGATCAAGAATATATATACTTTATGGGGTCGGAGAAGCTTCCTTTCACATACATTTGCACAAAATCATTATACGCTTTTTACTCATTTCAAATGGGTTCAGGGTATAAAAACTAAAACTCTTTGAATATGAGAGTACTATAGATTGTTTAGCAAACTAAACATAATTAGAAGCTATGTAGTTTTAATTGCATTTAAATACTTTGCATATCTTAAGAGTGAAGAAACGAGTTTCACTTTTCTGATGTACATTAGGGTTACTTTAAAACAAATATTTTAATAAACGTTGTCCCCAATCTCGTGCTAATTGGTTTGCCTAAGGGCTTCAAATCGCTTTTTAACGATCTTTGTGCTATCCAACGCTGATGTAAAGAATATCTTGATTTATAGCTTATCGATATTTAAAACAGCAACTGATGCACGTTTATCGCAGTTTTATCTGTTTATTGGCAACAAACGATACGTAGTATATAATAAGCAGATTAACAGCTACCAATCTGATCATGACAGTCATGACTCATTCACCTTAACCGCAACTTGGGAATTCGAATTTACATTTTTGTTGGATTGCGTTTTGTTTCGCTTTCGAGCCTGTTTGTTTTCATTTATTTTTTGTTATTGACGAAACTGATTTTGCATTACTTTTGGATACCGCAGCGCATTAATCAGAGGCTGCGGGCGGCATTTGCATATTTATTAATGCGATCCGGCAACGTTCGCCCCCGATCGGAGCGAGTGATCAAACGTTAAATGTGTTAATTTATTTCGATTAATTGCTAATTTAACCAAAAATACACATGCGCAATAACAAGACCAACAACAACATAAGCAAAATATAAATAAATTATAAAAAGTGTCGCCTGGCAATTTCCGCAAATCGTTTAGCGATTACTCATACGCAACGTTAACCAGACCGAAGCTGTAACGGGAATTATGGAATCCGCAACGGCCCCAAAGGTCGAGTAACTTTCATGCCATAAATCATGCAATTCTAAAACTGAAACGCTTGTTGTTGTTGTTTTGTTTGTGTTGCTGTTGTTGCTTTCTTAATTGACCGCGTCTGGCTGCTAATTAGTTTGATAAACGCACAAAAGTCAACGTTCAATTCAATTGAAGTCAACTCAACGCAATTCAACGCGATTCAATTCAATTCAATACAATAAAATATAATTGTTGTCGCTTTGCTGCACGAGTTATGATTTATTTGCCCAAATGAGCGAAGGCATTGCATAAGCTGCCACTTGAGGCGTGGCAAAGTGTGGGAATAGCAGCTCTCAGCCAAGCCCATTTCCTAACCATCCCACTTGTAACACATTCAGCTGTGATAACCGGAAACACTTGCATATGCCGAAAATATTCACATGTTTATGCGGCTCGTTAAGCCAACGGCCAAAGCGCAACAGCCTGCCCGACAAATTGTTGACACATATTTTTTCATTAAAAAAAATATATATGTATATTGTATATTTTTTTAAGTTGAAAAAAACTAGCAGCAGCAAATAGCGCGATAAAAGTGAAGGTGGCGGCGGCACGGTCAGCCATGTGGATGGACCAAATATGAAATCATGTCTATGCTGATATGATAATCGCATATTATGGCGTGTTTATGCAAATTTCTAACAGCTTTTCACACACACATACACACACAATCACGCACGTGCACACTCAGCCCAGACATTAAAGCTTAAAGAAAGGTCGTTCAGTTGGGAGATTGTTTTGGTCTTTGGAGATTGTAATGTTTTGTAAGTTCATAAATATGCAAACTCTAAAAATGCACTTGTTTGGAATGAAGCTGAATATAATTCCAAAATATTGTTAAACATTCGTGAATTAAAGCCACTTTGACGGAAATTTGAAGCAACAAACAAATATTGAAAACTTTCAATATTGTTCATAACATTTTTTATTGAAATTTTAATCAAAGTTGCCTTTATATAAATACTGAAATCAATTGATAGGTACATTAAATCAGATATGTTCGTATGTGAATCAGGCCCTAAAAAACGAGGCAGATAAAAAGAGACACTGAAATTAAAATCCCAAAACTGAAGTTGAAAGGCTGTTTGAAAATAAAGTGCATATAAAAAGGATTAACTGTGTACTGCAATATACAACAAGAATTAAATCAAATATAAGTGTAATATAAAAAAAGCAACAAGATAAATATAAAATAATATAAAAAATTTTACATTAAAACGTGTGAAGTAAATAAAATGAACACAAATAGATTTTTAAATTGTGACACATTGAAATAGCATTTCCTGTCAATTACCCGACTATTTGAGATCGTTAACTATAAAATTATGCTATACTAGGGATGAAAAAAATATGAGACCTAGGCTAATGTTTTTTTATCAATATTATAAAGCAAATAATATTCCACAAAGAAGTCTTTTATAGCTTTAAATAGTATAGAGATATTTTATTGATGCTGTTTTAAATCAACTTTCGCATGGGCTCTTAACTTTGGTGCTTAGTCACACTTCCGTTGAAAGTTGCATTATGAAATCGCTTATGACGCTTCAATATGCTTTGGTTGACAACCGAAAATTGAAGTCAAGTCATCATTTGTGCTGTTCATGGATGGATCCCATCCTGGTACCTTTTGAGGCTTTTATGCAACTAATCAAAGCGATTGCTCGAGGTTGTTGTTGTTGGTATTTGTTTGTTTATTTGTTTGTTGTTGCGCTCTCAGCATTTTCAACTTTGCTGCCAGCACGGTCTTCAATTTCAACTTTTGATTGCACTGCATTACATTTATTTTCGACATGTTGCCTCAATAACATCTTTAACTTCATCTCCGCTTTAAACAGTTCCTCGTCTCCGTGTCATCATTTGCCATCATCTGTGTAAATATTTTTTTTCTCGTTTGTTGTTGTTATTATCGCGCATGATTGGCATTTCTTCAGTTTTTTTTTTTTTTTTTTTTTTGCTTTCAACTACAGCACCCTGGTGCCCTGGCGCTCATCAGTTTATTTATTTACTTTATTGTTTACTGTGATTACTTCACTTTGTTTCAACAACAGCAACACCAACTAACAACTGCAGTCAATGTTGCTCGTCAGGCAAATGAAAATTGATTTTAACCATTTGTTCATTTCCGATTTGCAGTTACAGTTATGCCAAAGCTGTAGACAATGTTGAAGTGGAAGCCACAGTGGCAACCGCAGCCACAGACGCAGCCGAAATGTGACACATCATTGTCACGGGTTTTCGGGATTGAGATTGGGGATCGTTTATTGCATAAGCCCATAACAATGCGGAACGCAAGCCAAGAGCAGAAGACAGCGATGCCAGCCAAATGACTGGCAAAGCAGCCACAAATATGGCCAAAAATTGTGCCCGCATTTCACTTTCATTTGGCTGCGCTTGTTTGCAAAGCTTAGAAATAATCATCGACTTCAGCTTTTTTGGAGCTAACAAAATACCCAGACATTCACTTTTTGCAAATTTTTGTTGTTTCTACAATTGGCACCCGATTTTGTCGGTATTTGTTGTTTGTGCAGGTCGTTTAATGTAATTCTAGTTGCAATTCAAGCCAATTTCCATTTAATGACGTTTAATTTGGTTATAAATTTCAACTTAATTTATTACCCAAAGACAATTTTATTTTAAGCGATCTTTAATTTATTGCAAGTTTTGTATTTCAATTGTTGTTGACTGCTATTAGCTCTTTATTCAGTTTGATTAATACAATTTGTACACCGTAAATGTATTTTTATCCAATTAACGATTTATATATTTAATTTATTTATTTATGTTTACCGCTCAATTTGTTTTATACATTTTGGCTGAGCTAAATTTGGTCTCAATGTTATTATAATCTCTGTTTTATCTGAAATCATTTGCAATCTTAAAATTGAATACATATTTGATTTGATGCCATTTCTACTTACTTCTTATTTAATTTACTGTGGTTTTATTTTCAATTCGATTTGGGTTGAAATGTTTGTCGAATATGTTTAATTGACTTGTAGAATTTACTATAACAAAATATTGATCAAGGCGCACGTTTACTATGCCAAGTAAATATTTATATATGTTTGCAGGAATATATATGTATGCATGCATGTATGTATGATTGTATAAACCAAGCACATAATTTAACAATCCGGCCGCAATCAGTTCGGCAAAGTGCTCGCGATAACAACGAAACATTCTTTTCATGTCGGGGCTTTATATTTTGTATACCCTTGCAAAGAGTATTATAACTTATTTAATAAAGATTTTTTAGTTGAACATTTGTCAGTCATAATGACAGCTGTTTTTCAGTTATAAATTTAATATGAAGAATTTGACTTATTTCAGTTAGTTGCCTTCGGTGCCAAAATTGTTTTGATTATTCTAAAATATAAGTATGATGACATCAATTTATTGAGCAAAGATTAACTTGGTCAAGTTGGTAAAGTTCATATCTGAATAAACTAAATAATATAGTGTATTAAAACTTCGCCAGCCCATACTTGATTATTCCATCTTTTTCACTTTTTATGCTACAGTGTTTCTGAGTTGTTTTATGTTCTTTTGTACTGCCAGGGCGGAAATAGCTCGTTGCCGAGGCGCGCTTTGTGTGCGGCCTTTTCAATAGTATTTTTCACACTTGTGAAAATTAAAACTTAACTGAACATTTTGTTGTTGCCGTTTTTCTTCGTTGTTGTTGTTGTCGTTGTAGTTGCCTTTTATTGTTTTAATTTCACGCGTTTTTTTGCGCATTGTTTCAATGACCGTCACGCGCCGCAAGCCTCTAGCAAAGCCGCCCGGCCAAACAGTAGTTGCTCTTATTGTTGTTGTTGTTGTTGTTATGCTGCTGTTTGTTTGCAAAATGAAGTGGTCATATCTGTGCTGTGGCCCCCGCTGCCCGCCCAGTCCTCGACCTACAGTCGCAACGAGCTTTAATGATAATTTCCAAATGACATAAAAGCGGCAAAAGAGCTCCAGGCCGGCTGTCCCGAGCAGTAGACTGGCGGAGCGGGGAGCGAAGCTGATCCGGTCGGGGACTGGGCCGTGTACACTTTAGTATGCTCTGCGACTGGCGTTGTAATCAATGAACTGGTCAGGCCAGAAAGCCCCCATTGCCCGCCCCCAGATAAATGAATTAAATGAATGGCTGGCGGTATCTGTGAATGTGTGATTGCTATGTGTGTGTACGTGTGTGTGTGTTTGTTTGTGCATTTTAATGCCTTAATGAAAAATGCATTTTTAATTATTTTTTGTTCATTTACGGGAATTTTTTTTATCATTGAGGCGCCGGACGTGCATGATATGTGTTGGCTTATGCGGCGTATACGTTATTTATGGTGCTTAATTTTTTCTCTGACGCTAGACAAGTTTAAGTTGACATGTCCACTGTGCAGGGAGCGGTGCAACACCCCACTAAATATTTGTACCCACCCCTCCCGTTTCCCCTCCACTAGACAGCACCTCCTCATTTTTAGTTCAAGCCCACTGCCGCCATGGCAAAGAGCTGCTGCTATTGGCCCCGTTAGTTAAGTTTGGGCTTGGGTTTCATTTACACTAACTGCACTTTATGGCACCGGCTATTTGCGGTGTCAGCGACAACACCAGCGGCAACAACAACAACAACGACAACGGCCACGGCGTTGGCCATGCGGCCAAATATCGTATTTCATCATTTGTTCAAGTCGAGCCATTGATTTGCGCCCAGGTAACAGGCGCTAACGGACAACTGGCAACTGGCAACTGGCAACGTGCCTCTTGTCATTCATTAGTGTGGCATGTAATTCATTAACCCACGCCCCACCCGCTACTTATCACTCCTCTGTCCACCAAGTCCCTAACAATAGGGAAAGACATTCGTTGCACAACTTTTCACCCTTGCGACGAGACGACGGAAGCGACATCAGCTCATCAAATTTCAAGCCAATTTGTTTACGCGTTTAGTGCCTGACACTTCGAAATGGAGGGGGCAAGACACGGTGCCACCACCAGGTGCGAATTGTTGTAAGAACACCAATAGCAAAATATTCAAACTGTTTTTTATAGATTCTTTCGACATATTGAAGACTATACATGTAAGTGGATCCCATAATTTTTTATTCTTTCTTAAAAGTTTAAATTTTAAAGAATTGTGTTTCCCATTTTTGCTATATCTATATGATATTATTGACCTCTGGCAAAACAAATATCTATTTGAAATAAAAAGTAATATAAAAAATCTTGTGCTCCAGTTTGACTAAAACTTTTTTTTAATTTTAAACCACTTTTCATTTTTCGATGCAAGCACTTTCATTCAGACTTACATGTAAATGCTGAAATTTTCAGCATGCTCAATTTTCAATACAATATCAGATTCAATTTTAATTTTGTTGATGTGACAAAGCTGTCCACAGTTATTGTCTCTGGGCCGAATTTCAACATAATTGCAATTTCTAGTCATTTATTATTAGGGTTGCAACATTTGCGTGTCAGAAGCACGTAGAGGAGAGCGAGGGGGAGCTAGCGGCAATGTCAACTAATACTCATAGCTCAACTTGCTGTACATTCACAGATCTTGGGCCATGCCGGTTTTTCATTGCATGCCTTCAAATTGTGAACAGAAAAACGCTAAAACTGAAAATGTGAAAAAAATGAAAATGAAAGTTTCAATTACAAATTGGACGGGTTACTGCAGTGTCTGGCTGCTTGGCCGCTCTAGCAAGGGGACATAAGAAACAACACGAACAAAAACAAAAACAAACGAAAAAAAAATCAACAACAACACAAAAACAAGAAGGCGGGAGCACAGTTTTTATTTTTTGGTGTTTGTGTTTAGGCGAAAGAGAAAAAGCGTAAAAGTGAAGCCATTTAATTACTGGTTTTTCCGCTTCAATGTGCATTCCATGTTTTCCAAGGTGAATGACGAGCAGCCGCAGCGACCACGCCCCGCTGCCTTTGTCGCTGACTCTTTTAAGCTGATTGAAAGAGTCCAATGGCACTGATTGAAAGCGCCGTTCAAGCGAAACAGTTAACATAGATTTGTTTGAAGATTTACTTGGACTTGGACAGGGGAGTCCGGTCTCCGGACTGCGGAGTTTGAGCGACATTTGTGAACGATAAGAAAATGGATTAAAGCATTTTTTAAAAGAGAATTGACACTTTATAAGTATTAACAGCCCGAGTGGCACAAATAAGTGGAAATTATGTACAAAAATCAACATCATTAAAGCCGTTGTTAAAATTGAATTGGCTGATATAGATGATGCAAAAGTATATTGATTTAGTATCAATATACCGATTTTAGATCGGTCTGAGAACAACTTGAAAACGTAGCATAAATTAAAATTAAAGAACTTTAGGTCAGAAAATATTGATATGGAAAAAGACTAATACTTAATTACAAACCTAAAAATCGGAGAGTAAATTAATATTTGATTACATATAATTATAATTAGAGAACAAAATTAAAAGAGAATTCGCTATTCAATATTTATTAAATTAAATTGAAGTCCATGTTTGTTAAAATCAAATAAATTAAATTGTGCGCCAAGTTTTCGAAAGAGTACATTTGAATTGAATGATGACTCTGTAGCGGGTAGTTCAATTCGTAGAATATGCGATGGTCGATAAATAATCATAGCTCGATTAAAATGCACAGCCCGAATTTAAAAGCAGGTGTAGTGCATATTCGGTTTTTAGGTCAAAACAAAAAAAATGTTAAAATTGAATCAGAGCTTAATTGAAATGCATAGCCTGCACTTCGGTGATGTGTTTAAACTTATGGCAACGCATTTGAAGTTGAGAGATGGGTTCAAGTGGGAAATAATTCAGTTCTCAGCGTTAAGGCTGAAATGTCGGCAATCATCAAGGGAAGTGTTGCTATCAATGGAAGCTCTGTTCGTTCAATTTGTGCGCATTGTCAGCAATTGAACGCTTAGTCGAAGCAATAAACAAGCCAAAAGAGATTCTCAAGGCCGTCGCCTCGTCACAACTAACCAAAAATGGGCAACTGCTAACAGCAGTAAGCAGCTTATGGAGTTCTTCTAGCCACATGATGTTGACATTTACAAACACACACAATGCAGACACATGCCGTGTGTGTGGGGAGACCCCAATAAAAAACCGTCTAAACCTCTCGCCGAGGCCTCCCCCAAAAGCACGGCGCATGACTTGCATGCCAAGATCTGAGATCTGAGATCTAAGATCTAACTAAACAGTGAGCTGGCAGAATGAAGAAGAAAAAATATATAAATAAATTACAAATGAAAAATTGGCATTGTTCGGTTTGGGTATTTATCATCATCATTGGGGAATTAAAGACGTTAAAATTTATATTCTTTCATCTTATAAAACGCTAAATTTGGCAAACTCATGTTAATGACAATTGAGAATGCAAATAACAAGAAATAGAATAAAATGAAAGAAAAAGAAAAACGCTGTGCATTTGATTATTTACTCAGGGCCGTTCATGATAAGAGACATTATGACATGGCTGCCTCCTGATAGACGAACCAACAATTTTGCTGCATTCGAGCTCAGCCATACCAATATTTGCACTAAATGAAACACTAAAGTGAATTATTAGTTGTGCAAATAATTGCACAGTTCGGTTTACAGCGAAATCTTTCTACCGCTTTCCACTGAAGTCTGATAACTTGGACGACGGCACGTCGTCCTCAACGTCGTTGGCAGCTTGTGACAATATTTGCGCTGGCAGATAGGCGAGCACTGGCTCGAACAAACGGGCGCTCTTTAAAGGCGATTAGATAATGTTAATACCCTTGTAGAGGACATTTCATATTTGTAACGATATTAGTAACAATCATATACAGTCATGGAAAAAATATTAGAAACGGCATGTTTTTTTCATTCGCAAACTTTAAATTTTCTTCTGTTATAATAATTGTTAAAAATTGTATGTTTATTGAATTATGTCTCAAAAAAACAAAAATTTATGTAGCCAAGAAAATAATTCAGATTTTTTGGTCCTGGAAACCCGAACTTCACTGGAATTAATTATTTAAAATTTTTTATTTTAAAAATTCAAAATAATACCCTTATTAATATATTTCCCTTTTTTAAAATACAAAAATATTTACAAAATTGAGGTGCGTTTCTATTTTTGTTCCAGCCCAAAATAGTGACCAAAAAAAAATAAAGTACTGTTATCAAACAATTATTTCCAGTTGGTTTCCTGCACAAAATTTGCTTATATTATTAATAATATTGTTCGAGAGTTAAGGTGTATGTCGTTTCTATTATTTTTTCGATGCCTGTATATTGTGTATATTGTTAGTTGGAAATTAAACTCTCAGTCATTTAGTTACATTAAGCTTTACTATGCAGAATCTTTCTACATTGGACTGATATGTTGCATGGTCACAAGAAAAGAAAGTTGATCATAAAAAAATATTTTTCCCGCTTTGAAGATATATTAACCAAATTCATATATTTTTAGAGTTATCGAGCCTCTAAACTATGAAGTTGCTATAGGAAATGATGTGGTCAAATAAATCTGACATATGTTTGCAAGGGTATTAAATCTTCCACACTTTGAAGACCCTTTTTTGTTTTGTGCACCACAGCTATCTTCCATTTGCCCATCGGCCCACTGTTGCAAGTGCATGTATTTGTGCTAATTGCTTGCAACACATATAACATATGAAATATCAGATATCAAGCACATACATATACTTATATAGATTTAAATTTGTGTTGCATTTCCCTGTTGATGAGTTCAATTCGAGTCCCTTGCTGCAATTGCACAACCCTGACCAGAAATCATTAAAGTCATTGGCAAAAGAGACAAAACAACAAACAAAAAATAAATAAATAAATAAACAAAATAGCTGCTGAATGTTGGCTGAATTGAATGGTTAGTTGTTGGCTTTGTATAATATATTGCTGCTTGGGATGTGCGAAAGTGTTTATGTCATGATTTAAATTGCGTGGCAAGTGGTTAACCGGGAGAGGGGTTTTGGGGTAGGGTGCACACACGAGGCGCTTAGTTGCTGTGCCAAATGAGTTATGAAAAAAATCATTGGAATTTGCTGAGCTGTGTAAATAAATACAACAGCTTATTGCATATTAAAGGCGTCGTACAATATTTATGGCCCTGGTGTCTGTTGTGCAAATATGGCTAAAAACAACAACAATAAAACGCACAAATGACATAGACATGCGCCAAACTGCGCACAGGTTGGCAGCGTCTGGGGTCAGAGGAAGGAAAGGGGGCCCGTAATGAAGGTCAACTGTTTAAACAATCGTTAATTGCGAGTCCTTCACTAGATTTAGTCTAAATAATTTAGAATTTGTAATATATGGCTGCTATATTCACAAAAAAAAAACTAAATTACAAATACAATTTATGTCACAATAAAAGTAATTTATTTGAATTCGTTGCCATAACTTATAGATAATAGATAATTTAATAATAAAAGTAAAGCGATCTGCCACCTTCCAGAAATGTAATATTTAATATTACAAGTAGTTTCAAATTGTGTGTTTGAATTTTTTAGAACTAGAAGCAAATAATATTTGTAGAAATATTGAGCGCTACTTAAATTATTGTTAATTCTAATTAAATTTGCATTTTCTTAAAGTTTGAAAAATTAAAAGCATTCAGAAACCTTCTTTGGAGTACTTAAGATACGCAAAGAACACTTGAAAAATAAATTATAACTACCATAAACTTGAATACCATACGATAGCAATTATGAGAGCTTTTTGGCCTTTTCAAAGTTAATGCAAAAGGGAGCTTGGTTGCATACAATTACGTAATGCGACCGCGTAAGTGGGTCGGATTAATCTGTTAAAACTTTGTTGCTGCTGCTGTGGCTGCTCTAACGGAGCATCGCTCTGGATGCTGTGCTAACCGTAATCGGGCCTGCTTAACTCATTTAACTGCCGACAGATGGCGTAATGTGATAGGAGTCGCATTGGCTGCAATCGCTAAATGCGTCGGTGTTGCTACGGATTGATTCACCATATGGGCACCAAAGCCCCGTCCCTATTCGAAATTTCTAATAAAAACTCAGGCAAATGGCACAGAAGACCGCCAACTGGGGTGTGTGCAGGGAAAGATGGGAGCGTGGGGATTTTACGCGTGGCCAAAGTTAATAGGGGAAAAACAAAATGTTGCATTTAGAGTTTCACACTATGCTGATGATGATGATGACAATGATGACGGGCATGGAGATGATGACATTGCCTGTGGTCAGAATTTTTTAGCACCATCAACTGGCCCGTGCCCGTTGTGCAGGCAGCCGGCGCCGCCCCGCGATGCGACCACACGTCAAACCCTCTACCGTTTCCCCAACTTCCCCCCGCCCACCAGCCATATTATGACCGCCCGATGCGATTGCATTTTCCGGCTGCTGCCGCTGCTGCTGCTGCTGTAGCTGCTGCTGCTTCTGCTGATGATGACGAGGTTGCAGTCAGCACGAGACTTTTGCATATACTCGCCTCGCATCTATTTGCATTCACAGCCGTTTATATTGCAGTCTCACACCACCTACCGCACGACCCCCTTCAGTCATTCATTTTGGTTTATAGGTAAAGCTGCCCGACGCTGAGCTCCAAAGCAATTCAGTTGGCGCCGCATTACCAGGCGTTGGGCGTGACCATCGTAGATGTTAAGGTCGAGGGCGAGGGCGAGGGCGCAACGAGGGTGCTTTATACTATGCTCTATGTAAAAGTGTGAAGGAGGGGTCCCTGGTTCCGATTGTGAGCTTAAAATGCGTTTTACAGACAATTTTGCACTTACCATTTACGAGTTAGTTGAGGTCATTGATGGCAATGGCGATGACTGTAACAAAGAGAAGCAGAGGGGATATCATATATGAGAATGTTTATTGTGGTAGGAGTTACAATGTAAAGCTTTGATAATGCTGCTTGCATGCATTGAGCATAGATCTAATGGAGCTATAAGAAAATTATAGATGTGAATATAGCACGTATATAAAAACAATGAGAATGAAAAACTAGCGTTTTCTCTTTAGCTCCTAGCCAATCCGAAGACACTGGTTTTAAAAATTGTTAGTTTGGAAAACTAAAATGAGTTCCCCCAAATATATACAAAAAAATTCACTTTTAGAATGTAATGGCCGTTTTAAAGATTATCAGCTCTTTTTCAAATAGTTACCCAGAATTAAGAGTTCTTTAAATATATATGTATATAAAAATATGTTTATTATAATTATAAAAATAGTTTTTACTATATTTCATTAATCCAGCCTTTGATTGAATCGCTGTTTCGAATCATTTGCCAAATTACTGCAATATTTCTGCGAAATTCCGGGCGCTCTATCATTTTGACATCTAATCTGATTACCTTGGCACCCAACTATCACACACTTTAAACGGCAATTTGCGGTGTGTGTGTGTGTGGTAATTTTGTAAACACATCACGTGTCGCATTGACAGATGTTTCATGTTGCTGCCGCCGCTGCCCCAACCGCTCCCCGCGCACAGGTGCTTCACCATGCACAAAAAAAGCCTGGTAAGTCGGCAAGACTCCAAAAAAAAAGACGCAACAAAAATAGGTAAGCGAATAAGGCGTGAGTGCGCGGGGGGAGCTGGCACGACGACATTTTTATAAAACCAACTCATTATTTTACATTTTTGGTTCATGACCCAGAAACGTAGCCCCACAAGAATCACAGACTGCGTCCACAACTCTCCACCTCTACCTCCAACTTTAACTCCAGCTCCAAGTTTCGACTGCGTTTCGTTCGTGAGACGTATAATGTATAGAAGCGAGTACGTGCGGTCATCTGTCATGATTCTCGTCTGAACGTTGCTCTTGGGCTCCAATCCGCGCTGAAGTTGGCCTACAAAGCGAACGGTTCCGATGCGCAAGGGGTCGCCGGGTTGGCAAGAAGATATCTAGACTTGTCCAGTGGTTGTCTCTGGCTTCCATTGTTTATGTGCGTGCGCTTTGCTTAAATGTCAATTATTTCACGCTTATTACATTCTCGAATGATGATGACCATCATGAAGATGACGGCGATGATGGGCAACTTCATTAGCGAGAAAGTCGAATAATCAAAAAAATAACACAACTCAACAAAATGAAAAAATCCAACGAAAAGTGAAAAATAACTATAGAAATATGTGTGTTGAGTGCAAGTACCTGGCCGTATAAAAATAAAAGTTATGTCTCTCGCTTTTTTTATAGCGTTTTAATGCGATCTTTACGAGCGCGCGACAAAGATCTCTCAATGACTAGACAGACGAGATGAGACGAGACGAGACCTTACATTTTGTGGGTCAGTTCTGGCGATGGCTAAGAATTTCTCTCCCTCTTGAAATTCTTCTTACTCAGTCTCTCAATTATTTTCTTTTCTATTTTGTGTATATTGATCTTCAACAGTTTAACAAAAAGGTTTTGTCTTTCGGTGAAGCGGTAAATAATGTTTGATATGATACATTAAACTTAAAGCTCTTATGCATCCACCCACACACACGCACACATACACACTAAAGCTTGTCAGCTTGCATCATGGCTCTCGATTTCGGCTCCAAATTTAACCAATTTTCAAACATTTTTCGCAGATACAATCAAAAAATTTTCAACAATAAACTAAAGCGTACAACTGCGAACGGCGAAGAGAAGGGGTAACGCGGGGGGGGGGGGTGTATAACGAAACTGGAGGCTCTGAACGTAACGACATTTTGTACGACCCCATTTCCAAAGTCGTAATAATTTCATGAAAAACGCAGCGACGCCGACAGCGACGTAGGCAGCGCTGCATTTTGTTGAGTTTCAGCTTGTTCGGCGGCTTGGCTTAGTTGACGCTGGATGGAGGCGGGACGGGACGGGACGGGAGGTGGGGCCGCGCGCGTTGCTGGTAATGTGCCAGTAAAAGGTATTTTAACGCTGGAATGCTCAGTGCCCGCACCGCCCTTCACTGCCCCTGCAACAACATCATGTAGCCCGTGCACCTATCACTCCACCCCGTGTCTGCCTGTCCACTTGGACCGCTTGCGCCGCACAACTGTTCCGATCCCTGTCGCCATTATCTGCTTTACCGCCGGCTGGCAGAATGAGTCGAGGACTCCTCGGCTGCTTTGTCATGAAAAATAACTTCGCTTCGTTGAAATGACAGTCACGATTTTGCTTTTGCTTTTTTGGGCAACTCCGATGCCGACGCCGACGCCGACGTCAACGTCGACGTTGACGTCGCTGCCACGCCTCCGTCGCGCATCTTCGGTGCACGTTGTCTGCGAAAATTTTTCTTTTTTTTATTTCATCTCTGGTGATTTCCCTTCTTTCGACTACACACACACATTTATATACTTTTTCATCTCTGTCTACTTTTTTCTTTTTCTGTAAGGGACAGCCATGTAACAGACTTGGCTGCAACTAAATGAAAGATGATGAATTTATTAAATTCCATGTGGGTGACGGCGAAAGCGGGGGTAAAGGGGGTTGTGGGGGGACGGGTGCTGGTGTTGGCCATAATAAATAACATGCAATTCTATGCTTGAAGAGGCACAACTGCAATCAGTTTGAATTAAGCTAAAAATTGCACAAATTTTCAAATATGCTTGAAATACTTAGTGCCTTAAAATAGTATTGTCAAATAAAATTAAAAAACGATTACTGAACAACTAAACGAATTCGTTTTCTAATTTAAATTTAAGTAATGGAAAAGCTAATTAAGTGCCTAAAATAATATATGTATATTATGTGGAGTATTTCAGTTGGGTGGTAGTTATGGGTTTCGGTGGGTCAGGACAAAAGTATAAGTTCGGATTGGTTGCAAAAGAAAACTTCTTATGCTGGATAATTTAAAAACAGAATACTATGTGTTGATATCCTGTCATAGTATAAAAAAGACTTTGCTTTCACATTCATTTTTACTTATTTATTTATTTAGTTTTTCATTTTGTGTGCAGCAATATTATGAACGATACAGAAATATATTAAGGAGTAGCTTAGTTTTGGATCCCATTGCATGTCGCTTATCCTTTTGTTAATGTTTCTCACTCCCTTTTCCTTCAGTTCCTAATAATCTTCATTATTCATCTTATTCTTCCAGGTTACTTTTGCTTTGTCAATTCTTATTTGTAGACCACCAAATACATATTTATAAAAGAATGACCTACAAATTGGCAAAGTTTGCATTTTCATTTCGACTTTGGCCATGAGTCAGAGTCTGACATTGTCCTGTGTACCCCACGCTCAATTACCCCATCTTCTATTACCTGCTTGCGAGCATAGAAAGAAAACTTTGTAGCACGCCCCAAGCCCCGTCCCTCACCTTTAGTCGGTTTAATCTTTTGTATGCCGATTTTTATGTAACTTGCATCCGATGAAGAAATTCTTTGCCAACAAAAGCAACAAAACAAAGGAAAAAGCGAAAAATGCAAAAGAAAAAACTTTTAAGCGCCGCTAACTCGGCGTTTGGCTAATAAAGAATGTAAATGGAGCAAATTGCTTGGCCAAAAGGTAAAATTTCATAAATTTCAAACCAGAGAAAAAAAGGAAAAAAAACCGAGCAAATGCCTCGTAACTTTTTTCCGTAACTCGAAGAAACAATCGTAAAAATCGCGCAGTGTCATTAATCTGAGGACTTTCCAAAGCCCGCTCCAACCCCTGACCCGGCTTTACAAATCCAAAGTTTTCGACTCGCCCCGCCCACAATTGATGTTATAAAAGCGTTTAGCCTTAATTGTTGGGGCGTTAAAGGTTATTGTTGTTGTTGTCGTTGTTGCTGCCGTGTGCAACGATTTGTTTTTCCTTTACGCATTTTTCTCGGCATTTTGCGCTGTCATCATAAAAAACAAGAAACTCGTATAGGTGTGTGTGTGTGTGTGTGTATATAAAAAAATCAAAAACGTCGTGGATTGGACTCATTTTGGTTGGTTTGGGGAGGGGCAGCGCGACTTTGGGTCGTCGTCTTGTGCTTAGTGAGTCTGGAAACTGTTTTTAATGACCAAATATTAAAATAAAAGGTGCTGCCTTTTCGGGCCGTAGAGTTCGTTCGGTTTTCTGGCCTTTTGTTTATGGCCATGGCTGGTGGGCTCGACGTCGGTCTTATGACACTTTTCATTTACCGCTGCATAATGAAAAATTAAATTAATGAACGCACATTTCAGACCGGATGGGAATACACCCAAGCAGACCCAAAACAGATCCCAACCGTAGACCTCAGCGTTCCATTTCCACAGTTTACATTCGTTTTGCTGCTGTTGTTGTTGTTGTTTCTATAGTCATTTCCATTTGCTTTGCCAATGCCATTTTCATTTCCATTTGCCATTGCCAAGTAGTCCACATTAGCGAAGTGCCAGCCAAACAGCAACAACAACAACTACAACAAGGCTGGCGCCTTCTACTTTGTGGCAAATTAATTTGGCAAGTGCAATAAAACTTTTGTAGCAGATTTGGCCATTATTCAATGCCTGGTAAATGCAGGCAACTCCTAAGTGGAGTTGGGCATGGCGGGAGATGCCTTCGAATGGGTTGCCTGGGATAGATTCACCACGGCAGCGAAAACCTCGGCCTCAGCCTCAGCCTCAACCTCAGCCCCAGCATCGGCGTCATGTTCGTGTAATAACCAGGCCATTAAATAAATTAGTCAAATGTTTTTGTTGCCAGTTTGGGTTTTACCTAAGTGGATAAGTGAATCGGGCAGGGGAGCTGCTTGCTCGCGTGCCTTAAATGGTCTTTTCGCCATTTAGAGTAGGGGCGTGCTCAAGTATTCGCCTCCCAAAGCTGATCAGCAGCATCAATTGAAAAATGTACGGGCAACACCTGCTGAATTCGGGGCGACTTTGTGGCTTAACTTTCCAATCTTACAGTTTCACAATTTCCAGCTACAGTTCTTTCTCTTCTTCTTCGAAGCCAAAAACAAAACATTTGTCATTGCGGATTTGCTACGAAAATGTTCAATGGTAATTAAACCAAAGTGCAGCAGCAGGAGGCCCAAAACAAAACAAGGGAGCGGAGTTGCCTTCGGGTTGCCGAATATTAAACACCCTTGCAGACTTACAGAGCATATGTAAGTCCATTTCAGTTTAAATATTTAAGGTGTCTAAATGATCGTACGTACAGTGTAATTGCAAAGTTAGATCAAGACATCATTAAAGCAATCCTAAAACAAGTAAGAACATTGCAGTCGGGTGTAACCGACTGCGCAATACTCGTTCAAGGTATAATAACAGCTTAAAAAAACGAACACCGGTCCTAATTTTTATAGTTTTTTGAGTATATTTCTTATTTTTCGACTCAATCTTTACGGGAGGACATCAATAATCTGTCTGCAATATTTGTTGTATCTAGCTTTAAAATCCTGTGAGCGTAGCCAAAATCTTAAAACATTATCGAACGTGGGTAGACAGGAATATTTATTCCAAGTTTCAAGGCACTAGCTTCAAAAGCGGTGAAAAAATATTCGTTCATACAGGCGAACATTGCACAAACCCAACATATTATATTTATTTTACAAGAAAACTTGGTTATTAAAGAGCTCAAATTTCCCTGGCACTTATCGAATCGGCTGATGATACAGATCAGGAATATATGCATATAGGCTTTGTAGACAAAAGATACCTTCTTCCAGGCGTTACACACTAAGTGACAAAATAGTACTAGCTTCAGCAAGGGTATTAAATAAAAGCTCGAGAGGGGTCGAGCATATTTTGGAAAACAGATTGAATGCAATAAATCGCAGCTGAGCCGCATCGAGTCGAGACGAGATGAGTTCAGGCGGGTCAAGTCGAGTCGATTCGAGTCGAGCTGTGTTTAAAGGATGCAGGATCTGCTGTTCGCTTCATGTGGGAAGATGTATACACAGAGCCCGGAAGCTGTAAGCGTTGCAATGAGCAATAATTGCGCTTTGACACTCGAGCGGGCAGCGCTCTCAGCTGACCCCACGTCCCACCCAATGGCTGCGCGGGCCCTTTGTCTGTGTGTACGTATGCTTCAAATCAACCCTGAAATTCATAAATGCCAGCAGGCAGGGCAAGACAATGGACGAGACTACCCTGTGCTCGTCGACGCAGGACATACTAATAAATCCTTGTCACAATATCCTTTTGTTTTGCCATTTTTCGAGGCCCGAGTCGAGTAGCTATACCCCAACCGAGCGCATCATCCTTTTTGAATTTACAGCGCAATAATTCAAAACACATTCGTTGACTGACAGACAGACGAACGAGCGAGCAAGCGAGCGAGCGGGCACCGGGGCCAGCCGGCTAGCGGTCTGGGACGGGCTGAGGCTCTCAAGTCTGGCAGACTTGTCTGCCGCCCCTCAATGATTAAAGTCCTGTCGGCACGCAGCGCCATATGCTTCTCGGCGGCCTCGTTCTCAGCGTTGCCATCTCAGAGATTAATTCGCGGCTGCTTTCAGTGGCAGCTCGTTCGTCTGCCTGTTGATTGCCTTTGTCTCCGACTGAGCCGTTGTCAGTTTGCCCAGCTCCCCACACTTAAAAACAGCAACCGCTAGCGATTATTCTCTAAGCGGAGAGTACAAGCAATAAGAGTGCGTTTTAGATCTCGCGATCATGGGATATCTGAAATTAACTACTTCTCCCTTTTTTCATATTTCTGTCAGAATTTAGACGCTTTTTTTGAGGTGCATCATTTTAAATATTTTCATTTCTTAATAACATTTTTCCCATTAAATTTGGAATCTTAATCTTCAAGTTTCAATTCATTTAATGCAGCAAATAAATAAGACAATTTTTTAAAATAGGTGGTGATGCAGTATATATATGAATATACATTGCTTTTTGTTTTTTGGCACATTTCGTGAGAAACATAACTTTTTAAGTATATGAATCTACAAATTTTAAAGGCAAGTGATCTTCAGAAAGAACACCACTATGTTTAATATGTTAATTGAGAAGGTAATTTTAAGTGTTTGATTGCGATTTTAAGACCTACTCCAAAAATTGAATTTCTAAAAGCAATTAGCATTCAAAAATGTGAGAGGCCAAAGTTTAGTTAAGTTGGTATTCAAATTAAGATAAGACAAGTTGATAAAGTGGTAAGAAGAAGTAAAGTGCAAAGCAAAATAAGTAAAAGGGAAATCGACTAAAATAAACTGAAAGTCAATTGAAGGAAATATAACAATATAAGTACATAAACGGCCCATTTTAGTTGACTCGACTTAACAGCCAGCATAGTGTGCAGGCAGGCATGGGGCAGAGCTATGGGATTGAGAATGCAAGTGAATTCACTTGTAAGGGCAACAACAGTAACAGCAGCAAGAGTAACAGTTTAAACACTTATTCACACACTCACATACATCCACTCACAATCAGACAAAGCACTCATAAGACACTGTGAGGATACTTGAACTTTTTGTTTGCGCTTCGCTTTGCAACGCCTCGCCTCGGCTCGCCTCGCCAGGGCATGTGTGGCAAGTATCTAGCGAGTACAGCAGTTAAAGAAATACGTACACAAATATCCACAAGTTCTACGAATTTCGCATGCTTATCAACACACACACACACACACATGCACATACATATGCTTGGTACATACTTAGGCAAACTTGTGTGCTTAATTCCATTTTCATTTTCATTTTAGTCGACGGCAGACAAATGTAGACAACGTTGAAAGTGGTGGATGTGAAGAGAGAGAGAGAGAAAAGGCGGGAACGGCAACGTTGCAACGTTTTGTTTGAATTCTTGAGGCATCCTTTTAGCCCACTGCCTCAGTAATGTGCGCCTCCATACTCCATTCTCGCTAGCTGGCATCCGCCCAATGTTTGTCCGCTTTTGGGCATTGGCCCTGGGAAATGGGTCAGCGAAAAAGCAGCAGCGCATAATTTAATTGCCAACATTCAGAGTGGCAACTGCAACGGCAACGTATATTCCTTATAACTGAACTAAACTTTATGCGAATTCTTGATAACTAACTGGGCCTACCCCAACACCAACGACGCCAGCATCCCCCTTCTCTTCTTCTAGCTATTGTAAATCATGTGAGTCAACTTAAAAATAGGCTCCTGTTGGCATTCGAGTGGGATTGTCTGTCATCGGCAACGGCATTCGCTTAATTGCCGCACATCTGCCGCGCCCCACCTCTGCCTCCCCCTCCCTCCCTTCGCCGATACAATAATTATGTGCGTGGGCTTGCTACCCCTGGCGCCCTTCTCCAAATGAATTTATGACAACTAAGTATAAATAATTCAATTCGTGCGTGTTTACAACATTTATTAAATGAAGTGTTGAAGTGGGTGAGAATTACGCCCACACACACAAACACACACACACACACACACTCACACCTATAGACGACACTAAAGCACTCACACGTAGCCAGCTCTTGAAACGCGTTTCTTTATATATACATATATATATACTTTTTTTTTGAAGGGGCAGCCACCAAAAATATCTTGTCTATGTAGCCTGGAGTTGTCAGTCTTAACAAACACATAAAAAAAACCAAGACAGCAACAAAAATGAGCATAGAAAATCATCGCAAGTCGGCTTTGTAGCTGGGACTCTTGCTGCTGAGCAGCAGCAGCCTTGCCTTTATCTGTATCTATCCATCAAATGAGTCATAAGTGCTTAGACTTCCGCCTGTTTAGGGTTCAAAAAACTTCAAATTCAAATAAAATAACAAAAAACCAAACAGATTTGCGGCGCAGATTTGTGTGGCTGTTGCTTGAAGCTAAGGTTGTTGCCATGATCAATTGTTCAGCGATTTCAATCCCTCTTTCTCTCTCTCTCTCTTTTTCTCTCTTACTTCAGTTATTTTATTTTTGGTTTTGCGATCTTTCGATTGGTTTTTTCTTCCTTTAGCTAAGCCTATTATACACACAATATGGCAATTGTTTATAATTTACGCTTTTGCTTATATAGACCCTTTGATCAGCTTTATTGTTCCTAAATGTATCTCTAAATGCCAATATTCACTAAATTCCTTTGAAAGTTAAATATTTAATTGTAGCAGGCTTTTCAATCTCTCTAAATTTGATTTATTTATATAAATATCTATAGTTATATAGTTTCAGTTTTTTTTTGGATTTTTCATATAAATTTTAGTTATGATTAAGTTCCAAATAACTCAGAGTTTACTCTTTTAGTTGTGTCTTTTCGTCTTTCAATCTTTAAAGACCTTTTGACCTCCAATTTTTTTGCTTAGATCTGAGAGTTTTCTTTTAGTTATAGATATAAATCTCGTGTTAATCTTTCCATCTTTAATATCAAACAGATCTTAAGATCTCTCTAAAAATGTGTTCTTAGTGTTTTTCTACTTTCCACTTTCCCAAGTCTTTCAGATTTTCTTTTATTTTCTCTTTGCTTTGCTACAATTTTTTTCTTTCTCATGGTCAACTTTATGTGCAGTCTCCTTGGCTTTGTGCACCCGCCTGGCGCTTGGCAACTGTCCGTATGTGGGCATCTGTTGCTTTGGCCAATTTATGATGTCAGCTACTGTAAAACCCGCCCTGTCAACTGTCGTCAACAACGGCAACAACAATAAAATGGCAAAAGCAATGGCAAAACTATTTAAAATAACAACAGACAAGTCGTTAACGTCATGGAATTATAATTAAAAATCTGAACAAGCCGTCGGCTCTGGCAACGACCTCTTCTCTCCTTCAACGGCACAGCCCCGACCGCCGCTCTATTAACATCATTATGAGTATCATCATTATCATCGTTATAAACATTGTGGCTTGTATATTTGATAATTGACTCGGGCTTAACGCAATTAACAAAGCGTACGATTGAAAAAATATAAACTCCATCAACGATATAATGATAGAGAAAAAAAAAATATTAAATAATTATTATGCATTGTACAGGGAACAGTGCACACACATGAATTTGTCGTTTGTTCATTGAAGTTTTTTCTTTTTTTAAAACAATATAAACATTATTAAGTTAATAAACGCTAGCCAGCGGATGCAAAATGTGTTGTGGGTTCTATTTGGATGCTGTTAGTAGTTTGCGTGAATTGGTTGGCGAACAAAGCTATGAATGATACTGATGGTTATATAATATGCATTATGTCTTACGATGTTGTTGATAATGTAAACGAGAATATTGATGATATGGTATATAGCTATGCTATTGAAAATATAAAATTAAATAAAGAATTTCGCTGACTTCCTGCCTGCTGCTTGCTAGCTAATCCTTTTCATGCCACAATCAGTCTCCGTTATCACTCATAAATATTGAGCAACTTGATGTGGAATTAAAAATAAGAGCTTCCACTGAAACTCCAGCAGCTCAACCAACCATGAAAATCAAATAATCAAAAGCCAAGCTGAACGCTCTGGTCAGCCCAGGCCAGGCCAGGGCATCAATTACGTACAACATTTTTCGTATGCCCAACTTCCGGCAGATGAGCGACGACTACATCTAGCAGCACTATGATTATGAGTATGTTTATAATGATAATGATCATCAGCAAGTGGACTTTGCAAGCATTGCTCGCCCCAGCTAGCCCAGCCGGATGGCAACGTAATTGCTGGCCATTATGGCCAAGATGTATGAAAAATGGCTGGCGAAACTTTGGGCCAAGCGAGGCGCATACAACACGCGTCGCGAGTGCAAACATGGCGACTACAAATAAAAATCTATGTATATACCATTTAATTATGCGCATAAAGCTAATTAATTAGCGCCGTCCCAGTCCATGACAGATCAGATAAGAAACAGGTGTGCAATAGCACGAGCCGGCTAACATAACTCTATGAAGCCTGATTCATGATTCAGCTCCAAAGCCAAGCTGCAATTCAATTAATCTCCGCAATGGAGCTACACAAAATATATTATATGCAATATTAGCTGCGATAACAAGTGTTCAACTAACCTATTTTGCAATGGCTAACATCGAGTGTGTGTGTGTGTTTTTATGGAAGAAGCTGTTGACTACGTGGAGTACTATAAAATTATTTAAATATGAACATAAGCTGCGTATTAAACGAATTGAGTGATGATCTAATGATGAGCCATTCAGTTAATTATAAACAGTGAACGATGGTAAACAACTGAATAAATCAAGGTCAGTAGACAAGATAATCCATTGTCAAGGCCTTCAAGTTATTAAAGGGTTGCCAAACTGCTTAAAATAAACTTACGAATTGATTTCATCGCTTGTTAACACTGACAAATTCTATAAATTGCAGAGAAATATTTGTCAAAGATCTTCAGCTAATGGAGTACTTCATATTCTGGTCTAACAACTACACCTGTCAGTTGTCAGGGTTGCTAAGCTTTTTCAGAAAAATTCTATTACCGTGTTATTCATGCTTAGTTGCAACAGATTTGATAACGTGTTTAACTACTGTAGACTTTCTAAACACTTTCCATTACTTAACACTTAAAGAATTGCCTAGAATTTTAAACTTAATCTGGCATGCAAGTTTCGTTATCTATCTTCTTTAGATATTTCACACCACAAATTTCCAATCCTAGATAAATAAATATAGAACTCGTATCGAATGGGCTGCCAAGCTTTTTCATTCCAATTTTCCTACTCTCTCAAACAATGAAAAGTGGCTTTAAGGGCATTTAAATTTTTGTAACATTAAAGCTTTCCACATATTACATGAACATAACTTTAATTCAGAGACATTCTCCGAATTTGTAGGCTCCCTTTTACCCCTCTAAGTTTTTTCCTTTTGTACAGATAAAAAATCCTTCAGTCAGTACAACACTGAGGAAATCATTGCGATGCAAATGAGGGCTAGATACAATATTAATTAAATCTTCTTATTAAGCACAACTTTAGCTAAAGATTTGATTGTGTTTGGCGTGACAAAAAGCGGAGACAACTTTTCAATTTGCCGTTGTCAAAGTGCTGACTGTCCCTATCCCTACCCCCACCCCAGCTCTGCCCCTACCCGTACGCGTGCCCAGTCACTCGTCAGGCCAATTTATTTTCATTGGCAAACAAAAACATTTTGCCAAGGACACAACAAGAGCCAAAAAAGAAACATATACAGACACCCTCCCTGCACTAACCCCCTTTTATAGCCTATAATGGAAGACTATGAGTTTTTGGTGATGGGAACAGGCATTACTATAGCTATAGCTACAGCTGTAAGTTTCGAGCTACCCCTAATAGACTTTTAATTACCCAGTTACCTACCTTTGTGTTTTGTTCTGTTGGCGCTTCGGGGGCCGTGTTGATTTTTGCGCAATGACAGCATGAAATTACCATTAATTTTGGGCCCTGCAAATGCCGAAACGGAAACAGAAGCAGAGAACAAAATAGATTAGCAATAGCACAAGGAATATATGTATATATGTATATAAATATATATAATACTTTTATATATTTATATGGCAATAGATTTATAGGTACAGAGATTTGCATAAGCACAAGAAATACATATATACATGTATAGAATAAACAAAAATACATTTATATAAATATATGACATATAGATTTATACGTACAGAGATTTGCATAAGCAAGAAATACCCATCTAGAGGGAGCACAAGGGAGCAAGAGGGAGCGCCACTGAGAGTGTTGACTATACAATACTATATAAGTAAATCCCGTAAATGCCCCAGTTGCATGTCAGTCTGGCATTAAGTGCGCCCCGTAAGTGCCTCAATCAAGGCAAACTCCCCCAGCGGGGGCACTCAAATTGAATAGACAGGCAACACTTGAAGTGAAGAAGCACAGGACCATCTATAGGAATTGACATCTAGCTGAAGAAATTTGTCACACAAAATTAGCGTCGAGTTCTGAGCGCCGAATTGAGTTGAGTTGAGTTTTCTAGCGCATCATTTATCAATGTGCGCCAAATCGCCGAGTGACAGGCAACAATAAAAACAAAGCGACAGAGAAATTTGTATGGATAGAGCACATGCTAAAAGGGCGCTAAAGGGCGCGACACTTCAAGGGGTGTAACATATCAATACCATTGTCGAGGGCTGCTGTTGTTTGATAACGTATTATTGTGATTATGGCGCATATGGGAATGCTGAAATTGAGAGATTTACATGATTTCATTGCATGAACATATCGTGGGCATAATTAGCATAGGGAATGTTCGGCTATTCATATGCATATCGAGTGAAAGATTAGCTCTTAAATCGTATAAAATACAATCTCATATCAGCTGCTTTATCATATTGTTAAACTGGTTTGCTACCTCTCCAGTCATTAGCCGGTTGTATATTTGACAAGACAGAGCTGCAGCAAAATGCTGTTTTTCTAATTAATAAACAGTTTAGCATTGCCATGCTTGTATAAAATGTTTGAGACATGCTATGAAGAGCATTTACCCGCCTGTCAAATGATATTGCTTGTTCAGCAACATGCAAGTTCTTGTCTAGTCAAACTGCTTATTCAATGACATTTTTGGTTTCTTGTCAAATTAAACCGCTCCGCCAGCAGACATGAACTTTGACAGGCACATGATAAAAACGACCCTTGAATGTTGCACTCAGCTGAAGCAGCCAGTTCAAGTGCCACTTGAGATAATGTGCACAACAACTTGATGACCAATAGCCAAATGTCTCTTATCCGCCAAGTGTCATATGTTGCTCGCAATCTCAACTAATTTTGGCAGCTGCTTTCGATACACAACACTCGATTGTCAATTGTTTGGCTTGTCAGTTGTCGCACGGCCAAAGACGATGGTTGATTTGCCGTCCATAGCATTGTCCAATTGAATACCAATTCCTATACCAATTTGCCAGCTGGCTAAGTGACCCAACTTGGTACTTGAATGCGTTATGGCCAACATACTCGAATTCGAGCGTGGCAAACTGACATTTCAATGGCATTTTGATCGCGTCATTTGGGTTTTTCGGCTTTTCGCCATAATTTTTCAGTCAACATTTGTTTATTCTTTTATTCTTGTTTATTGTTTGCGCTCTGTGCTTTGCATACTTGAGCAGCGGCTGGCACTGGAGAACCCAGAGCTAGAGCTGGGTCAAAGCAACGACCATCCTCGAATTTAGCCCTCACCCCCCAACAATTATGACCAACATTGGAATGCAGTTTTGGGCTCTCTGCGCCTTATGTTTGTATTACCAATTACGTTTTCGTATGCCGCGGCACGCTTAAAATATTATATCGAATGCCCTTGAAAACAAAACGTACATTGCGCGTATTTTATACTTGTAATCGATGTTGTTGTTTTTACTTTTATTATTTTTGTTTTTATTTTTTATAGACACATATTTATGGCCAGCGAGCATTTAGTTTTCAATTTCAATTATATATTTATAGCTACCTGAAGGTCGTGCGCAGGCGTTGACAATTACCGGGCCCGCTGGCGGCATTACCATAAGTAAATATCGACGATAATCGACAATATAAGATTTAATGAGCCGCCGCTTAGCACCAACGGTTCATAAATCATTTTTATCATATTAATACACAGTTATGTTATGTATAAATTACAGCTGTATAAATTACTGCAGAGCAGTGTTTGTGTCCAAATTTGGCTACGTTTCAAATGCAGCACTCAATGACAGATAAACGGTAAAAGGGGTTGGGGAGGGGAGGGGGAATGGCCAACTTGTTCAAATTATACGTTATATTGAACAAACATTGTCACAAAGATAACGGCAACGGCCACAGCAACAACGTCACAGCTGACAAAGTGCAGGCAACACCTTTATCCGGCCCGGGGTCCATGTGCATATTATACAAAATGTCGGTGAGCTCTGCTCCAGCTGCCTTTCAATTAGAATCTTGTCAATGCCCTGCACCGCTACCGTTAACAGACAGCCAGTCAGCCAGCTAAAGGACCGAGCGCAGGACATCTACTGAACATGTTGTGCCCCTCTCTATACCAATGCCGAGGCCGTCGCCGTCATCATCTTCCTGTTCTCCAGCTGCATGTCGCCCATTTTTCGTATGACAAAGCGTGCCATTGTTGATTTCCTGCCCAGGCACCGCGCCGTCGCTGACGGAGGAGCAGCCCATCAGCAGATACCACTTAACCAGCCAAGCATCCATCCACACACAAGCACACAGTATCGCAGTTTAGGCATGAGGCATTTACTATAAGGGATGTGTTCTTGGCACAAGTGGCATAAACTTCATACGCGTTGCATATCGAAATAATATTAGCAATTATCGATTTTTTACTATTCATTTTATAGAGTAAAAATCGACTTTAGTTTACCGATTAACTTTATTTCCTATTTTATAAAAAATAGAAACAAAAAATAGTTTAATCGATATTTTGAAGCGTGCACTAATACATTTATCGATAATTGTACTGTGATCGATTATTCGGAGCCACACATTAAATAGCAATTTTAGCGCCACACACTATGCTGATAGCGGCGTATATCGATAACACTTCGATAGCAACAGTTATCGATGATTGATAATATATCGATAGCTTTAAAAGTTTAACACACGCTGATTTTCAGCAAAATCCACCCAAGCATGTCTAGCAATCCGCTCCCATGGTTAACTGGCGCTGGAGTCGCCGTTTGCTGACATGTCAAAAATTTTAACTGGCAATTTGCAGCAGAACGCGCGCCACGCACGTACAACACGACCAGACACGGCCGGCCGGCCACGTGGACAGCCGTACAGCAGACGGGAAGTTGGAGCGCACGGGAGCCACAAAAGGACAATCTGACAGCCAGACGGGACGGACGGATAAGGGGGACAGGCGAACAGACAGTGATACCAAAGCAGCGACAACGTCCCCAGCAATTTCCATGAGCGACTCGTGTGTGTGGGTGTGTGTGTGTGTGTGTTGTTTTTGTTGCATAGAACATGGCACAATATGTTGCCATGTCTGCCACACCTCTGCTGCCGCCTGCAGGCACGCCTAGCCTCGCGTCTAGCTGCCACTTGAGTATGTGCTTCTGTGTGCGTGTGTGTGGTGAACATTCTTGGTAATGGTGTCAAAATAATTTGGGTTGTCATTTGTTTTGTCGGCCACCCAAAAAGGTAAGCCGTATGCTCCAGCAGCGGGAGTGTGGCCAGTGTTGTGGATGCTGCATGGGGATTGGAGAAGAGGGGTCTAGCTGCTAGAATTCGCTGGAATGCAAGGTCTGTGCCTGAGCTCATAATCAGCAGCGCTGCTCTGGTCAGAGGAAGTTGCCGCATTTACCATTTGCTTATTTTTAATAAGCAGGCAGCTAATAAAGTATAAGTGGAAACAAGGAAGGCGCAGGGGTTGAAAGGCATTAAGGCAGCAGGAACAAACACATAAATGGGGGCGGGGAACAGGCCAAATACCTTTTGTATTGTTTTTGCTTAGCTACTGTTGTTGATGCCGGTTTGCCTTTTTATTAAATTTTTCTTGCTTGCTCGGGCAGCGGGGAGGCCAAAGGGATTCTCATGTGGTTCCATGCATGTGCGTGCTTGTGAGTGTTTGTAGCAGCAAATATTAATTGATTTTCATGTTTGTTGCTTCTTTTCGCTTACAAACAAACACACACACACACACACACTGGCGTCGAACCTTTTCGCGCAAAAATTTTTCCAATTTTCAATAGCGACGTCCCGTTCCGTCCGCAGGCCGGCGCTAGATTCCGGCACAGTTCACAACTGTGCAGACGGACGGTTGAATTGAATTTTTGGTTCAGCATCGATATTCGATTTACAGTATTCTGACTGTCAAACGCGGCGTATGCGTAATGCGTCTCAAAACAAAGCTAAAAGCTAAAAAAAATTGTTGCCTACTTTTCAGCGAAAGGGCCAGAGAATGCAGCGAACTTTTCGTGATTTATGGTTAACGGCGGCAACTATTTGCAGAGCTGAATGAATTTAATTTGCTGCAACATATGGCTTGATATGATTTGACAGTTTCTCCTTATATGTATATTTGTGCTCGACTTTTTTCACTGTCGGGGCAGACAACAAGTTAAATGGCGTCTAACATTTTTGATTTCGCTAGCGTTGCTGGCATCATAAATCATTGGCTAGGTGTGACATGGCCCGGTAACTAAAGCAAGAACAACAACAGCAGCCAGCTTGATAATGAATTGTTGTTCTCATAGTTGTTGATTGATGCTCAAGATAGAGCTGAACAGCAGCTTCACAGTGCCCCCGCACAACGCTTAAATGTCGCTTATGGGGGAGGGGGAGTTTATAACGGTAGGTAGGGAAACTGTGGCATGCAACAGCTGCCAATGCCAGTAGACAGTTCTCCGAGTCTACAGCCCCTAAATCTCATCGTCATCAGCTTGAAGGGCCCTTTGTTTGTTTGCTAATAGCTTGTTAGCCATTTCAAAAACAATTTTCTAACAACAACAGCAACGACAACGATGACAGCAACAAGGAGCAGGGCAACAGACAGGGACATGTGTCCTCTTTACTAACTTATCGGCCCGCAGCTCCCAGCCCAGAGCTACTCTGCTGGTCTCGACTTTCACTGCGCCGCTGCTGCTCTGTCATAATTCAGGCAAGCAAAAACGCAAGCTAAAAAAAAACAAAAAAACACTGAAACTGAAAAAAAAATCACGTACACACACGCGTAGTCACACACATATTGACAGCTTTGCCATAAATTTCAGGTAACAGCGACAGCCAAGGACACACACGCACACAGTTGTTGCTATTGCTGCCCTTTTTTGTCACAGTTTGTTGAAGTTGTTGCCAAGTGTCGCACTCATTTTGCGTATCATTCATACGCCACGTGAAGCCGGCGGAGCCAACAAAAATGTCATACAAAACGATGGGGGGGATTACGATTATGCATGTAAATATTTGATGCTCTGTGCAGATACATTGAAGGTAAGTGCACTAAAGATCGTTGCTCGCAGAGCGACAAACTTTGCAGGTATATCATATGGCACCTATATAGTACTATATTATAATACTGGAACATAACTGAAGGACGTAGTTGCCAGTACTATTTTTAAATCAGGTTCATAGTTTGTCACTTTACCCCAAACCTGGAATAAATAATAATAGAGCTTAAGGTTAATGCTGATGTTTATGTTCGACAGTTTTTCTTTTGGGATTTTCGACGTGGTTTATGAATAGAACGATAAACTTACTTCGATTAATTGATACTGCCAGCTCGTCAAGTGACATTCTGTTAGAATAAAGCATTAATTTGCCCCAAGAACAAAAATATACAATAATAATGACCACTGACTAAAATTCTCTACCACTCGTAATCCCAGAAACGTTTTAAATAGGCAATGACACCGACTCAGAGTGAACACAACAAATTTACGTATAAATAGCCACAAAATAATGGCCAATATTTCTGTAATGGTATTGTCCGCTTAGTCGCTCAACTCTCCGGTAAAACCTAATTTATATATTAAAATGTTCCGCAAATTGGAAAAGTTAACAATTTTCAGCAAGTTGCAGTATTTAAAGTGAGTGTCTTAGATAAAACCCCACTGTACTTAGTCAGCCAAGCCCCCAGGCATTGCCACTGTATAAATGATATGCGAGTTATGCCAGCCCAGGGGAAACCCTGTTTAGCTGTTGTGCCTTTTGCAGCCGATGGCTGTTATTACTTTGTTTGTTTAACTTCAATTTTGCCAGCTTGTTGCTAATATTTCATCAGAAAGGGTTGTCCCTCTGCTACCTTTTGGCTGAAACTGGCGCCCCGTTTATTATTTTTTTTTCGGTTTTTTTGTTTTGCGTTTTTTACGAACTTTGAACAAGTTTGTCGCTGTTTCAACCCTTGTGCACATCCGGTGCTCGGATGCCCGGCCCAAATGACTTTAAAAACTTCATTGACACCCCACAGCTCCGAGCAGCACACATGTCGCTTTTGTTTAGCCAAATTAAAATTCACTTAAAAACATTCCGTTTTAGTTTTAATTATTATTTAAAAATTTTCCATTCTATTCTAATATTTGAGGTTTTTCACTTTGAGGTGTTTTTGTGTTTTTTTTTTTGTCTTTGTTATTTCAATGGGCAAAATCCTTGTTAAGAATTTATGGGCCACAAAAGCCGCAGACGTGACCCATGCAATTTGCATTCTGTTGAGTTAAGTGGAGGGATAAAGGGATGCGGCTGGCGATGGAGATAGATGTGGAATGGGTGCGATGAGTGGGATATTACGGGCGTTGCCACGTTGGCTCGCCAACCAGATGCTTCGTCAATAATGTATAAGCATTGCGGCAAAAACTTATGCAAGGCGGGGCTGCCTCTTAAAAGGTTTTCCGTTTGTGTGTCTGTCTATGTGTGTGTGCTTCTTGACTGTGTGCGCTTAAAAGCTCGCACACTCTTTGTCTCGACCTGCTTTTACTCAATTGCAATCAATTAAAAATCAATCAACTCAAATGTAGTGAAAAACAATTTTTAATTGAAAAGCAGCCAAAGCGAGCACCCGGCCAAAAGAGACTGAATCCCAGCTGACCGGGGCACCTGTAAGTGCTTGCGAAGAGTGCTCAGCACTACACTTCAAGTGGTTTAACAGACACACACATCAACGCACTCAAACAGACGCACAGACATAGCACACACACCCATATAAAGTAGCCGAAAGCAAAGTGCATGAATATTTTATGAAGATAAATAAGGATAAAAACTTCAAACGACCACGAAAAGTGGTCGCCGCTCGGAAATGGACCTGGTCCAAAGGATGCAGCATCAGCATCAGCCGCAGTAGTATCAGCATCAGCAGCAGCAGCAGCAGCAGCAGCAACAGCATAAGCATCCAGAGAAACCAGCAGGTCAACAGCTCAGCAACTAGCATCCAATAAAACAAAGAGCGAGAAATAGCAGGAATAAGAGCGCAAAAGGAGAGAGTGGGCAAACAACTGGACGTTCACATGGCGTATGAGCAATGTGCTCTATACATGACATTTGCATTTCACCTTTACATTTGCTCGTTTTATTTGCGGAGCTGATCACAGGCAATAGGAATGGAAAATCGAAGCGCACCATTTAAACGTGAAGAACTAACTGCAAGCAGGGGAAGTGGGAGTTTGGAATATTGTAGATGGGATCGCTTGGGCATTAAAACGATTTTTATAGGCACTAAACTGAAAATTATCAAAGGTTTTTTCTTAAGCCTGCGCAAAGTAAATTTCAAGCTTGATTTTACCATTAACTCAAAGCTAGCCAGGGAGAACAAATGTCTGTTAGCAATCAAAATAAGACAGTGTACAGCAAATTCTAGAAGGTGAAAAGGGAAACGAAAATGTTTTTTTAAAGTCTGGACTTTGCCTGCCTTCTATTTAAATAAATGTAGCAGAAAAAATCAGATTAATAATGTGTACTTTATGTGTATATTGAATTTGACACATACAAATTCTTCTCAATGCAATAATACATATTAAGCAAGTTAGGGTGCTATTATCGGCATAATAATAATAATAAGCAGTGCTTGACTGGAAGATACCCTGTACCCTGTACCAATACATGCGAATTTCTGTAGGGCTTATACTTTTAAATTATCCGATATATTAATAAGAAATATATATAAACATATCCTACAAATATTTATTGAAATGCTTGCTTTTACATGCTTTTACTACATACATTTCCAAAAATAAACCAATTTAGCTTTTACCTATTATCAAAAGAAGCAGGGTATAACAATAATCAAATAAAATTAAAATTCAATAAAGTCTATAATTATTTTTATCAGAATTAAGTTGAAAACGCCGCATTGTTTAATGATGGTAACAGCGGCAATGCTATCGTAATTAATTGAATTACACAGAATCTATAATCAATTGTTGTAAAAATATATCTAGTAGTAAATTGTGTACTGTACGCAACATTTGAAGGTATCGGAATCAGTAATTAGTGCATGTAGCAAGTAAGATCATATTATATATAACGCGAATACTTTTGTATTTGGCTTTAAAATATTTTTAGCCCTAAGCTAAAAAAAGCCCACAAATGATGTGCATTTAATGTGATGAACTTCTGTTCGCAACCACTCAAGTGCAAATGAATCTAAAGCTCAAACTATGCCATAGACGATGATAATATATACTTTTAGATAGCTTCACGAAACTATCTGACCGCAAATGTTGTCTGCGGCGCATAAATATTTTTAATGAACTTTGCTTTATGAGACAAGCAACGACAAAAGTCGCCGACAACTGACCAGTCCAATAAACTACGTACAAAAAGCGAAACTCATTTCAAAGCTATTAGCCGGAAACTGCAAACACAACAACAACAACAGCGGCAACAACAATGAGAACAGCTACTCTATGGAATGAATCCCAACGTCGTCGACTGCAAAACGGCGCTGCCAACTACTTAGTTACATACAGGTCTTGTTACAATTTCTTTGGCCGAGGCGTTCGTGCGCACAGACACCTTCTGGCCCGGACTCGACAGGCGCAATGCTGGGCAGGATCATAGTCCTGCCACCGATTCCTGCAATGCGCTGCCTTTTGTTTGCCCAGCAAGTCAAGTGGTTGGGCGGCCCACAAACTGAAACGAAGCGAAACGGAACGAGCCGCTGTGGTGTGGTGCGGTGTGGAGCGGTGCGAAGAGGGTGGGGGCGAACCACTCAATGTAATGAAGGTCATTAGAAATGTACTCGAGGGCATGGCGCACGCACAACTCATTTGCACTTGGCCAAGTTGCAGGGGCGCCATCAAAAAGTGCGTGAAGCACAAAGCAAAAGTTTTCTTTCTTTCTTGCGTTGGCCTCTCATTGTTGGCAGCTTTGGGTCATTAGGTGACGCTTGTCCATGGGCGCAAACGTAATTAGTAGACGACGACAGAGGCGACATCAAAACATGTAAAGTAGGGCGACTGCCGCTCGACTGACCCAACGAGCCATGCCCCCAATGGATGCGTCCCCATTGGATCTGGCTATCGCGTCTGGGTCTGAGTTCGATGTGAGGCTGAGACTGCGGGCAAAAACTTGGTAATTAGGATGTTTGTGCTGACAGACGGACAGACACGAGCAGACAGCCGGACAGGCGGACGGACGGGGCGTAAAGAATGCGCAAAAACGACGCAACGCAAAAGAAAGTGAAAAGGCAAACGGCTGTCGAACGGGTTTTGTGTTTTTTTTTCTTTTCTTTTTTTTTTGGCAGTCAACGCGGAAGAAGAAGATGCAGCTCAAGCTGAAACTGAAGCTAAAGCTGGCACGAAAAGATGCTAACGATGGCTGCGACAGCGCATAGACGGCATTCGTAAATTAAGTTGACATCTTAAGTTTAACTTTTTTAATTAGATTTTATCATTATAATCAAGTCACAGTGGCAACTCTCAGTTTGCCAATACTGGCCACACAGCCTTGCCCCGTCACCTTGCCCCTTCGCCTTGCGACTTTCGCCTTGCTCCGTGCTCCAAGCTCCCTGCCCTTGGCCTTTGCTTTTTATTTACATTTTCAATTTGAGCTTTGGCATTTTGGTGCGCTGCAAAGCAGGCAAGCGTTCTATAGCCTCGTTGAGGCGGCAATTGGCCGGTTCATTATCGCGTGCAACATTATGGGGCGTAAGAAAATTTGAGCTTTTAATGCTCAATTCCTCGTATAGCAACAATGTGGCTCAAAGCGTCGCCCGTGCTGCACATTTTGAAACTGCAGATTGCATCGATTTCATTGCCGCACACCATGCACCACACCCAAGCACATACAACAAATAAGAATGTTGTCGTCGGGTGTAACCGTCAACGCAATACTCGTTTACATTGTAATAAGAACCAAAACAATTTGAGCCCCCTGCAATCGGTTTTAATATTGTTTTTTATACCACAATTGATTAAAAATATTAATTTGCAATTGTAAATTTTGCAAATAAAAATTGTCTTTTCGAAAATGCACTTAGTTTAAATACAGAATAAATCTAGCGGACAAATCATAGCCTAAATACATCAAAATCTGTTCTGTTTTGACAAAGTTATGGGAGCTATAGTTTTACATTTGAATATTTTTTTCAAACAGACGTTTTGAAATTTAATAATAAATGTAAAAGTTGCCCCTTCAAAAAAAAAACTTTATCTGACGCGAGTATAGACGACTATATATTCCAAATTTCATGTCCCTAGCTTCAATTGCGTTGATACGGACAGACATTTCACAAACCCGATATACTCATTTTCATCTAATAAACGAGTAAAACAAGTGTTAACAATAAAATTGATGTTTGCCAAAGAGATTGCAGCGCAGAAGCTAGACTGGGCTAAGTAAGCAAACTCGTTGCAACTGTGATAAGGTAAGAACAGTCATCGTCAAGTTAGCCGAAGATTGAAATATCCCGACGAACATATGGCAATATAGGATACAGGATTCCAACCAAACACAAGACTCCATTATTGACTAATTGTTCCTATACAAATATAGTTTGCATTGCATTTAAATATTCTCAGCATAGGGCATTAAAGTGGAAAATAACTTGCACTCGTAGCTGTACCATATACGCATACTCATGCTTAAGTTTATACTCACATACTCATATTCATACTCGCACTCGCACTTGTGGTCGTAAGTAAGCTACACATAGCTCTATAGGTGTTTTGAGGAAATACGCTTAAGTGGCATCAACGTAGAGTCTCGGGCTCGGGCTCGAGACGAGCCGAGTTCTGGTTTGTGTTACGGTTTGGGTTTGGGTTCGGGTTTGGTTTTGATTTGGTTCATTTCCATTGCACATTTAAGTTAAAATGACGAACTGATGAGCATTTTTAATGTCAATTTGATGATTCGCCATGAAACCAAAGTGTGTCTCGGCACTGTGTATGCGTGCGTGTGTGTGTGTCTGTGTGGGGGCAACTTTATGTGCCAACGGCCACTAAGCAAATAATAACAAATGAATAATGTACTGAGCATATACAGGAGACCAATCAACTGAACCGAACGAACGAACGTAGGATTCAACTGTCCAGTTGCCAGTTACGGTTTTTGGGCAACATACTTACACACACACACAGAGAGACAGACAACACTCATTGATTATTTAAACGTTTGCGGTACTATTCTCCCAGGGAGAGAAAGAGAGCGAGAGAGAAAGAGTCCCAGTCGCAGCCGCAATAACAGCCACAACCACAGGAATAGCAACAACAATAGCAATGACAGCAACAACAATAACAACATCCACATATTTTACGTGCATTTGTGGGCTTCACACTCTGGCATTTATTGTTTACCGTTTGTATCTAAAGTTTTATGGCATTGGGGCATGAATAAATATTGATTCGATATGGGCGCTGCTGAATATAAAATTGTTGCAATTGCTCAACATACTAGGTGCAGTTGCACCTATAATTCGTGAATATCATGGAATTGATAAGATATAGTGATATATAAGTTATCCTTTGAATTAGTTAGTGAAGCTTTTCCTTAAAGCTTTCATATGAATTAAATATATCTAAGCCGTTTTCAGTACCTAAATGACAATTTTCGAAAATTTAGTTAATCCTTAAAATCGTTTTAGAATGTTTTCAATAAGTTGAGCTTTCACTTTGCTATTGAATGACAATTTACGTTAAATGTGCTTTCGAAGCTTATTTGCTTAAATTAATTAAGCTCACACATTGAGCGTTCGCTTGGGGTGATTTTAGTTTTTAAAGCTTCCATTTCAGTTTCAATCCGTATGCTTTCAATAATTGTTTACCAAATTACTTTAAGCTCCTCCAAGATTATTCACTTGTTCAAATGCCATTTGCAGGGTACTTTATCAAGCTCTATGGGTACTCTTTAATTACCAGAAACCTCAATGAGGAAGCTCGCTGAATAGAACACTAGTTGATATAACGTTTTGCCCTCATCCCCCGTAAGCTGCTTTCTCGCTATTTCCTTATACTGTCGCTTACTCGAAATGTAGACAATCCTGATGCGTTCCAATTACTCAAGCAGTCAATGCCATTGCAAGCCCTGCAACAACAACGACAAGCAACAATAATGCAGTCGAAGATATAGTGCTTGCCGGGGCACATTGTACGCTCAAGTAGCGCCGCGTCGCTGCCAACGTCGCTGTCGACGTCGGTTGAGTCCCCCATTCATAGGGTGCCTTGTGTACTTATTTTTAAACGTATTAAGGAAGCAGCAGCAAGGAATTGAGCCTCGAGAGTGGAGTGCAGCGGCGACGACTCGACTTGGACTGAGGTAGCAACAGCGACTGAATAAATGAAACGTACCATGTCGCAAAAAGGGGCAGCTAACGGAGGCGCCGCCACAGAGCAACAGTCAGGCGCAAAAGGTAACCAACAAAGAGTTCACATTGAATTGGCTTTCAATTCGAGCCCTAGACATTTTTTAGCAAAAGCCTGTCTTGACTGCGATTTTCCAACGTCAGAATAACTTCAGGGGCTTTAGTACGTCGAACTATTTCAAAACTAGAAACACGTTTCATAAGCATACAAAATATCTACAGACAAGCTGACTACAAGCAAAACACAATCGCTTACAGGATCTTGATGCTAACTGACATGAACTTTACCACGAAAATTCGACAAAAAAAGAAAACGAACCAAAATCATCTACTTTTGAAATTTTCACTATATCTTATCTAGCTTATCACTAAAGCAGCTGTAACGGATATTTTTTCCATTAAAACTTTTAATTTTTACCCTCTGACAACATTGAAGAACAAACCGTTCAAAAGGATTTTAGTTGGCTGGGTCAAGACCAGGATCGATTAGAGTAAGTTTTTATTCCGCTTAACAGATTTTGAACTTTAAGTTGCAATTTGTTTTTATTTTGGGCTTTTTTACCAATGCCCAGATAGTGCAAAAGTTATGCGCGAAACAAACAAAAAAAAACAGATATAATAAAAATAAATAAAAAGGGAAAAGAATAAGAGAAAGCAAATATTTCTTGGCTGCGTTTGGCTTCTTAGTTTCCTGTCGAATTCATGTTGGACGCAAATTTATGACTGTCAAAAAGTTCAACTGCGAAGTCTTAAGACAGAGACGGATGCGCCAAGCTGGCTGCAAGGAAGAAATATGCAAGAACTTGCCGCCATCTTCAACTTAAACACTTAACACTGTGTAAAGGAATGAAAAAAAAATATAAAACTATTTTTTAAACATTTTTTTGGTAAAGTTGTAAATTAATAGCGTTATAAAAACAGGCCCACAGAAATTACTTTAAAGAACAAAATGCAATCCTTGTTGTGTCTTCATCTTATATATTTTCCGCAAATAAAGTGCTTAGTATCAGTTGAGCATTGTTAAGCGTTTGTAAATCAGGGAGATTCAAGTAAATTGTTATTTGATATGCAAGCGATTTGCAACACTGTCTCTTAACTTTGGCATCAAGCAAAGCAGCTGTCAATGTCCCGCTATGTCTGGCTATCAGCTACAACAACGCATTTAAATCAAAGCCACAAACCTATCAAGACATTTTTAATGACGCCCCAAGGCAGCCCCCTGCCACCCCACACCAACCGTAAGTGGCAGCACGCCCGCTGGGCTTCATGTCTGCGGTTAAGGGGCTCCAGACAGCAACAGCAACTCTCATCAGGCCCCCCTACCGAACTGTCTGATATATACTACGTCTATATACACATTTCAAATGAAACAAATGCAAATTGTTGTCATTCAGCGACGTCAGCAAGGACAGCAAGGACGACAGTCGATTGGTTTCAAGCCAGGAACAGGCACTTGGTGTCCTGTGCCCGTGTTGCGGCCCCGCCTCGTAAATGTTCATTAATCCGCTGGCATTGCAGACAACACAACAACAACAACACATGATATTTGCGGTGTGTTGTTTGTGTATATTAATGCGGCTGGCAAAAGTAGCTTTTAATTAGCATGTTGTCTGCGGGCCGCAACGCAGCTCGTTTGTTGCAAGTTGTTTTGGGGATTTTTGAACGGCTTTTTGGTTGACTGGCAACAACCTAAGCGCAGGTGCGCGTCGCCATTGAAAGTCGGCTAACGAAGGAAATGGAAAATAAGCAGAAGCCGAACACAAAAGCACCAGGGGAAAAATACACGAATATAGGCGGCAATAGTTTTTGCCCGGTTTGAGGAGGTGGCGCAACTGATGGGCTCTAAGGACTTAAATGGGACTTAGGCTTAATGTCGCCTGCGGTTTTTGCGTTTGCGATTTGCGTGAAACGTTGCAGGGGCTAGAGGCGGAAACGGAGTGCAGGGGTTTGTCTCTGCCTCGGCACGTGAGTCTAATTAGTTATCAATAGTTTTGTGGGTCGTAAAATGTTTTAAGCCTTCGCTTTAGAACGCTAAGGGAAATGCCATGAAAAGCTCAATCGATTTAGTGCCATTGAAAAACTAATTAGCAATGCAAAAGAAAATGGACTGGGAATATATAAAGTTTTAATTACAAGTTTTTTAAATAATTGTTTAAGAATATTTCGGAACTGGCCCTGAATATTATAGTTTTATAAAAATAATTATTTCAATTACTTAATCACTTTAATTAATTCATTTTTTTCAAAAAATATGTTTCAATATTCATTTGCCATTTTGTGTGTTTAAACCCTAGTTTATAAATTGTAATCCATTCACTTAAAAACAAACATTACGCTTCGAGCTATAATAAATTTCCTGGTAGTTTTCGGGCGCGCACTGTATTTGTATGTGATATATGTTTTTATCTCTTACACTTAATTAATATCCTCAAAGTTACTTTTTTACTGCACTGACTATATTTTAAATAAAATAACAGCTAATTAATGTATCTGGAGTTTAATCATGTGTACATTTTAATTTATACCCGTACTTAAAACCTTAGCAGAAGCCTTGCTTTACAACTTTGGATAACTCCTCGTTCCTCTCTATTATGGCCATGCCGTGCTCGTTTTTGAATACAAGTGTACACGTCTCACTTATTCGTAAGCATTTAATAGCCCATTAGTTAGCTGCGTGCCACTCGTCATCCACATAATTGCAGTCACGCACATTCAAATCAGCTGAAACGGAACAGTGGAAATCCAACTTATATGCCCTACACCTGACATTTTTCAACACTATATGATTTAGGTTTTGGCATAGCATTGATGCTGCTACATGCTCAATATTTACTTATTGCAAGTGTTTGTGGCTGATTATTTCAGTTCTATGTGTTATTGTATAGTATAATAAAAATGAAAGTATACGCACGAAAGATTTTTAAAAAAAAAGCATAGCTATAGTAACTTTCCAGCAAAACAGCGCAGCCAGTAAAACGTTGCGGCTGCTGGTCTCGCAAGAGAGGAACCGGGTGAGTATTAAAGCGAGCTGCGTGCATACATTTTGAGCAGGTTGCAAATAAATATTGAATGCCTTTCATTTTTCAATGAAAATAAAAATAAAATAGAGTTAGCAAGAAAGAGATATAAATGCATTATATGTAACAAAAATTCCTTAAGAGTCTTATTCTTTACGCCCCTGTCTCCGTTTAAAGTTTTGGATCAATTTGCTGCATTAGCCGGTTCATTGGCATGACGAACGGATGCGCTGCAAACTAAGCAATGTCAAGCGCTGTAATTTGAAGTTATTGCAGCTGTGCTGCGAGCTGCGAGTGGGGTTAAAGGGGGCGGAGGGTATTTCAAGTGAATTTCTCAGTGCACGCTAATTAGACGGCACGCAGGCGCATGACACAAAAAACCAAACCACAGGGCTGTATGAGAGAGTTGGGGTGGACAGAAGTTAAAGGAGGTTGCCACTGTTGTCGATGCAATTGTTGTTCGGTGTTGCTAGCGTTGCTGCTGTTGTTGTTATGATTATTAGGCATAAAGTGCTGAAGCTGCTGTTGCCTCGGCCCAGGCCTAAGTAACACGATTTTTCTTCATTATTATTTCTTGGCACGCGATCTGACAAGTTAGACGACTTGCTGCTGTGGTTGTTGTCGTTGCAGTTGTTATTGTTGTTCGGTTAGAGTTGTCGTTGTTGCTGTTGGACTTTGAGCTAGTCAAGCAAGCTGTCGCCATCGCCATCGCCTTGGCTGTCGTGTTATGCGATTTACATGAAGTGTTGGCGAAGGCAAACTTTTCACGACGCCTGCCCCCAGCCGCCGCGCCACCCGGCCTTGCCCATTTAACTAAAATGCGACCAAGACACCCCACAGCCAGTTGATGTCTATCTAGTGTGCATATACATACGTACTTATAATGGGCATTATAGTATATGTGTACAAATATATATAATCTACTTTTATAAAGAAATTACATTTGACGACTTACTTGCAATTAGCCACGTCTGAATCTTGTTGCGTTATTGTTGTTGTTGTTTTCGCTTTTGTTTGCTGGTGTATGCTGCTATGTGTGTGACTCCATAAATATTGTCAAGTTTCCCCAACGATCTGTAAAACAAAAGACAAGCGATATTTTGTACATGTGAATAAGTTAGTCATGTTTGAAATATATATTAAAAAGCATGTGCATTGTAAGCAGCAATTACTGAGATGACTCCAAATGAGATACTAATCACAATTTCTACTAAGTAGCCAACTAATTGAGCAGTGGAATTTGTCAGTCGAGAGATGGTTTCGATAAGAAAACCATGAAAAACAACTTTTTTGTTTTTTTCTTTTATAATAAGTAGTCAAACACAATGGGTTCTGAAAGACTACTACTAGTCTCCAGTATTATATCTAGTATCTAGTATTATTATTCATAATGTACACAGAAGTCACTAATCTCTTTGGTTATTTTCCGTCCCGCATTCTACAATTATTCATAATGTACACAGAAATCATTAATCTCTTTGGTTATTTTCCACAAGGGACTTTTTTATTTTCCTTGATTTATGGCGATCTTATCGTAGAATTTGTCACCATATCTACAAACCTTACAAAACAAGCACACAAGAGTTAGGAAAAAACAAGTTGAGTCGGGCGTGTCCGATTAGAAATACCTGTACCCAAGCCGAGCATGCCTATAAGGAGTTTCAAAGTAAAAATAACACATGAAAGATCAGACCATGGACAAAAAGTCATTCCCTCCAATAAAATCGATTTAGTTTTTACAAGGTCATGGTAGTTTAAAATTTGCGCCCATGCCTTCTCGAAATTATTAAGGACAAAGTATAAACATGATAAAATGTTACCAAAAATGTGTTTGCAGATTACAATGCAGAATAAATCTAGAGATCATAATATGAACGAACTTTATACCCCATTAAAATCGATTGAGTTTTGAATAAATTAAAGTAAAGTACTTTTTCATTTAAGCTCATGTTTTCAGAGTTTTCCGCTGGCATTTTTTCCGGTGCGACGTGTGTAAATACTGTCTGATCGTTCTGATAAGAATATATGTATGTCGATTATGAATTCAGTGAGTTACAGCCTTACATACCCTTGCAATAATAACTAGTGTCCCCAAAAATAATAATCAACAAAAGTCACACGTGATTTGTCAGAACATGAACATCAACAGGTGCGTTCACTGTTTGTTACACTGTTTACCTTCATGCTACCGTTTCGACCCTCGCTGGTAAACAATCTTATCTATTTGCATAACGTAAAGTTATCATGTACTTAAGCGCAACCCCGAAAATTTAATCAGATCGGACCGAGACGAGTATCTCTTTCTTCGCAGATAGTCTTTGCGGCTATCATGCGCGAAATGTGCGCAGCTTGGTTAATTGCAAAAAACTATTTGATAAAATGGATTAAGAAAATAAGAAAAACACACATTAAATGTATTTTTATGCACATAAATAACAAAGACGAGCAAGTGGCAGTGCGGGGAGTTGGGAAAGAAGGTACAGTTGTTGGCTTGCCGGCGGGGCACAGACACATTACATTTTCTGCTCCAAATACGCTTTTCACAATTTTTATACACATGCACGCAGCAGATGCCGACTTTTGATTTTACTTTTGCCAACGCGGCGTATGCGCAATGTTTGCGAGCGGAGTGTGCGCACAGAAAGCAAACAGAGCCGACAAACAGATAAACAAACAAACAAGCAAACAACAAATGCACACACACAAACACACATACATTCAACCTCAAGTTGGCCCAGTCAGTCAGTCTAGCAACCACTGAGCCATGGGCGTTTGTAAGTATATGAAAAGTGAAAATTGCATTTGTTTTTAATGCAGCTGAAAATTAAGTCGAAAATGTGTGGCAAGGTTGACTGGCAGAGACCGTTAACAGACAGCAGACAGTCGAAAGAGCCGAAGAAATGCGCCGTTTGCCGACGGCCAGATTCTGTCGACTGATCAGCCAAAAAAAAAAGAAGAAAACGAAAATCTTCGCACTGGGCCAAGGGAAAAACAACGGGCGAAATTAGCTTTTCACTTGTGCAAAGATTTTCTTTTCGAAATAAACCACGGCACCAAATGCATTTGAAAATGTTGCCTTCCACTCTAAATTTCATATATCTTACTTATATCGTAGGTAAATGAGTATGTTTCCCAAGACAAATTATCCTATATTTGTATATATTTATATGTATATATAAACTTGTCTGTGGTGACTAGCGATCAAGCCCGAAAAGCTGCATAGTTAATGGAATTTTTCGTTCTTATCAGAAAACTTCACCAAAACAAAAATATCAAATTAAAATTCTAAATATTGACATTGCTTTTGGCAAAAAGCAAATCGCATTTTTATGATAAGCAAAATAAATAAATCTTTTTTTTCACACAGCTGTTATATTTATTTCAGCAGCAGTAGCAGTAAATAATCTGTCAAGAATTAAAAATAAAAATTGCACCAAATTTTAGCTTAAGCCGTAAAGAAGATTTTAAAGAGCAATAAATGCAGAAGTCTAGAGTACGCCTTTGTAGTTGTCTATGTTTAAATTTTAGGAAAACTCGATTGCAAAGAATATTTATGTATGCTTATTAGCTATATTCTAAATACAAAAAATTGTGATAACTCATTGAAGTTTAAAAGGATTTTTTTTTCTTGCTCATCTCCTCTAATGAAAGTCAATCATCTGACACACGGACACACACTTTGCAAATGTGGTTATCCCGATCTCATCAGTTAATCCCATTGCACTCACATATGCAAAACTCATTGGAATTTGTCGGCTGTCCAGTGCGCCCACATCACGTGGCCGGACGGCAATGCCATCGATGCCCAGCATCATCATCATTAATTAAACACTTAATTAAAACTGCAGCTGGCTGCTGGGACCAATGAGAGGGGGCGGCGAGGTGTTTCAATGCAATGCACTGTGCCAGAAGGAGGAGTTGGTGGAGGAGGCGCTATAAATTGATTAGGCGGCATTTTGTGAGCGCTTTCGGCAGTCAACTGGCAAAAAGCAATAACAACAGTTAACAGCATTTAAAATGCAAACCGCTAAAAGCAAAAAGCAACAACAATGAGAGCAGCTAATGACGACCGAATAATGGGTTTAATAAATAAAAATATAAGTATAGCAACTTTCATTTTTCGTCATGATTTCCATTGAATTAGGCAAGAGTAAGAGAGAGCGAGACAGAGAGAGAGAGAGAGAGAGATAGATAAACGATAAGCGACAGGCGATAACAGCTTAAATAGTTTATGTGTTTTAGGTATTACAAACCGATTAACAGAGGGTGAGAGCGAATGTTATTGCGATGAAATTGGAATCAACTAATTTTTCCGACTGTCGCTGTTATACGTATGAAGGTAAGAGAGACCGGGCACTAAGTGAGAACCTGGGTATTTCTGTTTAAGCTCTATAAATATCTCGCACACCGATAAGCTTTTAAATCAAATCAATAAGTAAATATGAAATAAATTCATTCACAATTTTAATGTTTCGACGTTGTTTTAATTAAAATTGACAAAAGATAAATGGTGTAAGATAAGCGGGAACACTTAAAAATAATTTTGAAAGGGTGAAAGTTTTGTGTTAATCTAAACGTTGCTTCTTACTTATCTTATATAAAAGTGATAAGTGATAAGTGTTCAATAAGACACAAAGAACTTTTAACATCGAACAGGCTTTATTATGTCAATGTTGATGATATAATATATATATAATATATAATATATATAGGCCCTTACTGTATACTCATGCATTACACATTTCGTGAGAAAAATATAAAAACACTTTGCTAGTTAGACAACTAATTGATAAATTGCATTATACTTTCTTAAAACAAGTATTTAACATTGTACATTTTCTCGTATATCGCGCTAATGTTTATGAGAAAAATCGTGTAATAAAATTTAGTTATATTTTTTTCAGCTTAGCTTATAAATGAGAAATTTTCATGCCAATTCTTAACCCCAAGAACTTTGCTTACATTACAGTTCAAATAATACTTGATTGATTACTATAAAAAGACAACATTTGAACGACTTTTTTTCAGACTTATCGAAATTTGACACCACCATCATAATAAGCCCTTAATTGCTACTTGTAATTGCAGACTAATTTTATAGATCACATCCGACAAAAATGGGGGTTCAGGCTGTTTGTACGGCGTTGTCCGTAGTTCCCACAACATTTCAAACAAGAGCGTCGAATGCGAAATATCAAGTTATGTTTACCGTTTTACACTTATGCAATTACATTGACAAGGGGCGATCCCGAAGGGGCCCCTAAATGACAAGAAAAATCCCGATAACGAAGAGAAGCGAAACCCGAGAACCGAGCGCCGAAAACACAAAAAAAAAACACCAGAGCGAAACGCAATCAAAGGCTGTTTATCTTCTTGACTGTTAAGTCGCAGTCCTTTTTTATTTTTTCCTTTCCTTTTTTTTTTTGTTCATCGGACACTGAATAAGGGTCACACAATGGCAATAGATGGCCTTGGGTGCGGAGGGTCCCTTTTCGTCTGTTTTTCAAGTATTTTTCATTTACATTTTCAATAATAATAAAAATAATAATAGTAATATGTGTAATATATGTAATACATAAGTAGCTTAGCAATTTGTTATTGCCCCTAGTGACCGCCGAAACATTTATTATTGCCAAAAATCGCTTATAAAGTATTCAATAGTGCAAATTTTTGTAGCTCTGTTTGGGGCGGGGCGTGCTGGGGAGCTGAGAGTGGGGCGTGGTCCATGTCCATGTCTACGTCCATGTTCATGTAAATGAAAAGGAATTGTTATAAATTGTCTTGGACCTTTTTCCCGTTGTTCGCCTTTCAGTCTGTCGTATTTCCTTTTTATACACTTATGAAAGGATATTCTGATTTCTCACGAGTTTCGTAGCGCATATGCAAACTCACATAAAATTTTATTTTCTGTCTAAAAAATTGTGTTTATATTTACAGCTATTTTCATTGTACCTAAAAACTTAATAAACAAAAATAACTATCACACACGAAATCTGCAATAGGAATAATCAACTTCAAGAGACGAAATATGACTTAGCTTAGAAAATAAACTGTCATAACATTTATTAAGAGTATTTAACTGTCGGCAATCTAGCCGACGACAGTTCCTTTTTGTTTTCATTGTTTTTGTTTTTTTTTTGTCTTTGATAGATATTCCTTATTTGCCGTTGGCGCTAAGCAAAATATCTTTGAGATATTGTATCTGTTGTCATGCAGCATGCGTAGGCGATTTAGTTGATGTGCCATTGGAGGAGTAGGAGTTGCTTCGGGTATAGCTAAACGGGTCTTTGGGCTGCTGTCGTTTAAATCATGATGTAACTGTTATTGAAGACAACTCTGGTCGAAACGCCTTATTTATGAGCTGCTCAATTGATACCAATCTTTGCAATTCCTCAGCCCATACTTACTCGACTCCGCCCCCCTCCCACATTTCTAAATGCATAATTATAAACAAATTAAAGGCCGACAGTTGCACGGTTGCCCTTTTAAACAACAGCAGACACAAATAACGGTTAACAAGACTTGGCAATTGAAAAGCTGACCAAGTTCTCTCTATAGCGTGGGCAGTCCAGAATGAGAGGGGGTTTAGTGAACGGTGGGGGTTGGCTACCTATTCAACCTGATTCTAAACCGGTTGACACAGCCACCACATTTGTCGAGCCGTGGGCGTGGCAGGCGCTAAACTGTTAGCCAGACAAATGACCAGCCAGACACTTGGCCAAATCGTTTCAGCTTACAGTCCAGTTTCTGTCTGGCGCTCCGGCAACCAGTCAGTCAGCCAGACAGACGGTTAGCTGATGAGGGGGCGAAAATAAATTTCAAAGCGATTTATCAAAACCAAAATCCTAAACCCAATCCCAACAACAACCACAACAACAGCAGCAAAAAGGCACAATTTCAAGCCGCAAAACGCAGCCGCAGCTGAATAAAATTGAAGCTGCCTCGGCAAATGGCAACTGGAAAAACTGGGAAATGGGCCTCAGCGATAGCTTCTAAGTCAGCAGCTCGACTTCTCTGTCGCTGACAAACGTCCAATGCAAATTATTCATAAGCAGGGCAAACAAACATCTTGTAGCTACAAGCAACACACACACACACACACACACACACACACACACACACACACACACACACACACACACACACCATGCAGAGGAGGGCGAGCGGAGAGAACTGGAAAAAGAACTGTCACAGAGGGACTCTCTCTTTCTCTCTCTCTCTCGCTCACTGTCCGCTTCTATGCATGTTGTTCTTGTTGCTGCTGTTGTTTGCGGCATATACAAAACGTTAAATTAATGTTAAAAGCATGTTGGCCGCCTGCCCCGCCTCTGTCGCTTGGCCAACGCGCTTGCCTCGCCCCACTTTGCCCCGATTCACCTAGTTCACGCCGGTTCGCCTCTGTTTGCCTTTTGGCTGCAGTTGCCGCTGCCGCTGCCGCAGCCGCTGCTGTTGCTGATAAGCCGCTTAGCTGTTGTGCAGTAAAAAAATTTCGGTTGTTTCTGTTTTGCCTTCAAGCAGTGGGCGGCGGTCAAGCAAAGCGGAATAGCATAACGGGAGCATACGATCCGATTGTAAACTTAAGCGGAGCATTTCGGAAAAGAAAATTCTCTAAAATCGGAATTTTTATTACAAAATATCGACAACAATTTTCGATGGCAATAGTTACTGTTCATCGATTATTCTAGAAGTATTTATTGACTTGCAAGTTGTCAACTAGATAACAATTGATCTGCAGTTCAGACACACAAAACTATCGATTTATTATAATTTGTTTTAAAAGATTAAATAAAAAAAACCTCAGCATATTCAAGCCACAACATTTCTGATATAACAGTTTGTGACGAAGGATATTCAATTTAATATATAAACAATTCCAAATTGTAAAAATAGTTGGGCATTGGACACTTTACGTAAAGAGCTCCTTTGTACCTAAAAATACTTTTTGCGATGTGCCGAGTTACCAACTATTTTTATAATTTAGTATTCCTCATATATTAAATTGAACAACACAATCGATCTGATCGGACTATCGTAGAAAGCTTGAAGACTTCGCGTAAATATTGCTAGCCGCTTTTTGCACACATCGTGGTGCTTCGCCACTAGCGCGTAATACCGTCCACAATGACAAAGTTAGATATGAACAGCCTAATGCCTGGGCATTTAGACAACATATCTACCGAGCTCTGCATGGATTATTTTTGTTTAGTAACCAGTTCTACAGTAGTTCACATTTGAACCATGAACCCAAGCACACACACACACGGTTTTTGTGAGCGTTATATAATCTTGAATTAGTTATCGATTAAATTCGAAAAGAATTTAACAAGATATTCAGCAGAGCCGAATATTTGTAGCTCGAATTGCACTTAAAGGCCAGCAAATGGTAATGGGCCGAAACAGTTCAGCCATGTTCATTGTTTTCCCACACATCGATAATTGTTTTCGATTAGTTTCCTGAACTGGCAAGGTTGCCGCCTCTGCCTGCACAAATTACGTAGTAGCTGCTGCAAATGCAGTCGAAGGCATTTTTGCGGCTTACGTCTGCTGGTGCCACTGGTCGGGGCTCCCAACTCCCCCCCCCCCTCCCCACACGTTTCCCCTCCTGCCCCTTGTCGCGTTGTGCAAATAAAAAGCTTGTCACTTTGACATTTCGCCGGCAGGAGCGCTAAGTTGCAACGCGGCCTCAAACGTGCGGCGGAGTCAAGCCAAGCCAAAGAGGAGTGCCCCAATGAGTTGCACGGAGTTGGCAGCGCTTCGTCTTCGGCTGCGTCTGCGTCTGGCCTTTGGGTCTTTGTTGTTGGCCAAATGCCTGCCCAGGCCAATGAGTTGTTGCGAGGATTGTGTGGCATTTGCTAGGTCGGCTGAGGGGGTGGGGGAGGGGGATTGAGATGAGTTGGAGTTAGGTTATTTCGCTTCAGCTCGTTGCGGTTGGTTTGTTTACAATTTTGCATTGCAAAAATCGAATTGGCAATTGCAGTTGCCTATTGTTGTTGTTGACAGTGCTCATGTTGTTGTTGCTGTTGCCCGCAAATTAAACGTTTTGGGTCGTGCCTACAACAGCAACAACAATGGTAACACAACAGTTAACAGCAGCAGCAGAGGCAGCAACAACTACAACAACAACAACAACTACTCTGCATTGTCTGCTCCTCCAATTATTTTGCATTATTTGCAACGAAAAAGTAAAAGTTTCTTTTATGACTGCGAAATATTGCCGAAGAAAATGAACTAGATGAAGATGTAGATAATGATGATGATGAAGAAGAAGAAGGCGAACAAGAAGAAGAGGATGCTGCTGATGAAGATATGGTTGTCGTTGTTAATCATCATCATCTCGATGATTACGTTAAAGCAGCAGCCGCTTGTGCAATGCTCATAACTATATACAAATAAATATAAATATATACTTTTCATATGTATCTGTAAACTACATATGTATATATGAATCTGCTGGCTGCGTGCAGCAAAAAAATTTAAAAAAAAACCAACAATGAAAACGCTTTGTGTGTTATACTTACACGGGTGAAATAACTGTGTGTTCATAGTGCGATTGCCCTTTTTTTGAAATTGGTGCTACCGATACGTTTTCTATTGGTAGCTCGCTAACTTTTTGGCCTATTGCTTGGGTCAAAACACACGAAATTTGGCCACTCAGGCCTTGGGTCGTGTGTTAATTAAGCCCCAAAATAATCAACAAAATGAAACAACAAAAAATATAAAAACATCTCATAGCCAACAACTCAACCGATTGGGTGGCTAACGCATCGTTTGAGCCACATTCAGCATTCGTAATTGGGCAATTGCCTCCAGAGGCTTTGTAGTCGTCGATGAAATATTTAAAATAAAATGAAGGTCAATGCCCAAAAGATATTAATCGAAATATGCCTTGAATTTCAAGTGTAAAGTTAACAGCTAGCTACGAGCTGATTGAATGAGCTTTCAATGATCGCACAACTTAACTGATCAGTGCTGTTGCTATTAACTGATCAAGCGCACTCTTCGATGTTAAATAGGTCCACAGATACCAAGCAGCTCCCATGCACTACATAACAGCTATATCATTTCATCTTTACTGATCTTCAACTACTTATTTTAAGAATTCAAATACTGCAGCAATTGTTTTTAGGATCAATATATATATGTAAAAATATTTAAACTTGTTTAGAGCTTGAACTATTTTTACGATCACTAATACTTGTTATCGTGCCAAATATTTCTAACAAATATATAAACTTGTCTAGAACTTGAGTTAGCATTGATCTTCCTGACCGCTGAACCTAATGATCTATACTGATCACAGGCAACTGTTTTTGCGATCATTAATACTGGCTGTCGTGCCTATATCTAACTATATACCACTAACTACTACTATATACCAATAACTTTTTAACATATCCAGCTTTAATTTGCAACCGCTGAACTACGTGATCTTTTTTTACGATCTCATATGTTGACTGTAAAAAAGCGTTAGTTTCAATGTAGCGAATCTTATCTTCCTGCTTTTGCACATTTATATTACACTTGCATGGATCATATGTTTGTTGTAAACGTGGCAAGATCGTCAAACAAGTCGATAAACAATTTGGCAGCTTGAAAAACGAGAGTGCTTTTAACGGATGTCACGATCACACGCTTACAGGTCATCTTTGAGAATATCGTTTTTGAACTGTAATGAACACTTTACGCACACACACACAAACACACACACATACGTGCGCTCAAAAACATTTTCACTTGAATTTCGATGAAAGGAAATATAAAACTCATTGCATTTTTTCAGTTATAAATCGATGGCTATGAAATTTCGATGCCACTAAAGATGTGAAAGAGGCGCAGAGGCGAGTAAATGAGACAACTGGCTGAAACTTCATAAAGGCGCTGCCAACAAAAGCGTGCGAGAGCGAGAGAGAGATATAGAGAGAGCTTAGCAGTGGGAGGAGGCAGCGCGAGCGACTTTATGCATTGCATGGGTGCAGTGCCACTTTGGACAAGGGGCGTGGGGGTGGTGGGGCTTGGGGCAGAAATGGATTGCATGGAATCGCAGTTTCAAAGAAGAAACAAACGAAGCAGCGCGCAAAGAAGCGAACAAAAAGCGTCAACCGTTTTGCTTCATTGCACAAAAGGCTGCACAGACCGAGCAGCAGCTCCAGTGACACACGCCCCACCCATACATACAGTCCCCCCCCCTCCCCAACCCCCAAATCCCAAAAAGCAGACGGCGCAACATAAACAAAAACCCAGCAGCAACCACGACGCTGACGTGACGCCGGCGTTGTCAATATAATCTGCTTCTTACTTCTTTTGCCTCTGCTGCTTTTTTCGCGTGCAAAAACTGCGCTAGCGGGGGCGAGCGCTGGAAGTGAGGGGGGGGGCGGGGGTAGACAGAGGTGAATTGCGGCCGCTCCTCAGCGCTGCATTTTTTTTCAGGCGTTGACAAATTTTGAGCCCAAAACAAAACACGAAATAAGCGACGGGGCGAAAGTATGCGCAATAATCGAAAAATGTCGGCAGCGATGAATTGCCGCAGCAACAGGGCGGCAGGCAAGGGGTGGGGGGAGGGGAAGATGGGGCATGCAGCGCTCCGTAAGCGCTCGAAGCTGTTGTCTCGGCAGCGCCCCCACAAAGTGTGGCATGAAATTGAAAGCAACAACGAAGCAAGGCGCTAAAAGCAAAAAAAAGAAATATTGAAATATTTTGAATATTTCCACGTGCATTTGCATAAACGGGGTGGGCTGCTCGAAGCGAGCGTATTGGGCAGCACTGGCGGGGCGGGGCGGGTTGCAGCTTGGCAACGTGTCGCATTGACAGGCATGAGGCTGCTGCACTTGAAGCGACTGCAGCAGCAGCATCAGCATCAGCGGCAGCAGCAGCACCAACAAAAGCGCGTCCCAAAAAGCTTTTTGGCAATTTGCCTTCAAATGTTGTTGTTTTTTTTTGTCAAGGGGCCTGTCCAGAACTAGATGGCGCAATAGCTTTAAGCGTTTAGCCAAAAAGGCACAAAATGCATTTAAAGGATTTGACTCATCGCAGAAACAGAAATTTAACGCAAAGGGTATTTGAAAGGAACTTGCTTATTTCACTATTCTTGCCATGAAAAGATAGATGAAATTCGCAAATCCATCTTGCTCACTTTTTAAAGAATGTAACTAACCAATGTTCAAACCAAAACCTGGGAATAGTGTGGAAAACCACTGATATTTTTTATACCGCGAACACTGAAATGGGTAAATCAGAATATAATGGCTTTGTGCAACTCTACGTTGATTTCGGAGACTACAAAAGCCCGAAAGATGAATACCGACTCTTTCAATACGTATAAACCACACGCAGGTTATGAATATTTCGGCTTTTGGATACATTCCCTCACTCGTCCCATATATGAAAACGCAATTTCAATTCTACAGACGTGCACTTTCGTTTGAACATAGATTTGAATATATTAGCTAAGTTGTGAATATTTCATTTAAATCGTACTCCTAGTTTAGAAGTTATTCACCAATTTTAATAGAGGGAGCGCAACAGCTGAGTAAAGTGCGGCGTGTGCTTATAAACGTATGTGTGTATATATATGAGTTTGTGTATGTGTTTATGAATGCCTGAATGGATCTGGATATCCTCTAGAGCTCCCGACTAGTGCCCCTTCACTTATTTTAATTTACAGCCATGTGTCTAGTTTCATGACACCTAATGTAATCCTGCCTTAAATAGGGTTTCCCTAGCCATATCAAAGCGTTAATTCAATTGTTCTAATTTCATTCTGCCTCTCCCTTTTGCCTAAAGTTTCTACTCGTAAGTTTCGTGAAACCTATTTCGTTTCTGCTAGTTTGGAAAATGACATTAAGTCATTTCAGACGCTCTTCTCACCATTTGCAATACATTCATCTAGCTGACACGGCCAGCCTCCACCATCTTTCTCTTTGCCCCTCACTCTCTTTCTCTCTGTCCGTCTGTCTGTCTAACAAACTAGTAAATTGTGCCACCCCGCCTCATCTCTCGGTGCAACCGCAAAACCTATGCAACACACACTGAAGAGACAGCAGCCAGCACCCAGGAATGAAACAGGAAAAGAAGCAGCCGCATTGCACCGCCAACCACGACAACAACAACAACTGCAGCAGCAGCAGCAGCAACTCAACTGGTACCTGTTCTACATATATGTATAGGTGTATATATGTATGTGCATTTATGTGAGTAGCTAGCCCGCCTGGGCTGCCCATCGGGTCGCCAGAGGCATTCAGTCGGCCACTCATGCGCAGGCAGAACGAACCGCAGACAAACGGGGCAAGGGGCAAGTGGCAAGTGGCAATGGGAATGGATTTGGTAGTGGGAACTCGAACGGGACTGAGACCGGCTCTGAGTGCCAAAGTTGTTCTTATTCTTCTATACAGCATGTAGCTGTAGCGAAAGACAACGAGATGACGGAAAGAGATCGAGCAAAAGAGAGAGAGAGTTAAAGAGGCTCTCTAAGTTATATCCCGCTCACAGTGTGGAATTTCCACGAAAAGGTTCAGTAATAGTTAATCCAAATCAAATGTTTATTTTCAAACCAATTTTGTTATTTATATAATTATTTTATTTCATAAGTATTTTTTTCAACTTTTTTAAACTCTAAATAGTCTATGTAAATTTTGAATATGAACATAAGGTTTGCAATGGGTGCATATTCTGTTTAAGTTGAGATATTTATATTTATTTTAAAACTTTAGTTGTTTTTGCAACGACATTTTAAATGCAAATTTGTTTGGGTGTATGAAAACAAAATTTATTAAGAACTTTTTTCCGCGACGGTACGCGTCATTATATGCTTACCAATATTTAGATTAATCTCAGGAATCTGATTTTAAATAGCTTCTACTTTTGAGAAGGGTATTTTTTGTTTTTATGTAAATATGTTTTAAATACGAGAATATTGCAAGATTGCCGGTTCCAAATATTTATTGAGTGTAACCTTTCTTTTCTTTTTCATTATTTACCAATTTTTTTTTGTTTTTTTTTTGACCCTGAAATCTTAAAATCCATTTTAGCTTGAAAACTGAATTCTAGCTGGAATAACAAATCGCCAGGCGCATAAATTCAGCATTATGCCAAGAGTTTTACAGCTGCAGCTCCCACTTAGCGGTGTGTGCTCGTGTGTGTGTGTGTGTGCTACATGCAACATGGCCCGGGAGCTGTACAACAGCAACAACAGCGCAGAATTAATTCAAGAGTGCTCCTCATTAACATCACACACAATCTGACAACGATAATGATGATGTTGATGATGATGATGAAGCATGCCGCGGGCGGCACATAACTCGTTCAACTCCACATGACGATAATGATGTTGTTACTGTTGCTGTTGCCTTTGTCTTTGGGCCAAAACATGCGTCGTCTTTTTTGTTGCTGTTGTTGCACGTTGTTGGTTTGCTGCTTGCCTGCCACAGCCAACCGCCTCGCCGTTCGCATTGCCACAAAATTTGGTTTTTCTTTTCATTTTTTTTTGTTGTAGTTCAGTTCAGCCGCTGCAGGAATTTGTTTAAGGCATACAACAACAACATCGGCAACATGGGTAACAACAACAGCAAGAAACCGGTTGTCTTTGCATATATTTCTTCTTCTTCTCCTTTTTCTTCTACGGCACCTCTTCAACTGCTTTGACTCCACTTGGGTCTCGGGGCTTTCAATCATGCATATTCACTTTTCCCAGGCGCCAAAGCTGTCAGCAAAATCGACAGCAACGACTTTTAGCTCCTGCCGCCTCCCGACTCCAATTGTCCTGCCCCTCTTAGCTAGTAAATTCTATGCACACCAATTTTTGTACACTTCCAGATATAGCATATACACAATTTCTAAAATAATACATAAAGTTTCTATGTATTTCTGCACAATATAGCTTATACATATATTAGAAAGTCGAAAGGAGGACATAGAAGCTGGTCAAAAGCTATTTCTCTCTGCATAGAAGCTGGTCAAGAGCTATTTCTTTCTGCTGCTGGCAACTACCGTTAGAGTATAGGTGCTTTTTAATGATCAGTTCACATATTTAAAGATATTTTTTCTCGGGTCTTTTGACAGTTCTCAGAATGCATTTACAATAAATTTAACGACGAGCCCCAAAAAGCAGCAGACAAGAACCAAGACATACACACACACACACACACCTTAAAGTCTCATTGTGTGGACTCCAAATGGCAACAACAACAAGTAGAACACACGCCAAAGCACAGCAACAAAAGTCAAATGCAAGAACAAACAAAGCTAAAAAACAATCCCATCAACAACAACATGCAACAACAGCAACAATTACTGAGGCAGAGGCGGCGTGCACACATGTGCCACCAAATTGTTCACACCTCCAACCACAGCCTTCCCCACCACTTTGCACCGCAACCCACGCACCCTTTTGCTTGCTGCGTCCACTCGAGACGGCGCACGTGCAGACTTCGCCACCGCCGTCGCCGCATTATTATTATTATTTTAATTACACGAATAAAAACAAGTATGTGCATTGCAATCGGCTGTGACCGACTGCGCAATACTCTGTTTACAGTGTAAGTGGGTTGTCCCTCTCACATACTTCATTTAAAATACTGTTTAACCAAAACTGGACATACAAATTGTGATCAATCTTAATGGTCTTTCCTCGTTTCACATACGAGCGGTGCAAAAGCGCCAAAAAAATCAAACCATAAAAATCCATTTTTTAAATAAATTGTTATGTATTTTTTTATTAATATCACAACAATCGGAAAAGTATCTTTTGGAAAGGTATCAATAAGCAAACATACACACATGCTCAAAATAATAATTACATCTTCATAAATTTGCTTCTCTCTTAGATTATATTACAAATTATACCGAACTTTGTTTCATAGTAGAAACTACAAGCGAAAATCCATTCTCATTAACCAAAAATAGTTCGACCAAATAATAAGTATATTTATACATATTTAATCATGATCGGGATTTTTTGTGATTATTTTGTTTTTTAAAGCTTTAGGTATTCTTTTTAGCATAGAGCTTATTTATTTTTGAAAAATTTCTACCTAATACTTTGCTTAAAACATGTTTAAAATGTTGCATAGCATTAAAACTGGACTAACTTGGGCAGTATTTTCAAGAGAGCATGCCTGAAATGTTTTTGCCTAGATCTTTAAAAGCGATCAAATTTTAAGGCTCTGTATTAAAACGTGGGCACTGGCTGGAAAAGGGACAGCGTATTGTCTGCATGCATATATCCAAAAAATTTGGCTGCAACATCGTTGCAAATGCGACATTGTGCAAAATTGAAATACTGTGCTGCGCATTGCGATCAAGGTAGTATACCCAAGTCGCACCCTAAAACTCCTAACTCGCAACTCGGACTGCTGCGGCAAGGGTGCGGCACACACACACACACACTGCTCTGCTGCTCCTCGTGGGGCCCCATCATTGTGCTCCACACATGTTGCCCAACTGTATTAAAAAAAATGGATAGTTGGGGGCGGAGGCGGACGCACAAACGACAACAACAACTTAAAAACGCATCGAAAGAGTTGGCGACAGCTGCGTTGCGAACTTTGCAACATTTGCGAGGAGGCAGCATTTACAAAGGGCGCACTCGAAACTTGTTTGCGTTTCACGGCTTTTTTTATGTATGCACACATTTGCATACTTGATAATTTATCGATAGGTATTGATGTGTTTGTCTGTTTGTCAAATGTTTTTGAAATAGAGTTTCTCTATTCAGTTAATTTTGAGCTATTTCTTTTTATAAAATTGCAACTATTTGCCTCCAGCAGAATCGATAACACTTTGACATTGATCGATTACCAATTGACACCATCCTTCCATTCGCATATTCCAATTTATTTGTAGACCGACTTCTATTTTATTACTTACCGTGCAACACTGTCAATTATTGTCTTTCTTAGCTAATTTTGAGATATCCATATCGATAATCAAACAGAACGAATAAAACGAAAATGTTTTGTCACATTCGACACCAATTTTGGCCAATTTCATGGTAATGTTAAGGTTAAGCTCACTTAATATGATTATTAGCAATTGCACATTATCGATAACTACACATATATAAAAAGTAAAGCATATCCAAATATATATCAATATCGTTTGTTTCTTTTCCTTCAACACTACAATTGCCTGCCAGAGCCAGCACATACCCAATTGCAATTCTATATATAAAAGACGCCTCATGGCTTCACATTCCACTGCCACATCTCAGATCGTGCCACACGAAGCACCATGCATTCATTTCTATGTTTTTTCCCCCTTTTTTGTGATTTTTTGCGGCGAATACGTTTCGTGAGCTTCAGAAGCGCACGCAAAACCCCAGACCAAAAGACCCCAAAGAAGCCAGCAGCTAAATATAAAATAATACCGAGCCAAACCGAACCGAACCGAACTGAATCAAAGAACAAACCATGCAATGCCAGACAATTGAAAAAAGCGCTACGAAAATGAAACAGCCAAAATGATAATAGGCACATTTTACAACAAATAAGCTAAAGAAAATGTTTTTGTTTTTATTTTTTTCTTCTCTCAGTTTTTGCTCGTAGTTCGGTTTTGGGTTTTGCGGTTGCCAAGTTTAGTTATTTTTTTATTTAATTTTAATTTTTTCTTTTAGTTAATTTTTTTTTTTGTGTTTTGGTGCATTGGGCCTGGGAATTAGAACTGCGCGCGTGAAGCTCACACGATTAGGCACGAAGCGTTGAGTAAAGCGGATCTTTAAGAGATCTAAAGATATCTTGGGGAACTGGAAGTGTCACTGAAAATGGCCACACACAAGCTCTATTGAAATAGGAACGCTTTGAAAAAAAGCAACTAGTCTTCCAGTTTTAAAGCTACCGTCATGAAATATTGCATATATCCGTATTTCTGAATCAGAATCGGCCAGATCGGACAACTTTATCAAATAGTTTCCATTATTTAAAAAAATATGTTTGGTTTATCAATAAGTAGAAACTAAAAAAATAAAATAAATTGTTACATATAAAATTACATATAAAATACAAATAAAATTAAGTTAAGAGTTATTTAATAATTTTTATTTATTTTTTTTTCAATTTTAATTTTGTAGCATATACTCGCGCTAATTAAACATTCTAAATACTATAAAATGCAAATATTCATAACTAAAATATGTAATTTAAAAAAGAGTATTTTGTCTCATGTTATCAGCGGATAATTAATAATTATTTTTGATTGATTTCAGTTGCCACATCAACATTAAGGGAATTAAAAAAAAAACTATTGTTAAACCAAAAGAAAGCAACCCATAAATCATAAATTCGGTCGTTTAAAAAGCATTAGACAGTCGATAAAGTCCCATTGTTTCCGGGTTCCCAAATGGGGCAACTGGAATTGCACACGAAAAAAAATACAAGAAAAGAAAACCATTTGCGAAATTGTAGACATAATGGAATATAATCTACGAATATGATATGATACGATTACAATTCGTTGGTCCAAATGCCGAAAATTGAATATAAATCACGTAGAAGAGCAGAAAATCAAGCGAATGTATCGGATGATGGCTCATTATCGACATGTGCTGCTATCGAATCTACGTTATGTCTAATAATGAACGAATCCTATTGGAGCTTGGCTAACCATGAAGACATTAATCAGCCTCAGAAAGACATCAGCGATTTTTGGCAGCTTTTTAATTAGTTAACATGACGCGAGGGAGTGGACTTACGACGCTGATGTTCATGTTAAAATTTAAAGTTAACGTTAATGTTGATTATGCGGATGGGTTTGGCTGTTTTTTTGTTGTTTTTTTTCTATTTTCGGTTTTTTGGGCATCAACGGTTTTCACTTTCTTTTCGCAAATCGAATTAAGAGTGTCGAAAGCTAAACAATAGATCAGCAACAAATTATAAAAGGCAAGGCCATATAAACATATTTATATACGCATAACACCCACGATGTAGATCAAATTTATATATATTTATATTTATATATATAGATATGTATATATATACATATTATTTTTATTTGGAAGCTATTTGCTCATAATGCGCAATCAAGCCAAAAACTTGCATAATCAATAAAAATTAAAATTAAATAAATAATGGACAATAATCGACAAATTATTACAGAACGCAAGCTAAAATTATATTTGTTAAATTATGATAAATGATATAAGAAAAAAATTAAATAAAGTTTAAATGTATATTAAAGACAGATAACAATAGCCAACAAATGATAGATATAAATATTTAATGACTTAATCGAAAAATCAAAAGCTCGATGAAAAACTAAATGTATCGCTTTGATTACTATAGATTTTAATTTATAAATATTTATACATATGTACATATAGGGTAATTATATAAATTAAAATGTTAAATTTTCAATATATTTATTACTTAATCGGTTTATTAGGCTGTGGATAAATCGATACAAAATATTAATAGGTTTATTCATTATTGAAAACTGGAAACTATAATTGGAAATTTGATCAGATCAACAATTATCGACAGCTTATTCAAAAAATAGATTTCTAAAAAGTATATAAAACATCATTCCGTTAATTTTGTAGCATATGCAATCGATACTCGATAATCTGATCAAACCTTGTTAAATCGATCTGTTCAAAATAAATATTTAAAATGTCTTTTTGGTAAATGTTTGTAAACATTTTTGTGAATTAATCGCATATGAAATTGATAATCGAGTATCTGACCAAACCTCGAAATATATTAAGTAAATTAAGAAAATATTTGTTAAATCGTAATTATTGTACAACATGCGGTTGCATAATTTAGTCATTCTTTTTGTTTTCAAATTAAAACGTTTTGACGCCACAGACTGTTGGTAAAAAGTTCTAATCACAATATTGATAACCTGAATGTGAAGAGACGGCGAAATGAAAGGGACAAAACGTAAGAGCAAACTAACACACAAAAACATAAAAAGAAAAGCAAACCAGAAAGAGAAGAACAAGAAATAGCAAACGATAACAACAACAACAAGTTGGCAGCAATTATTTGTGTTTCGATTATGGAATTGTCCGCTCGACGCCAGCGCTGACCCGCCGTGCCAAACAGGGAGAAAGATAGAGAGCGAGATGAATATAGATAGAGTGATAGCAAATGTGCATAGTCTATGTATTTATGTATGTACAAATGCATTGGAATTTATTCGCAATTGTACCATAAAAGAGCTAAAAAAATACAAATAAAATTATAGTACCAGCTTATACCTGATGTTGCTGGTGCTGCTGTTGCTGCTGCTGCTACTATTGCTGCTGCTTCTCTCTTTATATCTGAATTAATCCAATTTATCGTTGACTGCCGTTCGCAGTGCCCCCCCCCCACCCCCTGGCCCAGCGCCAGGTGCTAATTTAATTAGTGGCTCTAGCGGGACTGTGACATCGCCTAAAACCTCTTGTACTGGCATATCGTATATATATATTGTATTATATCTACGATATTTAAAACCAATTGCTTGCTGATCAACGCTGAGAAGTTGAACTTTGCACGTTATCTGAGAAAATTCCAACCGCATTTGTTGAAATTTTTTGAATAAACGAACTCTATATTTTATCGATCGCAGCAAACAAAAACAAGTCGGGAGTGCCCGGCTAGAAGATATCCTGTTTCCAGCGACGGGCTGTCGTTGCATATGGCTCTAAAGCTTAGAATCTCCAAAGATATGCTGAGGAAACCATGTCTTAAATTCGACATTTATCGATTTATGGGGTAAGATATTGATATAAAAGCGACACTTGTGCATGTGGTAAAGGAGAATATATATATTCCAAATTTCAGACGGTCGGATGGACAGACGGACGGAAAGCTTAATCGACTCAACTGATTGTGATTCTGATCAGAGATGCTGGCTTCTGCCTGTTACAAACAGTTGCACAAAACCATTATACCCGTTTTCAATGGATACATGGTATACAAAATGTAGCTTTACATGGGCATAAGTCGCGCTCCTAACTAAACATAGCCCAATTCTGGCCTATAGGTAAATACGTTTTCTCAGATAAGAGAATGAGAAGATCCAAATATGCAATGCTCTCTGCCTCTCTTTGTGTTTCTCTCTCAGTGTCTATCTTTCTCTTTCTCTCCCTCTGTGTATGCAATTAAGCGGCAATGTAAAGCGGAACAAAATGCAATGGTCTTCATGTTCAGCACGCTCGGGAAAAACAGAGTGTACTCGACTACGACATACCCTAAGTGCATACATAAAACGGATATGTATGTATGTATGTATGTATGCATGTGTGCAAAAGTTACTTGCGCTTGTTGCTAATTGCTTGTCAAATTTGTCAACTTTTACATGTTTTCTTCAATAGCGTCTGTATTTCTTAACATGGACATAGCTACAACTACATAACTATTTGAAATGAAAGAGTTTATTATTGATGCGCCTTTTAATATAATTTAGCTTCAAATCAGAGCTCTAGGAGCTCTTAGAGCATTTATGTCCAACTAATTTTTTTAAATTTAAATTATGCATATATTGAATAAAATTTCAGAAATTTTCACGACTGAATATGATTTTGTCATTAGATTGTTACCTCTTGTAAGTGAACAATAGCTTTCCAAAAGAAAAAAATATTTAAGGCATCTGATTTAAAAAGATATAGTTTTCAGATATAATATTTTGGATACCAATTTGCTTTGTCTTAAGTCAGTCATATAATTATTCTAAATTTTCTTTCGTATTCACCAATTCAGACATGAACTTGAATTAGAACTCATGAAATCGGGGAAGCTGGGGTTTCAAGTCCATCCAATTCCATTTTCAGCATTTTTCAACAAATTTATATAGATATTTGTATATGTATACATATACATAGTTACATAGCTTACATGCATGCGCATACAAATAGGTGCATTTCCATTTCCATATGCCATGTTCCATGTTTGGTTTTTAGCCGTTTTGCTCATTATGTCTGCGGTTTTTATGACAATATGTCAATATATCAATACGGCCATAAACATGTTGACCGACATTTGCATTGATTTACAATTGTGTAAAGGCTAAGACCGGGTTAAGGGCCAAGCACTTTTTAGGTTTACTTTTCTTCTCTTTCACACTCCTTTCGATTTCCTCAAGAAAATTTGATTTTCCCAGAAAGAGCTCAGCTTCAACTTCGAATCCGATTAATATATTTCAGGTTTGTTAAAAGAACATGAACAAGAGCTAAACTAAATTTTATTTTGCTATTCGTTGAACTTTGATTTCTACTTTAGTGTTCTAATTATAATAATTTTTGTTCTTAAGTATTTTCAAGCAAGTCTTCCCTAGTTATTTAATGCCACCTGGTTTTTTAGGATCCGGAATAATGTAATGCAACAAAATTAAATTTTTATGACAACAGATATGTCTAGGGACATATCGCCAAGCTGAGGTCTACAGGCATTATAATACTTCTCTGTTTTTATTTATCAATTATCATTTATTTTGTCCTATCAATATTTTAAATGTTCTCTTTTTGGTACATGCCCAAAATTAAAAGTTTTATTGGTCTAATAATAAATCAGATTCGCTTGCGATTTCTTATAGCCTTATAACGTACATCTATGTGTCTGCAAGGTATTAAATCTTCGACATACCGAAAATAACTGTTGATTCTCTCATTATACGAGCATATCAAAAAAAAAAAAAAATATATTAATTGACAGCTTACTGAATTCTCAAGTAAACTACATATATGTATATTTTTTCATGACAATTGATCACTGATCACACAATTGTTTTACTTTTCTATGTACCCCGAGAGAATCAAGCTGGAATTAAGAGAAACTTTCTCAAATTGAAATTAACTGCTGCTCAACTTTTCATTCAAGAGAATTAACATTATTTGCACGCTCTCTCCTCTTTATCTCTCTGTCTCTCTACTTCTCTCTCTCTCTCTTTCACTCTCTGTCTGGCCTGGAACCGTTTTCCTGCTGCCCACACAACAAACTAACAGAACAACAACAGCAAACATTTGCGCCTGCATGTTTATCAAAGTGTGCGTGTATGTGTGTTTAGTCTGCACTCACCTTTTGCTTCGTCTGCTTCTTCCTCCTCTAATTCTTGCACAGCGATCGGGGCGGGCTGCTCCTGTTGCGCTTGCTCTGCTCTGTCGCGAACAGCAACAAAACCGCACAGTCGGCAGAGCAGCTGCTGCTGGTGCTGAGAGGATAGACGTTGATGTTGGGGTCGCTGCTGTGCGTAGCAGCGGCAGCGGCAGCAGCAGCAAAAAATGTGCTTGTTTGTTTTTGTTGTTGTATCGGCTGCTGTAGCCTCTGCTGCTGCGCTGTTATTACTGCTGTTGTTGTTGTTGTATTGAATCCGGTTTTAAATTTCTTTCGACTTGGTATTTTTTCTTATTTGCTTGTACATCAAAAATTTGTTTTCGCTGCTGCTGCGTGCGTTTTGCTTTTGGTTTTTCCTTTACACGCTATTAACATACACACATTGGTTCGTATGTATATGCGTATGCGTGTGTGTGTGCAACACTTTACGTTTGGCAAAAATAGCATAAAATGCACTTGAAATTATTTTTTTCCACTTCGCTACGATCGCCAAGAAAAACGGGCGAAAAAGAACCAAAAACAAAAAAAAACAACAGAAATTTCTTGTTGATATTTGTCCTGCTGGCCGGCCACGCGGACCGCAACAAATGTTAAACCAATTTGCGGACGCTCTCAGCTGAGGAGCAGGCACAGGCACCAAAAAACAACAAGAACAACGTTAACCGTTTGCGCCTAGAACGCCAAATCACGCGCGCAAAACTAACAACAAAATTTTTACGTAAACTGTAAACCGTTAACAACTTGCTTGATTCGACGGCGGCGGACGTGAAATGCGCACGTTCGATTTGAATGCCGGCAAAAGACTAACATCATTGTCTAACAGACATCCGTTAGGTTGACGACGCGCTGTTAAGCGAACAGGCTTACTTAACAGCGCTGTTGTCGCAACATGTTGCTGGTGGTGTCTGCACAGTGGAGTGAGCGAAAACGAAAATAAGCAAAAGTAAGCATTAATGTGTACTTGTGTGTGTGTGTTTCCGTAGGTTGTCATATTGGCTGCCAATTTAAATAATATTATGTCAAAATATTAAAAAATTATACAAGATTAGAATAAATTGTGATTTTAATATTCGCGTTGTTAATTTTCAACACGATTCACATTGTCGTGTACAATAATTTCCTGCACTTCACTAGGCTGTGTGACGACAGTAGTCATATAAATAGACAAATAGACAAAACATCCATACCTAAGAATAATCAAATAAAAAATATTTATAGTGTTGTTAACAGCAATTGCACGACAGTACTTGTTGTGCACACCTAATTTCCCAAGCTATTAAATGTCTGTTCGGGATATACAGATAAATATAATTAGAAGCAAGAAATAAGAACAGCGCACCATTCCACGGTGCGGCGCACAAATTATTGAAACACGCAAGCGCGCATGTTGATGGCTGTTGTCGAACATGGAACATGTTTGACCTGTAAAGTAACAGGTGTTCACAGCATTGCGTCTGAACATACATGTCCGTATGCATGTTTTCTACATACTTGTATGATTAATATTACAGCCTCAACAATTTATGCAAAATTAAATACATTTCAATATAGTGCGTTGACACACATACACGTACACACACACGTACGTACTAATTAAATTCGGTAAGCTGAAATTTTAACTAAATTCATTATTAAACGTTGCAATACGCCGCAGGTGCGCCGGCGCTCGGCTCAGCTGTGCGCGAGCGAGACGTGAGCAGACAGAAAGAGTGTGTGTGTATGTGTACACATGTATTGTAGATATGTATTAATGATCAGCTCGGTACGAAGCGCGTTTACTCAGCATTTTAATGAGACGATGTCGCATATTTTTTTTTGCACTTGACTTTGAGCATTTGAATAGACATAGGTCATGTGGATAGGATGGGGGGCAGTGGGGGTTGAATTTATATTGTGTAATTAATAGTTGTTGTTTGTGTTGCTGCTGTTGTTAGTGCTGGGTAATGCATTTAAATATGCTGGGCAACGCACCTGCCGTTGCTGCTGTTGAAGACAGCAGTTGTTGTTGTTGTTGTTGCCGCTGCCGCCGCCGCTGTTGACTATTTGTTGACCTTGAGGACGGCCCGAACTTCAATGTCAAGCGCAGGCCGGCGAATTTTCGTTTAGATTTTGTTGTTTACTTTAGTTATTTGACTTGCGCTTCAATTATTTGCTGTTCACTTTTTGCTTCTCAATTTATATACCCTGTAGTTATAAATAAGGTGTAAGTTGGAAATTACTGATGTAACTGATGAACTGTGCAAATTTATTAAACAACAAGCAAAGCTAGAAACAGACCGCCTTTCTATGCGACTTTCAAATAATTAAGCAGTAATTTCTCCCTAGTGTGAGGCTCAATGGACTCGAGAGGGAAGCGTGATCGTGACTTTACCAAATATTCATATTAATAAATAAATAATTATTATGTTTATAAATAAGTTGTCGTAATGTGAAAAACTGCGAACCGTGCTGACTTATACTATGTTCTTCTCTTTCTCACACTTTTCCATACTTTCTCTTTCTCTGTCTCTCACAAGAACACTCTTCATCTCTGCACTCTCTCTTTCTCTATTTCTCTCTGTATTTCTCTCTCTTTCTCTATCTTTCTCTCTCTCTCTCTCTCTTCTCTCTCTCTCCCTCTCTTTCTTTCACCCTTTAAATACACTTTTATCTTTTCTCCCACTCACTTGCCCTCACCCTTCTATGCGATTTTCATGAATTCAAGTAATGCTTACGCACTTTGATTAAATTATAAACAAGTTTACCTTCCTGTCTCACATTCTCGCTCTTTTTGTAAAACCTTGCAAGAGATATTATAATTTTGTCTCGAGCAAATATCCACTTTCAGAAAGTCTTCTTGATCAGGACGCCGAGCTGAGTTGAGTTTATACATATTTAAGAAACCTTTTTTGTTTCTTAAGATATCCTGACCATATGGCAAAATATCACTAACACCCAACGACTACAGGGGAACAATCCGTCAAAAGTTCCGCTTTTGTGTTGTTCTTCTATATGTGCGCAAGGGTATTTTATCTTCGGCAACCCAAAGATAACTGTTCTTACTCGTTTTTTGTTGCAACTTTTGGCCAATTGGCAGCTGGCCACTTCTTTGACATCCAGCTGACGTTCGTGTGGGCGTGGCACTTGCAAAGTTCGCCGCTGAAATTGAGTGCAAATTCTTGTCCACTTGCAAGCAATCAATCAAAGCTCATCAATCACAGCTCTTTGGGCAACTGCTGCAAGTTTCGTTCCATATATTTTGGCATTGGTCTGCCGATGCCGTTATCCAGCGTTGGCCAACCTCTGCCGGGGTAAGTATGTCGTCTCATTAACATCAAAAGCATTAACATTTGGATGCAGCCTAGAAAGTCAACCCTCTCTGTAAACACACACAGTTACACTTCTGTCTGTGTTTGCGTTTGTCCCCCTCTCTCTGTCTCTGTCTCTGTCTCTGTGTCTCTCTATCTCTATCTCTCTCTTTCTCTTTTATCTTCGGGCTGTGCCGCCGCTTCGCCTGAACGCGTGAGGAACGGCAAAGTTTCAATTAAAACTCAAGAACAACCGACGCGACGCTGGGACGCAGTGCGTCATGCTACGCTTGCCAGAGTTATTAAAAGCAGCAGCAGCAGCAACTACAACAACTACAACGCGCAACAAAACCAACAGCAAACAACAAGTCCACAAGCCAAAGAAGCGTCGAAGAGTAAACACAACAACAACAACTGCGAAGACAGAGAGAGAGAGAGGGCGCGCGGGAAAAGTTTGAGACAGCACCAAAACTCATCAGCAAATCACGTTAATCAGTCAGAGCGCCAAGTTCTCATGCCAGGCAGCAGGGAGCTGGGGCAGGGCGCAGGGGGCACCGTGCGCGAGTTAGGTAGGTTATAGTTAAAGCTTTTGGGGCCAAAGTCTCTGTTGGCTGCAGCGGTAATGAAGTGCAGCCAGGCGAGGCAGCAGCGATCTGCACGAGCGAAAGAGATAGTTGCGGCTTAGTCTAAAGATGTGCTAAAAGTGGCTTGACTTTGACTTTGTACTTGGACTCTGATTCAAAAGCTGAGGCTTTTGCTTTCGTTGCCAGCCGCGTATGCGAAAGAAGGAGACCAGCAAAAGCGCGGAAAGAGCTGAACATAAAGACGCGCATGATATTAAGCAAGTACTTAAGCGTGTTCTGTGTAGAGAAGTCAAATGTTCAAATGCTGGGTTAAAATTGAGATATTATCGCTAATGTGGAAACTAAGCAAATTAGCAGTAAGTTAAGTATTTTAGATTTATACACAAGTTCTTCACCAAACGAAAAACAAAACTTGGAAAGCTCTTGAAAGCTTCTCATAATGCTTTGATTTTATACCATTCATACTATTCTTGCTCTATCTAAGCGAAAGCCTCGAAAACTTATGAAAGCTTGACGTGCGATTAAATGTATTTACGTAGAAAATGTTTTCTACCCATTACCCAAACTGAAGCTGACCTTTATTTTATAGCTCGAACAACCCCACTCTAACCTGAAATCAAAAAATAATCACTGAATGCTTTCAAAGCACATTAAAGCTTTATGTGTACAATACGCATTAGGATACATTTAAAACTTTATGCTCGATTGCGGGCTGCAATAGTATATTTCCATAGCGCTCTTCGATCAAGCCGCACAAACGAATCAATAATTCGCTTAGGTATTTTAAAAACGAATAAAAAGGAACGTGTTGGCTAGTGGCCAGACAGATTGGCTTGGCATAGACAATAGACAGCTGGAGGAATCAATGCGCCCATTGAACGATGCCTTAGCCGGCTCTTTACCTTTATGGGCCCACCTGCACACCCAGATAAATTGTGCATCCTGCCTCTGGCAATGTCGTGTTGACAGCTATAATTACTTTAATGAGGATTTCAGCGAAAGAGAGGGAAGGCAGCTGAAGACATCGACGGGCTGGCTTTTGTTTGTGCGCGTTTAAAATGTAATTATATATGCATTTAATAATACTCATTGCATACTTTGGAGAGCCGGCTCACTTATCGTGCCACTGCAGCAGCAGCAGCTGAAGCAGAAGCCGCTAGCCGAAGGATAATTAAATTGAAATGTGATGGCAAATCAAATTTAAGCGGCACACGCGGCGTATGTGCAATATTGCATTAAGCTTCGTGCGCAAAAATCGAGGCAACAACAAGTGCAATATATACGATGATGAGTTAATGCTATAGAAAATTCATCAATTCAATATATAAAAAAAAATTAATTCATTAATGCAAACATATATATGTGCATATAAATTCATATATAACCCAAAGGCTCGACCGTTATTACCATTTAATGCGCGTCTGGATATATGTATTAAATCTCCTTATAATAATATGACAGTTCGAAAATACATAGTTGGCGTGATGCCAATTGATCTTTTTAAGTTGTTCAGTCGGACAAATAGTATTATTGCCACGAAACATGGTTCGTTGGGAAAAGCTGTTTTTGGGCCCATGAGATAAAATTATTATTAATTCAGAAAAAGCCCATGGCATAAAAAAGGTACAGATACAGTGTAAAATATATACCTGACACAGGAGCAAAAAGGCTATTTATGCTCCGCCAGTTCAATAACGATTTTTTTTATTTTTAAACATTTTTATTCCTGCCCAAACTAAAATATCGCATTATCTTATTTTCCTTTTAAATACATATTCAACGTACAATGTGTGAAAAGTATTCGTCTCGATTTAAGCAAATAAATGTATGTAAATATATGTATTTGGATGTGTGATTGAAAGTAAATCAGTAACGATAAAAACACAAAATGGGGTTTTAATGCATATACATAAAAACATAATATTTTGACTACCAGCTGTATTTTTTAAAAATATTTAAGTCTTTTGATATATTTGAGAAATCATGAGATACCAAACAATTTAAAAAATTAATTGTAATATTTAAGCTTGTATATTTTATTTGTAATGCTCATGTGTGAATTATTTTTATTAAACATATAAGAAAATGGAAATTAATTATTTATATAAATTAATATTTTAAAATTTTATTTAAATAAAATGCGTAAAAAGCATATTAATAATAAACAGATCGATGGAAGTCGATATTTAAATAATTGTAGTAAATCAATATATACTATATATATATTGTTATATAATAATATTTAATTATATAGAACTGAAAACTGTCGTGCAATGTTATTGATTTTTAGATATCCATATTTTTAGAACACTCCCAACTTGTTTGAAGGGACTATCTAATAATAAAGTTATTATGTGTGAGTAACGTCGCCGGCTGTTAAAGCGACTACTACATCCTGTGGGTGCAAAATGTCCCGGTCTCTAGGCCAATCAAGTTGCGGTGCCACGCCCACCATTATGCCTACAATCATTCAATTAAAAAGTGCATGCCGCGCAATTAATATAATTTTCAAGCAACGAAAGCGAAGCTAAAAGTTTTTCGGTCTGTTGGCTCGATGTGTGCTTTGTCAGTACATGTGTTTGTGTGTGTGTGAGAGAGAGAGAGAGGAGAGAGAGGGAGAGAGAGTGGGGTGAGGGCGTATAGGTGCATGCTTGGGTGCGGTATAGGCGTGGCACTAGGCGGCCTGACAACGATGTTGGCAGCTGCATGGGAAACTTGCAAAAGTTTTTAAGTGACTTCTAATAGCGAATTATGATGGCGTTGCAGGCGGCGGGCAACAGGGGGACGGGAAAGAGGGTAGGATTCTTGGTTTCCGCTAAAAGGAAGGCGGCCAATTTTCACTGCAACGACTGCGGTTCCTACGGGTGCTGTGGATCGGGGGCACGCCTGAAGTGGAGGCGTGGCTGCTGGCATGGCAAAAAGTTCACGCTTAAAACTTGGACGATAACTTCATTGTAGTGCACAGCAAGTGACACTCACACACACACACACACACTCAGTGTGAATGAGCAAAATAGTAATACCAAGAGCGAGAGAAAAAGAGAGCAGGAGAATGCGATAGAGAGGCATGCATAAATAGAGCGCGCTTTTAACAAAGTTATTTAGTTTCTTCCTTGCGCCTGCGGCCCGTGTGTGTGTGTGTGTGTCCGTATGCGTGATGTGTGTGTGTGTGCGTATTTGTGCGTGTGTGTGCGTGCCTCCTGATATTATAACAGAGTGCACTTTGACATTATCATCATCAGCGCATGTCGCCGCCGCTGTCATCAAGTAAGCAGCAGGCAGCCAAAAACTCTCGCGTTCCTTTGCGCCTCTCGCCTGCCACGCCCCTTTGGCTGTGTTGGGCGCTCGCCCAAAAAGTTGCACGTTTTAATGAATTATGCGTACATTGATAATAATTTCTTCGTTAGTTTTGGCCGCCTTGGCTACGGCATGGCCCGACCACGCCCCCGCCCCGCCCCCGCCCCCGCACAACAACAATCTGCACGAATATAAAAGTTTTTGCACTTTTAATAAGGCCACGTTTATGATGTTGAAAATGAGGATGTTTCTTGGCTGCTGCTTCCTTCACAACTCAAACGACGACAAATGTCAAAAAGTCGTCAACCAGCTGAAGCAACGAAAAGTTTCACGAGGCGGCCAAAAGTAAAGCCAAAATGTTGGCAACACCCACTAACTGTGTTGGGTACATAGAACCACAGCTATGCGAATCAGTTCCGGGTAAATATACATATATATACATACATAAGCAAATGCAAATATTATTATGTGCGCATGTACGCATAAATTAGAAACTTAGCGTACTTCAATGGAGCCTACCTGACTAGAAGATGCCCTAATTTGGAATTCCAAAGTTTGTTTCAATCATGAACCGAACCATAACTTGATCCAGATTCACATAACATCAAATCCTTTACGAAGTGAAAGGAATATATTGGCTTTGGTTTGCGATTGAAAGATTAAAATTTATACTTTTTTTGGAATATTGAGACGTAAAGTGCTTCGTTCCATAGCTCCCGATTTTCATGTCTGATGGCATTTTGGCCGTGGTTTGTCCTCTAGATTGATTCTGCATTTGAAATATATACATTATTTTTAATAAATTTTTTTAATATTTTGGAAAGAATTTACTTATTAATCTTAGAACTTATTAATCGATTGTGGCTGTCACAAATAGTATAAAAACAACATTAAAACAGATTCTGAAGAAGTTAAATTTTTTGTCAAAAATCATACCTATATTGCAAAAATGTTTGACATGTAGGGCCTTCAAGTCCATAGCTTCAATATTGCAAAATATGCCATAGCTTAGTGAAAACTTACCCAATCATGTGCACTGTGAATTGCGCTGTCGGTTACACCCGACTGAAATATTCTACCTTGTGTTTTTTTTTAAATTTTTTAAAAATACTTTAACTCAAATTTTTATTTATCATCCGACTCTACGGAAGCCTTAAAGATTAAGATTAATTCGCATAAAAATTGGATTTTTAGAGAACATGGCAAATCAAAGTTCGAACCGATCACAATACACTTAAAACAATTCCAGTATAATTAGCTGACATAATTCCAAAGTCGGTAACTCTCAAGCCTAGTACCATTTAAAAAATAAAACTGCGGCTGAATATTTGTCGATTTTGCAGAAATTGGAAAGATCATCTATATTTTAAATTGAAAGTCTCACCCAAGCACACAGTTAATGCTGATGAAGTATATATAGAGAATATAAATGATACTATAGAATATAAGCAAGTTTATGGATTTCATATATAAGCACTATTTTCTTTATATTACATATCTTTCACATTTGTACAACTTCATTGTACCCTCCCACGAAAAACCCGAGATATTGTCGGAATTCCACTTATGTACTATATTCTTTTAAAGTTGTAGCCGACTGTTTTTTGGGATCGTCACAATAATAAAAGAGTTAAAGAGATTCGGTTCGTGATATACATGGTGCAAACGCTGCAAGATACCCACACTCTAAAGGTATGCTTTATAACAAGCGATCCCGCCAAGCTGTTTAGCAATGCAGTAAAGAGTAAAGCACAAAGACCGAGCGGGCGACCCAGTTGCCGGAGCTGTCGCAACAGATCAGTTGGCGCATTTATCACGGATGTGGGACGACACTAGTCGCCACTCGGGGCCGCTATCAGTGACACATCTGACATATGTATCAGGTACGTGACGTCGCCGTTGGTCTGGTTGGTCTTGATGGTCTCGTTTGCCGCATTGCTCATACGCCGCATTGTCCAGTGGACACGTTTTTTTTTTGTTGTTATCGTCGCCGCCGTTTGGCGCTCATAAAGTGTCGCGATATTCATAAAGATAAACTCGCCTAGTCGCCGTTTAAGCCCAAAACGTGCGTGCGTGCGTCTGCCACATTGGCCCCGCCCCCACTCCCCATCAGAGTCCACACCCCCGAGTGCGAGTGCCCTGCGTAGTGTTGCGTACGCCTGTGTGATTTTTATCGCCTGCTCGCCAGCTCTGCGTCCTTTTGTGCCATTTGGGGCAATTAAAATGCCCATTAGACTCCATTAAAAGCCCATAGACTGCCGCCGTCCGCCTAGACGCGTTGTTCGCCCCCAACTGCTTAGCTCTCAATGACGTTTCCGACCGTATCTCCGAGCCAATGCGTGTGGCCCGCCGACGTGGCCAGCCTAATGCAATTACAAGCGCCCAGCTTGCAACAAACAACTCAATTAAAACATCACAAAAGCCGCTGGCCCCGAGCAGGCAACTGGCATCCTGATGGCTCTCAACAAGCACTCGGCGAATCTCAGGTTTAAAGTACTCAAGTTTTAGAAAAAACAATGACCAATTGAAAACTAAAATCGCTATTCAGTTATCAGATAATAACTATCACGTATCGTTTATCAGTTGTATTGAATCAGCAAACAGTTATCACCCATATATAATCACTAATCAGTTATCACGAATCACTGATCATTAATTACTCAGCAGTAATAATAAATCTCGTATATCGCCTTTATCACTATTATTATAGCAGACAATAATCTTATCAAGGCAATACATTTGATCACCCTTATATCTACTGACCTACTGGTTTCATCCGTAAGAATCAGCTCTTTCATAACAATGAATTCAGGTTGTAACTTCGTACTTTCTTGATACAGTGTCCGTCCGTCCGTCCGTATGAACGCGATTTTTTTCCCTGCTGTTAAAGCTTGAAAAATGAAATATATAATCATGATAACGCGCGTCAGTTAAATTGTTTTTTTTACTGACAGAATAAAACTGACAAAAATGTTCATATGGAAAGTTCTCGGATCCATACCACACATATTTCAAACACCCATAACTTTTCCAAAACGATTTTCGTGTTTGATGGCATATTGGCCATGGTTGGCTCTGTAGATTGATCTATAATCTATAATAAATGCATATTAATTTTATTTTTTAATTTTTTTATAAAAAAGAAATCATTTACATTCTTACCAATTTCGGGAACAATTTTTTTACCAAACTTAGTATTCAAATTTATATTTTTAATCGCTGGTGGTTGTCACAATTAGTATAAAAATCAACCTTAAAGTTATTCTGAGGGGTCTAATTTTTGACAAAAAATTCGGGTTCGGCTCCAGGTTTAAATAAATCAGAATTCCAGGTTGAAATCGGTTCAAAGGCGAGTCTCAATCTTGATACAAACAACTGTAAAATACACTGTCTACGGCATCGTGGCAACACAAATTAATGCAATGTTTTTCTAATGTTGATGATCATGGCTGAAGTCTTGTTTAAATTAATGATAAAGCTTGCTTGTGGCGTGTCAACTGGCAAAACCTTGAGCATTCTGGCGCAGCGGAGAGTGTTGAGCGTTATGCAACACTGTTGTTGCAAGGCGCCCGCAGCCCGTGATCCGCACGCTGTTGCATAACAACTAACACCCAGCACAAGCAAAAGCTTAACTCAAGCCAAGCCAAGTTGAGCAAACCAAACACAAGCACCTCGTGGCCAGTTATGTGTGTGTGTGTGTGCACAACAGGCAAACACTTTGACCCATAGCCGAAAACCCAGTAGCCAGAAGCAGTAGCTGACATCGAGTTGAAGCTGGAGATGGAGTGGCTGATGCGGCAACTATTTTGCTGCGACTGATGCAACCTGTTTCCTGATTTTGGCATGGCGCAAAAACACATTTACTGGCGAGCAGCGACTCCTCTTTCAAAATGGTATTACTTAATTATATTCATTCGACGCTGCGACAAGAAGATTTGCGGGCTGTCATTGGGTCAACAGCGAGCATCTACTCCCCTCCAACAACGAATAACACATGCTTCTGGCGCAAACTGTTGGGCTCAATGCAACTTTTTATTTCATACCCTGCACCAATTGAAAATGGGTAAAAGAATGGGTATATTACAGATGAGCAAGTGTACGTAACTAGGCAGAGGAAACCACTAAGCACAATAACTAAAATAATATAAATTTTGCAAAAATAAACAAGTAAAAACGTTGCAGTCGGTTGTTACCGACTGCGCAATACTCGTTCACAGTATAATAACAGCTTAAAACAGTCGAAAAGGGTCTTAATTATTATCGCTATTTGGAAAATAATCAATTTTTAAAATTTAGTGGAACGGAACTGAGCGTCTCGAAATTTTTCTGCTCAATACTTGGAAGACATTATTAGAAATCTGTATGCTAAATTTTGTGGCACTAGCTCTACAATTGTGGGAGCGATGGGTTTTCTCGACGACATTGCACAAACCCAATATACTCTTTTCACTACGTAAACGAGTATACAATTTCAGGAATTTAAGCGTTCAAGCGTTCTTAACGGAAGTAAAAAATTTGTCAGTTTGAGTACTGTATTTAAGCCTAATACATATATAATCTATATTTTTTAATTATACAAGATTTTTTCGTATTATTTTTTATGAGCGTTGTAGTGCATGTTGCGGTAGGTCAGATCTGAGTACGGGGTATCTGCTAGTCAGTCTGCACTCCAATCTGAATTTTGGCTCCCGGTAAAAACAAAGACCGAGTAGCGGGATCGCTTAGACACAGGGAGTGGGTTGTTGGAAGTTGCAGATGCCACAACGGGCAACTCTGGTCGCAGGGTGTTAATGGGGAAATTGAAAATCCATTTGCTGATTAATTTCTCACAATAGCGAAGCGCTTGCCGAATTCACATTTACGTAAATGAACTTTTTGCTTTTGATTTTGTTGTTGCCGTTACTTTTGCCACTGCAACTCTGGCAAAACAGTCGAAGTAAAAGTTTGTTTGTTGTTTGTCGCCTTCGCTTTTTCAGTTGACAAAAATGTTTTCGCATGCGTTGCCAGTTTTTCACTTCAGCTCTTCTATTATTTAGTTATTTTTTTTACGATTTTCACATTTACATGGGAAAATGTTATGGCAACTGCAATCGAGTGCAAGCAAAACATATTTTTAAATATTTTCCCGTAAGGCTACTTCTTTACATATACATCTCTATATAGTTTAATTAGCTTATTCATTAAAGATGGGTGATATTTTTAGGTCTAATTAATCAACGAAAAATCAGAATACCAAATTTTTTAAAGAAAAAGAAGATATTTTCTTACAATATTACAATCTATAATACATAAACATTTTTTTAAACTACTGAAAGGCCATTTTGTTGTTAATATAGGAATATTGGAAGATTTCCGCTTCCTTTTTACAAAATTTCAAATTTATATTTAGAGAGGGGGATGAACATGCAAAAAACCCCTGCCTACGCCACTGTGTTTGATATATAATTGATATTTACTGTAAGTTGTGTTTATACAAATCTCTCGATCGAAAGTTTTTTAGCTGCGGCAATTGTAGAGTGTTGAAAAATCTGTATTACTTCATAATGAATGAATGCGATAATTCTTCGCGAATTTTTCAATATAGTTAATCTTTTGATTCAAAGTCTTCCAGTCCAGGCTACCAATTTCTTGATGTGAAGTTTTAAAGCTCATGCTGACCATTTAAAAAGATCTAGATCAAATTTTAGATATATGTATTCTAGGCTTTCTTTATTTGTTAGAAAGCTCGCTCTTTTGACTACTTAAGTTCCGGTTGTCAGCTGTCCGAGTGCAAAGCTCTCTTTTTGGTTTTATTCCGCCGTGCCAACTGTTTCACACAGAGTTTCCCGCCTGCCTAATCAAGTGTCCAAATCAGTACTGCCAGTGACTGCCTGCCAAGGACTTGACGCACATGCATTATTCAGAAGGTAGCCTTGTGTCTGTTGCCGAAACAGGACACGCATGATTTGAATTGTCTGCAAAAGTTTTGCAGCTTGAGCTTCAACTTCTCTTTGCACCTTATGTGACAGCTATGTGCAGACTTCTCGCAACTTGAATTTTTTCGCCAGCAAAGAAAAGAAGCAAAAAAAGAGGAAAATATATACGTAGCACACAGATATATACATATAGGATTGTATATCTATGGCCTGTGTATGCAAAATGCAAAAGTTTAGCCAGTAAATCTTTGCAAGTGGCACATAAACTTTGCCAAAGAAACTTTTTTACTCTCTTCCCGTGCAGAAATCTAGAAAAAATGATACAGTGCCAAAGAATAAAAACACACAAAAAAATGAAAACATACAACGGAAAAAAAGGAATATGAAAAAAAAATACAACGAAAAATAACAGACTAAACCGAAAAGTATATAAGAAACTTTAACACAAAAAGCGCAAAGTGCAAAAGGCCATTGAATTATATTCAGAATTAAAGAAGCTCATAAATATTGGTATAATAATTAGAAATAGAAATATAAAAATATATGATGAAATTCAGCTGAGTTAATTTATTCTTTTTAATATCATCCAAAATAATGGATTCAAATATTGTAGCTAGCCGCGTTTGCTGAAAATTATATTATAATATTGCTTACATTTGATCATATTTTAAGATTATATTTATTAGATTTAAAATTGATTCAATTTGCTCTATATCAATCAGTTGGAACTGATTGCGTTGTCAATATTTTAAATATGCTCACAATTCACCCAAAGACTGTCGGAGATAACCCATTTCAAAAGATACAATATTAATAACATTGCATGTCAGAAATTTCCTTGACAAATCTTGCCATGCTACACTTTTGAAGCGGATATTCCAGCTTTTAGTCTGTAAACAGATTTTTTTCCTTTTTCTTTTTTTCATTCCTCTTTTTTCATACCTTTGCTTTGGGTATTATAATTGTGTTACGGAATACAAAGAATATATATATATCCTGAAGTAGTATTAACAGCCGAGTTGAGATCGTCAAATCTTATCAACAGGGACCACTATTAAAATAGCACCTATTGGATCGATCAATCATAAAACGAGTATTTTTATTAGTCAACTTTTATTTTATTTTCTAGACAACCTAACAAAGCTGGACAATTGTGAGCGTCACAATACTCCCGATACCGAAATCAGACACCTTTATAATATAGTTCCCAGAGGAAGAAAGAAATAAAAATTGATAGTTTGTATGACAACCAGTTAAATATAGAAATATAGTGTACTTCTGTCCGATGCCTGCAAAAGGGTATTTAATGTTCAGCACCACGAAGATAACTGTTATATTTCGTTCTACTTTCTTTGTCACTGCGAAGCCTTCACTGCTATTTGAAAGAGGTGGGTAGTGCAAACATCAGACTACAAAGGTAAGTCCACTTTATTGAAAAGTCATATCCGACAATCTCGCTAGGCTGCCATCCCCTTTTTTTAAATCGCAAATAGAGTATATTGGGTTAGTGCATTGTCCACCTTGCTATCCGTCTATACGGGTGATTTTAAGAAAATTGAAATTTGGAGTATATTTGTGTATAGATTTATCAACCTCAATATTGAAGCTAGCACTTACAAATTTTCAAACAGATCACTGATGATTTTCTTTAAAGATCACACAACCAATTTTTGGATACGTCCACTGGGGGCGTGGCAAATCGATAAAATCCATATATCTTGGGTTCGGGTAACCTGAGAAAATCCATACCTCCCACAATTTCAAAGCTAGAGTCACCCAATTGTGCAAGCAGTTTTCTGAAGACCTCCTCTAAAGATCAAACCATGCCCTGAAATAGCCATAATAATAGGAGCGTTTTTGACTGTTTTAACACTGTTAACGAGTATTGCGCAGTCGGTTACAGCCGTCTGCAACGTACTTACTTGTTTTTTGTTAACTTTACTGGATGGTTTTAAATATGCATTGAAACAAGCAGCAATACCTGTCGCTCTCTTCTTTGGCCCAGTTCATCCAGCAAGCTTTACAGACAGCATAAGCTAACTTAAATCTTTGCATTGTTAGTTAAATTTAATTTGATGGAAAACACTGAAGCCCTTGATACAAATTAAGAGTGGCACTCAAAAAATAAAAGCAATCATATATTTGCTGCGCGCAATCAACTAAGTTCGCCCCCAACTTTAATAACACAATTGAGCTCTAAACATCTGAACAAAATGATTAACAGCGGCCCCATTGATGCCACTTGCATTGGGCAATGCGCTCGCTCCAAATAAGCCTATTACACATCCCGAACTGTGAAGAAGAAGATGAAAAACCCATCATAGTCATAATTGAGCGCTACTTCCTCAATGATATGTCGAATTGCAGCTGCATTGTCGTTGTTATTGGATCAATCAGGCGCCCACAAGCTGAGCCGAAAAGATTACAAGGTGCCGTTAATTGGTGGAAGCAAAAGAGTAGTACAGATGAACCTGACTGCAACGAACAGGCAAAGCGACCTAAACTCATTGTGATGGTCGTCGCTCTGATTTTGGATGCCTCGCGGACGCTGTTGCAATTGCCACGCCGCCTATTAAATAACTTCAATTTTTCATGCACTTTTCGGTTGCAGCTCTTTGACCGACCGACTGACTGACTGACTGATTGACGGCGCTGTGTTGTCATTTGTCCCACTCGTTAAACAATCGTTTGGACGCGAGCGCGCGCACACTGATGATCGCGAGATCTTAATGACAGACGAAGACCTTGACGTCGCGACTTCGGGCCAGATGTGTGTTGCAAGCGGCCGGGTTTTTGGCCCTTTTTTGGTCGCGTCAGCACTTGGGGCATTTGCTTGGATTTGGCTTAATTGCAAAGCACGTTGGCCAAAGTGTTGCCACCAATTGCAACTGCAACACTTAATGGGGCATATTTCGGCGTTGCAGCAACGCAAATGGCCTGCAGTAGCTGAACAAAATCGTTGTCAAAAATTTAAACGAACACGAAATCAATCGTTTGACGATCATGTCCAAAGGAAACTGAATAATTGGCCGCACAGTTTTAAAGTTCAAAGATGGATAATTTTAATAACTTTTAGCTGGGAATTGAATAGTGCCACGATCGATATAGGTTTTCAAGTTAGTTAGTAAGTAACTCGTTCAGAATACACACAAGTTATTACTGTTATTTTGAAAAAATAAAAAATTTTTCATATATCATGGGGCGGGCGTGCCAACATTATTTTTTTCAAATAAGTAAGGAGGAGCAAAGGATTCTTTAGGGGAAAAAAAATACAAAAAAACAATTTATTTTTAAAAACAACTTAAACTTAAATGCAGTATCAATTTAGAGGCCAAACCGTAATGAAAGTGGTAAACATTGTGAAAATCGATTTAGTTTTGGCCAAGTTATGGGACTCTGAAATCTAGCAAATATGCATGCGAGAACTTTACCTGTCAAAATCTTTGTCAATATACAGAGCTCTAACTTTAATATTGTAAAAAATATTCACCGTTTATCGATTTGCGATTTGATGTGTCGATATGTTTTAAAAACTCGAGTTTTCATTTTTAATCGATTGCCATTTTTATCACATTCTGAGATGGTTTATTATTTTGAATACCCTTCCCATCGATTTTCATGTTAAATATAATTTTGATCATCAAATTTTTCTACTCATTCTTTCCTTCGTGATTTTCTTTTTTTCAAAAATAGAAAATGCAGCTATAGCTTGTTATATGCACAAAAGTGAAATTCTCTGGTAGTTTATATTCCAATCAGAATTGCTTGTTGGGCGATTACCCAAACCAAAAGAAATGCTGGCAGCACCCTACAACACCAACCCCCCGCCCGTCCCCGCCGCAATCGAGACGTGGTGCAAGGCAAGTGAAGTGCATAAATCGCTTTAGCCAAACACGCGCGTTCGCATAATTTTCAATATCGTGCCAATAAAAAAGGAGTATGTGCTAGGGTTGGGGCTGAATCATGGCCGTGCTGGTGGGATGGTTAGGTGGTTGGGTGGTTGGGTGGTTGCATGTGGTGTAACTGAAATTACATTTAAAATTGAACAGCACACGACGCAGCTCGCACATTTCGCAGCCACTTCCGGCGGCAGTAGCTGACATTAGCACCTCGTCTCGACAAGAAGCACTTGCCAGGTGGCTGGGGGTTGTGCTACCTGCGCAAAGGTGAAAAGGGGAAGCTGCAAGATTTATGTGCCATGTGTTTTTTATAGCGGGATAAGCTGGCGCTGCCGCTGCAGGAGGCGAGCCAATATGCTAAAAATTTCCCAACGCAATTTTTCATATGCATAACTGTTTGTTCGATTACATAAGTTATACATATATATATAGTAGCTATATTCGTGCAATTTATATATATAAATATACACACATGTTTGTGTGTGATCGCATTCTGTATTCTTGTTTATTTGCCAACGGTTTTCCATTAGTTTCTGCTGCTGTTAAAAAGCAATCTAAACTTTTTGTTATTGCCGAATGGCCAATGTTGAGAATATGCTCTGTAAGAATTAATGCAACAATTTCTCTCTTTATTCATTTTCGAATTATTCAATACTATGCTGTACACATCCCGAGTATAATGGTGCGTATGGGATATTGCGTATTCACCTCCGAATATCAAGTGCAGCCAATTTCACGATCAGCCTAAGAATCGTTAAGCATCCAAGTAGTTCATATTTGCTCTCTCAAGTTGATAACCATTCCGTAGGTGGCCTTAAATGGAGAAAATAAGTTTAAATTAAAGACATTTTTCTACATTTTGTTTTTTCAGGAAAAACGCAAATAATACATTAAGAAAATATAATTGTATAGTTAAAATGATAACCCTAGATTGCTTCTAATGATGGAATTATAATGATAGATTAAGATAAGAACAAGCCTTGGTACAAGTTGTTTATGTCAGCAAAGTTATATGACTATTGAGAGCCGAAGGTCAGGGCTCAAAACACAGGCTAGGCAATTATAGTTTTAAATATAACTTATATAGAACAATAAAGTCCCTCGAGCTAATAAGCTACGCTGTGAATTCAGTACTTATGCCCACTGAGCAACTTATTTGTAATGTCTACTTAAAAGCAAAAACAGTCAATGCATAAATAACAATTGCAGAGGTAGGAATCGTATCCATCAGTATCTGCTCTATCTGCTTCGTTTAAAAGCACATTTAAATATTTCGAAATTAAAATTTTTTGAAGGATTATTTAACGGCTAGGAGTCATTAAACATTTAATAACATAACTAAAAATAAACTTTAGCACATAAAATAAATAAATTTAAATAAGCACAATAAAAGTATATATATTTAAAAAAACATATTCTAAAGATGCTTTAAAAACAACTTTACCACTTTTCGCGAATGTGACCGAGGCTTAATTCAGCGCAGCATAAGCAGTGCAGCACATGAAAATCTTTACTTGTTGTCCAATATCTTGGGCATCTGGGGCACGCTTCCTCGGATCAACGTTCCCAGCGCTCTCCAGCAGCTTCAAATCAATGCCCCGCACGCACTGTCAGAATGACAGTCGGGCAGAGGCGATGCGACCGAATGGTCCAGTGCTCAACATGGTGGATGGACAGCCCGCAGCATTCAATCAGAGCGATTCAATGGCAACGCAAAAATGAGAATAACCCAAACAAATCAGCAAGCACTCCCCGCCGCACGCGCCCACAAAGCTGGCAGCTTGTCTGGGCCACCAAACTTTGTTTTTGTTTTGTTGCAACACTTTTTGCTATTGCAATACATAAACATGGTTGCAATTTATGCGCCCGTCCGCCAGTTGTGCAACCGCATTCCCATGCCAAGGAACATGGCCAGACTACTACAGTTACGGCTCCTGCTCCTCGTCCCTCCCCCGCTGAATAACAGGAACAACAACTGCTGCCCTAGAAAATCGCGGACTGCCAAACTAACTTCAAACTCGCAATATAAACACATAAATCCTGGCCACTGATACACACAGATTCCGTTAGACAATAGGTGTGGGTGGGGAGGGAGGGGGTGGTTGGTGGAGGTCGTAGGTTGCATAGCGCCAGCAGCAACTTTTGCGAAGCGACAACAACCGAAAAAGTAGCCAGCAACAACAGGCAAACAACAACAAACACAGCAACAACAACAAGTTGCATTCAAAAAATATTATTGGGGCGGTTTTGTGGGCGGTAAGCGTGGGCAATGTGGAAATCTGGCAAATGGGGAAGCGTTCGCAGCAGGAAAAAAAGTAGTTGCACCTTTTGGCAGTTTTGGGCGGTGCGTGGTGCTTTGGTTGGCTCTCAAATGATGAAACGCTTAGTTTTTTATGCATGGAACTTGTCGATGGCAAAAGTTGAATTATTGCGAATTCGAGCAGCGGCAGCGGCAGCGGGCGGGTAAGGGGCACCAGTCATGTGGGGCAACAGCAGTGCTTATGCATTATGAATGCGCTCGTCGCTGCCAGCGAGGAGTGGGATGTGCTCAAAGATAAGAAAGAGGTTGCAGACAACAAGCTGTTGGACTTATGTGGCTTAAGGTCGAGAACGGGGACAGTGGCAGCCAGAAGTTGTAGTCGCTTGAGTGGTGCAGAGCTCTTAAAGTTGCTCCCGGCTAAACGGCAACCACTAACTTGTTGATCGAGTTGCAGCAGACACGAAGTTGAGACGAAAAGCTTTTGATGGGGCCATATGTTTCCATATGTTGTTCTAGTACTTTTGTACTGCAGAGTTCATCCTATAGAATTAAATCATGTGCAAAGCGCAACAGCTTCAGTTGCGATTTACAGTTGTAATGGTATTTAAGGGCCAGAATGAATAGAATTCTAAAAGAACCGGAAACCAACGCACTGCCATTTTAGCTTGACAGTATGAATTAAGTTATTTTTCCAAAAATCAAATGACATTCAAAATTTTTTAGGTTCAGAATGAAGATAGATATTTTTTGTGGTTTCTTACATAATTATTTTTCAGGATTATGCTCTTGGGCTCCTCAGATAGCAAAAAATCATTTATATACGAACAAATTGCTATGAGCTGTTGGGAATTCGTACCGTTATATTCTTAAAATCTCAAAATCATTTTGATCTTAAATTATCGAAAAATAAATATAAATCATTCTCCATTTCATAATTGACCGTTTAATAAATTCTAAATGATGAACAGAACATTAATTACAAAAATGTTCGTACTGTAAAAATGGAGATACAACGTTTCTAAAATTCCAATTTTAAATAAGCTTCTGCTTGATTGTTATACAATTTAAGAGAGATAAAAATCGCCGAATATCATTGGTTTGATTTCAACAAATATTAGTTTATATAATGTTCGATATATATAAATATTTGTATTAAAATTAGTTAATCAAAAGAACACTTTTATAATCAGCAAAGTAATTTGTGACTATAATCACAAAGTAATTAAAAGTTAAGTTAGGCGGTACGTTCACTAAGAATTTTTTTAAAAAATCAAAGCATATAAGAAAAAATTGTTCACTGGCGGTTATGTTATATAGCCATTTTGATCAAATTGCTAACTAGACCCTCAATTTAAAAAAATTAAGTACTTATAAGTAAACTATATAAGCTATATAATATTTCTGCTACAATGCATTCCATAATTTGGGGCAAAACATGAAATGGAATTCCTAAAAATGGAGAAAAACAACCTAAAGCTGAAAGTGAATTCTGTAAAAACCGCAAATTTTTACGCTTTTTCTATACCTTTAATATACAACTGCTAGCGGTCTGCCAAAAACCAGAGGCAACAACAAAAAAATTTAAAAAATATGTATATTAAAAATACGTGTATTTGAATATTTCGCAGTGCATTTCGGCGTTGGCGTTGCAAGGCACTAAATCAATGTTGGTATTGTGCGGGGTACGGCCAAGTGGGGCTGGGTGGGAGGGGTACACCGTGTGAATAGGCGCCGCTGGCGGCAACACTCGGGGGCAGGCCGTCAATTTGGTTACCAAACCGAACGTTTCACAATGCCAACCGAAATGTAATTGACGCGCTTCTAGGGTGCCCAGGTCTCACCTCTGCTCGGTGGGTTGGATGCAGGGGCGCTGGGGTTAGTTGGTTGGCCCCATGCTATCATCATTTATTTGTTGATTGTCGGCTTGTCGCCTTTGTAGAGGCGACATGCGCTTCGTTTTGCGGCTTGCCCCACAAAGGGAACCGAAATTAGATTGAGAAAGCGATGGCTGCGTGCTTTGTGCAACGGCAACTGCAGCTGCAACTGCAGCGTATCGACTGGCGACGCAAATTGAAATGGATGCGACACAAGCGCTTATTTGTTATAGCCATTACGCTGCTCCCCGCTGGCTACCGCTGGCAAAATGTAGCCGGACAACTCCGCGGTGTCTCTTAATTAATTACGCACCTTATGGCATTGCGGTAACTGAAAGCAACCCTCAAAGAGCCAACCTGGGTTATATACAAAAATCTTTATGTACATATGCATCTATATTCATATAGCCCCGCAGTAACAAGCCAAATTAAATGGTTCAGCGCCTTTGCCAGGACATTGCACTGGCACTAGCTGTGCCAGGAACTCGCTGCAGTACTCGTATAAAATGCACATAATTAAAATTTATGAGCACGCTTCTAATGAATATCGCCCCCGGTTACCTCCATTCTATTGCCCATTGCCTTTGACACGACACGGAGGTGTTGCACAAAAGCGAACGCATAACAATCAAATGCAATACCCCTTAAATGCATACGAAACGAACAATAGACCAGAGAAGCATTTAAGTAAAATGCGATACCAAGCAGGAACAATAAATTACGCCAGGGAACAAGGTGAAAAGGTAAACGAGCTCAGGTGCCCAGTGACACGAAACCGGCTGCCACTTGGCGTAAAATTCTAATTTCGTGCATTTGTTCATTTCCCGAGGAATGCCGGGAATATTTTGGAAACGAAACTCAGATATTCACTGCCATAAAAGGTGTAGCCAATTTGCAGCCAATTTCGTATTCGTGTCAGTTATTTAGGCAATATGTAGATTCTTGTTAAGCTGTGACTGGAAAAAGTTCCTTTTAGAAAATCAACATACTTTTTTTAAGGCCTTTGTTATCATTTATTGACAATAATATTACATTTAAGTTTTAAAAAAAACTTGTTTAGGTTTGGTTTGTGTTACAGAATTATTTCGAAATTTTAAAATTAAGTAAACCTTTGAAAATGAAAAAAATGAAAAATGTTCTAAAAAAATTAACGTTTATTTTTAATGTTAATTACAATAACGTACATAACTTGATCCCAGGAGAAAGTTCCTCACAGATAGCCAAAGAAAGAAGTTGGTGAAATTTCTGTTCCTTGATAAATTATAATATATGTGATTGAAGAGTACAAATACTGTTATAAATTTGCATGCTTGACTGACATAGTTTTGGATTTTGAGCCTGTTGATTGTGAAGCCGGATCGACATTAAAATATTAATTCTGACTCTAGGTAAGAGTTTGTTAAAAGCTTTTGAAAAAATCGATTTTTTCGACTTATATACAAGCATAACAAGTGTATATTTTTCCACTGTTTCACCTGGAGGTATACAACACCCAATAATTTTTAACATATTTTTATATTTTTGATTTCCTTAATGATCGAAAAAATCGAATATCGAATATCTTTCCAAGCAGGCAGCTTAGTCGTAACAAAGACTCGTTACTTTTAAATAACCGATAGGTTTGCAGATCGAAAGGCTTTGATAGCTTTATGTGTTTTGCAGCACTGATAGTGAATTTCCTTTGCAATTGTGCAACATTGGCTTAAACAATTTTCGTTTTTGGCAAGCTTTTGCAATGAATTTCGTGTCCTTCTTGTGCATCTATCTGCGCCAAAACTTCCAAACTACGTGAGTACGTGGATAAAGCAATACTAATTCTGATGCCACCGATTTCTTTTTTCAAGACCCTGTGAACCGCATGGCGAGCCGCATTGCATGCGATGTCAGTGTCAGCGACACCTGAGCAGAAAACGCGCACCTCATCCTCGAGATGCATACGAGGAAACGGGTGTATATTTCCGTTCAAGAGAGGCTGATGAAAAAAGAACAGCTAATAAGAAATTAGCTAGTCCTTGTACATTGTTTGATTAACAAGGAAATATAAATATGGCACTAGCTGAATATATTTATGAATAATTCGAATTCTCTCTGCTCTGAGCTGCTTATCTCTTGTCGCTAGTGTCTGTGGATTTTATTATAGAAATTACGGGCCAGACGGGCCGGCAAATATATTTGTATTTTTATTGGTGATTCTCCAATGCGTCGTCTTACGCTGTCTGGCAGCTCGCTTGGCTTGGCCTGGCCTTTTGTGTGGCTGAATTTGAAAGTGGCCGCAAATAGAAAACAAAGTCATGGCCACCACAATTGCGCTCTGGTCCCGGGAAAGTGCTACTAATTAGCCATAACCAATCGCAATACCAGCAAGCTGACGAGCACAACGCTGGCCAAGACAGCCACTAGATGGGGGAGGGGCAGGGTCATTTACAAAAGCCGCTTGACAAAAGTGTCGCTCCAAATGTGCGACAATGAGATGACATTTTGTTGTTGCTCTTGCGAGCGGAAGTGAGTCAAAAAGTGTCGCTAAATAAATAATAAGCTGTCTATAATAAATGATATAGGCGTAAAGCTAGTCGCTTTTCTTATTGCCCATTGGCATTGCATAAGTGTGTCTATAAGACTCCCTTTTATATACTCGTTCACAAAGTGAAAAGAGTATATTAGTTTTGTGCAATGTTCGTCTGACCGTCCGTCTGGATGAACGCAACTTTTTTCGGCGCGATTGAAGATAGAGACTTGAAATTTTGGATATAGACTTGTAGTTATTGTGCGCCACGCCCACGGGGAGGCTGGCACATCGATAATATATCGATACACCTCCCCCCTCCCTACGAATAATATAAAAATTCTATATTTCTCCAAAATAAAAAAAATAATTTCTGTGTACTGTGAACGAGTATTACGCAGTCGGTTACGTCCGACTGCAACGTTCTTGTTTTATAATTAATGCCTAATTTACAACAACTTATTACTAAAATAAACATTAGTGGCATAATAGATATTTTAATTTATGCAGTGTGTACCAGGCGGACGCTCAGAAGAGGTTTCATAATTTTAATCCCCTTTGCCGTGCATTAGTTTTTAATATTCTAAAAGGGTCCGTTTGAATGACGAATAGTTGCAAATGTTTTTTTGTTATGTTAATATCTATTTAAAAAATATCTAGTATAGTGTTGATATAAACCTTTTAAATATTTAATATACTGGATAAATGACTTGCACTTTTCTTATTCGAAATTGAATGAATAAAACAATTTTCACCTTTTGCTCTCTCTTTCTCTCTCTCTCTCTCTCTCTTTTTCTCTCTCTCTCTCTCTCTCTCTCTCTCTCTCTCTCTCTCTCTATTAGTATTTTACTTTTATTTATAAATGTTCTGAGCTTTGTCAGTACATGCGCTTGCAAATAAATATTAATGATGCCTGCCACTACAACTTTGCTATCCCACTCTTGAGGAGGGATAGACATACATACATACGTATGTACGTATAAATCCCGGTGGAAGTACATTAAGCCGCAGTCAATCAGTAGGGACAATCCGTTGGCCTTTTGGCTACCCAATAAAAAGTTACAACTGCCAACTGAAAACGCCACGTACAATCGAAATCATTTACATAATTTGCGTTTTTTTAAAACATTTAACATTTTTATTTTTTAATTTCCATTTTTTTTCAGATCTCTTTTTTAATACTTTTTATTTGGGTACTGCCAAAATAAACTACCCATGAATTTATGCATACGAGTGAATACGCATTGTGGAAATTTGTTGCAGTTGCCGCCAAGCTGCTGGGGCAAGGATGACTCGGCGTGCGGGACGCGACTCCAAATGAATGGCTTGCCGGTTGGCACGGGTGGAGGGGTTCAGTGGTAGTGTGGGAGGATGCTGGCAAAAAAAAGGAAGGCAAACAATGAAAATGCTTGCAATGAAATGCATTGAAAATTGAAAATCAATGAACTGTTATAATAACTTGCCGCAGAGTCAGAAGCAAGCGCAGTGCCGCGCCGTGCAGCAACCAGCATGCATATCTATCTGCAACTACATACGGATACGTATGTACATATTTATAGGTGGGCATAGAGCCTTAAATGCATATGTGCAAGCCAGAAGAGAGTCATTCAGCGAAATGCGCTGGCAAAGGCGGCTTACCCAAATACACCGCGCAAAATTATGCCCAACTAAATCGAATCAATGCGTAATCAGCGTGACTTATTTATAATAAAAATTACTGAAATTAAGCCAAATATAAGATCATATTTTGTTTAAAGAAAGGATTTCATTTGCTTTTTCCAGGCACCGAAAATTTTGTTATAAAATTTTAACTAGCAAGTAAGAACGTTGACGTCGGACGTAACCGACTGCGTAATACTCGTTCACAGTACACAGAAGTTAGTATTATTATTTTGGAAAAATATAGAATTTTTTATTTCGTAGGGGCGAGGATGGGCGTGGCCAACATTTTTTGGCTCGATCTTAAAGCCACCCAAACACTATCTGCCAAATTTGGTGACTCTAGCTTTAAATTTGTGTTAGATATAGATATAGGTAGATCGCCGGGAAAACAAGGTTGCAATTTTTGAGGGGAGGTCATCAGTAATCTACATACCAAACCAGTATACTCTTTTCACTTTGTGAACGAGTAAAAAAATATCATTATAAAAATAGTTTGCTGCAGAAAAGTCATTGCAGTCCAATTTCTATGTTAAAACTTATGATTTGTTCGTGTCAAAATCGATCCAACAACATGTTGGTACACAATTCGTTTCAGTGTAGAAATTTGCTGGCTGATGCCGGGGCTTCTCGGACTGTCTGTCGAATGTGGCAGTGCAAATGGAAGTGGTAGCATGAATCGGAATGTGCGTTGGGCGGCTGGAATCGAGAATGGGCTGCTTGCCACGGGCAACTCGTGCGTGCAACACTCTTCATTAAACATATGTAACGCATTGGGTTACGAGTTGTGGCATGGCCGATGCGAACGCAGCCAACGTCTCCCTCCCTGTCGCCCCCTGCCGACTACTGCAATGGTGAGTCGGATGCAATGATTAAAAATTAAATGTTGTCGTATTAACAAACAAGCTGCCCCAGTTGCCAGTTGGACGCTGCGTCTTCGGCCACAGAATCGTTGCAATAAAAAAAAAAATTGAAAGTGCTGTGGGGGGGCATGGGGCATAAAAGGGATAAAAGCGACTGACTTTGGTTGGGCATTGAGGCTTCTGCTGGTCTGCATCAGGTTGTGCCGATGCTGAGCTGCAAATCCTTTTGTGCATGTAAAATGCATGAAGGACCGGCGCGGCAGGCGTGCCACGTGTGAAATTTATGCGCATATGTTGAATGCATTTAAAGCGAAAGGGAAGCGGCCAACGGTGCGGACACTACTGGAGTCCAGTTCGATGCAGTGGCCGAGTGAAGCATTAAGACTCTCGGCTAGGCGATCAAAATTCATGAAAAATCAAGCAAAGCGCGCTTATATGTATAAATATATATGTATATATATGAGAATATATATCGGACACCGGAAAAAGAGAATAAAAAATATGAAAATGAAATTGTTGGAAAATTGCAATGGCAATGGCAATGGCCATGACTATGGACCTATGGGCATGGCAGCAGCAAAACGTGGCAGTGGCAGGCAGCCAAGGCATAAGATGAGGCAGGACGCTCAAGCGAATTAAATGAGTTGGAAAATGCATTTGGCTTGCATGGCACTTGGTATGCAGCTAATGGCCGACAGCTGCACACGCTGCATAGCTGCTATTGCTGTTGTTGGCAGTCATTAAGGCAGCTCAAAGACAAAGCCAATATATGCTGGCCCCGTTCCTGTGCCGAGGTTGTTGTCTTCATGCTCCTCAAGCTCTGCCTATCAATTAACATCGATATTTTTCTAAGCACAAAACTTTTTTATTTGTGCTTGGTCATGACCCAAAGGGCCAGCATTAATACTAAAGATAAATAATATATATACAACTTTAAACAAACTTTGCATAAGCTTAGATCTTCAAGTACATATAAATAAATAGTAAAATAAACTCGTTTGGCAGCCACATAAATAAATAAACAGCACTTCGAAAAAAGACTAAATAATAATAATGAAAAATTGCAATTGTGTAAATACTTGAGTTATTAAGAAAATCCGAAATATATACATAAATACAGACAAATATATATGTGCATAGAAACCTAAGATGTGGCGCCCCATTTAATTGGACTGCTTGTTTTGGCTTTTAGCCATGTTGTCACTATCACTTAACAAGCATTTCATTAGCCTAATTTACGTTGCCGATTCGCTGTTTGATTGTTTAGATAGCAGAAGCTAAAAGCAAAGCCCAGATCCAACGCTTCCTGAAACGTTGCTCCCGGCTTAACGGCCAACGCATCACTCCACACCCCGTCGCCTTTCATCATTTGCTAAGCAAACAGCAAACGAACGTTACCAGCCAAATGGATGGCCAACTGTCACACGCGTCGTATGCGCAATGTTTGGTTTTTCTGCTCCTATACCCTGGCAGGCATCAAAATGGGTATAAAAATTAATGTTACAAATGAACGCAACGTAAATATAATAAATTAAGATGGCCAATTTTCAATGTGGCAGTTTTATGTAATGTCTATTATATATTATAACATATACTATATAAATATTTTAAGGCTTCTTACAGGGTATTTTTCTGGTGGAACATTCTTATTTCTTTTTTGCTCGCTATTAAATATTTATATCACAGCTCTTGCCATGCTTTGAGCTTTGCGTCGTTTGAAGCTTTTGGTAGTTAGGATCTTTTTATACCCAGTGACCAGAATGCGTCCCACGGAGCGATTAAACAAGCAAAGAGGCAAACCAGAAGCAGAAAAAAGAGAGAAACAGCAAATTCAAGGTACTTTAAGCTCATCTAGCACTTTCAAAACTAATCCCCTATAATTAAAGTATTTATACTAAATACTATTCATACTATAAAACAAAATAAGCTTATTTTCTAAATGCAAAAAAAAAACATGTAAGAACGTTGCAGTCGGCCGTAACCGACTGCGTATTACTCGTTCAGATGCAGGAACTTCACTTGACAAAATCTATGTCAAAAACTATGAAAATTCGACCCATGCAGAAACATTTTTAAAATTGCGTACTACGCTTATTTTGGTACCCGCATTCGATTAAAACTAAAATTTTGTGATTTCAACATAAAAAAAATATTTTTCAAAAATAATCAAAAAATTAATAATTTAAAAAATTTAAAAAATAATTTTCATCTGGCAAGTATCGATTTGGGAACACCATTCTTCTCTTAATTTGTGTACATTTTGGGATGATTTTTGAAAGAAAAATCGACCCTCTCAGAATCACTTTTAAAGTTGCATTTTATACTAATTTAGGTACCCGTAATCGATTAAAAATAAAAATTCGCGATTCTGAATTAAAAATTTTTTTTTATATTTAAATAAGTAAGGAAAAATTAAATTTCATATGAGTTTAATTTAAATGCAGAATTGATCTAGCTAGTCAAACCATGATGAAAATGGTAAACATCATGAAAATCGGTTTAGTTTTGACAAAATTATGGGACTTTGAAATGTAGCAAGTAAGGATTTGGGAACTTTACTTGTCAAAATCTTTGTCCATTTTGGGATGATTTTTCACAGAAAAATCGACTTTAAAGTTGCAAGTCTCTATCTTCAATAGCGACGAAAAAAGTTGCGTTTATCCGGACAGACGAACGGACAGCATGACGGACATTGCACAAAACCAATAAACTCTTTTTACTTCGTGTACTAGTATAAAAATACATATACAGGGGTGGGAAAACTAATAGAAATGACATACACCTTAACAGTTAGAACTACATTATTAATAGTCTATACCAATTTGTTTAGCATGAAACTAAATGGAAACAGTTTATTGACAACAATACTTTATTTTGTTTATGGTTTTCTGCAAATTTTGTCAATTTGTGTAGTGACCACGATTTTGTGATGCAAAGAAAAAATGACGACCTTATAACAGTGGCAAACTGGTGGATTTCATGGGTTGGCAATACGCCGCAGTTTCTAAAAATTGTGGCAGCACAACTTTGAACAAAATAAATTGTGTTTCTTAGATTTAGGTCTTTGGTTTCTAATTTTTCTCCAAGCTCCAAAAATTTGAAATTGGCCACATATTTTAAAGTCAAATTATATTTTTTATTAATAATTTAATAAACATTAAATTAAATTAATTATAATATTCGTAGCTAAACTAATGTCCCATCAGAAAATTGTTGTTTTCATCACTGTATATAACACCGGAAAATATGCCATGAATTCGCAAATTACGCGAAATACCTGTGAGGGTATTATAATTTTTTCATGAATCATGTGGAGCATTAAAGAGAAACTGATTATACCTTCAACATTTCGAAATAATATCTAAAAGCAAGCATTGATTGCGTTTAAATATAGATATCCCTTTAATGGCTTATTGAGGCTTTGGCAAATCAAGTTCGGATAAGCTAGTTACACAGATTTTATTTAAATTTATATTATATCATATAGCATTCCTATATATTTACCCTTTACAACGTAATTCCCCTTATCACAGACAACAGACATGAAAAGCCTTCAACTTTCTCTAAAATCATAAACACAATTATTAAAATGTGGTTACAGTTACAGATCAACGGCTGCCTCCTGATTTTGGTTAAGACACTTGCTGCAAAAGCACATCGTAGGGTCTGCAAGGGGCTGGGCGGGGCTGTGTGGCTGCTCCGCCGCCAAAAAAGCACCCACTGCTAACTGTTGATTGTGGAACAGAGTTTGGATATGCTGCTTCAGCTGCAGCTCGTCGTCGATCATCGACCGGTGCTCCGTATTAGCCGTTGGCAGGTGCTCAACATCCAGGAGCTTGACACCGATCGCCTCCGCCGACGAACGCTGGCTGCTCGCGTGTTGTGAATCCAGCTTGCCGGCAGGACAACGTGTTTGCCGAATTGACTTGGACGGCAATGCATTCGTTGACTCTTGCGACTGTGCGGCAGCCGGCTCACGCAATCGGGCAAACTGTTTGGCCAACTTGAGCAGCTCGTGACAGTCGCCGGCGATGAGTTTATTGGCCTCAAAGTGCCAGGGAATGTTCGCCTTGTGGAATGCCGACTCCAGCAGCATATAGTTGTGCATTGAATCGTTGACATTTGCGGGCCGATTGATGATCAACACGCTGGCCAAGGTGCCAGGCCGCAGTTTGCCCATCAGGCGACACCAGACAACACCATTGCTCAGATCGAGCAGGCTATTGCAGCGCGGAATGGACACCAATCCCTTAATCCACAGCATCAATTGTTTGGCCTCAGCGTAGTCGTGGCCGGATAATTCTGCGAACGGCACATTCCTCTATTACAAATCACAAATGTCGAAGGCTGTGCTGACTTACTGCTTCGCATATTGAGGCAGTTACTCCAAAAATTTTTGTTAATCACTTGAAATTTGAAAGTCATCGAAATGTGGGTTACTTAGCTTGGACTGGCTCTGAGGCTTCACTTATTTGACGTAATCTTCATTAGCAGCCTCTCTCTTGCGTTCTCTTTTCGTCCTCTTTCCCTCTGTTTCCCTTCCTCTGCGCGCCAATTAACACATCATCTTGGCAAATGACCAATTGGCCAATAGGCCCAACTCTGGTTGCTTACAATGGGTCAATTTTGTCTTTCCACCTAAAATTAAATGAATTGCTTATTGTGCACGATTTGATTTGAGTATGTTTGCCACAATGAATGTGAATGAATACAAATAAGTCTGCCTTACATTTCGTTAGGCTCATTTCACCCAATTTATGTTTGAAATTTGAAGCTATTCATTTATTCATTGAACATTTAGTTGAAATTTGTCCAGTTTCTACTCAATTACAATTAAGCTTATGCGTTTGAGTGCATTCACATATAATTAAGTAATTCTGTCCTCTTTTTGCCATCTCCATCTATTTGGCTTTTTCCCTTTTCAAGTCTCTTATTTGCACCTTGTCAGATTCCTCTTCATTTATTCTCACAGCCTTTTCAAGTCGCTCACTAGAACAGGCGCTCATTTAATCTATGAATGCATCCGGTGAGTATTCATTCATTATGTGGCGTATTATAGTTGACAGTTAAAATTAAGGCTCGCTCATAAATAAGTTAAAGTGGATTCACATAGAAATATTGGTTTCCGAATTGTGTTTTTGGGCCAACCACTGTGTATTCATAGCTACAATTGCCAATTATTCACATACTCACGGAGTTGCATCGGTTGATTAGTATTTGAGCTGATTCTCCGCAAACAAAATCTGTCCTTTCTCAGTTTCAGCCTACGAAAGCAACTATTCATTCATTCGTTTTAAGTCGTTTCTTTACAAAACGCACTGCGAATTAATTTGAGTGCATTCAAATACAAAAACTTTGGGACCTGCCCACATACACCCATCTTTTCAGGGTTTTTATACTGACTCTTAGAATCCTCTTGTATTTTCTTTGTGCTTCCTGTGGCGCCCGTGTCTGTGGTCAAGGCGACCCCGTTCCCACTCCCATTCCCATTCCCACTCCCACTCCCATTCCCATTGGCGTTGCCCCAATCCTCTGTACACATTGCCATTTGCTGGCAGCATGCAAATGAATGTTGCCAGGATACGGCACGTGCTCTCATCGGCTTCTCTTTTGGGTGGCAGTTGGCAAAGCCGTCACCTTTATGCGGCCATTTCATTTGGCCAGAAGCAAATGCAAAAGCAGCCAGGACTTGGACGTTCTTGGACGGGGCCACCATCCCGTTGCAGGATGTGGCACGGTTACCAGCGCTTCCTAGCACACAAATAAAATGCAAACAATGCTTGTTTCATTTGCGTAATAAAATATTTATACAGGTATTTAGTTAGCTGGACTGCAAAATACAGTGAACAAGGCGCTCGCGAAAAAAGGCCGAGACCAACGAAAATTAAGCGAAATGCCATGGAATGAAAAGCAAAGAAGCAAAAAAGTAAAAAGAACCAACAAAAAAAGAAAACACAAGGAAATGGACAGCTGCCAGCGGATGAGGCAACAAAACAACAAGGCAAAAATTCATGCAACTCCTAAACTTTAATATGAAGCTGGCAATCTCTTTGGTGCGGCTGGTTTCGCTGGCTCTGCTGCGACCCATTGTTTTGGCCGAAAACAAAAAACGTCTAGACGTCATTTCTCAGTCGCGACCCGTAGCGCGCTCTCCTGCTCGCATATCCTTATCCCTGTCGCAGCTCGCGATATGTTAGATAAATCAGCACGCGCCGCGATTTGCCAGAGTTCACAGCCAGTTGCAGCCGGAGCTATCCAACAGAATTGTAGGCTTCACATGGATATTGCATTCATTTATCATGTGCTCCTGGCCCGAACTGACCACAGCTACTGATGCTACTCTACTCTACTATCGGCGAGTCCAAACTGCTTTGGTTTTAATTATTTTATTCACTTGATTTTTCGTTTTGATTAAAACTTTTGTTAATATGGAATTCGAAAAGTTTTGAAAAGTTTTAGACAGCTTTCGCAAGGTGCATATTTGGATATGGGTAGAACAGTTCTTTAAAAAATATTTACAAACGAAAACAATAGAAATGTTCAATTAATTGTCGGGTTGAAAAAGAGAAAAAGGTTAAATTGAGAAAAAAAAGGATTGAAACAAAGGCCAGGAAGTTAGATTTATTGCTGGACCGTTTTTAAGCTCAACTGCGCTCTATATATTTACAATTTATTTTACACTAATATCGTATATATATATATAGTAATATAAAAATTTATTGATTGGTCCGACTAGGATGTAAGCATAGCCAGGACATAGACTTAAACTTGTATTCGATGCACATTTAATTAAAATTATATTTCAAATGAATTTCCGTTTTTTAGCCACTGTTCGTCAAGTGCCCGACTTTGCTAAGTGTTTGCTGCTTGTTGTCGCTTTCCTTCTGGTTTGAAAGGTTTGCCGAGTGCGCCAGTTTCAGGTGGAGCCAAGTGGTTATCATGGCCATTGGATTCACGTTGGCTCTTTGGCTGCGGCAGCGGGCGGCTTTGACTGCAACGTGCTTTATCGCAGAGACGTTAATTAATCTGTGACGCCTTCAACTCCATTGTTGCGGCTGCTGCATCTTCGTGCAGGTCGAACTGCTGCCCCCGATGGCCCCGAGCCCTGGCCCCGTTGACTGCCGCTTTGCGATGCTGTAAACATTTTTAACACGTTTTTTGCGAAACGGAAATTCTTCTAATATTTTTACATAATTTTATGTGCGGCTACGAAAACGGACGGAGACGGAGACGGAGGGGAAGACGACCACAATGACAATTAACAAAATAAACAAAATGTAGCAAAAAAATGTGAGTGACTGAGTGAGTTGTGGGCTGTGGGGTATTTGCCACTTAAAAGAGTGAAGAGGGGCAACAGGGGCTGACATTTGTCGACAGGGGGGTCGCGGTCTCAGCCTGACTTGCCGTGGCACACAAACAGCGCATTTTAATGTGCGGTCAACAGTCAGGCAACGTCTAAATTTGAAATGTCAGCGTTGTCAACGGCAATTTAGTCGCAACGCAGTGACAACAGCGACAACATACAACAATAGCAACAACAACAACAACAACTACAACAAGAATGCATTGTTAGTTTTCGGGGTGTCGATTTTTAAATACACTTGCACACATAATTTGCTAACTATCCCAATCTAATTTGTGCTTAATGTTCATTTATGTCACTAACCTTTTTATTTTTAATAACGTTAAAAAATAACTTTTAATTAAAACAAATAAAATTAAGCTTTGTCAGCCGTAAAAAGCAAATTACAACATTTAATTGTTAAGTTAAGGCACCATTTATAAATAAAAAAAGTTACCTGAAATAATATACAGAAACAGGAGCATATATTATATATCTGTTGTTCCTTCGGTGTTGCAAATATGAAACCGAGTTAAAATCTTATATTTTGAAGAGTATTTCAAAAGCTGCAACATATTGCACAATGTTGTTGTTGCTTGTTTGTCTTTTTCTGGGTTTGTTGTGTTTGTTGCTTTTGTTTTTGCGTTGACAACAATTACACTTGTACACAAATAATGCATAATACATAATAATAATTACGAAAAGCTTTCAAATGTTTTGTTTAAATATTTTGGTCGCCGCATTTGGGCATTTGTGTTGGGGCCTTGGCACCAGTACGAAACAAGCACGAAAATGCGGCATGTGGCATGCGTCATGCGGCATGATGCATGTGGCATAAAGCATGGGCATGAGTTTGCTTAATTCTCGTTGTCTGCACCTCTGGCAGCGTCGCATATTGGACCCGAGGGCCCGGTGAAGGGTCGACCCGGTAGTTGTGCAAGTTTCCTGACTAAGCACAATCTTATTGTTATTATATTTTTTTGTGTTTTTCAAGGGACCTTGGTCAAATAATGGCCCTCAAATAATATATATAGCCTCATTGAATATTCTAAGTGACACTTTATAAACACTTAAATCATAAACAAATTGAACTTTGGCAAGCTTTTAAATATGTGTCATATTATTATAACACTCAGCGCCATAAATGCGAATTTATGTTACCTGGATATAAGAGCATTATTATCATAGCATAATATTTTAAAAATTTAATATTTTCAAACATAAAAATGAGTTCAAAACGTATTTGATATATGATATTTACATATCTTGTTTTAAGAGTTATGTATCTCGCTTTTAGACAGTTATATCTTTAGCTAAGATTTTAAGAATCTTTATTAAAGATTTCACAAATTTGTTCCATGACTATTTGCTATGAAATTAAGTTTACAGTTAAAAAAGTGGTATTCAAGTTTTTAAAGGGTAAACCAACGTTTGACCACGAGCCAGTTAGGTTGCCTATAGTACACAATTAAAAAAATTAAAAATATAGAACATATAGAATATTTTATACTCTAGAACATAAAAAATACATCAAATTATGTTTGTTAAAATTTGCAACCAAAGCGCCAAATTTATATTTAGAATATTTAGAATATTTGTACTAATTTCTACTACATACTCATTTTACTTATATCATATTATATATAATATAAGATACTTTTCTGTTACATTAAGATTGTTTGTACTATGTATTTCAAGAATCGTGTTCGTTCGAACTTCTTTTTAGTCAGACTTTTTCCTCTCCGAGTATTTCGATGCAGCATTTAATATAGTACAAATAGTAAATTCAGTCAAGTGGAGACATTTATCTTTTGTGCTTAAAGTCAACACAGCTTTCAAGTTGCATTCGAGTGTATTCATTCGTTGTATGAGTATCCCCATTTCTATTCAAGACCTCGCACACAGAACAGGCGCCAGCACGAAACTAAGTGTCAAAGTGACACACACAACACACACACACACACACACACACACACGCAAGCAGAGTAGTGCAAAGCTAGAACCGAAAAAGGAAAACTACAAGAATTGCCAACGCGAATTAGTGACACATTTTCGAATTCGATATAAATGTTTTTATGGGTTACTCCAGCTCAACAGAGCACAACGCCAAAATAGAGCAGAGCACTCAGAGGGTGGCAGGTGGTGGGAGGTGGGTGGTGGGTGGTGGCTGGTAGGGTATCGGGCTGTCGTCGTCAGCCTGGTTGCTACATTGATAGTAATTGCAAGCAGCATGCACAATTGCAGTCGCTTGGAGCTTACTAAAAACGAGACGCGTAATAAATCCATAATCCGAGGCGACAATTTGAATCATTGCGCTGTAAATGCAATGCCGTTGCAAGCATGCAAGCGGGGATGGGTTTGGGGAGCAGTGTGCTGGTAACGGGTTTGGAGACGAAAGTTTCGTAGGTCCATAGGTCTTGGGTCAGGGCATTCGCTTGACAGGCAACGGCGCTGTCACAGCTGCAACTGCTGCTGCTGCTGCTGCTGGTGGTCCACAAGGCAGCTCCAGTTCGCAGTTCGCAGTTCGCATCCAAAAGACAAGACAGTCGCAGCTGCAGTCACATTTGTAGACGCTGCTGTTGCCCTTTCTTTCTGTTTTATTGCATTTCACTTTACTGGCTTTTAGTTTTCGTTGCTGTTGCTGCTGCTGTTTTTGTTTTTGTTTCTGCTGCCCTGACGCCAAATTCATTTGCCCCCGAATCGACTCCTCCTTGGCCTTGCTAGTTGCCGCTGTCAGGCATGTGAAAATTGCATTTTATGCTGCGCTACTTGCCACGCTACCCCTAACCCCAACCCCAGCTCACCCCCAGCTAGCAACTAGCTGCTTAGCAGACGGATCCTAGTGCTGTGTGTTTGCCTTTGCCTTGGCAGTTAAAATAATCATAATAAAAACAAAATCCAGCGCACAAATGCGCCACAGACGAGACGAAGACATAGAATAGGATTGGGCATAAGACTAGGACAGAACAAGAGAAAGCGCATTAAAGGAGCAGCGGGAAGAGCAGGAACAGCAGGAACAGCAGCAACAGCAGCAGCAGCAGCAGCAACAACAATGAATGTCAACATTTGCCAGTGCACTTTGGCAAGCAAACGGAAGCTGGGAACCAGGACATGGGCTTTGACTTGGACATGGATAGGAACGTGAATGCCTCACGTCGGCTTAGTTATCTTGATCAGAGCAAAACAATCCATTTAATTTGCCCTTAATGAAGTTTGCAAAAGAAAAGCAACAACAGCAGCAGCTGCAGTAGCAGCAATCACTGGACTATGGGGTCAACCAATCCGAAAGCTGACGCCGTTCGATTTATTGGTCAGCCCTTTTCAATTGGCAGCGGATTTTCATGTTGCGGTTGGTTGGCAGCCAACTTGGCGAGACCCTCTGCCAGGATCTGATGTTAATTTGCAAATGGTTTGGTCTGCGGCATGACATAACGCTATTACAGCTACCAGCAACGGCACTCGCATCGTTTTAGCCAGGTCAGCAGCAATGGCTATCAATTGCAGCCAACTAACCAACTGGCCTTCTCCCAATATCCAACACTAGCTAACAATTGCAGCGATATAAAAGCGTTGTGTTTACCCAAATTCAAAAAAAAACTACACTTTGTAGTTTTAACATATCTATGTATGGTATAAGCCGTACCATATTGTATTTTGATTTTACGTATGTATTAATTCAAAGGACACATTAAAGCAGAAAATTCGATTAATTGAATAGTGCACTGAATTTTAAGAAGTCTATTTTTGACCACAATTCAATGACAAATTTGTCTGCTGCCCAGAACTTTTAAAAAATGGAAAACATTTTTTGATACTCCCTTGAGGGGTAGAAAATAGGTTTGAGTATGTTGTGTGTAACAGTAGCGGACAGTGGGAGACAACTGCTGGAAAGTACTATGTATATATGCTTATATGCCTCTATTCTGTTGTCTGTTTGTATATTCGTCAGCAAATCCTTGTTCATCATTCACAGAAGCGTACTTCGAATTGTCCTTCAAGTAAAACTTAACAAGTATGAGCGTTGCAATCGGTTGTAACCGACAACTCAATGCTCGTTCACAGTGTAATAACAACCAAAACATCTACCCTAGTTCGTTGAGAAAAAATAAAATAATAACAAAATAATGATTTATTTTTTTATTATACATTATTTTTATTTTTATTCTATATTATACATTATTATTATTTTTTTTATATTTCATTTTCACGCCATAAAACAAGAAAATCGATAAAGTTATGTAGGTTTCCCCGAGCTTTACTTGTCAAAGTAATGCAAATTTTTTCATGACTTTTGACAATATGACACAAGAATATATTCCAAGTTTCAAGCCTCTAGCTTTAATAGGTGTTTTAAAAAAATCGGTTCATATGGATATGGGGACAGAAAACAAGACGAATATTGCACAAACCCAATATATTTTTTTTCACTTAGTGAACAAGTATAAAAATATTAATATATTAAGACTCGGTAGAGAACTGACTCATTTTTTTATCGATCTGTTTTTTTCGCAAATTCATATTAAACGCAGCTTTTCTTTATATTGATAAAATCAATAACTTTTGGCAATCCGTTTAATTAATATATCCGTGTATGACATGTATATTATTAGTGGAATGTAGGGTATTTCCTCGACCAGTGCAATGCCATTTATTCATTTTGCATTTATTTCGTGCTAGTATATTTCGGCATTTGCATTTTGAACACGCGGCTTATTGCATATTGCACTCCGGGGACGAAACACGCATGGGCTGACCGGCCGATGAGCAGAGATTCTCCTGGGAGTATCTTATTTAATTAATGCAACGTCGAATTAGTTGAAACATTCTGGCAAGCATTTATTGCTGGCGTATCACAAAATTTGTCATCCAAATTTGACAGCCGACGGCCTCGTTGCTGATTGGCATATCGTGCCAAATGCTCAAATTGGCCAAACACATTGCACATTCAACTCGGCCATCGGTAAACGGTCGGCCGGTCAACGGTCACCAGTTATAGGTCTACGGTCAACGGCCACCAGTCACTGGTCACCGGTCACCGGTGGCCAGAAGCTAATCACACCAACGCATGATTGACAGCTATGTCATTACATATTTAGGACTCGGCCTGCGACAACGACAATGGAAAGGACATCGTTAATGGAGACAAGGTAAGCGACCTGGCCCAATACTCCTCATTTACCAGGCATTGTGTGTGTTTGGTGCTTGGGCCCGGAGCAATAAAGTCGTCGTTGGTCTCCAGCGGTAACTATTTCAATATTGCATTGGGGTGGTTAACATGTGGCAAGTGGTTTGCTGGTTCAATCTTCGAGATAGACTACTGCCGGTGCCCATCAACAATAGGCAAATGTTGCATTGGGATTTCGAGACACAATTGTCGGCTGTAGAGTGCCCTCTGCTGACCAGATGTCTATCAAGCTAAGAGTCTATTCAGTCTGGGGGAGCCTTCATCTGTGCCAAATTAGTAGATAATAGATAGAAAGCATTCAATTTAACTAAAAGTGCTCATCACTTTAGTATATAAACAAAATATAACAAGGAAATTAATACGTTCGTTAAGGCGTAACAAAAATAACTGTTCTTTTGTGTTAAATATTAAACATACAGAAATGCAAGTAAATGCTTAAGTTCAGATAGCACTATTTAATAAGATAAGGCGACATTTCGAAGCGAAATATATGACTTAATATCTAATTTTTCTATAATGAATTGAAAATAAACTAATGTTATACAGTTTAATTTATTGAAAATTTTGTACCTGCCATTTCTGCATAAAAATTTCGATTTCCATTGCTTTAATTTTTTTGAGTTGCGATTTTTTGGTCTTTTAAGCTTTGGAACGTATTTCAAATTACATAATGTAAGTCATCTATTTTTCTATGCGATTTTTTACTTTTATGTGCATATTTTTACAATATAAGTATCTTTTATGCGATTTATTTGTACAGTTTTCTGTGGCACGTATCATTAAAACGGAATTGAGTGGTACTCCTATTTACAATTTAAAAAAAAAACTAATACTGCTGCTAAAGGTTAAACTTTAGTTCTGCCTTATATTTAAAATTTTTGAGTATTTAATTTGTGAGCTGTTTTTTTATAATATAACAAATTGATAATAAATATAAAATTACTAAACGAGTTAAACTCTAAGCACTGTATATTTCAAGGGTCCGATGTTCAGCATCATTTCCGATTTGTGCAGTACTTTTTGTATAATATTCAATGCTTTAAAATAGTAAAGAGCGAACATTTGTGTAGAGTTCTAAGTTACAGCCCCTGTCCCCCCACGTATGTATCTCTATCACTCGTTGCCGCAAATGGAAAAGCACTTTCTCGCTGAATGTGTGAGCGCGTGTTGGTTTGTGTGTGTTAACCAAAATCAAGCCGACTATTTTGCATACGCAAATAAAAATAAATAAATTGAAATACGTTGGGCGTCAGGAATGTACCAACCCACAACCAGCGACACCCCCCAGCCAGCATATAACACGCATGTAAATCGACGTTTTACAACACAAATGCCACCTGTGGGGCCGCCAACCGCCAGCAAGCCGAAGCCACCTGCCCCACCCGTTAGCTGGCTGTCTGGGGTGTAGTTGGCAGCTTACAGGTAACTTTGCCTTTCTCCACTTTTCGTTTAGTCGGAGGATGTAGCGTTGGCAATTGTTGAAATTGTGTGAGGACTGCGTTTTCCTTTTTTTGCGCCTTTCAGTCTGCGCCATTTTGCATATTTTCCGATTTTCAGCACGCCAAAATGGGCTCGTTTGTGCTTCACTTGACGCCGCTGCTCTAAATATATATAAATATATATGTATATACGTGTGTGTATGTACATATGTTGATTTTTTCCTTCAGCCATACGGGAGTTATGTCAAATGATCGCAAACGTATTTGTGTCCTCCGTAAATTATCAATGCTCTTATTCTAGGTTTTGAAATGATTTGCATTTGAAATGATTTCCAATTGAAAGCGCTTAAGCTTTCAAAATCTTCCTGTGCAATCGTTCCTACTTTCGCTTTTCTGTCCAATAATAATTATAACTAATGTGTCGGCTATCCAATTCAATTCTCAAGACTGCATCGAAAACATACTGTGCACATGAAAATACACAAATTATATAAAATATAGCAAATTTGTTGTTCAGCTTTGAGCAATAAAAATTACCTATCGATAAAAGTGTTTTAATCAATTCTACTGCAGGTTTTTTTGGGCCAGGACGCAATTACCACTAATTTACTGCCAACTCCTGCGTATGCAATAAAATGAAATTAAATGCTATAAATCAACGCCAAATACGTTGGAAGCTTCCCCAACTTAGGAGCGCTCATATTTATGGCATAGATATATACATTAATATATATACATATATATATATATACATATATGTACGGCGCTGCGCCTTGACCTTTGACCAATCCGTTGCCGACAAGGCAATCGCAGCTGGCTAAAACTTTGGAGGCCTCTTGGCCATTTGGTAAGCTCACAAATCTTTGGTGATGATTATTAATTCAACTCTTGTCATTGTGCTGGCTCCTTGAATGGAAAAGCTTTTAAGAGTCTGAAATTCGATATGGCTTGTATCGTATGGGGCTGTTGATTAAAGTTAAAGGTAGCTGAGCGTATGTGTATGTGCATTTGACAGTTTACAGGATCCACAAGCGACAACAATAGCAGCATCAACAACAACAATAACGCTTAAGTAAGGTTTTATGGAAATGTTGCTAAATGGCAGTGCATACGACATCGGATTGTTAACCGAACGAAGAAACAACAGCAAAAACAAGAAGAAGAAAAACTAATCAAATGGATGTAAAGTGGTCAACGGCTTGTGGGTGACCCGTGGCCGTTGCTCCACTGCCAATAACCGAAACAGCAACAACAAAGGCATGTGGTAGACGTGGAGTGGGAAGCAAGCGCAAACATAAGAAACCATGTGGCGGGACCACCTGACCGGATCTCCCGCCGCCAGACGGCCCGCTCTATGCGGCAAAAAAAATAGTCACAATAAAATGCCAACTGCCAATAAACGTCAATAAATCAAACAATTGACCGGGGCCAACTTTTGTGACGCCGTGCGCCAAATAAGTCCAACCAACGACATGGCCCCAAACGTTTCCAAGCACTCGGAGCAGTTCGAATGACCACAGAACAAACGCAGCAGAAAAAAACAAAAAAATAGCCAAATAAAAAAAAGCAAGCGACAGGCCATGTTTTTCATTGTACTCATGCATGTCCCACACACGGAGGCAGATGTATTTATTTCACTCCGCTAACCACAAACAAAACATGGATAATTATTTCAAAAAAATGTTCGTAGCGAGCACGACATAGTTCGGAGGATCTATCAACTTTAATAGTATCCTTCCATTGTTGACAAACGATTAAAACTTGCTGCAACAGATAATATAGTTTCTGAAGCTTTCAATAATAAATATGATTGGCAAATGATAAATAAAATATAATTCTTAAAAAGAAGTGTTAAGGCAAAAGCTCAACAATTTGAGATTGGTTTTTAATTGAAACTACAAGTAATTAAATATTGTATTCAGGAACAATCATTTTTTTCATAGCTTTATAGTAGAATATAATTAATATATAATAAAGAACTCTATTACATATATGCTTACAAGTACAATTCTTAGTTACTTAAAATGTTAGCACAAAAAAAAGTTAATTAACAGTTTTGCTATATAAGCTCTTGTACACTTTTACTTGCTTATAAATTTCTTAGGTAACTAGTAATTAGATTTAAAAAATAAAAATATTGGCTTTACTTTCTCAATGCACAGTTCACGAAGAGTTATTTCTTTTGAAGCATATTTTAAAATATACAAGTTAAAAATAAAGATATAGCAGGTAAAAAAATAAAAATTCAAATGGTATCCAATATATTTTTAAATACCAAGTCGACAAAAAAATGTAATTTAATGTAATTTAATTCCAAGAATATTGTGTATAGTTATAGTATAATTAAATTTAAATGAACGCTTCCAATTAATTATAGTTTATTATCTGTTTAGTTTAGTTTTTGTAACTACTTACATATGGGCTTCATATAGAAGACTTGGTGCGACTGACATGGAATTTTTATGATAATTAACAATTTAGGCTTTATTATTGAGAATACCAACTGAAAAATTTCAAATGAACTCGGAACTACGGTTTGGACTGAGAATTTAGTCGCCGTCATTGGGATCAGCCTTTTTGTCAGACTTTGACAATGGGGGATTTGAAAAAAAACATTTCAGTTGCTGTGTTTAATTACGGGGTGGGTGGGGGTATTTGCATTATGTGAAGGACCGACATCCAATTTGGACAATATGTGTGTGCTATGTTTGTAGTTGGTTTTATTTTGGGTGGGGTATGGTTTTTTTTTTTTTAGGTTGTAGGCAGCAGTTGGCCGCACTCTAACGAGTATAGATAGTCTTGACCAAAGATCCCTGCTTAGCCATGGTGTCCTTGTGTAGTTGATACTGCAGCACATAGGCGCTCTCCATGCGCAAGCCATCGCGCAGCTTGCCACCGATCTCAAGGGCAGCCGCCTCATTGCCACCATTGGCAGTCCATATGGATATCTTGTTGTTTTTGCCGCGTATATTAACGACTGCGCCGCACAGCTCGTGTGAATAGTCACAGCTCTCGCCGATTAAAACAAGCATTGTGTCCAGCCAGAAGTTATCCAAATCATTCTTATTCCCTTTATTGAGAGTAATTACCCAGCGTCCGCCCTTCACATTGGCCTCATCCTCCCACATGGGACGTATTCCCTTCTTGAACAGACAATAGTCGCTGCCCATTTTGATCTCCGATGGCGTCTTTATATGATTTATGAGGCTCCAGAAGTTCTCGACCGTATTAAAGCTGGCCACCTCGTGCAGCATTTCCTCCCAGCTCTTGCTGCGATCAGTCTCCAAATACCACAGCGTCCATTCACTGTTTAGAGGATGATGCGGCTCCGTTGGTAATTGTTCCGTTTCACTGCCAGCCACCCCAATGCTGACCGTATCCGAACCAATTCCATCGCTAGGCGCCAACGGCGTCATATATCCCCCATCTGTGGTGCATCCACTCAAATCGGAACGAGGGGTCGATAGTGGTGAACAAACGCTGCTGCCACCGCTGCAGCATGTGGCATTCATGACACTCTTGTAACTGGCGCTGCTGCTGCTCCCGCTACCGCTCCGGCCACTGGCCGAGCCCGGCTTGTTGGCCCTCTTGGTTGGGGAGCAGCTTTGCACTGGTGTCGTGGAGAACTCATCGTTGTTGGAACACGACTTGAACATGGTCTTTGGATTGGCAAAGTTTTTCATCTTGTAGAAGTTAGACGGATACATGTTGCGCGATTACGTTGAACTCTATAATGGGACGAGGACAGACATATATCAGCAATACACGTATGGTTTATTGATCTATTTATATATTGGTCGCTTGCCTCTGCCTGCGAATAACTTGATCTCAATTGCCGTTTTTGTGTTCCTCTGTACTTGGCTCCAAATTCGAATTTGTTGCTTTTGATTTTAGGATTATCACAACATGCGAACGATGTTATTTCTGTTCTAAAACGCAAACTGTATGACTGATTTATCAAGCGGCGCACACTCGGCATTCTCAATTCAGGCGAACTTCGATTCAATTCACAATCAGCATTACACAACACTGTCCACGCGCCATAAAGCGATATTCAATTGAATTGGTCACACTCACCAAACGCAACAACGCGAATGTAAACTTTTCACAGAGCACGTGCGCGCCTTCAAATAATTGCAAATTCAATTGATATACTCAATGTCGGGAACGGACACAACATTCGAGGGCGTCACCCTAACGGGCGAAGGGAATGTTGTGTTGTCTGGAACGCGGGCTGTTGTCAAGCAGATCTTGCCCGATGCAGAAATCCTATGCGGAGAACATCCAGTTGCCGATAGTATTACGTCACATTCATGCTGGGCAGCGGGCCCGTGCATGTTTACGGCCACAACATCAAAGACAATGTAAAGCTCTTCTACATCAGGGATCAAAATATGGATTCCCGTTTTCAGTGCCATCCCCGTTAAACAAAAAATGTTTCTACTTAATACCTTTAAGCTAGCTCAATTAATTGTATAATTCTTAACGCTTAGCCATAGAGAAATAAGAATAAACAGAAGAATTTTGGATAACGAGTTTTTACTCAAAATACTTCAGTTGCAAACACAAAATGCAATCTTGAAGCGCAATTATCTATTCTATTCGTTCTAGTCTATTTTTATTACTCAATGAGACTTTGCAAACAAATAGGAATACATTTCCTAATCTTTATATTTTGCTTGTTTTTCTTTGAGTTCTAGTTTATGAGATGTTCTCATGGCTGCTTAGAGTTATGCGATGTTTCCTAAAAAGATAATGACGTGTGTCACCAATTGCAGTTCTCTATAATTATCATGGCAAGTTAGGCTGTTGAGCTTAACACGCTCGGCACAGCGTTTGATTTATGGCCAAACTGTTACAGTATTCACGAAATTAAAAAGTTGGCATGTTATATGCTGAGTGTAACAATCGTTTCGGCTGATTGATAAGTACAACTCATTTAAAACTTGTTCGACTAATTATACCTTTAGAATACACAACTGCACACCAAAATACAAACGTGAGCGCGCCAAATGAAGTGTAAGCGAAATTTTTCCTTTCTTGTGCAAATTGACTCTGGAAAATTGCCAAGAAGCCAAAAATAAGTAAATCTAACACGTAGAAGTGCTATTATAGAGAATGCCCAACTAGCAAGTACCCATTGAATTGACTTAAATTTCTCAGTTCAATTTTTGGCATTCTTGTGTTAAGTTTGTCTTCGGATTAAATCAAGTACGAATAACGAACTTATGTCAATATAAAAGTGCTAAAAGCAATATCCTTTCGTACTTGAAATTAAGCCGGTTCCAATATTAAATTAATCCCATATTGTCTGAAATTAAGTGTGGTTTCGGCTTATATTAAAAAAACTATCGTACTCAAATCAACAAAATCATACTCAAATTAAAAGTTTCGGCATTAAGAAAAATTGACTTGATTTAAGTATTTTGTACTATGTTCAAGAAAATCCGGATTTGCCGTTCTTCTGACACCTCGTTAGTTTGATTTAAGTACGGATTACTTGATTTTTATACTCGTTCACAGAATGAAAAGAATATATTGGTTTTGTGCAATGTCCGTCATGCTGTCCGTCCGTCTGTCCGTATGAACGCAATATTTTTTAAGCAGAGATATCAACATTAACGTTTTTCCAGGGTATGGAATGTGTGAAACTAAAAGCTGACCAAACGAAAGAGAAACGTTTACACTCTTGAACTCAGAGTTGGATAAAGAGTCCTGTCCAAAGCCCAATTTCAATTCCAATCGCACGCAAAACTTGACGAGTTTCAAAATAAATATTTACACACACCCTCATGCACACAAACACACACACACACACACAGACATCAGCACACACTCAATACACTTGGCCGACACGCTGGAGCAACACTTCACGCATTTCTTATTAGCTGCACTTCAAAAACTGTGCAAAGTTGCGCTCCAAACTTATTATGGCACTCGGTTGGACCCAAAAAGAAACGGAAGGAAAGGCAAAAAAAAACGGGATGGGGGGTGGCGTTGGGATACAGTAAGCCAACTTTAACTAATGGCAACATTTTTGTTTGCACATGTCGAGTGTTATTGAGCCAAAGCAAAAGAGCAAACTTTCATTTGGCTCCGGCTGTCATAAGTTTAAATGGGGTTATAGGGCGAACAAGGAAAACCAACAATACTTACAACAACAACAAAAACAGTACAAACAGCGGCAGCACCAGAATATATGAAAAATGTCAAAATCTATTGCATGGCAACAAATCGTAGGAGCTGGCTGACAAATATTTCTGCATTGGCCAAATGGAAACCAAATCCAATGATGGAAAATTCCATAAAATTTTGAGCTCTGTGCTGCGGTTCAAATTAGTCGTGAGATGAATGCAAAGCATATTCTCAACCTGCTCATAATTGTATCCACTTCAGTTATTTATGTGATGAGTATATTTATTAAAGTGAAAAACAGCTAGAAGACCAAAATTTTCAACAAAACGGGATGGGTAAACAAATAAATTAAAATTATTTTTGCCACGCAAAATTTAAGTATGCCTGAATTAAGCTGAAAAATATATCAAGCAAGGTTACTGGGCGTGTATACAAAAATGTGGCAAGCGCCCTTAAAGCAAAAACTAATTAGAAATATTGCTGTTTTGTGCATTTCTCTGGGATGTTGAACATCTCACTCATTACCACAACTTACAGGTAAGTCGATATTTTTGCAAGTACCCGAGTATGTGTACGTTTGGAATAGTTATAAATAAAAATGCTTAAATTTTTAAATATGTAGTTTTCTCTACTTCCCCCGCTTTTACACGTTTGGTCTCGCTAGGCGCCGACTTTCGGCTTCCATGTAACAAAATAGAACACATCAAAACAGCATAAAACAAAACAATGCAAAACAAAACAACACGAGGCTGCCATGTTTTTTGTTAATTAAAATTGGCACAGCGGCCACTGCAACTACAGCAACTAGAACAGAAACAACAATGGCAACACATTTGCCCAAAAATTGTAAAACGCATTTCGAAGTAGTTAGAAGACAGGTCAGGATTTGAATATAGCATTTATGGGGTTCAGATCACGATTTAAATTCTAATTTAAAATCCAACTGGATAACGTGCAAATCAAATGTAAATCTATTTAAGTAACCCCAGTCTACAATTATATTTCCATAGTATAATTCAAGTAAGTATCTAGTATATTTATGTATACACATGCTCTCTATCAAAACTTACATTCATGTCAAAATATATTTAGTATACTTTTGGGCTTAAATTGGTCTCTAAGTTATATGAAAATGCTGCTCCAAAAAGCGTGCTGTAATCGAACACTTGACGAAATGTTGGCTGAGCTAGAAGTTGGTAGATCAGTGTAAACAACCATAATTGTTTAGTTTTCTTAACGTTTCTTTAAATTCCTAAAGTATTTTTTTAAAACGAAAACTCACAGATTTTCCTACGTTATCATTACATGTTAGATATTCGCAGCCCAGTTTGGTTTAATAAGAAGCCATTAGATGCAAAATAAGTTAAGTATTGCAAACTTAAGTATGTCGAATTCTTGACAAGTATTTTTCAGCATACATTTACCTAGACCTTGACTCATTTTTTATTTGGCAAGTGGCCACACAATACCAGTGGAAGTTTGTCAAATGGTGGAGGATGGGGCAACGCCAACGCCTCGTTCATTCGGAAAGCGATTTATGTGCTGCCAATAAATTTACTCAACACTTTGGCCCCAACTAATACAATATTTACATCAAATCGTTGTAATACATGAGGCAGTTGAGATGGGGAAACTGACGGGAAGGGGGAACGACTGTTCAAAATAAAAAATTGCAATGCGTATTTTTTCTTCTTCTTTGGTTGGGACCCCAAACAGCCAAGAAGAGTACCAAGGGTTCTAGCTACCAGCGCCCCTCGTAGAACTGTCATTTAAGTTAAAAGCGCATTTGTAAGTGCGCTCTGACTGTGCGGAGTGAGGTATGTGTGTGTGTGTGTGTGTGTGTGTGTGAGTGTGAATGTATGTGTGAATAGGAGGGTCTGGGCCAGACACTGTTGCTGGGAATTGGAGCTTGGTGGGTAGGTAAGACTGGAGTTGGGATTCTTTGCACAGCGAGTTGGTTTTGGCCGGAGAGCCAATTCCAATCCCAGCGCGCTTTTTAAAAGCAAATCTGGCACAAGCTGCGCACTTCTTTGCGCATTTTATGTCTGTTGTGCAATGTTTTAGCATTTTCTTGGCCCTCGGCACTTTATGACGGCGTTAAGTGTTAAGCGGTGGCCGTTAAGCCCAACCAGATCAGGTTCGGTCAGTCAAAAGTGATGACATTTATTGCTCCAGCTTAACTAAGCTACGATGTTGGCATATATATGTGTATACAGTACTTACAGCTTATATGAAGCATCGCTTATAAGAAATAATTGCATAAATGCAGTGCTTGATTGGTCCGGCGTATTTTGTAGAAAGTTATCGGATTATCGCATTAATGAATATATTGCTTATATACAGTGATTTCAATATAAGTACACAAAAATAAATACTGATCAAAAAATCCTCTTCTCTCTACAAAACTTGTTTTTTATTATTAATAACTAATAATCTATCCTTCAAATATCCTGCCTGTGTCCATATTTCATTGTATTCCTAGTCGCATTTTTTTAATATAACTGACTAATATATCAAGTTTCTTTACTTAAATAGTTTGTATTTTCCACCAAATTTTAACAACATAAAAAAAATTGTTCCTGCTTGTTGCTGTGCGCCATTGTCGCTGCAAGTCGTTTCCGTTTCCGCTTGCTTTGTTTGCTTTACGGTATTTTTTTCTATTATGTTTGTTTTTGCATCAGTTGGTGAGTTGTTTTTTTTAGCTTATTTTGCATTTTACTCAATATTTTTGGGCATTTTTAGCAACTGTTGTTATGCAAATATTTCCCATAGTTTGTATTAAATTAGCGCTGAACATTCAATTAAAAATACTAATGTGCTCAAGCGAAATTTTTATGCCAGTTTTATTTTTAGCAACTATAATCATTTTACCATTTGTTCACACAAACCAAAAGTATCAGATCGTTTCCATCTATTGATCCATATTCATCAATAGTATACTTCATAAATATTGGTTTTTGGCTAACACAGTTTACGTCTTAGATTCGCGGGTTCACCCTGTTGTATAAAGAGAACAAATAACTGTACTACTATAGAGAATTAAGAATGTACACAAATATTAGCATTGAGCTAAAAATGTTTTATTTTAAAATCGACACGTCAAATTTCATATATGTATGTATCTCGATAATATTCAAAGTTCAAGCTTCCTTAATTTTTATTTTTATTAAACCATTTATTTTTTTTAATTTTGTTTTCACATACATATAATAAGAATCAAATAAATTAACCCAAATTAAAAAAAAATAACTGCATATTAGAATTTAAGGTATCTAATATTCTAGCACTCTCTTTTTAAGCACACGGACTCGTTGTTTTTTCATGACTACTTTCGTTATTGTTATTTGTTATTTATGCAATGCAATTAATTAGAAGTGCAACAATTTTTGTTATTTCAGTGCACGTTTGAAATTAATACGAACTGAAAGCACAAAAATATGCACATAGAAAATTGATCAAAAAATACAAAAAAAAAATACAACAATGTATATATAAATATATAAAATATAATATAATATATACATATACGAAAATTCAATATTAAAGCAGACAGTGCGTAAGAGAGTAAAGCACAAATAAAAAGCCAAATAAAATATAACACATTACATACACATTCACACACACACAAATCTCTGGTGAAATGAATGTAAAAAAACAATTTATAAATAATCAATGACAATCAGAAATAGGCATAACAATTAAAATGAATATAAATGCGCATTAGTCTGCGTCAATCACAACATTAAATAATGAATTTTTACAATGCAGCTTAATATGCTTGGTGTGAGATTTTAATGCCCGCTTTAGGCTGCTGCCAATATCATGAGTATAAATCAACTTAACAAATTTAAGGAATCAATACTTTACATATATATTTATAATTACTTTTCAATTGTTTTACTATTAGATTTTGCATAAAAGCTTTAAGAGGAACTCCACGCTCCATGTTCTGCCTTACTGCATTTATACCTTTTTTAGGAACACTTAAACAAATATATATGCCTTAATTCTCTTAATTACATATAAAAAGCGGACTTAGTATTTTTTGAACCCTAGCCAAATGCAAACAAAGAAAAAAATATGATACTTCAATTACGTATTCTTTTTGTGTATTTATTTATTTATTCAGCAGTCAGGGTACTTAATCCCCTTTTATGTGACTTTATGCTAATAATTAACACATACTTAACAGTAATATAACGGATGCCGTTTAAGTCGCCGTATTGGAATTTCTACAGTCAAAGGGTTGGCCAAACGGTTCTTGTATTCTTGCTCTAATGGGTTTTTCTGATAGGATTTCTCTACTGCAACACCCGCTTGAAATGAAACCAGAGAGAATGGCTTAAATCGTTCAGAAAGATGAACTATTAGCACATCGGCTTGTTCCTTGTCGAAGCGACACCAATTGCCACTTTAGTTAACAATCGGAACAAATTTCATATTCTATACAAGAATAATTAACCATGTTCAGTATGCCGAAAGTTAAATGCTATTGCAAGCGAATGTTACTTTTCTAGTTAGGTAATATTGTTTTTTTTTAATTTCGACCAAACTAATCGAATATAAACAAGCATTAGTAAGGTTATTAGCACAGCTCGTGTCAAAAAGAATTTACTTGCAGCCAGTGCCTAATCATAGAATAACTGCACCACATTTGTTTGGCCAACTGGTTACAGAGCAGTTAAGATGATAAGGCAGAGAGCTGAAAGTTGTAATGCTCTGTTAATCGTAGATACAAATAGTGTTACATTTGTATATCGGCAATCTTCTGATGTAGGTTATCTGCTCGATCTGCTCGTATCTCAACGGTTTTGCCAACGTCGAAGCTTATCGAGCGACTCTATGCCACAGCTGTGAGACAAATGTCAGCAAATGAAAGGCCACGCAATGACGCAACTTGTTGTTGTTGTGCATGCAACAGAGGTCAACAGCAGAGCCGACAACTGTTATCTAACAGCGTCATTTGCAGGGGCGCTTGTTTGCCCAAATGTTTTCTATGAAGTCATTTTGGTCTTGACGAAGTTCCCTGATATAAAAACTACGTCTTCTGTATCATATCTTTTCATTTTATGGGTACAGGGATCGCTTCAATATACGTTTGATTTAAATAAGTAATTGCCAAGATAAAAGAAAATAACATTTCTTCGAAGAAAAACGTGCTCAGCACAGCACAGCTGAAAGATAGTAGCCACGAAGTAGCGTGGTAAGATAACTAGGAATGGATGTCTACTTGAAGAAAAAAAAAGACGTGCCAAAAGTAAGAATTTAAAAATATTTATGAAAAAGGTGTATAGATTCTAGCTGTTGCTTTAAAGTGTAATGATTGTATGTCGGTAGAAAAAAGTCTTCAAGAACTTTTATGCTCTGCTCACAACGTGAAAAAGAGTGTATTGGTTTGGATTAGTCTTGCCTCTTGTCGTCTGTCTATAAAAGCAGACTTTTTTTGAGGCTTTTGAAGCATATTTGTGACTCCACAGTTAACAGTGTATTGAGTAGTCGGTTGCAACCGACTGCTGCGTTTCTTTGTTTTGAGTGTGTTTTATTTTTTGATTGATATAAATTTCAAAATATATTAAACCAAATTTAAATTGCAATTATGTAAGTTGACTAAAATCGAATGTTTTCTGAATTAAATCGAACTTGAACTTATTTGTATATCCTGCAATAATTAGTTGAGTGACGATGGGTACATAAAATGGAATATATACTGAATCGTTAACAGCAATCAAGTCGACAGTACAATGTCAATCTGCCTGTTAAAAGAAACAAATAGAGCCAAAGACGAGTACATACCCAAAAATTGGTTTATAACCGTTTTAAATATTATGTGATTGCATCAATTAACAATCAAGCTAATTGAACGTTTCTGCAGCAACAACAATGGGCATAATTTCAAAAACACCGCAGATAGTTGAGCTTATCAGCTGCCAAAAGAGCTATTGGAGGGATCCGACTGATGTATTTGCTGGCGCAATCTACACTGCGCCCCTTTTCTTTGTTCTTTGCTGTTCAACTGCACTTAAAATTCAAATAAATAATGTATGCCGGAAAATGCCTTCTAATGGAAAATGTTTTTATCAGAGGAAGAAAAGTGAAAAGATATTGCAAATATCGAATTCAAACAGAACAGGTTTTTGACACAACGCAATTGAAAGTAGTATGCCAAATAAACATGGCCTATATGTATGTATATATTTATGAGGTTTTTGGTTGGATACTGTGCGTAAGCCAATGATAGTAGAGCATGTAAAACACATCAAGTGTTTACCTGAGCCCAACAAAAAAACATTTTTATCAAATATAACGTTAATACGTGTACGCCAGCGTCAACGCTGCCAAAGTCGCTTTGGCTGAGGGCTCATCGAGAACCGAATGGAGCTGGTGGCTGCATTTTAGAAGTAGCTGTCGCAGGTCGAACATCGAACGTTAAGCGGGAAACTTGGCAATTGAAAATTTTAAATTAGGAATTGAAAATTGTAACGTTGTCAGCACAGCTCACTATGCTGGCAAATCAGACGCGCCTGCTGAAGATATTCTTCGTGATCATCACCGTAAAGATCTTCATATTACTCGTACTTTTTAGCAACAAGAATTCCGATGGGCACAATAACCGACACCACCGCGTCATTATAGTTGATGAGCTCCTTGTGGACAAGAGCGAGAGTGAGTTACCCAGTTAGCAGGAGTCGGGCTCTGCTTGAAGTGAATTAACGTTGAACGTGTTTTAGTGCCCAGCTGGGAGGAGCGCATGAAATTAATACGGGAGGAGATGCCCTCATTTCCGCTGGAGGAGCTGCAGCGTAGACCCGCTGGCGATCCAAAATGCGGCAAGTTTCCCACTGTGCTGGGTATTGATTTCAGCAACGATTACTGGCAGATGATGCACATCGAGAACCTGACCTTTCATCTATTTGGTGCGTATTATGATAACAGAGAGAAGATGACCGAGGCGCCGTTGGTGCGGGTGCTAACCATGATCAATCGATATGGCAAGCGAGACGAGGTCCAGTATCCGAAATCGTTTTGTCAACTCTGGTTTAAGAATCGGGTCGATCCGGTCGTTGTGAACGTCACAGATCACAAAATCATTTGGCTTTGGGGCGGCGGCTCCACACACGTCTACCCAACGCTGCTGAGCTGCCCCTTGCCCAAGACGAACGACATCCAGCCGCAAGAGGCGCCCGAGATGGTGTCGCTGGTCATACAGCGCTGTGATACGCCCAGGAATCTCTTGCGTGTCGTTTACGAACCGGACGTGAACACAACACAACTAATTCCCGTTAAATCGGCAAATAAGGAGGAGAAGCAGCAGCAAGAGGCCACAAAGCCAAAGAAGCCGCTACGCTTTATGATCTGCGTCAAAGCCATGGACTTTCTCTATACGGACATGTCCTGGCGTCTGATCGAATGGCTCGAGATGATGCGCCTGCTTGGCGCCAGCAAGGTGGTCTTCTACGATGGTCCGATGCATGCAAATATGACGCGTGTGTTTGACGACTATAAGGCCAGCAATCCGGACTTCGTGGAGCTGCGTCCGCTGTCGCTGGCCCGCGGGGAGCCACACTCGGGCCGTCACTTCCATCACTATGCGATGGGAGCTGACTATTTTAATCGCATATTGAATGAAATGATACCCTATAACGATTGCTTCTACCGCAACATGTATAAACACGACTATATTGGGGTCTTTGACATCGACGAGATCATCATGCCGTTGGGCAACGTCACCAACTGGACGGATCTGATCGAGCTGGCGCACAAGGTGCCCGATTTCGAACGGGACTCCACAAATTGCAAGGACTGGGCAAGCTTTTGCTTTCGAAACGTCTACTTTCCCCGCTATCCGGAACGGCCCAAGGTGTACAAGAAGCTGCCAAGCTTCTATTACATGCTGCAGCATGTCGAACGCGTCATGGAGCACTGTGATCGATATTCGGCCACCAAATGTCTGCACTCCACACAGTACGTGATTGGGCTGCACAATCACTTTCCGATCTTCCGCGCGCAGAACGGTGAGTGCGAGCCCAAGTCCGTGCCGATTGAGTTCGCCCAGCTGCATCATTACCGCGAGCCCGACAACAAGACGCGCCTGATCAATCCCATTATAGACGACAGCATCTGGCGCTTCCAGCCGCTGCTCCAACAGCGTGTCCATGCCAAATATGAGAAGCTCGGCTTTTTGCCCGACATTGCCCAGGTGGTGGCCGCCGAGAACCAGCGTCGAAAAGACGATGAGCGGCAGCTATTGGAAGCTATCGCCTTAAAATAGATAATAGTATCTCATTTATATGTTAGTCTAGTAATTAAATTTGTTAATTTTTTTTTTTTTTTGTTATCTTTATTGCCTTGCGGCTAGGTTGTATGGGTTCTCTGAAAACTTAATTATAGTGAAGTTGTTCCCACTTATTAGAGCAACGTTGGCCTGATTCTTGATGTTATAAAAGACTTAGTGGTATCTGATAATCCCTAAATTCGAGTACACTCTTTGAGTGTATGAACTTATCTACCTCATGGTCTATCATATGCCATGGACAATATGATTCAACTCATAAAGTATTTAAGATATGATGTTGAAATTTCGACACGTATTAACTGAAATTATTTACTTTAAACAAATAATATTCAAAAAGGTTAACAAATAAGAGCTTTAAAGATAAACAGAGAATACAGGAAAACCATATATCGAAACTTTTAATAATAATGGACATATTTAATTATTTATAGCGCTATTTAATCGGTACTTTGAAAGCATATAAATCAATATGCGACATCTGTTCCAAAGCTACGTCGAACTAAAAACTGCGCTACGTTAGCCATATTTTATTTACCTTCGGCACAGAGGGGCAAGTATTTGATTAGTTGGAATTTGAAAGCCTGTTTCTTGAACACTTGGCTCTTCCCCCTGACGTTAATTTGTTTAGGCTAAACAACAACTAACAAACAATCGTGTACGTCAAAAAGGCGGGAACTTGCGACTGTAACGGAGACTGGAGCTGAGCCAACCACGCGGAATATGGCATAAGTTATTAGAATGACAAACAACCGCCAAATATGCGGCGCCGGAATTGTCGGGGAGTTGGGCATGAAGTCGGTGCCTAACCTAAGGCGCTGGCTTGCATTACCCGTCTGGCAATGCGAACCGCCTGGGGGCATGCAGCAGCCGCCACAAACTGAACGCAAACACAACTAAACGGTAAACGAAACCTGGCAGTGTGTGTGTGGATGTGTGTGTGTACCGCCCAAAAGTGCGCACAGAAACGCACCTGAGCGCAAATGAATGATGATGTTGTGCAGTTGCTGCTTTTTGTCGATGCACTTCCCTGCCACGCCCTCCCAGCACAGGTGTACAAAAGTTGTGAATATGACATTGGCAAGCAAAAAGTTTTCAAGACTGATTCTATTAATAGACTTCACCTAATGAGTTCTCCATTTTCGAACAGTTTTCACCTCTAAGTGGAAAAAAATAAATGTCTTTAATGTCAAGAAATGGCTCTTCAACAGTTTTCAAAGTGCTAGCAACGACTGAAATTAATAAAGTTGAAATTAGTGCTTGATCATTTTTGACGCCAGTATAATCCTTGCAGCCCACTGTACAGCTCTTCATCGTGTTTGCTGCTGGCCAAGTTTTCGCATCCTCTGCTGTTGCTGCTTGTTGCATCTTTTTTTTTTGCCTTCCTTTTTTTGGCTCATATGTTGCAACCTTTCGCTTAAGCAAATTGCCAGTGTGTGTGTGTGTGTGTGTGTGTGTTTTTGTGTGCCTTGATGAGTTTGCGTTTGCTGGCTGTACGGCAGTGCCTTGTACTTGCGGCCGGCAAAAGGCGCTGAGTTATTGTACTCGTGCAACGGAACCAGCGACAGCAGCTATCCCAAAATAGCAACGTGCAACATGGAGGTGTTCCCATGCCACACCAGCTTACTGCCTGTGTGTGTACATTGCATTTCACTTAAAATGCTTTTAACCAAAACATTAAGCAGCTGGTGTCACATTACATCACAATGCAGACCAGCTTTAGTTGCAACAAGCCACAACAACAACGAAAGCCGTTGCCAGCCGCAAACAAATTTTTGACTAAAATAAGTTTCAAAACTGGTTAAAAAATACCAAACCAGGTAAAAGCGCGAATTCATAAATTATGCCAAACACATAATAAGATACACGCAGTGTAAAAGTCTGCCGTGATAGAAGTCGTACTTACATTTCATAGAACATTTCGTTCTTAAATATCTTAAATGAAGTATCGAGTAGCCTTCTAGAGTAAAACACAAATCTACTTTGAATTAACCAAAAATATTTTTAATAGAAATACAATGTTTCTATGATTAAATGCTATATTTGAGTAATTATTTAGAATTTGGGTGACTAAAACACGTTCAAAACTAGCTTAATTATAAGGGGATTTCGCCTGATTTTGTTTAATTAATAAGTAAGCTCTTGTGGTAAATTTAAATATTTTGCATTTAATGCGACATATAATTTTAAAATCATTATTGGTTTTTTAAATTTTGTACGACTAAAGTTAATCTCTGGCTGGATTGACCTTTTCAATTAAACCGTTTCAGCCATTGTCAGAGTTCAATACATTTACATTCGCACATTATGAAAATCTCCGGTTCGGTAATTGTATATTAATTTAATTTGTGTACTTAGTTCCATTTATTTCGACAAATGTGCTGCCATCGATTTTCGTTGCTGTGGGCTTGTTTGTTTGCTCTTAATTCAGCTTCAATTACGGCACATTTGTGGCGCATTGTTGTTGTTGTTGCTGCTGACTAATCAAGCCCAAATGAAAATGTTGACTAATGGCTGTAATGTGGATATTATATGCTAAGTGAAATACAGTTGAATGCCACGCAATATTTGTTAGTCATTTATTATGAAAATGTGCCATTTTTTTTTTAGTTCGCTGTTCATGTTGTCCTCAGTGCAGTCTAGGGAGTGTGTGTAATGGAAAAACCAAAGAAAATTGAAAATAAATTGCATGGTGAAATGTTAAAGGTCATGTGCACAGGTTCAGCCAGCTTATTAGCTGAAGCGCCGGCCTAGCCAGGTCAGGCGAGTTCCGGTCATGTTAGGTCGGATCGGGCACTTGATTCGTTGCTGTAGTCCTTGTGCAGCCCTGCCGCAAAACAAGTTTCGGCCAGAGTCGTTCTGATATAAACGTCAATGCCGCACACATGCCCACACACACACACACAACCCACACACAAGCACACCCACCTGCAACCATGGTAGAAAAGCCGTCAATCAAGCCGGTTATAGTCTTTGCTGCTAACACAAATAGGTGAGCATTATGTGCCCCTGCCCCATGTAGACCTTCAATTGATTGCTTGTTTATTCAAATTAAATTTTGCATAATAAACTAAGCGCAAAAATACCTCAAGTTTCGTTGCCAGTAATTCTCGAAGAGCACCAACTACCCGCTTGGCCTTTTAAATTACACTAGCTTATACCAAAAATGTACCTATGGCTTTTTGTTAAGGTACCCATAAAACTCTCGTAAGCAGATATCGTAAGAAATGAAATATATCTACTAGGCAAAAGCTTAATTTTATTTATTTGAATTTATTGCGCTAAAAAAACCCTTTTCTCTCGATAGTTGAAAATTTGTAAGCTAGTGTAATTGATGCAATCGTACAGAGAATTGACTAAAGACGCACTTAAAGCTTTTGCTCAGTTGGCCGGCAAAACGAACAATAGCAACAACAGCAACAACAGCAACCACAACAGGAGCAATAACTTCAAATAGTTTTGCTCGCAAAGTACATGACTGTGCGTCGGTGTCTCTTTGGCAGTGTGCCGGCCACTCCATAAATCACTTTAATACCCGCACTCCAAGTTGGGGCCACAGTCACCTACAACTAAGGCCAATGCCATGGGTTGATGTTTTTTTGTTGGGACTCTGCCAGGAGCGAAGTCGGCGTTGAGTGTCTTAAATCCGTCTGAAGCTCTGTTCTGATTTTCAGTTCATTTTCGGACAGTGATTGATATCTTTAAAATTAACTCTGAATATTCGCGAAACTCTTTTTTTTATTAACTCTGCTATTCTTTTGAAATATAGGTATTTTTTTAATACATATATCAAAGATAGCTTTAGAGGCACCCATTAAAATGGCAATTATTGGTCTTAAATGGTTTAATATTGCTCCTATTAATGCTATTAACCCCAAGTTACGAAAAGAGTTCATTGCTGTAATTCAACAATAGCCAAACTTTGACTGGAACTCTGGCTGTACCCATCTTTAGCTCCACTCTCGGCGGCAGAGTGTGTGGCAGGGCCGATTAAATGTGGGGGCAAGCAGTGTGTTGTTCTGGTTGTCCAACTGCAGCTGAATCGTCAGCATGATTAATTGATGAAAATCCCTTTTGCCATGCAGGATAATAAATTACTATACAGAGACCAGACGGACAAACGAGCGAACGGGCGAACGGGGGAACCTACGCACGGACAGGTAGCATGTGCTCCAAATAGCTAGCAGACAGACAACCCACACACAAACACACAGGCACACACACACACACATACACACACCCGTGCGCAGATGAGGTCGTGATATGTGTGGTGGCCCTGCATTGAATTAAACTACAGCCAGGACGAGAACGTCGACAAGTTCCGGCGAGGAAGGGGACAACGACACGTTGGCTGTTTCCTAAATTAGCTTAATTTCATTTAAAAGCATAACGTGTTGTTGCAACAGCCACGACCAAACCTTCTCCCCGCATGCGAGTCGCGCCCACAAACAAGGCGAAGCGCCGGATACTCCTCCCTATTATTATTACTATTATTATGTCGTACTATTATATATATTTTTTGTGTATGAGGGCGTTGTGTCTGAGTGTTTGTAATTCATTAGCTTGTTAAATATATTTGTAAGCTTAATTGTCAAGCAAAGCACACGAGTTAGGTCGTAAAGCAACTAAGAAGGCAATCAGCTGCACGGTGTCCTTGACGATGCTCCACCTCCACAGAAGATTAAATCCAGTTTTCTCAATTCTCAAATTTAATCAGGCTGCACACTTGCCTGAAAAGTGCACTAGCCAACACACGGGCTTCAGCTCTATGGCAAACTCAAAATTGGGCACAGCTAGTAAGCTGCTCACAAAACGGCGACTAGTATGCTGTTGACTCGCCTGGTGCATAAGCTCTCGTCCGTGGCAACTCTCAAAAGTAGGCCAACACGTCGCGTATACGCAACGCACACTGCACGCTGTCGGCGTTTCCGTGGTGTGCCGCTGCTTCCGTTTTAGTTTCCCTAGAAGTATGCTTTGTGTTTATTGTGTGCCAGCAACAAGGTACTAAGCGGAGAGGAAAAGAGAGCAGCGACAGTGAGCGCGAGTGTGTGTAAGAGAGTTTAGTGAATAATAATTGCCAAGTTTATTAAAAATAAATAAAATGTAAACTGATGCAAATAAATATTTATTATATGCTTAAACTGGTACAAATTAACAGTGGTGTTAGAAAAAAGCTTTACAAAAACAAATATAGCTTACTATATACAGTTGCAAATAAAATAATAGCACCACTATGACACTTTTTCTTATTAATCCAAAAAAGCAATTATTGTTCCGATGTTTTAAAAAATGTATATTTAATTGGTTAGTACCTCCTATTCGAAAAAAGTAGAGCTATTCAGTTGAGCCAAAAAATAATAATTTTTAGTAGTGCTTTTGGAAAAGTAACAATTAATATAAATTTACTTGTGTTAGAGATCTCAAACTTACCTGTTTTACTTAGAATTGAATAATCTATCAAAATGGGGCAACCGGATTAAAAGATATGGCCATTTTAATTTATTAAAAATGTTGAACCTATTCAGTTCAGTGGGAGTGTATATTTGTTTTTCTTGTGAATTTTATCAGGATTTAAGGTTAATAAATACATTTCATTTATTTTTTTGCAGCTGGAGATGCTTTTACTTCAGTATAAGTAATTCCAGGTAAGCCAAGAGCCAATGTCAATATTCTGTTAGCGTTTAAAGAGTCAAAGAAGTTTAAATAATTTTAGGCAAGGGTCACGGCATGACCTGAGCTACCGGAAATGCATTAAACCTTAAGAGGTCTGTTGAACCGACAGACCAAATAGCCCGAGCAATTAACTGTTCGGGATTGAAAGCTAACTGGTGTTATTTCATCGAAATCGATAGCTATCATTGACTCGAAGCATTGTGTTCTTGGCAGTATTGGGATATCCAGCCGACCACAGGAACACAGGCACGTGGGGTCTGCAAGCGACTGTTAGGGCAGTCAAAATATTGCATTTCAGAGATGCAAATCTCACTATTGCTGCAATTCAGTGCTGCGATTACTCGCTTGTACTTTGCACTGGGGGCACTGCGTTTGCTTGCGGCAATTCATACCGGTTCCCGATTCCCACCGCCGGCTTCCCGATTTCATATGGAGCAATAGAGCGATACCAGCTTATCGCACTCATTACGTAGCAACGGCTCTGCCTGTGGTTGCCGAACTTTGAACGCCAGTAAAATGTTGAATGTCGTTTGCTTGTCGCTCTGTCGGATCCAACCGGTTTCCAAAAATGAACTTGAGCTTTTGCTCTAGCAGGGTTTAAGCTAAGATCGCAGACAGCGCTATGAGCATGCTACTTAAAAGCAAAATACACAATAAAGATCAGTTAAATTGAGTACGACTTATTTAATGGACTGCACTACTCGATTACTGGATGTGACAGATATATTATTTAAGTAATTGCCCATTGAATGTAATATAGACCCCTGTCAAAAGAAAGGCTACGGATCACAAATTAAGTAACTATTAGTAATATCAATTACACAATGCACACTATTAATCATTTGTTTTACCGTGTATTATTAACGTACACGCACCAAGTTGCATCAGTTTCTGATGTGAAATTTGACAAGCTTCTGAATCGAATTTACTACTTTTATCAAAAACACAATTACGGCAAATATTTATAGCTGATTATAATTCCAATAATTGAGTTTGCCTATTATATCAGCCTATAAAATAAGTGATACTTGGCGGGGTCTAAAATTTCAGTTCAGTTATGTATTCAAATCAAAGATCATCATACCTACAAAAGGCAAATATATATATTGCTTTTTACTAAATACTGTATTTGTTTATTATTTCGAACAGCGAATTTAGATCTTATATAATACATATTATCAAATTCTCCGAGTCTTACATAGTAATGAGTAAGATGTGTCATATATATTATTTGTATGTAAATAGCTGTAGGGGATTTTCTGGCAAAACCGCTGCCAATAGCATAAATAAAGCCCATTGTAAAATTATTAAGAAATACGTAAGCCATATTAAATATCATAAGCACAGCTTAAATAATAAAAATGCAAAAAAGAAAAAACAATTTCAGCATTAACAACCATTATAACGAACTGTGGAACTGGATATCAACGATAGCGTGAAATAAGCTTAGCTGAGCGGCTCTTGAAGACAAATGAAAATTCCGCAAACACTGCAATTGAACGCTCGAGGCCGCTGCTGACGATGTTTGTAGCCTGTTGTTGTTGTTTCTTTTGGTTTTTCGCGATTATAATTATTGTTTTCTAGTTAGTGCTGTTATCAGTTTGTTTAGGTGCGTTACGTTGGCGATTTCACTGTTACTGTTACTAAACGGACGGCCAAATACATCGATAATGGGAAAAGATAAGATAGCCAGGTCAGCGATGGACGACAGATGTACATATATCGGTGCGACAAAGCATAGGCCAGTATATACTATGTATATATATATAACACCACAAAAGAAAATAGACGGTGGTATGACTCGGTGAGCCACTTGGTGTACATCAAACAACTCTGCCCTTTGCCCACTCCGTTGAACGTTGCAAAAGCCGCAACGGACCAACGTGAATGATGTCACACCGCTCGTTAAAGGTGTGCGAAACGCCGCCGCCGATGCCGCACAGTGCGGCAAGAGGTGTCACGCATTCTTATCATATCATTCAAAAATTCCTGATATACAACACTTTCAGTTAAAACGAAAGTGTATAATATATACATAGATATTATATATAGATCAAGTAATAGAATTTCTTAACTATCACTTTAAAAATAATTAATCAAAAAATAATAACAAAATTAAAATTTGTTTTAATAATTTAATTGAAAATTTATAATAAATTTTGTAATTTAAGTTATTCTAATTTTCATTCAAATGATTAAATTATAATTCATTTTTAAAGTAAAAGAAATATTTGCAAGCTATCGAACCAACTATTTTAAAATAGTACTGGCTGCTGTGGTCTTCGGCTAAGGCAAACAAATTTCACCACCAGCCTGGGATTCGAACCCGTATCCTCGTTCTGAGTAATCTAAATGCTCGAGCAATTACAAAAAATCATCCACCGAGGCCGGCATAACTTTGTTGTCGCTTTAACACAGATTGACTAATATGCACTAGGCAAAACGAGAGAGATAGCACTATGATCGATAGTAAATGCTCATGTCGAATAAGTTAGCTCACAAATTGCATATCGATTAAAGTTTAAATTAAATTAATATCAGCAATTTATTTTCTCTTACACTAACTGAATTTACTGATAAACTGGCAACGGTATGGCCTGATCTCACTAATCAATTTGATCGCTTTTTACGCACCGCTCACCACTGTGCGCCACTGTGCACAATCGAGTCGTAGTTGCGGGCGCTTTGGAACAAAAGTGCTTCTCATTCACTCACAGCAACGCGCTCTGTACGGAGGCACGCAGCCCTCGGCCCGCAACAACATTGATATCTGACTGATCGCATACTCAAGTTGATTCGCTGCAGAAGCCGGCATGAACAAATACGGATTTCTGGTCGTGTGCCTGTTGGCCGCCTTGGGGGCCGCGCTGCTGGAGGTGCGGGCCAATCCCAGTCCACAGAATTTGGACGCCAAGCAGCTGGAGAGCGTCTCTGCACAGTTCCTGCCGCCGGAGTTTCGCAATACGAACGTCAGCATGGGTGAGTGACATAACCGTACGGAATGGAGACGTAATAATGGAACGTGTTCACAGATGATATTAAGCGTGCGTACCGCGAGAAGTGCAAGAAGGTGACGGGCATGGATAACTCAACGCTGTATCAGGCTATCGAGGAGGCTGCCGCCACGCTGGGCTCCTGCCTGAGCAGTCTGGCCAATCTGACGGCCCTGCAGGCCGAAATGGAGGCGGCCAAGCCACTTGGCAACCTGGACGCTGTGTTCAGCAAATACTGCAAGCGTGCGCCGGAGGCTCAGGATTGCGTGCGCGCATTCAACGAGAAGGTGAAGCCGTGCCTGACCGCTGAGGAGCTGCGCCAGCAGGCGACTATGATGCGCATTGGCGCCTCACTGCTGGGCTTCGCCTGCTCCCGCGACGGCGGTCAGATTGCGCTCTTTGTGGCCGAACAGGGACCCGAGTGCCTCGAGGCCAACAAGGAGAGCATCAGCAACTGCCTCAACCGATCCTTCCATCAGTATATACCCAAGGATGGACAGGTGCCCGACCTGATGAGCCAGCCCGAGCTGCTCTTCTCGCCCACACACTGCGTCGACCTGCAGAGCTTCGAGGCTTGCGTGGTGCATCATCTCGAGCAGTGCGCCGATATCACGCCCGCCAACATTGTGCAGTCCATCTTCCGCTTTGTGAAGAACGAGACTGACTGCAAGGCGTGGATGGATGCGCGCGCCAATGAGCGGCCCATACTGCTGGCCAGCGCCAACAACACCCGCGGCGGCGCCGGCACCTTGGTCACGACCCTAAGCGGCACCTTGGCCCTCACCCTGGGCGTCTTCCTGCTGCGTAACTAGAATTTTATACTCGTCAATGCGTTAGCTTCTATAAAATGTTTATAGTATTTCATTTTTTTCGTTGATAATTATATATATATTTTTTTTTGTTTTTTTTACTGCGATAACTAGAGTAGTGATAACATTTCCTGCATATTGTGCAAGTATTTGTATGTACATATGTTTTAGATATTTCGTTTTTTTTTTTGTTTGTTTTCAAACTTATGTGCGGTACTTTGTAATTTAATGACTACTTTATTTATTGCTTATAATAAACAAACGATTACGATAACTGCTCTGGCAGCAAACCTTCCCATCAGCAACGTGTGGAAGTGCTAAGTACTCTTGTGTATTCCCGACTTGGGCTAAGCTCTATAAACAATTATATGGCAGAGTCGAACGATCTGTAAACGTCAGAAAGTATCTCAAAATACCAAACAGCGAGAATTATAGATGCTCGTAGGTGTGAACATGAGTAGTATAGATATATTAGTATGCAGCGGCCAAACGGAATTCGTATCTCAAATGTTCGTATCGCACTTCCATTTTCAAATTCAACTTTCCGTTGAATAAATGTTTTTCTGTTGCTACATATACAAAGGTCATAGATTCGCGTTGACACAGAAAACAGACTGTGTCGATGATTCAGTCAATTTGAAACTCGATTCGCGGCGTTCGACTGGCATGTGCCAGCGATAAGGCTCTATAGATAAGACTCTATCTGCCCCCGCCCCAGCCCCTGAGTCATGGGCTAAAAGATCTATTGCATACTTTTGCGCTGCTAATTAAAACACAATGAGAATACCCCTGTTGATCGAGTCCGCTTGTTTTATATAGATATGATTCGTGACTTGCAATGTGATCAGCATCAAATTTAAAGCAAGCTATTTTGTTAGGTATTTCAGCTAAGTTTTCTTTTCTAGAGAGTGCATATACCCGCTTGACTGATAGTTATTGTAGGATAGTCACAGTATCTGACAAACGACTAGCGTAAGCGGTAATCAGACTACCTCACTTGTGTTTATCAAAACACAAAGAAATAAAAAGTCGTCATTGACACGAACAATGGGAAAACACCCAATTACATGTTGAAGTGAATAGATGGGAAATGTTTTAAATAGAGACTTGTCGTGATTGATATTATGGCTGGCTCTATTTTTAAACGCCGTAATCATTAATTTACCCACCATGCGTATGAATTATAGTTAGGTTACTAAAGAATGGAAAATATTCGCTAAAGTAATTTTCTATAATTCTACTTATTAGCCAAATTTCTCTACACTCGTTCGAATAACATTCTTTCCACATTTGATGACTGACCCTTTACTATATATGTGTGTTGATCTGCGTCAGATCGAGCGAGCACAGATATCTGAATGCTATTGTCGTTGACCGTACTCAAACATGGCAATGTGCGATAGATCTTTCTGTTGGTTTTCATTCAACTAACAAATCAACTTAATCTTTAAGATTGCTTTATCAAAATTTAACTTTTAAACTGATATTAAACGCATAAAAGAGTTCCATTGTAGAACGTAATAGCGCACAAAATAAACTTAAACAGCTCTTATGTTCTTATCTTGTTCACGAAATGAAAAGAGTTTATTGGGTTCTCGCAATGTCCGTCGCGCTGTCCGCCCGTCTGTCCATATTACAGCTAGAGACATAATATTTGGAATATTTACTCGCGAATACCCGCTTCACATAATGTGTTTAGATCTTTTGGCTACGTCCCGTATCTCCCACAATTTGAGAGCTAGAGTCACCAAATTTGGCACACAGTTTTCTGATGACCTCCTCCAAAAATCGAGCAGAAACCTTTTGGCCACGCCCACTCGACAATAATAAATGAATAAGTATTACACCGTGAACGAGTTGCACAGTCGGTTACACCCGATTTAAACGTTCTTAGTTGTTTATTAATATTATTATTCACTGAGCTAAAAATATGAACTATCCATCTAACTTAGGCAGTACTATGAAGAGGAACATAAAAAAATAAAACTTTGCATAGGTCAAAAAAAAAATATTTAACCGATAAAAAAAATGGATTTTGGCTATGCGAACTAGTAACTAATTTGTCTAATGAGAAGACTGCGCTTGCTCCAGCATTTGCTGCTGCTCCTGCGCCTGCTCCTGGTCTGTCTCGTGCTCCTGTAGATCCTCTAACGTATTTTGCTCCGCCGTATCTGCACTCTGCTCCTGCACGTCGTCCAGATGCAGCCAGACGTACTCGACAGCCGTGCGCAGCTCGTCGGCATATTTCCAGGCGCTGCGATCCTCGACCAGATCGGACAGCTCGTACTTAACATCCGGCTCGCGATAGTGCTGCATATGGGCCACCTGGGTGCTCACCGAGTGCGGATTGCAGCCGCCCGGCAGCCACTTGAGCGTAAAATGATTGTGCAGCGTCAGCGAGTAGCGCGTGTTGTGGAAGCACTTGGTCGCCCTGTTGGGCAGGGAGTAGTTGCGGTAGCGCATCGTGTGCTGCAGCATGTACAGCTCGTCGGCCTCCAGCTGCTCGTGGTTGCGCTCCTCGGGGACCACCTTGGTGAAGTGCGAGTTGATGAAGCACAGCGAGACATGGCCATGGGGACATTTGGCCCTGGTCATGTTGTGGTCGGCGTTCAGCACTTCCTGCCAGCTGCGCAGCTGGCCCAGCGGCATGATCACCTCATCGATGTCCACGTTCACCATATAGTCATGCCGATACATGTTCCTGTAGAAGCAGTCGTTGTAGGGTATCAGCTCGTTGAGCCGCTTGATCAGGCGACGCTTTTGCAGCAGCAGATGCTGGTAGTGCCGCAAACGGGGCATCCCGTTGGCCATCGTGAGCGGACGCAGCTCCAGGTAGCCGATGCGCTGGTAGTAATCGAGGACCCGCTGCACCGCCGGATGCACGTCGTACATGTAGGCGTAGATGCGAGAGGCGCCCAGGATGCGCTGCATTTCGAACCACTCGATCAGGCGCTCCGACAGGTCCACATACGGGAAATCGAAGCCCTTGACGCACACGCCAAAGTTGAGCGTGGACGTTGCATTGCTGCCGGCCCTGGTGCCGGAGTCGGCGCTGAAACCGGACTCGCTGCTGGGCCCGGGCGTAGCAGCCGGCGGGCGGTCGTAGTGCACGCGGAGCGAGTTGCTGGCACGTTCGCAGCTCTCGGTGACCAGAGAGACGGTGCGCGGCGTAACGAACTGCAGATTCGGCGGCAAGTCGGGCACCGGGCAGCTCAGCAAATGCGGATAGCTGAGCAGGGGTTTGTGGCCCCAGGCGTAGATCCACACGCTCAAATACTCGCTGACCCGCGTCAGAATGGGCTCCTTGTGGTCCGCATACCACAGCTGGCAATGCGTGGCCGGAAACGAGCTGTTAATTTGATTGGCCGTGGCCAGAACACGCACCACGCCCTTGGACAACTTGACGCCGGGACGTTCGTCCAGGTAGGCGGCGTACAGGCGGAACGTCACGTTCGCATTGACGAAGGTCTGCCAGTAGATGTTGTGCAGCTCCAGCTCCAGCGGATCTGGGTACTGGGCGCAGGTGCTGTTCTTCTGATATTTGTTTGGCTTGGCATACCGATACCAGAAGCCATAGTCCACTTCGGGCAGTTCGTTCTCCAACTGTTCCACTAGCTCCTCGTCAACCGGCTCCATCAGTATTTTGGGCGGCGGTGGTAGCGGCTTCGACATGCCCACCGACGGCCTTTCACGGTGCACTTGCTCCACATGGACTTGCTGTTGCCGCAGCTCCGAATCCCCGACGTGCAATGTAGTTAGCAGCAACAGCAGCGCAAATATGACAAGTAGCGCCAGAAGCGTCAATTTGACGAAGCTACTTCTACCTCTTGTTGACATTGCGGCCAAACTAATCATGGCAGTCATTACGGTAGGCGCCGAGCCCGGCAATCGGCCTCTTTATCTATGGAAGTCAACGAGTAACCTAGCCCCGAAGTACCTCCTGCCATTGCGATTCGGCCCGAGCGCTTATCAGTGCATTGTTTTTGGTTTTTATTGGTTAACTAATTTAACTGTTCGACCGTAATATATTTACACTGAGAAAACCCTGAGCAAAAAACAAAACAAAAAAACATTACACTGCACAGCATAAGAACAACATAAAATAGTCAAAAACGGTCATAACTCTTCTTTTTTTTTTAAATATATAAATTTGTTGTGTACCAAATTTTATACCTGTAGCTCTAAAATCGTGAGAGATATAGATTTTCGCCATACACACGCCCATAAGTGAGCGTGAAAATCTATATTTGATCTTTAGAGGAGGTCAACAGTAATCTGTCTTGTGTATCTAGCCTAAAGTCAATCCAAAAATGAAGAATCTGACACCAAGTTTTTCTCAGTGTTAGCATAGCAGTTACCAAATTTCCCAGTCTAAATCTATATATACATAGTGTTATCGCGCCAGAGCCATTTCTTAGCTTAACTAGCATATTTGCCTGGTTGGTCGGTTTTTTGTTTTTTTTTTTTCATTTTAGCCCGGGTGCCACATTTAATCATTGGCTTTATCGCACTTACATTCATCGATGTGAATACAAATTTATTTTGCTGTTGATGTCAAGTGTGAGCCATATTACTTATCAAATTCCGAAGAATATAATAACAAAAAAAGTTGTGGTAAGCTTTTCTTATTATCATATAGAATATATAATATAAATAGATAAATTATAAATAGGTCATAAAATGGGGATTGTAATCTAATTGCATTTACGGTAAGGTTTTAAGAATATATGATATCTATGCAGTCCTCGGTAGATGAGTTGTCCAAGTGCTCAGGCCTTTAAACAATTCAATAATGAGGATCCGCGTTCGAATCCCAGGAAAGTGTATGGATGGCACAGCTATTGAAAAATGGTAGTTTGGTTAATAGTTTATAGCTATATCCTATACTATAATAGTAATAATAGAAATAATAATGATAATGATAATTATATCTATATTTTTTGAAAAATCGAACTTATTAAGATATCAACAAAATCAATTAAAATCGAATTATAATGTGGCAGTTGAAAGTTTCCGGCTGTGCCAGTGTATAAATAAAATATTATAAGAAGCATAAATCATAGAGTAATCAGATTTATACATATATACACATATACATAAAGTTTCCATATTCCATTTGAATTATATTATATAATTTATATATAAACGGACCTTGCTCGGTTCTAGGCGCCTTTCCACTCGATCAGTGGTCAAAAACATGTGCAAAAGGTTTTCCTAATGAAAGACAAAATATGTATCAGTTGACATGACATTGCTTTTAAAAGTTATTGCAACAAGTTGTACGATATTATTGATAACGGGCGCGTTAAGGTGGCATTTTGGAGTGGTCTAGTGTTGACAATAACACGAATAGAGGACCCATGCGCACAGCTATCTTATTGACATACCCGGTAATTGCAATAAACTTACAAAAGCGTAACAATAATACTGTTAGTTAGTGCTGGATGAAACATCGATTTTCTTAAGTTTATTTCAAACATCGGTATACTTTATCCTTTGCTCGATGTTTTTCACCATAACTAAAAAGAAGTGATTTTGTTTTTTCTATATATTCTTTTGTTTTATTCATTTAATTTATTAATTTAATTTAATAAGAAATCTTGAAATTATTAATAATTTGACAAATTGAAAGGGACAATCAGTTGAAATACATTATAAGCATTATTATCAAAAAAATCGCCAATTGCAAATGGTCAATACATCGATGCATCGATGTCGGGTAACACCGATATTTCTCCTGCACTACTGTAAGTGTAATATTGGGTTGATTGGAGAATTCATACATATCAAGTACATTGGTAATGTTTTGAGTTTGTGAGATAAGGCTTATTTAGTTAATTAACACCTCAGATAAGACAACCCTTCCTATCGCGTGATTCACTTATCTGCAGCTCTTTTGGTTGTATGTATAATTTTGAATCGGATGCACCAACGTATCCACGTGGCCTAGCTGGAATTATAAGTATAAATTCATTAATATATGTACATACGTTCGTTACGGGCAATCTTCATAACCCTAAGCATACCCATCGAGAATCCGAGTAATGGTGCATAAAATTAATAGTCTATTATTTTTATACTCGTTGACGAAGTGAAAAGAGTATATTGGTTTGTGCAATGTCCTTCTTGCTGTTGTACTACTGGAAAGCTCCCTCAAACACATCACAGAAAAAATGTCCCGTCTACGCCACGTACATGACGGGGGACAAACCATGAAAAAATTCCATAAAACCTGAAAATTGGTTCAGTTTTAACAAAGTTATGGATGTTTGAAATATGCGAGCTGTGGATCCGAGAGCTTTTTGCATGATTTTTGACAAAAAATTTGACCCTCTTAGAATCGGTTTTAATGTTGCTTTTTAATACTAATTGTGACAACCACAATCGATTAAAATTGCAAATTTGCATTTCTAAATTCAAAAAAAATTTTCGTAAATTAGAAGTAGAAGTGTGTACTTACTGTGAACGAGTATTACGCAGTCGGCTACGGCCGACTGCAATGTTCTTAATTTTAATTTTAATGAAATGCCCGAACATGCGTATCTCCCCATCTGAAATTAATTTGGTTTTTTAATTAGCAGAAAAATGACTACTATTGTACGTATATTCCTTCTCTCTCATATAATAAATCGAGCATTGTTTTTACTTCTCTCAAAGATGTGATTCAAATTCCCATGATTAGCAGATGGGTTGCACGTACTTTTCGTGTGTTTTACCAGTGTTTGCCTTTTGGCTGATTTCACAAGTCAAGATGGCAAATTTGTTGTGTTCTTCAGCAGTCTGCAAGGGGGTGAACTCTTTGGTATTCGCAAATTGGTCTAAGTGTACTTAAGGTCTATACCCTCTACCCATAAAAAGGCGCAGCAGGGTATGTTAAAGTTGTGCAAATGAATGTCACTGTCAACCAACGCGACGAATATATGTAAATGCAAAAATATAAAATTTGTTCACTTTTATGCGCAGTCCTTATGATTTAGAAAGTTAAGAAAGAATGGCAAAGGGTATTTAACAGTCGCGCTCTGGCGACCATGTAATTTTTACATCTACATATTTTGTTTGTTTTATTTTTCGTGCTATTATAACTTTGCGCTGCCCTATTTTTGCAAGTAATTTAAAAATAATTTGATGTTGTTGCTGTCGCGCTGCTGCTGCTGCTGCTGTTGTTGCGGGGGTCCGCTTGGGTGGGATTAACGTTTTTGCCAGGTCCGAAGTTTGCTTTATTGACATTGTCACCAGGGCTTGTGACAATGAGCGCATACCTGCAGGACGACCACGGCGCTGGGGACTTCAGCGACGAGAGGATAATAAAATTGTGAAACAACTTTTTAATGAGAAACATTTTTTGCACATTGCGTTGCCCGTACGAATGGAGCGGGGTTGCCGATCGGGCAGCCAAGTTGGTAAATTGTTGCTTGTACCACGGCTGCTCCTGATAATGATGATGATGATGATGATGATGACGCTGCTGCTGCTCGCCTGCGGCTGGCGGAGCCATGTATATTCAGGCTATGGAAAGCAAAGGCGAGAAAACTTAAGTTACTTTGAAATGATGCGGTAAGCGCATAATGTGCAATGAAAATTTCGTGGATACCTATAAAAATGGAAATGTCTACTGGGCTACACCGGCTGTATAGATATAATATTTCTTGATCTTAAAAGAAGCGTGCAATGACTTTGCTATGAGTATTCTATCAGGCCTCCAAAGCCGCAAAGTAAATCTAATAAAGATGATAAAAACTACTATCGGTAATTTTAGTTAGAAATACTTGCAGCCATCGCATTTTATAGTAATCAGTTTTAGCAGTTATCTTTTTATTGCCGTATTAGTGCGCAGCAACGACACTTAAAAATTTTAATTTAATAAAATCTGTGGTGCGGTCAGCTAAATGTGACACATAACCTCATTTACAGGGTATCAGGACAATACGACTCGCATGTGTTATTTAGGTTACAACAACGTATATTCGTATTATTGTAAAGTCGACATAATTAAAAAGCAAAATACTATTTATTTATTACTTTAATCCAATAAACATTTGTAAAGCTGGAAACAGGGGGAGTTTGAACTCCAAACAAATATTGCAAAATGCAGGACAGGCACTTGTTGCTGCCGCTGCAGATAAGCTGCGGCTTCATTAGCAACAGTCACACAATCGGTTTTAGTGTCATGCAAAAAACGTGCAATAACAACAATAACAACAACAACAACAACGACAGTTTCAACTTAGCATCGGGTGGAAAACTTTTATGCCCAGACGATTGACGCGACCATTGGCACACCTTCACCCAGACCCATGGCCAGATCCAGATGCACGGCCGGAGTTGAATCTGCTCGGGCTTATGGGCCGCAGCCAGCGCTGACGCTCACAAGACTGGGCTACAATTAACTATGAAAATTTTACGCCGTACTGCGGAGCTGCAAACTTTTTGCCTTAATTGCCCAGAAAAGTAACACAAATGAAACGCATCGGCGCTTAATTACTTTTGCTAAATGGCAGGGACGTTGCCGTCGACTGCTTTAGGTAAACAGTGGGCGGAACAGCACTCCCGCACTTTGCACTCATTTCGGTTCTGGCCGAGAGCAAGGGCCAACTTTGCAGCATGCGGGCGTACAAGGTAGCCGGAGGTTGCGATTCTGGCGCACTTTGAATTTGCAACATGGCAATTTACTGCATTCAGTTCACAGCATTGGCTTAGACCCATTCTGCTTATACTCTGTGCTACGGATATAAGGCATTTTACTCATGTGTATGCCCATTGCCCTCAAAATTCAATTGGGCTCGATCTCTAGTTCTAACAAATGTGCGGCGCAAGTAAGAATAAATGTTTTTTTATATTTATTGAAATGCTAGATTTAAAGTCTGTAATTCCTTTAATTACTGCGCAAAGAGTATCGCGTGTTCGCCATGATCGAAATACTGGAATCGACTTCTCGCTGGTTAAAGTCAGACTGATTGCTGCCAGCATGTGAGTGCCGCAGCACGATTTGACTTTTGTGGACGTCACAATTTGAGAAGTTTTGCCAGCGCTGTGGCAAACTTGGCCAAAAACTTGTCTGGCACTTGGTTGCAAGTTTTTGATTAAAAACCTGCCACAAAACGCCATGCACGCAGTGCGGCAAAGTTTTATACCACTCGCAGCCCGAAAATTGTTAATTGAATGCACTTCGAGTGCGCAATGTTTGCCTTTTACCCAAATGAATGGCCATCTAGTAACAGCTAAATATAGAAAGCGACGTGCAAATTCCCGGCACGATATATAGCTAACTTTAATCCAATAACTTTCGGTTTTACACACTTACTATGATTTTTTGTATGTAATTGACAGATTAAGGGCCATTAAATACTACTGCTTGTATCTTAGTAAACTGGCATGAAATTTGCCAAGCGACTGCAATTGGTTTAGAATATTTCCAGAACTTGTTATCGAGATTGCACAGCAGCAACAGTATCCGTTCAAGGAGTCTCACTTGCACATTTCAATACCGAATGAATACCTTAAAGGACGCCCCTTAGCTTTAAAAAGCAGTCGAGATACGTCGGGCACCCGCGTTCCGTGCAGCTAAAGACACGCCCCACAGCTGTAGATGGGCGTGGCGCCATTTCACTTGAATGAAGTGCAAGCCAAAGAAGTAAAAACCCGAAAATAATAGCAAAAGCAGCTGCAGATATTCTATAAAAGCCGAGGCTAACGAGATTTGATGAATTGCAAGTCTTTGTGAATGGAAGCTGCAAGAAAAGTGTGCGTGAATAGCGCCTCAAACTCCAACTTCCGGGAACAGTACAGACCGCGTCTAAGCCAAAGAAAAAACAAGTAAGCACGTTGCACTCGGGTGTAACCGACTGCGCAATACTTAGTGACAGCTTAAGAGAGCCGAAAACTGTTTGAATTATTATTGTCATTTTGGCAAAGTATCAATTTTTGTAATTTGTGGGGGCGTGGCTGAAATTTATCGGCTCAATCTTTTTAAGGACGTCATCTGAACACTGTCTGCCAAATTCAGTGATTCTAGCTTTCAAATTGTGGGAGATATGGGGTTTTATAATCAATTGGGAGCGCCACGTATCAAAAAGAAATTCCGATTTTAAAAGGAGGATTTCATCTGTTTAAAAATGTATTTACCTTTAAAACTGAGGGAGATAAATAGATCTGATCGAATTGCCACGCCAGTGGTCGCCAAAAAAAAACTTAACAATATATCTAACGCGGGTGTACACGAGTAAATATACAAGTCTCTAGCTTCGATGATCTTTGTACAAACCCAATAGACTCCTTTCACTTCGTGAACGAGTATAAAAACCATTAAGTGGTTTAAACCATTGAAAAAGCGCACAACAAGCAACTGCAACGAAAAATGCAGTTGACATAAAGGGAACCCAATGAGCTAAAGCCAACTCCCACGCCAACGCAAGTATGGCAGGCAGGCAGGCAGACAGACGGACGGACGGGCTGACGGACGGATAGTTAACTAGATAGCAAGCACGTGGAGACGGGCACAAAGCATCTTGATGAATTACTTGGCAGCTGCTAGACTGGCAGAGGCGCTCAGACGAAATCTTCAAATTGCTGCAAAGAAATTTAATTTGACCAGCAGTTTCCCGCTTCAAGATAGGATTTACTACTTGCTTCAAGGCAGGTGCAGCAGCTTATGCCGACAGCTATTTAAATAGCAAGAAGGCAATTAGACCTATGCAATAAAGGGTGAAGTGAGCTTCAATTATTGCAAGTACGTTTTTATAGAACTTAATAACTGTCTGTAGCATTACATTGATTTGACTTGCCACAATTTAAGCAAATAGGAATCTTTCGTGAAAGGTGTGTGCAATGTCCCTCTTAATGTCCGGCCGTCCGTCTGTCCGTATACACGCAAGCTTTTTCGCTGCTATTGAAGCTAGATACTTGAAACTTGGAATATATACTCGCGTATACGCTTTTCGGATAAATTGTTAAGATTTTTATCTATATATTATTTATTTTTAATTTTTTTATCTATATATCCTTCATGTTATCTATATATCCTCCTCAGTTTTAAAACTTCATATACCAAATTTTGGTCCCGACCGCAACGTTCATACTTATTTACCTTGACGGCTCACAATTTAATTGTTAAACCCTGAACCCATTAAAAATGGGTGAAAATGCCGACCTCCTCATCTAAGATGTTTATGAAAGTGTTTCACAAAAAAATACACAAAAATTTATTCCTAAAATTAATAAGAAGGAATTTGTGTACTTTTTGAATTTGTGTATTAATTAATTTTTGCATCCCTATAATTGTTGGTCAGGGTATAATGGTCCTGTTAAACAAACTTTACTCGAAGGTGCATACCATGCCAATTCTCGGGCAGAACAGTCGGGACGCCGCAAAGTATGCAACGAGCAAATTCAAAGCTCCAATCCAGAGCGCGTTGGAGCTTTAAGCGTTTCTGAAGCGATCTAAGGTTGAGCTTCGCAGTAAAAAATGAAAGTAAACAGTCGACTTATCAAAGTCGAATACAGCACGAAATGAGGAAAAACAATGCCATGACTTTAAAGCCAGTTAAACGTGTAACGTAAATATTTTACATGTCTTTAGTGTTATGTACAGATCCGTAAATTCAATCAAAATTCAAACCGAGGCGCACAGCCAACACGCAGCCAAATAAAAGAGAGAGTCACTGTGAGAATGGAAAATAGGGAATAGGAACCAAAGTGGGACAGCTTAGATTGACAAATGGTACTAGGGAGCAACGCATAGACCGCAAAATCCGAACATGCAGCGACTCTCGTTCTCAGCACTGAGCATGGCCGTACTGCTGCACTCGGTCATGGGCATCTCGTACTACTTTCTGGTGGCCCGCTGCTCGCCGGGACCCCTTTTGGGCAGCTGGCTGTTTGTCGCCTGCATTGGGGCCGTGCTGCAAGTGGTGAACATATTTCCGCAGACATGCAGCAACTATTCGTCCCTATGCCGTCTGACCATTGAAATGGCCGTGTGCTGGATTACGCTGGATCTGATGCTGACCAAGTTTTGGTGTCGCATTGAGTCGCTGTGCCACTGTGCCATAGTTGGCGTCCTGCAGCAGCTAGTCATTGAGGATCACACCTTTGTGCTCTGCGAGTACTGGCTGCTCGGGGTGACCACAAGCCTCATTGGCGCCTGCCTGCTCTGGTTCACACTCTGGGCCACCGCACTGCCCAGACAGCTGCGACGGGACTATATCAATTGGCAAAAAAACGCCTCACGTTTCGTTGATCGAAATATTTGCAATTTGGCTTTCGGCCCGATGGATCTCCAGCAGGCCAGCACGCCGCGATTCGAGGGAAGCCAGCAGAGCTTCGCTAGCTGAGCAAAAAACTGGAGATTGGATTTTAATGAGCAGACAATAAAACGAAAATGTCAATCAAAGCAATTTTTAGCCAAACAATAAGTAAGAAACTAATTGAACAGTGAATCAAAATGCTCTGGCATTTGGTATAATCATAAGTGGCTAAATTTAGACGGTTTGCTTGCGCCATGATCTTCTTTAGATATTGTAGTGCGCCTCACTCCCATGGAAACTGAAAAAAAAATTATAAAAAATAAAATAAATTCGAAATTATTCAAATGGAAATAAGGTATATCATTAATTTGACGTCTGAGTAATGTGGCGCTTTTCCAGGCTCTTAATAAAATTTTTTATATATAACGGAACATAACGATTACTTATCAATAGCTTTAATACCTATAATATTATATAACATTAATAATCGTTTGTATAAAATTAGATAGAAATTAGATAAAATTACATTTGCCGATTAAAAACATTTTGGCTACTCCGTGAAGTTTCCAGAAACCAGGCCCAGAATTTGACTTGTCTTGTCTATCATTATCAAATCAATCTTACGACCTTGCAATGTTTTTCCTAGTATCGAACGAGCAGCAAATGGAAAAGTATTTTGTTTTGGTTTTTTTTTGGCAAGCTTTTAGCCAAGTGGCGCGCGTTGCAGTCACAAAAAACTCGTTTAACCGTATCATGGCCATGAGGAAATGCGGAAGACATCCGTTGCAAGTGCCTAATTGTGGGCTGGTGCACCCCAACTCTTGCCGGGTTTCGGAAGACGGAACCAAAAAGACAAAACTGTTTTCGAGTTTGCGCCACTACGTGATACTCTATACATGAGAGAGTCGCTGCAATTAAGTATGTTATTTATGGGAGTTGTTTTCAAATTGTGTGTTATTTTATGGTTAACTATAACAAATTTTCTACATTCTAAAATGTGTACTACCAGTCACTCGAACCAAAGATTTTAGGTATAAGTTATCAACTAGAGTATTTAAAGTGCCCAGTGAGATGAACAAGGTGTTGCGCGCGTGTTAAACTTGAACTTGAAACATGGCCAAATCTGAACGATGATGCACATGCAGCAATGTGCACAGAATGTGCAACACTGAAAATGTTTTGATTTCCACACCAACGCCGAACGAACACACGCAAAGGCAGTTTTTTTTTTTTTTGTAAATACTCGTAAGTAGCTTACAGCTTTTGGCTGCAACTTGTGGCATGCAACGTTAAACTGCTTTTAATGGCAATTGAGGAAAATTGCCAGCTACGTCTGCGTCGCCACCTGCAGCTGTTCACCTGCCTCTTGGTCCGCCTGGCTGGCGATGCCTGCTGCGCCCGGTCAGTTGGTATATAAGCAGCTCCGGTGGCGTCAGTGACGTTAATCAAACCGCGTCGCTTGACAGTCTTAGGCTGCTAAGAGTGCAAGTGTTTTGCCAGCAACAACAACAGCTGCAACAAATTTGTTATAGTGTTCGCCCAAACCAAAGCAAACTCTAAATCATAGCCGAGGTGAAGCATTTAGTGTTATATTTGCTTTTATTTTCTTTTTCTTTATTTTGTTACATTTTGTTATTGTTTTAAACAAATATTTGCGCTTATATACAATCATAATTGTTATGAAACCACAAATTAACAAAATAATAATAATAACCACGAGTTAGTGAAAGTGAACTTTAAATAACATTGTTGGCCATTTGTGGAATGCTGTTAAGCCCTCCTTGTGGCTTACAGTGGTGCCATGGCACTTAACTAAGCCAATTTTTAAACAGAACAAACCACTAATAATACTTAATAGCCAGCGGCTGAGGTTGCGACTTGCCAAAGATTCAAACAAAAAGCCCTATATTAGGAAATCATACAAAAATAAAACTCTTTATATCCATATGGTGCTTGAATATAAAGCAAACTCAACATCTAATGTACTTCAATTTATGTGAATAACACGTTTTCTGTCAGCTAGGAAACTTGGAATGTATTCGTGTGTATAATTTGACTTGTGAAGCTCTCGGATCTGTAGCTCTCATATCTTAAACTCCCGTAACTTTATCAAAAATGAACCGATTTTCAAACTTGAGTCCATAGCTCCCATATTTTAAACTCCCATAACTTAGTGAAAACTGAACCGATTTTCCTTTTTATGACATTTTGGTCATGATTTGTTTTCTGACTTAATTTTGCATTTAAAATATATTCAATATTAAAATTGAATTTATTTTAATTTATTGATAAAAAAGCATGTTCTCTCCCTTATTCATTTTTTAAATTTAGAATTGCAAATTTTATATTTATAATTAAAAATATAATTAGTATATAAAACAACATTTTGCCAAAAAACATGTCAAAATTTAAAACAAACTCCCATAACTTTGTCAAAAATAAATTGAAATATTTAAAATATATGCATATGTGTATGTACATGATATGTATTTTGATCGTGTTTACTGAATTTTTGATAAAAAGACAGAAAGAAACCAGAGTTTCCCAGTAAGCTCCCGACCGTTAATAACTGTTCACTACACCCGCTTTACTCCCTTCCCTGTATTTCAGATGATTTGCCAAGGCCACACCCATTGTCTGCTGCTGCTAGCCCAGCTGCTCGTGGTGCCCATGCTTCATGCCTTGCCAGTATCCAGCCCGGAAATAGCCAATAAATCGGCCAAGTCGGCCAACAGTGTCCAGGCGCAACAGCAGCAACAACAACTACTCAAGTCCAACCCCAATGGCCAGGATGCGCATCTCAACTCGCTGAGCGCCTTTGCCAGCAGCTACGATAACCTGGGCACGGCTCAGGTACAGGGGCAACCGTCAGCTGAGGCTGGTTTCAAGCCCTCCTACAAGTTGCCCGAAATGGAGACGAACTTTACGCCCATGCAAAGTGCAAGCCTTGAAGGCGATAGCCCCAGCATTGCCAGCATACCCAGTACGCCCATGCTGATGCAGTATCTTCCGGCGCAGACGCTTCAGGATGGCAGTGGGACCGTGCAGTACCTGCAGCTGATACCAACACGTCCCATAATTGTGCCCATTAGTCCCTATTTGACCGCAGCGGCCAACGGTGGCGCCCAGGCACCGGCTCCCGCTCTCACGCCCAACGTTGGCGCCACACCCGATTATGGCGCACGCGGAGTCCAGCTTAGTGCCCTGCCCGCCAATACGGGCGTCACGGGTCTGCACTATTCCGCCGCCGGCCTGCAGGGCTATGCCAGTGCCATCTCCCCCGTCGCCGCGTACCGAAGCAGCTACCGCATCAACCGCGAGGCCAAGGAGAAAAACTATCCGCCTAGCTTTAGCCTGAATCTTAACGAGTATATACCGGCCGCAGCGGGTGGTCATGATGTTTCGGCTTCGGGAACGTCGTCCCATCCGCACACCCATCTGTATATCAGAGCCAGACCATAGTTGATTACACAGAGTTCACTTCCATGCCAAGTTTGTTACTTAAGTCATTTGTTTTTTTTTGTTTTTGTTATGCCTAGCTCTTATTTTAACTGTTATTGTTATAAGCTGAATAAAGCTCTTAATTAATGTGAACCTTCAGAATGCTCGATTCAAACCTAGTTATAAAACATACTATATTTGTATTTCTGGATAGTTCCATTTTTGTTTTATAAATTATGTTTATTGCTTATTAAAATAGGTCTGCAAATTTGGAAAAATTTGGATACTTAAACAATTGATTGAAATTATTATTCTACTGGCTTTGGCTTTAGGGCCTCCGAGAAAATATATATATGAATTTATTTTTGTTGGCTTACATATATATCACTTCGGGAGTTTACTTAAAAATGTTGAAAATGTTATGCAAGTCATAACTCGTTCTTGAGAAGGAATATCATAATATATACATTAACATTTCTTTTCGTAACTCGTTTCAAGTTTACTCAAATATTTACACCTCTAAGCACTGACACATGTCCATTAATAGAGCAATTTAAATGTTTTAGAGAATTACAAAACCCTTAACTTGAACAAGTAACCCAAAATAAACAAACAAACTAGTGAAAATGGCTCCGAACAAGGTCGTCTCAAGCCAACAGCCGCTTCACAGAATGAGTTCCCATTGTCTCTAGGCTGATTTTAGTGAAAGTAAACAACAATTTCACGCCCTCCCGGAACAGTCAAACTGCTAACATGGGTTATATATACATGCACTTGTACACAGAGCTGTCAGCGCCCATTACGTTGTCAACCTTGAAGTTGCGTCAGTCAGTCCGGCCCATAACGGTCAGACGCCCAAAGCGATCCAAAACGAGTCGGGCCCATACTTGCAGTCATCTGTCTAATTGTCGCGTTTTGACAAATTCATTTGGGGCTTTAGCATGCTCAAAGCTTTCATTACCACTCCATCTTTCGCTCAATTACAGTGATCGAAAAAGGCTTCTTTCACTTGCGGCATTATGTGGAGCAAATGCCGAAAAACTGAAAATTGTTAGGCTCGAAGTAAATACTCTCTCTGGAAATTATATATTCTCATGAGTATTATAATAATAATTAATATTTCAATTAATTTTATTATTATTATATTTGGTCTGTTATTTAAAATATTATTTTTTATTTTATTACTCAAACGTAATTGTTGCATTTTAGATAAGTTAGCAATTTGACAACTTATCTATTATAATCAACGAGACCTGCCAATTTTTGTCAATATTAATCTTACATTATATTTTAAGCCACATTTAAATGTTCTTCAAATGTAAAAATCAGCTTTTGATATTTGTTAGGCATTGCACACAACAGTTTGTGGTATACCCGAAGAAGTGAGTGCGGCACAAAAACGATAAACATTACATGCCACATCGATGTACATATTGCCACAATTCACTTTCGAGCTCTAATGGCGATGACGACGCCCCGCGGCGTGCCCAGCGCTGTGCTGCGCGTCTTGTGAGGCCATCGTAATGAAATTTGTGTGCTTTACACTGGATATGGATGGGACTGATTAGGCCCACTTGGTCAGAGGCGAACCGCCTGCTCTTCGGGGCGGAAGTGAACGGTTAACGTTGGCTCGACCAGAGCAACAAATATACATACAAAAATACTTGAATGTAGTTCAATTAATGGTCATGTCTGAGATGCTCTGGATGCTTTGTTGCTGGGTGGGTTGGGGGTTGGGTCACTTTGTGGGCCGCCCATGGCTGCTTTGCATGTTACTCTAGCTGTTATAACACTTTTAAATGCGTAAATTAGCTTTGATGGCTTTGACTTTGCATATTGTTGTTGCTGCTCTTTGGGGCGGTATCTGAAATGGAAATGATTTCAATTTTTAATTTCCGTGCTGTGGCTGCTTACCCGCACTTTCCATTTCAATTAATTGCGCGCACTTGGCGCTTTTGGCGGCTTTTGTTTCGCATTTCTGGGCTTGTCTCCATCTCCGCTGCAATCCTTCAATGCCGTTGCGTCTCTCATCTGCATTGCCAGACAGCAAACATCAAAAGTCAGTACCTCGCTCTCTCGCACTCTTTACCTCTACCCCCGGCGCTCTCTCTTCACTCTCTCTCTCTCTATCTCACTCTTTACACGTGATTCGAGTAAGTAGCAACAATGCGTCCACTTGTTGGGCTTTGGTTGCGGCCTGCAGAACTGCACGGCCGTTGCTGTGTTGGCCAAGTTGCCGCTTGGTATAAAACGCACCGTTAGCTCTTTGCTCTGTCGCAGTCGCAATTGCTTCGTTACTCGGTTTCGGTTTCGTTAAAATTTTTCAAATTTTTCTCGTTTACACTTGGCCAAGTTTTGCCATTTTTATTTATTGTTTTATTTTTTTGTGGTTACTCCGTGAATATATTTTGTGCGTCAGGAATTTCGTTTTCGTGTAAAAGAACATCCGCTACAAAATTTTCAAAGTGAATGGTGAAGTGTTGCTAAAGTTGCAAATTAATTAGTGTTCCATAAAGCAAAACAATAGGCGAATTCCAGCACCTAAAAGTGTAACAAGTGAAAAAAAATGGTGCGTAAGAGAAGAAGCTCGGCATTCTAAAGGATCTGTCTGTAAAAATGAGTGCAAAAAGATAACAAAATCAACTCTGAAATGAAATATAACTACATATATATTAAATATAATATTCAATATATTTCTTTGATTGATTTTATTAATTTTGAGCTTGCAACTTAGGCAAACAAAAAAAAATTATGTAAAACTAAAATATCTTGCATGAGAAAGTGTACCAGGATAAAAATCCTCAATGTTCTTTAAATATATAATATTTTAAGAATTCAGTTTAGTGATCTACTTAGGCTTTAAGAGTTTCGGCTTTTAGCCATGAAGCATAGATTTTTAAATAATCAAATTAAATTATTTTTATTTATTGTTAATATCAGAATAGATTAATATGATATTACATTTATAATGTTGGTATGTCTTGTCGAATACCATTTTAAGAGCAAGACCTTTTACCACTATTAGACATAATATATATTATTTTATATATATATATATTTTTGACGTAACTTCTAAGAATTTTTTAAAATTTTTTTGTATTATGTGTTTAATCAACAAAAAAAACAATTGTTTTTATGACAACACAATCAGGTGTCCTTAGAGCGCCCAGTAGCCAGAAGCTGACATTTGTGAAGAGCACAGACACATGATTGATTGGCATGGCCCTAACACCGCAGTTCTTGCTAAGCGCGAGTTCGTGTCTTAAGTCTTTTGTTTCTTTGCCAGGGGCACAACAAAAGCGCGCAAATTACGCACGTTAACGATGTCAATTGACAGTCCATCAGTTCCATTAGGCAGCCTGTCATTAATCAAGCTGCATTTGCATCCAAGCGTCGAGCATGTGACCTGGCCGATCATTACCAGCTGCCGTGGCCAAAATAATTAGAGAGCAGCGCCAAACTGGCGCACGCATCTATGATGATGATTACGATGGTGCTGGCGCTGGCCCCGGTTGGCATAGTGAATGCTGCCTCACTTTGCTTGTGCGCCGCCAAAAATTGCAACTAGTTTTTGAAGCTTTATAGATTTTTATTTTTATGTTTTTATTTTTTTATATATTTTTTTTTTTTTTTGGTGGCATCATTGAGCATTGCACAAAATGCAATTTTTGGACGGCGAGACGAGTGCAGTTTTCGCTTCAATTTAAGCCCGCCGAATGTTGAATTCTTGAATGTTGCGGGAATGTTGCAATCGGGGCCGCTTGGAATTGTTGCGTGTGTGCCGTGACAAATGGCCGTTAGTTTTGGCCAACATTTTTAGAAAGGCGCACCGGCTTATCAGCCTTATGGCCTTGTGCCGTTTGCCAGCTGGCCAACCACCCACTAAAGCTGGGCATTTACTTCGCTCTGCTCTACCCAAACACGGCTGGCTGCCCGTGGAGCAAATTTCACATTTTAAATATCGATATTGTCTCTCGGCAAGCAGCGCAATTACAGCTAAATAAAAACTCAATTAAACGCATCACTGGGCGCAGGTGGGCGTGGCAACGACCACATTTGGGGAAAGGCAGCAGATTGAGCAAAACCTTTCACCACCAACACACAAATTCCAAACAGTTAACTCGTTTGCACCCGAGCCGCCCGGTGAATCCCCTTCTAAACGTCTGCCTCCGGTCTCCTTTTGCAGCAGCAACTTCCTCTAATTTGGGCATTGCTGGCCGCTTTGCCAGCGGCTCGGGCAGTGCTGACGCCGCCACATGGCTATGATGATGACAACACGCCGCTTCAGCTGAGCCTCGAGGATCTGGAGCGCGACCAGGACCAGCATTTCGATCTCAATCGCCCGCCGCTGCTGCCCACGCACTACGAGTGGCATCCAAGCATAGCCGCCAGCTTGCCGCCCAGCTACGTGCACGACGCCGCCCAGCTGGAGCAGGCGGCACGTCTGCGCGAGCTGCAGCAGCAGCATCAGCAGCTGAGCGCTGGCTACGCGTTGCCCGCCCAGCTGCCAGGCGGCCTTCTGCTTTTACGCGGCGCCAATGTGTAAGTATGCAACGTAAGCGCGTACTCAGAGCTTTGGCCAAAAGCTAAAGCTTTTAGCGTAAACGCAAAGCTTTAAAAGTTTCTATGTCATTTTAACTTGCACTTCAACAATTTTAAGCTTTTAAGCTTTGACTTTAAAGTTTTACCACAAGCTTTTCAAAAGTCGTTATGTTTGATTTAGAGACTGCCAATAGTTTGTCCCAAATCAGAGTTCAGTAAATATCCAGTTAGTTTTTACAACTTTATAGCTCTAAATGTAGACCTATGAAAAACTAAGTGAACTGATGGGTTAAGCTTTCGAATAAAGCTCAGCTTTTAGCAAATCTGGTTGAAAAAACTTTTCACGATGCAAGTTTTACGCTCTAGCAATTTGCCGTGCGACATTTAATTATGTTAATTTTAACGCAAAGTATAAATGCAATTAATAAATTTATTTATTTATCAGATGATCAGTGATCAGATTTTGAATTAAAGTGTTGTAAATCGTAGCTAATGATTGCTGATTCATCTCTCAGCAAAAGAGCTATAGGGACTTTTTAGGAAATTTCATTTATATTTTCGTGAAAATGAAATGAGTATATTGGGTTTGTGCAATGTCGGTCTTGCAAGATACTTTAAACTCGGATTATATACTCGTGTATACCCGCATCATATAATGTGTGAAGATTTTTAGGATACACCCACTGGGGCATGGCACTTCAATAAAATATTTATATATCCCTCAGTTTTAAAGCAATGTTTAGACTACTGCTGACTTCCTCAAAAGATGAATTTGGCAGAGCGTTTTCTGATGACCTCTAAATATCGAGCGGAAAAATTACATCCACGGCCCCAAAAAGCGATATATTTCAAAAATAACAATAATGATAAATAAGACCGATTTCGACTATTTTAAGCTGTAATTATAGTGTCAACGTGAATGGCAGAGTCGCTTTGACCCGACTGCAAAAGTCTTTACTTGTTTTCATATTTGAAATTTCGCCAGACACTGTGGTTTAAAAGTATAGACAAAAAAGGGATCCTAGAATGCTCTGATGATGCATTGGTGCATTGATGTGTGATTGTATTTTTAGATTAAATTTTTAAGTTCGGTTTATCCGATTGTCGGCACCTTAATTGTTTCTTAAGAGTCTTGTATCTTCATTTTTGTGAGGACACAGACCAAAAAGCAAACAGAAGGACATTCGCAGAAGAGCGCTTTAATTGAAATTACACGTCTTAAAGATACGTTATAGTCAATTTTAATTTGATGTAACAAACATTTAATCTTGCTTTTATACTTACACACACATCCGCCATATAAGCAAAGTACCACCAAAAAAGAGAGGTGTGAATTTATTTAATTTCTATGTATACCAAAGAAGTCCATAAAAATGTGGTCCCTCTGTTATTATATTTTGGGGAAAAAATATTAACTATATAAGAAAAACATACAAAACATAAGCATTAAGCATAAGCATTAGCAATATATCAATGCATGGGATTGGACCACGGGCTAATCTCCGCGAACGGAACAAGAAGCGCAAGTGGCTAATGGACGGGTTTAGGTGTCGATGCCCGGGACTTGAATTGCGGTTTTCAGCTGTTTTGTTGGCAGGCAAATTGCCGTGGGATATGCATATGTCAATTGAATTGGCGAATTGGCCCGACAATGAGTGAAAATTACTGAGCGAATGCCCTTAAAGACACATTTAGGCAAATCCCGGTATTAGCCCGAATCTAATGCCAGGCTAAACGGTGTTGCCGATAGATAACTGGAGGCTTGTGGGTGGGTGTTGAAACGGCCAGTTTCACTCACGACTGTTGCCGCCGTTGGCTTCCGACAAATGGCAGCAATGATTGCCATAATAAATAGCAGAGATTAGATAAGAGCAGCTCGTTAAGTCACGTCTCGCATTCTCTCTATTAAACACTGTCTCACTTTCTCTCTCTCTGTCTCTCTCTCTCTCTCTTTCTGTGCCTCGCAGCTCACCCACACCGGCAACGGTTTCAACGACAGCAACAACAAAGACGCGACTACTTCAACCCATTGTGCCCTTTGATCTGGACCTGCAGCTGCAGCTGAATGGCGTGCAATATCTGAGTGGGAATGCACTGCCTGGTGCCACAACGCTGGTGCCACGCCCCATACCTAGGCCTGCGGCGCGGCCAGCACGACCACCATACGCTTTCATTCAGCAGCGACCCAATCTCGGTCCCCATCCCACCCAGGCGACGCTGCCACTGCTGGTGCAGCAGTCCAAGCAGTTTGCCTATGCGCCGCTGCCGCAGCGCAACTATGCGGCCGCTTCGCGCATTCCGCTGCCCTATCCACCCAGCTTTGTTAGCCTCACAACGAGACGACCTGCGTCCGGCTACGCCGCCGGCTATTCGAAGCCGTTCCGGCCCTCACAGCCGGATCTGACGCCGGATCTGTTTGCCGGACGTGACTCCAAATCGCTGCTGGACTCCTATATTCCCAGCTGGGAGGTACTGCGTCTGTACCAGCAGCACCAGTCGCCCCGTCCGCACCAGCGACACACCCTGGCCTATGCAGTGCCCAGTTTGCGACTCTTCAAACGCGACTCCAAGCCGGAAAGATCGCCCGAGCGCAGCCGAATCGTCAAGAAGTCCCTGGACAAGCAGGTGATGCCGAAGTAAGTTGGCCAAATTGGCCAATTGGGCTTAGTTTGTACTTAGCGAGTGCATTTTCACACACTTATGCATTTATATATATGAATTCTACATATATAAATATTTTTTGTTTTTTTTTGTAAGAATTTGTATTATATATGTTTTTATTATTTATTAAAAGCGCGCAGTTTAATTCTCTAATTGAGTATAATTTGTGTTATGAATATTTATACTTCAAAATTTAGCAAAATCTTTTCAAAGTTTCAACAGCAATTAAATAAATATAACGGATCGTGCAGAAACATGTAGACAGCAGATCTTGACTATAGGAGCTTAGCATATCAAATATATATCGGGTTTGTATCGCACCGAAGCGAGACTCAAACCAAAACTTGGGATATTTATCTTAATATTACTTTTATGCCCCCTCTTAACAAGTACACAACTAGCTTGGGCTTAGGCATGACATATGTAAATATGGCGCAAAATTGTATATATATATTTATATACATCTGCCTTAAATCAGTTCTAAGCTCCTCGCCTTAAATCAGTTCTAAGTTCCTCTCTCATATTATTTTTGATATATTTAACTATAGGCAAACCATTAAAACCCAACAGCTAATTTGTATAAACACATCAATATACCCGTTGCAACAAACATTATGAGAGCAGGGTATATGCAAGGCAGTGGCGTGACAAGATTTTTTTTGTAAGTATTTTTTATATTTTTATATATGTTTTTAAAGAAAAAAAGACAATTTTGTACAATATTAAAATATACAATTCATGAGCATCATTTACAATATATTTAGATTATTAACCCCTAAAACCAGCCCGCCCCTGCCTATGCCACTGATGCAAAGTACCTGGAACTGTAAAACTGCGCAAACTCAGAGATCACATTCTCGTTTTGTGTGGACTAGCTTATAAGACTACGGAAAGTTTGTACATTCATCAGCGAATGTTTATTTGAAGAGACACATGTCAAGCACACACATATGTCACAGCTTATCCAGAGGAGAGAGTGTTGTTGTGTGCGCTGTGCTAGCATAACAGGCCAAGTCCCATGTCCAGGCCATTTAAAGCGAGTCGAAGCCAATCGAATCATGCGACAAGCCGAATGGAAGATGTGCATTTAGCGCTACAGTCAATTGCGCCCGCAGCTGATGTAATCGCGTCCATAAACCAAACAGCTACCAATAACAAACAATTACACCGGCGGCAGTGGCAGACGCCAGCAAAGCAGCCAAGCTCCGGAGCTGCACCCAAGTTGCAGTTGCAGTCAGCGTTGCAGTCAACGTTGCAGTCGACGTCGCGTCTCATCGCATCGCATCTTCGCGTGGCGATGCTGCAAACTTATGATTTGTGTGGCAGTGTGTTTGTTGTCTCGCAATGCACATTTGAAAGTCGGCAACTGTGCAATTTATGCAAGTAGGAAGCGTTGTACACTGCGCTGCCCACTGCGACTGCGACTGCGACCGCGACTGCAGCGCTTGGCAGCAAAAAAAACAACCAAAAAAATATTAACTGTGGCATCAAGAGGCCACACTTTGTCCGTTAATGAAGTTGCCACGAAGTTGGCTGCCACTGCCGAGGGCCTAATCGCAGCATTGTCTGCTGCGGTTTGTTTGCCATCAATTAATTCGGAAAACATATGCAAACTGAGGATGTTCAAGCTGCCCAGTTTCCGTTTATCAACCCAACACATGGGTTAAGGACCGTGATTATAATAAGTAGATAATAATATAGTGTGTGTGTATATATTTTCATATTGCTCGAATTTCCTGATAATTATTATAAAGATTTGGCATTCCACGTTGGCAGTTTATCAAAAAAATAATACATCAAAATATCGTTGGACGCTATAAAGAAATCAATATATAGATCTATGGAATATGGCATAAAATAAAATCAAATAAAATATTCATATAAAAATCTTCTTTTATTAAAAAACAAAATAAATAATCTGAATTCTAGAGTTTCATATGTTTCATAAAGAGCTATTATTTATTTATGTACTTTTTGTATAAAATAAAAATATCAAAATTGGTTTCAGCGCTGAATTCCAAATGTATAACGCTCAAAATCACAGGATAGAGGTCTACTTGAAATGCAAATGAACTTTCCTCTAATGTGATATAAGTGATCTCTCACTATCAAAGAAACGTTTAAGCTACCATCTAACTTGGCCAGTTGCAACATCCCAAAGAGAGAGAAAAAGCAAAAAAAAAAAAAAAAAAAAACTAAGAGACAACAATAAACGAGTTTTGCAGCGCAACTACCCCATTATCTTTTCAAAACACCATTCATTTGCAGTTAATTGAATTGCTTATTTTGCAAAGTGTTCAGCATTTAGTTAAGTTAACTACTTTAAATAGGTCCCCATTTACATATCTTAGCTCAACAACGCTGTGTAATTATCGTTGGTTTACTACTTTTCTTTGCAATTATTTTATTTTAAATTTAAAATTTTTAAATTAAAATTGGTTAATAGTAAAGTTTTAAAGAAATTTCAGTCAACGCCAGAAATAAAATATAAGAGGCTATTTAATTGTATTCGGACTTCCCATGTTCTTAACAACAAAATGTCAAAAAACTACACAATTTTGGTAACACCTAAGTAGCAAAGTTGGCAATGCCTTATTGATAGGTTGGTTGTTAAAATCAGAATTAATTACAAGCAGTTTTTCGTTAATAAAAGATTTTTGTCTTTAAAGTTTTGACGTCTGCAGTTCGTGTATTTAATAAGCAGATAAACAGCCTGCCAAGTTGCGACATGAACATAAAAATCGAAAATCGACATGAACAAAATCGAGTTTGACAGTACATTAAAGTGTTTGTTAGTTTTGGCAGCAGCATACGAAAATTTGACCGACAACCAACTAAAAATTGTATATAATTTTCCAGTGCTTATTATTAAAATTTAAATAGGTTCTGCAAATATTTACTTAAATTAAATTAAAATTAAAAGAAATTAAAAATTAATTTAACTAATGAGCTTCACTTGTCTGGCACAACACACCTGGCGGGCAAATAAATACACGCCCCCGGACAGAGTGAACAATTGCTCAGTCCACTGATGGCGATTATCTGCTGACCTTGTGGGGCCCAAGGGCTCGCTCCAGATGCTCCATAGCTTTCAAATGCATGCGTGTCAGCATAATAGGGAACTCACCTTCGAAACAAATCGAATGCAGGCCGATTGTTGTCGTTGTACAATAAACAAATATTTTTCCTTTATTTTTTATTTATTTTTTGTTGTTAACTTTATGCTTTTTTTATGTTGTTTATTTGCTTAACTAATTCAATTGGGTGTATATGCAATGACATTGGTTAGGTTACATCTAAGCTGGAGTATTTTTAAAGCTTCGATTTTAGAAGGCCAATTAATAATGCAAATGTAAAATGAACCTATATATAAATAAGGTATGTTTGGCATTGCACAGAATTAGCCACTTTCTAAGTAAGTGTAATAACTGGTCGGTGTCTTGGATGCGACTTCCTTTAGCTGCTGACTAGCATTTTCAGCTGCATGGACAAAGCCCACGTTAACCTTCTGCAAATGGGCGAGTAAGCTGCATTATCATTGGCGCTTATTATGATATTTGAAATTTGATGGGTCCACAGACTTTGAACGCATCTTCAGCATATATGTAAAATGAAAAATAGCATAATAAATAATAATAATAATAGTAGTAGCGACGCCTAATAAGACCTGGCTGACCGACATTGTTGCAACTGTGGGCCGAAATGATGACTTGGCTGCTGGTACTAAGCCAAAAGAGGGAGAGGGGGGAACTATTTGGGGTGTACATCATTGGGCAACAGGGCAGCCCACTGGCTGATCAACATCTCAATTGCTGTTTATTTGCCTATCGATGCGATCAAAGCGAATTTGTTAAAAACGCAAACCCAAATAGCTAAAAAACAAACTTTCAAACAATGCAACCGATTGCCGATTGTCGATTGCGACGGGGCGCGTGATATTCGTATATATTTTTTTTAATTTATTTTTTTTTCTCTGTCTTTCTTTCCTTTTAAAATATTTTATTGCCATTATCGTTATCGCGTCAAGCGGTTGTTGTTGCTGGTTTTGTTGTTTCGGCTGGCGAAGTTGCTGATGTTTTAGCTGGCACTTCGTTTTGATCAAAATGGATTACAAAACTGCCAAAACAGTTGACCGTTTGCATTTTGCCGCCTTTGTTATGCCATTTCTCTTTGCACACAAGCCCGGGCGCCAGCCCAAATCCAAATAACCAAATAACCAAAATCTCCAAATCACAAAATCCCAAACCCAATCCCAGAGCTCTTAATGCGCCAATTAAACTGCCACTACTTGTGGAGCCACTCGTAAAGATCGCGACGCATGCAGCTTGTCTCTCTGCGCGTTGGCTCGACAATTGTTTTTATGCAAATTCCATTTCGATTGGTTGAGGCTTTGTGACTCGTCACTGGCTGGGCTCGCTTTGTGTTACCTATAGAGATCGTAATGGCCATAATAATAAGCATAAAATGTATTCATCTAAAATGAAAGGTATCCCAGATTGAATCTCGTGAATCTCTGTGTGAGTCGGACACCACGCAAGGTGTTGCGCCAGTTTTTTATGACTTTGAACTTGAACTGGTCTATCAAAAAGTAGTTTATTTTTTTTCTAAAAAAGAAATTTCGTAAAATGAAAGGAATCAAACGCCTCAATGAAAAGAAAACCATAATAGGCAAGGTCGTTTGCTCAGTTGTCGAATACTACGATTAGCTCTAATCTATCTAATACTACTCAAGCCCATTAAAGCCTAAATGAATATATGTAGTATTGGCTGCTGGAAATACTATGTATACGATTATGCCTGGCTATGCCTGGCAAATATGGTTTGAGAATGGTCTCAGAACTTATTGCCTTGCAATCCTGATTCAGAACTTCCTCGTATACATTTTCTTAATTATTCAGAGCAATATTTTACCATTGTTTTTAAACCTTTAAATCATTTCTACGCTTCAGTATGAAATATTTTAATAAAACCATAAAAACATATTCTTGGGTATCCAGAAAATATCGTTAACACATTCTTTTCCAGTGCCTTTATCGGATAAAGAGAAAACTCAACTAGGAACTCACTAAGAAACAAACTTCGCTCTAAAAAAATACTAGTAATTTAACTGTTATACTCGTTCCCGAAGTACCATATTTGATACTTATGATCTCCTCTAAAAATAGAGCAAACATTTTGTTTGCAGAGTTTTTTTTTTATTTTTGCATTTGTACAAATAATGCGACGATATATGTATGTTTTTACACTGTGAACGAGTATTGCGCTGTCGGTTACACCCAACTGTAACGTGCTTACAGGTTATTTTAGGCGAAAGTGAATTATTAATACAAGAATTTAACGAATAAAATTTTTTCCTTTTGAAGAACCGCCAATTATTTTAAAGATGTATGCTTTAATGTACTGATGTACTTTAAGAGATCGGAGATGTCAGAGAGACCTGTAAATATACATTTCGACAGCTTCATTATAACGATTATCTATTTTCAGTGGGCTGCGGGAATTATCAAGATATATCGTATCATATATTAAGTGTCACTGTTGTGTCCAATAACTCTATATGATCTAAGGCTACAATGATTTGGCCGAGCTCATTAAGCGTCATCACATCAAAGATAAAGTTTTTTATATGCTATTAATACAGCACATAGGTGGCAATATGCTAGCTCATTGTGGCTTAAGAACTTGGTAAAAAATATAAATTAAACAAGTATTTTAGCATTGAAACGAATCTGAATTATCTGAATCATTGCTGTCTTTTATTTTAAATTATTGTTGCAGCAGTGTCTGGCAACCTACACCTTCAGCCATATACACACTCACACACACACACACACACACACATACGTGCGGTGTCATTGCTAGTGAACTCGTCCATTGCTCGTTCCGCACGTTCCCGCTGGCTGACTGACTGGCCAAGTGACTTGGACTTGCTGCAACGAAGACGCTGCTGGCTGCGACTGTGGCTGCTGCTCTTTGCTGCTGCTGCTGCTGCTGCTGCTGTTGGCATAAAAACCAAGCGCGCCGCCAGCGCCAGCCACAGTTAGTCGCGCGACTTTTGAACGCCTGCAACGACCGCCGAGCGCTGCCACGCAACGATCAAGTTTCCCACAATTTTCCAGCATCTTGTTGATTTTTTCACTTTTTTTCTGTTTTGTTCGAAAGTGTGCATTAATTTTGTTCATTGTAGACTGGCATTTAGCAAATGTAACTGTGCGAAAAAAAGAGCAATTAAAACGCCGAACAAGTGAAGCAGCAACTCAATAGAAAGCAATACAATCTTTAAGATACGTACTGATATACATACTCGTCTCTGCGAGTGTCGGTGTATGTGTGAAAATTAATATTTAAATGTGCATTGTCTAAGGTAGCCTACCGCAGCAAAGACGAGCAAAACATCTTTGGGAACAATGAGATTAGCATTGATATTGGTATGTATCGCACGAGCAGGAAGCGTTTGCATAATCAAAGCCACAGGCCAGGCCAATGCGGAAGAGCCACCTGGGGAGTGTCAGCCATTGGCAGACCAAGCCCGTGTTTAACTTTGGCCTATCAACTGTTTCAGCCCATTTTGCTGCAACTGCAACCCGCCCTGCTGGGGCAATTCCCAAATCCAATTAGAAGTTTTAATTTTATTTTTTTTAAGTTTAATAGATGATTGGTAGTTCGAAAGTGCAGTTGAAGGCGTGGCTAACGCCCACCGCAAGAAACGCTTCCTACTACTCCCATGCCGTCATCCGTTGGCTGCTCAATTAATTTGCATTGCAGCCGCTGAGCCGCTGAGCCACTGAGCCGCTCAGCCGGCTTGGCCAGCTGCAAGATGTGTTTCACTTTTGGCAACGCCACGTAATGGCTGCCATGGAAAGTGCTCACAGTGGGAGTTGCCAACGGTGTTAGTGTGTGTGTGTGTCGGTGGCCAGTTCGGGGCGCTTAGCTTAGCCGGTCTTTGACAGCAGTTCACTGATCCTGACGCGGTTGCCACACGCTTCACTAGAGACACAAATCTCATTGAAGTTGATTTTGTTGACTTTCAGTCCACAAGAACACCGCCGGACTCTTTTAAAAAAATCAAAACGGTTAACAGTTATTACGCCACAGGACTTATGCATCAACTTTTAAATTATCTCGAGATATACATAAATTTCAAAAAATTTTTTAGTAAATTGCACGATTGACTTTCAGCAAACATTTGACTTCACTTTTGAAAAATCCAATTTCACTCCATTTTTAAAATGGTTGTTGTTGGAAATGGCAAGGCCTCAATACTTTTGCAGACATAGAGTTGATTGCGATACAACGCTCCTCACAAGGTCATGTCGGGAGCTTTTTAATAGCTTTCGCTAATATATTAGAAGGATAACAAAACTGAAAATTTTAGGAAATATAAAAGATGTATATATATATATATATATCTTATGTGTTTAGGTTTGTCTTTAAGTCGTTGCATATTTGGTGTCAACAAAACAAAAGTAAGAATGTTTTAATCGGGTGTAACTGACTGCCCAATACTCGTGCACAGAATTATAACAGCTGGAAGATATGCATTCTCGCGGTTTACCCTTCCCCCAAGTGGGGAGGGGTTCTTTAAAGTAGGTCATCAGTAATCTATCTCAAATTTGAAGTATCTAGCTATAAATCTAAGAAAGACATATAGACTTTAACGTTTTGCCACGCCCCCATGGACGTATGGAACAGATTTTCACTTTTTATCTGGCGAGGGTTGTATACCCGCTAATATATGTATATTCCAAATTTCAAGTCTGTTGCTTTAAATTGCGTTCATATAGACAGACGGACGAACATTTCACAAACCCAATATACTCTCTTCACTTCGTGTACTGGTAAAAATACCCGGTACAAGAGTGCAACAGTTACAATAAAGCCACAAAAAAAATACAAGTTTTTATCTAATCGCTTGGCTGACCTCTGAACTCAACCCAGGTTGAGATGCGCCGTTGGCTGTGCCGCCCTTGCCCTTGTCACTGAATGTAAATTTCGGCTAAAGCGCCTGCGGTTCTGGCCTCGTCAAGAGCCAATAGCAATAGCTACAACAACAGCAACAACAAACACAAATCTGCCACAGGCCACAACGCTGAACTCATCAGATAGTTCCAGTTGCAGTTCCAGTTCCACAGCCAGTTCCAGTGCCCATATCTGACCGTTAATTGGCTCGAGACGTTGGCTATCAACATTTATTAGGCAGATCTCCTAACTGTGGCTTATGGATTGCCAAACTAACTTGGCCACAACATTTATTTACGCAAATGCGACGACGCTTCGTGACGGTTTGTTGCAATGAGAACTCGTTTGCTACTGCGGTGGTGCGGTGGTGCGGTGGCACGGTGGTGCGGCGGTATGCTCTTTACTGGTGCGGTCGCCGTTATATAAAGTAATAACAGCTTTAAAGTGCGAGGGGCTCGCAAGCAGGCGCAGGACTAAGCTTCATAGTTTTTTGAAGCTGCTTACCAACTTGGTCTATTGTTGTTTAATTTACATTTTATTGTTATGGTTTTGTTACTGTTGTTGTTTGTTTGTTGCATCATTCACTGAGCCGCGGCAAACAGTAAAGCAACAGCAACAACAGCAAAATGACGAGGCTACCACTAATTTGCACGCGTTGCGTGGCGCCAGCGGCAATAATTTCTTCTTCTTCATCTCCACTTTGTTGTGGTCTCTGTAGAGATGCACGCGTGTCGTGCCTGGAGTTGGTTCACGACTCACGCCCCACGCATTAACTTGATTTACAGCAATTGCCGAGAAATGGGCATTTTCTTTTGCAATTTGCCATTTAATAATATAATACGCAAGAAAATTTACTTTTGATTTTTGCAACACGCTTTTCCCTGCGACAATTTTTGATTGCGTTGCGCCACAGCGAGGGGGATGGATGGGTGCTGTTCACGCTTCACAATGTTCTGCCTGAGCTGCTTGACAATTTTGCTGTCACATTCTGCAAAGTGAAAGGCAACAACAACAGTTTAATTAAATTATTACACAAAGTGGTATTTTTTTTTTTGGTTGTTTTGCCACCAAAGATAAATCAATGCTAGCCAGACTGACAGGCGGACTGGGGGTGGGAGGGGGCACTGCTGCTGGACGCATTATATAAAGCGGGTAACATAACAACAAAGATCATATAAATTCGCATGTAAGCGAAACTCGTCGACTTCCTCAGCACCCGCCGCCCGCCCCCTTTCGGCTCTACACATGCTCCCAACCACAATGCCAGCATTTGACAGAAATTATTTCTGCTTTTTTACTTCTTTTTTTTGAGCATTTTTGTTGCTGAGCCGCAGGTGCGCCCGTACAGCAAGTGAACGCAAGTCTGCCAAATAGTCTTCCTGCTTAAAGCAGCAACGATACACACACACACACACAACAGCCAAAATAACAGTAAAATGTTAGCAACAACGCACAGCGCGCTATTTAATTATGTGTATCTTGAGTCTGGAGTCTTTAAGTTGACTTGACACACTGTCCCAGTTTCGGATTTATCGTCGCTGTAATAGAGTGACAAAATGCAATTAAAATCTAAGTATTATAGCTGGCTGAATGATATTTAACGCGCAGCCAACACATGCAAAATGTTGAAATTTTGAGCAACGCATAAAGCGAAGTAATATTAAAAATTTTCACAACTGTAACTACATTTTTTCGAAAATTACTTCAACTCGATGTTTTACGAAACTTAGATTTATAATAATTCAAATTTCGATTTCCTAAAAATAATCTGTATTCTATTTATTTGATCATTTTTGCTGAAACTATTTATCATAATGAAAACAAAAGACTTAGAACACGAACTTAACGAAATATTGTTCAATAACTTAGGACACGAACTTAACAATGCCTTACTCTTAAAAGGAACTGTTGCCATAAATACAACAACAATACTATTACAACATTAAGACTGCAGCTTCTTCGGCACATTCACTTCATTTATTCACATAATTCCATCTCTGCATAGACGAAATGTCAAATGTGAAAAATATATGAATATATGTGTGTTGAGTTTGTTGATTTTATTGTTGGTGCTGAAAGAGTCGTTTTGATTTTATTGATTTCGGTTAGGTTTTTGTATCGAGACCATTTGATAGCCAAGAGCACAAAAACAAAAGAGCTTTTGGCGCAATCGGCGCACCGTTCGTTTGTTCGTTGTCTCGCTGGCGCCTTACCTTGAGCCCAAAGCTGAGACAAAGGTGGCAGCAAAACAAAAGCCAACACAGTTGTGGCTCCACTAACACACACACACACACACACACACACACAGACACACACATACACACACACATCCATCTGTAAATGGGCTTAATCTGAATCGCTAACATTTTTGCATCCTTCCGTTTCAATTGCAGTGCACGCTGTGCGCGGCGCTGTGCTTGGCCAGCGCTCTGGGCCAGCCCGAGGCGCCCACGAAGTCATCGGCCAGCGGCTATCCGAAAAAGGTGACCACGCTCAAGAAGCGACCCACCAAAACGCCCGGCACCACAACACTGACCGCGGCATCCACAGCCGGCGGCAGCCCAGCCACAACCAAGCCCAGCAAGCCACGCGTCAAGATCACAAGTGCCGCCAAGGGGACAACGACGAAGGCGCCCTCGCTGGCCGCCAGCTTTGGCGATTTGCCCGCGGATGATCTGGAGTTCATCAACGAGCTGGACAAACAGTTCAAGCTGCACGGCAACAAAATCAAAATCAAAGTGGAGCGCGACAATTCGACCAGCGGCAACGGCGGCGGCAAGAACAACAAGCGCACCATCGACGGCGAACTGGGGTCAGTGACTTTTGTACTGGGTTCACAATCGGCGAACCAGTTCCTCGTGCGCCCAAACCTTGTTTTGTACTAGGGAAACTGATTGTGGCATCGTGCCACTTGTTCACTTTATTGGTTTATTTGCAGTATGCAAATCGCTAACTGTCTGTTAGCTTTACATTATCTTTTTGATGTAAATAGCGGGGAAATATTTTGAATAGTGTTGAAGCATTTTTATACCCTGTAGCTACCGAAAATGGATAACATTTAGATCTGAAAATGTATAAATCAGGCTGAAGCAGTCATGGATATAATGTCGGTTTGAGCCAGAGCCAATATATGCTTTAGTATCTTATACGAAGTCCCATCCTATACTATAAGGTCAAGTTTTCAAAACATAGTTTGAATGTGTATTTAAATTTGTATATATATTTATATATAACATGATCAAATACCTAAAAAATTAAGAAAAAGCGCACTTAGCTGGCAAATCATCAAAATTCAAAGTGCCCAACCTCTTCCAATGAGTTCTCATTTATATATTCTAGAAAATTATCTTGCAAATTATTGCTAAGGTACTTCCATTTAAATCGAATGCGTAGAAAAACAAAAAAAATATTTTAAAGATTATTCCAACAAGTAAGAACGTTGCGTTCGGGCGTAACCGACTGCGCAATTCACTCGATCACAGTATAATAACAGCGTAAAACAGTCGAAAACAATCTTAATTATTATTGTTATTTTTGAAATATATCGATATTTGTAATTTGAGTGGGCAGAAATGGGCGCCTAATATTTTTCGGCTTGATCTTTAGGGTAAGTTTTCAGAAAACTGTCTGTGAAATTCAGCACTAAGTCTTTCGCTCGCTGTTTACCCACCCCCAAGTGGGCGTGCTAAATTAATGTTGTTTTTAATATTTAGAGGAGGTGATTAGTAGTCTGTCGGCAATATATGTAGGTGTACCTATCTTTGAAGCCAAGGGAGATTTATAGATTTTTTCGATTTGCATCGAAAAAGCGGACAGACGGCCAGCAATACGGATATTGAAAAAACCCAATAAACTCTTTTTACGACGTGAACGAGTATTAAAATAGAAAAGAATGCAATAAAGATCGAAATGAAATGCAATTCGAGTCGCAGTTCTTCGGCTGGCATTCACAAGTTCGATGTCAAGATTATGATGAAAGTGAATGGAAACAGGTTTCTTAATTGCCTTTCAAGAATTTATAGCGAAAGGGAAACTGGGAAAACTGGAACAGGTTTACATAGCTATAATTAGTAATGCCAGTTGCCAATCAAAGCAATTTGTAAAGCTAATCATAATGCGATTGGGTTCTGCTTCTCCACAGATATGGCTATGCGCACCAGGGATACGACTACACGCCGCCAAAGTTTATGTTCTACCCGTACTCGCAGCACGATATACCCGCTACGGAGTCGCCCGATGTGTATACCGGTTACTCGCCGGCGGACTACGATCAGCCCGGCACGACCCAGCAGCAAATTCAGCATCAGCAGGTGACCAGCGTGACCATTGAGCCCTCCTATTCGTACGAGCTGAAGCCGCAGACCAGTTACGAGACACAGCAGCCGGCGGCGGAGCAGCCGCAAATTGATTTGCCACAGCCGCACCATGAGTCCGGCACGGCGGGCGGTGATGCTGCAGCCTACCAGGAGCCGGTCATCGTGCTACGCATACCGGGTCCGGCCAAGTATGCGGCCCATCTGCAGACGCTGCTGCAGCAGTACCTGGAGATACGTGCCGCCCAGTATCTGCAGCTGCTGCAGGAGGCCGAGCAGCGCAAACAGCATCAGCCCGAGGAGCTGGCGCCACAGCCGTATGCCACGCCCGAGCAGCACGAACAGGCCCACTATCATCCCGATGTCAGCTATGCCCATCAGGTGGCGCCGACGCCGCCGCCCATTCAGTACGCGCCCATTGACGATGTCTATCAAACGTACAAGGGTCGTCACCAGCAGTCCCAGGCCCAGCAGTACGAGCAGCCCGCCCCAGAGGCCTACTACGCGCCCACCGGCTACCAGCAGCAGCAGCCGCAGTTCTACTACGCCCAGCCGCAGCAGCAGACGCAGTACGAGAGCGGCTATCAGCCACAGCTCTACCTGATAGCCATGGCACCGCAATCGCAATACGCCGAGCCGTCGGCACCCGCCCAGCATCCGCATCCGCATTCGCATCAGCAGCAACAACAGCCCATTTATGTGCCTGAGCAGGAGCCGCCCACTGCACCGGAGGCGGAGCCCGCTGGCCACGAACATGAGCTGCCCATAACCGAGAACAATCCGCGACCCACACACACCAAGGTCATCTTCAATTCGCAGAGCGGCGGCGCCGATTATGCCGCCAACATGTACGAGCTGCCCTCCATCCGACCATACGCCGAGGAGCAGCAGCAGCAGCAGCAGCACCAGCATCAGCAGCAGGAGCATCAGCAACAGCAGGCGGAGAGCGCTCACGCGGATGTCGCCACCACAGCCGCCGACTATCAGCCATCCCATGAGCCCGCCGAGGCCATGGCCATTACGCAACCGCCGTACAACTATCACGCCCACGGGCTGAAGATGTCGCGCCAGCAGCGCCAGGGCAAGCGGGCGGCCAAAACGGAGCATGCCGCCGACCATCAGCTGCAGCAGATACGGGAATATGTGCGGGAGAAGCTCGGCGCTGAAATGGGCTCCGCCGTAGAGTACAAGACGACGCAGCTGCTGGAGGGTTAGCTTGCAGCTATTGTTAATCTAATATTATTGTATGTGTGTACCATATAAATGCATTGCTTGTTTACTGTTGTTGTTGCCCGACAAAAAAGAAAATATCATTAGTATTTATATTTATTTTTGAAATCAGCAGGGGAAACCGCTAACAAGGGAAGCTTCAAGGAAAAACTTCAACTGAATCAGTTTCTTTCCTGATTATCATTAAATTCGTATTCATCTCGCGTAATTTTTTTTTATTTTTGTACATCATTTTCACGCTCATGCCAGTTGTTTTATTATTGTAACTCCATTCAATTAATCGTTTTTTTTTCTTTTTGTTTGTTTCTCCAACAACAACAAATCGTGTTAAATATGTGCAATAATTAGTTTATAATGTTATGTGCTTCTGAATTTATATATTTTTGCACAAATAAAACATGTAAAATAAATGAAAGCCCGATGGGGCTTGTGATGTTTGTATACCATGTAAACACAATGGGTAAGAGGGCATGATGAAACTGTAGAAATGTTTGTAACAGGCAGCTGCGTTTACATTAGTGCATCGATATCAAGGTCTGTGAGATCGGGATTCAGCGAATAAATCAAGTAGACAAATATAACAACACAAATACTCTTCAGTTTTATAAAAAAAAACAAAAAAGTTATGTTGTATCCCAAATAGTGCTTTACGTTATTATAATCAAGTTTAAATATTGCAATAAAACAGGGTTTTTTGTTTTTAAATTTTAAAACTATACATCCATTATTCTGATGTTGGGTTATTCAAAGATCGATCTTTAGGGGAGTAGCTCAGTAATATAGCTGGCAATTTAGGTGATATACCAAAATACCGAAATTTATGGTTTAACTTTAATAGCACCACAACACTTATATATCCTTTTGCTTTGTGAATAGTGTTCAGAATAACTTGCTTAGCTGCCCCGAGCAATAAAAGTTAATTTTGTATGAAAATAATTATATTTGGTGTATCCAAGTTAACAGCCTTTTGCATTTAAGCGCCTCGTATCGGATATAAGTTTTCAACATTTTCTATGAATAGCATGAAAGTTAGCTGCGCTTTTTATAAAAAACTGTTGCAAATTGGAAACTGGCTTTTTAGGATAGCTGCCTTTAATGTCTGTGCAAAGTACTCGAGGCAGCTAAGCAAAATTAAACTGTATATCAAGTGATCAGCTTTGTACTTGTGTGCGTCTTTGTATACAGTTTCAGCTGTGCGCCCACAAAGGTGTCAAGCTACCTTTATACAGGGTATCTCCCTGTCGAGAACGTGTATGTGAATTCCCCCTTTTCAGCTAGGCGACGCAAAATATATATATTTGAAATTATTTCAGACTTGACTGCAGGCTAACTCGCAGTCGAACATTTCACTGCACAACTGCATTTAATTTGGCGCCTAAAAGAATGCAATATTCTTGGCGCGCTTTGAAGTTTTGCATGAGGCAAGTAGGTTGTCGGCGCATTTAACACATTTTTAATGCGGAACATCCAACAGGTAGATACGAGTATATTATGTGATTTGCAACGATCGCCCGGAAGTCACGCATAATACCAATAAAGCTACACACATAATCATATCAATTGAAATGATTTTGCAATTCGGCTGGCATTTTTTATTTGCATTGCTTGGGTGTTAAATGCCAGAGATTTTTAAATATACATTGCACAAAAAAACAAACGAAAAAAAAATAACAACTGGCAGATAATCACGCAAAACTGCTGCAAAACGAACAGGAAATACGAAATACCGAAAACAGCAACGAAATTCAATTAACGTACAAATCGACGTTCGACATGAATTGAGCCTCAGTTTTCGTATTAAGTGTGATCGCATTACAGTCTGCCTGTTTTCCAGTATGACCGTACCTCGGTTTTAAATGTGACCAAAGTATATTTTAGTGCCATTATTTTAATTTTAATCGATCTATTGGTTTTTTGTAGGTCATTAGTTCTAAGTGAGCGTTTCTTAGTGCAGTTTTTACTTTAGCTTTTAAGTTCGAATTGTTTTTAGAACTGCATAATTTCACTGTGTGCCCGAAGTGGTGTGTGATCACTATTCCATTACAAACAGTAAGCTTATATTCTATGTTTCGGTCAAAACTCCTAGAATTCAATGAGAATTCAAAGAAAATCATCAATTCAAATAGAGTTAGCACATGAAACATATTTATTTTAAAAATAAACATACTTGCTTTTAAATATTTCTTAAGGATCTAGAATTCAAAAAAAATATTGCAAATTATAAAACTCAAAAACCCTCTTCATCCAGCTTGCCAACTTTACCAAAACTAAGCTGATTTGGGCAATGCTAATTTTAAGAACCGATTTGATTTATAAAAGAAGTTAAACAAAGTTTAACTGTTACCAAGCGAATAAATCTTCTTGTAAAATAATTATCTTAGCCCAATTTTTAACACTTGCCAACTTTCACCTACTTCAATAGGTAATTTAGGAGCGTTGTTCGCATTGCCTCTTGCCACAACATTTAAATGAGTTTACGTAAAACTCAAATATGCAAGTAAACAATTAGCATAATCAGCTGCAGCAATGGACGGCAAATTGTACCAATTTTTATAATTTTTCCTATTCAAATGCGGCAGTGGCAGCGTCTGTGGCTGTGGCCGCATCTCAACTTTCCAGTCGAAAACATTATTGAAACACACACACACACATACATTCAAAATATGCAGCATTTGCAACAAGAGGCGACATCAACTTCCGCGCTCGCAAAATTTGTTGCACTTCCAGATCTTTATCGGGCAGATGCAACTGCATTTCCAATTGGCCTCTTTACATGCCAACGCGGTGCGGCGGAAGAAAGCAATAGAAATTGAAAGTTTCATTCCCAAAGTGGATCGATTGTCCATTGTTGTCACGTTGGGCAGTGCACGGGCAGGCAGCCAAGATATCGGCACTGCCCCGCCCTCCTCTGCTCTGTAGCCAGGTAACTGGCCAGGTGGTCCAACAGCCAGCTCGAATTTCTCGCATGCGACAATTGACAGAGCCAAGAAGCTGGACAACTCATATGAATATTTTGTCTCATCTTCAGCATAATATATATAGGCATTTTGGTGGGGTCTGAGGACAGGCCCCCAACCCACAAAAATAAAACTAAGGTAAATACACAATATCAAGTCTGTTAAGCCCATAAATGTATAATGATCTAAATGCTGCCATAACAATGGGCCCATAAAACACCGCAGTAACAACAATTCACTCACCAGCTCGCCAGCGGCAACAAATTAATAACTTTAGCGTCAGGCCGAACACAAAACGTAACATTTTCCAACATTGTCCAAGCGTTGCGAATGCCTTTGTTGCACAGTGGATAAAATTGGATTTAAATATGCTTGAAAGGTCGAAAGCTCAATTCACAATTATATACAGCTTTGAAGGTTTAATAAAGCTTCAATCATTGATCTTTCAATCAAACATTTTATTTAATTTATACTCCTGATAAATGAGCTCTTCAAGTCCATTTAGCATCTTTGAATATAATATAAATTTCATATTTTATCAGCACATGTCCAAACTAACATCTGTCAAAGAGCTTTTAAAACTCATTAAAGCTTTCAAAGCGCATTAAAGCTTATCAATTGTAATAAGTAAGTAATCTTAATGTAATGCAGTTGTATATTATTTCAGCTGATGTAATAAAATTCCATTTAAGAAAATTAAACTTAAAGCACATGAAATATATAAATAATTAGATCAATAAAATAAAGCCCTCTGATGGAAATCTTTACAGTGATAATCAAACGGACAAAGCTCAGCTTCACCAAATATATTAATCCACTGTGTACTGCCGCCGTCATCGTCACTGGCCGTTGCCGCCGATGCAGCTTGAGTTGTTGTTGTTGCTGCTGACGCTGTTATTGCTGTTGGTTTTTGCCATATAACGCGCATGCATTGCATTCACGTATTCGCATTGGCAAGGTTGTTGATCTTCGCATGTGGCATGCCCAGTCCCAGTCCCGTTGTAGTTGTCGACATGCGAATTTTGTTATTGTTTTGTCGCATTGGGAAATTGTTTTCATTTATACTTGCTACCTATTATTGCCATTATGTGTGGCAAATCTTTTGCCAGAATATAAATATAAATCATGCCAACTGTCAACTAGCACAGGATGAACTAAACTGAATAGTGAACCCATGTCACCCCAAAAGATATTAAAGCAAAATTAATAAGATAGCTCATTTTGGCCACAATCGAAATTGAAATCTTTTTTATAATTCCATTTTACAGGTGCATCGAAATTTTGGCTGCTCGCGGCAGCTGCGGTTACTTGCGGCTGTCCAAACAGTCTGATAAATATCCTCATAAATTTTGTGCAACTCTTTTCTCTCCGTTAATTACTATGCACTTAATCAGTGACCATGAAGAAACTGAAACCTTAAAGCGCATAGACGAAACAATAATAAATTGTGTTGTTGTTGTTATTGTTGTTGTGTGGCTGTTGTGGTTGGCCTGTGCTGTGGCTAGCTGCTTAGAGATGATCAAGCCTGAAGCTGCAGTTTATTACGACTGGAAAGTCTTCAACGGTGAACAGCTCAAGCCCGTGCTTTTCTTCTACATCAAATTACTCCGTGGAATATTTGGACACAAATTCATATGAAAAGTCGGAAGAATTAATATAAACATATAACAACAGCCACATTAATAGCTATTTGGTATATATATACAAAATATCTTATAGACTTTTTAAAATTAATAAACCTTAGCCAATCAAAGGCACATCGAGAGGTTTGCCAAATTGCAACTGTATCGTGCATGTAACCTACTTCATTCAAAAAAAGTTAAGCTTTTATTACTATTGGGCGTTCGGGCTTATCACCTTTCCGGCCCCTCATCCCACACCAGTCACCCACAAGGCGTTAACAATGACAGACGCTGCAATTTCATTGAACTGCATTTTCACTGTCGTTGCGTTGTGTGTGCAGTTTATGGCTTAATTGGCCGAAACGAAATCGAAACTGCAGGCCGAAACCAGTTCAGCATTTGACATTTGATTTGTGTGTGGCAGCTGCACCGGACGCTGGCGCTGTGTGCGTGTCCCACCAGGCGTATGCGTTATGGCCGATTATGATAGGCGAACAAATCACGCATACGCAGTGCGTTAAGTAGCCGTTACAATTTGAATGTACAGCAGATGATGGCGTTGAAGTTGCCGCCACTGTTGGCTCGAAAGCGAATGTCTCCGTAACTGCACATCTCCCTCTCCTCTCTCTCTCTCTCTTTCCATCTCTCTTTCTTTCTCTTGCGCTTGTGTTTTCTGTGTATAATTCACAAGTTTTCTTTTGGCTCGCACATTCGCATAAATTTTCCGCTGTGCCGGCAGCTTTATTATAAAAGCCTCGCCTTGCCAGCTCGCCGCAAACAATTCAAATCCAGTAACAGACGCGAAATGATCTTCGCCATGGCAACGCGTTGTCGGTCCACCCAGAGCCTGCACCTGAGCCTGAACCGGTGGCTCTGCCTGGCCGCGGCCATGCTAATTGTAAGTAGTGCAATTGGTAGTTCCAAATGGCAGTTGTGGCTTGAACAGCCTTTCAACAAAGGATTTTCACATCTCATTTCGTTTAATTTTTTTAATGTGTGTTTGTGCATCAAGTTCGAATTGAAAATTGTGATCTTCAAATAATTAAAATGCCTATGTGAATGCGTTGTTTAAAATGAACAGAAGAAGGCATTGTTTGTGACTTCTTTATTGAAAACAAAAAACATTACATTCTAAAGACATAAAATAAATAAAGCGTTCCGGGAACTGCGATTTTATGCTAATAGTTTGAATCAATATGAGTTGAAAGTTTAAATAATATCACATTTTCTATGTGAATAATAAGAATTAGGAAACAATGTTGTTTTGTCTTACGACTCAAAACAAAAAGAATTCACAAAATCATTTTAAGCCATATACCAATAAAAATAAAAGAACAGGAAGGACCCGATAATTTACGTGTGGTCCCAGGAATCAGGGAGCCACCGTATCAATCTAAATTTTAACATAGAAATACCAATAGATCATATTTATTTATTTATTTATTTTTTATATTCATGCTTAATTTTCAACAACTTAATACTAGAATAAACATTACTGACATATCAATTACCTTAATTCATACGATGTGTCCCAGGCGGATTCTCACTAAATTGTTTCACAATTTTAAATTCCTTTAGCTTTTTTTTAGCTTTTTTCCCCAAACTTAATTTCTAATTGTCCAAATTAAAGGTTACGTTTATATAATATCTCTTTTATATATCCGGTATATTATTAATAGTCATAGAAAAATATATTGAAAAAATGCACATATTACTGGGTAATCATTCATCAAAAGTATTTAAGCAATCTCTTTTTTAAGATTTTTTTTAAGATTGTATTACTAGAAACTGAAATTTCATTATTAATATTAAAGTTTAAAGCCTAAAGACTTTGAATGTATGGACAAAATAGAATTTGTTGGACTCAATATTGCCAATACTCTTCCGATTGCTATAAATGAAAAAGAGTACATTTAATTGACCAGTCAAGCACTAGTTAAAGGATGCAGAAATGCCCAAATAAGTTTACACCATTCAACTAGATATTCACAGAAACTGTTAAGCTTGCATTAGCTCCATCCACTTGGAGACGGCGTCCATCGCTGCCAGGCACTAAGCAGCAGCAACAATTGGCAATAAACGCCAATCACAACAAAGTTGCGTGCCGAAAACATTTCATGTTGGGGGCTTTAAGACGCCCCGGCTGCCAAACTGGGGTGCTGCCGCTGCCGCCGCGGCGCCATCATCCATATGCTTGGGCCAATGAACTTGCAGCGGACGCAGCTCAAGCGCTACGTCAATCATAAGACGGCGGAGGCAGCGGTATCAGCTGGCAAATGGCCCGTTCCCGTTGCGAAAAACGTTTTTCCCCCGCCAAAAGCGAAAGCGAATTGGTTAACTTTAATTAGTTTAATTACGAAATATATATATGTGCGTCCAACTAACTATAAACAAAAGCAAATGGCCAACTGAATGTGCGCTTTGCATTCACATGACGCCGAACGACATCGAACAGTTTAGGCAATTACCATTTAATTGCTCCTGTCGCTCTCTCCCCCTCCCACTCCCCTCTCTCTCGCGTCCTCTCTCTTTTTTAATCTGTCTTTCTAACTCCCTGCACACCCACTTTCATTTACAGTTCAGCTTGCAATTATCGCTGTGTGAAGCTCAATCGCAGCCGCGAATGGGCCGCCGACCCGCCGGAAAAACAAATGTGGAGGACACCAGTGAGCGCAGCGCCGTGCCCGATCAGCTGGCGCTGGCCGCTGGCCGCTTGGATGGACATGGGCGCAACTATCCACGACGAGGCGCGCCAATGCATTCAAGGACTAAGGAGCCAACTTCCGGTGAGTAAATGGAATATCTGCGTAAGACTTTCAACTGGTTCCAATAAAAGCACAGAATGTGGTAGAAGTACTAAAAGCTTTCAATAGTTGAGCTTTAAGCTAACCATGAGCTTTTGATCATAACAAGTGAGAAGGTTTCAGTCGGGTGTAACCGACAGCGCCATACTCGTTCACAGAGTAAAATTAAAAAAAAAAATTTATTTTCATTAATGCACATATTTTAAATGCAAATTCAGTTAAAAATGAAAATCGCTTTAGTTTTAACAATATTATGGGAGCTTGAAATATGCGAGCTACAGATCGAAGAATTTTCCATGCCAACATTTTTTTTTTAATTTTGGCATGATTTTTGACAAAAAATTTGTAGCCGCCACAATCTGTTTTAATGTTGTTTCTAATATATATATTGTGACAACCACAATTGATTAAAATTATAAATATGCAATTCTAAATTTTGAAAAAATGTTCTTTCGAAAATGAGTAAATATATAGTATATGAGTAAATAAATATTAAAATATTTTATTTTCATATTATCATATTATGCTAAGCAACAACTATTTGGGATAGTCACATTTAAGTGAAGCCCAAGCTGGAAAGCAGAATTTGGTTGATGAAGTCTTGGAATTCTAATTAGCTAAGACCAATTACTAACGACAGACACCATCTCTTCCTCTTTCCTTGATTGTGTAGACTATAGCTACGGACAGCTGGAGCTGAATCTGATACGACCCGAGCACGAGACGTCTTCATTGCCGCCGCAGGGCAAGATCAGTGCTTACTACGGCGGCGGCATGAGCACAACGGCCGAATCCGTTGGAGACGTGAGCCACGAGAGGACAGCCATACTGGAGGACTCGGAGACGGCGGCCGAGTACGTGGCGAATGCCATGAAAATGGCCTATGGCACGCGGCACAAGGAGCAGCAGGCGCCGCTGCGCATAGTGGCCAACACACAGCGACCCAGTTCCAGTTCCAGTTCTAGTTCCAGCTCCGAGCAGCATCAGCAGTTGGAGCAGGATCAGGCCAAGCAGCATGTCAAGGCGCAGGCGGCGCTGCTGGAGGCACAGATGCAGGCGGAGCTGCAGGCACAACTTGTGCAGCAGCAGACGCTGCTCCTGGTCGAACAGCAGCGTCAGCACCAGCAACAGCAGCAACAGCAGCAGCAGCAACAGCAACAGCAGCAGCAGCAGCAACAGCAGCAGCAGCAGCAACAGCAGCAGCAGCAGCAGCAACAGCAACAGCAGCAACAGCAACAGCAGCAGCAACACTCAATTGAGGCCTCATCCAGTGAGGCCTCTCCGCCCGCTCCGGCGCCCGTCTACGAGAAGGAGTCGGTGCCGCGCAGCTATGAGATCTACGAGACGCCCGCCCAGTCGGAGCCCGTGGGCGGCGACATCGAGCGCCTCTATCGCACCAAGTACTATAGCTATCCGGCACCGCAGCCGCACCAGCAGCCGCAGCTGTATCGGAACATTGAGGCCGAGGCGGAGGAAAATGTGCGCGTCTCCGCATCCACCGAAATACCCAAGGCGGAGATTATGAAGCAAATTGAGAAGTCCGTCATCAAGTACATGAAGGAGCTGGAAGCGGAGGGCAAGATTATCACGACGCCGCAGGAGCTGCCGCCACCAGCCACCAAAACATACTACAAGCTGCTCTCGCTGCCCGGCGGCAGTGGCTCCATCGGCTCCGGTTCCGCCGTTTCCAGCGAGGAGAAACGCTACAGCAGCAGCACAGTGCGGCCCAAGTACAACAGTCCGCCGGCAGCTGGCCAGAATCGTCAGGCGGCGCAGTCGAGTACGCAACATGGCCAGTATGTGGGCCAACATCATCAGCTGGCCAAGCAGGGCGCCCATGCGCTGGCCAAGCAGCAGCGCTATCAATCCGAGACGGAGACCGCCTACCAGGCGCCGGATATTTCCGGCGACTCGCTGGCGCCCAACGTGGAGTTCATCTATAAGATCAAGACGCGTGCGCCGCTCCAGACAGCCACCGTGAAGACCGTATCGAAGCCGTATACGCTGCCGCTGAAGAGCAGCGCGGAGCACTTCGATCACGGCGCTGCCCTCAAGAACATCGAGGAGTTCGATTTGTCGCATGTGGTGACGACACCGGAGCGCGAGCAGGAGGAGCAGCGGGTGACGAGCAAGCCGCAAAAGCTGTACTTCAACTCGGACATCTACCATGACATTAACTCGCTGCCGTACAAGGCGGAGAAGCTGCGCGGCGCCGGCGGCGGCGGCGGCGGCGTTCATCCCGTGCAGGCCCAGGAGTACCGGCACAAGTTGAAGGCCGCCGCCGATCTGCATTCGGATTATAAGGGCTATTCGGGCTACTTTGCGGAGCCGGCTGTCAGCAGCATGGAGCTGGCCGAGAAGCAGCCGCCCAGTGGAATCGGCCATGATGGCAGCGATGAGGGCTACCCGCTACCCTACCAGTATGTGCTCAAGAAGGAGCCACTGTCCGGCAAGTACGAGGAGGAGCGCGAGAGCTGGGAGCAATCGCTGCGCCTGGCGCACGCCAAGCCCGCTTCAGGTGGCTACAAGTCCAGTGCACCCAGCAGCAGTCTGGACTATGACAGCTACAGTCCCAAGTTCAACAACAATCCCGAGGGCTATGGCTATCAGCACACCTACAAGACGCAGCTGCGGGCCGCTGGCTCACCTGGCGGCGGCGGCGGGACTGTTGCCAAGCGCGGCAAGCGAGGCGGCGCCCCCCATCCCTCCGCTGGTGGTGCGCCGGGCAAGAAACTCTTGCGTGGCAACGTCGGCGCTTCGGGGCTTGGCGGCTCCATCGCCGTTGGCGGCAAGCTGGTCAAGGATCTGGAGGCCAATCTGGCGCTGCGACCGCCGCCCAAGAAATAGTCTGTTACATAGTTTATTATATGCAAAATTTTGTTAATACCAGAATGTCGTGTGTTGTTTGTTTTTTTTTATTTGTTGTGCTTAGTTATTTTTAGTTTGCTTTTACGAATTATTTATTTTATAGCCAGTTGATATTCGAGACGGGGGGCGCAGAGGGGCAGTCGCAACAGCAGTTGTTGCCCAACCAAGCGGCTTTTAGTAGTAAACGGGAATCGAATTATATGCGCTAGAAAAAAGAACATTTTGTAGACCACAATAAAAAATATATAAAAATAAAAAAATGCAATTTAGATCAATCGGAATGAATATGGCTTAAAGCTCGGCAAGTGCACTAAAACTGGCGGAGCCTAATTTGAACAGTGTCCGCACTAAAAACTTTAAATGAACAGCTTTCGAAACTTACAGTACCTAAAGCTCTTAAGCCCGGATCTTTCAAAGCTATGTCTTTTGCTGAACAATAAGTTGTCGAAGTTTGCGTACAAAATTAAAGCTGATCTTAAACTTGGTGACTTCAATTTATCATTTACTTTTAATCAAGTATATTTCTTGTACATAGCTACCTATAATATCATTCTCGTATTTCCAAACAAAAGGACTAAATTCTTAATACTTACATTTTAATCATTTTGTTCTTGGGTCGAGTTTAAACCAGATATAAATCATATGTTTTTTTTCTTTGCTCTGGAAATGGTACAAAAAATTTCAAAATTTCTAGCAACATATTGCTCAATCTAATTTTTTTTTTGATTTTTCGTTGAAAAAATGGAATTATTGTTGCTCACATTGCCAGATATTGTCGATTTTCCGATTTGTGAAATTTTAAAAAAAATTAAATTTTTTTACAATTTTCAAATCAAAAAAATTCTCGAAAAATATTGCCCAATCTAATTTTTTCTTTTTGATTTTTCTTTCAAAAAAATTGATTCATATTAGGTATAATTATAATATATTATAATTTGTAGAATGTCCAAAGCAGTCAAATTTCTAGAAAAATATTACTCCATGTAATTTTTTCTTTGTGATTTTTGTTGAAAAATGGATTTATAGTTGGTAAAATTGCAAGATTTTGTAAAAAAAAATGTACGTACTATACCCCCTATTGTTAGAATTTTTTATGTATCTTTTTCTAATGTGTCTTTTCTCTTTATGTTCCATTTATGGTTTAATACTGTTCTCTTCAGGGTGAAATCATACTCAAAATTCTTTAATAATACTCAAGGCAAAATTTTATTTCATAAAGATTATAAAAAAACAAAGCCTTACACATACATAAAAACATATTTAAAAAACTGGCTCTCCTCTGATATGAGAAAATATTAAACATTATTTGGCAAAATGAGTTGCGGGGCACTGGGTCTGGGGTCCCGGCTATGCCTACTCGTGGTGCGAATAGTGCTCGTAGTGCTCGGAATGATGCACTGGCTCCTCGTAGTGTCCGTGCTCGTGCAGATGCGACTCGCTATGGTTCTCCAGCACCAGGCCATGGTTGTGATTGTGTTCGGTTTTGGGATGCAGAATCTTCAACTTCTGCTTGGTGCCGCCAATCTCGATGGGCTTCTTGACCAGATGCTGATCCTCATGTTTGATATAAACGGGCACGGCATGATAGTGATGGAATTTGACACTCTGATGCGATGTGGCGTGTTTGTGGTCCACCTCGTGATGCACCTCCGTCTCCTCATGCTCCGGCTCGTATTTGGCGTGCTCCTCATGCTCGTATTCATGAATTTTCAGTGCGCTGGTGAGTGCCAACAGCGCCAGGCATGGAAGCTAAGGCAAAAGCACACACAAAACAAACAAAAAAGCATTTCGATATTATTATATTACAACTTGTAGTTTATCACAAGGATCAAAGATCAAGATGTTCGAACTACTTCAGTAAAATTGATTTTTAAAGTTTGTAGTTCCTTTTGTCAGATTGTTTAGATTGGATTTGAATGTTGATTTTGCTTACAACGAATTTCAGCATATTGTTTTGGTTTAACACAAACGCGCACAGATGAACAAAACAAAAAATAAAACTTGCACGGAAAACAAATCCAATGATAGCCTTGGCTGTGTTTGGTTGTGGACTCCTTGGCGTTGCTGAACTGAATGTGGCTTGGCGTCTGGGACCAGATTCGATTTATACCCGAAAAAATGATGTGGCGAACAGATACGAGCAGCCCACGAGCAAGTGAAATGTGCAACACCAACAAAACAACAACAACAACAACAACAATTGAGTAGCCGCGGCAACGAACTTCAAAATGGGCAACAACAACAATCGAAATTGAAGTCATAGTCGAAGTCGTTAGCGGCATATAAGAGAAGTTGACGCACACACACACAAACACACACACTCGCATATGCGTGCCAAACTCGTACAATTAAAAATTATTACGTATACGCCGCCCGGCCGTCACTTGAGGCTGGCGATTTTCCCGTGCAAACTTGTTGTCAATTGGTGCGCTGTGTGGCAGCCACAACAGACGGGTTAACCACCGCCGCCACCACTAACCGGTCGAGCGGTGAACAAATATGTAATGCAAGTGCAAGGTAATTGAACAAAAAACATATATACACATATATCTAACGCCAATTGCAAACGGCCGCAGAAGAAAACAAAGAGAAAAATAATGAACAAATAAACTGCATTAATAAATTACATTTAATTTTATTAGTCGAAAATTGCAGGAATTACGCCAATTAGTCGTATGAGTGGCATCGATGACAACATTCAAATTTCATTGGGATTCCCCAGTTCTTCCTGTTCGCTGTGTTCGTTATCGCTGTAGCTGTTGTTCTGCTTGCACCAACAACGGTAACAACTGTTGCAAGACTCGTGATTTCGCTTCCTCGTTCATTCATTAGGCTGCGCCCAGCAAATGTGAATGTGAAATTGGTGCACGAATGATGGATCGACGGCCCTAATTATGCTGAGGGCTGTGGCAACGTTTGATGTCGGAGTCTGAGTTTGAGTTTGAATACCACGTACAGCGAATAGCTTGCAACGCAACAATTTACTCGGCGAATGCGTTTTTCAGGGTTCGGCGGTAAAAGGTTCGAACGCTTAACGATTATACACATTAACGTGCTCATAAATTGATGCATGTTTATGTAAATACTTTCTCAATCTTCTCGTGTCGATGGCTAATTGGCTTATAATCCCACAATCTAGCTGGCTAGCGATTAAATCAGTTTCCTAGTGTTCCAATTATCATTTAAGTCCACATAAAATAAAAGCGATTGCGATTAAAATGCACTACGATTAGATAATCATGCAGTGAATGGCTCAGGAAGCTCAAAATTGCTAAAATTTCCAAAAACGAAAAAAACCAGTGCTGTAGTCGGGGATGAACGACTAGGGGATACCCTAAGCCCAGCCGAACAGCGTTCTATAGCAAAAAAAAAGTAAAACATTTTAGATCTGTGTATACTATTTGTGAACTGACATACAATATATTTTGTTTGTAGCGCTTATAGTCTCTGAGATATGCTCAAAAAACCGGTTGAAAAACCGCTATTTATCCATTTTCCAAAATGAACTTGATCTGTGTGCGGTAGACATGGCTAAATGGACCCGGCAAGTGTTTAAATACATTATGGTGTTTTCCTCTGCTTGTTACATACATTTGCGCAAAATCATTATGCCCTTAATTTACCCATTTTCAATGGGCTTGGGCTATAAAAATGTAGATTCGAGCCGAAGTTTAAACCGCTGCCACACGGTGTAAAACTGTCTGCCAAATGGTACTGTTGTTGATGTTCACAGTGTTACAATACCACTGTAACAATAGCGTTGAGGCATGTGCAATCGATTGCATTTCATTGGGTTAGTATGCTTCGAACAGCAGCAATTGAGCTCGTACGCAAATGCAGTGCAAAAGTAAAAGTAAACTACTTTCTCACACAATGACGACAAAATTTGCATAACAAGCTGTTGGCGCTATCTGGGCCCGGCACAAAAGTTGTTTTAATTAATAATTTAATAAATGCTCAGCTGCTTATATAACTTTAATCTTCTTCCCATTTTCCAGGAAGTCGTCACATGAGCAAATATGAATTTGAATTCGAAACCGATCGATAGTTGATGTTTAGTGCTGCTTCTTGTTGTTGTTGGCGCAATCGATTGCCGATATTCTTACAGCTGTGAAGCAGAATAGTGTTGCGCATTCAAGTTTAATTACAAAAAGTTCCACGAAATGGTTCACCTGTTAAAGATACATTCATATTTATTATATATTTGGGTTCAAAATTTTATATTATTTCCATACAACAGGCAGAAGCCATTTATCAAATGTTTGGCTTATTGTTTTTTATTTCTCTCATGGTGTTAATTATTGACCTTGCTGCCAGTTGCTGTTGGGCTTAAAGGTGTACAAAAAAGTTATGGCTTCATGTCATGAACTAGTCGAGAACCAAACTACACAGCATGCGACACCTGACGACACGGAGCAATCCCAAAGAAGGACTCTATGCGAACCTCCCCTGTAAGTATTCAGAAGTCAACCCTAATCACCCTGTTTGATAACAGTGATGCATTTCGCGATCGATATTGCGCGCGTTACATGAAATGTAACTGTAAACTTGCCTGTTCTATTTTGTCATATTGCAAAAGCTGTGCCATGGATCTCGGCGATGCCAAACTCCGCAGCATCCGCGTACTGGGCCAGGGCACCTTTGGGCGTGTCTTCCTGTGCCTGCAGCGAGAGGGACGCAAGCAGCGCAAAGTGTGCGTCAAGCGTATTATTGTGCGCAATCCCAAGACCGAGATGGCCCTCATCAAAGAAGAGGTACTGCACCACATATAAGTATGTTGAACTATAGGCCAAGCTAACTGCGCGCATTAGATCTATATCATCTCGCAGCTGCGCCATCCGCACATCGTGCAGTTCATCCGCTCCTTCATGCATTCGGGCACCGTCAATATTGTGATGGAGTATGCGCCCAACGGTACCATGCGCGATGTCATCCAAAATGCGAACCTTTGTGCCAATGGGATGCTGGCCCAGTCGCGGTTGCTGCGCTATTTCAGTGACATGATCTCGGGCCTGGAGTACCTGCACATACGGCACGTCATACATCGCGACATCAAGCCGGAGAACATGCTCCTGGATGCCAACGATCGCGTCAAGTACGCCGACTTTGGCATATCCAATGTGCATGCGCCCGCCAAGCAGCAGCCGTGGCAAGTGCTCGGCACTCCGCTGTACATGGCACCGGAGATAATGAGTGGCGCCAAATGTGACTTCAAATCGGACATCTGGTCGTTGGGCCTGGTGCTCTACGAGCTGTGCATTGGCCGCAATCCCTTCTTGGCACTGCTCCGGCCGACCGATCCCTTCGAGCAGGTGCGCAGCGTCGTCAAGGCCATGACACAGCCCAAGCTCGACTGCCAGCTAATGCGACTTCGCCACGAACCCATTTGGGCGCGTCTCTGCGAGCTGATGGTGGTCCACAAGCCGGAGCATCGCATCTGCCTGCCCGACCTGATCTGCATCGATCCCTACATCACGCTTAATGTCTATAGGCAGTACTTTAACTATGAATATTAATGAGAGCAGTAGACTTAACAGTCATTATCAATGCGTGCTCGTGTCAACTTTTGTTATTCCTGCCCGATCTGATCTGCATCGATCTCTATTTAGATATGTCTATGTCTTCAACTATGAATATCAGTGATATTAGTATACTAGACTTAATTGTTATCAATGCGTACTCCTGTCAACTTTTGTTATGCTGTCCGATCTGATCTGCATCGATCCCTACATCAAATTCACCTATGAATATTAGTGAGAGTACTAGACTTAATTATACCTACTATCAATCCGTGTTCACGTGAACTTGTTAGCCTGTCAAGCTTTTTGTGCTGTAAACAATGTTAGCTTTATTCCTAGATATATATTACATGCTATATGGGCAATAAATCATCATAAGTGTGAACTAACTACGTCGCCTTGCGCTGTTGTATCTTCATTTTCAGGCTCTTAACTAGCGCGCTCTGCTCCAGCTGCTGCTTCGAACGCTTCTTCGCCGGCTGCTCATCCTCTGGTTGCTCCGCCTGCTGCTGGTGCTGCTGCTGACGACGCTTCAGCTTCTCGCCAATTAGCTGCTGCATGCCCTTGGTGGCTTTATAATTGGAGTGCGTGGGATCGATGTTGTATTCGTGCGACTTGTAAACGGCTTTGAAGCGCGCATCATTTAGATCCACCTGGAAATCATCCTCGATCTGCGGCTTTTCCCCGCTGCTTTTTGATTTCTTTAGCTGCTTGCGGCGCTTGCGCTTGCTGCTGCTGCTTGTTTGCTCCTCCTTTAGTATTTTGGCCAGGCTGAAGTGCTGCTTCTGCTGATCCATGCCGTCGTCGTCGTCCAACAGCAGCGCCAGCTGCGCCTCCGCTTCGGGATCGTTGGGTGTCGCCTTTTTGTCCTTCTGCTGTTGCTTCTTCGACTTGGTCTTGGTGGGCGCCTTCGGCTGCTCGTAGTCACCGCTGGCAAACTCTTCGGCAAAGTAGGAATCGTTCATGTCGATGCCGTCGGGTATGGATTCGTCGTCGCTATTTTGTGCCGCGTCGGGATCAATGCCCTGCAGTTCCAGTTGCTTGCGACGACGCTGCTCTTTGCGCAGCTTGTTCTTCTCGCTGCGCTTCTGGAGCACCTGTTCGATGGGCGTTAACTGAGATTTGTTGCTGCTGCTGCTGCTTTTGGCGGTCTCTTTAGCCACGTTCGCCTCGGGCGCGTCAATGTTCCAGGACATCTCCATCTCATAATCTTTCTGCTTGGACTGCTTCTCCTGTGCATTGATCTCGGCCAGCAGATTTTTATACTTTTCGATGCGCTCCTTCTGCTTAAGACGCTTGGCTGGCTGCACTGCCTTCACAGCCTCCACTTGCTTGCCTCCATCATCCTCATCAGCTTTCGCCTCCTGCTGTGCTTCTTCGTCATCATCATCGTCCTCTTCACTGCTGTAGGCGACAATCTGGCGCAGCTCCTTGTCGTTTAACTGGTCCACCTTGCCGCTGGACAACTTGTCGCCTAGCTCGCGCCTGTCGAGCGCCGTCTCGTCCCAGGTCAGATCCACCTTCGCCTGCTGCAGCGCCGTCGTGGTGAATTGCCGCGGCTTGTAGCTGCTCGCATCCGGCAGCTCATCACACTCGTCCGTGGGCATGTCCTCGTCGAAGCTGGTGTCGTCTGGTATGAAGCGCAGATCCACACGCGTCGCAGAGCTCTCGTACTCGATGCCATCGCACTCCCTGTACACCTTGTCCGCCGTGGCGGCGCTGTCGCACTCGACGACGGCGTAATAGTAGCGTAACCGGTTTAGCTGGTACTGCCGGAGTTTCTCCATGTGATAATCGTCGCCCTCCTCGGCATCACTGTCCTGTTCGCGCACCAGCTCGTCATCGGAGTCCGCCCCATCGCTTTCGGGCTGGGCGCCAACCAGCTCGGTGGGGCCGTGCACATCCTCCTCGGCCATGCGCGCCTTGCCGTACTCGGAGGGATAGATCTTGACGCTGAGGATGCTGCCGCCTGGCGGCAAGAACGAGCTGAGCAACACCATCAGGTCTTGGGCACGTATGCGGTCCCAATCCATGTTGCACACGGCCAGGCGCCGTGTCGACTCTTCCGTGCACTCTGCATCGATATCCAGTTCACCCCAGACATGATCGATTTGCAGCTCAGGCCCACCCTCGGCGTCCTCATCGCTGCTCTCATCATCCGACGAGGAGTCGGTCATCAAGCGGCCCTCGCCGCGGGCATAATCAATATTTGGATTCGTCAGTCGCTCGCGCAAGTTCTCGGGCACTTCGGATTCATCGTCGCTGTCCGGCTGCAGAGCATCGTTGGCTTGCTCATCGCGTGCGATGGCTAGCTCTTCGGCTCGACGTTCCTCGTCCTCACTAGCTTCCCCCGCCTGCTTCTCCACCTCATCTTCGTCGGAACTCTCGTTGTCGTCAAGCTCATAGAACTTGCGCAGATCCTCGGCGTTCGATTTGTTTACTGGCCTGCCGTACTTGTCCACGGTATATTTCACCTTGAACTTGTCGTCCTCGAACATGCCCTGGAAGCGCTTGTCGATCTTCACCTTGCGCTGCACCTTGGGAACGCCGCGAAAACGCGGATCCGCCAACAAATGCTGAAAGCGCTCATCTTTCCAAATGCCGTTCGCTTCAGCGCCACTGTTTTGGGCTTGTATTGAGGTTGTCGGATTCGCCTGCTTTGTAGGCTTATCCTTCGGTTTAACGGATTTGTCCGGCTTCTTGGCCATGTTCAAGATCAAACAAACCAACACTACAATAACACGTGCATGGGGTATAGAGATGTACCGAATCGTTCTGAACAAGTTCAATTAAACTACTCACTGAACTGAATAAATGAACGAGTTCCATGAACGCTCGTTTTGCTCGTTTAATTGTACTTCCTTAAATTTATGTCTTATCATATTTACCAATTTTTTATTTAAAGTTAATTTATTGTCTACCGATATGCACCAGGCTTAAATGTTGAAACAAACTGTGAATTCACCAAATTATATAACACAAAGATATAACACAAACATGTTATTTGTAAAGAACGATAAATCCCTTTACCGAGGTATTATATATAATATTTGATATAAATAACCGCATTGAACGGAATTGTGACGCAAAAGCGAACGACGTGAACGACAGACTATTCACTAAATTGAACTACGATGTACAACACTAATATGGTTGTCCACGACATTCTAATACCTGAATACTTATCGAAAAAACAGTGATGATATCGAAATGGGTCTATATAAAGTTTACTTGCGCTATCGACATTTTACTGAATATCGCGAACTACATGTGACAGTGTTGCCAACCTAAGAGAAATTTTTACATTTGCAGTTAAAAAAAATTAAAGTTATAAACAAGCATGGGCCAATACTACATAAGCATCAAAAAATATATTATAAAATATATTATTTTTGAGTACCAATAAACCGCTGCGAATAACCGTAGTTTCAAATTGGCGGGCTGTAATGCGTTGTCATCGTTAGCGCAACAACAAGTTATCGATGACGAGCTGCGCGAGTTCTACATACATATGTATGCATATGTATATGTATAAGAAGTGTTTTTATTTAACTTTTAACGCATTTAAAATTCTCAGTTGCATTGTTTATTGCCACTGTCTTACTTAAAATGCCGCGCGCCCGCAACTCGTGAGACCCATAAGTGAGAGCCAAAGGGCCAAACATTCAACGTTGGCCAATTTGTCTGCGTGGATGCGTTTTGGATACCATAAACAGAAACAGCAACGGCAACAGAACTCCGGCCATTGGATAACAATCAGTTTGTGGCTACGTTTGGCTTAGAGCAGTTAGCAATCAGTTCGTCTCGCAGAAAAGAATCCAATTGAAGCAATTGCCAATAAAAGTAAGAACATCAAGCAATAACAATACGATACTATAAAAGCTGTTAGCGCGGGGGTGGCGGACGGAGGGCCGACAGCAATCAGAAGTATGAGTAATAGCGTAGAAAGTAACGGCAATAGACGCACCGTTGATTGGCAACGCTTCGGTCTTGGCGGTGATGATGATGGCGATATAACCGTCGCCAGTTTTCGTCAACGCAGCAACAACAACACTGGTGGCTTCGTGGACCTTGGCAATGAGTACACGTACGCAGCCGGTGGACATCATGCGTCTGGGGCCAACGAGATCTTTGCCGGCGAACAGGGCGATAAACCTTGGTACGTAAAAATCCATGAAATACGTCTTCACTTGCTGTCTAACTACTGCTGCCGCTCAACAGGTGGCGCTCGAACTTTTTCATCTCGCAACCAGTGCTGTTTGGCACATGGGATGGCGTCTTTACCTCCTGCCTAATCAATGTGTTTGGCGTTATCGTCTTTCTACGCTCCGGCTGGATTGTGGCCCAGGCTGGCATCGTCAATGCCGTCCTAATTATAGTTTGCACTGTGGTCATTGCCCTGGTCAGTGTCCTCTCGGCGATTGGCATATGTGAGAGATGTCGCGTGGAGAGTGGCGGTGTTTACTTTCTGATTGCACACACGCTTGGCTCCCGTTTCGGCGGCGCTCTCGGCCTGCTCTATTGTTTTGGCCAGGCTGTTGGCTGTGCGCTCAACGTGATGGGCTTTGGAGAATCGATGGCCGGCCTTGTGGGACTGGAGGGCAACAAGTGGGCCATACGTGGCTTCGCGACGGCGGCCGTTCTGCTGCTCGGCTGCATTAATGTGGCTGGTGTCAAATGGGTAATCAAGCTGCAGTTTATACTGCTGATGATACTGCTCATATCGGCGTTAGATTTCATGGTGGGCAGCTTTGTTGGCGAGGATCCGGGTATGTCTGGCCGAAAGCAGTCTCTTTTCCAGCTGGTCACTCTTTTTTTCCCACCACATTATTGCAGTAAATGGCTTTGAAGGCTGGATGAGTGGTAACTTTGTGATAAACCTTTGGGCAAAATATGAGGATGGGTATTCATGGTTTCGGGTCTTTGGCGTCTTCTTCCCAACCGTCACTGGCGTCTTATCTGGTATCAATATGAGCGGCGATTTGCGCGCCCCCTCCACGGACATTCCAAATGGAACGCTGGCCGCCTTTGGCACCTCGTAAGTGATATCCTCCAACAGATGCCCGCCATATTTAAATGCCTAATTTTTTTTATATTTTATACAGAACGTTTTTGTATTTGGTCTTCGTTTTTTTCTTGGGCGCCACGTGCACTCGTGCGACATTATATTCCAACTTCATTATCTCTGTCAAGGTTTCGGCCGTTCAGTTTCTACTGTTCGCGGGCATCTATGTGTCCAGCATGTCCTCTTGTCTGGGTGCCATGTACGGCACACCGCGTGTTCTGCAAAGCATTGCCAAGGAGAACGTTATACCCGGCATTGATGCTCTAGGCAAAGGTGTAAGTACAATGCAGAGCGCAGCTAGCTGTCTTTTTTTCTCTACACCGTCCACACTCGATCTCTCTTTCTCTCGTGCAGCGCGGCCCCAATAAGGTGCCACTCTACGCAATGGCCGTTGTGGCTTTGGTTACGGTTACCTTCATCATTGTAGGCGACATCAACTTTCTGGCACCGATTGTAACCATGCCATTCCTGATGACGTATGCTTGCATAGACTACGCATACTTCGCACTGGCCCAAACCTTTGACATACAGGAGCAGCGCGAGGAACGGTTTCGTATACAGGCTTCGAGTCCCAGCTACGAGACGCGTCGCTATGGCAGCGTATCGGATGGGGGCAATGATTTGGATTTACTCTTTCCGGATCGCGTGCGCCACAAAAACCTGCAGAGTCCACAGAATTCACCGATGCATCAAACGCAAACCTTGCCTTCAGTGCCTGTCGAGAACATTGTAGATTTCAGTACGCCAGCGCCAAGCACTTCATCGGGCCAAGGCGAGACGAACGCGATGGCGACGCCGGACAGCATTGGCGTCACCGTCGACCATTCAACAGCACCAGCGGGCAGCGAAGTGGAAGATGAGAATGAGCCCATCGCCCCAATTCGCCCGCCCATACATTCCAAGACGAAAAACTGGTACTCGGGCTTTTGTAATCGCTGGGCTTCCTTGCTGGGCGTAAGTAGAAATTTAAACACTTTTAGAGCTTTACTTTAACCTTGTCTTTATGTGCAGGCGTTCATCAAGCTGCTGGTCATGCTTTTGGTGAACTGGTATTATGCCTTAACCTGTTTTTTGGTCGTCTTTGTCGTTTGGTTCTATGTGGGGACAGCCAATCCAGCCGTCAAGCCTGGCCTGACCGCAGAGTTTAACTTCTTTGGCTGGCTTAAGAGTGTCATCTTCCGATGCTTCGGGTCAGTATTTAATTTCATGTCTGCAATTTCCCTTATTTTTCTTTTTTCTTTGTTTATGCAGAAAACGCATGCACGAATACGAGCAGATTGTGGTGACGCCGTCTTGCCCGGGCGTAGATCTGTCGCCCACACAGCTGAATGAGCAGAACGAGGACTTTAGACCGCGTCCCAACTACCATCACTCTTCAGTGATTGAGGGTCGTCTGATAGATGACATCTAGACTTTGGGCCATGGGCCGTAAACAGTGGGAACATGGGTTTTTGGGAGACGCGGAAGCAATATTTTGAATGCATTTTGCTAATACTAAATCATATACCTTATAACGTGTACGTATGTAAAGTGTTTATTCCAGCACATGCATTTAGAAGCGATCTTCCCACACACACACAAACACACACTCACTCAAAGACCGAACCCAGCGCACACTTTGCAGCTTTAGCTAAATTAAAATTACTTGTGTACTAATTGTTTAATAATCTAAGTTCAAGAATTTAACCTGCTTTTAATATGTTCCTTTCTTGTGTAAAGTCTTTTTGCTATTGTTTAGTTCTATGGAAAGCCTGTAAAATTGTTGCTTAATAGATATGTTTCCGTACGTTTTGTATCGTCTCAAAGCACATACATAGCTTATTTGAGGAAACATATGTGATACTGAGATAATAAGTAAAACAATCAAAAACATAGAAGAAAACCAATCACATCCCAACCATAACAAAAACAAAATGTCAAATTTGGCGCGGTTGCATTCGAAGATAAAGCAAAAAAATAAATTACAAATAAAGCTGATTTGATTGAAATACCTTATGTTAAATATATATATAAACATACACACACAATCCCAAAAAAAAAAATGAGCAAGAGCCACAAAATCACAATAAATGCAAGCCCAACTTTTCATAATCAAAATAATAAGCAACAACAATATAAGAACTATAAATCATAATATATTACCACAAATATCTGCAATAACTGCATTATATATACCATATTACATATATATATATATTAATAGGTATATACTCAAATGTTATTTAAGTAAAACTATAACGAGACATTTAAAACAAAACAACCGCATGAAATTGCAGCGCGTTATATTTCAAAAATATACAAAGCGTTTTACTTTTGGACATACATACTTATATAGCATAAATTTAACTTAGTTATACAAAGGACAGATAGCACATCCAAGAACAAAACGAAACCAATGTATATGTAATAACAATATTAACTGAAATGTGTATTAAAAAGTTTAATAAACCAAAATAACAATTTTATTGCACCAACATTAATTTCTTGAGCCTGTAGCGAGAATATAAATATTTAAATCTGAAGTTGTGTGCCGATAAAAAAAGAATTAATATTGCTTGAGTAACTTTATTTAGGCGCTGAAATTCGAATCAAAGTGCTTGGAAAATGTATTTCGATTGCTGTTTAGTGTTGTATTGGGAAACCAATCGATAGATGTTAGCTCCAGCCCTGGTATGCGACAGTTGCAGCCCTCTAACCTCAAAACAATACCAATAGAAACAATATACTGTGGAGTTTTGTCCATATTCCATTCAAAACCGAGCACAGCTAGTACATGTGGTTGCCCCAATAGCAGCAGCCAGCCACCGTTATGAACACCCTAATGCGCCGAGCACAGCAGCTGCAGCATTGGCGCACATATTGCATAAAACAATGCGCCGCCGCCGGCACAGAGTCCGCTGTAAATGGTGGGTAAACAACGTTAAATGCTATATTGTTTGTGGCTGCAAGTACTCTTTGGACTTCCCAACAGGCAAACCCAACTACGAGGAGTTCATTAGCAGCCGGCACCAGCAGGCGCAGCGCAGCATCGTGGTGCAGGTCAGCTCAGAAAAATCCTACGCCGAATTGTATAACTACTGCAGCAGATTTGGGCGCATTGTCATCGCTCAGCACTACTGCGTCCAGCACGATGACGAGCTGCACTATATGCTACTGGAGTATGCCAGCACCGGCGAGGCGGCCGCCGCCATCGACTCGAGCGCCTACAATGCGGAGTTGAGCGGTTCCAGTGGCGGCGGTAACGGCGTGCCTGTGCGTTCACCCTTCCTTTGGTTTAGGGCAGCAGCCGCTGGGGCTGGCAGGCGTGGTCAGGCCAAGTTGGCAGCCAGCCACAAGCCACCGCCGTTGAGCACAATCGACGGCACACGACCGCCAACCCACGACCAGTTGCAGGGGATGCTACGCGGTGCGGAGAGCATTGACCAACAATTGGTGGCGTTGTATGAGCACACGCGCCTAAATGACCTGGGCGTGCGAATGCGCTTTCTGGCCGCACTGCAGGTGCAGCAGGCCATCTCGGGCATGTTTCCGTATGCGCGGGCGCAGCCGTTTGGCTCCTCGGTGAATGGCTTTGGCAAAATGGGCTGTGATTTGGATTTGATTCTGCGCTTCGATGCGGAAACAACAGTTGCCAGTGACCAGGACAGTCAACGTGAACCGTCGCGTCTCGTCTACCACACCAAGGAGAACCTGAGTAATGGACGCTCGCAGACCCAACGGCAAATGGAATGTTTTGGCGATATGCTCCATCTGTTCCTCCCCGGCGTCTGCCATGTGCGGCGCATTTTGCAGGCGCGCGTGCCCATTATCAAGTATCATCACGAGCATTTGGAACTGGAGGTGGATCTTTCCATGAGCAACCTGTGAGTAGCTAATTTCTTGCTTACATTTACCCGCATTAAAGGACACGTCTCGTCATCATGTCCTTCTCTGTATCTGTCTATCTACATATAAGCTAGTCGTTCAGTTCAAGGCTATCCTGATACTTTCTTTTACTGATTAGACGACAATAGCATATAGCTGCTATATAAACTATCGGTTGAAAGCTGAGTACATTTAAATGCTTTTTTCAGTTATAACCAACCAGTTATGACCAACCACCATAATTAGAGTATTATATTATATAGCTTGCACAGTTGGCCGCAATTTGAATTGTGTGAAGACCATGATCTGAAAACTGTAATACAATTATTCTTGTAGTCGGGAGCGCCTGGCTAGGGGATACCCTGAAACCTGCCTTTACATATATTTCAATCCCCTTGCATTACATCACACATACATTTTACTCAGCATCTGCGCTTAGCCCCCACTATGGAAACTAAATTCTTGAATAACTTCTAAACTAACAAAAGGAAATCTATCTAACAGACCAAAGTGCGACCCTTGACTCGCAACTCTTGTAGTACTTGAATTGCGTGTTTGTTTATGGGGCGAGTACGGAGAAGTATCCAAAGTACCCGATAATTATCAATAATAAGGGACGAGGTATCAACAATTTGATGTGTATATGGTATACACGAAGTTAAAAAGTTCGAAGTTCAACTTTCTAGCTCTTGTAGGCCCCGAGATCGTCTCATTCAGACAGACGGACGGACATGACTATATCGACTGGGCTATTCATGCTATTATGACATCTGACATACTTCCTTCTGTCTGTTACATACATTTGCACAAAACCATTACAGTTCAGGATAATAAATAACTTCAAATATGTATAAATGAAGTATTGTTCACTTAAAAATGTTGCGCTCGTTGGGGAACCCATTGCGATATCTTATATTTAAAGACATATTTGCTATTAAGAATGATTGGCCGTGGAATCGTTACACATTTTGTTCTTTAGTCGGCCAACGGTGGCTTTATTCTGTTGGTTTATTATGATACTTATTGTTCGAACTGAAAACTTAGGATCTATTAAGCATGGACAACTCTTTGCACTTTGCGTTCGCCTAGGTGCGTCTAGGCTGTTAACTTAGCTAATTAAATGGGTTGCTTGGGTGCTACCGCCTAGCGCCTGTAGTTGCTGGCCTGCTCCTCCTCCTTTTTCACGGCCTGAACAAGCACGAAGCTCATGACGCCACAGATGACCGTCAGCATGGCCATTACCATGGCCAGTCCCACGATCCAGGCGGTCTTGCCCTCAAAGAACCAGGTCAGCTCGTCCACGCAGCCACTGAAGAACGCATTGCCACTGACTGTGTCGCGGCAGGAGCTGGGCAACGGTTGGCGCAGATCCAAATAGTCCCATGGTCCGCTGGCGCCGCAGCAGCCAATATTCTCCTGGATCATGGTCAGCACATAGTTGGAGTACGTATATTCCGATGTTGCCACAAATCTCCTCAGCGACACATTCAACAGCGGCTGCAAACTCGAATTAATCGTGCTGTACTGCAGCAATATCGCCGAACCGGCAACCGTGGCCACAAAACCAAATATCTGCGTGCCGATGAAGACGAACAGGGCCAGCGTGTTCTCCATAAGCGCACTGAGGCAGCCCAGAAAGCTGACCGCCATCATGATAATACTAATGGCAATTAGCACATAGACGCCAATGTAGAAAGACTGCGCCTCCAGTATGCGCAGCCAGTCATTGAAGCCCGGCTCGGCACGCAGCCAGACGGTCAAGGCGAACAGCGCCGTGGATATCATCCAGGCAACGATGTTGAAGCAGAAGAGCGTGTACTTTACGCAGCCGATTTGTTTCTCCAGCTGCTCGTCGGAGGCGCCATAGCCAATGCCCATTTTGTGTTGCTGCGTGGGTAGAAAGAATAATATTCATAAGCAACATATAACATATATATATATATAGATCGCATCGAAAAAGGCATGTGGTTCTGTCTGCAGTTCCTAGATGTAATTCACTTCCTTTTGCTTTAAACACACCGCGTTGAGTCATCCGGTACCATAAAAAATCTGCCCCATTGCACGCCCTATATTAATCATACGAACCCCATTTGCTTTGGCATTTTTACGTGCCCAGGCCTACGCCGAATGCGGCCAAGTAACTTGGCCTTATCAGCGTTGTGTTTAGCAAATAGCGTTATCATTAGTTGGTTGGCTTTGTTCGGGCCACAAGTCGCATGCACAACATGATTAATACACAAGTTCCTATTGCAACACTCATTCAATTTCGTTTCAAATATTTCAAAACTGAATTCGACATTCATGATTTCTGCCCACACTTTATATATTTTGGGCCCCTTATCGACATGACGTTGAGGGTCAACACTTGTTTTTTAAAACTTTTCAAGGTTTACATATAAAAAAAAGTTTTCTATTTATTTTTATAAAACCAAACTTTTTATTTGTGTTATGACTTTAGGTTCACCTTTTTGGTTGTTTATGCACGATAAAAAAAATTATAGGTATAATACACCGTTAGAGCGCTGTCGCACTTTATAGGATCGCAGCTCCGTTGGGTTCGTTCGTTGAAATCGTTTTGTCTGCTCTGAAACCGAGCGCAACGCCAGCAACCTGACCAAAAAAGAATGTATCTAACTGCCACAGTTGTAACAACAAGAACAACGACAAAAACTCAATGTGATGACAACATCCAGTACAGTTTGGCGGACCGCAATTGTAACAGGCCGAGAGGCCTTAAGATAAGATAAGATAGGCTGAGGCATGCCAAAGCTTTCGCCGCGATAAGATTAGATAACAACAGGTGCCGATTGCCAAATGCTCTGTATTGTCGTCTCTCTCGCCCATGGAACAGGTGAATCAGTTACCAGTACCAACACAGCGTTTGTTATGATTCACAATGTCGACGACGGTGGTTTTAATCACGGACACAATTTGGCCAGAGTTACTGATAACATTAAGCCCCATTGCATTCATAAGCATATCCGGTGTGTGGAGGTGGTCAGTTTTCTGAATGAAACGCCGTACTATGGATGAGATGGTCTGCCACGCCCTGGCGCCAACTGGAAACGTGAATCACGAACCCCAAAAGCTTTTCCAGCTATGCGTTCTTCTTTTTACCCTTATGATTTTATGTTAACAAAAATATTGGAATTTTAAGCAATAAATTAATTGCTTGTAATTAGGCAAAAACTTGGAAATTTCAAAAGAAAGCATAAAGATTCTAGACATACTATCAGGTCTTTATCTATAAACTGCTTTCTTTAATTTTCTACAATTATGCAAACATTAACTGTTGTTATTGTAAAACCCAATTTGGAACGCAAATGTAATAGGTTGCAGTCCAGCTTTAGATTGGTTCCTTAGCCCAACATTGTCTCTTGAGGTATATTTTTGGCACCACATAATTATATTTAGACAATGGAAACAATCGTCCAAAATAGAACTTTTGGACTTGTTTTCGAAATGCATAACCGGTTAATATTAGCTAGACTTTCATATGTCTGCGAGGCTTTTACAATTATATTCATCAATTTTCCATTTTCAAGAGCATTTTCCAAACATAATTAACCTCTATTAATACCACCCACACAATTTCATTTCTGTCCACAAGTTTATTTTTTTCGCTATTCTAATATTTTGTTCTCTATTCACGTTTTCCAGCACTGGGTTTTACATGTCCGAACTGCTGTACATGTTTGGCGAGCTGGATCCGCGCGTGCGCCCATTGACCTTTAGCATACGTCGCTGGGCGCAGTCGTGCGGCTTGACAAATCCTTCGCCAGGACGCTGGATAAGCAACTTTTCGCTGACCTGCCTGGTCATGTATTTCCTGCAACAGCTGCGGCAACCCATACTGCCGTCGATTGGGGCACTGGCGAAGGCAGCGACCACAGCAGACATTCGGGTCACCGAGGATGGCATCAATTGCACCTTTGCGCGGGACATGGAGCGTCTGGGCTTTCGCAGCAAGAATAAGAGCAGCCTGAGCGAGCTGCTGCTACAGTTCTTCGAGTTCTACTCGCAGTTTGACTTTCACAATCGTGCCATATCGCTGAATGAGGGACGCGCTCTGGCCAAGCCCGATCACTCGGCCATGTACATTGTGAACCCGCTGGAACAGTTGCTGAATGTGAGCAAGAACGTGAGCCTTGAAGAGTGCGAGCGTCTGCGCATTGAGGTGCGCAATGCCGCCTGGATGCTCGAGTCCGAGGTGGAGAACTCAACACTGCCCGAATCCGAACGGCAGGAGCAGTCCTGGGGTCTGCTCAATCTATTCAAACATCCCGAGAAGTCTGTCATACGACCCAACATGTTCTTCAAACCGCGCATGGTCGACGTCAGCGATTTGTTCGACGAATCCCAGACGACAGCGATGACACCGCCGGCCGTTAACTACAAGAGCACCACTGTGCGCCAGCAGGTGCAGAGCATCAAGGCAGCCGCTCGCAACGAACTGAAGCAGCTGCGCGAGTCGAGCACAACGACGACGTCCTCCGCAGCCAAAACCAAACGCAGCAGGTGATAGCCGGCGGCATTTCGATAGACAGATCCCGGCTTAGTGTACATAACTATATTACTAGAAAGTAGCTCTACTCTGACCACTGAATTAGTTAACTAAATGTTGTTCATATTTGTTAAGCGATATGCCCCAAATGCAGTCAGGTGGGCGTACAATGTACGAGCATGTTGCAGCTGTTTCTCGGTATATGCAACATGTCTGGGGGCACCCAATGTGGTAGCTTTACAGCTACCCCTTGCGGAGCTACCAACGTTAAGTATTGTAGTTGTTTTTTTTTAATTAAATTAATAAAATTCAAAACAAGTGTTTTCCAAATAAGTGCATTTTTATATGAGACGAAAAAAAAACCAACAACGCAGAGATCATCTTTTGGGAGCGGTAAATGAAAACTGAAGCACTTTAATATTTTGTTAACAAAGCCAAAAAAAAAAATTAAACAAAATACAGTAGATTGTGCAATGTCTATTTGATGCTTTTGAAGCAAGAGACTAAATTTGAGATAACTACTCACTATACCCTATATCCCACCCAGCTTTAAAACTAGACTCATCAAATTTGAATTTGTATGCTAAATGCGATAAAAATAACTATGTTTTTGGTTTCATTAATCTTTGATATACTTGATCAAATTTGCACATCAAAATCAAAAAGCTCAGCACTCAACAGGCAACATTATGTATAAAGTGTAGTAAATTCGAATCATCGTCGCATCAAGCGCACCCATTAAGCACCTGAATATGAACTGTCATGTTCTTCATAATCATATAATGTTGGTTATAATAAAAGTATATAGCCCTAAGAGCTAGTCATCTGTAAGATTTGTTAGCTAAAGTACTTGCTATATTTGTATGTGCATATGTGCATAGCGCCAAGGATTTAGGCAAATTGTGATTATATTTTTATAATTGCTCAATTTATTCATTTTGTGTTGTTTTAATAGTTTTTGTTCATCTTTCTTTAATATTTATATTTTTGTTCTTTTGTTTTTGTATTCTTGTATAATTAGGGCAAAGTCTTGATCGTTAACAACGCGCCTCTTGTTGCCATTTAAATATTTAAATTTCTTCTCTATTCATTTGAGGTTTTCATTTTAGTTTATGCTCTGGCCTTTTTTTTAACTATGTATGTAAATGTTAAAATGCTACAAATTAGCACGCGCAATTTGATTCAACATATATATGTTTCTTTCTTTGTATGTGTACAATACGAGTGTGAGTATGCATGTATAACAAAACACTATATATATATGTGTATATATTTATATATATATATATATATAAATGTTGTCGATTTTACGTGTGTCGGTTTCAATGTTTATTCATATACATGTATGTTTGTATGTATCTTTTGTAAGTGTTTGTTGTTCTTTTCATTACATATTCCTAGATAAATATGTATATTTTGTTAATATAAGTATATGTGTGTGTGTTTGCTTTTTGTGTTAGTTCTTGTTTATGCGTTTAAGATTGTTAGAGCGTTAATATTTAATGTACAGTTTAATGCAGTCGGTTATTGCTTCTAAATCTGTTTTTATGCACTTGTAATTAGGTAATTATGTAAGTATGTAAATCACGTATTGCATATGTGTATATGTAAGGTTTCTATTTCCATGTATTTATTTGTTGTTCTTGTTACTGCTGGTGTAGTTCTTTTTGCCATACGCCTAAATTATTTAAATAATTTACATACATTAATTAAAGAAAAGTAAAATTGTAAATCCTAGTTAATAGGTACAAAAGATTGTTTGTCATGCGCCATGTGAGAAAAAGTTAAACGACAAACAAACGCCTAATAAAATTAATATTTATATATGTATATATATATGTATATATAAACATACACAAAAAAAAAAAAACAAACAAACAGAGTCCCGTTCGAGCGGACAGTATGGAAGCCAGCCCAAGGAAAACATTCGGATTTAACTATATAGTCGAAACAAGGCATCCCCATATTTAGAGCTCTCGCTTGGCGGCCACTAGACAATAATTTCAACGACATCATCCAACGTTGCGGCGGCTCATCTGAACCAGAGCTTCAAACGGAGCGCATCCACGCCATTAAGATAATAACGAAAGAGTCGTTTATCACGCACAAATCCCAAGTTCTCATACAAACGCAGCGCCGGCTCGTTACGCATCTCCGTTTCTAGCACCACTTCGTGCGCATTGCCCGCGAGCATGGCCTGCAATATAATTAATTGAAGATAGGTCCGCATTTAATAGGTCCGCAGTTAATCCATAGCTGTATCTAAAGGTCTCACCTCGATGGCTTTGGTCACCAGCGTGGTGCCGATTTTGAGCTTGCGATATTCCTTGCGCACCGCCAGCATCGCAATGTAGCCGCGGCGCACATTCATATGCATGTCCAGCTTGCATACGATGGCGCCCACATATTGATTATCGTGCGCGGCGAGGAAGCATAGTTTTGGCCAATTGTAAATGAAATAGCGGTACGTGTATATCGAATATGGCTCGGACAGCTCCGCCTGTATCAGACGCATTATGTCCTGCGGAATGAACAAACGATTAGAATGTGTATACAGTGTATCAGTCTATTAGGACAGCTTACATGCATTTGGTGCTCGGCTTCGTATTCCTTATAGACGATCTCATCGGCTGTAATGGCAGGATCGAGCTCGAGATGTTGCTGGGGCTGCGACGCAGCGGCGGCTGCTGCCGCGGCAGCTGCCGATGTGGTAGGCGCCTCATCCTCGGCGCTACCTCTTGTTGTTGTAGTTGTTTGTGTGTTGGCAGTGCTGTTGCTGGTTGCTACCATGCTGGGAGCAACTGATACATCCTGTTCCCCGCTTTCCGTTTCCTCTCCGGCTTCTACTCCATCAACTGTTGCTATGATCTTGTTGTTGTTTTTCGCCTTTCTGTTGCTGCTACGGCTGCTGCTATTGTTGTTGTTGTTCTTGCTGCGGCTGCTGCTGGTGTTGATGTTGTTGACATCGTTGTTGTTGTTGCTGCTACTGTTGTTGTTATTGTTAATGTGATTGTTGTTGTTAAGAGCAGCACTCTTATTGACATGTCCATTAACAGTGACCGCTACTGGAGGTGTGGCAGCCTTCGCTATGGCCCCCTCCTTGGTATGGCCATTGCACAACTGCATCTGCTGCATGCCATTGATCAGCGCAACATCCACATCTTCAGCCTCAGAGTGGACGTGGCCATTCGACTGGTGAGCATCTGCCTTGACTGCTGCTGCGTCTGGTCCGTGTTCTGGCTCTGGCTCAGCATCTGACTTTTGTGGATGCTGCTGTTGTTGTGTTTTCTTCTTATTTTTGTACTTTTTCTTGGAGGCCGCCGCAGTTGTCGCTGCTGTCGCCGTGTCCGCCATGGCCGTCCAAGATGCCCCTGCTGAGCAGAAGCAAATGTTTCAATTCTAAACGGGAGGACACAGCTGAGTGCACTAGTTGGCTAGCGGGGAAGGGGATGTAATGTGGGCTCACCTGCTTCTACTGCTGTTGCAACCTCTCAGCTGTTAATGGCTACGCTGATGTCGCTGTGGCGAGAAGTCAACGCACTTTAGACGGATTCGCCTTTATTTTTGGTTATATTTTCACAGTTGCAAGTTTTTCATTCACACACCCGCACACACGCAACACACACGCACACACAGATCCGCTAGCGATGAGCGATACTTTTGTGCCTGTGAACAATCGCATCAATTAGTGAAGAGTCGCAGTTCCTTAATGCCAAGTAGCAGATGACAATAGAAAAATAGATTTTATCCGGTTTAGTTAAGTCAAATTCTTTGCACTAACAATAACTAAATTTTATGATCTTTCATTTAAATTGGTTGAATAATTTTTAATTATAATTTCATATATTGTATCAGTTTATTTTGAATCACCTTTCCCAATCGCTACTGGGTTTTAATATTCAAGTCACTTTTCTAGTTACCATCTCTATCACACACACACACACGCACTTGGGCAAACGCTTGGCTGTTTAACGCACTTTGTTCCCTTTATGGTGTTCAATTTTACTTTGCTTTCTTTCGTGTGCGCGTATTTATGAATATTCAATTTGTAATTCTCACAGCGCTTACTATTTTTCTTGCCCGCCTCCTCTGTTTTGGTTTTTTAAACTCACTTTTGTCTCTTGGTTAGGAATAAATAGACTCACATACTCACGAACACATGTAACACGGCGAACAGCTGTGCGACACATTTGAGTTCTGCTAGCTATCGTTTAGTGCCGATTGGCAGAAATTTTCGATATTTTTTTCTTGTTTTGCGTAAATCGATGAATACACTTAAATCTAAACTTTGGCGCCTTTCGATTGCTGTTCGCAGGTATTTGGGCACATTCATTTTAATCATATAATCATAAATCAATATGCAGATACAGGGCAGATGGCAACAGAAATATTTGGTTCTCACATTGACATACATATGTATATTAAGTCTGTCATCAGAACATTAAACAGGTTCTAGCTAAATTTGCAGACTATGTAACGAACGATGCCACACAAGCAAAAGATGAAGTCCTAAAAATATAAATAAAAAACCTTTTTTTGTCGATAGTTATTTAATTGTAATTTATTTATTTACAATATATTCCTTTATTTTATTATATGTTTTATTTACATTATGTATGCTAATTTGAGTTTATTTAATGAGGTACTTACTTTAAGTAAACAAAATTGGAAGGCATATAACTATATAAGTATGTAGATATACCTTTGTTTATAGGTTCATAGTGTTTTTTATACAACGGTTACATATCTCGTTGGACATTGACGAAAACTGTGCTTTGTGCTGAAACTGTTAAATTAAATAAAAATATTTTTAGCATACTAAACTTCAATAAATTTTGGTTCCCTCATAAATAAAACTGAAATCAAATCCAAAAGGCAAAACAACAAATGCAACCTTCGCCTACTTTTCGGTAAGCAGTCAAAAATCAAAATGTTCATAAATAAAACCAAGCTGATTAAAATATACCAAGATTAACGTTCACACTTGAAGCAAATAAAACTGTGACTAAACTTTGATTTGATTTCTGTCGACGCGACTCGGAAAAGCTACCTATGCAAAGTGAACGCTTCGCTGTGCTTCCTTCCTGTTTGATTGGTGGACACCGTACGCCGGTCAGCTGCGTGAGTCAACGGCAGGCAACGTGTTCAAGTGTCTCCAAGTGTGCTTGTCTCGCGACGGTCGGATCCGGAGCGGTCTTGCCTTATGTAAGCGACGCATAAACTGCTGCGTCTTGAGAGATTTTAATTTCATTTCGATTTTCAGCTGAGCTCCGCTAAGCCAAAGCTGTGCAAAACGAGACAAACACGTTGTATTATGTTTGCTGACGATGGTGTACACTTTACAGACACATACTATGAGTTACGATATATATATACATATATATAGTTATAGTGTTGTCTTACGTAACATTGGGAGAAGTGTAATATTTTCGCGCATTTTTTGTAAATTTTAAAAGATGCAAGCTTACTCCCGCTGATATCATTAGATTAAATATGCAAAAAATCGGTTAGACCTTACTTAATCATGGTGACAAAATCTATATACACTGACTGCCATTTACTATTCGCAATCTTTTAAACTGGCCTTAAAATATAATAAAATCCCGCGCGAAATCTTCGATCTGTTGAACTTAACAAATCATTTAATAAAATCATAATACCCATTTTATTAAATGGCTGACGAAAATATTCAACACTCAGCGGAGGCCTTTCACTTGGACAGCTGGAAAGCAAGTCAAACCCAAGCAAGCCAAACCAAACTAAACAAGTAAACAGGCTGGCCAAGAAGCTGAAGAGGACGGGCACGAGTCGGGCAGAGGCTGGGCCACGGCTATAACTGCACCCGACTGCATACATATTAAGCATAAAATTTCAGACGAGCGGTGTTAATTAGCACCGTCTGTGACTTTGGCATTTAAAAGGCGAGAGTCGTGCCCCCCTCGCGCCACTGATTGATTGGGCACTTTATGGCCCTGTGAATGAGTTAAAAGATCGCATCGTAAAGTGCTCCGTTGACATCAATTTGACGCCCGCTAACAAAAGACTTAGGCAACGAACTTGGCATTGCTTGTCACTTGCTGTTGGCTCGTTGCTGCTGCGGCTGTTGATAGCTGTTTTTGTTATGCCTACTTATCGCAGGAATTGGAGCACAATGCACGCAACGCGTTTACATTAACTGTGTGATGCAATGCGTCTCGAAATTGTGCCAAATTGTGTCATCAACTCGAAGCACTTGGAGCTGAGAATAGCCAAAAAGTCGAGCGATTAGAAGCGGCGCGTGTGGCGGTAACGTTGTCAGGCGATTGAATAATTTTCGCTGGAATTTGCATACATGCCAATACATAATCATAAATGCGTCTCTCTCTCTCTCTCTCTCTCTCACTCTCTCTCTTTGTTTGTTGTTTCACTTTTTAAGAGGCCAAAAATTAGCAAAGCAAACAGCGAACAGCAAAGGCAAATAAAAGGCATGATGGAGAAAGTGAATGGCCGCATAAAGTAAAAGCAATAACAATAACAGCAGTAACAGTAACAGCAACAAAAACAACCAACCAGCGCCTGAAGATGAGTGACAAACCAACGCCCGTCTCTTATCACAGATGCAAGGCACCGGGCACAGATTACGCAGACTCCGCACGCCACACTCCAACTGGGGCAGGTTTTTATTTTGTTTAATTTTATGCACATGCACTTAGCCAGGTCGTAAAACAACTTATGTTTTTGTTTTTGAGCGCCAGCAACAACATTTTGGCCCGTCATGTCGCAGTTTTGTGTAGTGTCATTTTGCCGGCCTCTGTTGCAACCCATGTGCATGGGGCAAAGTCAGCCAAAGAGTTGGAAAATCCAAGCCGCTGTCGGAGCACCACACGCATCCAGTACATAGCCACATTTAACTTGGCCACCACTCAAGCGAATGTTTGCATACCCTGTACATATGCAAATGCTATTATAAAGTATTTAAGATAAATGTAACAGAGAGAAAAAATGTTATTGAGCTGCTTTCACAGCCATAACTGCAATACCTATGAAAAGCTAGCTCACATTTTTTTTCATTGCCAATTGCCCTTCTATGTGATTTTCATGGCCGCAAGTGTCAGCAATACATGCATACCTCATTGCAAAACTTGATCAAAAATTAACAATAGAAAACAAACTTCAGTTGAAACTTATTTAAAATGTAAAAAAAGTAAAAACAAGATGTTTCCCGTTTATCGAAAAAATCAGCCGCTGTTGAACTTTGGTATAAAATAAGCAGAGGCCGCTAAGCAAAGATGCTATTAAAAGAGACGGCCGTAAAGCAAGTTATAGGTGTATTGTATTTAGTTATATATTCAAGAATAAGCACATTGTAAAAATATAAGACCATCAATATTTCAAAGAACAAATATGTTTACGCCAGTGCGTCGGTTTTTTGACCCTCTTGGTACTTGAAGCCAACTATGTGTAAGTAAAGGTCAAAGGTAAAGAAACACATGTTGGTATTTAAAATAGTCCCTAGTTATCAGGTACCAAAGCCTCAGCAGGCGACCCATAAAGCTATTATTCTGAACAATAAAATCAGTTAATATCTTGAATTCAATAAATGCAATATTATTGTAAATATGTGTAAAAAATACACAAAACTACTACCCTTCAGATTTTTACCAAGCAAGTGAGAGATCGAAAAACAAAGTTTTATAAATTAAATGAATACCTAGATATATACATGTTCTTTTAGTAGAGGGTATCTTCTAGTTAGGTGCTCTCGACTTAAACACTCATATGTCTTCTTCTTTTGGGCAAAATTGCCTTGTCAGCGGCAAATTGTGTCAAATGTTGTCACCAAAAGACAACAAAGGGCAGACACGGTCCGGGCTGAAACGAACCGAGTGGTAAACATCTTTTATTATTTTGGTGTACACTAGTAAATGCCACGCCAAAATGGTAATGTTACAAATTTGTTGCTAAAATCGTTTTTAATTATTTCGAGCAAAAGCGTGCAAAGCACAAAAATAATATGCAATGACAGCGACTGCAGGTGAGGGAAGGTGTGCCGCTGTGTGTTAGGCAAGGGCAGGCCGCTTAGCATTATGCAAAACTAGAAGAGCGCAAAAGTGGAGCAAGCAACAAAAATACAATATAACAGACGTGTTCAACACGAATATTGCTAGGAAATAAACAAATCACCGCCATTTATTGCACACACATTTATGAGTCTACAGTTCAATCTTATGTGAACCGGGGGCCGCCTACCCAAAACAAAGTTAAAGACAGAATCAAAGCATGTGTTATAATGGATTATAATGGGCCCGAGAAAACCTTAAGTGCTTTTAAAACATTATTTAAAATTTGCTTTTCGCTTTGCACAGCACACTAGTTAACAAATTAATGAATTTGTGTACTCTGCACAAATGGGTAAAAGAGGGTATAATGGTTTTGTGCGAATGTGACCCGATAAAGTATTTGTATTCTTGGTCAGCATATGTGTGTATGTTTCTGCTTGTGAAAGTGTGTATAGAGATTTGTTTGGATTGAATCTGGTTACAGGGTATCTCATAGTCGAACATATATAACTCTTTTCCAGCTACAAGACCTACAAATAATATCCCGCTCTAAGCCTAAACTTGCTTTACCTGTTTCAGAGTTGAAAGATTTTTCTCAGTCCTAAGATCAGAGGGCAAACAAAGAAAGGATTTGTGCAATGTCCGTCTTGCTATACGTCCGACTTTCCGTATAAAAGCACTTTTTTTGTTGGCCGCTATAGAAGCAAGGGCCTTCTAACTTGGACTATATATTCGTGTATACCCGCTTAAAAAAGTCTAAAGTTTCTTGGATACGTCCACTGAGGGCGTGACAAATCGGAAAAATCCATATGTTTCCCTCAGTAAAATAGATACACAAAATGTACAGATACTATTCTGATGACCTCTTTTTATGAACAAGATACAATTTTTTTTGGCACGCCCACTTGGGAGCGGGTAATCCGTGAATGTCCTACCTCCTACAATTTTAGAGCTAGAAAAATTAAATTTTGCAGACAAAGTTTTTGATCGAGTCGAAAAATTTCGGCCACGCCCATCTCGCTCCCACAAATAACAAAAATCGATAGTTTTCCAATATATCAATTATTAAGATAGATTTAGTCTGTTTAACTATATAGACTATATGGATATATGTACCATATGTATGCTGTCAGAGCTTTTTGCTCCTTAGAGCATATACCAGCTGCAGCAAGAGATAATCGAACCCAGTTTTAACTGAACTCCACCGGTCAGGCCGAATCACAATGCACGAAATGCTCCAGTTTCGTTAATAAGTGCCAAGAGGCTGAGTGCATCGAGAGTCGACGCAATGCAATGTGATCGGCATATATATATATATATATACTCATGTATATATATACGAGTATGTATATAGGCTGCCACTCAATATACATACATTGATTATGCAATAATGGCACGGCCAAAGACAAAGCCAAAACCGAAGCAAACTACAAACCAAAATAAAACGTAATCGTAATCAAATTCCAAATCAATTTCAACAAGCGGCTGGCATCAAGTGGCCATATTCCCGAAATGGAGCAGAAAGACCAACCAAGAGCGTAAATCGAGATGATGATCAGAGTGCGTATTTGTCTGAAGATGCGTCTGCCAAAGAGAAATGGAAAAATACGAAATGGCAATTGAGTGCCTGAGATGTAGACGCCGATGCAGTTGAAACCTGTGTGCGATAGAATGCCAGCATCTGCCTCGGGTGCTGGCCCTGCCCTCTGGCCCCGCATATTCGTGCGCGCTAATGTCGCACAGGTGTACTTGGTCAAGGTAAGCGAGGCGAGCACGCATCAGCAGTATAGCAGCAACAATGACAATCGCTAAGCAGCAGCTTGCGCTAAGGCGCTTTGGCTCTGGCTGCCAGAGAGCGGTCTGATCAATTTGGCATGGAATCCAAATCGAAATCCAAAATCCATGATGCATTTGCAGCACCAGTTTTGAGCTTCTAGAGAAGCCACGGCACGCCGCGTGCGGCGCGCCCATTTAACGCTCTCTTTCGGACACGCAGTTCACCTGAGCCGGAGACCGAGACATGTTAAGCGTCGCCGGCGTCGACACCGCTGTCGCCGCCGACAGCAGCGCCGGCAGCGTTGTCAGCGTCGGTCCAACCCGTTCAGTATATTTCGAACGCTCATTGAAAATGGTCTGCAGGCCGCGCATGCGCCAAGCCTACAACTCCACGTTCACCTCCAAGTCGTAGTCGTTGTCGGAATCGGAGTTGGAGTCGCGTGCTCACATACGATACCTTGTAGTTTCACGTTTAATTTGTGTATTTTTGTTGTTGTTGCATTTAGTTTACCTGTGCACCGAAAGTTTAACGCCTGAAAAAAACAAACAAACACAAGAAAAAAAATATTGGTGAAATATTATTGGAGACGTGCCGAGACAAGGCCGCAACGAAGCGCCAAAGTTTTCAAAATGTAATTGAAAAATTGCTTTTGTGTGAAAGAAAAAGAAATTGAAATTGAATATTATTGGAAAATTGCTTTCCAATGACCAAATGACCTTGACAAGACTACACATGGCTAACAACGGCGTGGGCAACGTGTGGGTGGCCAGGGGAGGGATCCAGCATGCAAATGAGCAAAAGATGGCAACAGCTCATAAAAAGCTGCTGTTGAAATGAATAAACCAAATATGCAAATGGAATCTTGTCGTATTTGATAAGAATTGTAAGATCGCGTGTTAAGCTAGCAAAGCAACAACCAACAACAACAAGACGGACAGTCAATATATATACACATATATATGGTCTTAATTGTAATTAAACAACCACCCAGCAGTTATCTGTGCCCCTGACTTCAGTGTTAAGCAAGCCCATCAAAGCTAGGCTAAAACTCTGCGAGAATTGTAAACAATCTATTATATTTAATCTGTCTTTATATAGTCTACTGCCTTTTAGCTATTGCTAACAATATGTGTATAGAGTTTAAAGCCAATTTATAATTTGGGCCTACTTACTGATAAGGACACACTGCTAGCCAAATAAGTATGATATATATGAAATGTACAAGATGAGAGCTAAGATTCTTATAGAATGAATTGGGCACTTATTAACATATAGAACATATACAAAGTATTTCTAAGCTTTTTCGAATTTCGATCAGATAATATGAGTAAAAAGGACTTGCAATCATGCAAAATTTGATTAATCATAAAAACAATAACAACAGCCAGCAAAAAACTTATTCTTAGTTGAACCTGATTTCGCCTAATAAATCTCAAAAAATGACAACAAACAATTACTATTGCTGACAGTGTAATAATTTCTACAAGACACCAAAATGTCAACGCAACATTTCAGCGACACCTTTTCATAATTATAAACAACAAAATAAAAGAAAAATAATAGTTAAAAAACCGACAGTAACAACAAATTAAATAAGCAAAAGTGAGCATTAAAAGCTAAAAGTGTTTCATTTTTGTTTTTGTTTTTTTTTTATTTTGTTTTTGTTTTTTTGTGGCACAGGTGAAAGTGTTAACAAAAGGGGAAACACCAACAAAAGCAACAATAAAAGCAGCAGTCCAAAAACAAAACTAGAAAAAAAATCAATAATATAATAAAATTAAGTGTTAAATTTGCTAAAGGTAAAAAAGGTATCAATTGACTGGGTAAAAGTTGTGCAGATATGCATAGAAATATATATAAATATATATATGCATATACATAATATAAATAAAAACAAGCGCTAAAATGCGAAAAGCAATAATCAATAAACATGCGAAGGAAACTAGCCAAATAATAGTTGTATACAAAAGTGTATATGGTATAAGCTGAAAATGCAATTGAAGCCATTGCCAAAGTTGTAGCCGGCTGCTTGGTTTGGCTTGGTTTTGATATTCGATTTGCTTTTGGCTTGGCTTAAAGTCTGCGTTTCTTTTCCTGGCCACCCAAAACAACATTCACTTGTCATATGTAGGCAACGCTTGCCACTTGGCTTAAATAGAATTTAGCAAAACCAGCAGCAACAACAACTGCTAGTGCAACTGCAACCGCAACAGCAGCAGCAACTAATACTTGCAAATTTGCCATAAACTAAAAGCCAGTCCGGCCAGTAGGCTGAAAAAAGCAGGAAAACCCGTGTTAAAACCGCTGTTGGTGCTGCTGCTGCTGCAAAAAAAAAAAAAATCAACCCAAAAGCAACAAGCATTTGTAACAAGTTGCAGTAAAAGTGGTGCGTGTAACTCGCCCTGTCTCTTTCTAACTGGGTGTCCATCTCAATTTCTCGCCTCTCTCTCTCCCACTGACTCCCTCCATCTCTGGCGGTTGGCTAATGAAGCGCCGCGGCTTGAAGTTGATGAATTTTACGCGACTTGTCGCCACTGACTAATTGACTAAAGTGAGAGCAGCCAGCAGTCCAGCAGTTAGCAGTTAGCAGCTAGCAGCCAGCAGTTGGCCGCCCAGCGGCGCTTTCTCAACAATTTGTACCGGAAATAGTAGCAGGCGACCTTAACAGTTGTAAACACCTTCAAAACTTATTAAAACTTTATGAGTAATTGCAGCTAGTTTGTGCCTTAAGTCTTTTGTTGTTAAATGCCAGGGCTGCAAATTATTAAAAAATTACAACAGATACGCTGCATAGATGATTGGCTGTGATCAAGCGTTATGTTTTCCAACAGCAAATGTATCCACTTTACCAGCCAGAGACACCTTTAGCAATTACAGCACGTTTGTGCCTTAAGTCTTTTGATTAAGGCATATCAGTATTGCAATTAGCAGTTATTATTATTACAACTGATACTTGTCTAGGATGAAATTGTGAAGCTACAAATAGTTAACAAATTCAAAGCTTAAAGTAATTGCAGCAAGTTTGTGCCTTAAGTCTTTTATTGAATCAATAAATTAAAGATTTTTATTTTTATCACAATTACAAATAGCTCTAGCTTAATGTTTCTCTTGAAAAGAAAATATTTGAAATAGTATACAATTTAGTGACATTTTAAAACCATTCGATAGTTTAAACTGAATTTTTCTCTATTTTTTTTTGTGCTATATGGCCTTGATATGATAATCGTATAAAATTAACTGATATATTTTACTAGGAGCCTAGTTTTTGGAGTTAAACAATAAGGCCAGAAAATGCATCTTTTCCATCTCACAATTCAGATCTTTACTTTGATCTTGTAGTTTTCAATCATTTCAAAGCGCATACGAAGATAAACCAATAAGCTGTGCTATAAATTATGTTGATTTAACGATTCTTAAAAACCAACTTTCTTTAAACAGTCGCGCAGACGATAAAAGGGTGCGGCACATGTATTTGATGTTTTATGTTTAACCCACTTTGATTTCACAAGAGCTCAACAGATTGCCATGCAGTATTTTTAGTATTTTCTTGAAATAAAAAACTCTAAAACTAAGTCGGCCTTTTGAAGGTCACATTAATTACGGGCCAAATTACCAAAGTACTCTTGTGCTCTTGATTAACTAAACTAATGAAGTGCACATATCTATCTCTGTCTCATTTTCTGACTTTGTCTCTGTTTTTTGCTTTACTAGAAACAATGGACAATGGCAAAAAGCTACAGGCACGTCAATTGGTGCTCAGCTTTACTTGAATTGTGGACTTTGGTGATTGCTTTAAATTGCATTGTTAATGTGCTACTCAAAGTTGTAGTTGTTGTTAGTAATGAGAGAGGTCAAGTGAATTTTGGCGTCAAGAAAGTTGCACGCAAAAGTTCAGGGGTAAGGTCAATCCAGTCCAAGGGCTAGCTGAGTGCAACGCCACCACTAATTGATCTGTTATTATTATTTTAATATGATTTTATTATCGTAATGCAATTACAAATTATATCTGGGCTGCTCCCAATGTCATATATGTATATATAAATATACATATATATAAATATACATATATATATATATATATATATATAGAAAGAACGGGACACTTACATTTTATGCTCAACTGGAAGGAATGCATCTTCGTTCTTTTATTGATCAAATTAAAAGCATCTGAAAGCTTTATATATTGTTTTTACAAAGCACGTGCAACTGTATTATTCACAATTTTAATACCCGGCAAAACTTTTACAGCACAAAACAGCTTTGTAACTTTCAAAAATACACTTAAATTTTTATTAAATTTAGCTTTCAAAGCATATTAAAGTTTTCCAAGAAAAACTAGCACAACAGGCGAAGGCTTAAAGCTTGCTAATTTTGAGTCCACTTAAAGTTTAATATCCGAAATTTTATTAAAAGCACTAAATTAAAGCTTACATTTTAAAACAACAATTATATACCTCTGCAAACTAGAGTTGCGAACTACAATTCTATATAATAATAAATAATAATATAGATATACTCAGTAGCTTTGTTAACTAAATATATATTTGGAAGTTTCTAAAAACAAGAAAATGTATTATCCACTCCAATAAGAATTCTGCCACGCCACTGCACAGATTATATTACTTTTACGACTACTATACTATTCAAAAGCTCATGTAGATTTATGTAATGTATTTAAGCATTAAGCACAGCTATAAGAACTACGAGCTACAATTAAAGCCAACACTTAAAACGTTTTCCACTTGGCCTATTACCTATTCGAGCCCCACATATGTCAAAGTTGTAAGCCCCAAGCGCTGGGACAGTTTCACTTCCGTTTAAATGCCCCAACAATGTGTCAGGTTGAATAACAAATGAAATGATAAAGAAAATGAAAATGAAATTAAAATGTCAAACAATCATAACACGAATCGCTTTAATTTGTCTGAGGTGTTTCACACAGGGACTAGGCCATTGTGAATTTATATAAAAATATGTATATAAATAAATATATATAGATGTGAAGTATGTGGCTTATAATGCTAATAACAATAACAAACGGCAAAAATTACTTAACAGCAACTTAATTATTGCCACAACCACACACACAAACATGCACATGCGCATGTGTGGTGGCAGCAGCGCAGTCGACGTTGACGTTTAATGCGCTTCAGTGACGTCGCCGTCGCCGGCGGATTGGAAATGCACTCACCAAAGATTGGCTCACATTTTATGCTATTGTTGTTGTTATGTTCGTTGCCGCAATTGAAACAAATTATTTGCGTTTTGATTGTGGCCAATGTAACATACACATAAATACATATAGACACGCATAGCGACAGTGATTATGAAATTAAAATACAATTTTTTTTGTTTAACATTTGAAGTTTAATCGAATTTTGCTTTGGTTACTGCACAAATGGATATGCAAAAAGGAGAAAATTACGTATGCGACGTGTTGTACGCTGAAAAAAGTGAATTGAATTAGGAAATGGCACATACCATTTAAAACTATTGAGGTGGTTCAATTTTCGTTCAAAAATTTGTACAAAAATTTCGACTTGTAAAGCAGTAGTAAAGCACTAGAATACCCTTACCACACTTAAAACTGCTACAACTTTTTCAAATCTGAACCGATTTTTAGGTTTAATAGTATGTAAAAAACGGTTTATTGGATCAAAACAAATTTGAATTGAATTTTTGCTAAGAAAGAGATACTTAACATTTTTTTTTCGAATTCGAAAATGATATGTCCTTAAATTTATGGTGGCAACATTTAAGAATTTTATTTGTGTAGTAATTCAAAAAAAATAAATAGTAAAGTAAAGAATGTTTTAATACAGTAGCCTGATGAAAACTTGAACTTGAAAAATAACTTAACAAACAGCGCATCTAACATAACGATTTTAAAATATAGTACTTTGATCATAATAAAAATTGTGAGAAGCCACAAAAATTCAAATAATGTACTCAACCCAAAAGTAAACAATTCGCCTAAAATTGTTGTTAACTTTTTGACTAACGCTGAAAGACGTTTGTCGTGTGGTTGCCCGCAAATTAATTCACAAATGGAGCCCCGCAATGTAAATGCCATTATATCATTATCACTCACATTATCACTAATCATTGACTACAATGCCAGCGGTTTTGCTGGCTTTGATCTACATATATATCAATTGCGGCTCGGCTCACTGGTCAATTGCAAATCAGCCTCGCGACGTCCGAGCAGATCATATTCACTCCATTTCAACTGTTACAGATGCTTTATGCACAATGAAAGACTTTGAAATCAAATGCCATACAATTTAAATAACTGCCGCCAAGTGGGTTTCCGCCAAGCGTAAAGCGGAAAAACAAAATATTTGAGTGAATTGCATGAAACATTTTTTGTCAAAACTGTCAGCCAGAAATCAGCCAAGACGACAAGTGTACATATTTATTTTGTCATTAAATAAAATGAAGAGAGAGAAAAATGACACAAAGAAGACTTGAAATGAAACCGTAAGGCATGAAATATAGTTGCAATAACGAATGTTGGGTGGGGGGAGGCGTTGTTGCTATTTGAGCCAACAGTAAAAATTGAAATAGATTATTTTCCTATGATTTATTATGCAAAATCATTGTGGCGACCGACAAAGAGTTGGACACAGAGAGAAACAGAGAGAGGGAGAGGGGAGGTTTGAGGTGGCGATCCTCCTGGCCAAATATGACGCAAGAGCATTGACGATCTTGGCCAGCTCTTTGCTGATTGTGCGGAACTGCTTTTTACGGTCCATTGCAGCCTGACTGGGCAAGTACGAGTACTCCTGCTACCTGGCCTATCGAAGCGTTTAATTTTCACTTAATTACCGTAGTTAAATCATAAATTTAATGAGTGCCATAGAAAGCGACGACAACGAAAAATATTGCCGATCGCCGACGTGGACGCTGCCGTTGACATGGTTAGTGTCCAGCAGCGAAGCCGTTAGCAAACTGAACTGTTAGATAATCTTGTCAAAATGAAAGAAAAAAATTAAAAATACGAAGAAAAAAAACACAAAACTCATAAAATACAAATGCACTCACAGCAGACAACGATTATGGCCAAAGTATTTGGCTCTGGCTCAATGCCGCCGCTTGCCTGACTAACCTGGCTACGTGCCGCGCATTCTAAATGGCCGCCGCATAACAACTTGGCAACTGGAATGTGTACTGGAGCTCGAACTGTAACTGGAAATGGCACTCTAACTGCGACTCCGACAACTACTTAGGCGCTGCTTGTCATTTCGAAACGGTCTGGAATTATCCAGCAGCCAGTTTGAGTCCAGCTGCCAGCAATGTTGACTAAAACGTCTCTCGCTGTGCGACGTTTCTCAACGCAATCCTCACATAGCTTCCACAAAACCTAACAGATTTCCACATTCCTTTATCGTCTGCAATTTTGCCTTTAACTGATGCTGTTTGTAATCCGCTGTTGGAACTATTTTATTTATGGGCCAGTGGTTAAGATATCGTTGAAAACACAAACTATAACAAATTATTTTAGCCCACATTTTTGGAGACAGTTTAAAATTAACAATAATTTATAGCCATAGCTCCCACATTTCAAAACTGAACCGATTTTCATGTCTGATGGCTTCTTGGTCACGATTTGTCCTCTAGATTCATTCTGCTTTAAAAATGTATGCAGCAGAGACAACAATTGTATTGTATTTTTTTATAAAAAAAAAACCATGTACTCCCCCTTACTAATTTTGGGAAAAAAATTTGTTTAATATTTCGAATTACAAATTTACATCTTCAATCGATTGAGGTAATCACAATTAGTATAAAAAGCAACATTAAAAACGATTCCGAGAGCGTCTAATTTGCTGTCAAAACTCATGTCAAAATTGACAAAAAGATTGATGTGGAAAACTCTCGGATAGTCCCATAATTTTGCCAAAACTGAACCGAATTTCATGTTTGATAGCATTTTGGTCATGGTTTGTTCTTTAGACTGATTCTGCATTTAAAATATATGCAGTCTCGAGAAAAAATATGCTGAGTTTTTTATAAAAAAAATTATATACAACTCCCTAATTTTTCCAAATTTAGAATTGCAAATTTAATTTTTTAATCGATTGTGGTTATCACAATCAGTATAAAAAACAACAGTAAAACTGATTCTGAGGAGTTCTTCATGCCAAATTGACACTCATATGCGACAAATGTAAAATTGCAAATTTATATTTTTAATCGGTTGTGGTTGTAACATTAGTATAAAAACCACATAAAAGCAAATTCTGAGAATGTCACATTTGTTATCAAATATAGCTCCCATATTTCAAACTGCACCGTTATTACTTGTTTTAACAAAAGTATTATGAAAATGCTTGTGCAGTATTCTCTGACTTATCTCCCCAATCCCTCCTCATTTGCAGCACTCCATAATCTTACCTATTTTAATAAAAGTATTATGAAAATGCTTGTGCAGTATTCTCTGACTTATCTCCCCAATTCCTCCTCATTTGCAGCGCTCCATAATGAGCGGCTCAATCCGAATGAGAGTGCGGAATTCGCAGCTGCCGCTGCTGCTGATGCTGATGCTGCAGCTGGCGCTGCTGCTGGGCCGGATTGGGGCGTTGCCCACCATACAGCAGCAGGGAGTGCTGGGCGGCGCCAATTATGTGCAGCAGCTGGACAAGAGCTTCTTCCAGCCGCGGGAAATCGAACAGACCATTGACGAGGTGCAGAAAATACTGGCCAACGATCCGGCTGCCCCGGCTGACGCGGTAAGTGATGGCAAGCCAGGGCCAGGGATGCAGCTAAGCGTACCATTTCTCTTTGACAGCGGCGAGATCGAGGAGCTGTACGAGAAGGTCACCCGCGAGGAGTACGAGAAGAGCATTGAGGCGGGCGACATGAGCCGGGCGGACAGCATGCGGGCGCTGATGCTGGTGCTGCCGTACAACACGGACAACAACACCGAGGAGAACCTGCAGGAGCTGTACACGCGTCCGCCGGTGACGCGGGTGATTGACGCCTACACGCCGCCGAATCCGATCAAGTTCCTGACGCCCGATCCGAGCGCGCTGCCGCGCAGCACCGTGCCCGGCGGCAATCCCGCCGTGGCGGCCACCACCTATAAGCCCGCCTTCGGCGGCCTGCAAAAGCAGCTGCATCCGGCGCCCGCAGCCACCACATATCATCCGCCAGCGCCGGCCCCGGTCATGTACCAGCTGACGCCGTCGCTGGGCAAGCCCAGCATGGACTTCCAGCCGGTCACCCACGGCTCGCACGGCAGCGACTATCCCAAGCTGGCCGCGCCGCCGGCCGCGCAGCGTTTCAGCTCGCACTACAGCGCCAAGAATGCGCAGTTCCTGCGCAAGCCGAAGCCGGCCGCGGCTCCGGGCACGTCCAGCAGCACCGTTAAGCCCGTGGCGGACATCCTGGAGAGTCTGGGCATTGTGGGCGGCGGCGGCGGCGGCGGGCAGGGCAATCACAAGCGCTACGCAATTGACGACTACTATCCGGCGGAGAGCGCGCCGCAGCCGGTGGTGGCCGTCGCCGATTTGCGCGGCCTGCAGGGTGCTCGGATCCGGCCGGATGCGTATTCCAATTTCAAGCCGCTCAACATTGGCGAGGAGCTGCGCGTCAAGCCCGAGGTGGAGGGCTATCTCACGCGCTTCGGCATCGTGAAGAAATCGCCCAAGGCGCTGAAGAAGTCGAATGCCACGCCCACCGAGGAGCCAACGGGCGCCCACACGGAGCTGTCGACGGCGACCGCCAGGCTGCCGACGCAGGGCAATGCGGAGCTGGCCAAGCTGCTCGAGAACCTGCAGGAGCTGGAGCGCCTGCAATCGAAGGGAGGCAAGAGCACCACCAGCAGCACCACGACAACAACCACGAGCACGACGACAGCAGCGCCGCCGACAACGCTGCCCACGGCGCAGCTGATCACCCACGGCGCTCCGCTGCTCATCGAGCCGAAGAAGCCGCGGCGCCGCATCGATCCCAACATTGACATCAACTTTGCGAGCGCCGGCAACCAGCAGAGTCCGGCGAGCTCCACGGACGAGCTGTCCAAGCTGCTGCAGAATCTGCAGGAGCTGGAGAAGCTCAAGATCAATCCCGAGAACGTGCTGAAGGCAACCAGTCCCGCCGCCCAGACGCTCAGCAATCGGTTCAGCGTGAGCAGCACCACCGCAGCGCCAGCAACGAGCACCACCAGCACCACCACGCCGGCCAACAGCGATGCGCGCGAGCTGCAGCTCATTCTGCGCCAGCTGCAGCAGCTGGAGCAGGCGAATGCGGCGCGCAAGGCCAGCAGCACCACCAGCAGCACCACCAGCACCACCACGGCGCGCCCGAAGCCGAAGCCGAAGCCGGCAGCCGCCCTGGGCCTCGGCCTGGGCCTGGAGTCGGCGCTGGGCGCCGCCGATCTTCTCCAGCTGCAGCGCTTGCTCAGCGACGACAGCGAGCTGGAGCGCCTCTACGAGCAGGCGCGCAACAGCAAAAAGGTTGCCAAGAGCACCAGCACGCGCACCGCCAGCACCAGCAGCACCACCAGCACCACCACGACTACGCCGCGTCCGACCAAGGCGGCCGCCGCCGTGGATCACGCCCAGTTCGAGGCCCTGATAACGCGCGTCCAGCAGCTGGAGCAGCTGCAGCAGCCGCAGGCGACGACGCCGGGCTTCAGCACGCGCAACGTGGCCGCTGGGCCAGTGGGCCCGTCCGGCCTGAGCCTGCCCAGCAACGACTATGCCCAGCTGCAGCGGCTGGCGCCCACAAGCCAGCGTGACCTGGGCCCCATAGAGATCTCGACGGCCGCGACGACGTCGAAGCAGCGCCAGCGGCCGCTGGACAGCCTGGAGCGCAGCAACGGGCTGCTGCACGACGTCCAGCCGCAGGACTATGTGCAGCTGCAGAAGCTGCTCAGCAAGGTGCAGGAGCTGGAGCGCGTGCAGCTGCAGGAGGCGCGGCCCACAACCGGCCACCAGCTGGTCACCGCCGCCTCCGTGCGCACCCAGAACGTGAAGAGCCTGAGCGGCGCCCACATTGTCTACGCCGAGCCGGCCGAGCCGGAGCTGGACCTCAAGCTGGAGCTGCCCGTCTATAGGCAGCCGGCGTTGAGGAGCACCACGCCCATGCCGACGTCGTTCGATCTGAGCTCCAGCGAGGAGCTGCGCGAACTCGCGATGGCACAGCCGGCGCATCCGCAGCGCGGCCACGGCCGCGACGAGAACTTCGAGCAGTACCAGCAGTTCTTCAGCAGCCTGGAGGACAACGGCGAGCGACAGAGCTACCAGCACATGCAGCCCATCTATAAGACGGTGACGCCGGCGCCCGCTCCGGCGCCCGCTCCAGTTGCCGGCGCCGTGCCGAAGCCAACTCCAAAGCAATCCGATTTGGCGGAGCTGCAGAAGCTGCTCTACAATACGCAGCAGCTGCAGAAACTGGGCGTGGCTCTGCCCAATGAGCTGTCCCGGCAGCTGGAGAGCCAGCTGCAAACGCAGCCACCGAGCAGCACCACCACGACCAGCTCGAGCAGCACCACCACCACCACGACAAGCACAAGCACAAGCACCAGCACAAGCACAACGACAACGCCAGCGCCCACACACGACTCGTCCTCGCCGGCGGTGTTCTCGCTGACCACCAGCAGGCCGGCGGCGCCGCGGCCCAGCGCCACCACGGAGAGCGGCGTGGAGCTGCCCGTGTTCAGTGCCACCAAGATCATCGAGGCGGCCATCAAGCGGGCGGCCAATCGCATTGGCGTCGCCACGGAGCAGCCGCTGGGCAGCCTGGGCGTTGGCTTTCGGCGCCGCAGCGACGACGATCTGGATCTGGCGACGGAGGACGCACAGGCCGGCGTGCTCGATGGCGATCTGATGGCCGAGTTCAGTGAGCTCAACTACCAGCTGGCCAAGCCGGAGCCGCAAGCGCCGGCGGCGGCGGCGGCGGCGGCGACGACCCGCGAGCAGCCCCAGCTGGGTGACAATCTCGATGAGCTGCAGCGTCTGATCAGCAATCTGCAGCAGCTGCAGCAGCTCAACGTGAGCCTGGACCTGACGCAGCCAGCTGCGAGGCGGCCCGGCCAGACGCAATCGCAGGCGGACGCGCTCTATCTGCAGTCGCTGCCGACGGGCATGGACACGCCCAAGCCGCGCAGACAGAGCGCGGACAACAGCAGCGGCAGCAGCACCACGAGCACCACCGACAAGCCCGTCGCAGATCCGGAGCCGGAGGCGGCAATTACAACGCAGGCGCCGACGCGCATCAGCCTGGACGTGGGCCTGGGCGATGGAGACACCGCTGCAGCGGACAGTGCCGCCAGCAGCACAACGGAGGACGGCAGCGTGTCCTCGACAACGGAGGAGTCGCGCAACGGCTCGCTGGACGATCTGGCGGATTCGTTTGGACCCGATCCCGTCACCCAGGAGCCGCCGCCGGCCAAAAAGAAGAACGGCTTCTATTTCCTGGCCGACTGGAATTCGTTCCTCGAAGTGGGCGATGGCGATGATCAGGTCGTGGTCCGTCTGAGTCCCAAAATTGGCGATCCCCGTGACTTTCTGGCCGTCTGAACGATGAGCCCGCTCCGGTTTAGCCCAGCAGCGTGGCACTGTAAATAGTTCTCCATTAGCTAACTGTAACGTCTACGTTTACCGTAACATTATCCCTATCGTTATCGTGTGCGTGTGTTGTATTTATTTTAGTCACTGGTTTTTTTTTTCCTCCGCCGCCTAAGGGCCCGGGGCCACATCGGGTAGCCGGGTCGTAGTCATAAGTTGGGGCCTAAGCCTAAGTTCTAAGAGTCAATACAAAAACAAAAATATCAAATAAATATATTAAAAAAACAAGTAAGTGCGTGGCAGTCGGGTGTAACCGATTGCGCAATACTCGTTCACCGTATAATAACAGCTTAAAACGGACGAAAACGGTTTGAATTATCTTTATTTTTTAAAAAGATTTTGTGATTTGTGCGGTCCGGCGTGGGCGTGGCCGTTATTTAGAAGAGGCCAGAGAAATGGGTGCCAAACTTGTTGAGTCTGCCTCTAAAATTGTGGGAAACATCGATTTTCGCGGCTTTACCGCTGCCAACATATATATATATATATTTTGGTTGGCGTATCCGATAAAAGTGTTATGCTCACTAATTTGTCTGAAGTTTGAATTTACATCTATCTAGCTTTAAAACTGAGGGAGATATATCGCTATATCGATTTGCCAAAAAAACTTAACAATATCGGACGCGGATATACACGAGTATACTATATTCCAAGTCTCTAGCTTTAAAAGCGGCCAAAAAAAACTACGTTCATGAGGACAGACGGACAGCAAGACGGACACTGCACAAATCCAATATACTCTTTTCACACCGTGAACGAGTATAAAAACCGAAAAAAAATTTGCCTACAAGAAATGCATTATGCGATTTTAAAGGAATCTAAGCTTAAACAAATATTATATATTCTAGTTAAAGATGTGTAATAAAACTTTACGACAAACACAACAACTATTTTTTATTGATCCGTCATTTAGTGATGCAACAAAGTTTACTTTTAGCCTTCTTTCCTTCGATTAATTGAATTCGAATTCAATTCTGTCACAATATAGATGCAACTAATATTTTGGAAATTTGTTGTAAATTCGCGTTTATGAACATTATTACAAGTGAGCCACGCCCCAAAAGTCGCTCTCAGGTTGCGATGCACGGCACGGACTAACGTATTCCTTATTCAGTTGAAGCATCTCACACGAATCGGAAGTAATTTTTCTAGTTTTCAAGTATTATAAATTTATAAAAACGCGTTAAAAAATTTTTAAAATGGCCAAGAAATTGTCCTGTACCTGCGCTAAAATGTGGAACGAGTGGCATACAAAAAGCTGATCGCCCATTTCTGTGGATTGCTGGATACCGACCCAAAACATGCCGACCGCAAAGGACAGCTGATCAAGGTTTTGGTCGCATCCATCAGTAATGCATTGCAATAACCATTTTTTCGCTGCCACCCACGCCGAAGATATGGGAGGAATCGTAGCGACATATCGCCCAATCTCAGTTCAATTTCATTTTCCAGTTGTGAGAGCATCGTCTCGGCTGATGATGAAAAGAAGTCTGAGGTTTTTGACGCTGTTCTTCACTCGTGAAGATATAGGCATCGAGCTTTTCAACCTAGTCTGCCTTTCTGTATTTCGATCTGGTGACCCAGCCGACCCAATTTACTGGACACTCCTGTGGGGGAAAGCTGCTGTTCCGGAACTGATAACTGGAAATCACCGACCAAAATTACTAGTTTTATACAATTTTTAAAAATTTTACAATTAACAATTTTTACAATTTTTTATAAATTTGCTAGTGTTATTTCCAAAAAAAAAACAATTAAAATACAATACTAAAACGGGAACTTATAAAAATTCCTTAGTTTATTATTTGTATTTAAATTATTTTTAGGTTTTCAAGCTGCAATGCTAAATAAATTTCGAAAGCTCTGAATATTTGTCCTTGGAAATTATAAAAATGAAAATATTGCTATTTAATTATGGGCATTTCCATAAAAAGTTTCACCATGTCTAAAAAATACAACTAGAATCGTAATTTGCTAATATTAAAAAATGTTCAAATCTTATAAATTAAAACAATTAACACTTGAACTAATTTACCCTGATGAGAAAACCGATGCAAAGTTCCAAAAAGTAAAATTACAAATTTTTAGAATATGAAATTGGTTCTGTGCGCAATCGTAAGTGTAAAATTTTGAAATTGAAATGATCGATAATTATCATACGTATATATCTATTTGTATATATGTGTGTATGTATATACATTTTATATAAAAAATTGGACGAAATCTGCGCTACAATATAAAAAAATAGATTCAAACGGCGCATAAAATAAGGAAAAGTATTGCAAAAGAATCAGTCGAGTTAAAATACAAGAAAGTGTACTTAAAAAAATGAAAATTCTCCAAATCCATAAACTAGATAGATTTAAAAAAAAAACAAGTGAGAAGGCTCCAGTCGGGAGCGGCCGACTGGGGATACCCTGAACTCTGTGTTTTCATACATTTCAGTCATGCACACATACACACACATGTAAACACATAGGCTGAGAACAGCTGCTGCGCTTGGCCCCCACTAAATTCGTGTATAACTTCTAAACTAAGAGTATGATCTTAATGAAACTTTCAGGGCTTAACAAGCCCATGTCCGTAGTATTTGAAGTACGTTTTTTTTTACATTTTTGCATATATAGGGCGAATGGGGGAGGTATCCAAAACTTGCGTATCCCACGCGAACATTTTGAACCAAATTTGGTTGCTCTAGCTTTTATGGTTTTCAAGATATCTGCAAAGCACCGAGTAAAAAACCGATTATTAACGATAATAAGAAAACGTGATGAGTTATTGGTGATTTGAAATAAACTAGATCTGCGTCTGGTACACACGAACTTAAAAAGTCCAAGTTCAGCTTTCTAGCCTCTGAAGTCTCCGAAATCGACGCGTTCATACAGACGGACGGACAGACAGACGGACAGTACTAGATTGACCCGACTAGTGAATCTGATCAAGAATATACTTTTTTCTTACTAGTAAAAACACTATCCCTAATAGTCAGATGGCAAGGTAGAAGCTTGGGATTTTACTAAATAGCTATAAATATGCCTTAATTGAAAATAAGAGGAGTGTATTAATTTCTATTCCTATCTATTCCTATCTATCTATTCCTATCTCTATCTATGCATATCTATATACATTTATATTGGTGAACTAAGAAAAAAAAAACGAAGAACTTAGTTCTTAAATCAAGCGTAGGATGAGTCCAAGCAGAAAATTTCCCAGTTTCACAACATATTAATTAAGTTCATGAACGGTTTTTAAAATGCCATTATTTGCAAATATATGATTTATGAACAATTTTAAAACTAATGTTAATTTCAAGCAATTTTCATTTTAATCGAGTACAAAGTTCTTGAATTGATTAATCTGTAATATAATAATAATTATAATTATATAATATACTTATTTTGTTCTCATTTCTGTTATTGAAATTTTAAGAACAGAACGGTACAAATTTGTATTTCGATTTTCAGATTGGCATTCTCCGACTGCAGCAATAATTACACCCAAGATCTATGTGCCCTAGTTTTTTTTATACCCGAGATCTGCTTTTGCTTTTGGTTTGATATACAGGAAATTAAATGTATCAGGGAATTAAAATGTAGTACGATAATTTTAAGCGTCTTACAACTGAAAATAATCCTAGATATATTTGTTATATTTGGTCGGTTTCCTTACATTTGCTTCCATTTTTTTACTTTAACAAAAGCGGTTTTCTTAAATTGTGTTTTTTTGATTATTTTTCTCAGCTCTCGTTTAAACTAAAGGGTATCTCCTAGCCGGTCACAAAGTAAATTTGATCAGAGTAGGCCCACTGATAGATGTCAAGCTTTTACCAGCCCCAGGAAAAACTATTTGTACCTTATCATTAGTTTTAGTTTTGTCGAGCATAATACCTGACAGCAAATCAAATTTCTCGTATTTTAAAGTTAACATACATTTGAGAACCGGAATAAATTCGAGTGTTTTTATTTTACTCTTTGAAATGGGTTGTAATAGTTCAAAACCATTGACGGAACAGGATACGCGAGCCTACATGCATTTCTTGGAAGAGTTTAAGGATATCCATACCTATTTGACCGATAATGAGGTAGAGCAAAATGCTATTTTAATATGGGAGACAATGACGCCTGAGCAGAGGAGCCAATTTCTAGTGAGTACCCGAATGTGTTTCGAATAACTGTGGGTGTTCGAGAAATAATGTCCTTGCCAGCACAATGAGAAGACGGCTCGTGCCAAAGAATATTATATGCCGAAGAAATGCAATTTAAAGCCGAAAATGACCACGAAACCAAAACATATGACCCAGGCAAAAGCAAGGAACTTGGCGATTTCGAACAAAACGCTGAAGACCCTTAACTCAAATAAGAAAGGAAAGCCATGGAAATTGTCAAATCGTCAAGCGAACAAAGGTTTTCGCCATTTTATACGGGAATTTCGGAGGCGGAACGGTGATCTTGACAGCCAGACAGCCCTAAAGCTAGCCGCCAAGACCTGGTGCCTATTACATCGAGATGACGTGGATGTCTTAAAACAATTTGTATAATTGTTACTTGAGTGACTTAACGTAATTACATGATTTATATTTTATAGGTGACCAAGAAACGTAAAGATTATAAGGATGTCAATGATATTAGTTTTATGTTCCGATAAGTTTGATTACAAATAAATAGGTTTTAATTATGTACAGCAAATAATTCACATTTGGAATTAAGTTATCTACAATGCAGCCAGGGCTCAAAGTAACCCGGCACGACCAGCTCATAGAAGGTCACCCGGCGCGCCTGAACGACGGCCAGCGTATATAGAGCGCCCGGCGCGTGCTGCAATGGCAGGCGGAGCGCCAGCAATTGCTGCACCAGCGGCTTGTCCGCGGCCCCAGCCGTCTCGGCGTGGAACTGCGCGAATGGCACAAAGCCCTGGATGCCGCGATAGATGAGCACGCGCACCCGGCAACAGCCCTCGACGAAGGCCAGCAGCGTCTCGTCGCGCACGCGCAGCGCCGTCAGCTGGCGGGCCTGAAGATCGGCGGCCAGGGACTGGAAGAGGCTGCCGTTGGCGTGATGCAGCTGGATGTGAGCGGCTGGCGCTGTCGACGGCGCTGCGGCCGGCGCATCGGGAGCGATTATGGTCAGGCGGGCGTAGAGCAGGCGGGCACTTTGTGCCGGACCCACGTGCAGACGTATCGTTTCCACGGGCCGCCAATGTTCCGCCGGATATGGCACTTGCACGGCCTGTACGCTGCTGGCCTCGGCTCGACGCTCGTCCAGCTGCTGTTCGCCCTGGAGCTGCTGTTGCAGCTGTCGCAGGCGCTCAATCACCGCGTGCAGCTGCACCGTGTCGGCGTCTGCGTCGGGAGACTCGCCGTGGCTGCTCTTGTTGGCCAGCAGCAGGACGTCGCGCACGGTGCGCTCCAGCTGAAGCAGCAGCTCCTGCGTCTGGCTGTCGTTGCCCGAACGGCGTTCCTGGAGCGCCTTCAGCTCCTCGAGCACCGGCCAAATCAGCTGGGCACTGCGCGCGGCCAGCACGCGAGCCGGATTATTCGGCAGGGGGAGCGTGTCCGTTGGCAGCGAGACAAAGAGTCCAGTGCCACGTTTGGCCGCCTGTCGCAGCTGCCGCATCAGATGAAGAAAGTCCTCTACCAGCTGCTCGTCCTCATAGAGATCGCTCTCGGGAATGCTGAGCTGCGTGATGTTCACCTCGGTCTGCAGGCGAAAGCTGAGATGTTGGAGCAGGCGTTGCCGCAACGTTTCGTACTGCTCCTGGCTGAGGGCGTGGCCAGCATCGAGATGTGGCCGCAGCTGCGACTCGATGCTCGGCCGGCTCAAGTACTTGATGGCCTCCTGGTAGCTGGGTCCGCGTCGTTGCAGCTGCTGCGCCTCGTGCTTTTGCTGGAGCTGCTGCAGAGTGCGGGCTGGGACGCCCATTGGTTCAATCGGAATGTCGGCGCTGGTGCGCCAGCTCTGCAAGCTCGCCAGGCTGCTGCAGTTCCAGCCGCGCTCCAGCTGCTCGTCGCTCAGCTCGAAGCTGGTCATGAAGCTGAACTGATCCTGGGCGTTGGCGTTGGCGGCGTCGCTGGCGTTGCGCAGCACAGCGACATCGTCGATGGGTCCGCTCTCGAAGCCGCCGGCGCTGGCAAAGTGCGTGCCGTTCCAGCGATAGATGCGCGTCCAGCAGCCCTGCTCGTTGAGCAGCAGATAGCTGATCGCCGGTGCCGGCGACTGCAGCGCAAAGGCGCGACGCACGTCCGCTTGCTCGGCGGCCTGGTGGAGCGCAAAGCGGCGACGCAGCCGCTTCACCCGGTAGGGCAGACGCAGCTGACCAAAGAGCCGGGCCAGCCGCGTGCACAGCTCCTGATAGCGTTCCGCCATTGCGACTGTCTGGCGGCGGTAGATCTCGTGAGCGGACAGCTCCGGCTGCTGCGGCCGCTTCACGCGCAGCCAGCGCACGCTCCAGTTGCCGCTGATAACCTGCGTTGCCCGGCCCCGCGCCCACAGGCTGTTCGCATGCCAGGCACTGTAGTTGAAGCCGTTGATGTGCATGCGCGTGCGCAGCTCCGGCGCGTGCAGCCTGGCGAAGTTGAGCGGCGTCTGCAGACGCAGCGGCTCCTCGTGCAGCGTGGCCACATCGCTCAGGTTGAGATTGGGATCACCGTTGATGGGCGCGCTGGCCCACACCGAGCCCGTCACGTCCACTGACTGCATCACCAGCGGGGTGGACACGCGCTGCTCGTGTGGCGCCCTGATCTGAAAGAGAATGCCACGGAGCTGTTAGGAATTTCAGTTGCAAATAGAGCGGATACTTGGACTCTCCTTGGAGTGGGAATACAAAGAAATACAGCTGATTATAATACAATTTAAATTGAAACAAGAACGTTACAGTCGCGTGTACAGTTAGCATTATTTTTACACATAAAATATAATCAGAAACAAACAAGCAAATGTTGCATGCTGGAGGTTATCAGTGTGAAATATGGAACCTATAAATTAATAAATTAATTTATATATAATTTTTTTAAATTAATAAATATATTTTAAATGTGGAAATGCCCTCGAAATTGAATATCGATTCATTTTTGAAATATGTGAGCTATGAATCCGTAAGCTTACATGTCCAAATTTTTGTAAATTTTGACATGATTTTTAACAAAAAAAAATTATCACTTGGTTGGTTTTATACTCGTTCACGAAGTGAAGGGTATATTAGTTTTGTGAAATTTTGTCCGGCTGTCCGGATGAACGCAACTTTTTTCGGCGCTGCTAAAGATAGACTGGAAATTTTGGATATCGACTTGTAGTTATTTACCTCAAAGTGTTAAGAGTTTTGTGCCACGCCCACTCCCACCCCCGCAAATCGCGAAAGCATATATCTCCCACAAAATGATGCCAAAATTGACAAAGATTTTGACACGTAAAGTTCCCGAATCCATACTTGCAATATTTCAGAGACTCATAACTTGGCCAAAACTAAACCGATTTTCATAATATTTACCATTTTCTTTATGCTTTGGCCGCTATATTGATTCTGCATTTAATTTTGCTTCGTTTTTAATAATACATTTTTTTCCAACGCCCACTCCCGCCCCCGCAAATCGCGAAGATCAGTATCTCTCACAATTTTAAAGCTATAGTTACCAAATTCTGCAGACATTGTTCGAGTGACCCCTCAAGATCGAGCCAAAAATTTTGGCCACGCCCACCCCCGCCCCTACGATATATAAATATTTTAGATTTTTCCAATATAACAATAATAAATAATGTGTACTGTGAAGGAGTATGACGCAGTCGGTTACGTCCGACGGCAACGTTCTTACTTGTTTTTTTTTACAAAAAAATGCAAAATATATTATACATATATTTTCAGTGCCTAATCAATCCAGAGGATAAATCAATGTCAAAACACCAACATGAAAATGGGTTGAGTGTTGACAAAGTTATAGCAGCCTGAAATATGGGGGCTATGTATAAATATTCTTGAGTGGAACGACAAACTCCATATACCCTATGCAAATACCTATGAAAGAACAGCAATTTTTTTGGCTATTTTCTTCGGTTTAAAGATAACCCACCAGCAAAGTATTGGCATATTCCTCCGATAGATTGCGTCCATTCACTAGACCCTGGAGCTGCACTTGGCCATCGGCCAGATGAAATTCCTTGGCGACCAATGGGAAGCTAAGGTTTTGCGCCGTATGCAGCGTGACCAGACGTGACAGATTCAATTGGTTCAGCTGCTCCACCTGCAGCGCATTGTTGTCCAGTGCGCCCGCAGCAAAGTGGACGGGCACTGCAATAAATTGAGAAGTAGTACACAATTTGATTGGGCTATATGAGGAACCTACGCTCCGCTTGCCAGTCGCGATCCACGCGGAGCGTGTCGTGAATCCACTCGGTGACATTGCAGCCATTGAGGCGTTCGCCGTGCAACACCAGCTGGTCCACATCCAGTTGCTGCATCTGCACCGGCGCCGCAAAGTGCACTGGCGTGTGGATCGTGACCTCGTTGTGCGGCCCTGTGCCGATGCCGTCGATGAAGATGAGCTGCTGCAGCAGCTGCTCCAGCTGGATGCCGTTCAGTTCGACAATGTGAGCGCCACCCAGAATGCTCACGCGACCGGTGAACACCTTGTGACCCTCCAGACGCAACTGCGGCTCTCGCTTGTCGACCAAATCCTCGAAGAATTCCCGCAGCGGCTCCAGACTGCGATTGCCCAGGTGGCCCAGAACCGTTAGCTCCTCCAGCTGGCCTTGCCGTGGCAAACGTATCGAGCCGCGGTGCACAAGGCGTTCAGCTGCGCATCCCAGCGCAGCTGCTCCTCCAGCTGGCCAACCGCTTGGCCGTTCAGTGAGCCCTCCAGCTGTAGGTGGGTGACATGCAGCCGGCCCTCCAGACGCAGCTCGCCGGCAAAGTCCAGCGGCTGCAGCTTGTTGGCCAGCCGATCGAAAGGAACACCGTTCAGCGCCTCCAGCTGCAGGCTGTCCACAACATGGACATGGCCCGCAAAGCTCTTGGTGCCCACGATGATGATCGGCTCCCGATCGTTGCGAAAGACTATGTCGTCGAGCAGCTCGGGCAGCAGGTGTTCGTTGTAGCTGCCCTGGAGCAGCAGATCACTGTCGAACACGGGCGCCTGCTGGAAGCGCCAGCGTGTGCGCAGGTCATTGGGCTGATCCAGCCAGACGACATCGCGCTGCAGTTCCGCCAGATTTTGGCCGTTGAGCGTGTCCAGCAGTTGCACCGCGCCGTTGACCGCAATGTGCGCCACCTGCAGCTGGCCATGGAGTATAAGCAGCGGCAGTTCGTCCAACTGCTGCAGGAAGCCCAACAGCAGATCGGCTTGGATGCCCTGCAGATGCGCCGCCTGCACGCCCGCGGGCAGGATCAGCTCCTGTACGTACACGGTGGCCGGGCGCGGCGCACGCGACAGCAGCTCGTCGAGCTGGTGTCCATTGAGGTGTCCGGCGCCGGTCACGCTGTCCGTGACATCCACTCGGTCGGCCTGCAGGCGCTCGAAGTGCGCCCGGCCAAGATGCAGTGGCTCGTGCAGCGTCTGATAGCCGCTGGCCAGTGGGACATCGTTCAGCATGTGCGTCACCCGCAGCTCAGCCAGCTGCGGCGCCTTGGCGAAACGCAGTCGCGTCGTCGGCGCCACCAGCGGTGCGTCCACACGCAACGCCTGGCCCAGCAGCTGGTCCAGCTGGACGCCATCGTAGCGGCCGCTTAGCTGCAGCTGATGGAAGTACACATAGCCCGACAGGGTGGTCAGATTGTGCAGCGTCTGCTCGGTATGCCGGGACACAAATCGCTCGATGGGAATGCCGCTCAGCGTGCCAGCCACGACATGGGTATCCACTGGCAGTGCCAGGTGCTGGACGTGCTTGGCCGCCGGTATGAGCAGCTCCTTGTTGGCATCGATGGGCCGCAGCGCCAGGTCGCCCAGCAGCGTATCGTAGCTGCTGTTGTCCAGCTGTCCGCGCAGCTGCAGTGGCCCATTGACAATCAGCTGGGCAAAGTGGCAGGCGGCATGGATGTGACGCGTATCGGTTAGCATGGGATTCAGTGGCGCCTCCTCGAACTGACGCCCCTGCGCGCTGCCATTGAGCTGTCAGAAGAAGTAGACGTTGATTAGCCAAAGTGCTCATAGTGGGGCGCAATTATCCGCACACCTGCAGCTCCTCGGATACCTCCAGCTGTGTAAAGGTGACCCAACCCGGCCAGTCCTGCGCATCGCTCAATGTAACCGCGTCCGCGGGATCGCGTCCATTGATGGCGCCAGCAGTGTCCACCATATTCGCCGCTAAAAGAGTGCATGATAAAAGATTCGTATGTGACAGGCTAAGTTGAATGACCTACACAGCGTCTGGAGAAACTGCTTGGGTGCGTGGACGATGCTCGTCGAGCTGTCCTGCGACCAGAGATAGTCGCCGGGAAAGCTCAGCTCATTTAGCGCGCTCAAATGCAGCGAATCCTCGAAGACAGCGGCCTGTTGGGTGAGAATAACGAATGATGATAAGCCAGTTATAGATATGTTCGGGTCTCACCATTGAGTAATAAGAAGAGATCAGGAGCTTTTACTCAAAATTGTCTATGTTGCTTGTAATCACAAGCAGACCTTCTTGGTCTGATCGGATCATAACACTTCTAAAAGACAAGTGAGAACGTCGCAGTCGGGTCTACCCGATAGCGCTCGTACTCGTTCACAGTGTAATAATAATTAAAATCTATATCTACAAACAAGAACGTTGTAGTCGGGTGTAACCAACTACGCAATACACGTTCATAACTTAAATAACTTTTTTTTTGTAATTTGTGCCAAAGTTTCTCGGCTCGAGTTTCAGAGGAGGTAATTAGAAATCTGCCTGCGAAATTTGGTGTCTAGCTCTAAAGTTGTGGAAGATGATTTTTTCCACGCCCCCAATGGGCGTATATAACAAACTTTTTGTTCAATCAACACTATGTATCTGAATGAAAAAAATTTACGTATTTAATTTTTAATTGCCACTTCCTTAGTAGGCGTAGTCACAAAATCGGAACACTATCTGATGCTCGGACGTTCCTACGGACGGACAGACAAATAATGCACAAACCCGATTTGTTCTTTTCACTTCCTAAATGAGTAAAAAAAAGGGCAAACTCGGTTGCTATCAATCTCTTGTTGTTGAATCCTACGGTATATTTGCCTCTGTTTGAATTTGCGTTTGCAGAGCAACCCAATGTATTAAAGCTAAAGTATATAGCTGTAATAAAAGCTGAGAGCCAATGGGCGACTCTTTCTTCTTATTACTCAATGGGTTTTCACCTACGCCGGACATGCGCAGCTGCGAGAGGCGCAGAGGCTCGTGGCGCCAGACCAACTGCTCCATGAACTGGGACCACTCCAGGCCGTTAATGAATTGGCAGCTCAGATCGCCGTCCAGTTCCAAGCGCTGTTGTGTGCTGCTTGGCAGGGATGCGGCCTGCTCGGTTGGCTGCGGCTGCAGCAGCTCCAAGCGCTGCGCATTAATGGAGCCGTTGAACTGCATCGTGGCATTCTGGACATAGAAGGGCACGTGGTTCAGCTGCTCGATGTGCAGCTCCTGGACCGCAACGCTGTCGAAGTCCAACTGCTCGTAGTCGTAGCGGAAGAGCTGCGGCTGGCGCTTGAAGCGTCCGCTGTCCAAGACCTGGAGCTGTTGCTGCAGCAGGCGTATTTGCTGCAGCAGCTCGTACACATCTGTGGCCGCATCCTGCGCCGTCCACAGCGCCCCATTGACATGCAGTGCCTCCAGGCTGGCACCCTCGTTAATCAGGAGCGGTGTGCTCACCTCCTCCCAGTGCATTTGCTCGGACTCTGGTGCCTGGAGCAGCTGCTCGGCCATCTTGAGCAGCTTGTCCTGCTCATCCACCCAGTCACGCATGAAGTCGTGTATCTCCTGGAGATCGTGCAGCTCCGAGTTGCGCGGCAGCAGTTGCGTATGCAGCCGAAAGAGGCCCGATGGCGCTGCCTGGCGCGGCACCAGCAGCAGCGGTGGCTGCACCTGGCGCAGCAGCGCCGCTCCCGCCAAGCCCGCGTCCCGCTGCTCGTCCAGCAGGCAGACGGCGCCGTAGCGGGTCTGGGCGCCCAGCTCGCAGGGCGCCGGCAGGCTGGCCTCGAAAGCCTCGCCATTCCAGACGAGCACCTCCAGCTGGAGCAGCGAGTGCGTGTCAAAGAACACGCGATGCTGCACCAGCAGCAGCATATCATCCCGGTAGCTGCGCACGGGTACCGGCAGGAACAGTTCGACCAGACCGAAGTTCTGGCCCAGCAACGTGCGGGGCACCAGCTGGCCCTGCTCGTAGGCGAGTATCTGTGGCCGGAGGCCGCCCAGCGCCAGGTAGCTGCGTCCGCCCATTTGGAAGGCGGCAATATCGGCGATCTGTGGTGCGTCCAGGCGTTGGCGCAGCTGCAGCTGCAGGCCCGCATCCGCGGCCAGTTCACGCATATTGTGCGCATAGACAAGCGCCTCGTCGGACTGGCCCACGGCCAGCAGCAGGTCGTGGCCCGTGTCCAGCACGGCCAGAGCCGTGATCGGCTGTTCCAGCTGCATGCGCTGCACAATCCAGAACTCCAGTCCATCCACGTCGCAGGCATAAATGCTGAGCGTACGATTGTCCATCAGCGCCAGATACTCGCGGCTCTCTACAACGAACGGCAACAGCTGGCCAATGTGGCTGCCCAAGGGCCAGTGCCAGAACGGGACCAGGCCAGTGCCCGGCTCCAGGCGATGCCACACCAACTGCTGACCCGTTGCCAGCAGCACCAGGCTCTCCTGCAGCCGTGCTCGTCCATTCCAGCGCTCGTAGCTGAGCATCGCATCGATCCCAGCCGGCACTGGCAGCGGCTGCAGTGGCTCGTAGCTGTGAAAGTGCGCGCCATCGGCTAAAGGTTGCTGCTGCAGCAGCAGCAAGTCCTCGCTGCGTCGACCCACAAAGTAGACGCTGCCGTTCTGCTGCAACTGCAGCCACTGGGTTACATCTGCGCCCAGCGAGAACTGCAGATTCTCCTCAATGCGGCTCAGCACGAGCATTTCGCGCGTGCGTCGCTTGGACAGCTCCAGGCGCCGCAGCTGCCCCAGATCGATGTCCAGTGGTGTGGCATCCACCACATTGGCCTGATGGGCGTCTGGCAAACTGCTGCCCAGCATCTCTGCCCGTGCGCTGCCCACAATCTCCTTTTGTTGTGCGCCGCCAGTTTTGGCTTTGATGGCCGCCTCCAGCTGACGCACTTCCTCGGTGTGACCCTGCACGGCGACTGCACGGTTAATCTCCGAGCGCAGCGCCTCGGCCGCTCTCAGAGTGGCCTCGTTGACTACAACCTTGCTGGGCTTGGCACTCTCCTTGCTGCTCCGGTCCCTGGTCCACTCTGGCTGCACAATGACGCCCTCCTGTCGAGCAATCAAATTCAATTGCAACGTTAAAGTCAATGTTAGCTGTATATTTTTGGGTGTTCCACCTACCGGTTCCCCCTCAAATGCAGCTTTCAACTCAGTGCGCAGCTTTTCCACCTCGGCACGTTGCGCCGCCGTGGAGGTGGAATTGGTTTTAGGGTCGCCAGCGTCGCTGCTGCGGCTGCATGTCGCGCACAGCAGCAGGCACAGCAGTAATTTCATATTTGACAAACTCGTTTTAATTACAATTACACTTAAACACAATTAATTACAAAATGAACAGGCAACACGTGAACACATTTTTTCTCAAATTTACAAAATTAACCGTTGCTTTACTGCGTTGCCACAAAATTTGAGATTTCGCATTCGCAAAAGTCTGGCAGCACCAAACGAACTCAACTTCTAAAACATTGATTTGTGTTTTAAATACATTTATTTAAAATATATTTAGGATGTAGCACAAATAAATTGCGTAAACTTTTGTAATATTTGTTAATTTGTTTTATGACCTAAACTGATAAAGCATAGCCCAAAAGGCTGCTAAATTTTTTTCTTTTTGTTTTTCAAGCATAGTGCAGACACAAACCTTTCGCACTTAATACCATGTTGGTGATATACAATGGGCACAATGCGTTTTCGTGGTGTATTTATTTAGTGACTAGGTTGCAATTATCCCTATTAGGAAAATGTAGACAATTTGGTGAATTTTATGATATGCAAGGACATGTTACAAAGAGATTAACAATAAATGTAAATTTTAAAACAATGCAGTTAAAAAAATACATAATTTATATATCGAGTGTTTTTAGGGTTATCTAATTACTGAGAACGTAATAAAATTCATTATCCAAATCAGTTTTGAGGCGAATGACGTTCATATTTTCTTGTTTTTTTTTCCATCATGCTTTATTAACTTATTTAATGATTTGCGGTTGATTCTGCGAACTATAAAGAGAGATGATTTGGACCTGCCGCAGATTCAAATTCAGATTGAGCCACATGTTGCCCATGACCATTTGCCATCGACGTACGCACCACATGACACGCGAGCGAGCGGCAGCAGGGACGTCGTGAAAGAGTGAAGTGCTGTTTGCACTGCGCTCCCTCGAACGGCTGTGGCTATCAGCTACGCAGATCTCTCAAAGTCACACACACACACACGCAGCTAGTGAGCGGCGTATCTGAGAGTTACTTTTGCAGCAAAGGTAGCAGCCGGTATATACTGTGTCTCACGCTCACTTGCTCTCTTTCTCTCTGCGTTTTTCTGCGGCTCTCTCGCTGAAACGCTCTGCGTACAAGTTGGCCCAACGGAGCACCGGGCGCCGACTCAGGCCGCTCGTTCGGTTAGTTCTTCAACGGAATTCAGCGTTTTTTGACGTTTGTTCTTGGTTGCATACGCGCACGCAGCCACACACACACACACACATACACAGAGAAACAGAGCAACCACCAACGAGCCACAAAAATTCGTTTTTTTTTCTCTGGTAATTGTTAAAAATCTGCAAAAAACTAAGAAAAAAAGTGAAATGAAAGCAAAATTTAAAAAAAATGCAAAACATATGTAAAGGAAAAAATTAAAATCAACGTGTGCATAACAAGTTGTTGCTATATGTTTGTTTTGTGGAGCGACCTTTGCGAACTTATCGTCGTAACAGCGGCAATAAAAACAACAACAGCTAAATATAATTAAACAGCGCATGTTTTACTAACTGTGCACATGTGTGTGTGTGTTGTCTTTGCATCGGCTGAAGCTGAAAGCCCAGCACATTAATTGCCCCAACGCCGTTTAATTGTCAACAGTTGAACTTGTTGTTGCTGTTGTATTGTTTGACAATTGCAAATTATTCGAATAGCCAACTGTTTGGCCTACAAAAGCCTTTTTGCGCCTCGCTCTCTTTCACTCGCCTTCTCACTCGCTCTCCCCGCGTGTCGCACAGTCTCGCATTTCCTGCCCAGCGCCGCCGCCTCTTCCAGACAGACGGCCACAGTTGAGCTTGCGACGCGTCGCGACGCAACGCGACACTGAGACACTGCCACCGAGAGACACTGCCGGAGACGTAGACGTAGACAGAAACACTCGCTTATCCGTCCGGTCGTCGCTCCCTTTTCCCGTCTGCTGTCTCAATCGAGACTTTCGCGTGCGAAGTGTGCAAAAATTATTAACCTACCGACAATCGACAAAAAAACAACGCACAAAATCTAAACCGCTGGCGCTGCAAACCGTGAAACCATTTTGCTGGCGGCAACAAACACCAACCGGCAACAACACACGTGCGGACCACCGGAGCAACAGGTGAGTGCAGCAAAAGGTATTTATATTACAGTGATCAGAAAGCCCAAGTACTCAAATAGAGCATATATACTATGTAAATCAGGGGTTATTTTCGATATGCGTAAGGCTCTAATTTCTGCAAACATCTTGTAATCCATCACCTCGCTTTACGGCTTTAACTCGTACCAAACATTTTGGCCGTTATACGAAATGCCGTAAATCGAAACAGAAAAGTCAATACAATGGAATTACATTCAAACATTTATAAAAATAGATTATTTTTAATCGTATTTATTTCAAAAGTTAATCAAAAATTAAGAATAGAAAACAGACTTAAGTTTATATTTATTTAAAAAATAAAAAAAAATTTAAAACCCAAATGTTCGCCTTTAAACGAAACAATGTATTTCAGGGGATAGAATAAGATATCTAGATAAATGTGTATGTTTTAGCCGGGATTTTCGATTATCCCTTACCCGTTATGAGGATAAACATGGTTAAACTTCAGTTATATTTAACCAATCCAATGAAAGTTTTTATATACATTTTTGTACTATGAGGAAAATGGTCAAGGTATATTTTTATATAAAAGTCCTGAATTGTATACATAGGATTATTCACCGTGTAGTGTTATGTTCGGGTAAATATTGAAGCATTCAATTATATTATTCAGTTTTCATAATAACTCGGTCCGTTAGAGAAATTCAATCAGGAGAATTTTTATCGGAGATCCAATCTTAAACATTTAACGCAGCCTGTTCTTATCATACGTCGGAGTGATATGGAGACTGCTAAGGTGACCGTTGTATCGGCTGATATGCCTCCCAATTTGACCCTCAACATTATGTTAATTGAGGTCGATTTAAAATTGTGCTATTGTTCTAAAAATCATTAGAAAAGTATGAATAACACAAGTAAGAACGTTGCAGTCGGGTATAATCGACTGCGCAATACTCGTCCACAGTATGGTGACCTTAGTTCTAAAATTATGGGAAATGTCTTTAGAGGAGGTCATCAGTAATCTGTCTGAACGAATTGATGCAGAAAGCTTTAAAACTGAGTGGAATATATCACGCCCTCAATGAGCGTAGCCAAAAAATCTTAGCACTTTATTTGACGCGGGTATGTACGAGTATATATTCGAAATTTCATGTCTCTAGTTTTAATAGCGTGGAAAAAGATTGCGTTCATGCGAACAGACTGACGGAGAGCCGGACGGACATTGCGCAAACCCAATATACTCTTTTCCCCTCGTAGACAAGTAAAACAATCCTACTAGAGCATTATCTAGTAGTCAAAGCACATTCAAAGCACAACACGGGCACTGGCCGCAAACAAAACTAATGAAATTGAGTTATTATCTGCTATAAACACAACGTCCGAGCTATCCGGCGATAGTCAGTTGCATAATTGAGATACATCGTTAAGAGTTAAGAGTGTATAAACAGAAACTGACCGCTCAACTATAAACACCTGCAAAGGTGAGTCAGAAACACAATGAGAGGGAGAGAGGTCCTAAGGGGAAGAGGTCGTGGGGAGTGTAGGTGACTGTCGGCCATTGGGCGTGCAAAATGCGTTTGCGTAGATTTTAAAAATTTAAAAAATTCATATTTTTAATTTGAAATTACCAGCTAAACAAACTCAGCACGATCCAAGGCAGCCACAACTCTAAATGATCAAAGTCGAAAGCAATAGAACACAAGGCAGCTTTTTGTAGACCAAATAGTTTTCTGAGCTGTTTGTTTATTTAATTAGCATTTATGTGCGGGCCAGCGGCAAGGGGCCGGCAGTCTACAATAAGTGAGGTCGGGCAAACATTAAAGCGAACAACACAGACAAAAAAAGGGGAAAAAATCAGAGACATTTTGTAAGGTGTCGTCGTATCCCGTCCCCCATCCCCATCTTTATGGTGCACAATCCAATTAATGTTCGTACAATGTCCAATTTATCCGTTGCACCAAGCGAGGTATCTAAATTTAGATGCCAGCCAGCCGGCTGTCGTTTATTTTCAATCTGAGCTCCTCAATCTCAGGCTCAAGCAACCGAGTATCTAAATATCTGTTGCTCACTGCTCTTTAGTTTTTTCTGTTTATTTTTTTGTTTATTTGTGTGTTAGCGAAGTGCTCGGACACATTATCCGATCCAAGTGCACTAAAACCACGAAACTATTTAACTAATCCAAATAGAGCACCCATAAACGCCTCTCATGTGTGTGAGTGTGCGTTGAGTATGCCAAACAATTCCAAGAAAACCTTGCATGAGCAATACTCAAATATAAAGATCGTATAAGAAATTTGAATATGCATGCTCTAACAATAAGAGGATTTCAAAGCACTGTTATTCACTTTGTCACACTTAACAGTTCTTGGGAACTTACGTAATATTTTGAAAGTCCTACCCTATGTTTTTGTTTAGTTCTACAGTTAGCATAGTAATTTAGTTAGTAGAAGATTTATCATAAGAAACTAAAATGTGGAATCCAGAAATTCCGTTAAGTTTAAAAAATTGTACTTCAGCTTGTTGTTGATAAAGTTTTATATTTTCTTAATATCATATTTGGCTGCACATGGCCAATTTGAATTATTTTGTGATATCCTATGGAGATCACATAAAAATTAATTTTATAGAAATATTTAACATATTCAATTAATCGTAAACCTACCACAGCTAGTGTGTGTGGGAATTTATAAAAATTGAACATGAACTACGCGCCAGTGACGTTAAACGAATCTTTTAAGCCAATATATTTCATGGAATAGAATGAGGTATCTATATGAATATGTATTGATTAGTCGTTATGAAAATAAACGAGGTTCACCTTTAGTTATTTTATTTAACCAATTCAATGAATGATTTTATATACATGTTTCTGTTAAAAAATGTTAAAGGTATATTTTATACCATAATTTTACCAACATATAAGTCCTGAATTAAATATGAATATAGGATTATTCAGACTCAGAATCTTCGTTGTTCAATTTTTTAAACTTTCATAATAACTCGTTCCGTATCAGTTTAAAGGCACATCTGGCTGGAGTGAACATATAAAAATAAATTATGTAAAAATCGTTACCCCACAGATTACTTTGAAAGGGTATTTGAAGTGCGAGATAAACCTAACGCAGCTAGTGTGTGTGGGGGATTTATAAAAGTTTCACATGCGCCACGCGCCAGTGAAAGCAATCAAATCGGATTATATTTAAATTGCAACCACTTTGCGTTTCTTCCTCTTGCCTCGAACAGCGCCCCCATGCACGTTAGGTGAACTGTGGACTTGCCGCACAACAAGCGTCCAACACGATGTTGCAGCACACGATGACGAAGCGTAAAACGCTGATCTTCGCCTGCTTTGGCATTGCACTGGGCCTCTGCATCGGCACCGTACTGAAGAACTATCGTGCACTGGAGATTGTGAAGCGGTGCAGCATGCGCCCCTCGAATCTGAAGTCGCCCAACGAAATCATTGGCCTCAACGATGAGGACACCATACAGAATTCGCAGCGCAATTTGGTCTTTGTCGGCGTTATGACCGCCAAGAACTTTATCGAGGGTCGGGCGCGAGCCGTCTACGATACCTGGGGCAAGGAGGTGCCCGGACGGATTGCGTTCTTTAGCTCGGAGGGCAGTTACTCGGACGAGCTGCCCGTGGTGGGGCTGAAGAATGTCGACGATCGCTATCCGCCGCAAAAGAAGTCATTCATGATGCTGTACTACATGTACGAGCATTACATTGATCGGTTCGAATGGTTCATACGGGCCGACGACGATGTCTACATGGAGCCGGATAAGCTGGAGCGTTTTCTGCGCTCCATTGACAGCTCCAAGCCGCAGTTCATTGGCCAGGCGGGCAAGGGCAACAGCGAGGAGTTCGGTTTGCTCTCCCTCGAATTCGACGAAAACTTTTGCATGGGCGGTCCCGGCGTAATACTCAGCAGCGAGACGCTGCGTCGCGTCGCACCGCACATACCCACCTGCCTGAAGAATCTGTACAGCACCCACGAGGATGTCGAAGTGGGGCGTTGTGTGCAAAAGTTTGCCGGCATACCCTGCACCTGGAACTACGAGGTGGGCGCTCAAAGTTGTCCTTTAACTGACATGTGCTTAATTCAAACCCATTAATTCTAACAGATGCAGTATATATTGAGGCACAATTCGAGCGGACGCAACGCGTACACGGGCAAACTGAAGCGCAAGGAGATACACAACGCCATCACCTTGCATCCCATTAAGCAGGCGCCGCTGATGTATCGCCTGCACTCGTACGTACAGGGCCTCAAGGCCGAGGAGCTGCGCCAGGAGTCGCTGCTGCTGCATCGCGACATTAAGCGCATGGCCAAATACCTGGATGTACCCGATGATAGCACCTATATGCTGCCCAGCGTCTCACCCGGCGCTGTGCCAGACAAAGACACTGGCAAAAGACACTTTGAAGACCATAATATTCTGGGTGAGTCTAGTTATTTACATTCACAGTTCGACTTCAACTACTTAACTGATCAGAACTTACGATTTTTAAATTCAAATAACCGTTGCGAATGAATTGAGTACAAAGTTAGTTATCGGTTCACGTTTTCAGCCGCTTCAAGTTCACATGAACTGAACTACAGCGTTGCATTGCCTTATAAACTTATCGATAACGTTCGATCGATTGCACTTAAAACGTTATATTTAATCTAACACGAAATAAAAATTTACATTGCACAAGTTCCACTGATATGTTGAGACATACATATGTATGTGTATGTGTTCCCGCTCTTGCTACTGGCAAAGGGTGGCCCCTTGGCCCAGGCAGGCTGCATAGGCCATCAAATGTGGCAGCAAATTCTGCTCCATGACGCCGCTAAAGAGATGCGACTGGGGACCCTGGGCAAAGACGACCACATCCTCGCCAGAATGCACGCCCTTGGCATGTATATAGCTGGGCGTAAAGGATGCTGAGCGAAAAATAAATCATAAATAAATGATAAATGAATATGTACAGTAATACCCCGATTACTACGAAATCGCCTGCGAACATTTTGAACCAAATTCGGTGGCTCTAGCTCTTTTCGCTTCTAAGATATACTCAAAAAGCCGAGTCATGAATATATATATATACTTTTTTGGGGTCGGAGACGCCTCGTTCTGCCTGTTACATACATTTGCACAAAACCATTATACCCTGATTTACCCATTTTCAATAGGTTCAGGGTATACAAATTTGAATTTGTAAATTTTGAGTGAAAGAGCAAGAACGAGTTTCTGAAGAAAAAGTCGACTACATTAAAGAGCCAAAAACTGAAGAAACTTGTCAAAATTATTGATATAGCGGAGAAGGTCAAATAAAAGAAGTTGATCCCAACATACATATGTTGTTTCGCTCCATTTTTTGACTAAAATATTTATTAGATAAGCAAGAAAGTTGCAGGCGGGTGTCACCGACTGTGGAGCACTCATTCATAGCAGATTAAAACAATCGTTGCTTTGTACAAATATAGATTTTTATATTTTGTGAACTTTCCCGGCTTACTCGCCCCCAATTGGACGTAACAAATAAATTTTTTCTTGCTTTTAGTTGTCTGTCTGCAAAATAAGGTATACCTATAAGATGTACAGATTAAATCGATTTGACACACCCTATCTGATGCGGGTATACCTAAGTATATATACCTAAGTATACCAAGTTACAAGTCTAGTTTTAAAAGCTGCGAAATAAAAATCGCGCTCAGACGGACAAACGCACGGACATTGCACAGATCCAATATGATCTTTGCACTTCGTGACGAGCATAAAAACGAAGAAAATTGTTCACTGGGGTCACTAAGTGCGAAAGCGAAACGCATTAGCGCACTAATCGAGGTATTACTGTACAGCAAGTAATGTGAACTTACTTTTGCTTAGATGCGGTGCCGGATTCTCGCGTTTGCCGGCCTTATTGAGGCTCTGCCACTTGCCGATGGCATAGTTGAGCGTGCTGTACGGAATGCCATCCAAATCACGCTGGCTCGGATCCAGGCCCAGGATGGCAGTGCCACGACTGGCGTAGCCCGCCATTGTCAGCGTATGCGAATGATCCGCGGTGACGACGATGAGTGTTTCGCGTGCGTCGGTTAGGCGCACGGCCGTCTCGATGGCCGCATCGAACTCGAGCATCTCGTCCAGCGCGTAGCCCGCCCGCGTCTCGTGGTGGCCGTGATCGATGCGGCCGCCCTCGATGAACACAAAGTAGCCCTGGGGCTGCTGCGCCAGTCGCTCAATGGCGGCCTCTGTCATATCGCTGAGACGCGGCTGATCCTTGGACGCGGCCAAATGGTACGCCATGTGGCTGTCGCTGAACAGGCCCAGCAGGCTGCCATTGTTGGCGCCGCACTCGCGCAGCTCGCTCAGCGTACGGGCGAAACAGCCATCCGGATGCGCGTCCTGCCACTGCTTGAGCAAATCGCGTCCATCGGTGCGTTCGCTGGCAAACTTGCCGAGGCCGCCGCCCAATATCACATCCAGATTGCAGCCCGGCGCATCCTCGATCAGCTGGCGTCCTATGTCCAGCTCCTGGGATCGCCGGTTCACATGCGCATACGCTGCCGCCGGACTGGCATCCGTCAGCCGTGTGGTGGTCACAATGCCAGTCGCCTTGCCAGCGCATTGCGCCCAATGCACAATCGATTCCACCTTGGCACCCTGGGCGCTCTGTCCGATGCTGCCGTAGCTGGTCTTCACGCCAGTCAGGCACGCCGTTGCCGCGCACGCCGAGTCCGCCGTCTGGCTGTCCGTGCAGTAGGTCTTGCTCAGGCCCACATAGGGAAACCGCTCGACAACCAATTGGCCCTCCTCGCCGCTGCGGCCGGCCAGCTGGCCCTTCAGTATGCGTGCCGCCGTGAGTGTGGTGATCGACAGCCCGTCTCCCAATAGCATTATCACGTTCTTGGCCACACGAAAGTCGCCCGCGCCCGCCTCCCGATGTCGATCCAGACGCGCAGCCAGCTGCTGCTGCGCCTGTTCCAGCCAATAGCTGGCATTGCGCTCTTCCTCATTCGTTTCCGGTTCCCTCTCGCTGCCCGAGACCACTGCGAGTCCAACCAGCAGTGGCAGCATAAGCGCCGGGCGGGGCAAGTTTCTGACCCACATGCCTTACACGAATATCGAGCTGAGTTGACAATAGGAATCTAACTAGACTGTTGTCGAATCGGGTAACGACTTTTCCATTACGTAATTGTATACTGCTCCTGTGAGCTCCACAAGTGTTTGTGTACTCGTTCCGAGAGTGAAAAGAGTATATTGGCTTTGTGCAATGTCCGTCCTTATGAACGAACCGCTTTTAAATATTTACTCGCGTATAACCGCTCCCATTGGGAGCGTGGAATTCGATAAAATCAATATCCCTTATTTTTTAAGTCGAATTTATTTAGCTTGTGGGCGGATAAACCGCGAAAGTCCGTATCTCCCACAATTTTAGGGCTAGGCTCACCAAATTTGGCTGACAGTGTTCGGATGACCTCCTCACCTACACCCGACTATAAATATTAATAATCGTTCACTTGTGTGGAGTATTGTGGAAACAGGATATCCGTGTCGCAGTTTAGACCACGAAATCCAAATAGTAAGAATTTCTTCAGTTTAAATTCATTTCTGCCTTGTTGTGAACTCAGAACTCAATAATGGTACGGACAAGAGATAGAAAAAGGGTCTGTGTAGTGTGGAGATCATCAAACTCCTTGGAGCACCATTTGTGTATCCAGCGAACTATGAGATGCAAAAACTTATTTTAAATTGCATTCAGTCTGAATTGAGATTCATGTGACCATATCAATCGGTTATTTGCAGGCATTAGCCCGGAGCTGAATAAATTTGTGCCCGCGAACACGGCGGAACTATTGGACTGGTCGTTTATAGCGCGCAGCCTGTACTCGGCGGGCTCGGCGAATCCGAAGCAGAAAATCGACTCGGCAATGCGCGAGGGTCTCGAGGATGTCATAACCGAGGTGATGGAGAACATCAACTATTATTCGCGACAACGCGGACGCGTCATTGAGTTCCGTGAGCTGCTCTACGGCTACCATCGACTGGACGCTTTGCACGGCCAGGATCTCATACTCGATCTGTTGCTCATCTATAAGAAGTATCGCGGCAAGAAGATGACGGTGCCCGTGCGGCGACATCTCTACGTGCAGCGCGCCTTCACGGGCATTTTTGTCAAGGAGCTAGACGAGGATTTCTACAATGTCACGCTGCAGCAAAGTGAGTATGGCAAAACTGACTTCATTCAAATATGTCAGTAATTACAATTTGCAGAGTAATGTCTTAAGTAATTATTTTATCTAGTCATAATTACTGGTAATTACTATTTGCAATGGTTTGCCAATTACATAAAAATAATTGCACGTAACCAAGTAATTGTAATTAAAAGTAATTAGTTCCGCATAGTAATGTGACTGCATTCGAATCAAGCCTTATTTTCCGCGGGTTTTTTGGGGATCCTCTCAATTGTAGTCTAAATTTATACTTTAAATTCTAATTTACTCGTTGAAAGTATTTTATTAATTAATTAATATGACTGCATTCGATTAAAGTCTTATCTTCTTTAGGTCTCTTGGGCAACCTCTTTTTTGGTAGTTCGTAACTTTACTTTAATTCCTCAAGTAATTGTAATTAAAAGTAATTAATTTCGCCTAGTAATGTAACATTCGATTCAAACCTTATCTTCTGCAGGTCTTTTAGGTAGATTCTTAATTGTAGTCTTAAAATTTACTTTAATTACTCAAGTAATTGTAATTGAAAGAACTCAATTAATTAATTAATATGACTGCTTTCGATTAAAGCCTTATCTTCTTTAGGTCTCTTGGGCGACCTATTTTTTGGTAGTTCGTAACTTTACTTTAATTCCTCAAGTAATTGTAATTAAAAGTAATTAATTCCGCATAGTAATGTAACTGCATTCGAATCAAGCCTTATCCTCCGCAGGTCTCTTATGCAGCTTCTTAATTGTAGTCTGAAATTATACTAATTACTCAAGTAATTGTAATTGAGAGAATTTAATTAATTAATTAATATGACTGCATTCGATTGAAGCTTTATCTTCTTCAGGTCTCTTGGGAAGTCTCTTGCACAACAGCATGGCGCGCCTGAGCAGCCACTTTACCATGGCCAGCAACCTGCTGACGCCGCCGCAGGACAAGATTGTGTTCGTTTTGCCCATGGCCGGTCGCCTGGCGACCTTTCAGCGCTTTCTGCTCACCTATGAGCGTGTTTGCATATTGGCCTCGCAGCACTGCGATCTGCTGGTGGTCATCTTTGGCCCGCCCGAGGAGCTGACGGATCACCTGCAGCAGCTCAACGAGCTGCGCGCCCGCCACATCTACAAGCAGATCAACTATATACAGCGGAGTGGACAATTCTCGCGCGGCGTTGCCTTGGACATTGCCGCCCGCTCCTCGTACATCCGTCAGCAGGACATTATACTGTTCATCGACGTCGATATGGTGTTCAGCGTGGAGACGCTGCAGCGCGTACGCATGCACACTCAGCGTGGCCGGCAGGTCTATCTGCCCATTGTGTTCAGCCAATATGATCCGAAGCGTCGGGGAAGCGGCAGCGCCTCCGAATCGTTGCCGATTGGCGATGAGAACGGCTACTTTAGGCAGTTTGGCTTTGGCATTTGTGCCATTTACAAGTCGGACATACTGGACGATGATATTAATGGCTTTGACAAGGACATCACCGGCTGGGGCCTGGAGGATGTCAAGTTTCTCGAGAAGATTGTGCGTGTCGGCACGCGCCAACATGGCTTTCTGTCCAACACGGCCGAAGTGCCGCTCGACTACAACGAGGCCGCCGAACAGTGGCGTCGCCTCAGCGTGTTTCGTGCCCCAGACCCGACGCTGGTCCACATCTACCACGACATTAGCTGCGATGTCCAGCTAGACGCGCCCCAGTACAACATGTGCCTGGGCACCAAGGCCAACTCGCTGGGCAGTACCCGGCTCATGGAGCAGCTGTTCTTCAACAATCGCCAGAACGTCGAGTTCATTGCCGAGTTTAATCGGCAGAAGCATCAGGCCAGATGATGAGATGGCGTCGTCGTAACGTTGGCGTGTTTCACCATAGTATTATGCTTAACGTTTCCTATCAGTGCGTCTGTGTATATGTTTGCGTGTGCATGAGTGTGTGTGTGTGTGTGTGGGCGTGAAATTACCTGTTGCCAGCAAAAAAAAGCCAAATGAAAAGGTATGTTATGAATTCTGAAATAGAACTATACCTTATATCGATGAGAGCGAGTAAGGACGAGCGAAGAGGGAGATGGAGAAAGAACGAGAGAGAAGATACATTCAGACGCATTCGGCATGCCGAATCATGAAAGCCCTTGCAAAACTATCAAGTACTTGTCATGCCTTGACACTTACTTGACCATCTTGTTCCTTGAGCAAATTATGAAATGTCTGCCCTTCTTTTACAACAATTAAGATGCTTTATTAATCATGTTGAAATAACTACAAAACAAAAACAAAATTTTCCAGTTTCAAACGCATTTTTGGACGACTGTTGTTCCTATGTACATAATTACTTCATTCATTAATCTAAGACCAACTCGTAATTATAAACTTATCCAAATTAAATGTAAGATCATGACATTATTTTTTACTTATGAAAAGGTTCACTATTTTTCTGAAACAAGTAGTCCTTATGTCTAAAAATATTTAAAATCTTGTTCCTCGCGCAGTAACTATTTCAAATGTGGTACATTTTAAATGTAGCCAATATTTGTCAACTAAATGCGAACATATTTCTTAATATAAATAATTATTAATTATGTGTACGTGTATTGTATACTGTTAATTGGCCTTTTGCAAGGGCATGCTAACACACATTGAATATATATTTACTTGTAAAGAACTGTTTCGAGGTTGCGCTGTTGCAGCAATAATTTAATCGTAAGTCATCCATATGTAGCTTAAATTGTTGTAAAATTTAAAAATATTTGTACATAAGTTATACATAACACAAAATATTTTGGTTGCTTTTTCTTGCTTTTGTTCTTGTGTGGAAAGTTAAAATTTGATGTAGCAATTACATATAGTCGACGGGCTGGATACCTAGCAAAGCCAGTGCTGAATTGAGCACCTGGCGCACTGCCTTCACCAAGTAGATGCGAGCATAGAGAACGGGCATCAAATTGGTGCGCTGCTGCACGAGTATCTGTTTGTTGCGATAGTAGCGGCTAAACAGACTAGCCAAATTGACAATGTAGCGCACGAGTAGATGCACTGCGCACTGGCCCTGATCCAATTGAACCAGTGTTGACTCGACGAGCTCCGGGAATGTGAGCAAATAGCCATAGATCAGTTGCCAATCGAGCTGAGGATCGAAGCAAAAACAATTATAAGAACATCCATAATGCCAAACACAAACAGGCGAGCGCACCTCATCCTCAAGTACACTGAGATCGACTTTGTCCAACGGCGGCAACGGTTCATAGGCGCCCTCATCCACCTGGGCGGCAAAGCTGCGCAACAGTGTTTCGAGACGTGCGGAATTGTATAGAATATAGTTGGCGCCCTTGGAGCTGCCCAAGCCATTGCGCACCACAGTAGCGCCAGTGCCATGGCGCACCTCAAACAAATCAACAATTACGGCTGCATGACCAAGGCGCTGCATTAGGGTCTCGAAGTCATTACCCTTGGCACAATCACGCACGCCATGGCGGTGCATGGCTATAAGCAGCATATCGTTGGAGCGCAAACTGCAAATACGTTAATGTCAAAGATGGGGTGACGACAATCACATCGTGCTGCACACTTACGCCATGTAGCTGCCGCTGGTCAGCAATGTGGCTGTTTTTTTGGTCGGCTCTAGCACTGGGCCGCACACCATGCGCACATTCTTCTTTTGCGACTGGTCGGAGAGGCGACGTGACTGGTTGTTGCACTCAACGGTCACGAGCATTGTATCATCGGTCTGCTCCTCGGGCTCAACGAGGCGCCAGTTGGCGTAGGCCAGCAAGCGATGCACAATGAGAAACAGTTGCCGGGCGCGAAACTTGTGCAGCTCTTTGGTTTTGCCGACATCCAGATCAGAGAACTGTTCGTGTAGGGTCAAGCAGAGAGTCGGCATGATCGCCGATCCTTTATCCAGCTTCTTGTGCTTGCCATAATTATCGCCGCTCTTTAGTACAGTGTCGAGGACATAGGCAATTATGGGTGAACGATGAAAGCGCAAGGCATAGCGCTCCTTGCGCAGTTTTGTGACATACTGTAGTGGAAATATCCACATCTGGCTCTGCTTCAACAGATTCTCCATGCACTCATCATCAGGCAGCATTTGTTCCGATTGCGAGCGCAACTGCAATTTCTGCTTCTGGGCAAAGCAATACCAATTGATCCTGCTTGCTGCAATGCTCAGATCTCCCCCTCGACCAGATTATCGTTGTGATAGCGTATAAGCTCGCCATAGCGTTGCATACGTTGGGCATCCCCGTTCTCAGGATATATGGCGAAGTACTCAATCAGTTGGCGTGTCAACTCGGTTAATGGATTCTGCGACATGTTTATGCCGTGCAGCCCGATATATACTCGCCTGGGAAATTATGTGAAATGTGTTAGAAAAGACAACTAAAAAACCGAACTAACAATATGAAAATAATGTTTTAGTTTTACACGAGCCGTGGGCCCAAGAAAATGACAAGTGAATTGGCGCTAAGTGAAACGACTTGATAAAGTTTCGATTTATTTTTTTGTGAAATTTTTGGAAAAATTTACAGCTCTGGACGGGACGCTGTCTGGTTTGAAAGTGAACAATATGAAACTTACCTTCTTGCTCAACAGCCTCGTCGCCAGCTGTGCGTTTTGAAAAAACTTAAATATTTCTCGTTTCTCGATAGCAATTTCAAGGAAAGTCCAAATTAGCGATAATGCCTACTACACGGCCGTAGCGAGTGTTATCGATAGCGTTGCGATAGCTGAATATTTGTGTTTTTGACGTCATGAACATCAAACCTGAGAAACGATTCAAATGTCATCACAAACATTAAACCTATAGAGATTTAACGAAATCGAAATTTAAAAAGCTGAGATTTAAAATGTTTAAATTCTTGGAGTTACCCGCCTTATGCTCACGATTGACATACCTAGGAACGCTTTCGTTATACAGCGCTAAAACAAAAGAGTGCGACGTCACACTGTGCTGTGTGCACTAATAATTCGGATCTATGCCAAGTTTCATTAAGATAAATTGGCTGTTTTAGTCGTTATTTTCATGCAGGCGCGAGCAAAATTTCTGATTGTGACGTCACAACGCAAAGAGCGCAGAATCCTTTGCATAACCTGTAGCTCTCAATATCAATTCAAGGTCTTACCGATAACTAATGCAAGCTTCATGCAGCTGTCAAACTATCGATAGTTCTTGGAAGCAACGAACAACAACAGAAAAGAAAAGAAGCGCAACACTCACAAAATAGACACATAAAATATAGCATTCATATTTATATATATATATATGTATGTGTGTGTGCGTGTAAGTGTGCGAGCTTGCTTGTGTGGGGGCGTTTTGTTGTTAGCACTCATAACAAACCGTAAGCAATGCCGCGTAATTTAGGCTCAGGATCGCTGGTGGTGGATCTGGGCGTTGTCTGCCTGGTCTGCTTGCGTCCGGAACCCGGATATTCCTCGATCTATGTCCGGGACATCGAGACGCCGCAAATGCAAATTGTGGACAAGATACGCAGCTGCACCGCACTGCAGCTGGGCAGGCACCAGCTTTCCCAGCTGCCGGACAAGATTTGCCATGGATGCCGCAACGAGCTGAGCATCACGTACCGTTTTCAGGAGAAGTGCCGGGTAGCGCAGAAGGTGTTCCAATCGGCGACCACGGCCACCTTGCTGCTGGACGTGGACAAGGTGGGGCTGGAGAAGGCGCAGCAGCTCAAGTTGCCGCCCAGTCTTAAAATCAAGCGACTCGAGACGGAGCCGGCCTCCAGCAAAGTTAAGTATTATAACAAAGATGACGATTATGATTGTGGTGTTGATGATATGGGGACGCTGACGTTGATACAGCCGGACGACGCGGCGTCAGCCCTGGTGCTGCAAGATGTGACGGCAGCTTCATCCGACAATGAGGATAACAAAATGATAGCGCTGGACGTTGACTGGGCAGCCGAGCAAACGGAGGAGCAACTGCAGCAGCAATCGGAGGCAGATTTAAAGCTAGAGGTAGAGCAGGATTTTGAGCAGGAGATGGAGCCGGAGGAGGACAATGACTACATACTGCCCGAGGAGCAGCGCGTAGTCGCACAGGCAATGCCATGTATTCCACTTGACAGCGGTGTGCGCAGTCGCCGCGCCACGGAGCCCAAGATTTGCGATATCTGCGGCAATACGTACAAGTATCAGCATGCTTTGAACGCGCACATGCGACGGCACAACAACGAGCGGCCGTATCCATGCGAGGTATGCCAGAAGGCGTTCATCTCGAACGTGGAGCTCCGCCGGCACATGCGCGTCCATACTGGCCAGAAGCCGTACGGTTGCCATTACTGCGAGCGCCGCTTTTCCGACTTTGGCAGCAGCAAGAAGCACGAGCGCATCCACACTGGCGAACGCCCGTACGTCTGTGAGGTGTGCAACAAGGGGTTCGCCTACGCCCATGTGCTATCCGTGCATCGGCGCACGCACACCGGTAAAAAGCAGTTCCAATGCACCCAGTGCGATAAGGGATTCACCAAGAAATGCTATCTGGCGACCCATCTCGAACAGCATCGCACCGGCCAGCCGGACACACAGGAGGTGGCCCCAACTCCGGTTCAGCGGCTGCCCACGCGCAAGCAACAACAGCGACAGCAACAACAACAGCAGCAGGAACTCAAAAAACAGCAGGAACTGCAGAAACAGCAGGAGCAACAACTGCTTCAACAGCGACAGCGACTGCAGCAGCAGGTGCGCTACGACGATGACCCCGATGAGGATGATGGTTATGACGATGAAGATGTCAGTGTCGGAATCAGCATGGAAACCCTAAACCAGGTGGGCGGGGAGGCCAAGGTGTTGGAGGAGTGCATTGTGACCAACGATTTTATGTTCAACGACGAGGATGGCGACGATCCTGAACCGAACATGGATGATTATCACGACACCGAGTTGGACGACAGTGAATTCCACAGTGTGGAGCACGTGAAGGGGCCCTACGAGTACGTCAGCGATCTGCTTGATCCCGATGATCTGGTCAGCGATGCCAAATACTTGATGGAATAGTTCCCCCATCCCTCCCCCTATCTTCCCCCCACCTATAGGTCTTAAGTGTAATGCATGCAAAACAAATTAGAATAGTGCTCATCAGCTGTGTAAATAAAGCCGAGTTGGCAACGGTTTCCAACATATTAAAACAAAAACAAAACCAGTAGAAGCAAGAGGACTCGACTGGGAGAATACCCTGAATCCTTCAATATAAAACGTAATTGTGTCTATGTTCGATGTGTGTGTGTATGTGTGAGCATATTAACGCTTGTCAAATTTGACAACACGTTTCCTTCAATAACTATTGTGTTTCTTAACTTATCTTGATGCAATAGAATATTTAAGAGCTATAGTATATGTATTTAAACGTTGATGTGGTGTCTACAGCTCTCATAAACTACGAAATAGGTTTAAGAAATCTGCCGTTGTTGAAAAACGGTTTGGGTTATTGATCACTTGAAATAAACTTGATCTGCATGCAATGGACGAGCCTATATTCAAAAACTTAGTCTCTGGATTTTTGCTTTTCATTGTTGACTAAGAATACTTAATGGGCTCGGAGATGCCGCTTGCTGTCTGTCACACACATTTGCACAAAACCTATATACTCTTGTTACCCGTTTTCAATGGCTTCAGGGTATAAACATTGTCAAAAAGTCTATTTTTTGAAACTTGGAATAACAGCTGTGTGCACAAGAGCAACAGGTTGTGCCCCACATATTGCACGGTCCAACAATAATTATGGGCTCCAGACACAAATTATGCTTCACTCCACCGTATATATAAAATAAACCTTCATTCATATATATGTATGTATATATCGGGCAGTTTCATACAATAGGATTCTAGCCCTCTCGTTTTCGACCTTTTCGACAGAAGTTTAATGTTTCAAATTGTTGTATCTTTAACAAGTAATTTTAGCACAAACAGTTCTTTATATAAATACTGTGCTCGTCCGGGAATTTGAGCGTCCACAACTTGAAACTTTAATCAAAAATTCTAATTTTTAAGCACCTCTTCTGTTTTCTATTCAACAGTTTAAAATATATAGATATACCACGATTTATATGAAATATCAAATAAATAATATATCACTAAAAAAAACTGCTAAATTGCTATTCGGGTTTTGGTTTTTCTTCTATGTATGTTTTCAGTAAAAGTCAGTTATTAAAAATAGTTTTCATTTAATATAGTACGTGTATATTTGCTATAAAAATTCGGACAATTGAGCTAACAACTTTTTGAAGAGGGAAGTTCTTGGTTTTGGATTCGCACGTTTCTGCAGCTCAGTAGATGAAATGCGAGAGCACGTTTTGAACCGGTTTGCGGCGAGGTCAACGTTTTGGCCAACGGCTAACAGAATTATTAACATAATTTATTTTTAAACTATTGTAAAACTTCGCCCTACACATGGAAAATGGTGTACAAATATTTAAAGGAAAACAAGAAAACAAGATGAAGATTTGTAGGCTGCGAACATTAAAATAATAAATTACAGTTTGTCAATGGCGACGAGATGGAACAATAAAACTTGAACATCAGCCGGCGCCGTCCTAATCCTCAAAGGTAATGCGGCCGGGCCCATGGTTCTTCATGTAGCGCCTGTAGGCTTTGTAGCGCGGATTCTCGGCCAGCTTCTTTTTCATCTCCTCATCCTGATCGGCCTTCCACGCGATGAAATTGTCACGCTGCCACAGCTCCAGCTGCAGATACTCCTCGATCAGATGGCCCTCCAGCGAATTGAACTGATTCTGACCCATGCCCATGTGGCGGCGTATCAAATAGAGCTGCTGCTCCCGTCCGTACGGCTGCTTGAGCACCGTGTAGCGCCAGAACCACAGCGCGTGCCACACAATGAAATTGAACAGCGTGTACGGGCAGATGAGCAGCTGCACCCAGAGGACGTCCCACAGCGTTGGCTTCGCATAGCCGCCCTGCACGTCCATTTTCTCCTCGATCACCTTGCGTATGATCCGCTCCAGTTCCTCCTTTTGCTCCGTTTTTGACAAGCGATTCTTGCCCTTGCGAGTGCTCGTGCGCTCCTGGATTTCGTCGCGCGCTATGTCCAGCGCCTTGTTGCGGTACTTGGGCACCGTGGCAAAGTACTTGATGGCCGCATCGTAGCGCTGCCAGCCAGAGTAATACTGGATCACCGATATGATGGTCAACGTCACTACAATCACTACGCGCACATCCACCTTGGGGGCCACTCGTCGTCGATAGTAGCGATAGTAATGCGCATAGTACGCGTCCGGATTGTCCAGCATGTAGTCGTAATCGGTGCGAGACTCCTCATCGCGCAGTATCTCGTAGGCGGTAGCCACCAGCTTAAATTGCTCCTCCGCCAGCGCCTTGGCCTCCTCGCCACGATGCAGATCCGGATGATGCTTGCGTGCCAGCAACCGATACGCCTTGCCAATCTCCGCTTTCGAGGATTCGCGCGTGACGCCCAACACATCGTAGCAGTTCTCCTTGCCGCAGTAGAGGCCGTCCAACAGGCCCACGCATAGCGTTGGCAAGACGCAGCAGACCAACAGCCAGCTGTACAGCCACCTTATAGACTGTGTGTGTGGCATTTTGTATGAGTGTGTGTGTGTGGCAGGGAACAGCTGTTGTTCCTGGCTGCCTAACGTAGGCTGTGGGTCCGAACTGTTTGACAGTGGTGCCCCTATGAGTGCTTACTACTTGGCAACTGTAGTTGCTGTTCCGTTCTTCGCTACGTCGCTTCTATGCTGGCGCTGGGGGGCCTTTGGCACTTTCACCTCGGCTTCTTAATGTTCTGTGCAGTTGTCTAGAGTTGTAGTGCTGTCCAATGGAGCCACATTGGTTCCGCCGCGTTGCAAAATGAACCAGCTTTTATGATTTGAGGTTCGATTTCGAAATAAAAGGATAAAGTAAATTAAATTGGATAAACGCATTTGTACTTGCTCGTGTCGAATGGAATGGAATTCTAAAACATTTTTGCTCTTGATGCAAATGATCTAACAATTTTAATTTTTGAACCTTTGAAAATTGTAAGTGCGTCAGATGCTGCCTTTTTTAAATAGCGAAACACCTTAGCTGTTTGAACTTGGATCAAGTTCAATTTCTGAAGCAGTTCCGATAACTACATCGCAAACCTGCCAATCGGCGTCACCAAAATTTCTAGTTGATTTGCCGGCAAATTTATGCAGTCGTCTTAGAAAACACTTCGTGCTAAAGTTCCTATATAAACTGATAGCATGGAGTTTATAAGTAGTGTTGAGGATGTCAAAAAAACTATTATTGAAACCTCACAGTTTATAAAGACACTGGAAAATTGTAAGTCAATTGTTGAACTCGGCTGCCGCTTGTTGATTGTTGAAATTTCATTAAGGTTGTGATGACAGTTTCCACGGCGAAATCAAAAAGCTGATCGATGAAACGTCAAAGGAACGTCTGGAGCTGGGGGAAGAACTTATTCGACTGAAGGCCAACCAAAAGCGAATAGATGCCATTTTACAGCAATCCGCCGCCAATACGAACACAGTGGAAGAGTTTGACAGCAAGTGCAAGGAACTTTTCAAAAAGGATGAAAAGAAACGCGTTAACATAAAACAGACGGCAGAGTATAAAGAATTTAAGAGGGAATTCGATGCTGTTTTTGGTAATGCCACAAACTTGGAGGATGATGTAACCGAACTGACCAGCGACAGTGTTGTCTCCATGTACGATCCTTGGTCAAAGGCGCTTATGTTGAATCCGGTGCGCAACACGAAATGCGGTCATCACTACGATCAGGATTCCGTGAAGGCCATCATGAAGGACAATAATGGTGTACGGTGTCCAGTTGTGGGTTGCGCAAGCAAATCCTTTATTCAGCCGAAATTTTTGGAGCCCGATCTGACGTTGCGCGACAAAATTAAAGCCTTCAAGGGAGCGCAGGAATTGTCAGAATCATCATCGGAGGATGACAATTAAAAAGCCATTGTATTATTATATATATTTGTTACAGCTTTTCAACATACATTCAATTGCATTCGTAAATAACAGATATTTAAACTATAATATAGTCAATAAGTGATTTATTTAAAAACGATTAAAGGATGTCGAGATCTTAATAAATTAAGTATTTAGTATGATGTATTTAGTAAGTATTTAATTAAATAAATTAAACCTATCAAAAAATTGATTATCGAATTTCGTAATATCTGTAATTTAACTGCATAAAGCGAACTATTCGTTCCATGAATATCATATCTGACGGTTGCGCAAAGAACAGGTTCGTTATTCGGAGGTAAAGAGCGCGATTTAAGAAAGTGTGACGTCACAACAGTGGTTCGTTCAATACAAATTAAACGACTGAACTTACTCTTTAAATTGAGCTATTAGCGCACACAGCACATATCATATAGCGCTGATAGTTGGATGAAAACACGTTTTTGCTTTTAAAGTTGTTTTGATCTAATTAAAAACTTGCGGATTTATTAGGCGCGTAGTGCTGTTCAAAAAGATTCTATACAAGCTGCAAAAAAGTCGTGAGTTTATTAGGAAATAATCGATATATTTTGATAGAGACAAATCGTATAAATGGACTTGCCACCCAGTTTGCTTTGTGCCATCTGGCAGTGTTCACAGCTGTTTAGCCCAAAACAAGTTGCAAATATTCGCCCATTGGATCAAAAAGCGTTTTTACAACAAATGTGCATGCAGCTAGTAAATAATTGGGACGCTGTAGCACGGCAGCAGCTGCAACAGCATCGCTTTCAACTCTGACGCAACTAACTTGCCTGGAAGCAGCGCTGGCAATGATGCCGACGCCCATGTCCGCATACGCATACGATGTGGCCAGCCGCACTCACACGCCTGCTAAGAAGACGCATTATTTATATAATCCTGGTGCTCCTGGCTCTTGTCTACGTATTCGGCAACCTCTTTGATCGGGTGAGTTCGAACGGCAACGAGCAACCATCGATCGCAAATAACAATACATAAATCAAGCAGAAGGGTGCCTTCAGCGCGCTGCATTACGATGAATATAGACCGCAACGGACGCGTCCGCTGCTTTGGCAGCAACAGTTGCTGCCGCCCGAGGAACATCTCAATCGGACACGGGATCCGGAGCAACGGTGCCGCAACTCGGTGCAGGGACGTCAGCTGCTGGCCGATGAGCATGGTTTCGTATGTTTACGCGAGCAGCTGCTGGCCAACGGCTGCTGCAACGTGGAACTACCAGACATCAGTTACTACAGCTGCCGCAGCTGCAATGCCAGCTCCCACTGCTGCGCTGTCTACGAATACTGTGTTTCCTGTTGCCTACATCCGGACAAGAGGTCGCTGCTGGAGCAGGTGCTGCAGGCGCAAGATACACAAAAATACATCTATGCCACCGTAGTGGATCACTTTGAGCTGTGCCTGGTCAAGTGCCGCACCAACTCGCACTCCGTCGAACACGAGAACAAGTACCGCAACGAGGCGGCCAAGTATTGCTATGGCACCACCGAGGCGCACGAATCGCAACGCGAAGTGGCGCCCAGGGGCGGTCAGGGTTAGTTATATCACAGTCCTAGGGCCACAAAAGTCGTGTGCAATCTCTATATATATTTCATGTTGGATGCTTGATATTGCATCCATTTGTTATTGCCATGGGTGTTCCTATGACTATCCACATGATGTACAAAAGGAAATGAAAATTCGAATACGGGACCATCGTGCCACAGCCTCAACAGTTTCCAAATGAATGAGTTGTAATTCGTTAGTTAGCTTTATAAAAAAAATCGCCATGTTCAAAATGCGTTAAATGCTCGAGTTATATGGCCTGAACTCATTGAAAATGGGTAAAAAGGGGAGAAGGAGGCAACTCCAACCCCATTAAGTATATATAATCTTAGTCAGCGTTAACAGCCGAGTCGATCTAGCAATATCCATCTGTCCGTCTGTATGAAGGCACCGTTCTTGTGAACTATCAGAGCTAGAGACGTCAGGTTTTCAAATATAGGCTCCTCATGACATGCGCACATCAAGTTTATTTTAAATGATCGATAACCAGCTCGTTTCCCTAAAATCGATACAAATCTACAACAGCTTTTGATTTTTTAAGCTAATTTCGTAGATTATGAGAAGTGGAGACCACATGGACATTTGAATATACTATATAGCACTTAAATTATCTATTGCAAAAAGTTATTCAAGACGAGTGGTAAAATTTGAAAATTTTGAAAGCCAATTGGTAACAATTTGCGTGTTTTAATGAAAAGTTCAGGGTATCTACAAGACGACCTTCGACTAGAGTATTTTTACTATTTTTTTTTTTGTTTGTAATTTTATCTCAGGTTTTTGACGTAATCTATAAATTTAGTTCGCAATTATAACAACTAGACGATTCTGTTTGGAAGTTTCGGACAATTTTGCTAGAATACGATTTAGTTGAATTTGTGTTAAGGTTATTTTAAATGCATAATTATGTACATAGACCCATAGATATCAGTTATATATAGGCTTAATGATTTTTGTGCTTTATTGATAGTAATTTATTTAAATGGTACGTAAAACATTGACAGTACATTTTCGATTGTTGTTTTAAATGGCTTACAGTGGTTCCTGAAACACTTCGTTGTGATTGATGCCATAATGGATGATGCCGTCGCGAATATAGCCCCATGCCATGCGGCGTGATGTCCAACTGATGCCCACTTCCCCACTGTGATCAATTACGATGGCGCCGCCGGTGCCGGCGATGCGCTCTGTCATCTGCTTACATTCCTGGTCGGCGGCCGCTTGAGCGGAGAGTTTCTGGTGTTGGATAGCGCCTATTATGCGCTGGGCTAGATTGTAGCGCATTATGGTCTCACCATGGCCGGTGGTGGAGACACCGCCAATAGCGTTTTCGGCATAGGTGCCGCAGCCCAGCAGTGGGGTGTCGCCAATGCGTCCCGGCCATTTGCCCGTGATGCCGCCCGTTGAGGTGCCGGCGACAATTAGTCCACTCACATCCATGGCAACGGCGCCCACAGTATCTCCATTCGGATCGGTGCGCGCATCATCTAGTTCGGTGCGCGCAAAAGTGGTGTCCACGCCCTGCGCCTCCTGCTCCTTGAACTCGCGCAACGCTTGACGGGCACTCTCGGTGACAAGAGCGCCTGCCGGCAGCCGTTCGCTGCCGGTGCTCAGCGCCAGATCCAGAGCCGCCTGGCCGCCAAGAAAGACGTGACGTCGCTTCTCCATTAGATGGCGCGCCACCGTAATCGGGTGCATCACATCGCACAGCAAAGTCACGCAGCCGGCACGCAGATTGCGGCCCTCCATGAAGCTTGCCTCCATTTCCACGCCGCCGGCTGTGTTCAGGCAGGAACCGTAGCCCGCATTGAACGACTCGTCCAGCTCCATGGAACGCACCGCTGCCTCCACGGCATCCAATGCACCGCCAGACGCTTCCGTCGTCGGCTCAAGATGCACCCAGGCGGCACGCAGCGCCTCCCGGATGCCCTTGAACTTCCCAGCTACGCGCGAGTCGGTTATGTCCCCAGCTCCGCCATGTATCAAGAGCACGGGTCGCGGCATGTCCAATCTCTAAATTGCTTCTACTGCTTGTCGCTTGCTGCTGAACGCGAACTCTGCTCCGCTTGCAACTGCATAGCTGACGCCCCAAAGTCCAGATGAAGGCTGCCTTTATCTTCTTTTTGCTTCTTCTCTGTCGTTTGCTTTGTGCTTAGTTTTGTATACCCTGCACCCATTGGGAATGAGTAAAGGTGTATTGGTTGTGTACAAATTTATGTAACAGGCATGTGGAGGCATCACAAAGTAAATGCAGCTCATAGCTTATTTCAATCTTATCTAAAATAACTAAATTACAAAATATATTAAAATTGTAAAAAAGGAGTTTGTTAGTCTTGTGTTTTAACTTATTAAATATGACTTCAAGTATGTTTTGTAAATTTTGTATCAAATAAAAAGAGCTCTGCTTGATTGATTTTTTACTTTCTTCCAAGCGAGAGAGAATCAACAGTAAATAGCGCCAAAAGCATAATGCAATATTTTTAAATTGTAAATTACTTTAGTAAATAGGTCGCTAACTAAACTTGCATAGATCGATAAATACCTATAAGGTAAGATTTGAGGGGCATATTAAATATATATCAACATACTCAGACAGCGAATATATTAATATAACAAAATGTTGCTACGAATGCAAAATGTTCTATAAATGGATATTAAGTACTATAGTCTGTGCTTTGGTTTGTACATACATTTGTATGCTTATTTTAAGTCCTCAAAATTTCATAATGATAATACTCTTAGCTTAAAAGTTATATATGCGTGTGATTTTGTATATCTGTGTATGAATGCAAAGGGGTTTAATGTGTGTGATGACAGAGTCCGCGGTATCACATAGTCGGGCGCTCCCGACTAGAGCCTTATCGCTTGTTCTTTATTGCTTTGTTTTTGTTTGGCAGCTCGTGACTCGTTTTGGGGTGGACCCGTTTGACAGCATTTTCATTCGCATCCACATCCCAGTGCTCAGTTGACACTGGTTGCTGCATGTTTATCGATCATTAGGTACAATCGATGACAATTTTGATAATTGCGCATTGCCTGTATATGTAATATGTTTAAGTCAAAAAATAAGTACGATTTATGGAAAAAAGTGCATTGATTCCTCAATTTGTGCAAAACTTGTGGATTCCATGGGTCGTCGATGCGCCGAAGTGTTAAAAAATCACGGAGGCACAACAAAATATTACCATAACCCTATTATTTCAATAATTTAAAGAAAAAAATTGTTTCTTAGTTTTAAGTCGTTTGTTTCTATTTTTTCCCAGGCCCAAAAAATGAAATCAATTTTCATATTGATAAGAATTATCGTAAAGCCAATACTTTTTGTTTTTTTTAAACATAATGGAGTAAACATTAAATATTAAATATATCATTTGAAACAAAATAAGTTTTACAGAAGAAAACTTACAATTTACAAAAAAAGGCCGTTTCTATTATTTTTTCCATGACTGTATGTACATATATATAATCTCAGTCAGTATTATGTTCATTTATGTCAAATTCATTCTATGTCCTATATCCAAAAGGGAATACAGGTTTGTAAAAATATTTGTGACGGGCATAAGGTTGTATACATATTCTTCATATTCAGCATTAACATATGAGTCGATAGTCACGTTCCTTGGTCTAAATAAACGGGTATATTTTTAAACGAGCCCGGATTCTCGTTGTTTAGTTGCCTATATGCCTGAGCACTTAAACAAATCATTTACAGCTTTATAAATTATATGATACATGATGACGTCTGTTCGCCATCTGTCTGTAGATAAGGTGTTCAGATTTTTTGAATACCACTGTGGGTGCAACACATCGAATTCGATCTATCGATCTATATATCTTCTTCAATCACTATTTTTTATAGGCAGATTACAGGTGACCTTTAAAGATCGCGCAACTTTTTTTTGATACTTCCACAAATTACAAAAATAAAATTTTAGAATTTGTTTGTAGTTTTTAATGATTGTGTAGGATACCTTAAGTTGAGTTTTGCAATATCAGAAATTTACTGGTCGGGGACGTTGCTTTCTAGGACCGGAGTTTAGTTTTTTTATTTATTAATAAGCGTACATGTTTTAGTTGTAATTACACTGTGAACGAGTATTGCGCTGTCGGTTACACCCGACGGCAACTTAGTTGTTTTTATGAACTATTGAGTCAATTTTTGCAGATTGGTCCATTGAAAAAGATTTGCAGTCTTTAGCTTTTTAGTGATTTATGCTTAAAGCCAGATTCCCAAAGTTTCTGCTGAAAGACAATAAAAAACCTAGATTGCAGTAGGCATGTAAAAAAAGGTTTGAATATTGTAGTATTTGGATAGCCATGCATTTTGTGTTGTCTGTTTGAAAAAAGGTCTCGCATCAAATCAATAATTTGTGTCTGAATTGTGTGCGAACGAAAACTCACAACAAAAAAAAATAAAAATAAAATAAAAAATAAAATAAATAATTAAACAAATAACAAAATTAGAAATACACAAACGAATATAATTCAAGCACTGGTAATAGGCACAATAAAACATATTTAAATAGAGAGCACGAATAACACTCCAATTATAAGACAGATCGCAATGGATACAAAGAAACCAAATGATGAAGTAAAATCCTCTGAGCAGCCATCGATTACTGATCAAGAGAGTGAGCACGGCTCTCGATGGATTACGGTGGGCACACAAACCGACGATTTGAAAATTAGAAGCCTGGGCACACTACCGCAACCGCGCAAATTTGCAAGGCCCAAAACAACGCATCAGCAGCAGCAAAAGTGGCCGGAGATGAATGTGGAAGCTGCTGCTGAGGCGGACAAGTGTTTAACCCGAAACAAGGCCTGCCAGACCATAAAGACCGGTGTCAAGCGCCTGGCGGCGGACACGCAAATGGATAACCTAAGGGCCGTAATGTTCCAAAGGCGAAAGCTATCTATAGATTCGGATCGAGCGCGCCTCGAGAAGCTAATGGAGCAGATCAATGCCGATCCGCCACCGCCATGGCATCAGGCGTCATTGATGTGGCTGGAGGTGGACAAGTTGGAGAACCGTATTGAGGAGTTCGACAAGGGCAATAGATCGGTATAGGGAGGACATATACAAAAGGAAAAACGGAAAGAATCTGTTAGTTATTTTTACAATACGTATATATACATATATATAGTTATATAGATACATAGTTACATAGTACACATATACACCCCATCCCAATCTCGGATGATTGTTTGTGGCGATATCGAAGAAATAATTAAGTTCCGATTGAAGTGTGTGCGTCTTCAGCTTTTAATTGCCTTTCAAGTGCTCAACGGCTTCGGCTCTTTACCATATGAATGAACCCCTGCACGGATATGACATATAATTGGCCTGGTCCATGGCCAGGTCCTTGCCATGCTGCCGCTTAACCAGCTGACATGGTAAACGCAATCAGGCACACACACACACATACTGGCGCATATTCACACCTTTGGACGTGCGTGCGTCTTTCTGCATATTTAAAGAGGGGGCGTGGCATCAGTGCAGGTTTAAGGCTGGACGTTGTCAGTTGCCTGTATTTGACGAATTTTCCCGCGTCGCATTTGCAGTGACCTCAAGGCTCAAAGCCCTGCCAGTGACTGTGCGTGTGTGTATGTGTGTGGATGTGTGTGTGTGTGTGTGTGTGTTTGATGTTTGTGCCCGACTAGACTTTGGTCGTTGCATTGCGTCCTGGCTTCCTTTTGATGCAGGCTGCTGTTTATACAGAGCGTCACACAGATCCAAGCCAATTGTAGTGAGCGACGTTGCCAGAGCCCCACCCACCCACAGTGGGGCCTATATCAACTCCAATGGCCACGTCAACGGCGGCCGGCGTAGGCTTGAATGTGCTTATGTCTACATGTGTGCATATATTTGCATTGCCCGGGGTGTCGGCACGAACTGCGCTTTTCAACAACAATGAGCCGCATAAACACAATCTCACATACGCCTACATATGTACGCGTATGTATTTATGGATGTCCTTGCCCATACGGGGGGCAGAGGCCGAGCCAGCTGCATTGCCATGCTCCACTTGCAATGCGCTAAACTTCCGTAGTCGTAGCCGTAGCCAAAGTCGAAGCCAATCTACATCAAACTACAAACAAGCCTAGAATCACGCTCGCTTACGAACTTGGAACTCGGAATACAGAATACGGTATACGGTACACGGAACGGGGCAAACAGTGTCCACTTATGAGCCTTGTGGTCATGTGCAACAAACCGTGCAAGCTCCTACTTTATGATTACAGGATGCCAGTCTGTTCCCGCAACTGGGCCAAGCGACCAAAACTTGAGTCGAAGTCGTATTGTTTAATAACTCAAGATCAAATTTTGTGAGCTAGTAGCAAAGCTAAATAGCAAATACCTTATATTTTAATTTCATTTATTAATATTGATAGCTTAGCTAAACCTAACAAAACATTTGTATATATAGCATTGGCACAAAGGCACTCAGCTATATTTAAGTTAATAGCTTCTAAATTAATTATATATTTTTTTATCGATATCGATTATAATTTGTGTAATTTGATTATAAGTTTCAAATATAACACTTTATTTTTGCTTTATTTTTATATATCGTGGTAGATATAGGTTATTTTAAGAACATTGTGATTCTTTTTAAATTTTGGCTTTTTATGTTTGTTCGTTTTTAAAATATTGAGGTCTTAGCAGATTTATTGGTGGACAATTATCAAGTAACTGTTCCGGATTTATAATTGAATTGAAGTTACATAGTCTAGTTAAATCGTACAAATTTGCAATTGCTTTTGCATAGAGGGTGTATAATTTATTAATTTGTGATTTCAAATTGTTGCCAAGTTGTAATCAAGTAAGTATTTTAATTTTTTTTTCTTTAGCTTACATATATTTATTTGTTCTAATTGTTAAAGTTTCCACACATTTTATAGAAGTGAAATGAAATATTAAAAAGAATAGAAGGGGTCTTGATTAGCCTAAAAATAAGTTTAACATGGTTTAACAATATAATAAAAATATTAGATTTGAATCTCAACATTATTATTTATTGAAATACTGTTATCGATATTATATCTGTTTTAAAATTGGTAAAAAGAAATAAAAAAAATACAATTCCTTAATATTACTTGACAAATACTTTTCGAAAAGTATGTGAACGTTTTTATAAAATAGGTTAGCTTTCTGCTTCAAGTAGTTCTCGACTAAAAAAGTTTTTTTTAAATAAATTAGATTTATATGTTGAAAAAGTTTTCTTGTTCTAGCAACTTCTATTTGCAGTTTATTTTCGAGCTTATTTCTCAATTACACAGGCGACGGGTACTACATAAATTTTATTGTTGCGCGTAATTCAATTTCAATGGCATTTTGTGGGCCGCCTAATGGTTATTCTCCAAATTTCTGTCATTACCAAGGGAGCTGGGTGCCACGGGTCTCGCATATATGTATATGTATGAAGCACACACATATATACATATATATAGTCTATATCTATGTGTAATTCATTGTTGCGCCAGTTGCTGCTCTTGTTCTTGTTATTGCTGTTGTTGTTGCTGCTATCAATTTTGCATAAATATAGCGCGTTGACATTTGGCAAAGTGTTTTTGCCGACCAGATTCGAGTTTTCCAATTCCAATGCCCTACAAGAAACAGTTTTGTGATGACGCTCAAAGCCGCTGATAAGTGTCGTATATAAATAATATATTTTAATAAATAAACTTATTTTTATATAGGTGTTGGAGCAATTCCAAACTTATAAAGAAATTGCCAGAAGGTTGCAAAGTTTTGCGAATATTTGCTTTATGTGCATTGCCTATAAAGTATATAAGGTTAGGGTATTTATTGATGGGCTTGCGTGTTGATTTTCCAGTCTGATTTCGTTAAATGTCGTGCGCATAACAAATGTTTTCGTGTGTGTCACAGATCAACGCCAATTTTGGTGCTCGCAATGAATAATGTGAACGAATTTAGCTCTGGCTATCCACATACTAAACAAAGGGCAATCAATTGGGGGAATCCTGAACATGGCTTGAACAAACTATGAACGCAGCCACTACACCAAACATTTTCCATTAAATATGGTTAATAAATGTTTATGAACTTGACAGATATGGAAAATAATATAATATAAGTGGATTAATATCTGTGGCTTGTATGCATTAGTGAGATATACGGCGGTACATGAGAGACCATCTGTCAAATTTTGTTGACTCTAGCTAATATAGTTTAAATGTACCAGTGCGAGAGGAAATATATGTGTACGTGAAAACATAACAAGGTAGATACCTATGGATATATTGTAGATTCCACTTGTGTTTATCTACTTTTCATAGCCAATTATCACAAAAATCTTTAAAGGAGGTCATAAATTTTAAATACGGCAGTTATGGATCCGCGAGCTATATATGTGTAAATTTTTGTCAATTTTGTTTGAATTTTCAGAATATGTTTTCTAAATAAAAATATAAGATTTTTTGGCTGAAATTCAAACCAATTTTATTTTGTTAGAGTACAAATCAAGGCCAAAATACCATCAAACATGAAAATCGGTGAAAAATGTTGTTCAATTTGAATCTGTCTGTAAAAATTTGGTCTATCAAGCTTTTCGCGATTTTCCACACCGCTGGTGGGCTTCACTTCGTGAACGAATGTAAAAAATATTTGTAATTAAAAACGGCAAGCAAACACACAGATGAAAAAACAGAATTACATTAAATTCTGGCTGAGCTATATTTGCAGGGTATTAAACTCTCGTCGAGTGCTCACAATTTATGAGATGTAGAATTGTAATTTACAATTTTAATTAGAAGTATTTGGGATGTGTGCGCACATTGGATCTGCAAATGTTTTTGACTGCTGGCTTGTTTCAGTTGTCGTTGTGCGTACGATAATTGCATATAGGGAAGCTAACCGAGGTCCTTATGTGATGCCTCATCATAGGTATCGAAATATTTATGATGCTAGCCGGAATCAATCATATTTGTGTTTCGCAGTAATCATATTATTTTCCAAACTATTATTGATTACTTAATTATCTGTGGTTTTCCTCCCAAATTGAAGTTCACTTAACTGAAAACTAATAGCGAATTTGCGGCCACGTTGCGTATACGTAATTCGTGTTTGCATGAGCTCATAAGTTATTTGAGCCGCATCGCCTAGAGGTACCTGGTAACCCATGACAATACTCCACTTTCTTGCGAAAGCCAGTTAGAAACAACTCGATTTTTAACTCCAAAAGAAACAGGATAGAGATGGTAGCTGGGGCTATATTAAGTCATGTATATATATGTAAGACATGAGCTTTTCTTTAGCTTTTTGTAAGTAATAGGCTTATGACGAATCTTAACCAATTCTACTAACTATGAAGTTAGGAGATTTTCCTTTATTTATCCATTTACTTCTCTGTCTATACCAATTTCCACCTCTGAATTCCTTTATTTTAGATAGAATAGAATTGAAAACAAATGGAGGATAAATAAGGATAAAATAATAATAATAAAAAAGCGTATTTTTAACGCTTGTTTAAATTCTTGAAATGAAAATGTTGTGCTTAATTTAAGTATTTCTTTACATTTATGCAATTGTTTACCAAATTTAATAGTATTTAAGATGAAAATGTTCTTGAAATTTCAACAAGTTCTTTTTCTCTGAGTGCACGGGTATCAGCGGGCTCTAGTAATCCGACTTAACGCAATTTGCATATGAAACAAAATCGATTACAGCAACAATTTAAAGCTGTTTAGGCTGCGAAAACATGGCATCATCATTAACAGCATCGGGCTCGGTGTGTTTACTGAGGCGACTGGATGAAGTCACGGCCAAGACAATGAATGCGTAAATCTGTCACAATTAATACCTTTAATCGCGCTCACGAGACACGCTCACGCGGCACGCGCCAAGCCAAAAGGGAGTTGTGTGTGTGTGTGTGTGTGTGTGTGTGTGTGTGTGGGGAGGGGGTTAGCTGGAGCGCGATGGTGTAAGTGGGCGAATCCAGTTGCTGGCAGCTGGGGCTGCGGCAGGGTGCGGCGGGGTGCTACGCCTCGCAGATGCGCGAGAAGTTTGTCGCGTTCTCATTGTCAACATGTTGTTGCAATTGTCAAGTGATGGGGCGCACGTTGGAGCGTTGGGCGGCCATTAAAGCCATGTTAATCGATTTTCTGCTGCTTTACATGCGCCAAAGCAAACCAAATCAAGCCGGGCCATGCCCCCTGCCACACGCCGCCCACCACTGGCCGCATTGGGTGGCGCGCTGAGCTGTTGCTGACACAAGCATGAGCGGAGCCAGGGGGCAACGTGGCAAATAATCAGCATGGCCCCAAGGGTTTTCAAGGTGGGTCCCCCCAGGCGCCATCTCCAACCCCCTCGCATTGGCGTGGCATGGGAATAGCACTTAACATGGGCCAACTACTCATGGGGTCATTGCAAATCCGTGAACAGCTCAAATGGTTGTGGATAAATGAGAGAAAAGAGCTCCGAAGAAATTAATCATTTGTTTAAAACGTATTAATGAGTGCCGGCTGCTTTTCAAACGTAGCGATGCGAAAAATGCCGGAGTTCAGCTTGTGCTTTCCCTATATGCGTGTAAATTAGACTACCAACATACATATTATTTATGTAGACGAGTACACATGAACATATTGGACAGAAGTGCATATTGATTGCAGGCAAGCCACGGTCCAGTTATTCAATGAGGATCTGGGTTCAAATCCCAGGCTGGTTATGGAGCCAGTCTCATTTAATAGCTTCACTAATGATAAAGGTGAAGATGCTAAATTAGAGAGATAATGATAATTCTTATTAAAATTAATTATAATTATAAATTAAATCACCACACTTTGGTCCCTTGCATATTAGAACGGGTGTCTTGTTTAATATTATAAATAATTTATTTGATAAAATTCGCCTTATTCTTAGTCTTGCATGCTTAAGCGTAAGGTAGAGTGTAGTAGCTTAATTGGAACTTAACTAGGGTTCAGTTATTGTTACCACCCAACCTATTAAATTTCTTCGTGAGTTTCATGTCCCTTTCGATTAACGGTCTCAAAGAAGTTTGCAATTTGTGAAAAAAGTTTTAATTCTATTAATTTCTATTTATTTACTCGAATTTTGAATAAAATGATTTTTTTATAAAACACTTGTTTTGTTGAAGAAAGCTTCCAAACTCGTTTAAAACCAGAAAACAATAAATTAATCAAAATTAAGAATTTTAGTCCTTTTTGAAATTCTGGACAATTACAATTGGTGTAAATTGTAATTTCCGAGCAACCAGCTTATGCGCCTTATATGTATATATATTATGTACATACATATATATATATATATATTCTGCTACCTTTTAAGCTGCTGCGTCAACTGCTTCGTCAAACCGTTTGTTTGATTTAATAGAAAGTCAACGCTAGCCCCCAAGTGAGAAGAACTCGTTGGTTTTATCTATATGTGTGTGCGGGTGTGTGTGTGTGTGGTCTTATGCTACACGTACGCGCATTTTGCAAACTGCACTAAATTACGGTAACTCACTCTCCACCTCTTTCAGCCGCCCTCCTTCGTCACCGTGGCAACTGTTTAAAGTGTTTTAGTATTACTGTTGGCGTTGCTAAGCCAAAAACTAACTTACACCTAACTAAATGACAAAGTTTTGCGACTCACGGCTGGGCACACACACACACACACACACTCGCCCAGAGTGTGTGGGAAATAGAGTGGGCTGAGTGAGAGGTAAGAGTGCATGGCGGTAATTTAAGGTAAACATTTCTTTCTATGCATAGGCGAGCGTGCAAGTATGTGTGTGTGTGTGTGTGTGTATGCATATGTGTGCTGCTTGGTTGGTGTGTGTTAGTATGTGCTACCACATGAACGCCAAAAGGCACGCGCTCCACATTCACATACTCGCCGACACACACATGAGCAAAAAAAAAATGCACACATATGTCGAGATGGTGCTCTTTGTACCCTGTAAATGGCGGATTGGCAGGGTACCGTTAGCTGTTCTTAGACTCTGTATCAGATAGATTCTTTTCTGACTAACTAATATAATAGATTGTACTTACTTAACTAAACCCTAATTACACCAAAAAGTACATATACTCATGATATATGGCAAACTACTCTCTCAGCGTCAAAATTATCTTCATAAAGTATTTCATAGGTCCGTCTTCTTCTTGGAGTCAGTACATAAATCGGAATAGGCCATTATACCATATACCTGGCCTACAGTTAGCCTAGAGTTATCGGCTGAAAAGCCCTTTAGTTTTATTTTTATGATATCTTGAGGATTTGCTATGCTCCTAACATACCGGTAAAATGTTATCATCAGACTAATATATCATATAGGTCAATGGAAGCAATCTTTAAAAAATTGTCTTCTTTTTCTTCATGATATTTAAATAAAACTCACTAATCAATATCCATATCGAATCGCTTTATTAAATAGGGCATTTAATCTTTCTTGCCGAAGATTAATTTGTGCTTATACTCGTAAGTGAAAAGAGCATCCGTCTGTCCGTATGAACGCACTTTTTATTCGTTGCTATTGAAGCTAGAGACTTGAAATTTAGAATATATACTCGTGTATACCCGCGTCAGATAAATTGTTTAGATTTTTTGGTTACGCCCCCTTGGTGTCGTGAGAATTCGATAAAATTTTTTTATCCTACTCAGTATCAAGTTTCGTAGACAGATTATTGATGACATCCTCTAACAATCCCACAAACATTTATTGGATACGCCCACTGGGGGCGTGGCAATAGAAATTTGGCAGACAATTTTTGTCATAACGTTCTTTAAAGATCGAGCTGAAAAAATTCGGGCACGTCCGATCCTGTCGCCACAAATTACAAAAATCAAACAAAAATTTAAGCTGCGAAAGAGCATCGCGCAGTCGGTTACACCCGACTACAATGTTTTTACTAGTTTTTTGTTTCTTATTGCCCATTAAATTGAAATCCTTTAGAGACAACTTGATTTTTTGGTAGAATCTAAATGAATGAATGAATGAATCTAAATCGAAATAGGCATTGAAAAAAAATATTATAGTGTATTTACAAATTTATAACAGAGACTACAGGGTATCGTTTAGTGGTGTTTTCTCACTGCTGCATTCTTAACTGTTTGTAAAGGTGTTTTTTTTCCTTATATATTGTGTGTTGGCTACTACTTTTGCCACTACTTTAACCGCATAAGCGAATGTGAGTGTAGCTATTTGTATCTGTGTGTATCTGTGTGTGTGTGCGTGATTGTGGGTGTGTGTGGGTGCGCCGCTGCTGCCCATGAACGTGCCGTGCGTTGCCAGTTACCATTACAGTTAGCGCTGCTGCGGGTGCTGCTGCCCCATGTTGGTGGCAGCTACTCGCAGAGTGTTGGACATAGTTGTTGTTATTTTGTTGTATCTTGTTATTGCGTTTGTTGTCGTTGTTGTTGTAGTTTTGTTTTGGTTTTTGTTGCCAACTGACGCGGGCCAACCGCTGCCGCACCGCTGCGAGCAGCCCACATTCAGTTGTAACTGGCATTTTACACATTTACAAGTTGCCACTTTATATTGCATAATATTACCACGTACAAGCGCCACCTTGCCACTTTGCCACCTTTACTTTTTTACGAGTCAGCTTTGAGTGGATGTGTGTGTGCGTGTGCTTATGCTTGTGCGTGTCCGTGTGTGTGTGCTTGTGCAAAGTAATTCAATAATTACGCTCTTGACATCATATTCGTATTACTTTTTTGCCCCGTGTGCAGGTGCGTGTGTGACTGTGTGTGTGTGTGCGTGTGTGTCTTGACGAGTGGTTTGAGAGTTGTGGCTGAAAAAGTCACACGCCGCTTAACAATTAACCCACTTTGCCACTCCCACTTGAACGTGACATTGCGGCGAATAAGAGGAAGCATTTGCGCTCTGTCCTTTTGACAGTCACATCTGAACGCAATTAAATTTCCCTCTTCGCCAGCTTAACGAGACAAATCCAAAGTAGCAAAACATAAAAACCACAAAAAGCACACAGATAAATTGCAAAATACGTATGGGTCAACAAAATCAAATTGTGGTGCAAACTCCTGTTTCGAGATCTGGGTTAGGGTATATTTTAGTCGACTAAACCTGATTCCGGGTAATTTCAGTAACTCTGATACACTCTTAGTGTATCTGGTATCTTTTAAAAGAAAAGAGTTCTTATACCCTGTTTAGTGAAATAGAGTATATTGGTTTCGTGCAGTGTCCGTCTGTCGGCGGGGAAATCGCAATTTAAGAGCAATTTATGTCTATATCTATATCTATCTATTTAGTAGTATATATAAATATATATTTATCTCTAACTCTATAGTTATCCATACCTACTGAATCTCTATTTATTTATCTCTATTTCTCTATGAATCTTTTTTCCCAATTCGCTTCATTTTTAGCCTTTTATTTGATAGTTTCCAGCTTAAACTGGCAACTTGAACTGCGCTTTGAAATGGAGGAGCCGGAAAATTCGTATCCACAATGCGAGCATAAATACGACCAACAAATTTTCAATTACTTGTTTGGGATAATATTTTCGGAAAATGCAATTTGTCCGACTAACTTTATTCATTCATTTTGAACTGAAGTTGGCGAAAAAACACGCACACATACATACACACGTAAATACACTGACACTTGTTCTAAGCAAACAACTTTCATGTCCTATTTTCGTATGTGTGCATGCGTGTGTGTGTGAGTTGTGTGTGTTTGTGTGTGTGTGTGAGTTGTGTGTAAGTGTGCGAGTGCGCGTGTTTGCTTGTGTTTGTAGTTTCGTTTCAAAAAACAAAACTTTTGCAAAACGAACTGAACACGCAACGTGTCGAGCAATGGGGCAATTGTTGACCGACGGTAAGTTACCCTGTACTCAAATCCGAAATTTTGTTTATAATCTGAATTAATACTGAAATGTTGGTTTGTTTTTGTCTATTTTAAATAAACGTTTCTTTAATAGTTTAATAATGGAGTTTAATTAATGGAGCCCATCAGTTCTTACTAAGAATAAATATAAAATATATAAAAAATATTCTTTAAGTAGTTATGAAAACAATATATTTCAATCTATTGTCGTTATTTTACGTCGTATTTACAATTGCAACATTTTTCTTTTATAAAAAAATAATTGTTTAAAGAGAAATCGCAACATTTTTCTTTTTAAAAAATAAATTGTTTAAATAAGTACTCGCCTCAAACTTTTGTACAGGGTATAACAAACAATCTCTCTTGCACACCTACACACACACACACGCACACACACATAGCGCGATAATGGTGGCGGATGTTGTTTGTCGCTCTTTAAGCTATTCGCTTCTGTCTCCGTGTGTGTCTTTGTGTGTGTGGGTGGTGCAGTGTGTTACCGGTGCGGTGTGGCACGCTCACCTGCGATGTCGCCCTCATCATCCTCAGCGCATCTTCTCTTTGACGCTTTGCACGTGTTTTTCCCCTGGTTGAAATTGTAAAAGTTTTGTCGGGTTTTTTTTTTCTTTTTTTTTTTTTTAGTTGCCCACCGACCTTTGGGCGCTGCCTTTGGTGCCATCGCGTCTAATTTCGGTTTTAAATACATGGTCATAGTTGATTTCACTGGTAAATGTTGCAGATTGCGTTTTTTTGGCTACCTGGCTGGTTGGCCCAATTAAATGCCTTGAATAATGAATGCAATTTCGTAGCTGCACTCGACGTGGCTACAGGCGCCAGCTATCGATAGCGTAGATTACTTCATTTATAATTTGACTACTGTGTTTTATGTTTAAATAAATTAGGACTTGGCTAATATTAGACATTATATAAATTTGATCGGTTGTGCTCACTTTTGATTATCAAAATTGTTGAATTTAGTCAGCTTCCATTATTTGTATCCTTCAGTCTGCTTGTTTGAACGCTATCGTAGCTAGAAACTTGAAGTTTGGATTATATACTCGTGATAAATCGTTAAGATGTTTTGGCTTCGATAAAATGGATATATCTCCCTCAGTTTTGAAAAACTTATTTATCTTGGGGGCCGGTTTAGAGCTAGGATCACCAAATTAGGCAGACCTTGTTCGGATGAGTACGGGCCACGCCCACTACCGCCCCCATAAATTCCAAAATCTATATTTTTCTAAAAGAACATTAACAATTAAGATCATTTTCGATTAAGCTGTTTTAATCTGTTTTTATACTGTGAACGAGTATTGTGCAGTATTTTTTTTCTTGGCAGTAATTGGTGGTTTATCGCTCATTCATATTCCGCCGTACATATTAAAAGACGGAGACGTAAAAAAAATTTGTGGATTTATTCATACAAAGAATATATATATATTAAAACTAAGAACAGTTTGACACAATTTCGCTTATAGGCTAGAAAAGTCGTAGGCAGGGAGAAAGGTGAGATAAAACAATAATAATAATAAAGGGCAAATAAAAGAAAAGCTTATTATTGCATCATCATGACGTGCACATGTACAAGAAATTAATGAGTGCACAGAAATAGTGGAAGAAACGCGAGAAAAAATTAATGAAAACACAGAGACAGTGTGAAAAATAGTAGGAGAGCAAAATAGGGAACGAGGCAGCATTGAAAGGGAGGCGCTCCACTTTCAATTGGCAGCTTCCTCGCCCTCGGTCGCATCGCTGCTGGAACCCGAAAAGATGTAATTGTCGCGCCCCGAAATGCCCGTACCGCCGGCATCGCCCAGCCAGGGATAAACGTTGGGGCACTCGCGGCACGTCTCCATGTAGCGCGTATCCGTCAGATTCTGTTCGGGTATCTTGAAGGGCAGCGCGCACGTTTGCCAAATATTGCACGGCTTCGGTGCAACGGCAATATTCTTATCACACTTCCACGACTCGATCTGGCTAACATCGCGCAGCTCCTTGGGATCGGTCATATACTGCAGCATTTGGGTGACGGTCAGAATGTAGACGTCGGGTCTGTGAATGAGAACGAAAATCGTTCGATAAGTCAAATATATACGTATATATTAGGGGATATATTTTGGGTTTTCCTTGTCCACATACAAGTAAAATGTAATTTTTCGAGTCCAAAAATGGAAACATATATAGTTAAGTTTTTGAAATGAATTTTGGAAATCAAGAGACGTTTTCATACTGTGTTTATTTATATTATTAAAAGCTTAACCCTTCTAACAGTTTAAAGCTGGTTCGTTTGGAAAACGACCGCATATGCACAGTTTCCCATTCGTATAAAATGGCCGCTCACAGGTGTCTGCCAACCGGAAGTACCAACAACAACAACAATAACGACAACAATTACGTTAACGTACAAAACGAAAGCAAGTTGATGGAAAAGAAAACTTTACGGCATTCTTTTGCCAACACCCAGTCTCACCCACACTCTCGCTTGCTCTCTCCTACTCTCTCTCTATCTCTCTCTCTGCATCGCTCTCCCTGTCGCACCTGTGCAGCGTGGCATGCAGAAGCCGTTTCATCATTCTGGCACACATTTTCAAGCATCTCATGCAAACAGTACAACGCCTGGGCCCGGCTCCTGCTTCCGCTGCCGTGCCTGTTCCTGCTGGTGTTCCTGCTTCGGCTTCTCTGCCACATCTCCTACAGCTGTTAGCGCCGACACCAGCTCAATGTTGAAAGTCATTCACACTAATTAAAAACTTCGTACAATTGTGCGAGAAATAGTTTTGCAGCTGCTGCTATTCAGTTTGGCTTTAGCTCAGCCCGCCTCAAACTCGCCTCAGTCCCGTTTTAGCCTTCAATCGCATTCAGCGCAATTGGCACACACACACACACACACACAACACACACACTGAGACACATGTACATATGGTCCGAGTCCGATCATAATAGCAGCGAACTGCAAACGACAAACTTCTGTCTTAGTTCAACAACATGCAGATGAGATATTGAAAGAGTTGGCGAACGGCAGTGCGAAGGAGTTCAACTCATGTGCTCCATTCCTTGGCCAAATTGTTCGAGTTGCAACTTTAATTCACTTCAAATATGTTGCCAGCATCAGTTTCAGTTTGTTTTGTTTGCTACCTAGAAAACCGATTAGTTAAGTTACATTTATCCACATTCGCCGGGATAATTTCTAATTTCGCATTTAAAGCTGACAGCAGGTTTAACATGTGGTCCAACGCGAATACATTTTTAAACTCCTTTCCCGAAGTGAAAACAAAAGGCTGTCCGCCCGCCTATCCTTATGAAGCTGAGACTTGAAATTTGGAACACGTTCTCATGTATATCCGGACCAGAAAAAGTGCTAAGATTTGTTGGCTGCGCTCACTGGGGGCGTGGCAATTCACGAAAATCTATATATCTCGCTCAGTTTGAAAGCTAGATAGACCCAATTTTTGTAGACATATGTATGTACATGTATTTCACACACCCATTTTTCAAACACCCATAATTTTGTCAAAATTTAACTGATTTTCATGTTTGATGAAATTTGGGTTATTAAATTAAATTTTTATAATTTTTGATGAAATAGTTGTAATTGAATATCGCAGAATACCAGCTCATTAACGTAATCACTCTCCATATCTGCCCCCCTTTCTTTACCACGCTGATGGCTTAAAGTGCGTAAATACCATGTCTAGTATATATACCGAAATACTCGTATTTACTCGGCGCACAGTTTGCTGGAGAAGTGTTTCTGCCTCATTATAGCCGAAAGCCGGACGAATTCTCTCTGCGGATGTGGAAGTACTTGCGTAGCTCAATTAGGTTTGAAATTATGAGAGCATGTATTTTGATTTCATTAAAAATTACATGGAAAATAATGCTGATATAAAATGAGAATTATGATGATGTTGCACGCTTGATGGCTGGCCAGTGGTTCCGTGGTTCATGCATCAATTTCAGAGCCAACCCGATGCCAGTTGAATACGAGGGGCGATGCTGACAAAGTGCGATGCTATCAGCACATAACTTCATTATGGAAGTTTTGTGCCCCACCCCGATGTGGCACACGCTATTGCCACTTTGATGCCGCATGCCACCCCCTAACCATTACCTTCCTGCACAACCTTAAAACCCTCGCACGCTCCGGCTGTGTTACAGCGTGTCTCTGTTAGGCAGCACTCATGTTGTGTTTGTGCGTTTTAACATGGCTTTTAGTTAGCCACGGCTCAGTGCTTCGCCCGGCTTTGCCCCGCTGATTGTTTTCTTTGCCAGCTCCTCGTTGTGCCCTGAGCTCGATCCGCTGTCGCTGTCGCCGTCGCCGTCGCCGTCGCTGCTGTTGCTGTTGCTGTGCCTGCGCAGATATTTTTCAAAATGAAAGTTTAACAAAATTAAACTTTTCTCATTAAAACGTGCGATTTTTTTTATCCTCGTCTCTGGCTGCTGCTGAAGTAATTTTTATTTATTTTTTTTTTTTCGCTGACCACAGCGTCGCCATTGTTGGGCATTCGTCGAGATTCGGGATGCCGTCGAGAGTTGTGCATATGGTTGAGTGACTGGCGGAGCTGTTGGATTGGCGGTGCACGGATGGCGCATCAACCTGTTTCGGACACACGCGACCACTGGCCGTGTCGGGCCATCACTGTGACCTCCAACATGTGCCCTCCATTGGGTACCATGGACTAGCAGCATATGCCGCTTGTTCAAGCAAATTTTTATGGCAATTGCCAATATTGTTGTTCTTGCTGTTGTTATTGTTGTTGTTGTTGGTGGCGGTGGTGCTGTTGCTCCTCTGCTGCTTTTGCGTTTTTGCGTTTTTCATCTACTCGTTTTGTTTCGCCTCTCTCGATTTTCTCATTTTTTTTTTGCTGCTTTCTTTTAATTGAATATAAAACTTGCCAGCGGCAATCGGAAGCGCACTGCAGGAAACGCCAGCTGCCCATGTGTTCGTGTGTGTGTGCGTGTGTATGTGTGTGTGTGTGTGTGCGAGTGTGTGTGTGCGTGCGTGTGTGTGCCTGCCGAAGTTGGCTTTCAATTAAGAAAACACCAACAACAAAAAAGCCAGAGCCGAGAAAAACATTTATGAAAAATTGAAAGCCTCGTGCGTAGATAACAAAATTGCACACGAGCCTTCCTCACGAATGTGTCTACAAAAATATATAGATAGAGGGTCAACGTTTTTGTTCTTCCCAGCATTTTAAAGCTATTAAAATCGAAACGAAAACAATAGTATAGAAAATATACTGAAACGTGTTTAAATGTTTTTAAAACCTATTTCGAATATTTCTCAAATTTAAACAGCATTTAACGAAACTTTGATTTTACGCAGATCAAGTGCTATCCTTTATCGAGGCTAGGCTATCTAAAGTATGTTAGAACTTTACTGTGCAGCTAGATTGAGATGCTCAAAAATAGTATCAATAAATTAGCTTAATAAAATATAAAAAAAATGTATACCCTTTTTGCAGATAGGATACTCACAATTCAAGCGCCCAGTCCAAGAACTTATGCAGACCATTCTCCAGTGGCTTGGTCTGGAACCAGTTGGTATGGAAGGGCATCATATAGGGTGCCTTATTCTGCTCATAATAGCGCGAGAAGTCCTCCTGGAGCCATTCGAACACCTCGTTTTCATCCAAATTGTGGAGCACACACTGATCCATATAGGGGCAGTGACCGCCCTCAAAGCCCTCAACATAATGTGTATTCAATGGCACCTCCCAGACACCCGGGAAGGTGCGGGACGGACAGGTGCCGCTCTTGCACTCGTGCGAGATCTTAAAGTCCAGCGTATATGGCCAGACGGGCACTGGAACTGGCGGTACGGTTATGGAGCTGTCGTAAATGTAACCAAAGTCTTCCAAAACCTGTTCAATAACAAGAATAAAAAGATAAGAAAACCGATTTATTTACACAAAGAACCGACACAAAACAAAATCAAATGAAACGTTTTATCCGCTTCCATTGAATTCAATGCAAAATAGCCAATTTATATCTTAAATGCCTGCTTGATATTGTATTATCGCGCTACTTATGTTCGCTTATCTTAATAATTTCAAGCATTTAGCGCGTCAACAGGCCACAACTCAGCCCACATTCCGGCGAGAGTATCATTATCCATTCATCATCGACATTATTGCCAAGCTCAATGCAACAGATAATGAACTCTGTACACACACACACACACGCATACGCGAGCATAACATGCTATTTAACACATATTTGACACTGTCCCACCCACCGCCCACCGCCCATCGCCCATCGCCCATCACACGACCGTCAGGTGCTTGTCACACACATTTTAGCCCATTATGCTTGCAAAGTGATCTGATATTGATATGATTTTAAATACGACTAGATTTGCGGCCTGTGAACCCTAACGAGATGATAATAATGATAACGATGATGATGATGACGGCGATGATGATTATGATGGCGACGGAGAGTACACGCAGTGTGGGTGAAAGCACGTGAACCGTTATATTATCAACGTATATGTTATGACATTGATGTGTCTTGTCGTGTCAAGTAGGCATTCTGTGTGTGTGTGTGTGTGTATGAGTGGGTGAATGGTTGGTAAATGCTTGTGACCCTGTACTGCAATATCCGTTGGGCTTTGCACTAAAGTTGAGTGTTGAATCTTAAAGTAAAAATCGAATAGTTTATCTAATTTAATGTTTGTAGGGCTTCCATTGCGCAATCTTTAACTATTTATTAAAACAAAATTGTTTGCTAGGAAGTGATTTTTATAAGTTCAAAAGCTGCATTGTTGTAGACTATTTAAGCCGTGAACATGGAACAGTTAGCTAAATTATGGCAAAGACCCCTTTAGGGGGTTTTCTGGTATTCTTCTTGTACATAAATTTTAATCAATAACGTTGAGTTTTAGTTTAGTCAAATACTGAATTGATTTTGTAGCCATAAACTATGTCTTTTGGCAAAGGGAAATTTGGTCTTATCTGGTGTTGTTATTTCTTTGCATGAGTTTTATTTCAATTTTCGATTTTAATTTAAATGCAGAATTAATCTGGAAGCCAAGCCAAGAACACTAGGCCATTTTGCCTGAAAATCAGTCGGGTTTTGATAAAGTCATGTCTAAATGGAAACATATGGTAGTTTTTGACTTGAATTTTTGTGTTTTTAATTCAACTGATTTCGCCATAATGATATTTGTCACGATAAAGGATCCAGAATAACTTTTCTAATATCGAGTGTTGCCATAATCGTTACTTTGAGCTAATGATCCCATCGAATTCATTATCTATTGAAATTTATTGAATTTCTAATTTAACGAGCATTTGATGCAACTTTAGCCATAAAAGTTGATGTTGTCTATATCACAACGTTTCTTATCTAAACGGTTCTTGTCAAATTCTCTACGGCCAACATCTAGAGGTAATAATTGATAATTGACAATCAATTATGTGCATCAGTGCTGTAGTTGTTCGCTGGATGGTCCATATACATATTTATTTATATATATCTACGGACAGTTGCGCACTCACCTTGTATTGAGTATTGCGTCCAGGCTTGAGGAATGGAGCACGCATGCCAACCACATCGTTCACGGACACATTCGCAAAGTGACGCAGAATTTCACGCATGCCAATCATTTCGCCCACCCACTCCTCGTAGCCCTTGTCCTGGAGTCCCAGTTGCTGTGAGATGCTTTCGGTTGCAATTTCGTGACCGGCATAGCCCAGATGCTGGATCTGTTGATAGTTGCTGCAAAACAAATAGATAGGAGAAATGTGAATGGCAATTAAGTGATGTTCGAGTTGATGGCAAAAGAGGGCAAACAATTAAATCAAATATAGACCATGAAAGGAGCACTTAATAAACGGTCAAAGGTTAAATGAGTCAACAGTACATCAGCAAGTACGTATGTGCTTTTGTACACGCTTTTTATTCCAGTAAAATACGATTGAATTTCAATCAAACGCATTTCGGCACATTTGAATGGGCTCCAGTTTTTGCTGCATGCTAAAGTGAACATTTTTAAAGTCGCTTGCAGTTTTGTGAAAACTGACAGTTTTTTTATTTTTATTTTTACACATACTAAAAGCCTGAACTGAAAATACGAGACTATGAATAACATCACAAGGCTTAGCAGCATAAAATATAAAAACGCCAACAATGCCAAATGCATATGTAAAACTTAGCCCTGGAGCTATTGGTAAGCTGAGAAAAAAGAAACTATTGCATATACATATTTATTGTAGTTTATTGAAGTTTTGGGCTTTACATACCCTGTGCTCATCAAGTGAGCTCGTAAAGTTGCTCAATTCTAGATTTGATAGCCACAGGAAGTAAAATTTGTTTGTAGCATCACATAAACGCTTCGCAGTTCAAGTTAATATAAAACTAGAAATTTATTGAGCTATTTAATTGAAAATCGACAAAAATAAATTATAGCTGTTCTCCATATCCAACTTAGATCTAGCTACTAAGTATCCGCTAGTCAAGCACTTTGCTTTAAAGCATTTGTTCTGGCTTATTGTTTACTTTGGCCCTCGCAAAATTCGTGAGTTTTGCCCACAATGTTAATAAAAATGCTCACACTTGATGAACAAGCACAAAGCCCCTAAAAGCAAGATAGATAAATAGCTAAATAGAGAGAGCGACAGAGAGAGAGAGAGAGAGAGAGAGAGAGAGAGAGAGCGAGAGAGAGAGAGAGAGAGAAGCACACGTGGCAGGTAAAACTTGCTACAATGGGCTGCAAGCAATTTTTTGAATTTCAAAGCCAACTGACGGATGTTCCTGGCACACACTTCAGCTTTTGCCAATTAGAAGAAATTTTACAACTGTGGTGCCGAAACACAACAAAAAGCAATGAAAGCAATAAAAACAGATAAACGGACAAAAAAGAAAACAAACCAGAAAAAAATTGTTCCTTAGGACAGCGGCATCAAATTCGTTAATACTCTTAAAGTAAATGGACATTTTGTAATAAAGTCCTATAAGCGATAAAGCCATTAGATAAATAAACCTTGCGTAAAAATAATTTACACCAAATCACTTAGAATAAAACAGCTAAAATAATGTGCAAAGTTTTACATTTATACACATTTATAACTACACATTTATAATTACACATTTATAATTACTGCTTACTTCTACGACTGTTGTTACGATAACTACTAATACTTGTTATACTACTACAACTACAATTAATACTATAGCTACTTATACTACTGTTTCTACTACTACTACAACTTTTACAACAACTCCTACTACTATTTCTACTGCTACTATTACTATTACTGGTTATTACTTTTATTGGTACTACTATTGCCACTGCTACAACTACTACTATAATAATTACTACTACAACTTTTACTAGTTCTATGCGGACTTATACTAATAATATTATGACTACTGCTATACTACCACTACTTTTTTAATAATGCTAATACAAAGAATTCCACATCTAATAATGCTCTTTGTAGAACCTGTACAACTATGGAGGAATGTGCTATACACTCTGCTTTCAAAGGGCATTCCAACAATAATAATAACAATAAGCACAGCAGCAGCATGAAATGCGTCAGATATGCGAAGAACAAGCATAAATTTAATTGCTCCTGAGTTTGCTCCTGCCGGTGAATGGGTATTAAATAAATTTCTTAAGAGGGGCGGGGTTGTAGGTAAGCAAGAAATGTACAGCGTACAAATAGTTGTAAGTGAATATAAAGACAACAATAAAATATAGTAAAATAAAACAACGAAAATATATAAAAAATATTATGAATGTTTTTTGTTTGATGCTTTTGTTAGCTTGCTTCGAATGCAGCAGTAAACAAAAAGAGAATAACAAATACACATTTAACTATGAACGTATATGAAAAAAACAAATAGCATGTGTATTTATTAAACATTTCACGCAGACAGGACGGGCGGCTGGATGAATCCGACTGCCAGAGTCCCCCTCTATCTCTCTCCCTCTATCTCTCTCCCTCTATCTCTCTTTGTATGTGTGGGGCTTTAGTTTTTGGCAAACAAACTGCGCAAATATTTCGCAATGAAATTACGCCCTAAAGTCAAAGTTTTGGGCTGCTGCTGTAGTAGCTCACAAACGAAAACGAAAACAAAAATAGAAAACAAAAAAGAGAACAGAATGAAAAAAACGCAAAGTAAAAATAATGAATGCTATGCTGACGCACTTTAGCCTATGGAATGACGTACCCAAGGCGGCGACACTCCCACACACACACACACACACAGACACACGTGCACTTGCAGTGGAGGCCTCCACAATGGCGGGCACAAACTACTATCTGACATCGTCAAAAAGTTCATGCAAAAATGTGGAAATGTGAAAAGTTGTTGAAAAGCACAGGCACAGGACTCACACACATACGTGCCCACTTCAAAGGGGCAGGGGTGGCAGCTTGGTGTCGACAATAAGCGCTGCTGTGTGTGTGTGTGTGTGTGAGGTAGATTTATTGCATGACATTTCAATTGTTAGACAAACAGCTGGACGAGAACTGAGCTGGGCTATAACAACAACCTAAAGCTGCACTTGTAGCCAAGGCCGAAAGACGCTGGGAAAACAACAACAGCAGTCAACACTGTGGCAATGCAGTTGTGGGCCCGGAGGCGGACCAGTTCCTTCTTTGCGTGGGCGTGACACGCCCAACGCAGGTGAGTTTCTAAGCTGGGTCACAAAATGTTAGCAGCAATTAACACTGCGAGCGATGCAAGCACACAGCAATAGATGCAAAGCAAGTGCTCAAAATAACTGACAAAACGTGGCTATATGGATATGGCCGACACAGACGCACGCACAGTGACATTTGATGAATTTCCTTTTGGCCTTGTCGCGAGTGTCAAGAGACAAATGCAGTTTGCGCCGGGCAACCGTGTCCTGGCCTCGGCACTGGCCCTCGTTCCTGTGGCCATTGTTTATGACAACGCTCATACGCAACGTTGCACCGGACAAAATGCCAAACGAGCCACGCCCATTCTATTATGTGTGCGTGTGCGCCTGTGTATGTCTGTCTCTTGCATGGGTTTTTATTGCCCAAGCCCATTTGCAGAGGCTTTTAGTTCTCCTTTTTTACCCATTCTTTCTTAAATTTGAAGCGCCAGCAAGCGAATTTTTCTTTAATAGCCCATACAACGGCAAAGACGAACACACACACACACAGTCCCGTTCGTGTACGTGTGTGTTGAGTGGTTTGGCCTCTGCTCTGCTGCGGCTGCTAACAAGTTCAATTTGCATTTAAAAAGGGAGAAACACATGTAATCTCAACGATTAGAAATTGTTAGCATTGAGCAGCACACGCACGCACACACCCACACACACACAGGAGTGTCTCTCTCTCTCTCTCACACACACATACACACATGTCTGAGCATCTGAGCATATATGCACATACATATATAGTGAATAAATGAATAACGTATGTGCCCCAAAAATGTTTTGTCGCCAGCTGCTTGAGGGCCAAGCGAAAAGTCTTTTAAAATTTGATATTGTTAGACAAATATGTGATGAAAAGTAACTACCATCTAAAATTAAACTATTGAGCAAATAAAAAAAGAAACAAAAAACCAAAAATGGCTGAAGCTTAATTAAAAATCTGTTCCATATAAAAAAAAATGTAACACATTCATTTTGTCGCTTTGTTCATATTTAAATGTTTATTAAGAGAAATTATAAATGCCTTCAGGCCGGAAATCAAAGATATCAATTATTTCAATTTACTACTAAAGCTTCAATGATATCAGTTGCTTGGTAATTCGTGTTTTAAAACAACAAAGAAAGCAGTTATGTGAAAAATAAAAACCTTAACAATTTTAATGTACATATCGACAGTCTCTTGGTATATTCATAATTATTTTTCCTTTTATTTTAAGACATCTTTTAAAGCACATTTAAGCTTTGAGGTGGCTTAAAAGGATAATTAAAAAAATGAACCCGACTTTAAAGGTAATTACCGCAAGTTAACTCCCTATGCTTCCAAGTAAAAGTTATCCTTGTCAAAAGAATATTAATAAGTTACTTTTTCGCAGCTCCAAACTTTGATTTTATCAACTTCATCAACGACCCACGCAAAGTTCGTGCTCTACTCTTCAGCCCCTCGCTAGCTGCTTTCTATTGCTTATGTCTCTTTCAGTCATACACAAACGAACACACGCACACAGCAATATACATACACATGCATATTTTTCTTCAATTTGTTCCTGGCAGTTACCAGCTTACTGGGGCTCAGCTTGGGCCCAAAATGTGTGCAATGACCGCATGTTGCAATTTCTTTTAATGTGCTTTTAAAAGCCAAATCTACAGGTTCCCCAAACAGCCCCTCCCGGAAATTGTTGTTGTTACTGTTTCTGATGCGTTTTATTCCCAACTCCCCTCTGGCCAACCCTTCACATCGCTGCCATTGAACAGGGCACACATTTTTCGTAGCAATGAGCTTTTGTTTTTATTATGCCTTGCACCGAAAACTAACTCAATTTGCATGCAGCATATTGTGCGTACAACTGTGAGCGTGTGTGTGTGTGTGTGTATGTTGGTCTGTGTTTGCTATGACCGTGCCTAACGAGCTTGCTTGAGCTTACAGAAGGCATAAAAATATATGTAGAAAAAAAACAACAACTAAAACGCCTCCAAACAACAGGCAGCAGCAGCTCAAGTCTCGTTTTCAATAAAGCTCTTCGACAGAGCCACACACTCATAAAGAAAATTGCTAAAGAAACAAGCGAAAGAAAGCAAAAAAAAAAAACAGAAAAACCAAAAACCAGAAGTGAAAATACGAAAGACGTAGAAAAAATGTGAAAAGAAAAGTGCAGGATGCAGACGGCTGTTCGCATGGAGAAATTATGGCTGGCTTGCTGGCCTCGGCTCGTCTGGGCTTGGCATCGCTCCGCTCGACTGCTGGGCCATGATCATCGTTGTTATCAACACCAGTTAAGCAATAACAACAACAGCAACAACAATTGCGTTGGGTGGGGCGTGAGCTGGTCGTTGTTGTTATGCGCGCTTAGCTGGGTGCGGCAGTGATTACAAGAACGACTAATAAAAGAAGACAACTAAGAACAGATAGTACATATACCCACCCACGCACATACATACACACACAAGGGCGCACACTTGGTAAAAAACAAGGTCTAGTGCAGAGTGCTTAGCATTGCCAAGAGCCGCTCCTGGCCAGCTACTCGTATATGTACGCAAATATATATACTTGTATATAAAAAAAAATAAAATAAAGTTCTTGTCAGCTGCACAAAAGCGACTCACAAATGCTCTACAAATAACAATAAAATAAAATAAAAATAAAAATAAAAATAAAATAAATATATATGCCGTACTATGAAAAATATATATATCCTGTTTCAATATCTGAATAACAATATACAGCAATTTCACTATAGGTTAGAATTTATTTAGAATTTTACAATTCAAAAAAATGGTCAAAGCTAAAATAAGTTTAAAGCTTCGCTCAAACCTTAGTTAAGCAGCTTAAAGCTCGACTTTTATGTATCTTGCTATACAAAATTGTTAATTACAAAAAAGTGCATATAACAAATATACACAATGGACAATGTTGGGTGGCTCTGTGGAAAATATACTAGTCACACACACACACACACCCACATGCGCACACATATGTATTGAGGGAGAGAGGCACCTGCAAGAGCTGTTAAAGTATCGTTGGGTTGTTGTCGTACTCATTGTCAACGTAGTCGTTATCTTTATTTCACATCAACGACATTGTCATCATCATCATCATCAGGGCGTCGGCTGCAGGCCAAGCCAGATCAGGCCAGGCCCAAGCCTCATCATCATTGTCGACAACAGCTATTGCAGCAAGAGCAACAACAACAATTACTGTGGCAGCAACAACAACATCAATGCCTTCATCAACAATTTGCAGCAAAAAAGAAAAAAGAAAACACGAAAACGGCCAAAACAGGCAGCAGTTGAAAACGCAACACACAAAAACACTTTAACACCCACACACACACACAGCTGTATGCTGTGTGGGTGAATACACGAACACACACATCAATATATCTACAGTGCTGTGCTCGAATTTTGAAAATTCGGATATTAATGTTATGGGCACTTTGCAACAAAATTTTAGTGCGTTTAGTAAAGCAACAAAATTGTGAAGTAACTCTAAAATTGCAGTAAAATTTGTCGTTTGATTGGATTGACCCAGACATATTGCTTTTCAAAAGGAAACCTGAAGTTAGTCGTAAACTTGAAGCTCATTTTATATTATAAAATTTCGCTGCAATTATCTGATAAGATAAAGTGCACCAATAAATTCGTTATTATTAATGATTGTTGATTTTTTTAGTAAATACCCATATGGGAAGAGGGAAGAGGAGATGGTATATTTCAAAGATGTTATAATAATCTATCATATAAGCAGAATATTACCAACATGACATTCTATGGGAAAAGTCGGTAAAGAGATACGTTCACAAACCAAAGAAATCCAACGCATATTTTATATATATATGTATATATATCTCTGCATCATAAAAGGCAGTTTGGCTAAATTAAATTTGCTTAACAAAATTATGTGTTAAGTATGGGTAAAAATGAGCCAAACTAATTACATTAAATAATTTTCATAATATGCACAATAAACTTAATAAATTAAGGGCTGTAAAATAATGATACTGTGAAGGTAATCAAATTAATTATAAAAATCATTGAAATCTGTTAAAATTCAAGCACGCAAAATAGTACGGAACTGTATTTATGGCCACCATAGTGGTCACATTTTTTATTCACATAACATGGTTATTATAAGGATAATTAATTTTTTAAAATGATTTCAAGTGGCCTGGCCTCAGCAGAGTAGCTGTCGGGAACTATTTCTAAAGGCACTACCGCGACTATCATGTAGCAATTAAGTACATTGCGTATACGCAGTGTGCGCCACTCAGAAGGACAAAGCTGCTAGAAGCTGAGAAAGAGAAGCATAAAGAATGCGAGCATGCGGAGATGGGGTTGGAGAAAGAAAACAGCTTAAGCAAATTAAAGCAAAAATATGCATAAATGACAATGAAAAGTTATGCAGAGGCATTTACTTGTAGATGCAGCTTCGCTGCGTTACGAGCAACTTCTTTTCAGCTGCCTCTTGATGGAAACTTAAAACTTGCAACGCGTGGCGGCGGCTGCTGCTGCTCTTGCTGTTGCTTGAGAATTGAGAATCTCGTTGGGGCTCCAATGGGCATGGGCATGGGGCTGAAGAGGTCTCGGTTTGGGTTTGGGCCTGGGTAGACAGCTGCTCAAAAGTTGTTCGGGTCATTTAAAAAGTTTAAAGCTAAAACTGGCGGCAGTATTAGCATCAAGAATGCCAACGTGCCTGTCGCTGACGTTTTGCGCGGTAGCTGCTAGAACTGGAAATCTGCCTAGCAGCTGGACGAAGTCAAGGTAGAGCCGGGGCATAAAATCGAGAGTTATGCTCTGCACAGTAGCACAAGAGAACTTGGAATTGGCAAATTGCTTCAAAGAATATGTTCTAATTTGGTCAATTAAATATGTTATCGGTAATTGCTTTCAATATTTTCGATATTTTTTGTTTTGATATGTATGTATGATATGTATATTTGATTTTGTTTAGTAACTAATTATTATCAGAATCTTTCATTTTGCTAACTAAATTTAATTTTTAAAAGCAATAATGGCTTAACGAGCTATTTGTTATGTTAGGATAATTTATCGATACATTAAGACATTAGGACATATATTTGATTGTATTTTATATGTATCGAGAATTGTGCGCACGTGTTTACCGTTTCTGTATGTATAAGGGCTGTAAACCCAAAAAAAAAAAAACAATTGTTGGTTCGGTTCACGGCTTTAGGTTCTGGTTTGCGCATTGGCTTGTCGAATTTATTTCGAACGGTGTGTGAGTGCTTATGTGTATCAGATTTACAAAAAATTTTATTACAAAAATAGAAAAAATTCCAAGAAATAAATCGCAAAATATGCAAATAGAAAAGCAGACAGAATTTCTCAATGGTGCGAAATTGATACCATACATGCAGAAATATATATTTTGTCCCTATTTAACTATGTATGTATATTGTACTATAATAGCGACTTAAGCACAAATATACGAACGTATGTATGATTAAGTACATATTTGTGTGCATGTTTGCATATTATGTAAAAAGAAAAAAAATTAATTTTCAAATTAAGTAGACCTTTATGAAACAAACCAGCTTTTTAAAAAAAATATTTGCAGTCTAGGTTTGATTTTTAACTTCAATAAGCTTATAAGGCATTTTTTCTGGAACTCGATTCGATTTTAACCGATATTTGAGTAAATTTTGTTTGCATAGTCTGTATTTTGTCTGCTGTAAGCAGCCCACTGTGCACACTGTGCGCTAATGCTAACTGAGTGGGGCATCTAGTTATCCCGTGGCCTTGTAGGCTGGATTCAGGTCGCGCTGGTTAGGCATAGCTGGCCGGCCGCTGTTGAGCGATATTAACATCAAGCGTCGGGGACGTAGATGAAAATAAAAATGAACTTTTGTTAAAATGCCATGCAGCGGTTCGCGCGCGTGTGTGTATGTATGTGTGTGGGTGTTCTGTGTGTGCGTGCGTGTGTTGCCGCAAAAAGTTTGGAACAGGCAGCAGGCGCGTGTGTTGTGCCCGCAGCTACTTATGACAGGTAGGCAGGGCGGAAGACGAAGTAGGAGCAAAGTTGCTTAGCCGACGCTAGGAATGACTTGGATATTAAACAGATTTTGGCTGCGGCCAGCCTAGCCAGCCTCTTTCGGCCAGATGCAAGCGTTATGGCAAATTTTAAAATGTCAACGTGTTGATTACGCGTGTCATAGTTCAGTTCGCAGTTCGCAACAGTTCAGCACAGTGCAGTCCAGTTCAGTTCACTTGGGTTCAGTCGAGTTTAGTTTATCCAGGCAGCTGAGACGACAATGGTCGTTATATAATTGCTTGCGGCTCTGGTTGCGTATTTTGTGGATTATGAGGTCAAGCGGTGTTAGGCAGCTAATGAAATGTAATCTTTAAGGCGACACGCACAGGCATACGCCTACACACGCACACACACACACACACACAGACGCACAGGGCCTGCAAATGCCACTCAAACTGACCTGTGGCCTGTGGTTAACACCACTAGAGAGTGGGCCAAGCTGCGCCTGCTTTGGTTTGGTTTCAGTGCCCTGCTGTGGCCAAAATGGCCAAGCCTACGAGGTTGAGTTGTGGCCTTTCTGTGTTTCATGAAGTTTGTGTGTGGCATAACTTATGCAATGAGTAAATTATTTGTAACGCCTCTCCAATGGATGTACGGTTAATAGGCTGGCCGTTGGCTCTAGCTCAAACAATTAACTCGATTTCATTTTGGCCAAATGCAGTTTGCAAAAAGAAATCCCATTTCTCACCGGCGCAACTCCGACGCCCCAATTGTTTGTTGCACTTCTTGTGTGTGCGTTCCTTCTGCAAATCAGTTGCATTGTTCGCAGGCAACAAACTGCATGGAAAAACGGCCACGAGATGCGGCAGCCGCCTTGCCACCAGCTCGCAAAAGTTTTGCATGCCGCAAATTCGCTTAGCCGCCAGGCTGGAGAGCACGCGACTCAATTTCAATGTAGCCACCGGAAACGGAAGCAGTTATGTGTAAGCGCCCGCAGAAGTCGCTCATGTTTATTCAGCAAATGCAGCAACTGTCTGGCAGCACTTGGCATCCGCTCTTTGGGCACATCACACCTCCGGCAACCCCCACCCCCTATTCCCTATACACCCACCACGCTGCGGACCCAACGAACTTGCTTCAAGATTTGCGGCTGGAGCGAGTTTTTAGTATATTGTTAACAAGTAAAATGAAAACGTAAATGTTTGAAAATTAGATTTTTGTCCGAGTCGCTTTTGTTTAGACTTGTGCCGGGGTGTCTGGCCAGCCGTATATGTGTTTATGATTGTGTGTGTGTGTGTGTGTGAGTTGCTGTGTGTGCACTGAGGTGTTGCCTAGTTTGTGGCTTGTTAGTTAGTTAAAAGTTTTTGCGTGCAATTAAAATGCTGCGCAAAAAGTTTGCCCCAACATTGTTCTTAATTTTTTCTTGGGTTTTTGCAGTTTGCCAAAGCCAAATACAAATGAACAGAATTGTCTCCATCTGTGGTGCATTTATATAAGAGAGCGAGGGTGTATATATGTGTGTGTGTGTTCTATTTGTCTGCTAGTCGCAGTCGTAGTCACAGTCGCAAAGTCGCAAAAGTCCTGTGGCAATTGCCTGTTTGTTTCTTAGCCGCAGCATCGTCGAATAGCAAGAAAGTTCGTTATCAGTGACATTTTGGCGAACAAATAGCAAAGAGCTCGCAGTTTTCAGCGCTCGGCTTTCAATTCTCTTCTCTCAGTTTTCATGTGTCTTTGCGAACGTGCCGGCAATGACAACTCAAATCTATAGTCCACATAAGCCCGAGCCAACTGACCCCAAATCACTTCAAGGGTCGAAAGCCTGACTATAAATAGATTTAAGCTATTAAACACTATAGTGCTTTGCTTGTTTTAGTAATATTTATATTAATTGAAAATGATATAATATAATAGCTGCTTTGTTCGTAGGCTTAAGCTTCCGATTGCTTTTATTTTAAACAGAAAGCTATAGAATTTTGTTTACCCTAAGCCCATTGAATGCATATAAATGAATGGGTATAAAGGGTATAATGATTTTGTGCAAATGTATGTACAAAATTCAAAATTTCACAGAATTTTCACAAAAAATTTATTTAAAAATTAGTAAGAGGGGCACGTACCCTTTTTTTCTTAAAAAAAAACACCAAACAAAATTTGACTTTTCAAAATGCATATAATATAAATGCAGACTCCATAAGCGTAAACAAAAAGAAATGAACATTTTACAAATTTGTACTTTTCCGATTTTTTCATTTAAGTTTTTTTTATTGTTGTTTTATTATATTGTGTACAAAACGACATTATTTGTTTTTATGTTAACATCTGTAGAGGGATGTATCGCCAAGTCTAGGTTGCGTTATATGCGTGCACATAATAAAAAGTTTAGGGTATCTCCTCGTCAAGTCCTCTCGACTAGAACATTTTCTCTTTTTTGTCTCTGCTTTTTCAGTTTTCTATTAAACAATATTTGTTCTATTATAGGAACAATAAAGCACAGCTTACTGTTTATATTGATAAACTGTTTTATAGCAGCCCTCAAACAATTTTAAATACATATTTTGCCAGCTTGGATTATTATTATCGATGACATTTAAAAGGCGAGTATATCATTGTATTAAAGCCGGAAACCGTAGAATGTTATAGATGTCATTTATAAATAGTTCAACATAAATTCATGTCATACTTTCGGCAATTTCTTCGACATTACATACACACACACGCTCACATGCTGAAATATAGATAGCCGGGGGGAGACGTATTCCGACAAAACTAATTGCCTCAATAGCTGTAAACAAAAAAGGCGCTGCATACTTTGCGGCGCTGCAAATGGCAACTAACTGGAAACTGGCAACTCTGCATGCCAAATCAAAATCATCATCATCATACCCGAAGGCACTGGCAAAAAATCTTAACAAAATAAGCTGAAGAGTTGCGAAGCGCATTAAATCATTTCCGCACTAAAGAGCTCGACAGCGGCAGGAGCAGCAGCAGCAGCAGCAGCGGCAACAGCGGCGGCGGCGGCGGCGGTGGCTTCTTGTGGCAAGTTGTGAGTGCGACTGTTGCAGTTTACCACTATTTATGTGCTGTTGCTGCTGCTTTTTGTTGCAAGCAAAAAAAGGGATGCAAAAAGTGGAATGAATGATAAGTGTGTCTTTTTCTTTTTCAGGGGAAAGCATAAAAATGATTTGCCCGAAAAAAGCAAGGGAAGATAAGTGTGTATGTATGTACAAATATATACAGGCACGCACACACACGCACACATTAGCGCATTCATGTGTGTGCATGTGTAACATATTCAGGCAATTACTGCCATTCAGCGCATTTCAATTCAACTTCAAAACTGCCGCCATCGTCGCCGCTGCTTCTTCTCCGTTTTCTTCTTTATATTTCTTCGGGCCGCTCCGCTTCTGCTCCTTCATATACTGCTTCTGCTGTGGCAAAGTAGAAAAAAGCTTTTAAACTTCACTCAAGATTTTTGCTGTTCACGCTCAGTTCGCAAATTTTTTGACTGTTGCCGGTTACTTAGTTCTCCTGCGTGCATTGCACAGTGGTTACACACATATTGTTATTGTTATTTATATACTCGTCCGCGAAGTGAAAATAGTATATTGGGCTCATGCGATGCCCGTCTTGCTGTGCAATTGAAGCTTGAGACTTGAAACATGGAATATATACGCGTGTACATACCCGCGTCAGATAAAGTGTTTGATCTTTCGGCATTGCCCACTGGGAGCGTGGCAATTAGATTTAATCAATATATCTCAATTAAACGCCATCTAGCGGCCAAATTTAGATGATTTGGTGTTATATTCGAATTTTGCGTTGATTCGATAGGTTAGGTTATTAGATAACTTAACTCGAATTTCGACACATCAAAAATTCAATTTTTATTTAATAATTGCATTGTCAATAATTATTATTATTCTAGTATACTTGTATATCAGATTTAGTTCTTCTTTAGATATTTAAATAATAATCTTATTTTTATTTTATTTTGTGATCTTCTAAAAAAATATTTAAAATATTTATTTATTTTGGTAATGGATTTGTCAAATTCTATAGCTATTTGACCCACTGTTGAATGTCATTTTTGGTCGATGTGCGCTGTTGTGTCTTTATCTACAACTGCCGCTTCATATTCTGCAGCAACTGCATCTGCATCTGCTTCTTGTTGGGACTTTACTTTACACAGCGCTGTTGTGTGTACTGTGTGTATGTGTGTGTGTGTGTGTGCTTTGTGATGTGTCGTTTTTATAAGTCTGCCAAAATGTAGTTCATATATTTTGGCGAAAATTCGTTTTGCAGTTGACATAACTTTGTCAGCCCCAATTTATCAACAACAATTAGTAGAGCAGAGACCAACTGGGCTGACTGGCTGACTGACTGTCGCTGGCTGACTGACGTATGGCAAGTGCTTGCTTTTTGGGGCGTGGCAAGTATGTGACAAGTATTTCGCACAACGATGCACAAAACTTTGCCCGTCTGTGTGGCAAATAGACGGCTTGACTTGCAACGAGTTGCCCTGTCGGCCTGATGAAGACAGTGCAACTGCGGCAGCAGCAACATCACCGAGTCATGGCAACATAGCGGCGTATGCGTAATATTGCCAAAAATAATTTATATGATTAAGTCAAATTTAGTTTGGCAGCAGCTTTGAGGCCAACTGCCAGACAAGGCTTATTAAATTGCCAGCTGCTGCACTTATAGAGTTATAGAATATATGAGTATAGATAGAGACATATCGTTATTTATAGTTACCTGTATTCGTGGGATAGGAAGAACGTGCCACGTATGTTGCACCCATTAGGGTTCTTTCGCTTGCCGTTGAATATCTTCTGATAATGATCGTAATTATTCAAATTGACGGCACCGTCAAATGTCAACATCATAATTTGCGGTATCTGAAAAATGCGGTTAAGAGAAAAACAGTCGTATTCAATTGCAAATGGAACAGCTTTGGCTTATACATATATACAATATATTTCTGTATGTGAACAGGCAGCAGCAACAGCAAAAAGCTCTTAATTATATCATATGCACATTTGCCCTCTGCTGTAATCTTTCACGGAATGTGTGTGTGGCCCAATTAGGGAGGCGCTGACCTCAAAATCAGCCGGGCATGCATTGGCATTGGAAGCAACAACAGCGCCAGCAGCAGTAGCAGCCGCCGCAACAGCAGCAGCAACTCTAATTGAAGGTTTTTGCATTACGTTTGTTTTTCCTGTCTGCGTTGCGGCTGGCTGAGTTTTGACTTGCCTGCTGCCGTCTGCTGCTCGTTGCCAACGCGGCGTATGCGCAACGCTTGTAACTTGGAACTTGAGCATTAAACATAATTAGTGGGCTTTCGGTTAACCAGGTCGCGCGCTGCACGATCTGCGTTGATGCAGCCTCAATGGCAGCACCATCGTACTAAACCAAATTAATTTCAAATAATACTGAACAACTATCAATAAAGCAACGTCAACAGCAACAGCAACAACAACAACAGCTGCAAGTTTAACGAGAGCTAAAGCAAAGCAATTCCATTACAAAAATTGCCACCCCGTTGACGCATTGAAATCCCGACGGGCAACGTTCTGTTTGGCGTCTCCCAAAGGAGCCTGCAACACTTTAAGTGCAATTCCATAATCAAAGACCACTGCAAGCGCTAACCCAAAAGAAATGACGCGCCATAAAAGCAGGCGGCAGCCAAATAAATTTCGCGAAGACAACGCACTTTAAACACACTTTCAATCAAAACCGATACTCCGATTTTATTTTTTTTAATTATGAAAAGAGCCAAAATAAACAAAAAAGGAAAACGATATAATCTTATAAATAGTGATAACGAGTATTTTTATTTTTGATGAGGCTCGAGCCAAAACCTGAGTTCGTTGATGTTGAAAACCGAACGAACTAACCCTAATGACGAGGAATTGGTTTGAATTGTAAACCGAACTAACGACATTTTTTCGAGTTTGCAACCAAGTCCGAATTTACACAATATAAATGATTAAAACTTTGGACACAGAAAAAGTTCCTTGGAAAATGTGATTACACAATTTTTTTGAGTTGATATTAACTGAAAATGGCATTAAATCGGATTAATGCAAAATTATTTAATTAGTCATAAAATTCCAATTATAATAAATTAGTCATCAAACTAGGCAAGTTTTTCGATCAAATAAATAAAAATATTTGTTGGAAAACTAGGGCTGCATCAAAACGATGTAAATGCAAAACGATGTAAATATTAGTTTTTATCATGAAAGTAGCACTGTTGCAGACACTGAAATACTGTCCAATTCCATAGAAAATCTCTGTTGAGGTCTGTCAAGGAATCTTATTTGCTTTTATTTTGGTTAGCCATGGCAAAGTGCGTACATTAGTCAGTGTACCCTTTCGAGGGCAAGTCATAAAATGAAAATCGAATGCGATCAGCATAAAGCAGCATGTGAATGGCAATGGGTGACGAGGTGGCAGCCGAAATGCATTTCGCCTGAGCTGCACATAAAGGGCGGCAGCACGGGCGGCGGCACTTAACGCTCATTGTTGAACACATAAAAAGGATTATTGTACAAATTCAATATTAATGTAGAACCGACTAACCAAGCCTTAACCTCAGCTCCATGGCAATAGTCCTCAATTGACCCCGTCTCTATCTAACACTTCAGCTGTCTCTATCTGTCTCTGTGTCTCTGGTTTGGCCTTTGCCTCCCCCTCTTCATCATGGGGCTGAGCTGGCAAAATTATGCAGAGGCGTGAAACACTCGAAAGCATCGAACGGCGGTCAGCTTAAGTGTGGCTAAGATAACTGATGATTATTACGATGATGATGATGAGTTTGGAGTTGCGCTGTTGCTGCTGCTGGAATTGAAATTTGCGTTTCGATTTGACAGCGTTTCTTTTCATTGCGTTTTGCTCCTTTATTGCCTTTGCCTTTCGCCCAACTATTGAAAGGCATATTTCAAAAGCCGTTTCCGCCAAAATGAGCGCAAATCAACTGCAGTTTCAGTTTTTTGTCCAACTTCTCCAACTGAATTATAAAGTCAAAATATTATTGCAAATATAATGAATGTGCGAAAAAAAGCAAAGAAAAAAAGAGAAAATGTTTCAGTTGGCCGAGTGAGAAACAAATTTAAAGTTTGGCTTACATCTTTTATCTACCGAATTAATATCGATAGTTACAATTGTGAGAGTAAAGAAGTGCCTCAGTCTTTATAATATAATATTTGTCAATACATCGGTAATATTTATAACATTCTTTTTTTGATTGAAGGCTTTGTAAAATAGTTCAAAATATGCTATAAATATAATAATGATCAGTTTCTTATAGTGTTAAGTTCGCAAAAACATTTGCTTTTTAAGTTCAAGTTGAAAATGTTACCAATGTTAATTTATTAGCGTGTTTGCGTTAAAGAACAAAAGAACTGGATAAGATAGCTGCTCAATATTCTTCTGAATAATATTTCTTTGTTTAATTGATAGTTTGAATGAACTTAATAAAAACGTATTAAGTCTTTTAACTTCCGAAATGAAAACATTTATATTTTTGTTGGCTCTTTGAGTTTTTTTTTGTGCACATGTGAGTTTTTACTTAAGCTTGTTCCACGCACGATGGGTTTCGGACTCGAAAGTAGTCTGGGATGCTGCGAATGCAGCTATGCAGGACTCTGAAGCAGTTTTCTTTAGCATGCACCTCCCCCTGCTGCCACCGCTTCCCCTCCCCTCCCCCTCCCCCGGTCTTTCTCTTCTTCTCTCTGTGTGTACTTTGATAATTTCTGCTTAATGCGACTCAAGTTTGCACTCCAGTCTTTGAGCAAATATGGCAGACAGTCATCAGTTGCCAAGCACCTTTGCCTGGAAGACAGAAGTTTGCCAGCCGAACTCGTTGAGCACTAGCAAATGGATGATAGATGGATTTTTTATGCTGTTCAAGTGGCAGGCGAGGGGTGCGTCTTTTTGGGGCGTGCGGGATGCAAATTTGCATAGCTTAGTTGCTCAATCGCGGCGACAATTGAGCGGCTCATTGATTGAGTGATTGCAGCTGCGCATAAATGCAGCGCCCTTAAACATCAACCACCAACCACCTCACACCACCTGCCCCATACAAGAGCAGCACTCTGGAAAGTTTTTGTTGACACTGTGCGCCATCTTTTCAGTTCTTCGTTTCCTTTTTCTATTTCTTGTGCCTTTGCTTTAGCTCTGGGAGCTCAAACAAATTGGATTCGCATTCAAATTGAGCAAAGCGTTTTATTTAACGCCCTCTCACATTTTCTGGGATAGGCTTGGCAGCTTCTTGGCATTTGTATGCTCTATGCACAGAAAATTACCGCTGAAAGGTATCATCGAGATGTCGATATCGCATCTATATTAATGGCTATAATAGGCATTCGGACAACACTCACACTTATATAGACATACTTTTAAGCGATTTTTCAAGAGTGCCAAGAATAAATTATTGTACTTTTAAAACGTTGGCAACTTTGTTTTGCTTACTTATTTGGAGAAGAATGTTTATGAGATTTTGAAAGCCATAGAATGATTATCACATTAATAAATTAACGGACCTTTAATTGAGAAATCTTTTGTATGTCTATGAATCAATTAGTTTGGCTTATCCATTTGAAATAATTAAAAGAAGTTCATGGATAGTGTTTTTTTAAATTTAATCCTTGCTTATTCAGATGAACAACATTTTTAAAATTAAAAAAGTTTTTAAGTAAGTTTTTGCTTATAGCAAAAGTAATTTATGATTGTGGGATAAATGTATTGTGCTAAAGATTGTCATTTACAGAGTATTTTGTAGTCAAGCATACTCGACTGCAATGTTTGAATAAAAATATTTTTTTGTGTGTATTCTGGTGCACTTTCGTGGCGGAAATTGGCCCCTCTGTGAAATGGAGCGCAACGCATTCAACGATAATCGAAAAATCCACTGAAAGAGATACCAACGCGGCGTATTCGTAATATCGAGAATAGATCAAACAATTTGCCAAAGATTTTGTCCAAATGTGCGTACAAATTAACCGCTTGTTTGCGGTTAATTGAGATGGTATTAACTATAATCGTGCGCTTACACACACACGCGCACACACACAAATACACAGTAATAGACACAAGCAGTAAGAACAGGCTGTCAGAAATTGAAATCGTTTTGTTGGGCGGCTGTTGAAACACATGTAAGCGCTAATAACACTTAAATAAGCATCCGCACCCACCGCACAGCCCCTTAAATAAGGGACGAAAGAGCGCTGACAAAGGGGTGGCACAACCGGAGGCCAACCAGACACTGCGACAAACACACACGCACACACATTTCAATTTCCAAATTAAGTGGCTCACTTGCGATTTGTTTGTGTTTGTGTTAGTGCTGTATATTTGCGCTCTGCGTTCTGCGTTTTGCGTTTATGTTGAAAATCGGCCGACAATGTCGACGTCGCTGCCGGCGCTGCCGTCGCTGTCGCCACATAAACTTTTGTTGTTTTCTGCTCGTATTTGACTTTTTCTACACTATCCAACCGGCGGCACCATCGTCTATGTCAACCAATTTGTGGACCTTACAACAGATGCTGAAAATGGCCTTAAGTCTTAGTTGACATTGTATTGTATGGCCTAAAATTGATTTGAATTTATTTGAACATATTACAAAATAACAACATTTTTAATTTGGATTAAAAAACAGCGTTTGTTTTATCTGCAAATCAATTCGAAATTTAAAATAAACCAATCTAAATTTAACAACATGTACATTTATTTGCCTCTGTATTAAGTTACTGTCGCATTGGTTGGAAACGTATTTAAAATCAACTGTTAACGCTATTAAGAAAACATATTTTTATTAATATAATCATAACAAAATAATAAAGATGGGCTTTTCCAATTATGTGAAATCGGGTAAAAAAAATATATTTATAAATTGATTATAGGGAATTCACATGTTTTATTAAGTTTAGTAAATTAACATGTTTATGTGTGTGGTTTTTGTTGTTGCCTGGCATTGCTATTATCTTGCATACGAAACCACAACTAATGTGCACTTCAAACTGTCTGTCAATTGGTAGCCCACACACAAACATTTACACACACACACACAGGCGCTAAATCAAATAAATGTTCATACACCGACACAAGAGAGACAAGAGAGCTGACATTATTTTTATTCATTCTATCCTAAACTGATTATGATTGTGCGCTAGGGTTAAATACTGTTGAGCTTTAAAGTGGAAACGCACAGAAATGTGGAAATTACTTAACTAAGCTTTTATCTTGTGTATAATAGTTAATAAATGCATGTATACAAATATATTTCATAATGACACTTATTCATTTGGAGTTTAAAGTCTGTGACATCATTTGTGTAGATGTTTATTCCTTTATTCATTATTTCTTAGAATACTTTTGTTTTTTGCCATATCAATGCTTACAAAAGTTCAAAGTTTTATATAAAATAATCGAATAATGCAAGAACCATTTGCATATATATTTCAATAAAACAAACTTATACCACTTAAAAATATGAATAAACCTGATATATCTCTAACTAAAAATAAAATAGACTATTTCTGTTTCATTTTCTCTCTTTGTCCATTTTTTCATCAATTTAATATCCTTCTGTGCATCCATAAAACGATTTATTTACCTATGAAAGCACACACATTACGCATACGCACTGTTCCCTTTTGCTATGTTGCCGAATTGGAAAAAAACTTTAATTGCATGCAGTTTTATGAGCTGCTCGATTTTTTGTGTACATGCACTGAAAAGGACATAACTCCCGGCCAAATAAACAAACCAAAGTTATTAAACAGGATATTCGAATCAACAGGAACAGCAGCAATGACTACATCCTTAATAGCAACAGCAACAACAACAGCTGAGACTGTGACAACAATAAGCAACGAATGGGACAACAAATGGCAAAGACAACAGTACAATTTCCTTATGCAAAGCAGCGATAACAGCAGCCGAATGCAAATACACAGATTTATGGCCAGAACGAAGCCGTACCCAAACCCTCAAACTTAACAACAAACAGATATACCCCCAATGCCACACACCGCACCTATACAAAGGCGCAGCTGCCGCAGCCCTGTGCTGCTGTGTCGTAAAAATAAAAGCTGTCAATGCACTCGAAATTTATCGCCTTGCAAATTAACACTTAAAGGGCAACAAAAAAGCAGAAGCACAAAAAAAAACAAAAATAGTATATGTATATAATAGAAGAGTGAGTTAAGTGCTGTCCAAAGCGTTATGAACGGTGGGGACCAGAGAGACTCACCTTTTCGGCCTCCAGTTCGCCAGGTATCTGGGTGCCATCCTTGGAGCAGAAGCAGTAGGGCAGCTGGCATTCCTCCGTGTTGCAGCGTTGAGCGGTGTCGGCGGGCGCATCCGTTGCCGGCGCAGGTGCTGCAAGGACGCAAGTCAAAATGCAAAACGGATTACAAAACGGGTAACAAAACGTGCCCGGCTAGTGCTCTGTTTGGCCATATAGGCGAGGCCTGTTGCGCAAATTAGTTTGGAAATTATTTAAAATCTATTTGCTTATGCGGACACAATTGAAATCTGCCAATCAAAGGACCACGCCCCGACTGCCTGGCAAGACAATCACCCAGAGCAGCATGTCGAAAGTTAAAAGTCAACAAAATAACACAATGCAATACAAATATCAATAAGGCGGCAGGTAGCCAGCCAAACAACGTACGAAATGTGCAAGAAAAAAGTTAAAAGAAAGTTAACGTTCAGAGAGAAAGCGAGAGAGAAAAATTCAAATAGCCAAGGGCTAAATCCTAGCTATTCCTACCACACCCAGCTCAACTCAACTTCGCAGAGCAGCACACAAAACTAAACCCAAAGCCCCTCGTTCCCTCCGTAAAAAAACCCGTTGGAGGCATCTTTTGGCACAGTTATTTGCATATGTGGGCGTTGTATGTGTTTGGTTGTGTGTGCGTATGTGTGTGTGTTTGGCTTGAACTCAATGGAATTCAATTGGCATTTCTTGTTTTTTGTTGTTGTTTTGTTTTTGCTGTTGTTGTTTTGTGATCGGGTAAACAAATTCGCTTAAAGTCCACAAAACAAAAGGTTGCCCATGCACATGTGTTTATAAAACAAAGCCAAGTTCGAAGCCAACAGGTAAATCCAGCATTAGTCATGCACAGGGTCATATGGGCTATGCCTTTGGGGCAGCCGTTGCCAGGGGCTGGCAGCAAATATTAAATGCATTTTCTGCGCCTCGCTGCGTTCAATCAATGAATATGGCAGATCCACACACCAACCAACTCTTCAGTCACTCATTTCCAACCCGACCCCATCCTGCCCCCCGTAGCAATAAATAATTTTTTTTTGCGCCTGTTGCCCTGCCCCACTTGCGGCCACAGCCAAATTATCGCCAGCCATCGTATCGGTAGCAGCTTTAACCGTTTCAAGTCCATCCACCACTTGAGCTGTTGATTTCATTAACCCAGAAGATCGCTGAAATGTGCGCGGAGGAGTGGAAACTCTGAAAATGTATAGCGCTCGGAATCAGTTGGTTAAATAAACAATAAGCTACAGCAGCGATGTTTCAATTAATATAAATTAAAACAGTTTCAATAAATATATTTTTATTTCCAGCTAAGTGATTCCTACAAATACTCCATGACGATGACTTCAATTATGTTTTTAACAGTTTTCAATTTATTTATAAAAAATAAAACCAAAAAACAATAAAAAAACCTATCGTTGTATTCTCGAACTAAAAACATGTACTATTTTCGCCTTTATTGAAGCTAGCGACTTGAAACTTGGAATATATACTCGTGTACATAAGTATACTCACGTCGCATAACGTGTTAAGATTTGTTGACTACGTCCACTGAGGGCATGGCAATTGGCGAGAATCTATATATCTGGCTCAGTTTTAAAGTTATTTAGGCTAAATTTTTGCAGACAGATTTGAAAAGTCTTGGACCCCATATTTCAAACTCCCATAACTTTGTCAAAACCTAACCGATTTTCATGTTCGATTGCATTTCGTTTTTGATATGGTTGATTCTGCATTTATCTCAAATATGCATTATTGGAAAAAAAACTTTTTTAAATTTTTTATAAATAATCATTTTGCTCCCCGTACTCACTTTTGAATATATTTTGTTCAATGTATAAACTTCATTTGGCATTTTTAATCGATTTCTCTTCAATATTACTATAAAACACCACAAAAAGCATTCTAAGGTGGTTAATTTATTGGGAAAAGATGGATTAGAATTTCGCCTTGTAAAGCAATTAAGTCCCTGGAATACTCCTCACAGACTTTATACTCTTAGAAATTTACAAAGCTCAAAGCAAACAACTTTGTCAAAAAAGAACGGATTCTTATGGTTGGTGGCATTTTGAGCATGTTTTGTTCTCTAGACTGAATCTGCATCTAAAATTAATGAAATATAAAATTATTTTTTGAATTTTTTTTTGAATTTTTTAATAACTGGTGTCCCTTTACGCAATTTCGAAAAAATTGTTTTTAATTTTAAAACCAAAATTGGTCAAAAATTTGAAAAATTTTGGCATGTGAAGCTTCCATGCTCCCATAACATACACATCAATCTGAGAATATTTGAGTTGTATCTTTGACATTTTTAATAGTTTTTGCAGTTATCGACCTGCTAAATATATAAATAATAAATATATCGCAAATATTTTTGCGTTTGCTGACCAAGGATTCTTTAAATAGTTTTGTTCAAGTAACTGCATAAGGGAGGACTCCCAAGTTTATTCACGTTGCTAAATACTAAAACTCGTTCTTCAAGGACGTCGTTATCAAGTCTACAGTGGATCTGGATATGCTAATAAAAATTAGAAGTATTAATTTAATGCTTCTTGTGCCAGCTGCGGATACTTGAAATGAGTTTAAGTGTACAATTCGGGCGTTAGCTGTCCCTTGGAGTTGCAATTTAAGTTGGTCTTTAACTTCCGTTTCCGTTGAACTTGGCGTATGCCGACGCTATTGACAACATCATCAATCAATTTAAAGTGGACTTATGCCGCTTGACATTGCCAACTGCAAAATAAACTAATGATGTCAAAATGTTTTTTGTTCAACCATTTCAACGAAATGTTGCGCAGCAGCTTTAGGCCCCCTCCCCATCCACCACTTCCGCCCGAAGCGTGTGTGTATGAGTGTGTGTGCGCGCGTACAGAAGAGTATCTGTCAGCCAATTTACATTCAGATCTGACGGGACAAGCATTCGTTAACCATTCAAGCTGCAGTTGCTGTGCGAATGAGATTCACAAACAATTAGATTTAATAACAATAGTTGACTTTTGCTCCTCCCACAGCCCGTGCAGCATAATCACCAACTGCATAACAGTTGATTTGATAACTGAGAAAAATAATACCAACAAGAATAAGAAGAACAACAACAACAACTGGCTATGCATTCAGACAAGCTGCAGCAGACATGTTTTTGATTTGTCTTTGATTTGGCATAGAATATTTTTATAGCCTATGCAAAGTAGGAAAGCAGCCCAAATAGCAACAACGGCAAGTGCAACAACTTTGGGAAAACAAACAACAATAGCGCTAATAACAACAACAGCAACAACAACAACAACAACAACAACAACAACAGCAGCAGCAGCAAGCAGAGCAACAAAATAATAAACATTGTAATATATGCCATAAATATGAATGAGTTTAATTTTAGGCTTTAAATATTGATGCGTGTGTATAAAGCGAGTTGCATATGTTTAATTTAAATTCACACACACACACACACACTCACATATATGTAGCTAGAGACACGTACTAGGCAAATCGGTTTCCGGCTGTGCCTGGCCGTATACCATGCTCCTTTTGCGTATAAATTGTCGCCTTGGCTGATGCCACGCCCACAACAGTCGGATCTGATCAGATCTGCTACAGAGTGGAAAATCTATGGAAAACTAATATAAATGCATAGCTATCAATGCTAGAAAATATGTATTTGCGGTCACATCATAAATAACAGCAATGAAATGCTTCGCAATTAATTGGCCAGGACATGGGCCAGCACAGTGGGTCCGGAGTGTAGTGGCACATGAAAGCGGGCGGTCATCTGCACACTGTGCAATCAACATAAATTCTCAAGCTGAACCTCACATTCCGCGTCCACCCACCCGCCGAGACAAGGCCCAACATCACTCAGAAAATAAATGCATACAATTTTATTATTTCAAAAAGTAACTTGGCAAATTTGCGCACTCGAGCATGTGTGTGTGCGTGCGAGTGTGTGTGTGAGTGTTTGTGTGCTTGTGTGTGCCTTGGACTTGTGCACAGTTATTGAATAAAATGTAATAAACACTTTTAGTAACTTTGTCTTATGCATTTCGCACTGCCAGCAACAGTCTCGACAACAGCAAAGCAAAGCCGGGAGAAGCTGAGCACAAGTTGCATACGCTGCGTATACGTAATGCGGGACAGTTCGGGGCTTATTTGTGTAGCCAGTTGTTGTTGCTGTTGTGTAAGCAATATTGAAATGCTGTCATTGAGCGTGCTCACTGAATTATGAAATTGAAAACTATTCAGTGCAAAATTGCTTCGAATTTTACCAGCTCGTGTGAGTTTCCCACATACAAGACTATATATACTCTATATATATTTTTATATGTGTGTGCGCATGTGTTTTTTTTTTCTAAGCAGCAGTTTGTCAGTTGCTTGGACGCGCTTTGTCAATAGTTTCGGGGCCAAGTTGGCGGCTAAACATGCCAGTCAGATAGTCGGGCAGGCGGGCAGCCAGCTCTAGTCAAACAGTCTTTGGCCAGCAACTGGCGGCAGCTGATTGGCTAAAATGGAATTTGGTACGCAAATTTTATTGAATTTTATATGCCCGAAAAGTGGCTTAAATATTCTAATTTCTGTCTGGCAATAACAAAACAGTGTATCAAATCCAAATAAAATGAAATCGCATTTATATGCACATTGTATTGCATACGTTGTGAAGTACTTTAACCCTCTACGCCACACTTCCCCTTCGCCACACACGCAAACATACACACACGCACACATAGACACACAGAGCACATGCGTGTAATGAAAAGCAGCCACTTTTTGCTTATTTATTTGGGACATTTGCTGTCACAATTTCAAATTCATTTTGGGTCTTGAACGCGTCGTAAGCAATTCGTCAGCTGAGATTTTTGACAAGGCGAACGGGCTGTGCGGGGAAACTGTGGGTTTGGGCTTTGGGTTTTTGGGGGCTTAGGGCTTGAAGTTGCGCTACTGTAACTCGGCGTAGAGCTCATAATCCCTGGGATGGCTTATGCAGCTGAAAGACGGTTTGCAAATTAAAGTGCCAGACAATTAGAGGCAATTGAGTGAATTCTTTTATAAGGTTATTTGCACCACAATTACGTATATTCAAGTATATCGGACTTACGCACATTGGAGTACAGTATCATATGCCATATATGTAATCAGTATCACCAGCTGCAACCTATGCAACCTAGTCTCTCAGTTTTAAAATTATTATAATGAAACTGCATATTTTTATTGCAGGCAGTATATATGAATTGGAATTCTACAGCAAATAGTATCTAAAGGATCGGTTAAAAAATTAGCAAAAATTATACAAGAGTGTGAACAATTTTTTTGCTCTTTAAGTTAGCAGCAATAAATGCGCTCATATACATACATATACAACATCGGATCATTATAGTATAATGGTTGAAAATATAGTGTTTATATGAATATCTACTTTTTGTTATCAAAGATGCCATAACATATGATCAAATAATATAGCCTTCTTTATGAATAACTATAAATATAATAATTTATAAAGTACTATAAATACCGTCAATGTAACTTTTCTTTCTCGATTGTTGTAATTTTTGCATTGGACAATCGAACAAATGTTTCAAATGGAGCCAACAATTGTTTTATTGGGGTCAGGTGAGAGACGTTGCAGCGAAATACCAAAAAAAAAAAAAATATATCTATATCTATATAGTATAGTTTTATACTAAAAAATCCAAACTACAAACGTTATAGAATGATATGCCACGTTCTCTTACGCTTTTCTAGCTTTGTGCATGCGAGTGTGTATGTGTGTGTGTGTGTGTGGCGTCAGCAAAAAGCGCAAAATTTTTATGCACAGAGCTTTGACCTAATCTCTGCTGCAATATTTCTCCTTGTGCCTTGCTTTAGTTTGGGCTACAGCACTGCGGCTTTGGGGGCTGGAGGTGACTGTGTATGTGTGTCATTTATGTTATTACTTTTCTACTTCAACATATACACACGCACACACACACACGCTGACGCTGACTCGCAGTCGCCGTCACAGACCGAGCAGAGAGCTATTTATATGAGACAACATTCCAGTTGGTATTACGCAAATCCCAAATGCTTTAGCTGTCGTAGCTTTCCTCCAAGCGGTTTCCTTCCGACAACGACGGCTAACTGCGACGGCGACGCCAACGTTGACTGCTCAGCCGACAGCGACGGCGACGGCGACGGTGAAGGCGAAGGCGACGTCAACTTCATTGCTGACTGCTGCAAAAGTGCGTGCTTGCTTCTGAGTGTGTGAACGTGTGTGCATGTGTGTGCATGTGTGTGCATGTATGTGTGTGAGCGCACGTTAGTCGTATTGTGTGAGTGCACATTAAATTCTATGCTTCTTTCATCCGAATTTTGAATTTAATTTGATTTATTTGTACACTTTATATTTTAAGTCATTAGTATTCAACTAGAATATACCCTTTACTCAGAAGATAATAAAAAATGTCAAGTCTAAATGTTGACAAAAAATGCAATCACATAATTATGTCATTCAGTTAAGGCAATCTTCTCAATTCATAACAATTAACTCTTATTGTTTATGTTAGGCAATTAAATTTGGAAACTTTTACAACACTTTAAAAATGTAATTTTTTTGATTTTTGGAAATAAAATGTTATGATTCTTCAAAAATTTGGAACAGTGTACGCCAACATTTAAATGCATTGTCTTCTGCTCGTAGGTAAGGTGGACACAAAGGGACAAGCCCACACAGACACACCCACACATTTATAAGTATGTGTGTGTGGGTCGTAAAACTGAAAACTAAATCTTGAATGTAAGCTTAACTGGCTCACACACACACTGGCACACACATACACATACATACACACACGATGCTGCCGCACTTGGCTATTCTTCAGCGGTCGCGTTTGTGCTCCATTTGAAGTGCCCTCAATGGCTGGAGATGCATTCCAAGTACTTGGCATCCATCATGCAAGCAGTGTGCCAGCAACCCAGACAGTCTGTTGGCCAACTTCTGCGGCCACCTTTGGACCCGGCCAAGATATTGTCCCCGTCCAATGGACTCATTGTCCCTCTCAATGCATTGTCATCGAGTGGGCTTCGATCTTCTGGTAAAGTTTCGTTTCGGCCATAAATGAATTATGCGACATTTACTCAAAATTGCTTCCTAATGCACAACATCCGGTGGGCAAGTGCCTTGCATTCAACTGCTATTGCACATTCTCCTACTGCAAGTCCCGCTCTCGCTCTCGCTCTCTTTGTCGCCGCCTCTCCTCTCTTTCGCTGGCTCTTCGTTTGTAAGCCTGTCACATTCAGTGCTTTATCGCAATGGCTGCCTGCTTGCGTCTTTCTAATAGAATGCCCAATTCTATTTTGAGCTTCTAATAAATTTCCTGCTTCTCTGCAGTTTTAGCCATGTAATTTTTTGGCTGTTGTTGCTGCCTGTGTGGCTTGTGCGGCTCGGCGTGGTCTGTGCTGAGCTCGGACTTTGTGTCTGGTCTGTGATTCGAACTTCGCCTTTTATTTTAGTTAACAACTTTGGTTTTGCAAACTGAAATCGTTTAGCAAAGCGCTTGGCATTTGCCACAAAACCTGCTCCCAGCTTTCGGCATTCAGCCTCCGTCACTTCTCTCACTCGCTCCGTCTGCTGTCTCTCTCTGGCATGCATATGTGTTTCTTTGAGTGCACTTAAACTTTTTGGGTTGCTTGATTTATGGCGCACTTTCAATTGTTTCTCCAGCTAATGCCATTCCCTTGGCTATTTGTAGACAACATGAAGACTGGCAAACATTACATTGACACTGTAAGCCATCTGTCTGCCCCAACCCAACCCAACCCAAGCCTTATCTGTGTCTTTATATTAATCGTTGTCTGGGCGGCTTAGACATAACTTCATCACTTACTTGTTGGCAGCGGTCCGCATTTGGCCTCATCCTTAAATGTGCAAAACTTTTGCACATCGTCAAAGTAGAGGCCCGAGGGGCAGCGATTCAAATAGGGGTAACCGTCGACGCACTGCGGAGTAAGCCACATGGAGAGCAAAGTTTGAAGTGTCAGCCCAAATGAGTGCTCTGACCTTTTGGTCAGACAAATTAACCAAGTTATTGCTACGAGCTTACCTGATAGAAGCGACGGCAGGTGGCAGGATCAGCATAGTTGCCATTGGCAATGTGCGATGGGCAGGTGAATTCTTCTTTATCCTTGCCTTGGGCTGCAAAATTATTAATCAAGTTTTTTAGTTGTTATTGAGTTATCAAGTTTGATATATTTTACTTTGTTATGTGCTGTGTACAGTTTTAATTATATTTTTAAAACTTGCAGCAATAATCAAATTAATGTTGAAAAAAATGGTTTAGATCAATTTGTTTGAAAACTATTTGCTTCCTTATTCATTAAAGCTAACTTAAAGTTAAAACTTAAAAGTTAGCTGTTGTATTATATTTTTGTACAAATTCAAAACGTATAATTAGAAATGAAAAAAATTATTATTGATGATTCTTTAATTATAGTTATATTACGCTACTTTTAGCATTAACAGACTTAATTGTGTTTAAATCGTGCTCACTATAAACTATATAAGTAATATGCATCGAAGTACTTAAATAATATTTAATATTTAAAACAATTTGTTAATCCCAACTCATTTAATGGCGCGACTCGAAATTAATATCACGTTTGTTGTTTTTTTTAATTCATTCGACTATTTTGGTAACTGCGGCAGGCTAATGAGGCAGTTGCATTAAGTTCTTAATGCACTTTAAGGGCGCATTACATTTAAATGAGCGCCTATTAATTGCCAAATGGCAGCGAGAATAAAAACAACAACAATTGCAATAACAATAACAAATGATAATCGCTTATTTTATAATTATGTTCGCTGTTGTGTTTTTGTTTATCTTTTCGGGCATGTGTTTGTTTTTCGCTTTTTGTTTTACAATGTTTTTTTATTTGCATAAAAACCAAATCTAAGCTTCAAAAGCCGCTTGACGTTTTGACATCAAAAGCCACAAAAATAAATATGAAAATAAAAACAAAACGGAGTAGAGAAAAGTGGACAAAGTGCGTGGGAAATAAATAAATAAGAGATACATAAATTATAATTAAATGGCGATTTTCATTTGATTAACTAAAAAGTGTAGCGAATTAAAACTGAAATATTAATGCAAATGCTTCAAAGACAACAACAACGGTAATAATAATAACAACAACAGCCAGGATTGACCACATCAATGGACTGGGGTGATTTGAGCCGCATATAATGAATATAAATTGGCTAACAGCATTAGATTAATGCAATGCGCCTAAACAACAATAACAAACCAATTACATATTGCACTCAGCGAGAGCACCGGCGGGGCTGGATGGTGGGTGTAACATAGTGTGTGTGTGTGTGAGAGTGTGTGTGTGTGTGTGTGTGTGTGTGTGCGCGTGTTTGTGCAGTGAGCTGTCTCGGTGATTATTCATAAAGCCTATCTATTTGGGCTTATATTAATTAAATGCACACTATTATTGAGCCAAGTTGCGTATACGCCCAAGCGCCATTAGCAGCGCATATTATATGCAATTATAAGCACAGTTGAAATACTTTTATGCTTAGTTTCATTTTGATTATTGGCATTTGGTGCTGTGTCAACTGTCAATTGTTTGATAGCTTTTCGCTTTATTTGTGCAACGGAAGCGCCTTGAAGTATGCATCAAATGTTGGACGCTGTTGTGACGCTAATGAACCTTTGTGCAATAAATTGGACGATTCGGCACTTGATGGCCTGATGATGGTTTGCCTGCATTTGGCTGGTTGAAAAGGACATTTAATGTACCTTAACAGGTGGCAGGTGCACCTGAAAAGCGGTGCCCGGTTGTACATTGTGCCGAAAGTTCCGAAAATTGCGCAGCGCATACAGTGTATATTTCATTGACATGGCCGCATTTCCAGGTTTTTCATTCGGCTCTCTGTTTATTTATTGCTTGTTATTTATTTATTTTGCATATATTTTATTAAACTTTTGCATTTGTTTGTTTGTTTATTTTGTGCCCAGGCATAAGAATTTTTTCATGGAACAAACTGCAACAGCCGCGCCCTCACGCCCCTTACCCTCCATTGCCCATAAGCGTACATTCGTATTGATTTTGTACGAATTTCGCTGTAAGTGCAAACACAAAATGAGAAACAAAAATAAAAACAGTATTAATAAATAAGGAGAGTAAGCAAATAAAATCAAAAACGGATATGCTTTAAAGAGCATCTTAAATTTTTAGCTGTTAAATATTTAAAATTTCGCTGCCAATAGGTTTCAGTTACAGTTACAGCGAAAGACTACCGAAAAATTTGTTAGAGTGTGCGTGAACTCAAGAAATGTTTATTTATGTCTCTATATGTAGGCAACAACAACAAAACACTCAAAAATGTTTCGCAATGATCCATTGGCAGCCAACTTCAGTTAATTTTAATGCTTTGTGTTAAATAAACAACAAGCGAAAAACATTAAAAAAGCAACTCAAAAAAAAAACAAAATTCCCGCAGTACGCAGTGCTTAAATGTGAAATATGCAAGAAACAGATGAAAAAACTATTATAGCAACCACCAGAAAAATAGCAAACGCAGTCAACGTATAAAGAAAACAAAACTGAACACCAGGAGAAACCACATTTTCATATAATTATTAACTCTAATTAATATTTATTAACCAGTACATGAGCGCTGTTGTTGCCAGGGCGTCGGGGGTTCAAGTGGCTGCACACTGCCTCACATTTAATAGCCAAAAATTTGCATATAATAAAAAAATAAATGTATTTAAAAGTATTCAACATATATATTTTTTTGGACCTAGAATATAACAATTTAAAATCAATTAAACTATCCCGTTAAATTAAAATAAAGAATATTTCTGGAAGTTTGCCAGCTGAATGTTAATACATTATTAATATATTATTTTTTTATACTGTTGCATAAAGTAATAAATTAAAAATAAAAATTAAATGATAACCATTTGAATTTTAATGTGGCCAAGAATTGATTTCAATATTATTAGTTGACCTCTATTAATAACGGACCCTTGCAGCTGCCTCTGGTTATTTTTTGCGGTGTCGCTTGCTGCAACGGTTACTGCTGCGGCAACAAAATTATTGTGAATTTATTTTAAAGGCAAAAGGCCAATTATGTTGAACTTTTTCCCTTTAATTAAGAAATTGCCAATGCGAAAAATAATAATTAAAAATAAGCCCGAGCCCGAATCGTGCAAGGGATATTTTCTCAATATGCCCTCGTCTCTTTCTCTTGGTCTTGCTCATATGTATATGTATGTTAAAGAAATTAAATCTGCCGAGCGGCAATTTAAAAGAAAAACACGTAACTGTGCTCTAATCGATAGTGCCCGACTTGCAGATACCTTTGAACCAGGAAATTACCCAAATGTAAATTATATATATACCATATATTCTTCTCACTCTTGTCTTGGCTATGGATGAGCTGAATATAAAATGTATTCACTTGGCCTCTACATTCATATGTAGAATTATAGTATATACTTTTTTCCTCTATTTTCTCTTTTGGTACTCAATATAAAAAGTGAAGTGCTGAAAAATCAGCCGACTTTATTTTACGCACTCTGTAAAAACGGTTTTCAAACTTATTTTTGTGCAATATAAAGCAACATATACGTTGTGCATATATATATATAATACATATATGTATAGCATAGTATATATCTATATATATATATATATATTTGTTCTTGTTGTTGCTTGTTTTTTCTTATTGTGCGGGTCCTGTTGATGCTGCTATTGCAGTTGTTGCTGTTTGTGATTGTTTCGGATTTTTCGCTGATGCTCATAATTTATTTAACATTTGTGGCAATTTAAAGCGAGCTGAGTCGAACTGAGTCGATGCGAGTCCTTGCTGCCAGGACGAGGGGTGGGTAATGCATCGATGCGCCGCGCAAATGAAAATCAATTTTGCGGTTCTGCCCCAGCGCTGCCTCAAAGATTTTCTACAAATCAACCAAATCAACGCCACCAGCAAGACAACTAATAAAAGGACACATTTTTGTTCAGCATTAAATGAGGATGGTGAAAACTTTCATATTAATTTTTTGTTTTTTGTTATTTTTAAATATTTGGTGGCTTTGCTTCGTATATTGGAAACTTATTTATCAATATTATTTATCAATATTGTTTATAAATAAATAATGTTAGATTTGAAAAGTAAAAAGAAAAATAAATTGCATGGCAAAAATTAAAGCTTGAGTTAAATAGTTTTTAAGGCAAGAGTATATCTGAAGAAGGGCAACATGTAATTCGTTATGTCGTATTTAAAGTTTTCTTTATGCTGTATCTTTTGGTTTTAATTTATCGCCTGCCGCAAAAACGAAAACAACAAAAATCACAGAAAATTTAACCGCTTTATGTATGTGTGTGTATATATCTGTGAGTGTGTGTTTGTGTGAGAAAATGAAAATCGAAACGGACGAAAAGGCAATAAATTGCACAGCTGATATATGAATATGAATGAGAATTGCATGCCAGACGCCAGTCGCTGCGGCGAGGTGGGTTCGATAAGTTTTCATGTAATTGGCAGCAACTTATGAGCACTACAAATGGGCGTTATTTTGATATATATTCACTTAAAATGCTTCATTTGTAATACGCGCATTACACATCCTTTCCAGTGTTGGCGCACCTACTCTCCCCTTATCTCTCCCTCTCTCTCTTGCTCTTTCTCACTCTCTTTAGTTGTGCATGTGTCACTTTCTCTCCGCGTCTTCGAGTGTTTTTTTTCGTTGCCTTGGGCATGCCAACTGTTTGTATTTGGTAAAACGGTTTCTGCTTTTTATCCGTTGGCATTTTCAAGTAATTTTTCACGCATTTCTGTGGCTGCTTTGCGCCTCATTTTTCACAACGCACATGTATGTCTGTGTGTGTGTGTGCGTGTGTTAAGCTGCTTAAATGTTTTTGCCACTTCCTTTTGCAACATTGTTTTTTGTTGTCATCGTTTTTTTTTTGTTGTTGCATTTACAACACTTAAATTGTAAATAATTCCGATTTGGTTGCCCAGACTCCAGCTGTGAGCCCGGCCAGAAACCTCAGCCCTCTCCGTCCGCGCCTTCCTCCTCGAGTGTGTAATGGCCAAAGCCACTTGCCTTTGTCAACAAATTTGCGTTTAAATGGCTCATGTGCCTCAAGCCGTCCGTCCGTCTGTCAGACGGTTTGACAGTCGGTTTGTCGGCTCATCTCGGCCTGTCTCGTGTGTTGACGCAGCCTTTGCAATTTCGTTTTAATGTATTTTTAAATTATGTTTATTTTTTTATCGCCTTAAGTAGAGCACAAGCGAGAGAGCGAGAGAGAGAGAGAGAGAGACAGGGATTGTTTGCGGGAGAACATAACAAATTCACAGGCTAGTGATAAGTTCTCTGAGCTTCTTATAAACATACTAATATTATACTTGGCAGTAAGCCTTATAAAGAAGATTCAGCCCTCTGCCTAAAGTAAATAAGCTAACAGAATTAAAGCTCTTACCCATTTAAGATGCTTTATGGCGCATTATGTTCCAAATGAGATAAAGATTAATTGTTACTTGCTTTGGTCCGTGTTTGCTTCGAATAGGTTGTTTTCTTCTTCGGTTTGCTTTTTTCTTTTTGCATCAACAGCTAAGCATCCTCTCATATTCTAAAAAAACCTCTTTAACTCCACTTCTTAATGAAATGTTGAAAAATATAATTTTCACTCGTTCACAAAGAGTCCGTTCAGCTGTCTGTCCGTCTATTTTTATGAACGTAATTTCGGCGCTTTTGAAACAGAGATTTGAATATACACCCGTGAATACCTGCGTCAAATAAAGTATTAAGATTTGTTGGTTTCGTCCACTGGGGGGTGTGGCAATTCGCGAAAATCTATATATCTCTCTCAGATTTAAAGTTAGATAGGCCAAATTTTTGCAGATAGATTAAACTTGACAAACATTTTATCATGTGAAGCCCTCGGATTCATAAATCCCACATTCAAACTTCCATAACTTTGTTAAAACTAAGCTTTCATTTTGGATGGCATTTTGGTTATGATTTGTTTTCTCGATTGATTCTGCATTTATAATATATACATTTTTGAAAATAAATTTGTTTTTAAATTTTTGTTTAACATATCATGACCTCCCCAACCCTCTTACTAATTTTCGATATATATTTTTTTAACTTTAGAATTGCAAATTTATATTTTAATCGATTGTAGTTGCCACAATAAGTATATAAATGACATTAAAACAGGTTATATTGTCAAAATGCATGTCAAAATTTAGATACATTTTTGACATGTAAATCTCTCTAAAGATGGCGCAAAAAATATATTTTATATTACCTAGCTTCTATAGAAACGATAGATCAATTATATAATATAGCTATCCCAAATATTAAAGAGTTTTGTATGTTACCTTGATAGTTTGAATAAAATAAAAAATATTTTGCACATCTGCATAACTTTTTGTACTAAAAAACATAAAGTAAATAAGAACAATTATTTGTATGTAGACGGTCAACGAACCCTGAATAAAAATAAAATATGTGCCTCAGTTAAAATTTTGCAATTCAAAATGTCTAGCAATATTCTCAATGTAACCAGGTTATATATGATCGGCTCCCAATGTTATATTTCAGTTTTTGCTTTCCTTCTTGTTGTTAAAACGTTTTTTGTTGGCTTAAATTTTATTGATTTCATTATGCAACGCCTGAATGAACGGAGTCTGCGGTGCGGCTTGAATTGAAAAGATCCAATGTTATGATATGAAATCAATGTCACAATCGCCCTGCTGGTCAGTTGCATAAATATAGCTGTTAACTGTTATGTATTGGCTTCGTTGTGCCCATTGTCAGTAGCCCGTGGGCACTGGCGCGTGGTCCACTGTCCGCTGTCCATTGTCCATTGTCCGATTTCGGTGTAAGTCGCCATTTACATTCAAAAGTACATAATTAATGCAATATGCCGTTTTCGAAACGGGTTTGTTGTCGAATGTAATCGAATGAAAGTGAAATCGCCAGAAGAAATTTTAAATTAGCTATAGATGTATATATACAATGCGATTTGTGTGCATAGAAGAAAGGTAACATGGCTAACCCATTGCTCATCTACTGCCCCAAGGCAAGACTGTGGAAGGGGAGGGCGGCGGACAGCTGCTGCTTTTGTGGATGATGGGGCAGATATGGAAAACAGTTGAAGTTGACCATGAAAATGCTCAAAGCCAAAATGCCCAAAGCCACTGCAGAAATACGCTAATATTTGCATATTCATAAGCACAGTTTCATCCATATAAACACACACACACACACACACACACACACACATACAGTCGATGCTGTTAATCCGAGCCGCTGGCAAAATGTTAATTAAACCAACTGGAAACCAAGTTGAAGCCAAGCGAGTGAGCAAAAGCAGCCGCTAATCAAGTTGGAGGTCAACAATGGAGCACGCATATTACGTAAGGATCGTCAGCAGCCGCATGGCTCAGTGGGAGACAGCGACAAAGACAGAGCTGAAAATGGAGAGAAGAAAGAGGGCGCGAGAGAGCGGCACTGAGAGAGAGAGACGGAGAGAGGGAGAGCTAGAGAGAGCAGCAATGTGTCGGTGTATAAGGCAGACGCAAAGAAAAGTGAAACCGGCTGAATTTCCAGTTTTTTTTTTTGTGCTCTTATGTTACAATTTTTATTTTTATTTTCTGCTTTTCGCAGCTTTACAACGCTTACGTAGTGTTGCCGGAGCCCAAGCATTCAGGACAGCTGACCTTGCGGGCCTTTCAGGTGACAAAGTCTGAAAACCAGTTGGAAAGACCATTTATGATAAGAGCAAAAGTCAATGAAATGCCAGCAATGTTACCTAATTCGCAGACGGGCCAAAATCAAACAAGAAATACAAGTACAACAGCTCAAAATGCGCCAGGAAGACAAAGACAAAGACGAAGACGAAGACACACATACACAAACACACCAACACACACACACACACATATGCGCATGCACATGCACCGAGGAAGCCCAAGTCGCGACCAAGAGACTTCCAATTGGCAACGTCAACACTTTTTGTAATACACAGTAACAAAAAACAAAAAAAAATAAATAAAAAATGCAGAAAAAAAAACTATTAACATTAATAGCAAACACGAATGCGGAAATATTTTTTTGTATTATTTTTGTTTGTCGGTTTTGAGTGGCTTGTTGCGTGCCACATTTGTAGTAGGTGCAGCATTCGGCAGCAATTTTGGGCTAACTAAAGTTTTACTTACCATGAACGGCGACTGCGATTAGCAGCGTTGCAATCAGACAATGCTGCAGCATCTTGAAGCTTCCACACCGAATATACCGATACACTGTCTATTGAGTCTTACAACACGCCTAGCTCAACGTGGCGAAAGAGAGGGACAGAAGGAGAGAGACGTCCGCAACGCGCAAATGCAAACCGCCAACTGAACGCAGACAGCGCCAAAGAAATTGCAAGAAGCCAACGTTAAGTTTAAGTCTCGTTCAACGGCTTCCGAGCGACGATCAACGATCAACGATCAGCGATCAGCGTTCACTGAGCGGCGATCGGCGAGCGGCGCTGGAGCTGGAGCTGCCAGCTGGGCGCTTCAAGCTGTGAGCCGTGAGCTAACTTATTCTCGATTCACTTTCATTTCAACTGGTTCGACGATGACGCGCAACCGTCGAAACGGCCGACAGAGTCAAAAGAGTCGAACAGCCGGTTTGAGCCGAGGCGCATGCGCGCATTTCAATGAGGCGGAGGGCAGAGCCCTACTTGTCCGGCTGTCCAGATCAAACGAAAAATATGCATATTACCTCGCGTTACCTATGTGTGTGTGTATTATCAGTCTCAACTGGTAGAATCGTTTCTCTTTGTTGTCTGTAATGAGCTCTATGCGGGGCTAAGTTCTGGCATAATATCATATTTGGAATTCCTGGGGTGTGTCTTGATCAGTCTGATCTGGGCACTTACGACTCTCGAGAGTTGTGCACACTCCCTGCATGACAATTAAGCGCTAATTGCATATTACAGTTAAGACTCGAGAGTTCTACAACTGTAGTTCGGCTTAGACCACAGCCAGTGCATACAAATTGCCGAAAAGAGACTTCGTCCAAAGAACTTAAGCAATTGATTGCGTAATTTGTGGTGTGTCTTGCGTTTGTTGTCGAAGTTTCCAGTTGAAGTTTTAATCAAGCACCTGAGTTTGCATGCACTTAGGTTTGGCTTCTATGACAACTCTCAAAGTTATAGATCAAACATGATGGATCTAGAAGCTAGCTTAGTCTAGTGCCAACTTAGTTTTTATCGAGATGTTTCTCATTTTATAGAGCTAGTTTTCTTCCTTAATTTAAGAAATCACGATTAAGGACATATGATTACTTTAAGTAAAGTTATCTACCAAATTACATATTTTTCTTTACATTCTGTGTTATTGGCATTTTCATTTTTTTAATCCCATGCCATTTATGATGTCAGCCCGTTCTGTATACACAAAAACTAGTCATGGAATAAGTCAATAAATGCTGAAACTAAAATTTGATAAAGCTGAAATGCTTTTGATTTTCTTGGAAATGTCAATAGAACTTGAATTTATTTGGCAGTTGCTGATTTTTATTTACTTTTATTTGTGTTTGTGTATATTTTTGTTCGTTGTTTTTAATTTGGCATTAATGGATTTCATCTTGTTTCAGTTCGTTTCGCTCTTTGTATATTTAATTTTTGCGCTGTGCGCTCATTCATTTCAATTTCAATCAACTGGAATTTTAAATACCAAATACATAAGCACAAGCTCGAAACTCTATACGAATGCGTATGTGAATACGAATGAAGTTGGAACGTTTATCAGGCGGTAACAAATTCTCAACATATACACAACTGTGGGCTTTTATCATTTATAATAAGTTGTTATTTTTATTTATTTTATTTCTTTTTTTGCCTCTCAATCAATATGATATGCTTTGTTTTTAGGAGAATAATCTCTGCACGTGTGTGTGTGTGTTCGTGTATGTTTTTTTTATATTTTTTTTTGTTTTTACCGAAATTATAAATTGAACAACATTGAACAAGTCAGCTTGTGTGTTTTTGTTTTAATATTTATTGGTAAGCCTGAGCGATCAATGAGCCGAAACGTATAAGTTAAAACAACGCGGATATCAAATTCAATCAGAGACAACAAATGCATTGAATAATTGGATGAGCGAATGCTGAGTACAGACAGAAAATATGAAACGATGTATGGATGCCAAGCGGCTTAATGCGACAAATGGAAGCAGCACAAACGGATTTAATCTGAATAAGGCCGAATACACCCACTGCTCGCTTGAATTTAAGTGAATACTAGTGAAAACTTGGTTAAGTGAAAATGTTAAAAAGACATTTCTAAGTTAATGAAATCGCAAAACTTTAACGAATTATTATAATTTGCTGACGTACAAACAAGTACTTCGATACAGTCTTCACAACTGTGTGGGAAACGGAAAACAATGGAATTTTCGTATAGTTGAGTATTTTATTTGTTTGTCGTTTTTACATTTTAATTTTTTGTTTTTATGAATATTCATTTATTTATTTGACTGTAGACAACCAGCACGCATGCATATGCCCAGCACAACATTTTTGGGCATTTAAACCAATAAATATGTAAATTTTTCATAAATTTAATTAAATTCACCACAAGAGCTGCGTCTTTATCACCTACAGCATCAGCAGCAGCGCAGTCCCAGCGACGTCAGCGTCGGCTGCAGGGAAAGTTTTGCCCCAAAAATAAAAAATGCAAAAAGTGTAAAAAGAAAACTGAGAAAAAATATATGAAGAAGAATAGAATAGTGTGCGAGCAGTTCGGATGGATGTGAACTGGGAATGAGAGCGGCAACTGGAAACTGAGAACTTTACGGCATGGCATAAAAGATCTATGAGTTCTGTAGAAAATAAAAAGAAGAAACGAAAAAAGAGAAATGAAATAAAAGTTGAGAATTGTATGCAAATATCTTCAGCACGCGTTGGCCAGATCCCGAGGCAGGTGCCAGATGCTTGACTGACTGACTGACTGACTGACTGAGTGACTGAGTGAATGAGCGAATGAGTGGGTGGTGGGTGAATAAGCGAATGGCTGCTTGGTTGCATGCTTGGTTGACTTCAACTTATGAAAGTTAGGGCACCGCCGCCTTCGCTGAGGATTCGCGGCCAATGATAAATGAGAACTGTCAGAGAATTTAACGATTTGACTGACAAAGGCATTTCATAGTTTTGTTTATGCGAAGGCAACAACAGCAACAACAGCAGTAGCAGAAACAACAGTATGGCAAGTCGGCAGTTCATGTGGGCGTGGCGGGGGCGTGCGTTTATGGTGGATGAGTGCACTCAAACAAAAACAGTTGAAATGACAAAGGCGAGAAAAATGCAAGTGAGCGGACATGGAAATTAAAATCAGCCGAAAGGACAACGCATGGCTGAGCCCCGAACATACAAGAGCAAAGTACGAGGACAAGCACAGAGAGCGACAAACTGCCAACTGGCGACTAGGCAGACGACAGTCCCGACTCTACAGTGGACATGGGCCATGGCCACGTGACTCTTTGACGCCCGTTCCGTGAGCTCCAAGCGGCGAATGAGAATGAAAATGGCTCCTGCTGTTGATGTCATAGTTAGCACTCGCGATGGCTTGGACATTTTCAATTAACACTTATTCAATTTTCCAGCGATTTTGACCTTTTGTCTGGTCCCACAGGGGATACGTCAGATTAATAAACAAGCGACAGCATAGAAATATGCACCAGTATTATTTCAAGTTTTTTATAAACTGTTAACTCATTTTTATTATGGACCGAAACGTGATTTGCCAGACTACCAAAGACACATGGCTATATCGCTTTAAAGCGTATGATAAAAAGAACACGAACGGTACAAGAAATTAAATGCATTTTTTACTTAAATGAAGTACAGAGGTTCATAATTTTGTTGAGAAAAATTAGGTATTTTTGTTAAAGAACTTTTGAGTTTCTCCAGATATTCTAACCAAACTCAGGCGCAAAATGTTATTACGATCGAAACACTATAGCATATAGTTTCCATAGGAACAGTCCGAATTTAAATTCAAAATTAGTTTTATAAGGAAAAACGTTGTTTTTGAATGTCCTGCATTCTTACCAAGTTTAGCAATTTAGATGTATATAAAAAGCTAAATAAATAATTATAGTATCTTATATAATAAATATAATATTAATAAAATATATAATGAAGCTACCATAAAACACAGTATAGTATAGTAGTAAATACAGTATACTTAAATAGTCAGTGGCGTAGGCATTTAGGCACCATCTAAATATATATTGGAAAGTTTTGTAACGACAAAACGGCAATCTTCCAATATCCTCACATTTTACAAAATAGGTATTTAATGTTCTAGGCAAAGCTTATTTGTTAAGCCCACTCATACTTGATACTCATAATTAAGCTTTTGGGCGCTTCAAATACGCTCTTAATACGCGCTGCAGCTTTAGTATTGAAATATTTGCCGAAAAGTACTTTAAAAACACAATATTACTAATTGGTTTAGCCTGCAGCATCAGCTCGTTGTAGGTAGGTGAGGGATGGGACAAAAAAACCTCCTTTTGATAGGCAGGTGATGGATGAGATGTGATTAGCAGGCCGAAAGGTCAGCGGGTAAGCGGGTAACCGGTTCAAATTGTGAATCCTATTGGGAATTAGAATAAAAGCAGCGCCCACATTTTGGCATGCAAATCGAAATCAAATTGATGCTCTGGCTGGTGCGCAGTTGCAGCGAAAAACAAACAATAAAAGCAGTAACAACAAAAACAAGCAAGAGACTAAACAACAACAGCAGCAAAAACAAAAACAAAATCGACAGCAAACCAAACAAGAGCTGCTCAAATTGCAATGCTGGCGTAGGATTTGAATGTTCCGGGCGTAAATTCTGGCAAATCAGGCACATTAATTATGACGAATTTCGCGAACGTACAAGCCATGCTTGCCATGAGGGATGGATGGGGAGAGGGGGTAGGATGGGGGGGAGAAAGGGGCGCGGCGGTTAGTGCGGTGGTGCACTGGTGGCAAGTGGCCATGTTGCGTGTTGTAAAATTGAAATTGGATTGGAAATATTTGCACGAAATTCCAATTTCAATTTTCAATTGACGCGGCAAACGGCGGAGGCGGCGGCGCATTTGGTTAGGGCAATGTTGAGAGACGGAAGATGGGTGATTGCTGCGCCCCTGGGGCCTCGAATGCAACATCGCAATCCTCTGGCCAGATCCACAGCCCAGCTCGGATGTTGATGCGGATGCGTTGGCAGCACCTTTGCAATGCGCTCCAGTAGCTGCAAATTTCAACTGCCATTTTCCTGCTTCACTCAATTACAGGCCTTTTGTGTCCATTCGATTGTCCGTCTGAAAGTGCACGCCGTAACTGAAACCAAGTCCGTAACCGAATCATTCCCCAAATTGTTAGCGAGCGTGTGTGCGTGCGTGTGTGTGTGTATCAGCCAGCGTGTGCGTGTGTTTGTTGTGTATCGCTGTTTGCTTGTTTGCGGCCAGGTGCCCCGCCCCTGGAGTGAAGTGAAAAGAACTGCCAACAATAACATTGATCATGGAATGCGCATTGCGCGCATGATGGACACCGGGGCTGCCTCCTTTTCTTCTTCTTCTCCGCCAGGTTGTTGCCACTGCCGCTGGCCGTGCAGATTTATGGCTGGAGAGATTGTCCAACTTCGGACAGAGGACTGCTTTATTTGCATCCATTAAAAATTTGCATAAGCACACACAGCGCGCATTGGCAAATAAATTTTGTGAATGCGGCGCAAATGATTCACTGCTCATCGAATCATTGCATACCCTCAAATCTAAGACATTCGATTTTGGTAATAAGAAAACACTGAGCTCAGCACAAAGTAAACACTTAAAGCCAAGCTTTAAGCTTTACGTAATTCCCTCCATACAACTTTTACAGCTTTGAGCTTCAAGTGATTTACTTGATACATTTCATACCGTTTAATGAGCCCTCAAAGCTGCTTACTTGAGGCTTAAAAAATATATATATACAAAATATGCCCAACATTTTCCATTTAGCAAAGTTGAATTTAATAAAGCTTTAACTGCTCTATGCTATAGTTAATTTGGGCTGTACTGAAAAACGTTATTTACTTAAATCACTGACCGCCGGATTGATTCGAAATCAATCGCAGCGTATTTTACGCTGGGCACTTATAATTAAATTCGAAAAAAATAAAAATATTCAAAATAAATTATTTAATACAAATAAAAAGTTTTTCGATTTATTTTGGTGTTTTGTCCGAACTTTGTGCATGGCCACATTATTCACTTCACCCCCGAGCCGCCCATCTCCCGGACAAGTGGCCGCACCGCACGATGCCCGCCGTGAGCAGCAGGTGCATGGATATGATTCGGGAGTGGAGCATAAATTTATGTTGGCCGCGTAAATTTAAGAGCAATCGACGCGGCGGCGAGTGAGGCCCTCAATTGAGGAGGGCGACCGGAACTGAAACCGAAACAGGAGCGCGACCCGTCTAGCGGGAGGACCTTGGACAATGCCAATCATCGCCGATGCGATGCGCCTGCTGCTCTAGCCCCGGCTGGAGCTGGGAATGGGGCTGGGAGTCGGACTGGAGTCGGCACTGGGGCTGGGGCGTCTTTCCGTTGTGTTTGTTTGTCGCGCCAAAATAAATGAACACAAAATGAAATGGCCGCTCACATTTATTTATTGAATGCCACTTGACGGCCTTAGTTGAAGAGGCGGCTGGATGCGGACAGCGGACAGCGGACAGCGGGCAGCGGGCAGCGGAAGCAAATGACTTGAAGCGTTTTACACCTGAAATGATTTCATTTTCAGGACACCGCGCGTCACTTTCAAGGCAGCATTTTTGTTTGCGCAATTTCAGGCGCCGGCAAGTGTATTAAATAAAAAGTGACAACAAATATTGTTACGCTCGGCGCTTCCAGCGTTTTGTTGACGACACACCCGGCCCTCCAGTTGCGCAGTCTGTGCCGTGGCGAGTGTCTGGGCCACGTTCCTGTCCCTTCGCTCCGTCCGTCCCGTTCCGACTAATGCCCAGAAAATTGGCCAAAATTTCATTTTGCCGCCAAATGCGTCTGCTCGTCAAACTCGAGCGCCACGCCCTGGAACTAATGGAACCGAAGCTTACCTTACTTGTAAGCAAATATTTGCCTCTGAAACAAAGTAAGTAACTTGCCAGCCTTTTCGCCATCGCCCGTGTCTGGCCATGTTAAGCTGTATGCGGATTATCAAAGCAAACAACTGACTTACCTGCCCCGGCGGATCCTCGTCCCCGTCCCACTTCTGCGTCACCTCACCTGGCTGACTCCTGCAACCCTTTTGGCTGCGGACGCTGGCATTTTGACGTTCCTTCTTCCTTCGAAGTTCGATATCAACTGGAGCTTATTAAAGGCATGCCAAGAAAGTCAATGAGAGGCAGAGAGAATTATTGAGAATTCCAGGTGTAATCATATGAGCGTGAGGGGAAGAAAGAGCGGTGGAGAGAGTTTGGAGAGTAAGATCAAGTGAGGTGAAAGATATGAGGCGATAGAAACATTAAAAGTGTTAAAGAGAGAGATTAAAATGATCGAATGAAATAAATGAGAAATAGTTCGCGTGGGAGAAAGACACAGAGTGAGCGAAAGATAGAGAGAAAAGGATAGAGAGAGTTGCAAATTTGTATTGTACAATTCAGTTCAGAAATTAAACGGAAACTTAACATTTACAGAACAGTTACAGATGGTTGGGCGCCGTTGTGCTTTCCAAATGCCGATGTCAGCAGGCAAATAAATAATTCGATTCACTGTTGAGACAACGCAAAGTCATTGGGTCGCAGCTAACCAGGCTGTTAATGGGTCCGGCGATGGTTTGCGTGGGGCCCATCGTTAGGGTAAACAGAGCGCATCTTAATGGCTCCACTTGCGGCAATAAATCACAAGTTATTATTTTGTAACCGACATCGATCAAATCAAATCAATCAACATCAACCACAACAACAGCAACAAGGCTGTGACATCTTAAGCTGCAAATGGTTATAAATATAATTTTGTTATTATTGCGATATGCGACAACAACAGGTTGTTAAGTGCTACAAAAGTCAGCTATGCGTGTATTGCGAATAGACTCGTATTCATATACAAGTATAAAGTATGTATATGTATCAGTTATACTTATATCTAAATAAATGGAGTAATAAAACTAAATAGCGTTAAACGCATATTTTTCGACTGATGACCGAAAGACTAACAAAACATACATAAGTAGTCGCCTTTTTGGCATGTGTGTGTGTGAGTGTGTGTGTTGGTTAAGTGTGTGTATTCTTGCACTAAAGACTAATTAAGTTTTCATGGCCATGGCTTTGGTCAGGGGCTGCGTAGTTCGTTGTCAGTTTGCTCGTTGAATGAATGAATGGTCAACTTGATTAATTTGAGGCAGCTAGACAAGCATTAATAATCCGGTTAAAGTGTGGGCAATACACACACACATACACACACACATATATGTAAATACACTTAAGCAGAGCTTGTGGCTGCAACAACAATAACAACAGCAACAGCAACATCATCAGCAGCAGCAACAGCAACAACAAAAAATTGCCGCAGTAAACACAAACTAAGTATAAAAGTCAAAACAAAGCCACAAAGTGTTGGTAACACACACTTACACACACACACTCACACACACATAAAATAAGTGAATGTGAGGGAAAGAGAGGTGGGTAGGAAGCGGGCGAACTCGTGTCCCCCATTTGCTGTTTATCGCTTCGGCAGCGCCATGAAGTATGCAACATTTTATTTAACTCAAATACTTCAACTAGCGCCAAAAAGTGGAAGGCAATGAAAACGCAATTGGGCTTTAGTCTATCTTAAGCACCATTTGCGTGGTGTTCGCGTGATATACGAGCTATAAACGAGGGCAAAAGACGCCGCACCGCACAAACTCCCCTCCCGCTCCCGCTCCCGGTCCCGCTTCCGACCCCCGCATAGCAAACTAACTGCTTAGTTGGCCGGCAAAGCAACCCTTAGACAATACTTGCTTAGTGGGCACGACGTCACTCGCGATGTGTGAGGTCAGGTTCATAAGTAAGTCAATAAGTCAGTTGGTTAATGACAACAACAGCAACAATAACAACAACAACAACCAAAGCAGACAACACACTAAGCAACAGAATCCCTACTAGTGAAGCCAGCCAACCCGCCCAAGCTGCGGAAATTCTCTCGCATGCGTTTCAGCGTTTTGTCAGCGTTCTCTCTGGGCCCTTGGCAACATTTTAGCTAGCAACATGGCGAACTGTTATTGTTGGAATCATGAGAAATGTGAGGCATTTGGTGGCATGACACGCAGCTTCTCAACAATCAAGCTGTTCTACTGATCGTAAAGTTTTGCAGCAGTCAACATTTAGTCGTGTGATTGGAAAACTAAAGTACACATTATTATAATTTTACAGGAAAGATACGTTCCCAAAAAACCCGTACAAGACAGCTATTGTCTAAATTGAAAAATAGTAAATTGGCTCAAGACCAAAAAAGCAACTTAAAAGTACAAAAAAACAATATTAATAAAGCCCTTATTATAGTTCACTTGAGAATTTAATGCTTATACATTTTAATTCATTAAATTTATTATAATAATTTTTTATGATTTCAAAAATAAACAAACAAAAAATGCTATCACGAGCATTATTTTGCTTATCATTATGGAAAATTATTTTTCTATTATTATTTCTATTTCCCATTGTTCAGTATAATGTAGAATAATGCGAAATTGAAAAAGTTTACAAAGCATGTTTAATATCGTGTTAAAAGAAAACAATTCCGCTAAAAAGGGTAATTTTTTTAGTTATTTTAAAATCGTTCAAAAAGAGAATTAGGTGTAATATGATTTTTTTTGATGAGCTCACAAGGCTTTTATAACAAAGAGCTTTTTGTCTCCGCAAGCTGTTCTTGTTGGCAAACTTATTTAATTGGCTTGAGTTTGCAAGCAGTTGCTTTTTGTTGCTGATAATTTCAAAGAAATCAAAAATCTTGCGACTGTTTTATATGGGAAATCAAAACAAGCTAGGAGTTTGCCAAACAGCTTTTATTTTGATCCTTTCAAGTCCTTCAAATTCATTTTCATCGTTATAAATTTTCCACACAGCAGGCTTACAATTCAAAAGAAGATCTTTAAAAAGAATTCTAGTGGCTTTTATATGTTATAATTGTTATTATTATTCAAATAAGATGGTCTAGTTATTATGTTGATCCAAACTGAAATCAAGGACTTACATTTATATTTAACAAGCACAAGTTAGCGTGTAGTTAGTATTTTCTTTGATCCTTGCTTAAATGATACGTCGAGTGTATATTTCGATTGTCAACAAATAGTGTGGCACAGTCCTCAGCTAAGCGCTGACGGCGGACAATTCTCTCTTTGTGCTGAATCTGCTGCTGGGCGGCCGCTGGGAAATTATTGCGAAGGGCATCCAATGGCGAAATCATCCGTTGTAATTTGTTCGCATTATGCAAAGTGCGACTAACTGAATTATCCTTAGCCATGGCATCCTTGGCAGCGCATTTCTTTCCTCTGTCGGTGTCCTTTTCAACGCCCAGCTGGACTCCCTTCTGCCCTGCCCTCTCTCTTTTGGCCGTGTCTTTGTCTTTGCCATTTCAATGAGCAACGCGCCGCAGTCAATTTCATGAATTTTTCACAAATTCCATCTTAACGTCAAATTGGCCAACGGGTTGGATTCTCGTTTATTATTATATATGTATATATACATTTTCTTTTTTTATACTTTTGCCTTCTTTTGTGCCAGCGAAAAGCGCAGCCGCCACCGCGAAAGCAGAGCCAGCCTCCCGCCACCCACCACCCGCGTCCGCCCTGTGCTCTGCTTCATCTTGAAACCGCTTGAGCGTCAAGTGATTGATGCATTGCGCTTGTAAATTTGATGGCGCGTTGGTTTGTGGACGAAGCAGGTCGTCGGCTTTTGGGGAAGGGGCGCAAGTCATGGTCCAGAGTCGTGTTTGGGTACGGGTCCAGCTACGGCTAAGGCTCCACTCGCTGCATTTGCCAACTCAAACAGTCGCTGCGGCCTGGCGGGGCATGCAAAGTGCGCGAAATTGACTTTGCTTTTGCGGGCGCTGACAGTGGCATTGCCGGCTGCTGGTTGCGTCCTGGTCGGGATGGTTGTGGTGGCGCTGGCTGGTTGGATTGTTGGTCGGGCGCTTGGCAGCTGCGCGAATGATGAATGGAAAATGCGAAAATTGTTAAGGCAATGGCACAGCAGGGGTGCTGGGGGGAGTGAGTGGGCGTAGTGCAAAAGAAATTGTGAAATCTTAGTTGAAATTATTATAAATTAATGGCTATCCTTGTGACCCAGTTACCCGAATGTTTCGCCATAAGCAGCCACTGGAGCCGGTGGAGGCGGCGGTGCAGCCACAGCTGCGCTTGCTGCTGCAGGGTCGAGGGCGGCGGGGGCACCGTTCATTGAGAATAAAGGAAGCTGCAGCTTCAGCTGCCACACATACCGCATACAGTACATCCTTTAAGCAGCCTCTATGTAAGCATGTGTGTGCGTACGGGTGTGTGTGTGTGTGTGTGTGTGTGGCAGAGCTGTAGTCCTGGTTTGACAGTTGCATTTTTAATGCTGGCCATAATTAAGTTTGTGCAGCAGCAGCGGCAACTGCTGCTCTGCCAGCTTAGGGCCCAAATATCATTAGCTGCCACGCTGCGCTCCCTCCAGTGCGCCCTGTACAGTGAAACCAGAGTATTCGAATATTTATGAACACACAATGCTATTATCCAAGCCGCATCGATGTTGACCAGTGTGCGGCTATAATTTCCGGTATTCATCAATGGAACCTTTAAGTAAAACCATTCATTGCACATTCATGAATAGATATGTGAGCACTACAACAATGATTTGATTTGTAACCATTGTGGGCTTGACGGTTTTTTTTCCATATAGGCCAAGGATAGTGGCGTGACGCAGGACCTTCGCGTTGGGTGGATTTTCGCTTGAATATTTTCATATTGGCTTTGCATTATTCTTGATTATTTGTTATTCATGAAAGCTTAAATATTAATCTATTTTCTAATATAAAATAATGTATGATTGCTAACTTTTATATCCTTTTTTATTCGTGATGTATGCAACTTTGATTTATGTAGCTACTTCTTATAATTTGTAGGCTAGGAGTTAGAGTTGATAAACTCTTTTAAGTCAAGATCAAAAGAATGTTTGTAACATGATTTGTATGAAGCTTTAATTACATCGGGAAGAGAGTATCACGCAGTTATAAACATTTATCTGCACTGTTTTGACTTGTTTTGTTTTTATTTTTTTATTAAGAACTCTTTTCTTATGCTAATAGAAGAGCCTAGAAATGATTTTCAGATGTATTTTCAAATTTATTTTATTACAGCTCCTTACTAAATATATTTCAGAAAAGTTGTTCTTAGAAAAATATTAATGTGAATTTCTTCTCTGGAAATTAAGTCAAATGATAGTTGATTGGAGAACAATAAATTAAAATTAATTAATAACACCACAATTAAAACGCACGGTCTTTATAATATTTTAATATTTATTGCTGAGCTGGCTGGTTCTAGAACGAACAGCAAAAATCTATTTTAATATTTATTAACAAACGTATATTCAATTAAAAGTAATATGATTGCAACATATTGTCATTAAATACTGATAAATAATGTTGTGTGTCTGTTTATGTTTTTATTTCATATTTATTTCATACATGTATGTATGTAGAAAAATGACTTGACAGCAATGATTTGTTACATTTCAAAGTTGTTTTAAAAAAACGTTTATATTGTTTTAATAAAACTATTTCATAAAGAATATTTTTCAAAATTTAGTTTTCTTAAGTCGTGCATGCAACACACACGAAGATTGATTTCTTACCAACACGTCGTGTTGATTCTTCGTGTTCAATCTGCTCTACAAGATGTCATTTGGGGACTGGGGGTGTTGAGATGGATGTAACTGAAATTCCGATGCGTTAATTTCTCATGACAATCAACGTTATCGGAGCTCGTCAGGGTGTCACATGCTGCATGTTGATAAAGATTTTTTATATGTTATTTTTTTGCTGCCTGTGTGACAGTTTCATGCAATATGCAAATGCTGCTTCTGCTTCTGCTGCTGTTGCTGTTGCCTTTGCCTTGTCATATGTTAACAATAAATGCACCCACGAGCTGCTGGTAAAGCCGATGGCCTAAAGCCGGCAACAAACTTTAAAAAAACGGAGAAAAAAGACGAGGAGACGCGCGCGTGGCACATGTCAAAAGCGAGGGGAAGTTGTTAAACAAACAGCAAACAGACGCAGACGCAGCGTGAAAATAAATTGAACAACCTAGCGAAGCGTCACTGACCTACGCGCACACGTGAGCAACAGCAACAACAACAACATCAGCAGCAACAGCGGCATCAGCAGCAACAGCGGCATCATCAGCAACAGAAATAGCCAAAGCAAAAGGCTGCCCCCGCAGCGTGAATTTCAAATTTCCCAGTCGGCAACATTTGTCAGTCGGCCGGCAATGTTGCTGCAACAAGCGGTGGCACGAAGTGGCGCTACTGTTCGTGCCACACTGCTCGTGCCTCGTGTGGATGCTCTGCGTTCGGTTGCGGCCGGCCGAGGGCCGTCTCAAATCTTCAGCGGCAGCTGCAGCTTCAGTCTTTGCGCGTTTTTCAGCTGCGGCGGTACAGCCTCAGTCGGCAGGGCGTTTGAGACCATTCAGCGTGTTGAAAGTACGAGTATCTGCTTGCCACAGCATCCAAGCGATATATTTCGCGTAATATTTCGCAGCGCGTGTGCGGTCTTCGAGCTCTAAGCAACCATTAAGCGACTTCTCAATATTCATTGGCATACAAAGTTTCTGTTTACAATTCTATTTTATTTCATCACTATTTTTTTTCAAATTTTTTTTTCGAGAGCAAGCGGATTGTTTTGTGGTTCTCGGCGACGCGTGTGGTAAAGGTTCGAAGCGCGCTTTTGGGCGCAGTGTGTGCCGCCAAGTGAGTGAACTGAAAACCCTAACAGCTTTCAAGTGCCAGCACAAACAACAGTAACATCACACACACAGAAGTGTAGAGTGCATATATGTATGTGTGACATTTGCATGCGTATGGAAGAACGTGCAGTGCGGGTAAGCCTTGGCTTGGATAACAAAGCCACAACACTTGATGACCTCAGAAATGATATCCACTGAGATTTAGTGGGCCAAACCAATTAGAGGCCTTATCGCTGCACAACTTAGCTGATAATGCAGTTTAATTGTCTTAACTGATGATGCAAAAGCCGCAACCAATTGGCTGCATTTTGAACTTGACACTTGCACTCAATTCGCTGACATTGTGACTAACATAATTTCCTATTATATCCAATCGACTTGTATGTATAAAATATAGTAGGTATTTTTCTATTAAGTGAAAAAAGTACTTAATAAATAATACCAATTAATTATATATATATATATATATTAATAATGAAAAAACATGCAGCATAAGCAAAGGCTCAATACATAAAAAAAGGGAATCTATTAAGCATAATATTATGTTTATTAAAATAAATAGATAAGCGTTAAACATGGTCAATGCCTTTAAGCCAAATGCATAATAAATAACATGACAAATATTTACATGCACGCACATATAATTTAAATATCTATCTATACTAACTTAAATACTGTGAACTGTTTTTGTTTGCCTGTGGTGTGACAAACTAACTATACTGTATTTTTAATATGCCCATTTGTTCTCTGTCTTTTTTGTTTAATGCATTATGTTTTGCTATTTTTCGTCCGTTTGTTGATTTAAATAATTTTTGACTTTCAATTGTTTTGAATAAGTATTTTTGTATTGTTTGCATGTATCTCAATCAATGACAATGAAGTGTTTTTTTTTTGCGGGCGACATAAAGCTTCGATAGCATATAATGTTACATAAAAATTAAATATTTATCAGTTGCAATGAACTACAACTCTTTTAATTCCAATTAGCAGTTAACAATTTTTTTGGATGCTATTAATTAAAACTTTTTTAAAATTACAAGTTTAGTATTTTTTTTTGTGTCTTGACTTTGCCGCGTAGTCGTTAAACTGAAATGTGCGAAAAGCTGATAAATCAGAGTTTACACTTTAGTTTTTATTTGTTAGTGCAACATTAATGCTTACATGTGAGGGGGCGGCAAGTGCCCCACAGGCACCGTATTGATTTCATTTGGAACACCCAAGCAACAGTCGCAGTCGAGGTGGCCTTCAAAAATGTAGCACGAAGTGGGAATCCAGCCACGTAGCGCCAGAGCTAAATAAATAAGCACTCGGGCTAAAAAGCTGGCGCAAAAAATGACTACAAATGGGTATACAAATGGAAATGCTGAAAGTGCAGCAGCATCTGCAGCAGTAGTTGCACAAGCAGCAGCAGCACATCAAAAGCCAGCGGAAATGGACAGTAAATAAATGTTTACAATTTTTCTGTTGCGCCTGCTTTAGCTGAGTATCTTTACATTTATTTTTTGTGCCTTTGGCACATAAATTTTGCGGAAATTGTGTAGCCGCTGGTGAAATAATGGCCAAGGCCCTGCAGCTGCGGGTATGTCCATGGGGAACGTGGCCAAATCAGGGCTTAGAGTGAAGCACAAGAAATGGGTATATGAATAATGTGCCAAACACTCGCAGACATTGTTGCTGTTGCTGCTGCTGCTCCTGCTCCTGCTGCAGCATCTCAGATAACCTTATTTCATTTTGCATTTCATTTCTTGCTGTGTTTAAATATATTTTCCATTTATGCGCGCTGCGCTTTTCATTAGCAGCAACAAAAAAATGAATAAAAAAATCTATATATAAAAGAAAATAAGAATTGCACTTGAATGCAGCAGCAGCAGCAGCAGCGAGTTTTCCAGAGACAAGTAGTGCAATTACTGCATAAAGTACTTGTAACGAGGTACTGCCACTGATGCTCATGCAGACGCAGTTGCAGATGCTGATGTTGATGCCAGTTGGCAACTGGCACTAGGCTGGTTTCGCTAGGCCCCTCCCCGCCCCGAAATTGAGGGTCACTCTGTTGCCGTGTGCTGAGCCCAAGCGCTGCGCTAATTTAAGGCAATTATTTGCGCCATCCGCTGCACAGTGGAGCCAAACAGAGTGCAAGTGGTGCGGGGTCCACAGCGAGAGATCGAAGGAGATTTATGGTTTATAGCTTGTGCATTTCCGTCCAATTTTTCGACGTATATATTAGCGTAATTTAAATATATTATTCACTTTAAAAACCAAAAAGTTTACTTTAAAATCCTTGTACAACTCAATTTAAGAGGCTTTCACTTTCAACACCTGTAGCTCAGCCTATATATAACGTATAGTTTTCTATATTTGTACTATGAATTCTCGGAAAAACTTGTCAACAAATCAAATCATTACGTATAAAGAAAATGAGAGGGATATACAGTTGTACAGCTTGATTTAGCTTTATTTACGTTCTAATTGTTATCAAATATGAAAAAAATTACAAAAAATAAATGAAGTTATATTAAGTTAAAACATTAGACTAGCAACGTACATATATATAATTTCAATAGATTTCATAGTATATCTTCTTAAAGTTTTTGTTAGGTGCTGGTTGAAATAAGTTGTGTGCAGCTGCATATATATATCTGCCTGATCAGTGAAATAAATCTGAAAAACTAAAGTTTATATCAAAGTATATGTTTAATAAAAACTATTATAAATAAGTAGGCAATGCTTCCATGCAACAGTTGCCTTTCAAGCATCGAATATTAACATAAATCAAAAAGCGTGTTTGCTGTACAGTTATAAAATCGAGAAAATTAATTTAAGAATATTGTAAGATAATTTTCAATGCGCCTCAGTGTTCAGTGTACAGTCTGATTGTTTGGCAGTTGCGTAAGCCAACGAAAGCCAAAATCTTCTCGTCAGTTTTAGCTGTCGGCCATGTCGGAGGCCAAGACAAGGTCGTGGAAGATTGATCACAGCTACTGCCTGAGAAAGTTTCTACCTAGGGACAAAAGAGCGGATTATTCGGCGCCCAAAAAGACGCCAATGTGCGAGGTGGTGATCAACAGGTTAATGAACAAAAAGAAGCCCGATGTGATATTCGTAATTGGCAGAGCATACCACGGTTGCCACGGAATTGTGCTGCGGCACTTTTCCGAGCTGTGCGGCCACTGCCTGCCACCGGGTACAATAGTCGGCCTGCCATCTGATAAGGTGACCAACGCGGCCTTCTTACTGATCTACGACTGGATGATAAAAAAGGAGATTTACTGCCCTCGAGGCTTGCTGCTTGACCTGCTCCAGGCCGCGCATTACTTCTACTCGCCGCGGTTAACGAACAACGTGTTCAGGTGTCTCAGCAACAAGGTCTGCTACAGCGAGGTGGACGCGATTCACACCTACTTCGAGGCGAAGAGTAGAAATAAGTGGGGCATCGCCGAGCTAATGCTGACGTGTGTCCGTAAATACTTTCTGCTGCTCGTGTGCTCCAACGAGTTTCGCGAAATGGACGTGAGATGTTTGCACAAGCTATTGACATCCGACAGCCTGGCCGTTCAGTCAGAGGTGGAGGTGTTTTGGGCGGCCTTGTTTTGGTTATTCCATGACTATGAGAGGCGCAAGCAGCACGTGGCCATAGTCCTTCAGTCTGTGCGTTTCGTGCTGATGTCGCCGCGTTTTCTTGTGAACCTGTCCCTCCATATGCACGAGCTGGCGCCAAGGGTGGCGGATGAAATATGTCCTCTGATGCAGGTGGCCATGATGCAACACCAGGAGATACGCATGGGATCGTTCAAGCATCATGAAAATATGTTACGCGATCGCGTTTGGATAAAAGATCCAGTATGTCCCTATAGTCAACCTCACCATAAGAGATTTAGTGTTATCAGTCATATTGACTTTTTAAATTACTTAGATCGACTGGACAGCGCACAAAAATATTTATCTCGCGTCAGGGAAACAACAGATGATCGATTTGAAAAGTTTCGTTAAATCATATATCATATCAATAATTCCTCTCCACTGTTTGTTCAATGGTTGTGATTTATTTCTCGCTTTTATAACCCCGAAGAAATAAAGTTTAACTTTTTTCATTAGTGTTCTTTCATACCTTCTATTAAGCACAAATACTATTTAAAAGCTTTTATGGAAGGGAAGAGAACGGCTTTTTGGATTTTGGAGAAGCGCCAGAGAATTAGAAAACTAAGCTAGCTAAAGTTGAAATAAAAATAAAAGCTTTTTAATTTTAATGAAAAACAACCTGAGTGCTTTACTGGTGGTTGAAAATGGGAATTCAATTGTGAGTAAAAATGTTGCTAAATTTTAATGTTTGCGTAGTTTTCTTGAGTTTTTGATTTGTTTCTCTTTCATTCGCTTCCATCCCGCAACATCCCGAGCGGCTTAAAGAGTTAGAGGCACATCCGAAGGTAGCTGATATTCATTTGACGGCACCCCTCAACCGCCGTCCAGCCCGCCATCCGCACTTGAACATATTTATTCATATTTGCGAGTGTGTGTGGGTGTGTGTATGTGTGCGCGGAATTTTCGTCTAAGGCTCAGCATTCATTCAGTCATTTGCAGTGTCCGTTGGCATTTAATGCACTTATTCATTAAAAAATGAAAAGTACACGCAAAAAGGCGAGGGGAGGAAGGTGGAGACGAGGGCGAAACAAGAGTGAAAATGAATGAAATAAAAAATGTAAACATACACAAGTGCAATGCAAATTAAAGCAGACAGCAAAGTGGCTGCTCCTGCACGTTCGCCCAAGTGGCACGAGGGGAGGGGGCGGGGCGGGAAACTGTGTGTAGGGACGGAGGCGTGGGGAAACGGAAGGCTGGCAGCGGGCAAATGTGGCCAACGCCGTCTAATGCTGCTGCAAATGTTAGATGGGAACAATGAGAATGGCAGCGGGGGTATTAAGCAGTGGAGGGGGAGGGGAGGGGCGGTACGGCGGGGTTGGGGTCTCGGCAGTAAGTCCTTGCCAACGCCAAGAGGCAATTCATTAGCTTTAATTTAGGTAAATGTCCTTGGTCCTTGTGGTGCTGCCTCTTGTGGCGAACGTTGCAAATGCAACTAAAATGTTGCGGTTACCGCCATTTTCATTTGCCCACCACATTTCTCTCTCTTTCTGTGTGTTTGTGTGTGTATGAGCATGTTTGTATGTGTGCTCGTTATGTTTCTCGGGCAGCCCACTTAATATTTAAAGCCATCAAAAGTCGCCCAAGTGGCACCTGTTTTGCAACTCTCGTTTCCTAAATTACCCAATTTGCAAATCAAATGTCATTTCAACAGCTTAATATTCAATGTTCGCTTGTTAACTAACTAAAAATACTAATTTAACTAAAAATACAAAAATAAAAAATGTATTTTCTTATTTATTTTTCTATTTTTAATTTTGACTTTATTTTATAAATTTATTTATTTTTGTTGTATGTCTATTATAGTTGCTTGTATGTCTATTATAGCTAAATAATAAAAAAAAGTCCAGACGATTTCGATCTGTGTACGTCTAACTCAAAAATGATATCTTATCAAGTTTCATTAGAATAGCTTAAAGACTAAGTGACAAGTTTAAATAAATTGTATTCAATTAATAAATATAATTTCAATTATAGGTACTTCATGTGGCAAAAAGATGAACCTCTATAAAGTTTCATGGCAATAGTTTTAAAATAATTATATATTTCTACCTGTTTGAGCCTCTATGCAGTTACACGTTTCGTACAAGTTTATAGTACCTTCTGCAAGGCCATGAAAAGTGCACTTGTATTGCATACTTGAAGATAGAAATAGCCAATATACAAATCAGCTTAAATAGCGCGCACTTGTATCCACTTTTGACTCTTTGTTGGCTTTATAATACCACTTCAATTTGAAGCTTTCAACTATAGAGTCGTCAGATTTATGCCCAACTGATAATGCCATTCGTATACAAATTGCAATATCAATCAATTTCGAGCTCCTGTTGCCACACAATGCTGCAAGTGCATCCAGGACTCGCCAGGCCCTCCACATAATAACTAATCAGCAGCGCTCAATTACCTTGACAACATCATGAGCCACCAAAATCCGCTTTAATTTCAATTGCAGTTTACATTGCTAGTTTCCAGTTGCTATTAGCCACCGCCCGTCGAGCGGCTGCGGCGCCGTGTCCTGTGCACACAACATGCCAACGACAACAACAACGAGCAGCAACGTGCTACATGCAACAGCAAAGGCAACGGCAACAGCAACACCAACAGCAACAGCAACAGCAAAAACAACAGTTGATTTAACGTCGCCTCAGCTGTCCAATTTGTGTGGCATGGCCCAGCTGCAGTCCCAGCCAGCGTGACATTGGCATTCCTTGTCATCAGCTGAGGGCAATGGGCGTGCTCCGGCCCACGCCAACACCCTCCAGCTGAAATAAATCATGCGAATGCAGCCGATGCAAAGCTGCATCGTCTGCCTAATTAGATAATGTCAGCAGCACGCAGCGCGTCATTTCCTGGTCGGGGTCTGGGCCTGTGTGCCTCGTGCTTGGATGCCCGCTGGCTTCAGTCTTTGCACTCAATGCAGAGCGTCCGACAAACGCACACACACACACACGTGTGTGTGCATATTCTTGACCCCAATTAAATTTAAATCATTCGAGAGCTTCCAAAGTAAAACTAATTGCTTTTGCCAGCCTTCCCTGTCGCTCGCCCCCCCCCCCCCCCCGTTTTGGCGTGCAGACACGCCCCCTCACAGCCAAGCAGCCTTCGCCATTGTCTCGAGTAGCCCATTCATATTAACTATATGCTGCTGTTGTTTTTGTTGCTCAATTTGGCAGAGCAATTTCCCATTGCCGTGCGCTTGTTTAAATCTTGCAATTGTTAAGTGCCACAACTCAAACTAGTTGCTGCTGTTATTGTTGTGGCTTAAAAAGTTGATGATTGCTCTTGTTTTAATTCAATTTGTCAGGCCGCAAATAAATAGACACTTAAATGTCTCAACGTCTGCATCCGTCCCGCATAAATGCTGAATTATTTGTTGTTCTTTTTATTTGTATATTTATTTTTATTTTTGTGTCTGTCCATTTACGATGAATTGGTCTGCATATTAATGCGTCTCTGGACGCACATTAATGCATTGGATAATGGACATCACGCACACACACACACACATGCACACACTCGTACACACGCATTGCTGTACGTGCCTGGCCATGTCGTTCATTCATTTTAACCCCAATGACCCCAAAAAGTCGACGCTGCCTTAGAGATTTTCAATGTCATTAAGCACACACACACACACACAATTGCACTAAACTGGGGCACACCGCCCCCATTCCCCCTTGCCTCTTCTCTTTCTATCATTGTTCATTTCTTGGGCCACGGAAGCCAAACAATAAGTGAATTTGATTCCTCAAGCACATTTCTGTTGCAGCTCAGCTTCAACTTTGCCACGCCGTCAGCTACATGCAACCAGTTCATGCAGCTCCACAGGTGCCGCCCTTTACCGTTGCTGTCCATCCTGTATCTTCATTGTTCCTCAACAATTGATAAGCTCAGACAAGAGCTTAAGTTTCGGCTGATCCAATTACTAGTTGCCACACTCAGAGAAAAAAACCAAGAATTTTCTACTGTAATCAAGGTTTAAGTACCGAATTCTTGTCTAGAATACACAGAAGTTTTTACATAATGTCACAATATAAAAATATAAATATATGTCATTTAAAACGTTCTGCGTTTGTTTTAAGCATGTGTGCAAACCGGACTTAAACCAAAACCATAATTTTTAAATTTTAAACCGAGTCTGAAATCGAATTTTTGGGATTTATTTCTTGGAAATTTTTCTATTTTTTTATCACTCTGACCAAGAAGCGAAAAGCTACTAAATTATTGGAAAAACATACAAATAAGCACTCACACTCTGTGTTCACACTCCATATGCATGTGTTGAAGAAAGAGTACTGGGCAAAAGAACTTTGACGCAAATTTACACAGCTTATTCTTACAGCTTATTTCTGCCAGCACTTAACAAAAACATTAAGCAGCTATAATAACTAAACTTAAATATATATTAATATTAAGTAAATGACGGTTGTGTTTGTTGGCCAATGTTTTCACATATCCAATACAACTTCATTTACTTATAAATTTTTTTTAAAAAATATATTATAATAATTGAAAACTAAAAACATCACTACAGCTTATTTTGTTTGTCATGCTAAATATAAAATAAGGGCGGCGAACCCAGGTTCATGAACCGCACGTAAGGGCGAAACATTGGCTCGAACCGTGAACCGAATAAACGAATTTACTTTTTGGGTTTGCAGCCCTGGTTTCAAGTTCGCAAAATTCTTGTTATAAGTACTTTATACTTCATTTATGAATTGTGTTCTTATTCTGCTAACATTTAGCGCTCGTTATTAAAATGATTAAAATTTAAATAATCATATAAAAAAGGTACGCCTGTACTGGGATTTCGAATGGCTTCTTTTTTGCAAGTGTAGTTGGCAGCCGGTATGCTGAACCGCTAATGGGTATATAATTAGTGATTTCTTGGGTATTGGTTGCCGCTGCAGGCGACGACTTGACACCTGTGGCAGATGCAACTGGTAAGTGGCAGCTGGCAGCTCGCTGAACTCGCTTGGAAAAGTTTATTGCTAGTGTAAACTACTGGCAATCAAATGATTTTCCAGCACAGTCTGACTGCTGCCGGCTGTTTATCGCAGGACAACAAATTAGCTGAATAATTAATTATGCGAATTCCTTTGGCAAGAAAGCACCGTGGGGCATGCAGCAACTGCTGCCAGCTGAATGTCTTTAATAAATTTATTGTGAATAGCAATTAGTATGTTGCGCCATGTGTGTGTGTGTGTGCACGCGGGGATAGAGACCCAAAAGTTTACAATGCCTGAGATATATGCAGAGAGCCCAACTCATGTGTTGCGCCTAAAACAGGGCAAACATTTGTTGCCTGATTACTTTTAAATTATTTTGTGGCATCATTTCTGTGGCTCTGCGCCAGGCACAACAACTGAAATAACCCACAACCAACCCGAAGAGCCTGCCAGCTGAATCTGTAGCTGAGGCTGAAGCTGGGGCTGGAGATGAGGCAGGGGCTGAGGCTGAGGCTGAGGCTGGCATGCATAATAATAAATAAAAGACGCGCGACGGGCGGCGGGGGCAGGCTGAAAAGGATCAGGATGACAGAGCTGCTGGAGGGGCACCGAGAAAGCTTTGCGGGCTTTTGTTGAAAATGGCAACACACACACACACGTGCATAGGGGTAAACAGGATACAAGCAGGACACGCTGCGGTTGCCTTACAAAGCAGCCCAAGCATATGCTATATGGATAGGGATGCTCTTTGAGGCGCCTCGCATTATGATATGCTTAAACGGCACAAAACTGTTTAATTATTTATGGATGCTTCCCTTAGCCCTTAGAAGGTGGGGGCGGACAGTGCGATGGGAATGCGGCCCCAGAAACAAGGACCCATTTTGTTGGCAATCAGCGAAGCATGTGTGCTTGATGGAAAATCTTGGCAAGGCAATCTTGCGTGTCCTTGAGCAAAATTAGCAAATCACTTAACCACTGTGCACAGTGGATCATGAGATCAGTGAAACTGCTCAAACAGCATACTAAATTATCCGCGAAATGCCAAAGCAGTAGATCGCAGAGCCACTGCCACTTATATCTGCCCCACACTTTGTATTTATTTGAGGCTTAGTTTGTGAGCCTGTCGACTGAACTTTATTAAAATTATAATAATCCACAAATCTGCTCAACCTTTTGGGCTTTAGGACACTGACTGGCTCATTAGGTGCTTGGCATGAAGCGCATCTCAGGCAACCTTTGCAAGCAGATCAGAGCCCCGAAATCTTGCTACTCCTGTTCGTAGGATATGGTCTGCCAAATATGTGTTTGTCAAGTGTGTGCCCTTGTGTGTATGTGTGTGTTTGTTATGTTCAAATTAATGAGCTCTTTTGTGAGACTAGAAATAATAAAATAAAATAAAACACAGACCCAACCGAAAGCCGGAAACCTTACAAAACCATAAACAAAACAAAAAACAATTTTTTCATTTGCACAATAAGGCAAAGGGACACAAACAGCACACACGCACACACACCCCCTTGTTCACACCACATAGTGACCCCGACACAAAAAGGGACACGAGCATACGTCACATAGTATATCAAATGCGCTTATCAGTGCCACAACGCCCCCCTTCAGCCTTCACCCTTTAGCCTTTTCGAGGTGCAGCTTAAAATATTTATCAAATATAAAATAGTTCTTTCTCTCAGCAATAGATTTAACAACTTTTTCTTTGTTATTTTGCTTTGTTCAGTTTCTTAGTGTTCCACATATTTTAAGTATATGAATTCTTATACCTTAATTATAAGTATACATGTTAAAAAAATCAAATACAACAATTGTCTCTTTCTAGACTTTCCGCTTTCCTAACTTTCTATGAAACTGAACTAATTTGCATGCGAATTATCCCTTATCCTTTTTGTATATAGTATGCTGGAAAATTGACTACCTCACTCAATACAATAAGTGTGATTACCTTGAGTTTTGTAGTGCGATGAGTGAGCTATTTTCTCTTTTCAATTTTATTACTTTCCATTGAATGCATTGAAACGATAATCCAACTTATTTTGTAAGGGTCTTACAAGTATTTTGTTATTAAATTAATACATTTACGCTTATTTCGTAATGACTCTATAGTGCACTGTAATTACTGTCGCAATCTGGCTTTGCGAAGCGACTCACACAATTAAATATAATTTTATCGACCTTCCGCATGAGTTGCCTGCCGAAATGTTTAAATCGCATGCATGATTTCTATTTTACTGATAATTGAGTGTTTAAACAAAAGTGAATTCTCAGATATACCCTCAATGTTACAATTTTTTAAAATATTTTTGATTTTTGTATATACATAGGCCTATATTTAACAGCTTCTAGTTACTTCTTTTTTATGAATTTATTTATATAATAATAACTTATACTGATAAGTAGTATAAATTCAACAACGGCAAGTAAAATAACTTGAAAAGCGGCTGACTAACTTAAACAAGTAAGAATCTTTCAGACGGGTGCAACACAGTGCAATACTCGTTGATTTTTATATTTTTTTTACCAAATAATTTTAAAAATGTATGGAAAAATGAGAAAGATATAAAGATTTTCGCAAATTGCCACGCCTCTACTGCGCGTAGCCAACAAATCCTACCACCTAATCTGTATACATGAGTATATATTCCAAGTTTCAAGTCTCTAGCTTCATTACATAAACTCAATATAGTTCTCTTTTCACTTTGTGAACAATTATAAAGTTAACGGCAATCGATTTAAATAAAAATTCAAGATAAAAAGCGTTATTATATTCAAAAAAATGGTTTTTAAAAATAATTAAAATATTGTTTAATGGAACGGCAATGTTTAATGTCTATTAAAGTTAAATCTCTACAAGGGGTTTTCTGACTGAGGTGTTTTTGGCTGTAAGAGACGGCCAAAGAAGTGAAATATTTGTAAGGTATGGAAGTATTTTTAAATTATAGTAATCGTTGTAAATTGTAAAGTGCACATAATTATTAAATTATTCTGTAAATCACGATTGAAAGGACGTGCAACACTTTTATGACAAAGGTCAAATTCTTGGGTGATTAAATTTTTGATTATTACTTGATTGACTCAAAGAAATATTTGTACTCACTCCTCCCTCTTGTTTACCTTAATGTGTAAACATGTTCATTTAGCAGATCCAATTTAAAATGCGAAATTCCAAATATTTGTGTACACACGCACATTGCATCGATGCTCCTAGGGGGCATGACGTAAATGTGGCTAGTTGTAAATAATTAGGAGATAACGGTTTAAAACCAAACAATACAACAATACGAGCTAACAAAAAGAAAAATAAAAAAAAATGCATAAATAAATAATAACGTGTCTATTATTTGTTATCAAACTGCAGCAAATGCCTAAAACAATTAGATGTGGGCGACCCCACTGTGGTTTGGTGGGTGTGCGATAAGAGGTGTGTGTGTGTGTGTTGTGGTGGGGGGGGGGAGGTGAGGGGGTATTTCGGGGTGATATGACCATTGTGTCACAGTTGCTAATCAACGAAGCGTAAGCAGCTTAAATGACCCCAAAAAGTAGGCAATATGTTTGCGCAGTGTGTGTGAGCGTGTGTGTGGGCGTTTGCTGCAGCGATTTGTGGTGAAATTATGTTCAGTATATAGTAATTATTAAATGCGCAAGTGTAGCAAACAAACAAATTGTTTAACTAAAAATATGGCAAACCAGCCCACCCACCTACCCAAAAGCTTTGCGAAATCCACCCACATATATACGTATATATGAAATATACGTCTGTTTATGTGTGTGGGCAGCTGCTCTTATATGAAATATTCATTACATATGCAGCAAATGAACGAAACACAAGATAATGCCATGTAATTGACAGGCGATTTATGCGACATTCGTAAATGCAACAACAACAACAATTTGTTGCCTGTTTGTTTCATCTCATTGTTTATATGAACATAACTCTCCAATTATAATTATTGCTGCCCACCGATTCGACTCGTAATTTATTATTTATTCACCTCACATTGTTGTCTGTCTCAAAGCAAATCTCAAGCTTAATTCAGAGACATTCAAATATCAAAGTCGAAGTACCAAGCTCAAATGATTGGGATTTGCCATTTGTGCTGGCCAATTATGAAGCGAAAATGTTGCCCTTGCTAACATTTGTAATTAGGGTTAAGACCGGCTAATTAAGACCGATATTAAATACATATTCTAAGGAAAAAGGAAAAACATATAAGAAGAAATAGTTTTTTTCTTGAGGTTAAATTTCACGTTAGTGCTGAGTTATTTCAGTTAGGTTAGTTTTATAAGTTTGAATAGGTTAGGGCGGAATAATAATAAATCTTAAATTTATTTATAGGTGACGCTGCTTTCGAGCTCGTGGCTTATATTTAAGATCCCATCACAAACCTATATTTGTTTTTATTCAAATTTTGCTCATAATTCTTGACTTTTTTCAAATCAAAAACAATGGCTGATGTGTATTACGAAGTTTAAGTGTTAATTTTGAGGGAGTTTCTGTATATACAATATATTTTTTTGAGCTGTCGTAAAAGTATCTCAACAATACAAATTAAAACCTATTAATCTGACAGAGACACAAACTTATAAAAAAAATCTCTTACTTTGAAAATGCGCTCTTTAATGGGCTTTGTTTAATAAAGCCATTATTAAAATATTTTAAAAGTGACCAGTACCCGTTGGCTGCACCTCACATGACTATTCACACAAATTCAATTGACACGTTCAAGTACCAACTAAATTTAAGATAGTGGATAGTTAAAGAGCTGCATGATTCCTGCTAAGTACTATTTAAATGGCAGCCTTTGTGAGGGCAGAATTTGATCTGCCGACATGTTCGGAGAAACTGCGCGAGTGCCTGCACACTGAATGCTTGAACGGACTGTAAACGAGATTGAATTGGTTAGGGGCTCTATGATCCAGTTGCTGCTGCAAGCACTTTCATAGATTATTTTTCAACCTAAACGAAATTTGTTGTAGAAATTAACTAAATGCAGTTGAGATTCAATTTGGGGCACAACTACTTGCTGGCTGCCAGCACGCCAGATACAATGGCTGTGCATCAGAATGATTAAATTATTGAAAGGCCGACGCTCGGGCAGCGGAGCTAAATGCACACATGCCACGCCCAATCACGATAACAACGAGCAAAGTACTTGCTTATCGATGCTTATGTATCGATGCAAACATTTCCGGCACAAAACGCTAAAATGTCACGTCAATGCTGAAATGTTGCTGACGATGAAGCCCGATGCCTGACTTCTGACGTCTGTCAATCTGTGCCGTCGGCATGGGCAGGGGACGGGCACGGGGGAGTCTGCTGTCTAACACGTCGTGTCGTTGCCCTAGGTTAGGGCATGGCAAATATGTGTGTCAACTGGCAGTCGTTGCCATTGACGCCACAGCAATGCAGTCGCAGTTGCATTTGCAGTTGCAGCTGCAGCTGCCGTTGCCTTTGCTGTGCCTTGCCTGCTTACAAGTCTGAGTTGTGGCTTTTAAACATCGTCGAATAAAATTCCTTGCATAATTTTGAAATGAAAATGAACAACAACACTTAAGAGCAGACAGACAGGCAGACAGGTCCGATAGCCAGACAGCCAGCCAGCCAGACAGCCAGCTCCTTCAATAGTAGTAAAGGGCTTCAAGTATGTGGCATATCAAGTGCTTTTCCACAACCATTTTCCAATAAGTTTGTCGCCTGGCTGCTCTCTCGCTCTCGCTATCTCTTTCTTGGACTGGCTCTGGTCCGCACAGCCTGTAGGCCCTCATAAGTATGCTAAGTTTTTTGCGCCTTGTCGGCGCCTCGGCAAATGACAGAGTGTAAATCTAAGTGGCTCAAATGTGTCGACTATTAGCCCCGTTGCTGTGGCCCCGCCAGCCCTTTATCCTCATGCCTGTCGATGGCAATGCGGAAGCGATTTTTGAAGCCGTGCACGTTCTCTCGCTGCCATCGAGTTTGTTGCCATTTTCTCGCCTCTCTCTCTCTCTCTTCTTCATTTGATTGTTTTATTTGTTTGCGTTGCTACTTTTACACTTATTGCTGCTTCTGCCGCTGCCTGGTGCAGCTGTCGCTGCCACTTTTCAATGCATTTTCATTTATTATGCAAATTGAAGTTTCCAAGCCTCGAGCGAAGAATACAAAGAAAAAAATATTTGCACAAGCAGCTTGTGTTATTCTTCAAACCACCATTCCCTTCCCAGCCCCTCCGCCCATTGTGAGCAAACTAATTTGACATTGAAATTATGTGTAAACTGGATTTTATGCATTTTGCAAATTATGATAAAGAAAGTTGAAAAAAAGCGAAACAGAAAACAAAAACATCGCAAGTTGGCGCACTTTACGCGGTTGTCAATGGGCAGGCGGCGAATAAGATGAATCGAGTTACCAACTTGCGGCAGCTGAGACATAGGCCCCGACGTAGCTGGGCTAAAGAGGGATCAGCGCAATTGGTCAGCTGAGCTCGAGGAAATACTTATTGCAGTTGGCATATTGAGAAATGATTGGAGCTGCCGCATTTCATTTACAGCTGGCAATCAATTGCATTGATGCCTTATTCAAATACAAGTGAGTGTACTATTTTGTATGCAATAAACGTAGAATAGAATCTCACCTTACACCGGGATCAACACTCAGGTTGCCGAGCTCATAATGAGTCCAATATCATTTAAGTGGAAATCAGTGTGATTTTGTAATCAATAAACATTTATTTCTTCATTAAAAGTCAACTTGAATCGTTTATCCAAATGACTCACATTTCCATTTAAAGTTGATTCTCTTCGCGTTCCCTGTCCCTTTTGAATCATTGGCAGATGTGGCCCCTAATATCGACGTTATGTCACAGCGCCTTGATTTATGGCTCGGCACTCACACTCCCAAGCACCCACACAAATAGACGCACATAGACACCTACTCAGCGGGTGAGCCACCCGCAAGCCCACGTTAATGGGCATTATTATGAGAAATCAAATTTTCACTGATTGCTGGGAAGCGGGAAGCAGGAGGCAGAAGGGTGGCACAACGATGCCCGGTCACGTGACTGGCCAAGTTTATGATCGGCTATCAGTTTAATGGCTTGAATCAATGAGTTCGTGGCCTCTCCAAGGCGCGACTACATCGCCTTTGCCTTTGCCTTTGCCTTTGCCTTTGCCAGCTGCCGTTGCACGAGTTGGCTTCAGAAATAGCGCTTGCCTCATATTTGTGCAAAAAAATTTAATCATTTCGTTTTTGTGCAGCGCACGTTGCTCGTTGCGCACTTCTGACCAATATTTTCGTTTCAATTTGGCCTGCACTTTGCTTCCTCCGTCTGCCAGCCAATCCGCCGCCCCTCCACTGGACGCACGGCTCCACACATGCCTCGTCTGGCTGTGGCGCCAAAAATAGCCGAGCGTACAGTGACGCTGGCATAAATAGGCTGATGCAGAGTTGTCCAGACATCGAGTGCTGGCAGCCAGTTGGAGTCATCGTCATTAGATGCGCACACATTTGCCATTTAGCATTCAGCATCCTCCATCCGCTATCCACCATCCTCGATCCACCATCTCGCATTTTGCATCCACCATCTACCGTTTCAATTTGCCATTTTTAGCTAACAGCAAATGGCGCGTGGAGTGTCACGCTGGCTGGGAGGAGAGCGCGGGGCATGCGGCAGGAACCGTTGCGCTGTCTGCAACTCAAATTGAGGCAACGCACATGTGCCAATGACACCAGCCGAGTATAAACATCGGCTTAATCTTTGTAAAGTTTTGTGTGAGAAGTATTTTAAAGCTCATATAAAGTTCTGAGTTCGATTGCTTAGTATTTTTTGTAGATGTGGCAATATGATACTTAAGAATTCGATTAATCTTCATACATTTTTCAATATGTCCATGGATAAACATTTATCGTATATCACGCTCTAATCACCTGTCTCTTATTTTTTGCTATTATTATGCTTATTATGTAATTAAATAAAGTAATTTGTTTACATTGCTTTATACTCAATTGAGCTTTCAAAATGTATATACAAGCAAATACAGCTTTCAAAGCACATTAAAGCGTCAAGAGTGCTCATATTTAAACTTTTTGTTCCGCACACGGAAGCTTACAGTTGGAAATAACACTCTGCCTCCTCTAACCAGTTATTAACTTTCTAAATATTTTATTTGATCGACTCTATATTTAACTTTTAGCTACTGTGATTGGGCCATGAGCACAGTGTAAATGTTCAAATCAATCTACATAACTTCGTTAGTGCACCATATGTCTTGGCAAGTTTCAAGGTTTTGCAATCAGCTCATGCAAATAACTATCGATGTCACTGAATCGTTAGCTCCCTGCTGTGCACAGATACATACAGATGCGGAAATATATATATGTGTGTACACATTTATATGAATATATATGTGTATATATTTTATATACATATTTGGATAGATACATATATAAGAGTCAGTCACTTTGCTTGTCTGCCAAATCGAATAAGACAATTCATTCGCTTGAGATAATCGAATAGAGCATATGGGGGGCTTATTGCCCGCTGGCATTGTTTACAGCCATCTGAATTGTAAACGAACCATGTGAATTTCTATTACAAAGTTTCTTGAGGCCAAGCCATGAATGAAAACGAAAAGATTGCGACGAAGGCGAACATCGACAGATTGAGTAAAGATTGAATAATTGAGGCTACTTTGGCGAAAAGCGAAGATTTCTCAGAAATTCGAATTCAATTACTGCAGCAGATAAGTTTCCTTCATTACCCCGAGCCCCCGGTAAGAAATTAAAATATAATTATACACGTTAGTGGATGGGAACCATCCCTACTCTAAACAATTCATTCCGTTCCACACGAGACTAACCCAATGACATTTTTGTTGCCTTTGCAGGCACTAAATGCAAATCTTGAAATTACATGTGTATTTATTTGAGCACACAAGCGAACCGAAATAAGAACACAGGCACATCCCGAAAAACGCAAAACCAGACCCCAGAAGCCAGAAGCTAGACCTCGGGCCGGGCAGACGCAATCGTTGACGTTTTGGAATGTAATTTTAGCCTGGGGGGTGAGAGCAAACTGGCAAAACTGGCAAAGTTTAATAGAAAAGAAAAAACAAGTTGGATCAATGTGACATCAGCTAACCTGACTATGAAATACCCTGCACATCCCACTGCCGTTTGGTAAAAGAAAGATTTCATTTAAACTTCCAATACATAAAAATAAATGTTAAAAAACAAATAAGGAGCTTATCATTCATTAAATTATCTCCAAATCTTTAGTTTTAATTATTTAAAATGTTGAGCTTTTTGAGTTTGAAATGGTTTGCGTGAGATTCTTTGTCATAAATTGATTATATATATTTAGAGAATTTATAATTATTATTCTTGTTATACTCAATTCGTTTACACAAAGTGTATATACCCTATGATTTTTTAACACTAAGGGTGAACTGGCGCTTTTCACAGCCAGCGAGAAGTGCAACAGTTTAAAGAGCAAAAACAAAATGCACACGAATGTCAAAACAGCGCCCACAAAAGTATATATATTCACGTTTCTATATATATATATATATATATTTATATGCACATTTGCACATATGTATGTCTTGTGTGTGTGTGTGTGTGTCTGCTGCATTCATTCCATATGCATGGCGAGTGTGGAGAGCGTATCACTGGAATTCTAATTTGCAAGCGAAATTGAACGGAAATGGCAATTTTCAAAGTGAAATGGCAACGACTGCATCGAAAAGTTGCGACAGCTGCAAATGTTTTGGGCCAAAAAGCGACTTGGCCAAACGCTATGCCAATACTTAAAAGCCACTCACAGCGCACGCTAATGATGGCCAGTCAAAAGTGTGGAGCCGGCCATTGGAGCCGCTGCCCAGGATGATGCCATTTTGAGTGGGCATCCAATAAACAACTAGCTGCCGCACGGCGAATTGTGGCACGAATTGGGGCACTAACTAAGTAACTTGAAGTAGCCATCAGGCATTTTTACAACTCATTTAACAAGGCATTGCCAAGAATCGCATTCCCAAAAAAAAAACCAACAAAAAAACATTAACCGCAACGATGATGACGACAATGAGGCAAACGCTGGCAGCAGCCGCCCGTGCCCCCAAGCCACCGCACACACACACACACGCACACAAAAACAATTTGCATATTCGACTTCATTAAACGCGCGCGTTTCAGAAAACACTTTGCCCTTGCCACTTGGCGTAGTTGTTGCCTTTTTTTGTTTTTGTCCGCCCCGCTCATCTCTTTTGCCACTTCATCGTGCTGGTCAGTGGAGCAGCTGTCTTGCAATTTATCACGCAAGGGTCGGCAGCTAGTCGCTCCCAGCAACAACCCAAAAACCCCAAGTCGACCGCATGCCAGGCTGGCAAAGTCACCAGGCTGAGGGTCGCCTTAGTTGCCGCTGCCACTGCCGCTGCCACTGCCGCTGCCGCTGCCGCTGCCGCATCTAATCTGCGTCTTGTTGGCAACAGATTGAAATTTATTACGCATAAATCTAGGCATTCATTTGCACCTGACCAGGCTGCCTGGCTGCCGGGCGAGGCAGTCTCGAACGCTCCGCTATGCAAACTATTTGTGGAAGCAACAGTTTAGCGAGTCTGCAGATTGTGCCGGGACGGGGCGGGCAGTTCCTGCTAAGATGGCAATTGGTAGCTGCTGGCGCGTGCAGCTACGCACAGGTGACACCAGGCCGTAGCGAGGTGGCAGCGCCAGCTGGAGGCGGAACGTGCCGCAATGCGCGTGATTGCCGGTCAGAGTGGTGCGGGTGGTGACTGTGGAACGCAGATTGTTGGCTCATTGGCACAAATAGATTTTCATTTCGTTTTGCTGTAGCTCAAGTTTAGAGCCTTTGAAATTCGAGGCTGAAGACGTGCAGCAACTGCCTAACTAAGCATCGATACATGAAGCACACGAGGACTTAAGGACTCAGGACTCAGGCACCCAGCACGCACCCAAATGCCAAATAAAATTGGAATTTTTAACTTGTTCCAAGCGATATGAACAGCATCTTTTGATAACAAAAAAAAAAAAAAAAGAGGAGAGACACAGACAGTTTAACGGACGGACGTAGCTAACGGACACTGGCATTGCCTTTGGCATCAATACTCGTATTGGCATTCGTATTCGTTTTCGTATTCACAGTCATTCTCACATCACACTCACACACGCAGTGTGAAAAGGAAAGGACTCACATCTAACAGCATCAATAAAAAACGCAAATGGACATACAAAAGGCCAAAGTAGCAGCAGCAGAAATCAGACAATCACTTCAATTCATATGTGAATATAAAATACAAATACCGGAGCTAACACACTGTGTGCCAAAAGTATGACAACTGCCACTTTTGAATTGAACCAGTTCGAAGCCGGCTTTCAAAATTTCTTCAAATTATAAACCAACCATAGGCCGAACCATCTTTAAAAAGTATTTTCAAATCTTTAAATGTTAATATAAATATATATAAGATGATTAACATTAAATAAAAATTATAAATAAAACTACACATTATAATCTCACAGAAGAAAATGTGAAAATTTCCATAATTTCTATAATTTTGTTGCTTTATGTTTATGACTGTGTAAAAATATATATAATAATAATAATATAATAATATAATAACATAATTATAATAATAATACTGCGTTTGCCACTATCGTAAGCTATGTTATAAGTTTTATGTTATTAGGATTTATAATGTTAGGCCTGAAACGTATTTCCAGCCATTTGTGCGTTGACTTATTTTTCTCACTGTTTTCTTAGTCAAATCATCAATTTGCATGGGCAAAATAGCCGTTGCCATAGCTGGTTTCGTTTCGCTTTTTTCCATTCTTTTCCCTCTTTTTTTTCTTGCTTGTTTCTTTTTTTATTTTCTCTATTGCAGCTTTGCTGGTCTATTTGCCAGGACTGTTTGCTGTGCCTTTATAGTTTTTACGTCTGTTCTTTGCCATTTTCATACTGTTTGACTTGGCACATGCTTTTGGTTCACTTGTTATTGCGTTCGCTCATGTTGTTGGACTTTGTCTTTGCATATCGCTAAAACTTCATGAGTATGAAGAGACAACTTAGAAATGACACTAATACTATAACATGGCAGACCAAAGAGCTGTCAGTCAAAGGAACACACACACACACAGGCACACGCATACTCTGCGTGTATGCGTTTGTGCTGTTAAGCTTTAAAAGAAACGCAATGTGTGGAGATTTTACTGTATTTTTCGGAGTGGGTCTCACAAGTTTTTTATGCACTTTGCAAGAAGTCAGAATAAAGATTTTTAATTAAAATATATGTACTTGTAATGCGTTGTTACGACTTAAGCCATTTGCCTTACAAACAATTAGATTGTTTAATTTTTAAAATATAATTATTTATTCAAGCTCTACTATTTGAAATTTGAAGCTGTTTTAAGCCTTGAATAGTTTTTTAATTGAAATGCATTCATTGCTTAACATATTTAAAGTCATTCAAAAATATAATATTGTTTCAACATAAATGAGATTTCGTTTAATATTTAATTTTAAGTTTTTTTTAAATAGAATTGCAATGTTCGGCTTATAATCCAACCATAATCTCACACTTTACTCTCCTGCCTTTCGTGTGAAAAGTGTGTAAGAGTATTTAGGCTTGGCATGTCCGGAATAAACTTTTCTCTTGTTTTTTTGTCTGCCCTAATGGTGTGCTGAAGTATGCTGCGACTACTGCTCTGTGTGTGTGCGTGTGTGTGTGTGCGTGTGAATGTTGCGCCGTTGTTGTGTGTGACCTTCGTTACGTGTTTGGCAAGTTCATTTTTAGCGCGCAAAGTTAACTCGCAGCAGAGGCAGCCAAATAAACACAGTGTTTGCTCAAGTAGTTGCAAGTGACGCTGAGTGCCTCTGAAATACCCCTCCCCCCGGCCGCGCTTGCACCAAACACTGCCCCAGCCACTGTGTGTGTGTGTGTGTTACTGAAGTGTGTATGCGTGTCTGTGGCACACGCGCCCCATTATATGCTTTATATGCTTTATTATATGGCAACACAAAAAAACGCAAGCATAAACATGTGTAAGCAACTGTATGCGTGCGTGTGTGTGTGTGTGTGTCAGCGTGTGTGTGTGTGGCAGTGTTTGACAAAACTTTTTGTATGGCACTGAGCATCGCTCTCACATACATGCATAAAAAGCGACTGCCTGTTTCTTACCTAATTTGGCAACATTGCGAATTTCTTCATTTTTCATGCATGCTAATGTTGAATATTTTGACAGCTATTTCTATACACTCACACACACACACACACCCACACTTACGTTTATTTACATTTATATTTACCCTGGCACAGCTGAGAATTACTCGTAAGTATTATGAGCACATTCTTGAAGCTATTTCTTGTTGTCTTTGCTCAGTAGAATAAATTATAAATGCCTTTGTGCGTTTTTGCAGTTAATTAAGCACATAAATATATGTATTGTGCACAATTATTTGGCGCCCAACGTTGGGTCGTGCAAATAGAATGTAGGTGTTTAATGCAGCTCGTAAATGCCATTGAATTGTACGGATAAATTCCAGTAAAGTTGACAATTACAGCTTTTACTGATATTTTTCCAAATGTTTGTGGCTTGTAAAATATTTGATAGCTTTTGCAATAGATATACAAGTATAATCCTTGACAGATGTAAATTATTTAGGTTTCGAATGTGGTCTACACGCGCTGGCATCAATTAGTAATGCATTTGTGCATTTTGACTGTTAATTAATTTTATCAGTGGGTTGTTCACTTGGCATAAAAGGTGTAAAACCCAATGATGCGGGTCTGAGTTGGCAGTTTTACTAATTGCTTGTATTTAATATATGAAGCGTGCGGATAACTGCTGTTATCAAATCGTTTGCAAGATGGATTATTAGAAATGCATCCACACGCCACTCTTGGCTGGATTCGAATAGGCGCAATTGTGTGTCTATGATTTGATTTCCCAGCATTAATTGTGTTGTTGGCGTCACTTTGGCATCAAAGCAACTAACTCAGCTGTCAGCTAAGTCGTCTGCTGGCTATCAACAAAGCTGCGCACTCGTCACTTTCATTATAAATGACTTTCACGTGCGTTGATGTCAGCTGTCACCTGCCACCTGCCAACTGCTGAGCTGCAACTTTGATCCATTTCTAATCAAATTCAATAAAGTTGCATTACAATTGCGCATAAATTTGAGTTGAAATGGAAATCGAAATGGATGCATTGAAGGTCCTGCATAAATACATGAACAAACGAACAAATTCATGCATATGCAGCGCATATAAGTTTCTATCCCAATTTCCTGTGCCCGCACACACACACACACACACACACACACGCACCCACACACATAAAGCATACCCACATGGTTCAAGTGGCGTAACATTGGCAGACGCGGTTAATTCGAGTTTTGCTGAAAGCAGCGGACTGCGGGGCTTCAGCTATGGTGCTGGCGAAGGACGCCAGCAGCGGGGTCGGGTGGGAGGGGCGGGCGCGGGTGGCTTTCAGCGGTTGCATGCAGCTCATAAATATACAGCGACACCGCCACATTGCACTGTGCTGCTTGTTTGTGTTCGAGTTTGATCAAACAAGATGGCGGGCGCATAAACAAATACACACACACACGCACACACACGCACTTGCATGCATATGCATGAGCACACATGCGAGTCAATGTTGATGTTATATGTGAGCGAAAGTGAAGTGTGCCAGTGCGGGGGCGCGGGACGGGGGCGGGGGCGGGGGGAGTGTTTTTGTGGCTGGGCTTTGAAATTGCATTTGTCGCTTGCAAACAAGCGATGCGGCCCACAAAGCAGCTTTTGATTTGCATAATCTCGGTTTAATGCTGTTATTGTTGTTGCTGTTGTTAAGTTTTCCTTTGGCAGCTGCAGCCGAAGCAAAGGAAAAACACAAACGAGTCACAAGCCGTGGCAATGCAATTGAATTTGGCTTCCTGCGACTTGTGAGCTGCTTGTCAAACTATTGACAAATCGCATGTGGCTGCCAAATGCTAAGCCACGTCTTACAAACAGCAACAGCCGTCGGGGAACCGGGCCAACATGCCTGACAGACAGGGAAGGCCGGAGGCGAGATAGATGGGGAGATAGGGAGAGAAACACCACTCGCACGCAGCAGGCTTAAGAAAATGTCGCAATTTTGGCAACTGAAATAGAAAACAACGAGAGCCTAACAAACCGTTTGTTAAGCCAGAAGAGAACAAAAAAATGAGGCGAAATGCAAAACTGAGACGGGAGTGAGCGAGGAACTAGTTCAGCGACATGGAGACCTTGTCAATTATTGGAGCATGGAATGCAAACTAGAACAAAATATTTGCTAATTTAATATCGAATTTCCCAAATTACGAGTAAGATGCCTAAGAAGCACGAAAAGTTAAACAAAGAGAGAGCAGGAAAGACTGAATTGCATATTTGCTTTTGTTTTGATCGACTTTTGTAAAAATTTAAACACGTACGCATTTCAACTAGAGACCTATTAAAATATTGGAGTATGGAATATAAACTTGGACAAAACATTTGCTAATTTTTTAAAAGTATTAAATTTCTCAAAATTCCGTTTACATATTTTACATATCGAATAGACGAGCTAAAACAGAAGCGTAAGATCAATAATCAATAGGAGGTAAACATCTGAGAGCAGAAGCGACTGCATTGCATATTTTTATTTTTTAATCAATTTTTATACTAGTTTACTAGGTCAATGAGCCTTATAAGCTAATAACTCAATAGTAATTTGTTGGCTTTACATTCTCAGTTTATTCATTCAAGCGCTGGTGATATGACTACAGGATATTCGTTTTTAAATACAAACTTTTCTTTATATCTCTACATCCTGTGCAACAAATACCAAAGAGCATACTCAAACAACAGATATCCAGTATAGAGACTTTCTTACAATGTGCCCCAATTAGTGTTAAATTTTAACATCTTCAAAAAATATTATAAAATGGAAATATTAACCAAAGACTGTTTAAGAAGTCCTCTGCAGGGTATTTGCTTGTCGTTTACCTTCTTCGCTCATTTTGTGTACTTTCAGCATTCGTTGCAATTGCATTTACTTGTTTGCAGCTTGCCACCTTTTGGGGCACCTCCCAATTGGGCAGTGCTCTTGTGTTTTCTGTGTGCTTATGCAAAGCGTATTGCTGCTCATTATCTCACAGGGATTAACATGTTATCCGGGGCACGCGCGGGCGCTTCCTCATTAATATTGTTGTTGTCATTGTTGTTGCTCCTGCTGCTGCTGCTGCTGTTGTTGATGCTGGTGTTGTTGATTTTTGCATCTCGTTTGCCTTGGTTTTACCGTGCACTCGACTTTTTCGTTAAGCAGTTTTGGCAACCCGGCGTTGGCTAAGTCGCAGGAGCTGGAGATCTGTGTCTGGGTGGGGGATGAGCGGGGGGGTACGTGGGGGCAAGAGGCTTGGTGGCAGGCAGCTTTCGGGCGACTCGCGCGTAACAAGAATTATTACCACATTTTTGCTTTCTTAGAGCCGCGCAGCTTTATTCGTACTCCACTAGCTGGCCAGGTCGTCTCTCCGTGCCCCGACGCTCGTGCGCTGCCGGCGGATTTGCACGTTGCCTTTGTCATGGTTATCCGGCGCTGCCCCACCCGGCCCCGTCCACGCTTGCCGTGAAGCCGCGCAGCCGCGGGCTATGAGTTTCGGGAGCGTCTCACGGCATGCAAATTGCGCGACGCCTTGTTTGCGGCAATGTTTTGTGCAGCAGCAGGTTTTAGCGTTACAGCGTTACGGCATAATACCGTTATACCTTTCGGCGTCCACTGGCTGGGTCGCGTCGCTCATACGCCGTGTTGCACACGCAAAGCGCCAAAAAGCCGGCAACAGAACAGAGAAAAACGCAGAACGCAAAATGGAAAATGGAAAAGTGAACACCGCAAACAGCTAAGGGCTGCAAGGCGTTAGATCTGATGAGTGCCACCCGCTCGGTCACCGCACAGCCACCCGCATCTATCCGCAGCGTTTTTCTATGGACTCCTGCATGGTCTCCTATATTTCGTGCTCTATATTTCTTTCTCTGCTTTCTGTTTGGGTCTCTTTTGCTCTCGCTACTTTTTTGTGAGTTTTTCTTCTTTATTTATTTACTTTTTTTAATTTTCTTGCCACGGGTTAAGCGGCCCTTGGCTTTTGGCTCTATGTATTTACCTTTGCGCCGAGCCCCGCACCCCGATCGCTGCCCGTTTCTTTGTTTTTGACTTGGTTTTTGTTAAACAAAGAACGTGGCTGATACAATTGCAGTACAACAGCAACAACAATGGCAAAACACAGAAACAACAACGATATTAATAACAAGAGAATAAAAACCGGCGGGGTATCGGGGAATGGCGTCTAGCAGAGCGGGGGGTAGGAGAAGCAAGCAGAATGAAAAACACAAAGCGTTGGATTGATTGAATTTCGAATTTTTAAGCATTTTGCCACACGGGCAAAATTTCGTTAGCCAAATTGCAAAAGGCGAGTGCACAGAACCGAAAATTGCACAACCCAAAAACAGCAAATAACAACAAAAAAACACCAAAGAATAACAAATACAAATACAAATGCGGCAGCATTAAAGCTCAACTCCAGAACAAAAACTACCTCAAAAAGAATTAAAGCGTGTCTTACAAAACCGTTTGCAAATATTAAAAAACAAAAATTAACAGCCCTGGAAAATGGAATGGGAAATTGGTTTTCAGGTGTGCTTAGCTTAGGCTGGGTTGCATATATTTGATGGTTCACAGCGCACATTAAAAGTGTTCATGTTTTGTTCTTGCATTGCCAACTCGCGATCTACGTTTTGACCATATAAAAAAAGCGCACACTTTTTGAAGATTGGAGTTACGCCGGATGCAACGTCAGCAGTGGCGATTGTGCATTACTTGGAATTACTGCCCTCGAAAGTATGCAGTGGATTTTGTGATTAAGCTTCGAACTGCTGACAATTCTGTTCGCCTGCTATTTCAGCTGGGATGATTTCTTATTACATCACTTATTCTTAGAGGATTCTCGAGAGAGGCAAAACTGATATTTTCTTTATTCTAAATTTCTAAATTAAGATAAGAGTTAGTTATTTCTTAATCAATGCAATAACCAACCAGTAACCAATTTCCCCTTAATCTTTCAAATATATTGCAGACTGCCTAAGGTAATTGACTGAGTGAATGGCACTAATGGCTACGAGTACAGGTATTTATGCATTTATGAGTGCACGAAGTGCGCCCGAAAAACAGACGCAAAAGCCAACTCTGTTCAATTGAAGCAAGTCGAGATCAAACTCTGCTGTTGACCGAACCGAGCTATCGGCTTACATAGAGGCAACGGCACGCCCCATTGTGGGCGCATTAAGTGCAGTTACAAAAGCGGAAAGCAACAGAAGAAGGAAAAGAGTGCTCAGGCACACAATGCGAAACAAAAGGCAAATGTGGCAAAAACTGTGAAGAGGACTTGTGCATATTGAATTACGCGACAAGTGCAAGCAAGTTTGAGGCTTTTTAAACTGTTTATGCTTCAATGGGTGAGTGGCCAGGATGGGCCGGGTGGGTTGGCCCGAGTGGCTCACTGGCTGTTGCATGCCTGCATGCGGCCGCTTGTCTGCCTGCCTGTCGGGGCTATTAGTGTGAGTGCGTAGTGAATGCGACTAAGTGAGTGTATGAACGCCATTATTTTGTTATAACAATGGTAAAGTTTCGAACAGTTGCCGACGACCGCAGACCAACAGGAGCACACCCCGCACCTCCTAAACGCGCCATCCCCTGTGACTGCTGCAAACACTTAACACAATCAATACACACCACACACACACGCTCGTTGGGCACACAGACACACACATTCGTTGGGCAATGCTGTGAAAATGAGTGAAAGAAAATGAGTTAATGGAAATTCTTAGCAACTATTGTGACTTGACAGCTGCGTGTAAACTTGAGCACAAAAGACGCCGCCTCAGCCTGTCCCTCTCCCTCCCTTCCTCGCTCCCCCTCGCTCCCCATCTGCCGCCGCCAAGCGAAAGCTCTTAAAGTGTTGAGCAACTGCACAAAGGCGTCCAAAAAATGACAATTTAAAGAAAAATGCAAAGGAAACTCTAAAAGCAACGAGCCGGGCTTTGCGACGGACAACGAAGCGGGGGTAGTAGTGGGCATGGATAGGGGGGTCCACATGGTGGAGTAGCAGTCGCAGTTTTTAGTTGCCAGCCCCCCAACTTGCGAGTTTATATATTTGCTTTTGTGTGCTTATTGAAAGAGCAGTAAAAAAAGGGCGGACAAAAACTGTAAAAGAAAAGAAAATACAACTTCAACTTAAGTTCAAAAATAATAAGTGGCAAAGGAAGTGCGAAGATGCGTAGTTGGAGAGCTGAAGACAACTACGCACAGATTCGCATGCCCGCCCGCCCACACACACTGCGTGTGTGTGTGTGTGTGTGCGTGTGTGTTGCGTGTTGGTTCAATAAAAACGCTTGAAATGCTGCGATAACTTCCAATACACAAACGCATCATTATCCATTTTTATTTGCCGAATGAGTAAGCGAGATAGTTAAAGTGTGCGTGAGAGAGAGAGTGAGAGAGGGAGACCGGGCATACCGAAAGTGTCAAACTGGACTGACCTGTGCAGTTGGGGTTTTTGTACGTGTGGGCTCTCAGGACCACAGCGGACGCCACCTTTGGCTGCCAGCCAACATCATTCAACATCAAAGAAAAACAGAGAAAGTCCGATCTGGCGCAATGGAAGCTTGGCAGTTGCTATTTTAACGCTTGCTACAAAATGTTGCATGGCAGAAGCAAAGCGTGTCCGACCAGCAGATGCCCTGTGTGTAATGGAAGGTGCCCTGTTTATTTGTTAGCTTCTATATCGTTTTGGACACATTCTATATCAGGTACACCTTTTAGCGGTCGCGATTAGGACCGGAAAAATCAGCCGTAAAATGAATACCATATTTCTATACATAAATGCACAAATATTGAGTTTTTGATATTGGTTAACATAATATCCAATTGAATATTTAATTATAACAAACAAAAAAATCGTAAAGAACTACTTTTCCAGAAGTTGACTTAACAAATTTGTCGGCTATTTTTCTTCAGGACCAAGACGTCTTTATATTTCATTTCATTTCATTTATTCATTCTAACATCTAATGGTATTGATTTTTGAATTTAAGAAAAAAACAAAAAGAATTGGGCAATAATACTTATTTCCAAATTTGACGAAGTGTGATTTTTGTAATTACATTATTATTATTATTATTATTATTATTATTATTATTATTATTATTATTGATATTATTATTACTATTATTATTATTATTATTATTATTATTATTATTATTATTATTATTTTATTTATTTTTTTGATTATTTTTATTATTATTATAATTAAATAATTTTTTGAGGGCACTAAGTGAGTATGTGATATGTATTACGGAATATACTGAAAATTGTTTCGCAACGTAAGAGGCCGCTAACCGGTGCATAGGCGTGTTCATATCATCACGCTCTGCTAGTTTTCAGCAACAGCCCAGCTTTGGCCTTTAATATAACTACTACTCATCATTATTGTTAGCCTCTGATTCCAGTTGCATTTCAGATGGCTTCCTCCGTGCTAGTCGGCGTTGGCGTCAGTAAATACTTATTAGCTTTAGCCACGCCCACTGCCAGCGCTTGCTTCATCATCTTCAGCTCGGTCTCCAAAGGCTTTGGGCCTTTGATTAATGATCGATGTCGTCGCTGGCGGTGCCATAAAGACGCCTCGCAAAAACTATGTGGAAATATAGTTGGTTTTCCAGCCTGCCGTGGCGAATTGCGCACAGCTCCGTGCTGTTCTGTTCCGCTGAGCCGCTGGTATTGCAATTTTCTCGACTTCTTGTCGCCCCACTCAATTAAGCGGGCGCGAAATAAATTTATCTAAATTATCGGCATTATCTGCGGCGCGTTATTAAAATCTAACGCAGACATCTTTTCCTTTTGCTCACTCCCATGGAGATTGCCGTACTTTTCCCCAGCTGCTGCTTCTCGTTCTGGTCGTCGTGTTCGTTTTCGTTTTCGTTCTCATTCTCATTCTCGTTCTTGTCAACACCATCTTTCCGTTGTGGGCTTTTGCTTTTTAACGAGAAATTATGGTGGCATTGTTATTGTTATTGGTGTTGTTCTTGTCGTTGCCGCGATGCCATCAAAAGGCGAAGAGTGAAGAGCCAAGAAGGTAGACGGGCAAGGGGCCACGGTGGGGCGGGGGGAAGGGCAAAATGCGCGTCTTTTATGACTTCCGTTTGGCTAAAATGCCGCAGTGGGGCCAAACGGGGTCCCAGCGGCGACTGCAGCGCAACATTTTGACTCCATGCTCGAGTGCGTCGCCTGCCATTGTTGCCATGCCCCCTCCGCCTCCGCCTCCGCCTGCCACTTTCCACTTGCTGCATATCACAGCCCAATTGCCCGCCCAGCCAGCACGCACCACAGTGCTCCCTCGCTAGTGCAGCCCCACGGACGCAATGCACAGCCATCGCCGGGTTTTGTTTGGCAAACTGAAAAGAAACGAAAACTTACAAACAAAATTGTAATGAAAAGCACAATAAACTGTCAGTTTAAATATGAGCGACTCTGTCTCTCCTTTGTCTGCGCTGAGTCCACGTCCCAGTGCCCCAACGACCCCAGCAACGGCCACGCCCACAACAACGCCAGTTCATTGTCGTGCCACGGACATCTTTAAACAGCTGTGTCAAGTGGCGCGCATTGAAGGAGCACCAGCTGGTGGCGATGCACTGCGGCCTAGGCGTATACCTAATGCTCTGCGGCACTGTATCTGTCTGCCCTTCGGTGCAACTGTATCTGCAACTGAGGCTGTGTCTATGGGCTTGTCACTACTTAGCGCCACGCCAGTCCCAGTGGCTGTCAAGTGCGAATCTACTGCGCAGCAGGAACAAGTCTTGCATCAGCTTTAGCCTGAAAGTATTTAGCGCTAAACACCAAGGAATGCATCCAAAATTGAGCCAGAAGATGTTCACCTCAGTGATTCAAGCAATGAAATTAAACGGAATGAACGCTTGATTAGTTATGGCCCTTACAAGCTAAAATGTTGCATTGTTGCCAGATAGCTGAGGCTTAAGCTTCAAATGTCATCAATTATTTGGTATGCCATTTAATATTAATTTAGCTCGTCTCGGAATAAGCAATTACTTTGGCTTCTGTGCTACTGTACTTCTTAACTATTAATTTCATTAAAGCTTCGAAGTGCTATGAAAGCGCCTTTTAAATTCATTTCGCACGATTCATTAGTTTGGGTTGTTATGACAATTGCCTAATGAATGCATTCACATTTAAAATTCAGTTCTTGGCTGACAAAAAACTTTAGCCCTTAGCAACTTTTTGCAGCGTCCAGCAGCTGAACTGTTGGCGTGCCGGATCGCAGTGTATAATAAAAATAAGTTAAAATGCAATAAAAACAATGAGAGTAATAATTATAATAATAACAAGGACGCCTGCTGCGGTTATGCTGACCAAGCGGCGGTTGACTCGAAATAATTAAAAAGCAAAAGCCGCAGCAACAGCAACAGCAGCATCTGCAGCTGCAGCAGGGCAGCAGCTACTGTGGAAATACTTTCAAAAAGAAAAACTAAGCACGAAAATTAAAAGTAATGAGACAAACAACCAGTGAATGCAATCTGTGTGTGCGAGGGTGTGTGTGTGTGTGTGTGTGTGTGTGTGTGTGCAACAGGAAATGCGGCATTGCAATGTGGCAAAGTTGTGCAAACATGGTCTACCATAAAAACGACTACTGCAATTTAAATTATATTGTTTTTGATTGCAGTTAATATAACACTTAAACATGTTTAAATACCGCTACAAATATTTTCGCCCATAGTTAATGTACTTAACTGGCTGCCGCCCCTTTTTGCCTTATTATTCATTCGGCAGCTGAACTTTATTGAAATTTCGCCAAGGACTTTTTGAGTATATCAACGGGATATTTGCGAAAACAATTGTAATATTAATAACAGCAATTCCCTAGAAAATTTAAAACGCCGCTTAAAATTATATTTTAGCAATTAAACAAGTTTATGCATATTAAAGAAGATAATTTGTGGGATATTGTTTTAATTTATCCAAGCGTTTTTGAGAACATGCACTTAATTTTTGGGAATGTTTAATTTAATGTTTAAATTTAATTATAGGGCATAACAAAGTCGCTCCGGCGTACTTTAAAGATAGACGAAAGCATTTGCGGTTATATAAAGTAAATATTTGTTCAATTAGCATCGTCCCCAGCTTTGGCTACATATATACCATAATCATATCAAGTTTGTTGCTGGCACTTCGTTGCTCTTGTAGTTTTAAGTGTGTACATAAATTAAAATGTATGCGGGTCTTAGTGATGGTGGTGCTGGTGGTGCCAGCGACAATGTTGTCCGAATAAATTACGAAATAGGGCAAGAAAAGTTGGACTTGTCTGTGTGTGTGTATGCGAGTGTGAAGGCCATAAATCTCAACGCCTCAGTCTCGGCTCATTTGCAGCAGTAAATGTTCGAAAAGCAACAGCAATTAAAAATGGCAAATGCCGAAGCACATAAAAATGCAACTTGCACTCGCCAGGACCACTCGCTGGCTTCCATGGTGCGTCCATAAGAAATGGCTGCTTTGGTGACACACACACGCACACACACACACACACAGAGACTGACAGACACATGTGCATTTTTAGCTAACACACTGACTGTTTAAGGCATTTGGGCAACTGTGTTGCCCAGTTGGCTGTTGTAAAAGTAGATAAAATGAGAAAATTACATAATATCTAGATACAGGACCGCATTAATAGTCCAACACGAGGGGCGAAAGATGTGAGAAAGTAACGGAGGACAGGGTATCTACCGCTCAGCAAAATGCTGTGTTAATTTTAAGATCCAGGCTCTTAAGCCATGGCCACAAAATCTAGTCTCAGACTTGTTGCCGAAGTTCGTAAAGAATTTCTTAACTTTGTATTTTGTATTTCTTGGCCAGTCGCATATTTTACGGCAACTAAATGCAAGTACGAATTTTATGAATACTTTCACTGCCACTTTAAATAAGATTTTACCATTTTACTGTGTTAAGTTCAACCACAAATGAAAAATTAAAAAGCTTACTTGGCATTAAACTTTGCGTATACGTAATATTTGTATGAAGTCAACCAGCAAGGGACTTATATTTTACTTGCATACAATTCATTGCTATACAAATCATTTCGCGGTCTCGTTTTTCTTTTTCCTTCTTTAGCCGGCTCAAGAAAGAAGTGGAAACTAGAATTAAAAGTGTACTTATTCAATTTTTAGTACCTGCAATAAAATACTGAGCAAAGGCAAATAAATTTAATGCTATGCAGGGCAAGCCGTAGAAATCAGTGCAAAATGTTTCAGATGTCACGCAAACTGCACAGCTCCCCCACGCCCCCCATGCCCCAACACCTCTTCTGCTAAACTGCCGCTAGTTAAATCAGACGAGCGCTAACCACAGCGCAGCGATTAAAATTCAACACAACAATTTACTCAATTTATGGAGCGACATAACTTTGAGACTCAATAAAAAAGGGACAGGCCGAGGGCCTATCGAGAGGGTCGGCGCTGCTTGCTTGGCAGTTGCCACGAGGCGTCTGGCAACTTGGCCAGGTTGGGCTGCGGGGGGTCTCCCCTCAAAGCCGATGAGTGTTATAAAACCAAATGATTCTATTAAAATGAGATTTGTGCCATTCATGCGTAAATCAATCTGCTTTCATGTTGCTTCTGTCCTTGTTAACGTTGTTCGTTTCGAGCCCTTAAATCATAAATTATTTTTGGCTACCTTGTTGCCAACAAAATTGTTGAAGGCAACAATAAAATATTCATTGCTTGTTTATTGAATGTAATTTAACAACAGTTAACCCGCTCAGCCAGTTCCAGCGGCCACAGCAGCCGGGCCAGTCCCGACCACAGTAAAAAGCCAACCACCAAGGCCCCCACCTCCACCTTCACCTCCACCCGCACCCGCACCCGCTCTCCGCATCTACATAATGGCGGCTAGCGTCCACGGCGTGTGTTATCCCTGCCACCAAAGGGATCTATTACGTGGTATTTAATCAGATTTTTTACGAGCGACCGACAATAAAAATGTAAATAGACACCAAAGGATTGCCGTAGCCTATTTTGTTTTTGTTTTTTTTTTTTATTTTTTATCGCTTGCTACAGCAGACAGCACAAGTCGAAGCAGAAGTTCAAGTCGCAGTCTTAGCCCTTGGCAGGACACAGCCCCATGGCCAGCTGGCCAGTAAAGTTTTCTGGTACGTTTAACGCCGTTGCCCTTAAGCGCTTCATTTTCCGCTGGATCCGGTTTTATGGCATATGCCATCGATGCTCATAAAAAATATTGTTTTATGAATGCCAAAGTGCCAGACAAAGTGAGCCAAGTGAGCGCTTAAGTGAATATATATGTATATACGTGTATGTAAGTATTTATCGATAAACGCAATCAGTCCGAAATTTTATTTATTTATTTGTTTGACTCGCAACTCTCTCAATTATGCGCAAATTTCATTATGCAAAGCAAGTCGCCGCCCTCGAAAACAAGCCCACACACAAACAACTGGCCATTTGTCTTTTGTTTGAGGAGGCTGCCCCCCCCCCCCCACCCAACGCCAACGCCAACGCCTACGCCCATGCCCTGCGCGCCTTGTGGCTGACAATTTGGAAACTGTCAGTTGCCTGGCTGTCAGGTGAACTGGCAGCGAGTTGACAAATAATTCATTTCAGCAGCGCCCAAAGAAAACAAGAATAAGCAGTTATTAAAGGAAATACCGAACTTTAAATACCCTTGCACACTTATCAATCTAATTGATTTTGGGATAAAGGGATATTAACTTCCAAGAACTTAAAAACATCAAAAGCAGTTGGGTATATTAAAACCAAAAGGGGGTTAACATTTGTTGACATTTGATATATCATTATTCAAATATAATTAAAAATAGTATAACTTCAAATGAATTCATGAAAATGTAAGTGTATTTTTTAATAGAGCACAATTCGCGGAGCAAAGGAAGTAATACTTCATTGGCTCGTTGCGTATGAAGGCTGTCAGGATCAGCTTAAAGCAATATGAAATTTACTTGTTATACCTTTCTGTTTGCATATTGTCAAACATAATTAATTAATTTCAAGGAAACTCTTTGTAAAGTTCAACGCAAACTTTTCCAATAGCCCGGCTTATAAATATTGACGCAATTAACACAATTGACGATTTTCAGCATATTTCATAGAATTTTAATTGACTTCAAGATGTCATTTAGCCAGTTTAATAATGGGTTTTTACTTAGAAATCATTTATAGTTACGGTCATTATGGGAAATGAGGGGCTGTAATTAAAACCAGTAAACATATTGCAAAAAAATGGGCATTTCATTTCATTTCAAAGATATTTACCTTAACACAAGCTGGCAATATTGGACTATAGCAAACAACTAACTGTTAATTAAGTCCAAAAAATTGCAATCGACCTTAGCTATTCTTCGTTTTGTGCATTTTGTATTTGGGAGTATTTAAACCCATTAACCGAATGTCTAATATAGTCTATCGCATATCTGGCTGCACATTGGTGTTGTCACGATAGAAAACACGACTCGTGCCCATTCCTGATTCGCGGCGACCAGCTGCATGCATAAGGATGTTTGCTTCTATTTGACCTCTTTGCTTGTTTGCCCACGGTTTGGCCCCAACCCGTCGCATGTCTTCGCGTTGCCAAGCAAACAAGGCATTAAGCGGCGTGACTAACTGTACACACATTCAGATTAGCCAAGCACCCGTGTATGTGCTACAATTTCGCTGCCTCTCAGTCTTCTCCCTCTCTCTCGCTCTCTCTGTTTATGCATCTCTTTTTGTGTGCCCCAAAAATAAAGCACAAAATAATACGTTACATAAATATAACTGTTACATTTCGTGTGCCACATTTTGCTGTCCTGTAGCCTTGTTTTCACTTTGATTGCTACGTGTTGCCCGCACTTGGGCAACCCCTCTGTCCCGCCGCACCTCCTCCGTTGGCCGTGCCAATCCCGCAGCAGCAGGAACGGCATCGTATGCAGGCAAATTGGATTTTCATGCATACTTGGTCACACGCGTGTTCCAGCACTCCCCTCAAAGCCAGCTATGGAAACATGGCCAGGACCAGAGACAAGGCCCGTTCCAAAGAGACCATCCAGCAGCAGCAGCAGCGGCAGCAGCCAAAAGGCCCCCAATCTGCAGCCACGCCCATGGGCAAAGGCAGCGCCAACTCTTCTCGCCTTGTGCTAAACGTTGTTATCTGCCTTATTCCCTATCGACTTTGGCCGTCCTCAGCTCTCAGCCGTTTGTCGTCTGTCGTCTGTCGCCTATCGCTTTGCCTTGTGTTTTATTTCCTCGTTCTGTGCTCGTTTGTGCGTTCGATTCGTTGTTGTTGTCGCCTACTCGCTGTTTCTGTTGCTATTGCTGCTGTTGCTGTTGTTCCCGCCTCGGCATAAATTTATTATAAAATAATTTGCATAATTCGTTATTACTCAGCATAAACAAAGTGAAATTAAGACGATTTCTTTTATGCCCCATCTTTGTTAATGCCATTGTCCTTGGCTCTGTATTTGGCTTTGTCTCCGTATCCGTCTCCGTCTCCGTTCCCGTCTGAGCCACAGCCCGTCCGTCTGTCTGGCTGTCTCCTTCTGTGCCTCCTTTATATCTTTGTATCTGCTTATTTTGTCAATGTCATTTGCCTAAGCACGCCAGTCAAAGACTCACTCAACTCTCGGCCCCGACAGTCATTTCGATTGCCATTTGCCTGCGAGTGTGCAGAGCATCGGGGAGCACACTCAGGTGTGCACAGTTGCGCCCATTTCGAATGCTAAGTATGCTCGATTTTCTATTCATGTCCCTGCTCGGGCGCCGATGCAGCCCTTACCTGGTTCAATGGGCAGCCTAAGCTATTTGCTTGAGCTTGCTTAATATTTATGATCAACCCTATTGTAAATCTATTTACAACATTCCAAAAAACAATTCAAAAAACAAACGACATAGCCGGGCTTAGCCTGGCGCCCGCGCAGGGACAGTTGTTCACGGGGCAACATTTGTGTTTGGCCCCCTCACAAGTTGATAGGCAGCCAATATGGAAACCAGCTTGGCCGGTTACTTATCGATAAATTGCTGTAAAACTGTCCATTTTTTGTATGCTTTAATTAAATGTTGTCTTCTCATTTTAATGGGACTTAGAAAGTTTTTACCAAGTTAACTTATATGGTTATGCAACTTACAATAATTTGATTATAATCAAATTGTATAATCAAATAATCAAATCTGTGTTATTACACAGACCATGCTAGTTATCGATAATTACCGATAACTTAAAAATTTGTCACCTGATTATAATTTCTTTGGGCACCTTAAACCACTTTTAAATAGGCAGACCATTTAGGTTATCAATAAATTTCATGAATTTATATCGGTTTACCAAAAGAGCTGTCACCTGCTTACCGTTGCTTTGGGATCCATTTGATATAGTCTTGCCCAGCAATATACTCGCACTCATGCTTACAGATGAAAAGATTTGTAGCTTTTGAGCTCAAACTCAGTTTGCTTTACAATTTGATTGAGTTGTCTTAGCAAATAGCGTAGGTAGCTCACAAGTATAAGTAAATGGCTGAACTTACAGCTGCAATACAAGTAGATCACACACACAGACTGTGTATCGCTTGCCGTGTCTGTGCCTCCTCTTAAGTCCACTTTCATACAAAGCACTATTTATTATGCCAGTAAGTAAATGTTATTCCCGTTAACTTGCACAAACACACACACACACACACACACACATACACATGTCCACATGCACAAAGACGCATACCGTCACCTTAAGTGCGTGGGCGTGGGCTGCGAATGCTCTTACCATGGCCATCGCTTCTGTCTATCTGTACACAGGCCAGACATACATATGATTTTATTTATTGCCTGATGCTTACCTTGCCACTTGAGTATTGGAAAAACCAAAAGTAACAATGTGAGTATCTTTTCAAGTTAAGTCTGCTTTAAGTGTTGAAAAGAAACAACTGCTCTTTAATCAAAAATTGAGAGCATATCTGAAGTGTTTGGATGTCTGTCCAGGGATTTGCAGAAGTTAAGAACACTTTGCAGCTGTGCTTTATATATAATCAGACTTATGGTACATTTATTTTCCGAAAGAGTTATTTTTTTGTTAATTTAAAATACTCTTTCTGTACCTTATTATATTTTTAGATAAGGTTTTTTCAAATTTAACATATACATATATATTCTCGTTTTGAGCTTGGCAAAAACTGATCAATGTGAGACTGCTATATCACAAAACTGAGTTACGTGAACAAATTGGAATAAACTCGACAAGTCTTTTTGCGGCAGTTTCTCTGCTTCCATTTTTTGTTACTAGCTGACCAACATTTGCGGTATTTTGCGAGCACTGCTCCATCCCTGGCAGATTCTTATTATTGCTGCTGGTTTCATAGCAATTTTGCTATTTCCCACACCCTTGACCCTCTCCAAAGCTTTGCTCAAATATTGCACTCATTTATGCCTGTAAAATTCTGTAGCCACAATGTTCGACTATGTACAATATTTTTGGCATTCATTTTATATTGTTGTTCGCTCTGCTGTTCTCTGTGTGTTTTTGCTTTATTTAATTACAGATAATTTGCCCTAGCTGGTGTATGAGTGCGGATGTGAGTTTGAGTGCTTGTGCGGCATAAATATGCCAAAAATGTTGCATACTTTGCCGGGGCCGACATGAGAAGCTTGACTCGTTGGACATGGCTTCAGCTTGCTGTCTGTCCGCCTCTCTGTGTGTGCCTGCGTGTGTGCAGGAGCGCCAGAGCGTGCAAAATTAGCTAACACACCAACACACACACACACACACACATGCTTGACTGCGCTCATTAGGCACAATGTTGTTACTTTCATGGTGCTTGCCTTGTCTTGACTTTGGCAGTCGTCGCTTCCGCCTGTTTTGACTTACACTTTCCACTCAAAAATTCTCATATTTAGACACATTTAGACACACACACTCGCACACACCCTTGCACACTCTCGCAGTCTTTCTGCGTGTGTATTTATGGCTGCTTTATGTTGTCGGCTGTCGCTTGTTTTTCGGCTGCTTTCATTTTTGTTTCGAGCACGCAATGTTTTTGCATACTTTTGCGCACTGCCTTAATTTTCAACGCTTTGTCCTTGTCTTTATTAAAAGTTGTGAAAAGTTACCACACACACACACACACACACACACACAAACACATACAGGGCCTGCAAGGCAGGCTATAGCACACAGACAGACCGAGAGACAATCTAACCATTAATGTGTTTTCTCGTTTGGGTTTTCTCGTTTTTATGGTTTTTATTTTTCCATACCCTTGCCGAAAGGGTATTTGAGTTTTATTACAACATTTTTTGTGTTAAATGAAAAGTAAAGGAGTCTCAGTTCATTTGATTCTATAGATATAAAGTACACGAAACTTATCAATTACAAGATTTGATTTTATATTCCACCATTTGGGTCAATTGATTCTACATCTTATCTACTAAAATTTTGATGTGTTCTATCTATGTATCGATATTTTACTATCCATCTAATCTATTATGCTGCTGCGTCTTCTATACCCATTGGTTCAACCTTTTTATCAGTAATATATAGTTTGAAATTGAGCTATTGATCAGTTTACCATATCAAGGGTATTCAAATATTCAATATCCGCAGTTAGCGCTTCTTTCTTTTTTCCATTCGCATTTTGTGCTGAAAGTCGTTGCTTTCTCAGCCCATTTCCTCTCTTTCCCTCGTTGCGCCTACTCTGCCCCTTTCGCGTATATGCTATTCGCGTGTGTGTGTGTGCATGTGTGTGCGTGTGTGTGTTTGTGTATTTGTGCTTGTGTGCGTTTTGGTTGCTGGCTTGCCTGCCGGCTGAATAGTCTTGTGTGCGGGTTGCAGCGGGCTTCCATTCTGGTCATTGCCGCTGGCTGGTGTCCTTGCACGTGCACGTTTCCCTCCCATGCATGGGTCCAGCAGCCGTAGTTGACCCTCGGCCTTGTCTTTCAACTTGACTTTCTGCAAGTGTAACGTGCAGGCCTCCAATTGATGCCGCAGCAGCTGCAGCACCTTCGGAGTTGCCACCGTATTGCATTTGGTATTCATGGCAACATGTGCACAACATGTTGGGAAAGGACATTCACTGTGGTGCGGCCAGGACCGCTTTTATATGGTTTCTGCTTGTAGGCTTTAAGTACACATGAACACACACACACACAGACTCTTGTTTTGTAGCAGTGTTTTACTTTTGATTTTTCCTTTGGTGGCGCTCTTGTGGTGCGCTCTTGTCTTTGATTTTCCTTTTGCTCGACGCTTTTTGTTGGTTCGCCCAGCCGCTGGCTATAAACTGGGCCTCGTAACGAGTGCAAGCAACCGAGGCATAGCCAGAGATAAAGACAGTGAGCCAGGGTAAGAAGGAGATGGCAGCGCTGTTATACAGAGCCGTTTTGTTTTGGTTTTTTAACCTTTATTACTTTTTAGCCAAAAGGCAGTTGGCTTTGCTTTAATGAGCGCAATTTTATTAGCTGCTTTAATATTATTCTTTGGTTCTTGCCTCCTCTCATTTCCTTGCCCTTCCCTTGACCTTAATTTTTTGTTCTGTGTTTCGCTTTGTGTTTGCCTTGTTTTATGTACAAACGAATTTTCGACTTTGTTTTAACATTTTTGGCATATTTGCTCGAGTCCAGGCAGTCATAATAGAGCTGACCGGGCCCCATATTCATACATAAATTTCAGCTATAACCAAAAAACCTCGAGTTCCCAATTAGTGTAGTTGGCTCTAGGCTTGTTCAACAATCATTGATATAGCTCTGGAGTAAAGCATATTTTGATTAATGTTCACTTAGAGCAGCTGATGGCATGTTGGTCCTCTAGATTGAATCGGCATTCAAAGCTAATGTATTATTGAAAATAAAATTTTTTGTAATTTTTTGGATAAAAATCATGGCGCCCTCTTACTTACTGCTGAACAAATTTGTATTTTAAATCGATTGTGGTTGCCATAATTAGTATAAAAAGCAACATTAAAACCGATTCTGAGGGGGTGAAATGTTTTGTCAAAAATCATGTCAAAATTGACAAAAATTTTAATATGTGAAAGCTCTGATATATGAAACTCGCATAACTTTGTGAACGCTGAACCAATTTTTATGTTTGATGGCATTTTGGTCATGATTTGACCTCTGGATTGATTACAGATTGGTTTTTTTTGGTATTTTTTAATTTTTAATTTTTTATCGGTTACAGCCGAGTTAAGTTTAGTTTGTTCGTTTTTTGAAACTGTGAAGGGGTGTCAAGTCGATTTAATTTAAAATTTTTTAATGGCTTTTCAATCTGATATGCACAATGTTTTGCTTGTATTATATTACAAAAAAAAGAGCTTTAAGCTTAAATTTCGATGTAAAATGGTTGGGTTGCTTGCAAAAGCCATTAAATTTTGCCGAGTCAGTGAAGGCGAATACCTTTAAGCCTCTACTTGAGATTCTACGCAACTCAGATCTCTCCACAAATGATTTAATCACAACGTTGTTGTAGAATAAATGGCATTTTTCCAGCTGGAAGCTTTCGTTTCGTTTTCGCTTTTAAAGATACATATGTTTGCTATGATATCATAGCTGTAGGCCACTGATTACACTAAACTTCACAACTTCAAGGGCGCCGCATTAACGAGCTCCAAGCTGTTTGCGTTGCCTACTTTTAGGGGCATTATGATTTAAAAGCTCGGCCCCTAGCATTTCTGCTGTGTCGGCACACGGCTAACCACCCCGCCCCACCCTTTTGAGTGCTCGTCAGAATTAGTGTAAATTGCAAAAGTTGGATTTTTTTTGTGTCCTCTTTTGCCAGACATTTTCTTTGCGCTGCTTAGTTTGAGGTTTTGTGGTTCCTATTCGCTCACTTATTATTAACGTCATGGTCATGGGGCAGATGTGCTCATAACTTGGGATAGCAAGGTGCGGGGTGTGGCATTTGACATGCTTTCTAATTTGTTTTTAATTTTCAGTTTTGCTGCTTCGGCTTTTGTGCCTGTCGCAGGCATTAACTGTTTGCAGCACCTTTTTGCACCTGCCTTGAGAAGGTTGTTTTTGTTGTTGTCATAGTCGAGTGCTACTTCTCTCTCCCTCCCTCTCTCTATCTCTCTGTCTCTCGTTCTACGGCATATTAATGAGCTCGTCTTTAACACGCTTTTGAATTAGTTGGCAGCCACGTTGTCGTTTTCACCTTGCGCAACTTTCTTGATTTTGCCGCGATGCGTCGCAGCTTTTCCCGCTGATAAAAACTTTCAGTGGCCCACTTCAGCTGCCCCGCAGCGTCCGCGTCGCTCACTTGGTAGCCGCCCGACCAGACACTTGCGGCTTAGTCCTGGTCCGTGGAAGCCGCCATTTTAATTTGTCCCAAGTTTTAGCGCCGCCATTTGCCATTCGCCACGTGTTTCAATTGTTGTTGCTGTTGATTTTTATTGTTTTTGTTGTTGTTTGGTTATTGCCTGCCATTTTCCACTTTGGGTTGAACAACTTACTCCGCGCTTCAAGCTGCTGGTCGTGTTCTTGCTCATTTTGCGCCTAATTTCCGTTATAATTTGCTGCGTTTTATTCAAAACCTTTTGGTTTCATTGCGCCTTTTGGCCACGTTCGCTGTAGCCGAAACGCGTCTAGAATTTTACTTTTGTGCTTGTGCCACGCAACGTCGACATTCGCATCATAACAATTAGGTAATGCTGCCACGCCCCCTGCGCCCGCACTCTCCTTTGCCAATTGGAGTCTGTTTCATCCTTTTCAACTTTCAAAAGCTGCTGGCTAGCTGCTGTGTGTCCGCCCGGTCCCTGTTAGTGTTGTTCTTCATGTTCTTCATTAAATGCTGACGTCCGCATAGACACACACATATACACACATACACACGCTCACCTCCACAATTCTGTTTGCGTAAAAATTTCATACGCCAGCAGAAATTTATTCGCGCGTGCTCGTCCTTAGTCCGAATTTGGTGAGTTTTCCTATACACAGCCATAGCCACGGCCCACGGCCCACATATTTCACATTCCACATTCCACATTTAGGATGTCCAGCCAAGTCGACGGCCTTTGACAAATTGACACATATATGCACTTGTCGTTGTATGTGTGTCTGCGTGCACGTGGTTGGGTTTGTGTATGATTTATAAATCAGCTGATGCCTTCCGACTGGCCCCAGTGGTCAGTGGGGCGGCCACACGCGCTGCCGGGCCCCAAATGCCAGGCGCATTTGTTGCGGCCAACATGCGACACGTATAAATGTTTCACTTAAACTGCCACAAACGCTGCCCCTCCCCCTCCCAGTTCTTCATCGCTCCCTATCTCTAATTTGTGTGCTGTGTTTGGCTGGCAGGCAAAGCTTTAAAACCTTTTAAGGCGGTGCAATAATTAAGTTTGCTCTCGTGTTCAATTAAATTACCTGGAATATGAATTCTATATATACAAAATATGCTTAAAGTGGCCTACTGTCAAAATATTACTAAACGTTTATGGCAAAAATTATTTAAAGACAGCAAAGAAGGGTAACGAAGCCTTGCTGCAATACAATAATCGACAAAATCCCGTCTGATATTCTTCTGCCAAATCAATTCTTGATTTTGTAAATGGTTTCTATTTATGTCACAATATTTCACAAAACAAAGTCGAAAATAAACTGAAATAAATACGTTTTGTAGGTGATTTTTAGTCTCAGCTTTGAGCAAAAATCAATCTGTAAGCAGCACTTTTTGGCTGTTTCCACAAATCAGACATTGAATTGAATATTTAGATTGTCTAAATTTGAGCTGAGCTACTTGTCAAGCATCTTATACTGATTAATACTCAATACCTATTAACAATTATTGAAATTTGTGCAAGAGTGTGTAATGGGCAGAAGATGGCAACCCGAACCGATAAGACACATACACCTAATTCTCTTTTTACAAGAAGGATACGTTACCAAAAAATTCGTATACAAAATATATTGGCTAAATGGAAAATTAGTAAATTGGCTCCAGACCTAAAAAAGACACTTAACAGTAAAATAAACAACGAAATTCTTGTTAGAAATCACTTGAGAATTAATTAATGCTTGAGAAAATAAAATGTATAATTTATGAGAAGTGAGAATATAAGAAATTCATAGAACAGCGAAAATAATTAGTAGAGTATTTAAAACAAAACAATTGGTGTAGAAAGAGAATTGGGTGTCTATCTGTCCGTCAGCCTGAAGACTAAAAGAGCTTGCTATTTTAAATGTGGTAGCAGCTCAAAAGTATTTCAACTTGTTTATAATTCCCACCGTTAGTCTAACGGCTGTAGCCACCAAATTTGGCAGGTACTTTCTCATATACTATACACGTCGAAGCACAATTCAAGAAGGGGAATACAATTTCAGGGGCTATGTCCCTGCGCTCTCTTTTGTAGGTCATTGCAATTTCAGTATTGAGTTTGGGCCATTTTTAATTTGCATTAAAAGGTTTCTGCTGGCAAATCGATTGTGAAAGGGCTGCTTAATTAAATGCCTTATCCCTAAGCTGCTTTGCTGTATTTCATTATAAGCCAAGGGAAGCGCGAAATGACTTCTCTGCGTCCCAAATGTACCTTTATCTACAATTGTACCTTTATCTACGAACACAATGAATTTCTTTCTGGCAATCATTCGAGCAGTTGTGAGTACTATTCAATATTTGATTTGACGTTTGGCCAGTTGTTCAGAAATGAAATCAAAGACTATTTTGAGGCATTTCGATTTTATGAGTATTTGTTTCATTTCGCCTCACTGGGAAAGCGTGCGTGTGTGGGCACAGTATTAAGGGCTTTTAGCAGGCAACGTCATTGAATTTTCAATTCAAAAGTTTTACATAACGACTAGATGGGTTATTGGGCAGGAGTCGACTATTCTCGTTTGGCGGCTGCATATTGCCACAATGCAGGTCCTTAAATATGTTCGTCTCGGTGTGTCAGCTGTCATCTGTTCTAAATATTGTCGACCTTTGGTTTGGCTTTGTTATCAATATTCTACAAAGTTTAGTTGTGGTTGCTGTTGTTGTTGTTGTTGTTCTGTTTTGTCGACATATCAAAACTCAAACGTTTTATGTATTCCAAGCTTGAAATGAGAATGCGAGTCAGACTGAGACTGAGGCAGGGATTTGATTTGAGATTGGGACTAATGTTGCCCGATTCGTCGCAGAAACTAATCAGAAAATGTGTGGCTGTTGTTGTTATTATTACAATTGTTGTTGTTGTTACCATTCACTATAACGACCAGACACAGACAGACGGAAACAAAAAGAAACTGGTCCAAGTATTTGTGTGCATATGTAATTTGCTTTGTTATTGTTGCCCGCTCACTGCACGCCATTTTCCCATTTTCCCATTTTGATTTTGATTTTGATTTTCTTTTTTTTTCTCCGTCTTCGCAATTCAATTTGATTCGCTTTGCTTTGCTCTGGTTTCTTGCACCCCTTTGCGGAGTAGCAAATGCAAAATATTGACTGACATTGATTATACCCGTCGCGTATGTGTGAGTATGTTTGAGTACATGTTTGTGAGTGGATGGCCATATGAATATGTGCTACATAAGTATTTGAATGTGCTCGTGCAAGGGCTTATAGCCCCAAGTTGCGGCAGCAGACACAGTTTTTCTATTACGCTCTGTTATGGCATGTCCTGTCTGTCGCCCGTCCCTCCGACTGTCTGCTGAGAGCTGTTATCGTCGTCGTCGTCGTCCTGTTCGTTGTCTTTTTGGGTGCCCACATGTCCCGATCTCTGTCTTCGTTTCAGTCTCCGTTTCTGTTTCTCTTTCTGTCTCACGGCTGTGGCTGTGGCTGTGGCCGGTTGCTCGTGTCCTGTCCGGTTAAGTTTAACAGTCAAGGACTTTGTTGTTGAAATGTTGATTTTTGTTGATTTGGCTTAGTGGCTGCCACTCGCATCACATCACATCACGTCACAATGGCTGTGTGCGTGTGTGTGAGTGTGTGAGTGTGTGGCGCCAGCAGTGAAAGGACGTGGCGTGCAGGAGTTTTCCTCTTCTCGTGGCCAGTGGCTAGCAAATTTTCTAAAAGCAACTAAACTGCTGATGAAATGGATTGTCATGTGCGTTTCAATTTCCGCCAATGACATTCCACACACAGCGCGCACACACACACACACACACGCGCGCAGTCTGTGTGTAAAAAGTTTGCACAAAGTTTCACCATGTTTTGAGTGCGTGTGTTTATGTGTGTGTGGGTGTGTTTGTGTGTGGCCATTAAGTGCCACTGCATGGGCGCTAGAGCGAACTGTGTGTGGGCGTACGTGGGTCATATGGGCGTGGCAAGCCAGACTTTGTGCCTTCTGTGTCTTTTTGTGCTCCACTAATGAAAAGGATAATAAACTGTTGTTCGGCTAGCGGCCAGCCAAATGTGTGTGCGTGTGTGCTTGAGTGTTAAGCATTTTGGGGCAAAATGACAGCAATTGAAAATATCCCTAAGCAGTGAATATTTAAATAAATAATAATAAACGCCAGCCAGCCAGTTTGCGTTTGACCCACGAAAGGATTTAGGAATGCACTTTATTCAGAAACCAAATAGATAAATGAAAGTATTAAGCTTCTATAAAGGATCTTAAAACACCAGCAGCAAGTTCAATCCCGACGAAGCTCTGTTGCAGTTTTGAAAGCACATGAAAGGTTTTTGCAGGATTAATTGCTTGTGTTGAAAGTTAAGCGCTAGGAGAATTCTAATGCTTTTGCACAGCTTAAAAGGCACGTGAAAGCTCTTCAGCAGGATATCAGCTATTTTTGCGAAGGGGTTTAGTTTGTGGCAAGCTTGAGTGTCAGTTTAAGCTGCTCCCATTAATGCAAAACTATTTGCTAATAAGCTTATTTGTGAAGTGGACGCTAAAGCTATTCGAAAACTGTACATAAATGAGTTGTTGTTGCCACAAGACGTTGCAACTTGCCACACACTCGCACTCAAACAGATCGGCTTAAGTCGATGACTACTCGACGGCTTTTAAGCGCTTTGTGCGCTACAAGCAATTTGCACTGGCAGTGCACAGAGCTCCAGGTCCGTGGCCGGGCGCAGTTTCCATAAAACTGGGCACAACTTTTGCACTTGAAGTGACCAGGCGAAGGACGAGCCACAGACGACTATTAGACAACTTGTAGCGATGTTTAACTATTTTGTTTATGAAAATTACACGCATTGCGCTGCGACATTGGACATAAATGTTGACGATGACCTCAAGTCGGGCGGGCAAAACTTCTACGTCAACTTCGAGTTCGAGTTCGACTTTGACTTTAGCATCAGCTTCAAGTTGTAGGAAAACATCAACTGGAAGTTGAACAGCGCCATTTCTGGGGCTACTACGACTTCCGCTCTGGCAGCGTCTCTCCCCTCTCGTACCTCTCTGTCTGACGAACTGGCTAACGGCAGTTTCAGTTTCAGTTTTCACAACACAAAATTGTTCACTTCAAGGGAAAAAAGCGTCATCAGAAAGAAAAGAAACAAAGCACTGGCAAAAAAAGAAAAGAAAAAAAAACAGAAATCAACACCAATATCAACGAAATGAAAGCAAAAGGAATCAACTGCAAGCCGTTGAGCCCGCAGGAGTCGGTGGCGTCGTTGGCGGCGATGGCTGCAGGCAGCAGGAACCAGAGGCAACTTTGCCACACATTCGCCATTTAGTTGTTGGCAGTTTGTGTGCCGTTAGAGAAGCGCGCAAAAGTAAAGTTTTTGCTTTGCAAACAACAACCAATAAAACTTTAAGCAATCTTCCACAGCTTGAGCGTGAAGGAGCGGATGTCCTCGCCTCATCCAAGGTCCGCTGCCCACCCAGGTCGCCCTCTCCGCATGACCCAGTCTTGTGCTCGTCTCGTCGTTGGCTATATTCGGGGCATCATCACAGCCGGAGGATAACAACTTTCTGGGCGCAAATGCCTTGCATACGTTTCGCGGCGGTGTTGCGGCTCATCCCTGTATTTTTTTCGCCACTTTGCTTTCCCTTTTTCTTGGTATTTTCCTTTTTGCCAAATTTGTTTTGGACTTGTTTTAATTTATTTGCACTGCGCTTTTTTCGCAACGCCACCCGCTGCGCTTCGTCCTTTGCATCCTTGGAGCGAGTGCTAGGTATGAGTGCATGTGAGTGCACGTGAATGTGGCTGTGCAGCGAGTCGAGAAGGCATCGGGAAGGAAGTTGTAGTAGCGGCGTTTTCCGGTTTCCGTTTTCTCTTTTCTCTTTTTCCTTTTTTTTTTATTTTATTTTATTTTTTTAGTTTGCAGTCGATATCGCATTGGCGTCGGCGTTAACGGTACCATTGGCAATCTGCATGCCAAGGCAGCTGGCAGCTCATCCCACATCTGGTTGGGGCCACCCCCGTGCTGCTTTGGCTGGCGCAGCTTCTTTGCTGCAACTCGATAAAGGCAACAACAACCACAATTACAATATGCAAACAAATAAGGCAACCAACAAAAACACATCAAATTTGTTTTTGTTTGCCATGCAACGTGTTTTTAAATTTATTTTCAAGTTTTGTAACAACTTGCCAAAATGTTTGCCAGCACACAGCCACGTGTGTGAATGTGTGTGTATGGTGTGTACAATTTTGGTTTTGCAGCTGCAGTGCTTTCAGCTTTTCAGTAAGTGCTCTTTAGCACTTACCACACCACTACACACACACACACCCATGCACACCCTCATGCAAAGTGGATCTTGGGGCCATGCAAGGGGGGTTATAAATATGAATCCATCTTGACTTGCAGTACTAAAAAGAACAAAAAATACAACTCATAAAAATAAAATATTTTAAAAAAAACAACGGTCAACAAATAGGATTTTTCAACAAAAATTAAAAAAAACCTACTGGTTACTTATTAATTATATTTCATCATAATTAAAAAACAAGCGTATTTTGCAATACAAATTGTTTCCGCTCTTGCGGGCTGCTTATTTAGGTGGAAATTCCGCCCATACCGAAAGTTAATAAATGTATTTTCCCAAACTATTCAACGAATTCTGCGTACCGCACTTATTCCATAAACAATTTACCTTGAAATTTAAATATATATTAAAAATATAACTGTGCATTACATGTAATAAAGTGTGCAGCAAAAACTTTGTTGTGAACTGGGATTTGTAGGGATTCTAATCAGGTCTTCCTTAAGCTAAACGCCAGTTAAAAGTGTGGGCTTTGCCTCAGGTCTTAACTAATAAGAAGAGCACATATTTAATCATAAATTTAACGCTAAATAATTTGCATTTTCAAATGGCGCTCGACAAAGAAGTTATTTTGAACTCATGTTTGTTTCGCCTGCGGCTCTCAAAACACAATTTAAACACTTCCTGCATGCACATTGGGTAATCTTAGTGGGTCAGCAGCTCGACGGCTTATGCATTTTCTGATAGGGCAAACCCGGCCCTCGTCTTACCCAGCTCCGCGCTGCTGCTGTTGCATGGGCAGTGCGAAACCATTTTGGCCAGGGTTTTTTCACCTTAACCCCGCCTGTGCGCACCTGAGCTTACGTTACAGTAAATTGCTCCGAAACAAAATATGAAAACGCATTACTTGGCTGGCTATCCCCTTTAACCCGTCACCTGCTCGCCGTCACGGCAACGCTTGGTTGTGTGTGTGTGCGTGTGTGTGAAAAGTTTTGGCCTGCATTTTCTTGCTTCTTTTATTTTGTTTGAACTCTATTTTTATTTTTATTGGCTCGCCCGACGACACAACTTTCTAGAGCGCTACTTGAGCAACGCGCCAACACAAATACATACACATACACACACACACACATGCGCACAAACACATCACATATGCAATTGCCATAAAGGAAAAGTTGTATTACATTTATGACACTTTTGAATATATTTTTATACATTTTTGTTGGGCTCTGCATATTTTTCGTGTGCTCCGCTTTTTTCCCTTAGCACGTTCGCTGTTTTATTTAACTCGCCATTACGTTTTTACAACCCTTTTTGCAGCCAGTGTTGACAAAGCGGAAAAGGCAAACAAAGCGACGACTGCAAACAACACGACGGCAAGCAGTCCGCATAGTGGTTGGAGGGGGGTTGAGGGGTTTGGCGGCTAAGGGTTAGGAGTTGCGGGCCATGGAGTAGGCAAACATTTTAGTTGGCGACATTTCATCAAAATGGGCAATGAGTCAATCCCAGCAGGAGCATCAGCATCAGCATCAGCAATACGAGTGGCGGAGGACACGCACTTAATCAAAGCATACTTTCCGGGAGCGACGCCGATTTGTTGTCCTTGAAGCAAGAAAGCAGAAAAGTCTCCCAGATTTTTTCATGCTGCCACAGAATAAATAAGCTGAGAGCCAACAATAAAGCAAATGCAAATAAGTAAACAAATGACGAGTAGACAAATAGAATCTTAAGGTCGCATATGTTGTCATCGTTCTGGAGTGGTTGCAGAACGGGGCAAAACTAGGGATAAGCTGAATCGCCCCCGGCTGAAGCAGTTAATGTATTAATGGAGATGGCTTCAAACCCACGAAAAATGCCATAAAACAATTGCAAAACAAAAAATATATTGTATTTGAATACTCCCCTGCGTTTGAAATAACACTTGTAAATTATTAATATATGTTCGTACATCACGTTTATTAGCAACAAAAAAGTTGTGTAAATGTCAATTGTCAATCCTTTTTGCGGTCAGTTATTCACATGTACAACATGTCATTTAATCCAAACACATGCTATATTATAATTATTTTTTCCTCAACTAAATGTTTGTATTTGCCGTCGTTTGACATGCGTTTTAATTTCGAGCTACAAATATATTTTTTTGTAATTTCTGTCTCATATTTACCATACACAAAAATACATATCTGTGCTATTTCTAAAAAAAGTTATATTCGAACCCGTCTCGATTGAAAAGCGTTTTTATTAAAACGAATCACTTTTAGTTAGGCTATTACTAATGCTTCATAGTGAAAATTAATAATTAATAGAAATTGCATGAGTATAATTAGTTGTGCATTAAAATCAGATCTAATATAAATTCGCAAGCATATCCAAAAATATATTTCATATATATTTTATATATATTGCTTGCCTTGGCAAAAACTTTAGGGGCAAACTCGTTTAAGGCGAGGGAGAGAGAGAAAAATGTGTTGCATTTCCTAGGGCCAGCTGCTCATCTTGCAACTTGCCAGAGAACACACTTAAAACATTTGGGGCGCAGTCTAGGCAAAGGTGAAAAGTAATGGGACAATCAAATGAATTCAATCGAAATAATTGCACTGACACCCATAACTAATTACACACATTTACACAACATGTCGCTTGTTGTTTGCCTGGTCCTTGTTGCTGTTGCTGTTGTCACAGCTGCCGGTTGCGATTTGTTTTTACTATTGTTGCATGTAATTGATAGCAGGCACGTAGCGTGCCACGCGACAGTCGCAGCGGGTTCTATAGGTGTGTGTGTGTGTGTGCGAGTGTGTTGTGGGATATCCTGCATTTTATCAGTGGCAAATCAAAAGAATTCACTTAACTGCTTGCAATGCAAACTAAAGCGAGTGCAGATAGCAGCTCCGTTTCTTTTGCCAGCCACACCACTCACATGTTTGTGTGTGTGTGTGCATGTGTGTGTGTGTGTGTGATAACGATGCTTGCCTCGGTTGCCATGTCCTTGCGGCTGCTACTCATTTTGCGGCGCTGATGTTTCGTTCATTCGCGCAATTTATTTAACTTGATTTGCTGCAATTTATTTCAAGTGTTGTCATTTATTTAAGCACTCTAACTAAGCACACACACGCACACACACAGACACTTGGAGACTGCACAGCAAGAAAAAGTATGCTTAAAAGCGCTGCATAATTGTGCGCCAGTTACGCGAACGTTTGAAACCAGCCACACACACACTCACACACATGCTCGCATTCAGACTCATTTCTGCATTTAACCTTTTGACGCATCCTTTTGAAAAAGTTACAACAAATAGTTAGGCGGCCAATGTGCCTGGTGGCGTTTTGTAGTCGAGGGTTCATATTCTTTCTTTATACTACTAACACTACTGCACATCGACACACACACACACATGCACTCATACACGAACAGTTAGTTGAAAAGTAAGTCCCTTTGCCAGGCACGTAGGTGTCTATTTGTGAGTACTCGTGTATGAGTGTTCCTTGATCTTGAATGATTCCCGCCCCATTTGGCCTGCAAAAACCACATAATCGTCTTAGCCCTGACTCAAGGCCAACTTCATGTGTTGGCCACACAAACGTGGGCGCTAATCTAAGGGTGTTCAAAGTCACAGCTTAAGTCACAGCTGTTCCACAGCTGCAGTCCAGGGACAATCTCACCCAAAGAAGAGGTATAAATATTGTACTAAGCTTAATATGCTCTGCGCCAGCAATACACTATGCTTCCTTCAACAGGGATTCGAATTGACCCATCAGAGTTGACTAATGTGAGTTTTTAGCTTTTCTTGTTTGCGATTTTAATCAAATTTGAGCTGAGCGAACTTTAAATAGAATATTTTATTTTCACTTCCTCTGTTATTTGTTAGCTTCTTCTTGAATATTACAAGTCAACTTTTATATGATTTTTTTTCATTTTTAGGCACATCAGCTCTAGAAATGAAATGTAATAAAATAAAAATATATGCTATACTTGCTTATATTCTTTTTTTTGAGATGCATCATTTTGTATACCCTTTCGCCACATTTTTATATTACTTGTATTACAAACTATCCAAAGCTCTGAATTTTGTTTCTAGACTTCTTCATATATTTAGGTCAGTATACCTACATATAAAACTACGTGTGTGTGTGTAGAGCCGTGCTGGCACTGGCATTGGCCACACTTTCAAGTGTTCATCGTTGTGAGCAGCTAATGGCGCTCATTTATTTTATTGACAGCTCGCTTTTACCCACTTTTTTTGGCCATGTTTTTCTCCAGCTTCCTTAGGGCAGGACCTTTGCATTTAGTTGGCGGCTAAAGTGTGCAAATTAGTTGATTTTCATGTTGTTTGATTTGCCAGTGAAAAATGAAGTGCGTTTATTTGCCAAATAGCCAAATTTATGATGGCCAATTTGGGCGCACCCCAGAGAGATAGGCAAAAGGGCGGACACTGGCCAAATGGGACATTTTGTGTTGTTCATAATTAAATTGCTGCCTCTGCTGCGTGCGTAGCTGAGAATCAATAAAAATGCGACCCACATTTGCAAAATGACAAACAATTTGCATGCAAAAATGTCGAATTTACATGCCACGGCAGTTAAGGTCGGTGTGGCGTAAGGTGCAGCCACGGCGTATTTTCAAAATTGTTGTTAAATACGAGTATAAACAGTGAAGAAAGTGTTGCTTATTTCGCAATAATTAATTTTATTTTATCTTATTTTCAGCAACGGGCAACTGCAGCTGAGTTATTGACGCCGTCTCGTAATTGATAATATTGAATGCAACGCATTGCGAAGCGAAATCCATTAGTGAGTATAAATTAAGCCACGCATAAGTCATTAAAAAAACATCAAAAGAGCGCCTCATATGTAACGTAGCGTCAACGGACGAAGTCGAGATCCAGTTAAAATCAGAGCCGGATTGGGGTTCCGCCGAGGACCTGGGCCTGCCATTACAATCGATCCAATTGAATAAAGTAAAAACTGATTACACACACTGGCGAACAGGTAGAAATCGCTGTCCGTCCGTCCGTCCGTCTGTCCGTGTGGTTGTCTGTGTGTTTACGTAAGTTTTAATTTAAACTTTTACATTTGGCTTTGTGGCAACGATAATAATTAATAATTGAAGGCGTCGGGGCCCCAATGGCAAATGTGTTTATCCACCCATTTGACGCAGGATTGAGCTGCAAACAAATAAAATGATGCCGCTGCGTGCGTGTGTGTGTGTGTGTGACTTGGTGCACATATTTCCGACCACGTTAACATCAACATTCAGCATGCAACACCTTTTTTGCAGCTCTCGCACTTACAAATTTGTGGCACAGCCGCAAAAAAACACGCACTATGAATGCCCCTTGTACAATCACCGCATTGCCCAGACTCGACACGATGGCGATTAATTTCGACATCTTTTGCCTGCTGCGGCCTCCGCAAATGCAGCTGCAATTGTCTCGGCCATCCAGGAGAACTTTTTGCAAGCCGAATAAACTGCTGACAAATTGAATGCTCCGGCCAGCTAACAAAGGGGCGTAAACGCTGGACGTTTGGGGGGCAATTGCAGCACAACAAAGGCAGCGCCGCACATGCCTTGCTTTCTAGGTGGTATACACTCAATTCCCCGCTGTGTGATATTATAATTTACGACTTTTTGACAAATTATCGGCATCGCTTGTCCAAATAAAACGCAAAGCATAAATTTGAAAATCGCAATAAGCGCAAATTTCAATAAATTAATCATTGCAAGACGTCGGACGTGGCATTTTGGGGCTGATGCGGCACAATAAGCGGTTTATTCAGCATTCGCTTTTATTATTGGGGCTGCGCACAGCAACAGGCGCCCCGCCCCCACTCCCCCGTCCGCCACTCAACATGCTTAACAAGAACACAGTTTTAAATGTTCTAAAATCAAATGTTTACGCACACAGGCAGAGCGAAAGGGAGTAGAAGTGGGAAAGACAGAGGTGGGGGGAGGGGGGATGGCAGTGGAAAAGGAGAATAGGCTGGCGTAGGAAGCGGATGTTTAGTTATGCTGAGCCGTGTCGAGTCATGTAGCAACAGCTGTTGTAGGCCATGTTTTGATCCTTGTCGACAGTGGGTGTTGCCAGTGGGGCGAAATGTCGAGCCACAAATTGGCTTTAAGGTCCAACTACCATATGGTTGGCCCAGCTCCATTGACTGTGGTCATATTTATAGGTATTAGTTCTCCATTTAAATTATAAATGCCTTCCTTTAAGACCATCAAGGAAATTGCTTTATGTGCATGTATTTTTAAGGGATTAAAACATATTCTAAATTAAATTTTCAGCTTGTGTCTTATCTGCTTTAATCTACTACACGTATGTATTATTAAGTTATATACTTGTCTTTAATCTGTTCTTTTTACTTTACATATTTTAACTTTCATTTCTCAATTTCGGTGTTTGTTTTCAAATTCAATTTGTTGAATTGCGTATTGCTCCACTGTGGCAAATTCCGCTTCGCGCCGCGTTCTCAACAATTTTGTTGTTTTATGTTTCGTACTGTTTCTGGTTTGTGCAATTAAGTTTTAAACGGGCGCATACTTAAAGCCAAACTGCCTATGGCCGTAGAACCGCCCGGAACCAGGGCGCACTTTCTGACAACAAATTGATGTGTCCTTATCAATTTCCGTTTCATTGGACTTTAAGGAAACTGCCGACTGTCGGTTTTCTTTCCATAATTTTATGTAATTCTACTAATTATTTTCCATTTATTTTCGTGCGCTCTTCGGTCGGAGTTTTTCTGGTTTGGTAATTAGGTCAGTTTTCGAGGGCTCCGCGCAGTCATATCTCCGGCCACAACGTGGCAACTAGTCGCGGCGATAGCAACTAAGCAGAAATCCTTTGGCAACGTCCAAAATTTTCAAATTAGATTTTTATGCTTACGGATCCCAATGCGAGTCCAGCCGCGTTGCCCATTTGCCGCCTGCCACTTGCCACTTGCCACTTAGCAGTAGTCCTTTTGGCAACGCAACTCAAATTGAAGGCAAAGCGAAAACCAAGAACAAAACCAAAACATAGTCCTCACTTCGGTAGGTAGAGCCCAGACAAAAAAAAAAAAACACAGAAATGCAAAGAAAAAATTTAAGTAATTGCTGCCTGGGCAGGCAAACCTCATTTCTGGTCGTCGGCGTCAGCGTCAGCGTCGACGTTTGCCTCTGCGCTAGCGTCTGCGTCGGCATCTGCGGCAAAAGTCAAACAAAAACTGTGCCATATATTATGTCAGAGGCGTCAGATAAGCGGCCAGACGACTCCCATATAGCAGAGCCGAAATCTCGACGCGACGCGAGCAGCCGGCAAAAAGCGCAGGCGAATGTAAATCTGCTGCAAAATTGGTTTCTTCTTCCAAAATGCGATTACAAGTTGATGAGCCGCCAGACAGACAGCGGCACCCGAAAGTGGCTCAGAGAAAGAAAAACAAAAAATTACCCGCAATAAGAAAAGTAAATGACTGCAAGTCGAGGATTAAATGCCCTGCAAAGGACAATATTATACCAGATTAAAATTGGATGTTTGTCTGGAAGTGCCCTCGAGTCTTTCAATCAGCTACTAAGCACTGAAAGCCAATTAGCGTTTGATAAGATGAATAATGTATGTGCGGAGCACAATTAAATAACTGTCAATCATAGGTACTAAGTAATTAAGCACACTAGGTATAATAGGTATAATAACTATAGTTAGGAATATGTGTGAAATGAACCAATTACTCATATTATGCAACAAAAATAATATCATGTATATGAAGTGGAAATATTTGTTATAAAGCTAGAACATTGGATTTGAATGCATTTTGTGTACTAAGTAATTCGAATGGAATTATGAAAATAATTAATTGGTAAATTTAGAAGGTATATTAGCTGTAATAAGTGCCAAACACTTATAGATATAAAATGATTAAATAGGAATAAAATACAATTGGTTTTGAAGGCATATTGTATAATTAATGATTCGTATATAATCATGAGAATTATTAATTGGTAAATTTAGAAGGTATATTAGTTGTAATAAGTGCCAAACACTTATAGATATAAATTGATAAAACAGGTATAAAATAGCAGCATTAAAGTGATTGTAAATCATTTATTTAAGCTTCGCTGTCACATTTCCCTCGCTGGATACGAATTGAGCCAAAAATCCCATAAATTATAAGCACAGGGCGAACAACAATGGAAAAAAAACAACAGAAAACCGACTACGACCCACTGGCAGTTGCCGCCCCCGCAGAGCTCGGACTCAACTTCTGCTTCTGAGCTGAGACAGTAATCAGATGATTTGCATGCAAGTTATGCCAAATGATGCCAAATGTTGCCAAATGGAAAGGCCAAGACGCAGTCTCGGCAGGTGGATTGTGGCGGAGACGACTGTTGCTGGAGGCACCGCTTTTAAGTGGCTTCAAAGCTGGCAAATTGCGTTGCAGGATCAGCAGTTTGGGCGCTGTGAAAACTTTAAGTGGCCGCAAGCCAGTATTAACTTTGAGCTTAAAAGCCGAGAGTTGCCAACAGCATGCAATTAAAGTAGTTAATTAACCACAGCAACAATTATAGCATGCATCTAAGCCACTCCAATTGCATTTTTAAAGGACGGCCGGGAAATCCGAAGTACAACTGAAGAGGTCCTTGGCAGGGTCCTTCATTTAGACAGTGTGCAGTGAATACTTTCTAATTAGAAAAGCATAACAGGCATTACACACACACACACACACACACACCAGCACATTTGTACAGGCACAACAAATATTTAACAAAATTATAAATGTACACAAGTGAAATTTATAACAAACTCAACGTTGATGACGAAGATGAAGACATGAAAGCATTCATTACTCATTTTCCAAGATGAAAAGCAAAACAGGACGCAAGTCAAGGGGCACAAAAGAGGAGCTGTAGGTGGAACAGCAGCCGCATCAGTCAAGTTTAGCAAGTGGTGGCAAGGACGTAGCAAAGGGGTTGCTTTGTGCCGAAAAGTGCGCAACATTCCTCGACTTGTCTCCACTCCATTCTAGTCTCAACTCGACTCTTTGCAGCCTCCGCTCAGCGCAAAACAATTAAAAACCGTAAATGTCCCCACATGACAGAGTGTGAACTTAATTTCATTTTTGTAATTTACAAATGCAACAACGACAATACGAACAGCAGCAACAACAACTGCAAGACAGGCAGCACAGAAAAAAGATGTGCAAGGCAACGTTGATAATGGGCCAGTCAAAAGGGACAGAGAGTTAGGAAAGTGTGCGAGAGAGCGAGAGAGCGAGGTCGGCAACTAAATACAAATGAAAATGCTTTTGTAATGCCACAAAAACTACGCAGCAGACGCAGTAGCACCAAATGATGGCTACGGGGAACAGGGAACAGGACGGGAACAGGACGAAGGCAGCAACCAACCAGTTGCCGGAGCATTCACAATAACGAGCAAAACGAAGCACGAATGAAAGTAATTTTCTAAATACTTATGTATGTGCGATGGCCCCTGTGTGTCTGTGTGTGTGTGTGTGTGCGTGTGCCAGCCATTTTTCAAAGCTTAATTTCCACAAACAAGTAGCAAGCACTCGGCATAAGTAAAAGGAGATTCACCAACAAAAAATTCAAAAATAAAAGAAAATATCTTTAACAAAAATAACTACAAATTGGAAATAAGTACTATTTTAAGCATAACGACACGTCCATACTCTAACTTTTTTTAAAATATGTAGCTTTAAAGTAGTAGGTTTTCTCTTTTTATATTTTTATCATTTTTGAGTCAATCACTTTTCTTTGGTAGCTGTTTTTGAAACGGAAAATTTTTCATTCGATTATATGTTTAGAAGTATAAAATTAAATTTATTTAACTTTCGCAGTTTTGGCATCTGCATCTAAAAACTTAAATTCTCAATACAGGAAAATGTTGAGAAATAAGTAAATATTTTTTTCTTCGCTGTGTCATGAAAACGAAAGTTTGCAAATTAGTGAAAAAAACTTAAAATATTTTTGTTGAAAATATTTTATATTTTAAATGTGCTGCAATCTAAGAACAGATCTATTTGATCTATTATTATTAATTTCGCAAAACGTACTCTCGTTAGTTGCAGATTTGAATATGCTTATTAATAGTGATTCCGCATAGATGCGCACTCAATTATCCGTATCCGGAATATACTGCCGTCTTCCTTGCACTTAAATATATACGTATAGCCGGAATAGTGCAGTCGACAGTTCTAATCAAAAACTGTGCGCTGACTGTGTGACAACAACAAAAACAACACTAACAACAACAACAAAAAACAGTTTGCTACAAATTACCAAAGCACTCAACTTCCGCTCAACAAAACGCATCGCAGTCGTTTTCGCAGTTGTCCCGAGAGAGAGACAGAGAGTGAGATTAAGTCTCTGAGCATTTCGCTGTGCGTCTGGCAGTGCATACAAATTGCCAGCGAATGCGTGCCAACGCATTGCGGTGCGACTGGCGGGGCGGGGCGGTGGGTTTTCACTTTGAAGTGGGTTCGCTGCTTTGTACGCAGCTTTGTGAGTTGTTCTGACGCAACCTTCAGAACTTGCATTACGCATACGCCACGTTTGCCGCGACGGCTGCTGCGGGTTTGCGTGCACAAATGAAGTTAGTGCGGCACTTAGGTGACTCCGACAGCGACTCCAGCTGGTAAGCTCTCTGCGTCTTTGACGGCGGCAGCACACTTGGCTGCCAAGTGGCGCATTTAAACGAATCGTCAGCCACCGACCCACCAGCCATTCAGACTAGCCGGCTGGCTGGCTGGCTGTCTAACTGTCTGACTGTCTGGCTGTCTACCACTGCAAATGTGCGACGCTGAGCGTGGGTAGCTGGCGCAGGGTGTTCATGAAACATTCATTAAGGACATTGTGCATTTCCGCTCTTAGTTTTTATCATGTGTCGTGCAACATTGCGCGGAACAGCAGCCGCCGCAAGGCGCACGGCTAAAGCCGCTACCTGCCCGAGGAGCCGTTTAAAGCATTTCTCACACTCTGAATGTCATTGTGAAAGTAAGCTTAAAAAAGCGGTCAGCATGGCTCGCAGGACAACAATGGCTGAAACCGATACAACTGTTTGTGCGGCTAGAACTCGTTTTGGCTTTGGCCGCAAAGCAGCCCTTACCCTATCTCTTTGTTTGAAGGGGTCACTGATCCACAACGTGCACCAATGTTGCAGTGTAGCGGACCAGCAGCCACATGCAAATGTTTTGGAATGCTCAAAGCTGAGCTGCACTTTAAATGCATTTGAGATTGTCGCAACTGCAAGGACTTGCGGTCGAACATGATTGCCCGAGGGGATTGACCAAGCAATAGTCCAGTAAGCCTTTAAGCGAACGCTTTTGTGTATTTTTTACTAAGGGGGAACTATGCAGAACTTAAGACAAACTTCTTGAAAGTCACTTTCGTTGCCAGCGATTTTTATTAGTGCTATTAAAAATACAAAAAATAAATAAAAACTAGTTAGCAATTTAATGGAGACTTTTCTTCTATCGAAACTAAATATTCACATTTCTATTGTTCAGCATATCATTTACACTGTAATATTTACCGCAACTTTGCTAAATAAGTTGTTATTCTTAGAGATATATAGGAGATATATTGTTAATGTAAGTCGTGGTGCCGAAGATCTGTTGCTTTACAACAGAGAGTTAACTGTGTTTTTTTACACAAAATCTTAATTTTCGGTCCACCGTTTCCTTTCAGCCTGATTTCTTGGGCGAATTTCGAAGTCTCACATCGTCCTTTTTTGAATAGAGATCAAAATCAGCTGACCGGTTACACTTTTATTTTATAAATACGAATTTCCAAATAAAAAACATTTACGACAAACTTTATGCATAATCGCAAGAAACTTAAAGATGTCCATGTGTGACAAACTTATGTCGTCCCTTCTAATGGGCTGCGAAGAACTTGCAACGCTCCATTTCTATTGCCGTCTTTCTCTCGCTCTCTCGAGCTACCTCCGTCTCTTTCGGTATCTCCATTTCAGCAGCAGCCATTTCTGTGAAGTGCATTCGGCCCAAAATTTGTACGTGTTATGGCTTTTGTTGCTGTTGCTGTTGTTGTTGTTGTCAAGTAAACTTCCAAGTTCTTATCGAAGTCATGAACGCAGCAGGCGACTTCATAATGAAGCCCAAAATGCAGTCCAAGCAAATAATTAGGGCTCACATTTGGCCAGCTCAAAATGCCTTGGGCTAAAAAACTTTTAAATCTAACCCTGGCCCAGTGTCCTCCTATATTCAATAAGCAAACTTTTGGCCAACAACAGCGAAACAAAAACGAATAACGATACGCAACAACTCCAGGAAAAGGTTAAGGTTAGTCAAAGGGCGCCCATGGGCTGTAATCGAATAGCAGATACTCTGTAAATTAAATTAATTATTTCAGCACAATTTCTAAGATTCTATTCTATTGAAGCTTCTCATTTTAATTCAAAAAATAGAGATCCCATGCAGTCGATTGGATGTTTATATGTAGCTAGAATTACGCCCTCGAATCGAAGGGGCAAAAAGGCTTGATAATTTTTTCATGGGTCCTTTTTCTCCTACCAGCACATGGCAAAGCGAAAAAGTTGAACAGAAATTTGAGAATCATCAGCTAGTCAGATACACACACTCACACACACACACATACACATACACACTTGTACTACCGTATGGAGTAAAGTTTGCCTTCGCTGTTGTTGTTGCTGACAGCCGTGGATAGAGCAAGAAGTTGTCGAGCATTAGGCAAAAGTGTCCCAACAATAACAATAACAGAAAAAAAGAGCAACTGCAGCGATAGCAACAACTGTAACAAAAACAATTGGAGAAGAACACGAACAAGAGCTGCCACATCTCAAGTAATTTCATTGTGGTTCAAATACTTTTGCCGCCTTTTGTCGTGCACTTATTTATTATTTGGCTAATTCGCGCGCTGCCAAAGTGGCTTTTCAAACAATAACAATATAAAACTAAAGAGCTGCATCAAAAAAAGTGTGCGAGCGAGAGGCAATAGGAAAAAAAGGCAGGCTAAACTTTAGCTGGCCCAAGTGGCGTCCGCTTCGCCTTTTGCTCGCCCGTCCAATTCTATTTCACATTTGCACAAACTTTAAACAATGCGCAGCAGAGAGCGAGAAAAGCAGAGAGAGAGAGAGAGAGAGAGAGAGAGAGAGAGAGCGAGAGAGGGGGTGCGGCTAAGGCTGAAGATAACTTTGGCAGCGCCTAGAAAACTTTTGCAGCAGCTTCCACTTGCAGTTGCAAAAGAAGCAGCAGTCGACGCCGACGACGACGTCGACGTCGACGATGCCGCCGCCAACTTGCAACTAATTTGTCTTTGCTTTTCATTTTGGAGCGCGGCGTGGTATGGGCTATTCAACTTTTCAACTGCAACTGCAAGCAGCTCCAATTTCGACAGCAGCCAGCCCAGAGCTCCCCTTCTCCGCCCCTCGCCGCTGGCCACTTTTCCGTTGGCGCTGTGAGGCTCGTGTGTCACTTTGGCTTTTGTTTACAGTTGATTGTATTTAGCTTTTGTTTGGCCATTGCGAAAGTTGTCACGTCGTTGTTGTGGTCTAATGAATTGAAAGTTAAGCCATGCCCACATACACACGTTCCGGCTGCCCCTCACCCGCAGCCCCAACAACAAGTTCACATCACAATTTGGCCTTGTTATTGCATTAATGGCTGCATGCCCGCCCCGCCCCGCCCCGCCTCCCTGGCCAACTCTGCCCCAGTCCGCGCACCCAACTGCAAATAAATAAAAATGTTATTTTCGAGTTTTGCAAATTCATTTTGCCTCCAGCAAAAACTCGAATTTGCAGCTAAATTAAATTCACTGCTAGAATTTGCCTAATCAAATTTTATAGCTACTTTTCAGGCGCTGCCAATTGCCATCCAGCCATAACTGTGCACTAAGCTTAAGAACTCGACTGCAAACACGACAGATATGATCACATTAGTTTTTGACGGATTGATGATATATATGATATATACATATATATATAGCTGTGCCATGTAGGCAAGGTAAATGTCCTTCTATAGGAGTAGCGTCCACTTCCGTGCTCAAAAATGAGCCATTGAAAATAATAAATTATAGATATAATAATTTATCTTGAGTAAATTTTAGTTATTTAAATTTTGAACAAAATATGTGTCAATGGCAGGGTGAATATCTTGTGCTTATGGATTGTGGTTTCCCTAAAAAATTTGATTATCTGGCTGCTCTTTGATTCAACACATTCCCATTTTTCGTTAATAGTACTGCTCTTCTCAATTAAAAAATGTTATATATTTTGGGATCATGACGGAGCTAAATAAATAGCGTTAATAGAGCAATTTTTTAATGCAGTTTGCAATGTTTATACCATAGACGCTTCTGGAAGTATATTTTGACGACCACCATTTGATTTTTTAAACCTTTAAACCTGAGGGGAACCTTAAGCTTATTTAAGTCGCGTTCAGCTGTTGATTGGACAATGCGGGCTGTCAGCCAAGTCCCCTCCGGGCGGGGGAACTCGCGTCTTAAGCTCTTGTCTGTGCCTAAACTCATTGGCAATTCCATTTTGTTGCCGAGCATACAATATATTAGGCAATTTGCAGCACACCTAATCAGCAGCTATAGCCGTGAGCAAATGCATGAATCAATGCACAAAATGCGCATATACACGTATTGTCTCATATCTTCGCCTCGTCGCGTGTCCTGTGGCAAAAACACTGTCGGACACGGCATAGGCAGCTGGCCAAGCGTGGAGCGTATGCTCCGTATGCGCACCGCCAGCCCGCCCCGGCTGCCGGCCCCTGGCCCAGCACTTAACATAAATTGAAACTGTGCCCAGTCAACAACCAGCAGCAGCAGCAGCAGCAGCAGCAGCAGCAACAACAGCAACATCATCATGAGTATCGGGCATAAGCTCATCGATAACTGGATTTGCAGCAAACAAATTGACGCCACACTTGAACACGCTACGCACCACCCAGGGGGCGGGGGTAGGTGGGTGGGGGTTGCAATGGGGGTGGGCGGGGTCGGCGTGTGCTCTGCAGCTAACTTATGACGCCGGCGCGTGTGTTTTTCGGCAACTTCATTATCGATTGCTGATCCATTGGATTAGAGCAGACAATGGCAACAAGGCGCATCTACTTGCCAGCTTCCGTTGCGGCACACAAATTTGTCCACAAATTAACGCAGAGCGCCCAATGTGAAGAGGCAGCGGCAGCACCTAAATCGTCCCAGCTACCATTTAGGCATGGCTCCTGGCTTCTGCTTCTTCACTGTTGGCTCCGGATTCCTGGCAGGACCTCACGCTTCGGCCTGCCCATTGGGCAGGCACGCACATTTGCTGGTAACATTTATCGCCGGATTTCCACTGTCATGCCGAAATGTGGACACACACATACACACATATACACATGTTCCGGACCGAGAGTGGGGTAGAGGGGGCGAGAGGGAGAGGGGGGCTCTACTTGTTTTGTGGGCCCGCTCATCGTTTTGTCTCGTATGTTGAATAGAAATAAATTTGCGACTTAAGTCCTTGCGCGCATTAATTCGGCCTAATGTCGTGTAGTCGCATCCGCCGACCTCCTCCTGCTCCCTTAAACTGTTCTCGGACTAACATTTTATTTATGACCAACTAACACACACACATACACACACACACACACGCACATAGCGACTGGTCAGCGGGTCCTTTGTCGTTGTGGAGTTTGCCACTGACCGCAGTCGGCGGCATAAGCCAGCGATACACCAATGTGTGTGTTGGTGTGTGTGCTGGTCAACAAAGCCGATTTATGATTGTGTGAGTGTGTGAGTGTGCGCTTATGTGCGTGCGTCTGTGTGCCGTGGGCCATTCGAATGCGTGGCGTGCGCGCGTTGTGGCTATTAAATTATTTGTAAACAATTTTTGATATCTGATTTTATGCACACACACACACACACACACACATTTCTCTCACAGAACCACACACGCGAAAGTTGGCAAACAGAGTGTACGAGTGACAAAGAGCGGTTGGGCGTTGCAAGAGGGTGGCGCGAGGGGGTAGGGGGGGGGGCCGGGGGAGGGTTGAGCAGCCGCTTTGCTTGTTGTGCTGTCATAACTCGATTTGAACATTTTGCGAGTCGTTGCCCAAAACAGTGACAAACACACGCACACGCACACACACACACACACACACATGCATACATATTTTTATGGTAATTCAAAGTCGTTTTGGCTTGGACAAAGGCAGCGGCACAGAGAAAGAGACGAGCAAAAACAACCGAGTTGGCATTTTTATTTAGGCCCTAGCACGGCAAGGGGGTACGGCTCGTTCGAAGGGGGTGAGCCGTGTGTTTCCTGGAAATTGCTTGCCAAACGGCATAAGTAGATAATAGCTCATAGCTTGGGCGCACAGAAGTCCGCACAGTGTGAGAAATCAACGAGCGACCCATCAAAGCAGCACAAATATACACTGGGATAATCTGGGATTATAGAAATCAGGCATGCCACATACAAAGATACACAAACATACGCATAAATAAAAAAAAAATGTATATATATGCTGGCTGCTTTGTTAAATGGAAAACTTCATTTCTTAGTTGAGCCTTGGACCGAATATGTTCTAAGGATTATGACGGACAGCGGACTAAGTTACTCTGTCGGATATGTGAGGATATTACAAGCGCCGAACAAGCAGCTAAGGGAAACGTGTTCTCTATTAAAGCTTACAAACGACAACTTCTAACAAAACGCAATACAAAAGTAAGATAAATATTATTTGACAGATACAATACTGGCCTGCTTGTCTTAAATATCCCCAAAGCACACTGTTATCCTCTGACTCGAATTAGTTTTGCCAAAAATCTAAATTTCAAAGCTTGATCCAATTCCTATTACTGAAATTGCAATTGTTTCGCTAATTGCATCAAATGCCACATATAACTAATGCAAATGCATTGTTTACAAAGCTTTTAGGCCAGAACAAGCGAAAAACTTAATCAGGTTGGCGGCAATTTCGTTAGAGAGGAATATTGCGCATACGCAGCGTGTGCACGCAGGGCGCTACAGGGGGCTACAGGGGCCGAGCAGCAACTGGCCGTAATGCACCAAAATGTATACTCGATATGGAAAATTTGCATATAGTATGTGTGGCACAGGCAGCCACGTGGCAGCTGCCACGTAGGGCCCATAAGCTCGCCAATCGCATGTGCAATCAAATTTCAAAGACCCAAATGAGCCGCACGGTCTGGCTGGTAGCAGCAGCAGCAGCAGCACCAGCATCAGCATCAGTGTCAGCGGCAGCGGCATCAGCAGCCGGTAAATGGCAGTTCCATCAGTGGTGCCCCTCCTCCGGTCCGCACCCTCCACCTCGCTAAGCCGCAATTGGTGCCAGGCCCATTCATGTGGCTGCAGCACGAAATAGCATAATATTGACTAGGAAAACTATTAAACTGTCAATCGTCCAGTCCTGCATCTCACAGCTTTCAGCTCAGAGAAGCTTCGTTCAGTTCAGTTCAGTTTCCACTTAGCTGCACGCATTTCACTAGAAACATTTGTGTCTGAGCGTTAAATTATCCCCAGCACTGTGGAAAACATGTGGATCTCTTTCTTATTTATATACGAATTAGGTGAGATTTTATTTTAGAAATTCATAGAATTTTGTCAGTCAATTTTAAGATATGGCTAAAAGCTTATATAGCTAAAAGAAACCTGTAAATAATAAATGTGAATGTATATATAGTGTATCTTAAAATAATAAATAATCAAAAGTCATCAATATATTTTTATTTATTTAAAATAAATATTTTTTGATCATTTCGAAATAATTATTCATTGATGTACAATCAAAAGTCATCGATAAATATTTGTTTATTAAAAATATTTTATTATATTTTAGCATTTATAAAAAATAAATATTTTTCGATTATTTTGAAATAATTCCAGTGATTATACTTATATATGTATTTTGATAAGTTGCTGGCAACAATATGGACATTCCATTATGTCAATAATTTTATCGATCCACGTACTTTGGCACGCCCATCGTGTCACTTGGACGTCTGTTATGAGGCACGCCGCACGTCGCCAGTTCAATGCATTGGCAGACTAAAAGCGAAACAGCCAGAAAACAGAGGGGCACAAGGTGAAGCGTGCTGATGGGCGCGGAAGTGCGCGGAGTAGCAGCCATAAACACAAAAAAACAAGTAGAAGCGTTGCAGTCGGGAGTAACCGACAGCGCAATACTGTATGTTTTTATATTAATTGCGACAGCCACTATTGATCAAAAATATAAATTTGCAATTTTAAGTTTTGAAAAACAATTTGTCTTCATTAGTAAATTTTTTTGTCAGTTTAAATATGTAAGCAAAAGTTTGGCATATCTGGCTTTAAAACTGAGCAAGATGTATAGATTTTAGCCAGGTCGGGCGTGGCCAACAAATCTTAACACTTTATCTAACGCTGGTATTCTCGAGTATATGTTCCAGGACGGAAACCCAATATACTCTTATCAGTTGCCCAACGAGTATAAAAATGGAAAACAATATGAAGGCGTTGAGAGCGAAACTAAAAATGGGCTGTTTTCTCAAAAAACCTGATTGCTCCACTTCGAAAAGGCTTTTGCGAGCTGCCGGCGGCGCCTATGGAAGCCCTTCCTTGGCTTAGTGGTGCCTCGCTCGGCTGTTGATGTTCGCTCGTCACTGCTCACTTGTTGTTGGTTTTGGTGTAGCCACTTCAGATTTTTCCAGCGCTGCTCCGACAGCGTCACGTGCGCACTTAAACATCAGCATCATGATGGTATTCAGGCCAGTGAAGCGCAGCGAGGCCCAAGCTGGAGTCGGTGGCAGAGGATGCCAGTGCCGAGGGCTTCAGCTGCAATGCAAAGCGGTTGCTGGCAGGGCAAAAGGGGGGAATGCGGGGAAATGTGGGGAAATGGGGGGTTAGACATATATCACAGTCAGTTTAGAATCAATAAAATATAACTTTGCGTGCTGATTTCTGGGCGCGCCCGAGGCCAATGGCAGTGGCAGCTTCTCAAGGTGGCAGCCACATCCAGAGCTCAGCAGCTGGCAGCTGTGAAATGTATTCATAAACATCGCAGGCGACATGCGAGTTAAAATCCCGGAACCAACAAGCGACTGGCAACAGCACGTGCATTCATCTATCTATCTGTGCATGGCTGTGTGTGTGAGTGTGTGTATGGGTGTGTGTGTGGGTGTGGGTATATATGGATGTACACATAAGCGAGGCGTTTTGTCTGCGCTTAGGGATTTCCGCTTGAATGCGAATTTGATATGCGCAATAAAATATTAAAAAATCGACAAAATTGTTTTTAAAGCGCGTAATTCAACAGACGTCGCCCCACCGACAGACAGAGGCAGACAGGCAGGCAGTTAGTCAGCCAAGGCAGCACAAAGACAGACACACACATTTGCATGCATGAGTGTTGCGTGTGTGGCCAAAAACAAAAACCAAAGCCGAACGCGTTTCCCGTCGCATTTCGAGCACTTCAAACGCGCTTCGCATTCGAAATGAACTCTTTAAATGTGATTCATCGCTAGCCCAGTGCGAGAGTGCGTGTGCGTGTGCCTGTGTGTGAGTGTGTGTGTGCGGCACCTTCTATTGCCAACAGTCATGGCCTGTCGCCCACTATGCCATTTAGATGCGAGGCTGTAAATAAATTCCGCAAGCAATAATAAAAAACCTTAAATATGTTTATATCCACAACAGTTAAGACTGAAACGATTTTCATGAGTAATGCCTTTTGGGTCATGTTATGTCCTTCCCCTCGATTTTGCATTTGGAATTGATTCATTGTTCGATTTTATTTATCTGAGTGTTCCCTTTGGCTCATTTGCGGCTGAAGACACTTCTAAATTGAAAATGTCAATATTTGATTGAAACATTGAATAAAACAACATTAAGACTTTAAATTCCTTTTTTATTGAAGGAATTATTATTTTTGTTAATTAATTAATTTAAATATAATGACAAGTAAAATTTGTTAGATCTGTAGATGCAGCTTATCAAGAATATAGCCCACCCATATAATGTTATTAGAGTTGCTAAAACAAAAAAGAAACAAAAATGCAATTGACTGTGAAAAGCGGTGACAAACTGGACGCAAGCTGCAATGCAACAATAAACGGGGATGAGAACAAAGAGGAAAATGAGAAAATGCACAAATGCAAATTGACGTTGGCATAATTTCCATTCAAGTTTGTCTTAAAAGCGGCACTCGTCAACACTTTTTGACTAGCGCAAATTGATTTTTGTAATGCGGCTGCCTCCCCCGCCCCGTTCGCAAATCGATTTGCAGTTGCCTAACCATGATCTCTATGCAACAAACACTGCGAGTGCAGTTGAAGGAACAGCGACAGAGGAGGGCCGCGCCAGCGTAAAGAGGGGGCGGACATCGCTCAAAAGTTTGCACAAATTGTGCCGCAAATTTGCAACTTTTGCATAAAGTTTGACTCAAATTACCTAAGCGTTGAAGACGGCGGCAATAGTGTGGCAAAAGGGGCAGCGGCTCTAATAACTAAAGCTGTTGAAAAGTGAAAAGCGCAAAGTACTTGGCCAAACTTGCCAGATTGTGTGACAAATGCGGCGCAAACACTAACGAAGAAACCGAGACAGAGAGCGAAAGAGACAGCGAGAGAGAGAGAGAGAGAGAGAGCAGCAGCTCAAGTGGCCATCGGTTGCAAGAGTTGCCAGAACTGTCGCGTCCAGCCCGAACACCCAACAGGCGAGGCTATCCAGCTTTGCCAAATAAATCACATTTCAATAGGATGCAAGTGGAAGTCGAATGCGGAGCTGTGTCAACAGACGCCCAGCGGACAATAGTGGGAAACATTCGCAGAAACAGTACCATAAACAAGATCAGCATACAAAGAGTTTCTCAAGAGCTGCCAGCTACGCTAATCAGCATCAAACTTATTTACAATTTACGCTTTTATTTGCTTTATTTTGTTTATTTACTTTTAGAAACTTAACATATTTTGAATATCACAACCATGCTGACTTATGGCAACTGTGTATTAATTTTGAATATATTTGCAATGTATTTTTAAAATCCTATTCAAGCTCCTTGGCACCTCAATAAGTCTATAAGTCTTGGTACACTCACAAGCAGCACATTTCTCAAATTATCTTATAACTATAAAAAGAATATTGCGCTCTAATGCCAAAGCCCATCCATATGCTAATGCCAAGCGCTCATTGCCTTACAAAATGATGCCCAGATACGAGAGCAGAAATTAGCTGCCAAAAGCCCATACCAGAAGCGTTGGGGGCCACAAAAAGTGTGAAGTTTTCTCCGAAAGTCCCAAAGATCCCCACAGAGCCCCAGCCGAAGCCCAAGCTCAAACCCAAGCGTCAATACCAACCCCAAGCCAATACCCATAACCCGGCTCGGCTAAAGCCCTAGCGCCTGCGATATGGCTAATATCGTTGTTGTGGCCAAAATTCAATTTACTGCCTCAGTCCATAAACACACGCGCATAACAACAACAACAACGGGAGGCATGCGGCAAACAAAACGCGGCCGCTGCATTGAAGCGTGCGAACAGCGTGTGTTGGCAGCTCTGTGAAGCATATAATCGACAATACACATACACACGCACACACACACACACGGGCGCGCGCACACGCACTGAGTGGGGGCAGAGAGAGGCCACATTGCGTATACGCAACCAGCACAAAGCGACAGGCGAACGCGCAAACCGCTTAAAGCCAACGAAAATTGCCAGCGACAACATCATAAACTCAATATGTATTCAATCCATTTGACTTTTTGCTCGGCATTGTTGACGTGCTTGCCACATGAGTGGGCGTGGCAGTGGCAGTGGCAGTGGCAATGGTAACCAGCAACCAGCAGCCAGCAACCAGCAAACGGCAAACTTGCCCCAACATATTTTTTTTATTTTTTTGCCTTCACATTGCCAGGCATTGATTTTCAGACACTGATTGTGTTGTGTCTGACCGATTGATGTGTGTATTTGTATGTGTGTGTGTGTGTGTTTCCATGGCTTCATGTTAAGAATGGGATATGCATTTGATTTAGGCATTGGCATGACCAAAAACCAACGCGACTGCCCATAGATCAACAAACCCGACAATCAAGCGCCTGACTCACGGACTATCTGATTGACCGACTGACTGACTGACTGAGTGATTGAGTGATTGACTGGCTGATTCATGCGGCCGTTGGCAGATGATGCACCTAATGCAACTGGCTTTGCGTTTTATGCAAATGACAAACAATCAACTTTTTAGTTGAGTTTTCGTTGCATTTGTAATAAGCACCAAATCCATTTGCAAGTCTTATTTATGTGTTCGGTTGTTTGCAGATACATTCATGATTTGTAAACAACTTTCTGAAAAGCCAACGCAGTTTTCGTGCTGAATACTTGCATACTTTGCTCTTAAAAGTAGGCAATGGAAGGCAGATGATCAAACTGCAATGGCAGCTTATCGATAATATATCGATTGAGATACAACATACAGATGTTGCGGAAGTAACAATTTTGATAACAACTCTGTCGAGAAATCAATCAGCAAATGTCAACTGTATTTTGAATAATTGTGTATTTAATTTAATTTAATTTTATATAGCAGATGCTCATTAAATATAAGTATTAAATATAAACATTCTGCTGAAATCGCGTTTTAAACGACCTAAAAGCGGTTTTGTTTTTCTTTTTGTTTTTCTTCTTTTTGTATGTCTGCACCAGTTTAGTTCATTGACAAATGCCATTTAGCTGACCCAACAACATTCTACTTCAATGGCAAAGCGGCGGACACACACACACACACATACACACACACACACATATATACAAAAGACCACATGCTCCGTGGGGCATAAAAACATTTTAAAATTTATTGAAATTAAAATAAAAAAAATCATAGTATCAAGAATATACCCTGTATCCTGTTCTGTCTTGGAGTCACATACATCTTTGAATACTTTTAAGTTGATTCGAAACGTGCATTTATTTATTTCATAAACCTTATCTGACTAAGAAATATATGCTTATATCAAAAAACAATTAGACTCGTTTATACTATTTTAGGGTACAATAAGTAAAGTATTTTCGATCAGTGTATGCTATACGAAAACCTAATAATAAGAATACCTCAGTTAAGGCTTATGATAATTAAGTCTCCTTCTATCTGTGACAAACTTTTCCACCAATGCACCCATTTTTAATGGGCCCAGGGTATAAAAAAAGAAAAAATCAACAGACACACGAGCTAAGTTACTCGGCAGCCAACTGGCAGCTGGAAGCTATCCCAGTGTGTGTCAGTGTGTGTGAGTCTGTGTGTGTGTATGTGTGCTGGCAAGTGGCAGTAGTTTCGAAAATTTCATCATGGCATTTGGGTTTTGGTTTCGATCAGCGCTTTGGCAGTTTAAGCATTTCTCTAGTGCCAGGCGTTTTTGTTGAGCGATTTCGCTTGCTCTGATTGTGGCACTTGCAGTTGCGTCAGTTCGATTTCTCGCTGCCTCTGCAGCCACGTGTCTCCCTGTCTCCCTCGCTCCGGGTCTCTCTCTCTCGCTCACACGCTCTCCGTTGATTTTTACTGCTTTGTTGCACTGTGCCTTCTGTCGTGGCTGAGTGCCTCTTTAGTGTGGCTCAAGTGGTCTGCCTGGGCTGGGAATTGTGGGGAGCTGGCTTAACCACGACTGGGACACACTTGCATGCCAGTACGTATGTATGTGTGCGTATAACCCTAACCTAACCTAACCCCTCTAACGGAGCCAGTCGCTGAGTGACTCCTCAAATCTGACGGGCGTCGAACTCGTTGTCGATGTCATTTCCAATGCTCATTGCCGGAGTTCTTTGCCGTTGATTTGTGTCGCCTCTCAGCGGTATCCGAGCCCCGAAACCCCGGCCTCGGCCCCGGCCCCGGCCCGAGACTCCAGCGACAGATATGGGCCCAAACCGCTTGGCACATTTCGCTTGATTGCCCATTTCGGGCAGCTCGAAACGTTTTCTGAGGCAACTGCTGCCCCGACCACGCCTCCTGCCAGCCTACAGGCGGCGCATTAAAAAACCCGCACACAGACATGCAGGCCTCATATGCTGGCAAAATAAGGACACACGAGCGAGTGAATATACACACATGTACGAGTAGATAATTTTAAAGTCAATATCAGAGGGAACGAGGCAATCAGGCGAAACTGCTTAAGCTCTGGCCACGCCCCATCTAGACACACACACACAAACACACACATTCGGATGCCTCCATTTCAGCTTTATCATTATCGGCAAAACAGTCATCATTATTGAGGGTCTAGGGGCACGATGGCCTGGTGGGGGAAATGAACTCACATAAAACGGCGCTGAAAGTTGGCTTCCTTCACGACTTCGACTTCGACTTCGGCTTCAACTTCAACTTCAGCTTCAACTTTGCACCCGCGCTAATAAAAACATTAACGTTTCGCCCCCGCACATATGACAGGGCATTGGGCGGGGGGTGGGGCTCGGATCACACAAGTTTACTCATAAATAAATATTTCCCTGGCTAACATTTTAAGCAGTCTGCGAACAATGCGGCTGCTGGCGCCTTAAAGCACACTTTTGCCCCGGCACCCCGTGCCAATTTGTTAATAGTAGAAAAGTTAGTTGTTGTAATTTGAAACTGTTTACATTCGCCCAAAGGGTTTATGGGTGCAGGGTGGTTGGGTGGTTTCGCTGGCTCGCTGGCTGGACGACTGCCTGCGCGTTGGTTTGGCCAATCGCCTGTCCAATTGTGCAAGTTTCACCAGATAACAAGCAGCAATGTCTGGCGAAACTTTGTGCCCGAGCGCATGTAACAATGCCATTCAAGTTTTCCAAGAAACGCGCCACATGCCCCCGCCAACAAGTTCGCCGGGGCCATGGTTGATTGGCTGATTGACTTGCCAATAGCCCGCGGCCCACTTAATTGTTCAGTGCTCGTCAAGCTATTAGCCACAGCTTGAGATCTGGCAGAAACTGTGAGAGACTATATGCACTTGGGTTTCGCACGGGTCAAGGACGTGTCCTCAAGTCGGCCATTTGCATCAGTTTGTAGAGAAACTAGCCCGACTGCAGTTGCTGCTAACGTATCGATAAGCAAGTAAGAACGATGCAGTCGGGTGTAACTGACTGCGCAATACTCGTTCACAGTACAATAACAAATTATAACAGTCGATAACGATCTAAATTATTATTACTTTGGAAAATTTAGATTTGTTTAAATTTTTCTAGATACCTAGCTCTAAAATTGTGGAAGATGTGCATTTTTCTCGGTTTGCCCGCCCCAAGACTTATGAATTTTTATCGACCTGCTTTAAAACTGAAGATTTTATCGAATTTCCATGCCCCTAGTGGGTGTAACCACGTAACACTTTATCTGACGCAAGTATATAAAAGTATATATTTAAAATTTGAAGTCTCTAGCTTCAAAACGGGCGAAAAAATGCGGAGTTCACTCCTTTCACTTCGTGAGCGAGTATAATTAGTCACAAAACGCAGCATCTGATATGAAGGAAATTTAATTTAGCTCACATTGCAATTTAAACATTTTACTCGCCCGCCTTCTCTCTCCCCCACCGCTAACCGTCGCGCTTACTCTTTCTGTCACCTATACGCTAATAAATTGTCTGCTCTGTCTTACACATACACACACACACTCTCTCTTTCTCTCTGTCTGGGTATTTCGCTCTTTCTCTCGCTATTTCGCTCTTTCTCTCTCTTTTAGTTGCATTGTATCTCTCTCTGTATCATATGCTACGCCTGGCATGTTGCATGCCTCAGTGAGCAATAAGTTCGACAAACTCATTTCATTAAGCTCAGAGCTGCATAAAAAACGAGCTAATGCGCTGCTGCCGCCCCCGCCCCGCCCCAAGTCGCAGCTGCAATGTGGCCGCCGCCGTTGCCGTTGCCGTTGCTCGTTTTCCATTGCCGATGTCTCATCATTTATTGGCAAGCGCTTTTCAACGGATTGGCAGAAGCAACAGACGCGTCGATACAGTTAAGCACACACACATGGCTTAAAGCGCTGCAGGCAGCAGGAGAATCTGCTTAGACTGAGTTTCACACTGACGCTGGGACTGAGTCGAGAGATATCCTGTAGCTGTAGCTGAGACCCAGTCAGATACAGGGCCATGGCCAGGATGGCAAGTGCCTGTTGGTATTTATTGCCAGCTGGCAGCGTCAATGCGCCGCACTCTAAAGCCATCAATTTTTTATTAGATTATATAAAATTTACCAACGATTTATCTATGCTCACGGCCGCGGCTGTCGCCAGCTCCAGTCCCCGTCCCGGTCCAAGCCCAAACGCCGGCCCCATCGCCAGCGCCAGCTTTAGTTCCGGCTGCCTTGCCACGTGCAAGTCGCCTTAAATGTTTATCCGATTGGCACAATCGAGCAAGGACAACGAGGGCAGCAGGATGTACTCGTTGCATTTGTTGCAACTCGCCGATTTACTCAGTCCTTCCGCAGCAGCAGCTCCATTTATAGTTATAATATTAATTTATGGAAGGGTATTTGTCACAACTGTGGGAAAGCTTCAGAATCCTTTCAAAGTCCATTTATAATGTAGTGTTATAAAATATCGTATCTTATTGTATTCCAGTGGAAAGTGTTTTTGAAATGTGTTTTATGCATTAATTATGGGATATTTCTAACATATGATTATAATATATGCTTTTAAATAAAAAAATAAAATGATTCTTTAAACCAACATATATTAATAATTACCACATGATTTACAAATAAAAAAGCCTTTGAAGAATACTTTTCAGATCCTGTTAAATTTGCCAGTTGTGCAAAAGGAAAGGGTATAGAATATAGCATACATAAGCTCAATACTGTTGTATTTGCTGACACATGAAATTAAAAGCCTTTATTTAACAAGCCAATTTTTTTGAGATTTTATTATGCATTGCATTTAAGTGACTCTATTTCACAATTGGATTTTTTAAGCATCGATTATTATTTCACTTAAAAATCACGTTTATAATAATCTCGCATTCGTGTTAATGCTTTTTCTGACAGACTGAATAAAACACTGATAGCCTTTCGACTGTTTTTTGCGACTTAATTAATAACGTATGCTCGGGCTGCGTTTAAATACTGTTAAATTCGATATCGTTGTTTTAATCGAATACAAAAAAGCCATTAATCGCATTTCCCAAACGCCAGCCACTGGCCCGCCCCTGTGCCTGAGCTCATTTGCAATTGTCATTGAACTGGCTGTGCATCGAGCTCCCAATATCCCCAAATCAACCCCAGCCTCCATTCGGCATGCACAATTGTTATCCTTCGTTTTAATGTGCTCGAGAGGCCATTGCCAAAATGGGATGCCGACGTTTGCCGCTGCACTTTCTTGCTGTACTTTCTTGCCATGCCACGCCCATTGGACGCACGGGGCCCCTGGGCGTCACTCAGTGCTCGACTGTGGCAGTTGTAACTTTGCCGTCTTGTCGTTGTTGTCGGCTGCTTTACCCACCTCAGCAGATGGACTGAAAATGCATTAAAATGCAGCTGCAATTGCTTTTGCCGAATCCACGGCCACGCCCACAGCAAACGTTTGCGCAGTTGTTGTTGCATTCACCAGAGGTACCCACTCCAGTCATCCGGGTCCCCTCACATGCAACGCGAGCATCTCGATGGAAAAGCCACTTAGCGTTTCCCTCGCTCTGCGCTTTTCAATCCAGCTCAGCTCCACGCATTATTGTTGTACACAGTTCACATTCATCTTAGGATAAACACCTGAATGAAAACTATATTATTGATTCTGTGTATTCTGTTTTCTTTTTGCCATTTGCAGGTTGCCAGGACCCACACCGAGAACATTTCCAGGTAAATTAAGCATGTTTTGCAATTACACGAATTAAATAAATGCTTTACAGACGGTATATTATTATCGGTTCTTGGCGGCAAAGTGAGAACTTTTGATAGGCACATAAAAAGCTCAATAAATATTCAAGCATCTATGTTACTTACAGGGTATCTCGTATCTCGAGCACTCACACACTCACACTGCTGTCCCGTTTAATATATATAAGAGCTGCCTTAAAGCGAACAAATGTATGGGGTTTTGTGTAAATCGAGATGAGGCTCCGTTCATTTATTTAATGCGCATCCCTTTTGCATTCGATTTTCCATAAGTGTTTGAGTGTGGGTGTGGTTGTGAGTGTGGGCGGATAAGTGTGCGAGTGTTCTTTTTACGTAATCAAAAACCGCCGCTGGTGCTGCTATGACAATCAGCTGGCAGGCGTGGCAGCCGCCCCCCACCACATGCTCTCCACTTAATGGCAAGGACATTAGTCCTGCCGCTCTCTTAATGCGATGCGCTGTCGTTAAAAGCGGCGAGCGAAGAAATTGCCACTAAATGTTATTGAAATCGAATACCGTATTTGCTGCGCATTGCCGGTTTAGTCGACAGGCACGCCCACTTGCCAGCTTAATGTATGTGCATGTGTGTGCGTGTGTGCGTGTGTGTGCAAGGCACTTTCATCAACATCAAGGACAGGAGCCAGCAGCTCCTTAGCTGAGCTACGTCTCGAAGCGTTCATCTTTTATAATCACAAATTGATTTGCCGCCAAACGGCGACTCGCTGCCCACATCGGAGCCACTTCCGTCCCAGTCAGCAGGACATTAGCAATGCAGCAACAAAGGCACTCGCCTGACTGGACAACATGCCTTTGTGGTGGGTCGCATCGCATCGCATCGCGTCAGTCGCGTCGGTTGTTGACTGTGCTTTTGACTTATTGCCCGCAACTAATTCCTAATTATAATTTCAATTAAATATTTATTTTAATTAAAAAGCAACTTCAAATACATATCCCACATCCGTTTGGCAGTGCCATCGCTTCGACTGTGCGCGGGTTACCCAACCATGCAGATCCCTACCAACCAGCCCCCCTCCCCGCAGTATTCCGCCATTCGCCATCCTCCGTCGTTCATCCTCCATCAGCCGCCAGTCAGCCCACTTAGTTTGCGTGCTTCATTAAATTTCATGAATCGCCCGCAGCGTTACCCCATATCCTGTGCATGTTGTTGATGGCTTTACACACACACACACACACACACTGAGAGGGAGAGGGAGAGAGATAGTGAGAGAACGAGACAGGCACAGAACGAGGCTCTTTGTTGTCTGCTGGTTGGGACATGCTACGCGTATAACTCAGCGAATCTCGCGAGTCCCTTACCTCGTTCCCCATACCCACATCCCCGTGCCCGTCCCTCGTTCAGGTCCTGACCGCTTCCCTGGCCATATGCCCGTCCTTGTCCAGGACCATATCTTGGCTGGCATATCGCTCCACGTTTCTGTTGTTTCAGTGAAAGCCACAAAAACTGTTTGCGCTTTTATTTATTTGCTATTGATTTCCACTGTCCCAGGACGCAATTTGTTTGCAATAAACTTCATAACAATAATTCATGTCCACACAAATAAATAATTCATGGTCTCACTCGATGCCCGCTGCCCGCTGCCCGCTGCATCCACTGACCAGCAGCTGCCGCACACCATCCAATCTCGGCCAATCTGGGCCCCAGCCCTGGGCGCGGCTAATGCTTTACCCTTCGCTAGATTTTCAGCGCGTATCTCTGCCTCAATAGATAATTTCATTGCGCAACGTTGGCCAAGAAGCTCGGGGGTAGGGGCTGAGGTTGTGGTAAGGGTGAGGGGAGGGTGAGGGTGAGGGTAAGGACGAGGCGCGTTGGCATAGGCATAGGTTTGGGCATGGCCAGGACGCACATAAAAGTCAGAGGCAAGCTAATAAATTCTGCACGCGTTGCGATAATAAAAACTAAACATTAAATTAAAAAGGTGTTTCACGCGACGTCAATTCCATCCATGCATGTAAAAACACTCACAGAAATATGAATGAGTGCACAGTGTGAGCCGTGCGATTGGTGTGAATAGTGTAAACATACCAGAGGCCACCAGGGCTTACCAGTTAAATTCCACATTGAATTAATTGGTATACCAATGCAATGAATTCGAATATTATGAATAATTAATGTTATTAAATGAATAACTGAATATAAATATTAAATTTTAATGCATGTGATGAACTTTAAATTCCAACAAATAGTTAATTCAATCATGTACGAAACTTGAATTCTATGTGTAGCTTTACTAGATAATTTTACATATATAAATAAATATTTATTTTTATTTAATATTCAATAAGCAAAACGAAAATTGTTCATCAAAACGTTAATATCTTCATTAACTAAATACATAATGTAATTAAAGATTTGAAATCGAAACAGACAATGCTAAAATAAATTTTACAAAATAGTTAAAGAAAATCGACTAACAAATTTGAGCATTAAGTTTCTTGCCAATCAACCCAAATTATATGGAACTATGCAAATTAAAAATAATAATAAATAATAAACTTACAATACAATTCATAAATTGATGGAAAGAATATAAATCTATTCAATTCATAACGATGCTAAGAAAGAAAACTATACATTTAAACGGTTTAAGTGCAGTGAGTTATTCAATAAATTCGATACATTTGACTGAACAATAAATTAAATGCAGCAAAACATTGTAATATAGACCTAGTTAAATATTTGTTTATCTACTTCTAATTTGTGGACTTTTGTGTTACCCACGAATGGCTGTTCAATTGTTTCCGCTCTTTCGCCCAGTTTCTCTGTATTCGCCTCTTTCGCGGTCACTTTCGATGTCCTTCTTCGAGCTATTTAACAATGCAAAATGCAAAATGCTTGCCAAGCTGTCAGAGCGCATATTCAAACATTTCCCAAATAGTTTTTATTGACCTTATCCACGGTGGTGGCCACTGCGGGCACGAGTAATCGAATAGTCAAACGATTCTGTGAATGCGTTCGAGTATATGGGCGTCGGGGTGGGCGCATTTCGATATCGCTAAGTAATCGAACACAAAAAACGATAATCGAAGCAGACGCCACAATGCTCATGACACTCGCAATCACGTATACATGCATGTCTAAAGGAGCATGTATGTGTATATGTATTGCGGCCATTAGCATTTCCCACAGCCATTGTCATTTTCATTACCCCTTTCTTGGGTGCGACCGAGAGCTTGGAAGATGTGGAGGAGAGCGTGGCGAGGAAGAGAGCATAGTCCAAATGTGTCGGACGCTGTGCATGGGAAATTGAATTTCCCATTATCGTATAAATGAAAATTAATGAAATTTTTGCTCGCTTCAAGCTCTCTGCTCACATTTGTATTTCTAGAGCTGCTGACTTAAACTTTTTGTGCGCTGTTAGCTGATTGAATACATAAAGTGACACAGACAGGGGCAGACGGACAAACAGACAGACAGACAGACAGGCAGGCAGCGGGACACTTGGACAGTGGAACAATCGAATTTGACAAACAATCGAGCGGAGATGCGACGTTTGCGTTTTGAATTCGGCAATGCCGTATTATTACTCATACGCCACGTGCAGCGCTTTGATTTTTGCTGTGCTGTCATAAAATGGACAGCAGGACACACGGTTAGTGGACAGTTGGACAGCGGGGAAGCGAATGAAGTGGATACTCATTCGTATTGATTTCGTGTGTGGCGCATAAGTCAAACGAATTTCGTATCAATAAGCAAAGGAAAACAGGGACAACTGGCGAATGTGGAATCTGCCGGCCAGTCGAGCAAATATAATAAAAATGAAAAGAAAATAAAATATTTACACATACGAGAGTACAAACAAATAAATAAACACAAATAAAATATGGCACAGCGCAACGATGACAACGATAAGGACAACGACATCGAAATGGACGAGAGCCAATTGAGAAAATGAATTTACTATGTACGAAATGGTTAAGCACAAATATCTTGACACAGTAGGAGCCGTAGCAATAAAGTTGCCACAGCCGCCACAGTGTCCTACGCACAGTGGCACCGTGAAAATGAAAATATATTGAAAGGCTTTTGATCTGTAACTAAATTATAATTACATTTATTGATTTGATTAAAGAAAACAACATTCCAATAAAACTAGCTGTCATTTAAACAGGGCAATTTTCCTAAATGCTTAATATCAGCTACATTTATTTGATCATCTTACTTTATCAAATTAGTACTAAACAGAAATGTTGCCCGTAATAGGAAATTGGAAAAAGAAAAGAAAAGAATAGAAAAGTCCACACAATTGAATTATATTCAAAAATTTGTAAAACTAAAATTTTGTTTCACATATTCATTTCAAAACTTAAAATGAACTTAAGAATAGAACAAATTTCAGTTAATACTTATTTAATACTTAAGTTACGGCGTTTATAGAAAAATAGGCCGATAATTGTATAAAATGGTATAAAAGAGGGCAAGTTGCCGTAAATAGAGACAGTCGAAAATCTCTTCTTTTGTCCCTTAATTAATTTGATAAAGCTTAACAAACATGCTAGGCATATAAAAACTATCAGTGTAAACTATTTCAATAAATAGCACACTTAAAATTAATTCAATTACTCTCATTTCCGTTCGTACTTAAGTACGTGTATTTACAACTGAAAAACGGGTTTTTGTGTTTTTTTATATACTAATTCCACGGTTTATCTATGGAAAACCTACAAGTTGCCACACAGTGCCGCGCGTGGACAGTGTGCCGTCTGACTGCCCTTCATCCTAGTCCTTGGCGAGGTCCTAACTGCATCTGACTGCTGGCTGGTTGCTGCTGGCCGCCCCTGTCTGCACCTGTCTACACCTGACTGCTGCTGCTGCTGTTGCTGCTGCTGTTGCTGTTGCTGCTGCTGTTGCTGCTGCTTGCGCGAGCGTGACGCTTGTTTAACTGTTTACAGTTGCTGGACGCTGCCGTTGCCGTTGAGTTTGCCTCTGAAACTGAATCTGAAGCTGATTGAGGAAATGCGCATCAAGCGCTCTGAGGCACTGCCAATAAACAATGCGCCTGTCTCCGACAGCCAGTGTGTGTGAATTCGAGAGAGAGAGAGGAGAGAGAGGGACAGAGGGTGCCAATGAGAAAGCTGGCGCAATCCTATAAATATGCCATTTGAAAGATAATGCAGCAATAACAAAGTAACGGCCAGGACATAGCTGAACGCAGCAGGACGTGGAAGGACGTGGCGGGACGAGCACGGAGCTTGGCCAAAGATAAATAGGCAGCGGTAGGCAAACAAGATGAGCAAACAAACGTCGTCGAGGCTGTTGCCATAGCACGACTGCAGTCCTCTGCACTCGTCCTTGCCGTGCGTCCGCTCGTGCGCTCCTCGGCCAGCTGCTAAAGTGGGCAGGCAAACAAGCAAACAGATGGCGGAGGCGCAGGGGTGGAGCCAAGGCTAGCGCCAAAGGCGGCGAAACGCATTTGGAAACGCAATGAGAAACAGCCGTACACACACACACACACTCACACACACACAGTCACATGAAAATGCCAACTGTCCGCTTGTGTGACTGAGCCTGTCAGCAGGACATGTGCATGAGACACAAGAAAATAGATAGATTTCGACGACGAGCTGGGATTTCGTAAAAGGAAAAATTAGAAATGCAACAGCAACAACGAGCAGTCGGCTAAAGGGGTGACGGGGGCGAAAGAGCTGGAGTTAAGTCAGCAGCAGCAAACAAATAACAACAAAAACAGTAAATAGTTGGCCCCATTTGAAAGTTGTAGCGTATTTTATATGAGCTTTGGCCAAAAGTAGCGACTGATTCCTACGAAGGAAGAGAGCAGTCGCAGCCTGGGCTACACACACACACACACACACACACACACACACACATGCACAGCTGTTTGCTAGATTAAATTTACTACATTTGAAATTGAATAACTAAAGCTCCCGAAGGATCATCTTCATTTTGTATTTATCCAGAATGAATGGTAAACGACAGTTGGAATAATACTCAGACACACATGCACACACATATCTGGAGAAAGGCAATGGATTGATGATAGAAGCAGCCGTGGCAATAGCAAACAAAATATTGTAGAAATACGAGTGAAAGCCAACGACAGGACAAACGGCTAAGACCGAGCACTGTGGGGAATCTGACCACTTTTTGTGGTATTAATTAATAGCTATACGACTAAATGCAGTAGAAGATCCTTAAAGGTGTATAATGAATTGCAGTCAATTGCAATGCAAAAGATATATTCTAGATATTGATGGATACTTTACAAAAATATCGGATGAAAGAAGAAGCCCTTAATTGTAACAGCTCTAGATTAAGTTAAAGTTTCTGCTAGTTGCTAGTTGATAAATGTTTAGTGTGTAGTATAATAACAAAAGTTACCTATTTTTCGAAGTTTTCAAAACTGAAACCGTTCTGCCAGAAGAGCGGCCCAAATGCCCCATAGTGCCGCAGACGAACAGAAGGAGATGCTGAACGAAAGATAGACCGTACGACAACGGACAGACAAACACATACGAAAACAATCAGTAATGTAATAGAAATGCCGAAGAACAGCAAACAGGGCAGGAGCAGGAGCAGGGCCGCAGGACGGCGCCAACGTTGGCTTAGTAATGGCAACCACTGCGGTGGCACAGGATCGACTAAAAAGAGCGACACGGACAGGCGGACGGCGGAGCAGGAAACAGCTTGACAAGCTGTTGAAATTTATATTGAAAGATGTTTGTCTGGCTTCAAGGATTAAGTAACTGTCTCTGATTTTTGCCAACAACACGCCCTCAGCCTTTCGGTTCGGCACAAGGTGACACAAAAACTTTCATTTTAATTATAGTTGGGTTGGAATTGGGCGTGGCATCCATATTTTTGTAAACATCTGGCCAGAACTCATCTGTTAATTAATAAACCAGTTTGGAAGGGCCCAAAATCTGTGGGATAAGTCCATTGCTGCGATCGGCCGGGGCAAGAGTGCGAAAGAGGACGAAAGCCGCAGCAATTTATTTGACAAGGGTAAGCACAACAATCGATACACGCTCCTTCGCTAAGTGAACCGCGTATAATTAAAGAGGAGGAGGAGGCACCGCGGCACCCCGGCAGCAACAGCATATAAGGGCAGAAGAAGGCGTGGCACATTACGCGCCGTAAATGGGCGCTCATTACGCTTACGAACTTAGCGATTTAACAGGCACCTGCCACAAGGCGGCATTGAAATGCCTGCCACAAGAGAGCGGCAGCAGCAAGGATACGCATTAAAGGATATGCAAAAAAGGCAGTCAAATGCTCCAGTCAGGCTTGTTTATTTATACGGATTGTTCGCCCGTACATGTGTGTGTGTGTGTGTGCGTGTAAGCCATTTGGCAACAATGGCGGTTAGCGGCTAAAAGGGGTACTTGCTTAGGGGATCGGGCATTGGGTATTGCGCACTGGGCTTTGAGCATTGGGTATTGGGTATTGGGAGCATTGTGTATTACAACGACTGCGGATGCGGATGCGGATGCCAAGCTCTTTTTCTTCTTTTTTTTTTGAGGCGTCCATCGGCAGTGTTATGAATAAACATAAAAGCGTTTTGGCTTCTTATCGCGCTAAGCATCAAGAATTCAATTGTATTTAATACACACAAACACACACCCGCACACACACACACCCGATTGACAAGCACAAAAGAAAATGTTTTTATATTGATTTTAAATGCACGCGTGTGTGTGTGGTTGTGTGTGTTATGTGCTCTATAAAACTGAATATTATTTATACGCCAGTGCGGCGCATGCAAGAAAAAACCAATTTGATTAGCAGTAGTCGAAGCAGTCAAAATTGGACGACTTTCTGCTTGAACTGTTTGAGGGTCGAAAAGGAAAATACAGTATATATATTATAGAAACAGTTACCAACAATCTTAGAGCACATATCCTACAAAGTATATGTACATACACGTCCACCTAGCCAAAAAGAAGGTATTCAATTTATCATGTAAGTTCGCTAATAAATATTGAGTTCTGTGTTATCGGCAAATTAACATGATTACATGTGATCAATAAGCTTACCAAACTCCGCTAGTGGTTTCTTACGTATTTACGGTCTTCACCTTGGGGATTCTCTCTTCGCAATCTTATCTCCATTCAGCTTGGGTGTGGCCAAAAAGTTTGGCATTCGAATATCTGAAAAATATGGGATCATAAATCAAAACAGGCCGACAATAAACCAAACTCAATTAATGCAAAAGTTTCCTTTATTTCGGTTGTTGGTGTGTTGCGTATTTAGTTTATTAGTGTAGATATATATATAAGTGTACACGAACATTTCCTTTCCTTTATACACGTGAAGTCAAAGACCTGTTGAGCAATTCACATGCGACTCTAGAACGCGTTATGTAACTTAATTATAAACAATGAATTAATAACATTTTATAAGATCCTGGTCATATATATATAGTAAAATTCAGCACAAATATTTATGCATAACTCTGAAGCTTAATGCAACAATGTATATAAAATTTAAGGAGCATGAGAGCAATATGAAAATTCCATTAAAATAGGGGTAAAAGAAAATTCATAATAGGCATCAGGCACATTTTAGAAGTAAGAATAAGGATAAGACCTATAGAGGCATCAGCCAAAGGAGCATAAAAGCTACTTCAGAATCAATCAGAAAACCAGCAGATGTATCCATGCAGATCGTCAAAAAGTAAACGTACCTATTAATATTAAAAATAAATATTCTGAGATAAATCTTTCGTGGTAGCACCACGAAAATAACAAATTTAACATTGTGAAAAGCGAATAAGTAACATGACTTGATGCAGAATTAATCACGACTCCACCTAAAATCTAACTCAAAAATAAATTTGCCTGCCACTTGATTTAACCCATTATATTCAAGACATTCCACTTTATATTTAATGCCACTTCGAGCTTTGTTTAAGCTTAGCTGGAAAAAAGGCTGAGTTGTGTACATTATTGCCTGAATTAAGTTCAGGTTAGTTCAGTTGAATCAACTTCAGCTGCCGTTGAGGCCTGGACACGGCCTCAAACACGTGTTCAAGTGCACCGGGCCCACCTGTTATGCAACACCTGAGCCCCAAGTTGGAGCTCGAACCAATTCGGCCGAACTAGAAGTCGGTTGCGGATGCGAATGCGAGTGCGGGGATCCCCGGGACTGTTTCCCCACGGTCAAGTAGATTCTCGTCTCGTCTTTATCCGGGTCCCCGTGGCCCAAGTCGGCGACCTACGTTAAGTGTCAAACACATTTTACTTGGCAATTTCTTGGGTCGCTCATTGTGGCCTCAATGCCGCCCCCTTTGTGGCCCCACACCTACCCTTCCAACCTGCTCCCACTACACTGCTTCGACTCCAAGGCCCGCTATGTTCACATGTCTCATGCTCATGTCGTAGGCGTTGCCAACTCTAATGAAATGATTCATTTCCGTTTTCCGTTCTATTTGTGTGTGCGTGTGTGTGTGAGTGTGAGAGTGTGTGTCACACACTTGACACTTTCTTTCCGCTTTGGCTCGTGGCTGCGGCTGTGCTTCGTTGGCTTTGACTTTGCCACGTTGATAAATTTGTGTAAATCCGTTTTAGCCAATTTCCACGCACACACACACACACACACGTACACACATGCACAGACACACGTGCTAATATCCTTGGAGAGAGATGTACACCTTTTTGCTGCCACAGCTTGCGGTTTTTCGCTCATCCTTGTGGGCTTTACCACTTGGGATTTTGCTTGCTGCTGTTTCATTTTTTTCTTTTTGGCTTTTTTTTTCTATTATATTTTTTTATTTTGTATCTGCGCCCGTTGCCACTCCCCAGCAAGATAAACGATCAACGATAAGTTTTTTACGATATTTTGTCGCCTTTTTTTAACTTCGCCCTCAACTCCTTTGTTGGGGCTTGGTCCAAATATTAAACTTTAAAGGTATCAGTTCAGGAGCTACTTTGTATGCACTTTAGACTGCCTTATTTCTGTTTTCTGTTTTCTGTTTTCTATTTTCAATCTGAGATGTATCTTATGTTAAATTCTCTGCTTATAAATATATATAAATATGAATTCAGAATTCAACCCAGCTGGGAAATGCTTCTGAACCGAATTTAGAACTAATTGAACAGCCCTTATTCGGGCGTTGCATTGCACTCATTTAGCACCCACTTGACACTTGCTTGGCAACGTTTGAGTGGCCCTAGGTGCCCAGACACACACACCCACACTTACACACACGCAGCTCCTGCGGTATTGGCCTGTATCCTTTTGGTTGTGTATAACTCGAGAAATTGCCTCGTGTTTAAATAATTTGCGCAATTTCTTTTTTCGACGTTTTGTTAAACGTTTTTTCGCTTTGTTTGGCATTTTCCGCTGTTGTTTTTTCTTTGTGCTTTCTTTTTTACCCTCGTTCACGAAGTGAGAAGAGTATATTGGCTTTGTTCAGTGGCCGCCCAGCCGGCCTTTAATCTTATCGTATTGAAGCTAGAATTAAAATTTGTAATATATACTCGTCTATACACGCATAAGATAAAGTGTTGAGATTTGTTGGCTACGCCCACCAGGGGCGTGGTAACTCGCAAAAATCGATCAATCTCCCTCACTTTTAAAGCTAAATAGATTAAATTTTTGCAGACATTTTAAGATTTATAAACATTTTGACATATCCATAGCTCCCAAAATTTGTGTCCCATCTTTGAATTTCTCATTGAAGCGATTTTCAAGTTTGACGGCATATTGTTCATGGTTTATCCTATAGATTCAATCTGCCTTTTAAGCTAATGTACTATTGAAAATTTAATTTTTTCCCCTTAGTTATTTTCGAAAATTTTTTTTTTTCAAAATTGAGATTTGCTACTTTATATTATGGTTGTCACAATTAGTATAATAAACAACATTAAAACCGATTCGGAGGGGACTAAATTTCTTTTCAAATATCGTGTCAAAACTGACAACAAATTTGACAAGTCGGATCCATAGCTCCAATATTTTTAACTCCCATAACTTTGTCAAAACTGAAACGATTTTCAATTTGAATGGCATTTTGACCATGATTTGCATTAGATTTATTCTGAATTTAAAATATATGCTTTATAAAAATTTAGTTATTTTCGAAAAACAAAATTTTATTCGAAAGCAATTAAATTTTATTTTTGAGTTTTTTTGTAAAAAAAAAATAATCAGAAATCAAGATAATTGCGCTGGCGGCTATACCCGACTGCAACGTACATACTTGTTTATTATTATTTTTTATACTTTTTTGATTTTTGCAGCCACTGGCCTGCGGTTTCATCTGCAGCCGACAGGGGGCGGCAGCGTGTTGGCCTGTGCCTGGTCAGAGCTGTCGCGGCCTCGGCAACGGCTTTGGTCACATGTTTCATGCCAGTTACAGCGTGGAGAAGACGAGCTGCGTTCCCGATAGTCGGCAGCCGGCCTCCGCCGCGCCTGTCCCCTATGCAGCTGCCTGTAGTTTCCTGTTGCCCCCGCAGCTGTTGGCCCCAGCTCATAACTTATGCCGGAGGCGGCAAAAATGTGCCAGGCGCAAAATGGCAAATGGTGGGCAGCGCTGCGCATTTGTTACCACCAATGGCAGTGGCAATGTTGTCACACACACATACGCCTTGCCCCAGGGTGTCACTTTTGAAACATTTACTTTATGTTGTTCACAGGAAATTAGATTTTTTTCTCGCTGCTGGTGCCGCTGCTGCTGCCACGCCCACAATGTCAGTCGGCCCCTTTGCAGCAGTGTTGTGCAGCACATTTAGTTTTAGCTGAGTTGTCAATGGCAGCAGCATTGCTGGCATGTCCTTATGGACAGGAAGCAAACTCATTGCGGAAACAGCTTTTTAGCCGTAACAAGCCGCACACCCACCCAAAAACACACACACACACACACACAGATCAGCAAAGTTGGCAACTTGTTTGCCATGCTAATTTATTTATAGACAGCATTTTCAGTGCCTGCGGGGGGAAGCTAGCTGGGTTCGCTGGCTGGCCGGGAGGAAGGGTCTGGCTAACCTGGTCAGGAATGTCTTTTTTTTTTGTTTGCTGTTGTTGTTTCTGTTTTGTGCTGGTTCCGTGCAAATTTCCGCCGCAGACGACAAATTACACACGTGCAAAGTCCACCTGGTTCCCCTGGACGCCCGCTTCAGTCAGCTCTCGGGGCTCAGTCTATGCTGTGGGTTCGTTTGGTTTTCTGCCTTTTGCATTTTTGGTCCCTTCTTAATTCGATTTCGAGCTGCACAAACAAATCATTAAATGGCCGCCAAACTCCTTTGCGAGAACATATTTGGGTCACTCTCCATGCGCTGCTCTGCGCCCCTTCTCTCTCCCATTTTTTTGGCCTTTTCTTGCACACCTTTTCCATTACTGAATCACGCGCCCAAGCCACCCATTACCATTTGGCCAGCGAAAAAATGTAACCACGAATTCTTCGCTGGTTACAAAAAACAAAAAACAAAAAATAAACAAAGTTATAAACTTTACGAAATTCACAACTGCGCCATACTCTGTTTTCTAGCATACTGAATGTATGTTAACTCATAAGCCAGCCCATTTTGGCGGGATCGTTGATGGATATCGCGCCTATTCCAAGAAACAAATATTGTGACACCAGTGCTATATAGTTGAAAAAAGTAAAGTTTCGGAGTCTCTATCTTAAAGAAGAACTTCACAAAAGGTATGATTATTATTATTATGATTATTCTTCCCTTTGGAAAATAGAGTATGGAGAGTCACAAGGCGTGGCGTTTTTGTTGTTTTTGCAGCAGTCGTTGTGGAACATGATAAGTAGCATAACCATTAAAATCCAGTTGCAAATGGAACGCGACCACTTTGGTTAATGTTCGGCTGCCAACGGTAAAAGCATATCGCTAACGGCCAACATTCAGCTACCACACGGACACGCCCCATCGTCCACATGCCACAGACCGTGGCGTGCATTCATTTGGCTCACGATTCGCGGTGCTTCGTCCAGGCTGTGGGCAACTGGGGTCTCCCACCAAGGTAAAATCGATTGCAACTTTCGGCTGCAAGCGTTGTCCCCTTGAAAACTGCTGTGCAAAGTTCTCCGGCAACGGTCCTTGCGCAACTCAAAGTAACTGCTCCGGATTTCGAAAAACTTGATAACAATTTCTATTAGTCGTTGGACATTTGTCCATTGTGCACGGAACTAGTTGCCGGCAAATGAGTCTGCATATCAAACGATTCGCCACAAAGCAAATCCATTCCCACATCTCTCCTAATCCCATCTAAGTGCGGCCCCTGCTTTCCTGCTCCTGCCAAAGCAAATGCCCATTACAGGATGCCCGTGATCCTGTACCTTCGGCTGTGGCACACAAGGCTCTCCTGGGCTCGCACTGCGAATGCTCTTGTGGGCGCAATTCAAACCTATACTAGACTTTATGTTTAAAGTTGGGTGTATTTTTTGTAACTTTAATCCACATTGGCGGTAATTGAATCGATGGAGTTTTTAAAGATGGCCGTGCCATGCAGGGCATTAAACGATATATGTTTGTTAGCTATATGATTTGATTGATTACGAAACCAATTCTCTTTTATGCGATAGATACGTTCCCAAAAAATTTGTGCAAAAAAGATAAATGGAAAAATACTTGTAGTAGATTCGTTGCAGACCATAAAAAGCAAGTTCAAAGTGCAACTAACAATATTAAAGAATTATTGTTACTTTGAGAACTTAAAAATGCATAAAAAGAATTCAAACAATATCTAAAATCGTGGCAATTTTTTCAAGCGTCATATTTCAAAGTCGTGTAAAAAATTCGTGTAAAAACAGAACCAAGCATATATATATACATATATATATATATTGTATTTGAATTGTAGGTGCAGCGGTAGGTGTTTCATGTGATTAATTTGAATCGGTGAGTGAATGATTCAACTTACTAAAGATTCGGACGCTTTAGCCTCAATTGGCTGCATTCATTATAGTTACTGCAACTTGAATAAGTTTCACTGCTGCACTCGCAGGCTGCCCGCAACTGGCAACTGGCAACTGGCAGGTGGCAGGTGGCAAGTGGCAAGTGACAGGTGGCAGCTCGGATCCTGTTCTCCAATCTGCTGCTCGCTGCTGAATCATATTCTTCTGCTGCGGTGGCCGAGTGAAATTCGTTTCAATTTGTAAAATGTTTTCATTGTGCGAGCTGCGACGTGGCAAATTTCATATTTTTAAATGGCCAAACGAAACCTCGACCGCGCCCAGACATGACAGCTGTTGACGTCGCCCATTTAAGTTGACCTGCGCCCGCCGCTAACCCTAACAATAAATGAAAAGCAATTTACGCCGTAGAAGGTGCACCGAACGAGGCCGGACAATGGACCAGCCAGCCCAGAGGTTGGGACGAGGGTAAAATGAAGTAAGGCGCCGCAAGCCGTTGCTCAAAAAAGCATTTTGCGGCATTCAGTGGCGCCAATTGCAATGGCTGAGAAGAACCCTTCAATAAACTGCCCCTCCCCACTCTCCCTCGCTGTCCTCGCCCTAGCTTTTGGCCGCAAAGCTCTAGGCCTCTGGTGTTGCTGTATAATGCGTAGACTCTAAGCTGCTTTAATGGTCCGCAACATTTTTGAATACTAAAATGCTTGCCGCTTAATATTCCTCGAGTTTGCCGCTGCTGTCGCGTGGGCGTGGCCGGGGGGCAACAACATTGCTTAGCTGAGTGTTTGTGGCTGCCAGCCATAATTGGACATGAACATTTTCTTAGCCGACTTTTGCCCACAAAATGTTCCCGCAACAACGAGCTACACCAAATCGATGCTGCTCAACTGCTGCTGCTGCTGTTTCTTCTTCTTTTTGTTCGGCTGGGGTGAAGGAGGGGCCAGGGTGGAGCCCACTGGTTACGCTGTGGTTACACACCTTTCGTTGGCCCCTGAAATTTATATTTCATTTTACATTTCGATGCTCTGCAACGCTTTAAAAAAAAGAAGAAAGTAACAGAAAAGTAAAGTAAGAAAACAACGACAACGGAAACAAGGAACAACAAAAACACGTTTTCAAATTTTCGCCATAAAAATTTATGCAAATTAAAAAACGCTTCGTTCGACCCACAAACTGATGCTTGTTATTATTGTTGTTGTTGATGTTGTTGTTACTGTTGTTGTTGTTGCTGTTGTTGTTGTTGTGGTACGGCATGTGGAATTTACGGCTAAGAAAATGCAAATTCAAAGGGCCCAAACTGATTTGAGAGTTCAAGAATTCTCTCGCTGGCCGCATCATCTTTTTATGACCTTCGAGCATAATCTAAGCATAAAGTTTAACCAGCTGCTGTAGCTATTGAGTTATACATATATTTGATATACATCAGATTAGGCAAGTTACAGATACTTGAAAGCAAATTTGTAAGGTCAAAACGGTTTACCATCATTTTAATATGAATGAGGTACTATTTGTAAATAGCTTCAAGAGCATAGGTATATTTAATTAATTGCATATATATATCAATTTCCAAATGGCACACATGTTTTAATAAACTTCCATCTTTCAGCGACATTTACTGTGTAGATATTATGGAATGATAAAAAAAATTACTTTCAATCCGGGACACATCTAATCCATTTATCAGCAAAAGATTAGTACTGTTAAGATTCTTCTCTATTCCTTAAATTTTGTTTATATTTTTATTTTTGTATATTTAAGAAGTTACATTCCTTCTTTTTGTACTTACGCGCTTCCCCACGCCACTTCATAATTGTCCCACTGGTGGTCGGTCAGAGGATTGGGTCCTGCGAGGATTCTGTCATCTTTAACGTGTTCATTTGCGACGCCCTTCACAGTTATGTGGCGCAGAGCGTGCCTTGTCAAGCTCTTTAGTCGCACCCGGGGGTCGGCCCCAACTCGCACTGGGGCACAGTGGGCCCAAAGCGGCCAAAAGTGTTGCATGGATATGTAATCGCTCGGCATAAACCGATTGTGCGCCAGTGTGCCTGAAAAAGGAGACGCAACTGGACATTGGACCGCAGCTCCTGAGCTTTTGAGCATGTCGCCTCGGCCAGACTGAACCCCAAAGTCCCATTCCTTCCAGGCCCCAGCCCGTGCCCATCGCCCAATCCCATTGCGTCTCATTTCATTTCGTTTCGTTTCATTTTGTTTTAATAAATTAAAATGTCAACTTGATAAATGAAGGTTCGGAGTCGTGTGTCGGCGACGGCGGCATTTTTGAAGCGGCATCAGCCACCGAAAAGTGTCGCATTGTTGTAGGCGCCCTCCCACACACACACACACACACACACACACACACCCTATATGTATGAAAAGAGACAGAGCATCACATTAGCGTTTGGCCGGCCTGGATCCATTGTCCTCTCGCTGGCCTGGTCCTTCTTCATTCAGCGCACATCCGCTTCAGTCGTTTGTGGTCGCTCACTAAATTATGTTGTTGTTAGTTGCAATGTTGAGCAACAGCAGGACAACTGACAAGGACTCGGGGGCGGCCGGGGGGCTGGGTGGGCGCCTGGCCGGATCTCGGCGGGACATGGAACATCATTTGACCGGGGCCGTCCTGGGACCCGCTGCGGTTGTCTAAGTGGTTATGAGTTAATTTTATTTATTTATTTATATTTTATTGTTATCATTTATTTCACTTCTTTGCAACGAAGCAGCGAGACCAGGCCACCCCCCACCCACCCCCACCCCCGACACCACGCCGGGGGGACACTCGGTTTGCCTTTTGCGGTCTTGTAAGTGCGCATTATTTTATTTCCCATTTGCCGGCAAGTTAAACAAACATATGTACAAGTATTTGTAGTCGCATTTGTGTTCGTATCGGTATTCGCATTTCTATTCGTATTTGTATTCGTTGCTGTTGCTGTGTTTAGGTTTGATTTCTATCCGGGCCGTAATTTTTATGGTGCGTTATTGCCGTTGGCTTAAAAAGGTTCTCGACCCCGGTCTGGGCCAATAAATTCGAGCTGCCGGACAACACGAAGAGGCCCCAGAAATGCCAAACAGAACGAAAAGACATTTCCGCCGCTCATTAAATTTGTCTACGCATTTATTTGTCAGCAAGTCGTAAAACTTGAAACACGAATTTTATTAGTGAATTCCAGCGTTGGGCCACCCTATTTGCCCTTTTTCGTTGCCCACCCCCGTCCACCTGCCGCACACCTGTTTCCCTCCGTTTGTGTGTCCAGCGGAGTGCGTGTCCCTAGAAGGTTGTTGCAAAAAAGGTCGCTTTGATGGCTGGGATAAATGACATATGCGTAATATGGGCATAATGTAACCAGGTGGAAAGAAGAAGCTGTCAAACAGCAGATGACAAGTTATAAAATAATACAGTAAGTAGTTGCCGAAAACTTTGACATCTTTTTCACAGCGCGCCCAACACCTTACAAAGTTTCCATATGGAAAATGTGAGGTTAGCCGAAGATAACTTCAACCCGGCTCATTGACTGGGGATAGGTTCCTGTTTTATGAAAATTAAAGAACCCGTTACTTTCGTTTTTGTTGTATTCGTATTTTTAGTCTGATTTAATTTCAATTTGTCAACATTCACTTTGATCCCTGCTGACTTTAAAATATAAATATTAGGACTTTTGGACAAAACAGAAGAGATTGCTGCTTGTCATCACGTCAAAGGCAAAGTAAATCAAAAAGAAATGCATCTTGTCCACTCAATTTCTGCAGCAGGTTCAACATAAAGTTTTTAAATCCCTCTCGCCCAAAGTAAAAAAACTATTTTCTTTATTTTTTGTTAACCACTTAACCGTATTGCAGCTACTTTGATACCATTTTTTTTTTCAATTGCTTTATTCGATTTCTTTGTTAACTCTCCACGGAAATAGGGCGGGGATGCAAGTGCTTTTATATGCTCTGCATTAATTGTTAGTAAAAAGGTTGCAAAAAGACACGACATCGCTTGGGAATTTGTGGGGCGACAAATCAACAAACTTGACTTTAAATAAATGCACTCAGCCATGCACTTGGCCAAGTTCAATTGCCAACAGCAACTGGCAGCTACAGCAGCGGAGGGGCATTGTTTGCAGCTGCTCCTGTGTGCTTGAACTCGGCCTAGGTTGAGCAACGGGCTAAAGTTTTTGTATTAAATTAAAACGCTGAGCGCAGAACTTTGCCACACACACACACACACAAGCCAGCGTTGGGGGCGGGGAGCAGGGAAGGGGGCCGCTGCAAGTCTGCATGGGGTGGGGGTGTGGTAACTTTGCGCCATTGTTGCCACTTTCAGCGTAAATCGTTTTTGTTCGTCGTCATTCCTGGGCCGGCTCGTATTGCAACTGTTATTAGCAGGCTGAGGCTGAGGCTGAGCATCTGCTGCCTGCCACATGCTGCTTGGTGCTTGTGTGGCGTCTCTAAAGTGCAAGTGCAACAACGGCAGCTTCAAAATCCCAAAGCAAAAGTTTTTCTTGCTGCGCGGTTAGTTACTGGAAGATCTTGTTTGGGTCTGGCGCACAAAAGCATTGATGCCTGCGGCTTCAGCTGCGGCTGTGGCGGCAACTTGAAAGCCGAATCCCGAAATTCGAGCAACTTAAAATGAGGCATTAACGCGCCCAGAAACTTCCTTAAAACGTTCAATTTATAACAACGCTCCAAATATGTTCGGTATTGAATAGTTCTCGGCAAGTTGCTTGTCGATTCAATTATATTTAACGACTCGCAGCCATTTTTATTATTAGTTGGTTAAGTTCTTAAATATGACCGCCAAGTCTGGCCAGAAAACCATTTAATTACGCTGATCCGAACGGACAGTTCGCTTTTAAAAATTACAAGTCAAGCAGAAGAAACATCAGTAAAAAAACAGATAGCTTTTATGTGTCCTATTAGCACTTAGTTAAACACGCAGATAAAAGCTTTAAGCTGTAATAAAATCAACAGATTTTAGCTTTAAGTGAGCGTCAACTCTATAAATTCTAGATTGAATACCATTCAAGCTTAATCGTCGATTTATTATGGGTCACATTGCCACAAAAGTCACGCAGACAGTTAAAAAAACAAAATAGATGAATTTACTTATAAATACTATCGGAATTGAATTAAATTATTTGACACAGTATTATATTCATGAACTCAAAAATGTTATTTGTCTTGCACTAAAGTCAATAAATTGTTTTATGTTGGCAATTTGGCAACTATTAATGAGTTGTGTTTAAATTGAAAAAATTATATACATACAGACATTTACCCATATATTTTAGAATAAATTGGGCAAAAAAATACAATTTATGGAAATCAAACACACAAAAATAATGCAATTAGTGGCTGGTTGAACAATAATAAATTGTTGCTTGTGAGTTTGCGCTGTTTTATGGGCTTTTCGTTTTAATTTCCTCCTGTTAATGGAAAACCCCTCTTCCGCACACACATACACACGCACGCACAGCGGTCTGGCACGCATGGCATATAATAAATATGAGTTTGATACGAAAAATGCAATTAAAATGTATGAAAGAAGCTCTGCGAAGACGCACACATTCAATGAAACACACTCTGCTGTGGAAGCCATTCATGCACAACATCAAAGCGCCAGCGAACGCTGCCAATTTTCCATTGCACACTTTTAGGCGCTCGCCTACAAGAAAAAGTTGAAAATTTGCAATCGAGAAATACAAATGAAATTAAATGTGCGGCTCTCTGAGCCGCGAGGGAGTGTGTATGCGTGTGTCAGTGTGTACTTATGTGCATTGGTTCAGCTTTAAATGAATTAATGTTTATTAACAGCCTATGGCAGCTTCAAGTGAAAACTCGGCCACTTTTAAACGTCGCAGTCAGACTTCTGCCCATCTCGCCAGCGCTGAAAGTGAAATGGGAGACGGAGAAGGGTAGTTTGGTAGCTGTCAGAATCTGCGCTTGACTTTGACTTCAAATCAACGCCCTTGAAATTGCCAAGCGGCACAAAAGTGGCTTCAACTTAATGCCAGCCCCAGTTTTCAGGCCGGCTTCTTCCCTGCTGCTGCTGCTAGGGCCACAACATTATTATGTCTGTGTGTATGTGTGTGTGTTTTGGGGCAAAGCTTGTATAGGGCTAACAGTTCATAAATAGTCGACAACCGCAGCCAGCGCCCAGGAAAATGGCAGGCAGCAGCCTTCCGCTCTCTACCTTCTACTCTCTTCCCCACTTCCCCCTCTTGCAGTTCTTGAGACTTCGTTTTGGGTTTTCTTTTGGCTGCTCCGTTTGCCGCCGCTGGCGGCCTTTCACATGCGATTTCCTTATTGTTGCCGTTATGTGATTTGCAGTGAAAGTGCAACGCCCCCCGACACACCCCCAGCGCCGGCTTCCGATGGTTTGGCAGCTGCCTTCAATAAGCGAGCGATTCCCAAGGCAGGCGCTTTATGCTCCAGTTCCGCCAGCCGTTTATGGCCAACCTCATTCCCGCTCATTGTTGCCAAAGTGCCAACGGGAAGCGGAAGTCAGCAGAAAGGCAGGGCGCCGCCGCTATTGCCCAGCCTGCCCACGCCCATAACCGCCCCCATTTAACCATTTCCCCCACCCCCTCCCACAACCACTCCGCGCCATCCGCATTGTTGCGCTTTTGTGTTGAACATTTTTATTAGCGTCAATCAATCGGCTTAAATGGCTGCCTGACAGCTGACGACCCAAGCGGCTGCCTGGCTCTCAGCGGGGCCATGTGTGTGCGTGTGTGTGCGTGTGTGTATGCACCTGTGCACCTTAACGAGCCTGTTGATTACAACGTGACAGCACAAAGCACAGATGAGGGGCAACTTGCGCAATGCGTCTGTTAAGCACAAATTAGTGCCTGATCCTCTCAAGAAGTCCATCGGGAAATTCAAAGGGGGCACAGAACTAGTTAAACGTTCGACTAGATGATATCCAGTGATATCCAGTGCTTGTGAAGTCACAAAAATTAGGTTGATTAGCAATTATCGAAAACTATTGATACGCTCAGATACATATTGATACTTGTCGATAATAAGTTCAGCGATACTGAATGGAACATATTTATAAAAAGTAAATTTTTATTTGATAATCTGCTCAAAAACCTAATTTAATATAACTAGAGGGTATTCCAATTAAGGGAACCATCCAATTTGTGGCACACATCAGGAAGGTTGGTTGAAATACAAAAGCTCTCAAAATCTTAGTTGCAACTGTATTCTGTGTGCATATGTCTTATAATTTGGCTATAAATATGGCTGCCTTTTGGGCCTTGCGACCGGAGCCATAAACAAGAGTAGGAAATCCAAACACGCTACCAAAATCATTTGCATGCCCAAGCCAAATGTCAATGAGTTGTCATTCATTTGACCAGATGCTCTATATATGGACAACAGCAAAATATCTGTATAGTATGTGTGTGTGTGTTTGTGTGCGTGTATGTTTGTGTGCGTGTGCGTGTGTGAGTTGCATTTAAGGCTATGCCCCCGACATGAGTTGCTTTATTTGCGTGTTAAGCTGTGGCTGCCACATTGAACACCAAATGGTCATTTGGTGCACAGCTGCAACTGCCTCAGTGCTCCGCAGCAGCTGGAGGAGAGAGGGCGGGAGGGAGGCGCACCAAATCCGTTTGTGATTTACATATGTAAGCCACTGGCCCGTCTGCTTGTCTCGCACAGCGGCTGAAGTCCCAATGAAATACTTAAATGAAATCACAAACTGTTAACGGGCAAACGTCGAACATCAAACAAACATTGATGCGAATGTGAGTACGTTCGTGAATGCGTGTGTGGATGCAAATGCAGTAGCATTTTGGCAGTTGAGCAGCAGCAGCTGGGACAGAGATTAATTGCCGGCATTCGTAAATGCATACAAACCAACTGATGGACTTTGCCTGCACTCCTTGTCAACCAAATACAATTTCAAACATTCAGCAATGCGAGCTGCCTGCAGCTGTAAAGGTAGGGGTTTTCCACGTAAAGCCGGATCAAATATCATTTGTGAGTGCCCCTACCTTTCAGCTACACAGGCTCCTAATTGATTAGGGGGCGTTTATTTTAACAATTGCACAGTTGCCTACAAACTCACTTATGTTAATCTATGCTAATTAGCCAGCCTCACGAGCTGGCCTGCTCATTAATTTCACTACAGCTGCTAATTACGGCCATATTAAATGGCTACAGCTAATGCCGAGGCGTTAATCACTACTTAAGAGAATCTAATCGAAAGAATTTTGGTACTGTGTGACCTAGGAAGATGTGTATGCATGTGTGTGTTGTGATATCGAAAATAGATTTATTTCATTGTTATTTACTTATCTAGGCGGCCAAAGGAGATGCAAAAGTTCAAATTCACTTGCATAGTTAATTGTCTTCTTACACTTAAAACTCATGTTTTGAGCGATTTTTCCCATCGAAGCCTATTTTTGATTAAGAGCAAACTGTAGAATTTAATTGCTGAGTTCTGTTATCTGGGAAAACAAAAAAGTTGTTATACAAAACATAGTTTTTCAACCGATTATTTCTATGGAAATTGTTTTATATGGTTCTCCAATTTGGCGGATTCCGTCATATCTACTGGTACTGATCACGAATTTTATATTTGTATATTTATTTGTATATATATGTATATACTTTTAGAGTCAGAAGCTGTCCTTCTAATATAAAGAAGTAAGAACGTTTCAGTCGAGTGTAACCGAATGCAAAATACTCGTTCACAGTATAATAAAGTTTTGAACAGTCAGTGACGCTCTTAATTATTATTGATGTTTTTTTAAATATCTCAAATTGTGGGAGAAATGGATTTTCGCGGCTTACGCCAAACAACTTTTTCGGACGAGCAGACAGACGGACATTGCACAAACTTCACTTTTATGCTTTTCTTTTCCCTCCGTGATCGAGTAACTTTAGCTTCTTTAACTATGCGTATAAAAGTCTTTAAACTAGATATCAAATATATGTTTATAGCTCGCCATATGCTTTAGTGTTAACAAGACCACCTGCCTTAATAAAGGATATCCCAGCTTGGTTCCAGCTGCTGTTGTAGGAATACTACGTGCTGAAAAGGCCTGTCTCGCTAAAAAATGATGGCCATGGCCATAACCATTAATTGTATGGACATCTGCAGGCCTTTCAAAAAAAATATTGTCCAGCTCACTGCAATTTGTGTCTAAGCCCCGAAACTGTTGTGCGAGGTGTGCGTATTAGGAGCTTGATTTTAGTTTTTTGTAATTTTTTGTTTGTTTTCCGGTTGCACGTTGCACACTCGATATATCAGGAACTTTCATTTGCGTTTGCCCCGCCCATGGCGTCCAGCTCTGTGCCAGGCTTGCCTTTAAATGCATTTATGTTTGCTGTTTGCATGCGTTTAGCTTCGTTAGTTGTCGTTAGTCTCTGAGCCGCTTGCCAGTTGCCAGCTGTCCCGTTTCCAGTTGGCAGCCTGCACCACAGGCGCACGCTAAAGTGTTGACAGTGCTAGGGGATGTGGGGTGATGTGGGGGGCGGAGGGGATGGGGGCAGCTTGCTGCTGCTGTGTGTGTTTAATTGTCGCAATGCGACCGGCAACAAAGCGCGCCAGACTGCAATCGTGCAGTGCGGAGACACCCCCAAACAAAGCTCCCCCTTCTATTCCCTGCACGCCCGCTCTGCGCTCCATTGCCAGGCATTTTTCAAAGCATCTGTGTGTGTGCGTGTGTGTACTGCTGCTACTGGCAGCGTAAATCGCCAAAATTGTCCCGACAACGTCCTGTTGTCGGCTTTCGACGAAATTTGCCTACAATTTTTGCCAGTTGCCTGCAAACTTGGCACGCCAAAAAGGACCAAGACAAATATTTTCATTGCTTGTGTGATAAAAACTGCATGCGAGTGTGCGTGTATTGCCAAAGTGTCATGTGTGTGTGTGTGCGTGTGTGTGTGTGTGTGTGTGCATGGGTGTTTGTGCGTATGCCGCTCGAGAAAATATGGTGCAATAAACTTTGCGTTCGCGACATGCGCGCATTTTTGAAGGCTCCTGTTGAGCGCACACACACACACACGTACGCACACACACACGCACGCACACTCGCGTGCTTGTGTGTATGCCATTTGGGTTTTTGGCGCTGCCAAAATTTTTAATTTCATGTTACGCCAAAGGCCTTTTTAAGTCAAGAGCATTTCCAGCTGCAACGTTGCGACTCTTCGTTGCCTTTGGGGTCACATCAAGGTGTGTGTACGAGTGGGCGTGGCACAGTTTTAGGGCAGCTATCTTCAGTCACAGTTCACGTTAAAGAGACATCGCTTTAAAGGTGGCCTCCAATTTGCTGGAAACTTTGCGGTCTCAGCAAGCAATAAATATTTGAAAAACGGATAATTGCCAGGATTTGTAACTAAAAATTATTTGTATCTTTTTTTTGGGGTTAATACCAATATTGACGCTAACAAGCGATTAAAAATTCAAACTTTGGTTGTTCAATTAAAAAAAAAAAAAATTTGGAAGACAAAATATGGCCAAAATGATATCAAAAATGACAGCAACAGTAACAGTAACATTTATAAAAACAGTAATAGCAAGAGCAACCATTACAGCAACAGTAACAGTAACAGTAACAGTGACAATAACAGTAACAGTAACAGTAACAGTAACAGTAACAGTAACAGTAACAGTAACAGTAACAGTAACAGTAACAGTAACAGTAACAGTAACAGTAACGGTAACAGTAACGGTAACAGTAACGGTAACAGTAACGGTAACAGTAATAGTAACAGTAACAGTAACAGTAACAGTAACAGTAATAGTAATAGTAATAGTAACAGTAACAGTAACAGGAACAGGAACAGTAATAGTAACAGTAACAGTAACAGTAACAGTAACAGTAACAGTAACAGTAACAGTAACAGTAACAGTAACAGTAACAGTAACAGTAACAGTAACAGTAACAGTAACAGTAACAGTAACAGTAACAGTAACAGTAACAGTAACAGTAACAGTAACAGTAACAGTAACAGTAACAGTAACAGTAACAGTAACAGTAACAGTAACAGTAACAGTAACAGTAACAGTAACAGTAACAGTAACAGTAACAGTAACGTAACAGTAACAGTAACAGTAACAGTAACAGTAACAGTAACAGTAACAGTAACAGTAACAGTAACAGTAACAGTAACAGTAACAGTAATAGTAACAGTAACAGTAACAGTAACAGTAACAGTAACAGTAACAGTAACAATAACAGTAACAGTAACAGTAACAGTAACAGTAACAGTAACAGTAATAGTAATAGTAATAGTAACAGTAACAGTAACAGTAACAGTAACAGTAACAGTAACAGTAACAGTAACAGTAATAGTAACAGTAACAGTAACAGTAACAGTAACAGTAACAGTAACAGTAACAGTAACAGTAACAGTAGTAGTAACAGTAACAGTAACAGTAACAGTAACAGTAACAGTAACAGTAACAGTAACAGTAACAGTAACAGTAACAGTAACAGTAATAGTAACAATATCAGCCTCCGGAACAGCTGCAGTTACATCAACTATAATAGTAACAGTTACACTAACAGTTACATTAACAGTAACGGTAGCAGTAACGCCACGAAAAAATGTAATAACAAAAATAACAGCGAACTTGAGTAGAAGCTTAGTTAATTTGACGCGCCCAGGCGTTTCAGCTTAAAGCTGGGCAGAGAAGAAGACGCAAGCGAGAGGGGATGGAGGGGGATTTCTGGGGCTGGCAACAACAGGTGGCTCCGGCTCAGCGGTAATGCCAAGCCATAAGCTCAGTTGCAGACGGCAGCCAATTGGCCGGATTTGCAGAGTGTAGGGCGGTGAGGGGGGAGGGAAAGTATAGGTTCTAGAGGAGGGGGGTGTCTGCTTAGGTGACGCTTAGGCAAAATAAAGCCAGAGACACGCACACAAATTGCGCAAACAATGTGAAAGGAGACGCCCATAACCCCTCCAACTCCGGCGGGATATCAGTGGGGGATTTGCTACCGGAGAATTGTGCCTCCCACACCTCGCTCGTCCGCGCCGGTAAGATTTTTATTAACAATAACTTATTTTGTGTAATAAACAATGTCTGGCATTGTCTGTTTCCGTTGCGGAGCAGTCCGGAGTGCGGAGTCCGTTGTCCTGAGCCCTCCTAGCCGGAGCGGCAAACAGAGCTGGCACTTGAGGCGCCGCTTCAGCTGCTCGACATGGAAAACAAATTCAAGTTGCGTCTGTGCCGAGGACTTTGTTGGCAGGATTACCTCAATTCCTCTGGCTGCCACAGTGCAGCTCCATGGCAGCTGGCTTCCGGTTCGCTTTTGCCTTTGCCGCCACCATGCTGTGGTCCGTGTGCTTCTCTTGTTTGTACGACCGCCTAGGCGGCCTCCGACACCGCCTCACCCGCTCCGTATCCATTTCTGTGGTTGCCACCCGCTGGCGCTTTGTGCGCTCACCTAATAAAACCTACAAATAATCACGCATTTATTATGCTGCCAGCACACACACACACACGCGCGTGTCTCAGGCTGTGTAAGTCTGTCTGTCTGTGTGGCTTTGTGTGGCATTGTTGTCGTTTTTCATATGAGGCCAGGAAGTTGCGTTACAAATTCAACGCAACTTGTCTTTTGTTCTAAGCTGCCCTCGAGATTCCAATGCTGAACGTCAATCTGATTCTGATTCTGATTCCAATTCCGAGCTTGATGCTGGTGCCTGTTTCGCTTCGCTTCGAGGACCTTTAGCTCAGATTTGTTAGCAGCATTTTAGCACGTTAACATTGCCTTGTAGATAGCATATATATACATATATATATATATGTATTGTGTTTTGTTTTTTTTGCCAAACTCTTAGCCCAATTCACATGGGTTTACCGTCTTCTGGGATTGGAAGTTATCCCAATCCCTTATCCGCTGCCAGTTTCAGCCGACATCCCAGTCCCAGCCGCCAAAAGTCCTTTTGGAGCTTTTACTTCTTTTCGCTTAAGAAGCTAATTTTATTATGGGCTGGGTGAAGATGTTGCCCTAACTCGATAATTGAGGCCTGATTTGTATTATGACAGATTAATGTGGAGAGAATATATATATCGAATTATTAAATGATGCCGCGTGTATGCATTTAAGTCAGCCCTTAATATCTCCGGCGTGTGAAGAAGCTGTTAAGCAATACTGTTAATCAGAGGTTCTTATGCAACACTGTTAACGCACATATATTTGATGGTCATGTATTCGTTTTTGAACTGTTTACTTGATGCCCTTTGAAATCGCTTCTCTGAGCTGCTTCACAACACGGACACTCGCGGCTGTTTCAGCCGCTTTTCATTTCAGTAGTTCTTTCACCTAATGTCATTTGGGACTTTAGTTAATCGATAAATTTAAACATTGCCATCGAAACTTCGTTATGTTTTATAGCTTCGATGGGCTTTGATCTGGTTAACCGCCATTCAGTTCCGTCAGGAGATTTCCAGCCGAGGGTACTTGGCAGTCCGGTTGCGGCTCAAAGGCCGCAACGTGTTCATTGCAAATCAGGTAACTTGTATGTCCGAGTGGAGCACTGCAATGCTCATCTAGGGCAGCTGTCGAGGCGCCCCTTTCCGTGCCAACCGCTAAGGCAATCGACCTAAAAAGTTGGTCAATTGGCAATAAAATCAAAAGCGAAAAAACTTTAAGAGCAACAGTATCCAAGATGACGACGTCGACGTTGAGGACGACTACGGCGGAAAGTTATTCGACAAAGTCCAGGCGGCGTGTCTGGCATCCGAAATGCGAGGCGGTCATCTCAACGGGGTGTGGGGGTCGACGGTATATCAGGGGTCCAGAGTTGGTTCATAAAACGCTTTGTACGCTCAAACAGACACAGTAATTGGCGATACACACACACACACACACACACAGCAGCACACACATACAAACACAGCAACACACATGTGTCCTGATCCTTGGCCTCCACTTTGTTTTCTACAGTGGCGAGCGGGGCAAAGCAAAGAAAAGAAAGAAAAGCAAAAAAAAATGGACCTAAAGAAGGAAACTTTGGCGGCGACGCGCATTTCATAAACTT